>CM056588.1:45607992-47010492 GCA_029721435.1 Gymnothorax reevesii | reverse complement strand
GGATTAGGCGCTAGTGGTCGGAAAGCCTCATGCCCCATTTTGAACGGGCATTATTTTTGTCAGCTGCACTGAGAGCTGCCCCAGGGGTCCTGAAGCTACAAGCTGTCTTTGCATTACAGAGGCCAAACAGTTCCAGCAGAAGCTGGACCAGACCACGCTGTTGCTACGGGAACTGCAGGAGGTCCAGAACGAGCGACTGAGCACCAAACCGCCGCCCAATATCATCTGCCTTCTGGCCCCCAGCGCCAAGGAGCTGCGGCTGGGTAACCCAAACCTCCATCTGTCTCCTGCACGGTTTGGTGCCTTGGGGAACCACTCTGCACTTTATTTTGCTAATGCCAATGTGTGCAAGCTGTTCTGGGCTCAGGAGTCATAAACCTGCTTTAATCGAGGCTTGGTCTTCAGAAGAGGTTTCTTGCCTGGAGTTGAGCTGAGTTTTCTTTTTGTTTTTTTTTTCTCGTAGCTGAAAAGGTTACAGAAAGTCTGGCAAACCTGGCCAGTCGGGTGGCCCCAGGTGACATAAGCAGTGTGTACGGAATACGCAAGGCCATGGGGATCTCGCTGCCGGAGCGGCTGCTGGAGGGCAGTGTTGTTGACCTCACCACAGGTGAGCCTGGTGCAACTTTGACCAGTGAAGACCAACCCTTTGTCTTCTGCAGCTAAGGACTTGGTGAAGATGGTAATTTAGTCTACAAAATTTAGTTACACATGAAAATCTACAGTGTGGTAGATCAACGAACAGAGGTGGGGACCATTGCAGTAGATAATGTCATGACCTCACCACAGGTGATCTTAGTACATGTACTCGTACGGATTCCCGCATTTGAGCCTTTGTCCAGCTAATGTAGTTTGAGTGAAGAATGACTACAGTAATGAGTTTGAGAGATGCATTTTGTTTTTGACTGTGGGCGTTCTCTTTCAGTAGCAGAAGCTGAGGAAGCAGAGGACCTCCCTCCTGAGAATCAAGAGGAAGTACCGTTTATAGCTGTGTAAATATCTGCAGCAGCCATACTGGGACTCTAACCACACATGTTGTACAGACGGTGTTTTTTGATTGAAGTTTGTATGCGTTTTCCACAATAAACCTCTTTTTCTAATTTGCGCGTTTCTTCTCTCCCCAGTCTCTATCGCTGTCAATACAGTGCTAGTGTGTATTGTAGGGATGTAGCACAAACCCATGGATTCATTTTGGTTCATCTTCCTGTTATAGAAAGCAGTATCTACCACTGCCACAGCAGTCTGAGTTGGTCAGTGTGAGTTATACAGAGCAGGTCATTTTGTGACTGAAAAACGGAAGGATTTTCAAACTACGTTCTTCAAACGCTGAAGTGAAATGTGGGGTTCGCAGCCAAACTGAGGGTCCTCAAAGCCTACCTTCTCTGGAATATTGGGTACAATGGAGACCACTCATGAGACCTCGGCACAGGAGGAAGTCAAGGGGGACTCCACCCAAAACACAATTTAGACTCCCTACTGTACATTTGAGTAAACGGACCGCCTTCAGTTTTGCAAACCTTCCCTTCTATGTAGAATTATTGTAAATTGGCGTGTGTCAACCAGTTGGCAGCTTTCATGCAAACTGATGGACTGCAGTAGTCTTTTTTTTTTTTTTTTCAAAAATACTGAAAGCTGTTGATTTTTTTTTTCGCCAGAGCTGTAGCCCGAGCATCCCATTCACACAAATGTGAATCTGGCTCAAGCTCAGGCGAGTAGAATCTAGCCTGCTTCCAGTATTTTTGAAACTTGCTTTAAAGGACACAGACTAGTTAAACGGCTTGCTTTCCGTGCATAAAAATTTGTGTGAAGGGATTCTTTTGCTGAGATGGCGAAGATCATGTTACAAAAGACAGAGGTACCAACATGGCTAGTGAAATCTGCCTTAGTTGCATGAAAGCAGCTAACTTGCAGCAACCCACAATGACTAGATCAAAAGGACTGTTTTCAAGATTGTCTGGAAGTATGAATACTTATAAAACTGATGAAGTGTCTCTTTGACATGTAATATTTTTTCCAAAATATGAAAAGTTGGTTTCAAGTGAACTAAATTGACAACCCCTGAAAGACTACATTTTTTCTATTAGATATTTAATATGTATGAGTTCAGTGCTATAATGACAAGAGTTTGTCACTAAAGTGACTATATCCCCTGCCGTTAGGTCACCAAAACCGACTGGTGTCTGTGCATTCCCAGTAGGAAGGTTGGTACGAAAAAGAATTGAAATCGGTTGACTCCTTGAGATATCGCTCTGACAATGTTCGGGACGGACGTACGGACGGACGGAGCTGAATACTATATCCCCCGCTCCGCGCTAAACGCGCGGCGGGGGATAAAAACAACATGGTTGCCTGTTCACTTACACTTGATAGCTGAAGTATATTATTCTATCCCTCAGGGGTAGTTATTCTGAAACTGGCCCTGAGGGATCTACTACAAAGTATGGTCAACATTAGCCATGCTGTCTGTGTGAGCTGGATTGACAAATCCTTAACACACAGAGACCGTACGTTACCATGGCAAGTTAAAAGAGCGCCACCTATGTAACATTGAAAACCCCATCTTAAGGCTCAATATACCTCGCAAACCCACTAATCTCACTTTGTAGTACGCCCCTCTGTGCAAGTGGTGAGTTAACAGATATTTGTTCTCCATACCCTCAGTGTTGTATGACAGCAAATAGATATGACCGATTTAAACTTTCTATGACATGGAAAACAATCTGAGCATGTGCAAGGGAGCCAAGAACCATTGAATCCCTTAGTGCATGCATCTAGTATATGATGGCACCATGTCAAATATTCTTAAATATTACAACTACTTTAAATCACTCAGCATTTTTACTCCTCATTACGGCAAAGTCAGAGTGAAAACTTTATTAAATACTGTATAAAATATGGGGGAAAGCTCACTCATCTGCTCCTGAAAGCATAAGTACAGAGCATATGGATACCTATGACGGTAACAACACAAGGTACAGGTTAGACAGATTGCAGCCATGAATTCAGGTCATACAGCAATAAACTGGCAGACCTTCCTTGGTCATTATTTTCCTAGGCACATAAAGAACATTTTTTTTGGATCCAAAGTTTCAAAAAATCCTCTCTCTCAACACTGAACTTCCTAACAAAATATAAACAAGAATAAAACAACAGAAGGCGTCAGTAAATAGAAATTGGAGCACTTCATAGCAAAGCTGGCAGAATGACAGTACTAGATCTACACTGCAGTGTTTATGCAATAGCATATGTACAGAAAATTATATATAGACCTTTCAGACTGCAATGTTTCTACACAGCTATAAGAAATTTAAAAGCTGCAACTGTGTTGTACAAATAGTAAAATCACAACCGTTTAACACTTCGATATTTTGCCTTTTTTTTTTTTTTTTTGATTGGTCGGTTGTACTGAGAGTAACACTACACGATTTAATGAAGATTGTTTCTGATAATGAAACTTTTTTCCCCCTCCTCATACACCTGATGCGAACATTACACAGTAATAAAACAAACAGTGTGTATTAGGGTCAAGGCTTTCTGTGTCAGGCTTAAATATACATAGCAGTGTAGTCCAATTCTGAAACAACTAGCATGAAGAATATAACGACTGAATGACGACTGAAAAATTAAGATTCCTAAAATCACTGACCTACTCTTTTTTTGTAAACGACCAACCTCACTTCGGAACATATTTACAAATCTGCTGCTATGTCCATGAAGACTGCATTTTCACATGAAAATGAGTTCATATACAGTCAGATGAGCACATGAAAGTGAAGTACACTGAATTCCCAGGTAGCAAAGTATCTCAGTCCTCATGTCTGTGAAATGGCGAGTTGGAATGACGGGTCGTAACAGCAGCACATTTTACAGTCTGATGAGCTGATCAGAGCCGATACTTCATTTCCAGGACCTGTCCGCTTCCTTCCCAACACGCATGTCCATAGGTGACGTTGGCGGACTGCGCTGAAGCGGTGCGCAGTGTTTCCGACTGGGTTCAGGAGTCTGTGTGACCGTCACCGGTCTCAGCTCAGACCAATGCCCTGTGACTTGCTCATGTCTGTACAGACGAAATAGGTGGTCAGCTCCCCTTTGCCCTTCACATTGATCAGGCCTCGGCACTCACAGGAGTACCCCAGTCTCTGCAGGACCTTCGACGTCTCCTCCGTCACCTACAGACAAAAACAACAGAACGTTCCAGAATGACTCCTTCATAGTCTTACAATATCTCATACTCCGTTATAAAGAGAGATTAATTGCTCATAATTTACGGTTTAAATTTTAAAAATGTTCTTATACCAAACAAATTACAGTACATATGTGTAACTGAACCAGTGACTAACTCCATTTCCATCATAAATTACATTTACATTATGTGTATTCCTCCTTACAAGGTGAGTAACAGAACTGAATGTAAGAACATAATGCTGATATATACAGTTTCATTATCTGTGAAATCTTGATCATTATAAAAAATAAAAGCCAATCAGAAACAGCATTAATGGGCCTTTACTGTACTCTGGATATTTATTGCTGTTCTGATACTGTATGTGAAGGAACTGCACTGCAATGGTAAAGAGGTACCAGAGAGGGAGTCTGTGCTCCATGAGTGTGAGTTACATAAGAATTATGACAGGATGGATTCTCTGGGGTCACAGGTCAGCAGCATACCTGGATCTTGCCCAGCTCCCCCGTGCTTTCCATCCTGCTGGCCACATTCACCGTGTTTCCCCAGATGTCATACTGAGGTTTCCGAGCTCCAATCACCCCAGCGATCACAGGCCCGTGGTTAATCCCTAAAAATATACAAGCACAGGGTCAAAGAGGAAGCACTCAGCACCTGTCATTGACATGTCTCTCATCGCTAAGAATAACTGAAGCGCTACAATTACAGTGAGGACATTCGGATCTACCACCAAGTGAATTTTGACTCCAAAACACTATCAGTCTGCTCTTAACTGCCAATAGTAGATAAACTCCTGCTGAAGGCCGCCACGAAAACGTCTATCACTATCATCCGCAAATAAGAGCCTCTGCTTTGCAAATATAGCCGAGCAGGTAAATGCTAAGATTTCCCTTGTTTGTACAATAAGAGGGAACATTGCGGAGAAGTGAAACCTTCTGAATGGTCTCTTCATGCATTCAGTTGCACCAGCTTTCACAACTGCTCACAAAACAGCCTAATACTCACACAATTTACCCTGTTATTCAACTCTGGTTTTTCTTTTTCCTGCACTTCTTGATTTTGATAACGGTTTTATGATTTGCAAGACAACCAATTGGATCGTTCATAAATGATGCGGACAGCGTGACAGGAGCAGGGCATACCTGAAGAAGTGCGCATGGACATTCAGTGTCAGTTCAGACTTATGGAACAATAAACTGGAATCACGTACCGTCTATATCCTTCAGTATTTGTGTAAATATGACAGGATTCCGTGTTTCGTGTTTGAAAAGAGGGAAGAACAGCAGGATGGCAGGAAGTGGGTGGACTGTGTTAACTGCAGCGCAAAGCACAGGCAAACTCACCCACGCGCAGGCGGAAACTGTTGAAGGAGTGCCTATTGATGCCGTCCAGCTTGCCAATGAGAGCGATGGCAAACTCCACCATGTTCCCGATCTGCGCCTGCTGTCTCTCACGATCCTGGGCAGTGCGAACATATGGATCCGCACGTCAGAACAGCATTGCTGCCACTAAAGCCTCGCCAACGCGTGACCGCCTCTTTGCTACTACGCTTCTCCCCGGTGCGGCACTTTTGCTCAGCACGCATGTGTGTTTTAGCACCTTGGGCGCGAGCGCTTCGGCATGCACGTGTCTTTCATGCATGTGCATGCAAGCACTTGCAATGTTCCTGCTCGTGTGAGCGTTTGTGCATGCATGTCTTTGAGTGTTTATGTAAAAACATGCATGTGCATTATGCATGCGTGCTGAAGTGCATGCCTACACATGCTTGAGCATTTGCGCATGCGTGTTGAGTGTTTACATGCTTGCGTGCATGACTGTGCGCTACGCGTTTGCACAAACGTGTGCATGCGTGCTGATGAGTGAGTGTGTGTCGTGTATGGCACGGGCCACTTTTCGCACCAGGTTGTTCTCCTGTCCCGGGGTTCCGCTCAGCCCAGCCGCAGCCATATACGTGCTGCCGATGGTCTTAATCTTCTCCACCCCGCTGAATTTGGGCTTGGAGAGCAGCTGTTGGCACAGGCAGAGTTACTATCTGACTCCACAATAGATGACTCCTCAAAAGACAGAGCCTCCATTTTTTCCACAGTGGTGGCACCTCACCTCGTCGAAGTCAGCGATGATCTCGTTGAGCAGCCTCAGGCATTCCAAGCCTTCCTTGTTGATATCACACTCCGTGTAGAACTCTTTGAAGTCCGGAACGGAAGCGAACATCACACACACGCAGTCGTATGACTTGTAGTACAGGTCCTGAAAGCAGAGGCGAGGCACAGGGCCAAGACACCCAGGGTCAGGATCTCGGATTAATGAAACAGCAGCATTATGAGTCAACAGTGAATTATGAAGGCCACCACGGTTGAGAGGAGGATTGGCTGGATGGAAATGATTGTGCAGTGGGAAACCTGTCCTACTCCATAGTAGATCCTCCGACCCAATACCGCCCGTGTCCCTGGAACAGAGAGGGAACGGGAAGGCCAGCTGCAAAACGGCCCATTGTCTGCACAGCGCAGAAGGAAATGCCATTTCGATCCACTGCGATTAATCTCGCCATCGCCCTAGATAGCCGGCTGCTACTCTCGCTCTTCTCGTCACCAGCTGTCAGCTGAGGCCACCGCTCACATCGTCACGAACAAGTCCTACAATTGTCACATCGAGGCTACGCCATTGGCCGTCAGCTGCCAGCTCGTTCGTTGATGCGTTTTCAGAGACATGTCTCTAAGTGTGCCACTGGGATTAACGATGTCATGAAAAGTAGTGATTGTGTTATGGGTATAAGCTGGAGAGCAGCAGGCCGTTTTCATAAATCCAGCAATGCTACCTACCACTTCTGCCGCAGGCTTTTCAGTGCGGAAAATAAGCAAAGTAAATGCGTCCAGCAAAAACTGAGCCCCACAGTGTAAATCATTGAAAAAATTAAACACATAAACAGAATAAATACCGAGTTTAATATCACCAGCAGAGACCATAGGGCTCATTCATAAATTTTATCCTTTCTCTGTTTTGCATTTCAGAATCATAGTGAAAATAGGCTGTAAATATACAATGGGCTGTTCAGTGGGGAACAGATGGACTTTGAGACCAGAGACTGGTGTCTGCTGACCCCTGATCAGTGGAGACACCATCAGGTCCTGTCGTTGAACACCAGTGACCACACATAATTCCAGCTTTTCGTTGGCAGTAGTAATTATGTAAGAAATGAGGTTTCCAAGCGACTGATTTTCGGCGGGAATCACTGGCTTACTCAGTGTGCTTTCACACAATTAGCCTGCTCAGCTCTGTGGCTCTAAGGGGAAGCTGATTGGCTGTCATTGCTGCATTCTCAGAACAATGATGTCACAAAATGAAGGTTCCGATGAAGGAGTGGGCTGGTTGGGTGAAGAGTCCCTTCACCACTGACCACATGACCTGTCGCTTCTCTCCACCAATCAGAGATTCTATGAGCAGGTCAGTGGAGGCGGGACCCTTGGTGCAGGTGGTAATTGGAGGTGGGGCGTGGGGGAAGGAAGGGTGGATCATAATTTTGGAAATCTCGCGAACTGGGCCCCTACCTTGTATTTCTCAGTAAGTAAAGTGTTTTTGAGGAATCCCACCTCGTTCTTTTTATTCTCCCCAACAAACAGTGCGGCCACGTGGGCTGGCAGAACGTTCTCCAGCAGGAGCCGGTTGAGGTTCTCCCGGGTCTCGATCTCATCTTTCTCTGTCCGGTTCTTGTTCTTCAGCAGGAAGTCCTGGCGACAGCAGTACTCGTTCTGACATTTGGAGGAGAGAAGTGAGGACAGGGGAGTGACTGGCACAGACAGTTCCAAAGGTAGGGGGCATCCACTCTTATCTAGAAAAAGTCCAGTGAGGGTGTAGATTTGTTCCAGCCCAGCAGACAGACAACAGGTTCTACTTATCAAAGTCCTGACTGAAGATGAGCAATTCAGTGCCATCATGTGTCTTTGTACTGGGCTACAACAAAAAACCCGCTCCCTTGCGCGTAAGACTGGACACCCCCACACAACGGGGTTAGTCAAAGGCTCCTACCTGTCGAATGATGATAAGCATGGTAACCAGGAACAGGGTGATGTACACACAACTCATCCCTTGCGGGTGCTTCATGAGTCCGGAATGTGGCAGTATGTCCACCTCTCCGTGACTGAAAACAGAGTCAGACACACAGCGAGGGGGGGGGTCAGGGCTACGGCTCGGAGGCTCCGATTGGCCGAACGCACACCGGGGTAGCGACACTTACCTGCTGTTGTACAGGACGTGTCCGTAGTGCTGGAACACCTGCCCCTCCGAGAGCAGGATGATGCTGTAGTATGCGACAGAGCCCAGTAAGAGGAAGGCCACTTTGAGCTCGAAGCTGACTCTCAGGAAGACTCCACACGCAATCAGGGCCAAGATACAGCAGTAAACAGAGTACTGGGGGCAACAGAGAGATAGATAAGTTACAGAGAGAGACAGAAACCTTTCCTCTAATACAGTAGCCATGGTAGCAACAGTCCCCAGAAGAGACTATTACTCTGTTAATTTGGGAGAGATTTTTTTTTTTTTTGAATTAGCACTTTATCATAATTATTCATCTAGAGAGCTGGCAGAGGTGTAAAATGAAAAGGTCTCTGTAGCCAGAAACTATTTTATCATTTTGGCAGATGATATGGAAGAGAGAAGGCGCAGACATGAGCATTGTTTCTATTCCTCCTGGAATTAATTAGAGAAACACTACAGATGACAAATGTTCCCTCACAAACAACCGTTTCAATCTCGGTATCTCAGTTATGTAACACTGAGATGTATTTTACTGAATGCCATGGGGGTGATTTGTCCTCTGCATTTGGCCCATTCTAGTTACTGAAGAGCAGTGGGCAGCCACTGAGCAGCACCTGGGGACAAACTCCAGCTCTGAGGTCAGAGGCAACGCCAGGAGTGTTTCTGTGGAGCATCGGCTTTCAGAATGATGGGAGCTGAGGGCACCCCTAACAAACCATATGAGGAGAACAAGAAAACTCCACACAGACAGGTTCTGTCCAGCCAGAACTCAGAACCCAGAACGTCCTTAGAGAGTGAGGAAACTGTTTTTATGGAACATTGTCAGGAAATAAGAAACAATGGGAGAAGCAGAGGTTGGAGCTCCAGAGGTCAGAACGTTAAAGACCTGCCCTGCGTCATTCCACCATGACCCAAGCTAACTGATTCCGCAGATTCGTTTCATCAACATTCTGGCTCAGTAATTTTCAAATTAGGCAATCAGGTTGATTCAAACAGAACAATGAGGAGAATTTTGACTGTCTTAACTGGTGTTTTCCTGTTCTGTGGCGTGAGCGAGCTGCAAATCCACAGTGAAATAAAATGAGAGTAAAGGTGGTTGCACTTTTCACGCTTCCTTGGAGTAAAGGTGGTCGCACGTCTTTCCAGTTATGATGTCAACTTTTACTTTTAATTATTTACATCTTTCAATCTTTATCTGACATGAATGAGAGTTTTCCGTCACAGCCACAAACCTAAACCTAAATCCTGAAGTTTTTACCCCTTGCCATTTTTTTATACCTCTGGAATTTTTTTTCCTAGTGATTGTTACCACTCAAACTGGTGAACCATTGTAGGGACAGCCCTCAAATTAAACAGGCTATTGGGAGTCCCCTGAAGCTTATTTGATGTCAATGTCATAGCTCCAATTTTGACCTAAGCTTCTCTAGGTCATAGGTCGAGCACATCCACCTGTAAGGCACACGGAAGGGGAAAATCGCACCGGACGCAATCTAGTCATTTCCATACTCAAGCATAAGAGTGAACCACAGCAGGTTACAGAGTTGTCAAAAAAATAAAATCATGCAAGCATATTAGAATAAATACCAGTTAACAGACTAGTTGTGACTTCAAACACCGAGTCATGCAGACAGCGTCAGGCCGGTACTCACAGGCAGGTAAAAGAGTCCGGAGTCCATCTCCTGAAGCTGCGTCTCAGTTAGGGTGCTGTTGGGCTCCAGAGGGTAAGGGTTGTGAGTGAACCACTGCCAAGAACAAAAATGGCGTCAAAGGTTGTGAAAACCCCCGGGGTCAGAGCACAGGGTTCAAGCAGAGAAACAGGGATACGACTGATATTTCCTTAGTTGCTACATCTGGTATAGCAAGTATCCAACTCTGCTCTCACCAGGAAATGTAGTAATTGTCTTAAAGGTACACGGTCGGGTCACATTATTATGCCCACCTCCTACTTTTGATGTCAGCAGAGTGTAGCCAATGAAAATAAGACACGTGTCGTGAGCTGGCTTGGTGGGTATATAAGGTGTGCTGTAGGCATTGTGCAAACATATCACTCGTTGCTGTCGTGCATCATGTACACCCACACATGCTGACCATCTTCCCTCGGGCGGATGGGCTCTTCCGGCAAAACAATGTGACGCGTCACACGGCTGGAAATATCCGACAGTGGTTGGAAGAGCACGACCAAGATTTCTGAGTACTTCCATGGCCCCCCAATTCCCCAGACTTGAACCCTATCGACCATCTGCCGGACCACCTTGATCGTCATGTTCGCTCAACGGATCTTACACCTCCAGCAGCTGTCAGATTTACTGCGGTCAGCATGGCTCCAGATACCTGTGACAACCTTCCAGCGCCTTACTGAGACACTCCCAGCCCGTCTAGCTGCTGTTCATGCTGCACACGGCGGTTACTCTGAATATTAGCAGGTGGTCATAATGTGACTCGACCGTGTACCTCTGTCGTCACGCTGAGCTCCACAATCCTAATTCTAGGCAACCAGCTACAACACATAAGTAATAACACAACTGGAGAGAAATTATCTGGAATTTGTCAGTGCAAAGAAGATTAAATTAAATAATATGACCACAGCTATGTATAGAAAAAACACTGATATGTAATGACAAGACTGACAATAACATAAAATACTGTAGTACGCTTCATAGTTGCACACTAAAGCAAATTTAAGGTACTGGCTCATAGCATGCAAATGATATTACATTCACACATCTTGCACATTGTCACTACAATATGCAACATATCTCCCCACGGTATCTTCTAACTAAGTTGGCCCAGGGCAGGTTATGTTCAGTTGAATGAATTAGAAAGCATAAAAGAACCACCCTTTGAGCAATTAGCTTGTTGGAAATATGAATCCCCATCCCATAAGTATTCGACGGAGGTTGAGGTCTCTTTTCAGGGTAGAGATTATTCAAAGACCACATTAATGTCTGGTTTTCTTCCTGCATAGCTGTACAAAAGAAAGACTCCCAATGGATGAAATACTGTACTGCTTGTCCAAGCTCCTTTAATGAACTCTACCTCCCTTAATTATAACACAATGGCTTGAGTCTCATAATTCTTACCACTGTTAAGATTTTTCTTTAATACCTTGTCGGCAGCAATGGAGCATATTTTCACTATGCAGCTGCAGTATTCAAAACTGTGGAACTTTTAAATTCTTTTTTTAAATTCTAGAGCAGATCCCAATATTTCCAACGATCCCAAATACAGTATGTCCAGCTGAATTACGGGAAAATGTGTACGAATGATGTACAGGATCTAGATATTTTCCATTTGATGTAATGCTGCGGCCATGAAAACAAGCCATCGTGGATTTGAACTTTTATCTCAGTACAAGTGGGACGTAGCCTCTGTGAAGCAGTGCAACCAACAGATAAATATACTGTGTGTGTGACATTGTCAAGTCAACTTTATTTCTGTAGCACATTTAAACACAACAAAGTTGATCCAAAGTGCTGCAGAATACAAACCACATACAACATTGTCCTACAATATGAAAAAAATGCTTTTCTGACATTTAGCCTACTTTAGGGAAAACTTAATCGAAAAGACAGAGTTTATGCGGGGTTAAGATCGTTTTTCAACAAATTCCTCCGCAATGACATAAGACTCATTGCCAGTTATCGCAAACATACGATCACAGGTTTTGCCACCAGAAGTGGTACAACTTATCAGGTTTAGGGGGCAATAATTTTTTTCACATGGATGATATAGGTTTTGAATAACTCCTCGCCTTCAATAAATGAAATGATCATGTAGAAACTGCATTTTGTGTTTTCTCATTGTTGTCGTCCTATGTTAAAATTAGTTGGATGGTATGCAATATTTAAACATGCCCAATGAGCAAAAACTGGAAAAATCAGGAAAAGGGGAACAGCACTGTAAATCCGTGAGATCAGCAGGTTGTACATGCGAGCAGCGTGAGAAGCGCCTTACCAGGTTGAAGACGGCCACGATGAGGATGATGGCAGTGGAGATGATGGCCAGGGGGAGGCGCACACACGGCTTCTTCCCCACCGCCTCCGACATGGCCGGCAGCCACTGGCACGACGCCAGCTTCTCCGGAAAACAGCGCTGGTCCAGGGGAAAAGCCAAGGAGAAGACCGAGAGAAAGAATGAGAAACATTCAGATAGAGAACAAAAATGAGTTGAAGACAGAGGAGGAACAAAATATGTTTTTCTGCGTTTCAAGGATATGCATAAAACCTCTCCACTTAGATCCCAAAAGAACTCAGGTGACAACAAGTGGCAGCGGTGATGCAATATTTCAGCATCATTTGCAAGTTAAATTTATGACCCATCACTTACCCCCATACACCCCATACATCAGTTACACCCATTGAGACTTGCCCACTCGCATTGGCATGGCAGCATTCAGATCAGTTTTCACCAGGGGGCAGATTTTTCAATGAAACTACCTTCACTTTCTAACTCAGTGGTGTCCAACCCTGTTCCTGGGGAGCCAACATGCTGCGGGTTTTTACTCCAAACTTTAATCCAGCAAGCCTGACCTGACTTATTAGCAGCTCATTAAGATTTCAAACTGGAAAATGAGGCGTTTTTTGATTTGGTTGGAGTGGAAACCATCAGCATGGTAGCTCATCAAGAACAGACTGAGAGACAATGAACCGTCTTGATTGTTTTTGCATTGGACTGGATTAGGGCTGCCCTGACACAGTCAGGCTTCATGAGCTTTTCATATAAATGAGCTGCAGCATATATCCCCAGGGCGCTCATGGATGCCCATACATAGTGCACATTGCCTAAAACAGGACATTTTTCAGTGTCAAACTCAACGCGAGACACTAACCTGCAGGTGGCCCGCGAAACACACACTCAGGGTCAGCAGAAGGACGCAGGCCAGCACCCCAAATGACACTCCCAGCTTTACAGGCCTAATGGATAAGGACAAATAAAACCCAAATTCAAGACCAAATGCCAGACAAATTTCCATCTCAGCTTAAAAATTCTAACGTCGGGACAATTTCAATGCTCATGCATATTTCTTTAAAAACAAATTGACAACCAAAACAGTTAAGATCATTTGCTGGTCCAATTATTAACAAAAAAACCTCCAAAATTATTCAAAAATACCTGCAGGTGGAATTCATTTCAAGTATTAGAATCTATTTTCATAATGTGTTGATAATTTATTGACAAATATTGTTTATTGCAATTATAATGATTGCTGCCTTTGTTAATACCCATGATTTTGTCATTTTGTTTATTACTGCATCTGAATAACCTCTGATTTTGTATGAGAGAGGGAAAACAGCCACTTACTCTTTTGTCACAAACATCTGGATCAGGAAGATGCAGAAGAAGATGAAGGTGGCGCAGCCGATGTAGTATTTGAAGCTGGGGAGGTCAATGGCTCGGTACTGGAGAGTAGGAACAACACATTAGGTCTCTGGGATACAGCCGTCTTTGTAATGGGATGTTATCCCATATACATTACAATGTGCGCAACATTCACGAATATTATAACATCTGATAAAGCTGGTTGTCATGGACCCGATACATCATTGACAATTACGTGTAAATTATGCATCAGTTCACCACCGAAGACAGTGACACCCATGAGCACCTCCATTCATATCCCACAGCAGCGGGATAATTACCTGCTTCTCCAGTTCCTTCTTCGTAAACCACAGAGTAAGGCTGCTAATCTCCTCCGATCTCCAAAGCCTGAGGGACAGAGGAACACCGGAACAGACCGTCAAAGCGACCAAGGAGCCACACCATTTCACCAAGATTAGCATCCTAAATCCACAACAATGCTGCATTTCCGCACAAATCTCATTAAAGCTGACCGGGATCAGTTAGCTTATCCATCCTCCTGTAAAAACCCGCTGCCTACAGTTTAAGTACACAGAAATCAGTCAAGGCTTTGGATATTTAATGCTAAATAGCTTCCAACGAGCAAATAATTTTACAAGAGATTAGGACTGATCAACTGGAAAGAAACTGCGGAGGCTCTTGGTAACTGGCCATCTTGGCCTGAGGAGAGGAGAGTTTACAGGGTGCTTACTTGGTGGAGCTCAGCTCTATAGTGGTGGTCATCTCATTGTGAAGTTCTTCATCAAATTTGCTTTTCTGTGATTTGTTCCTGCTGGGACAATTGAGAGCGTGACGGAAGGCACAGACAGGGTCAGAGACAGACCTCCTCGCCATACGCATGCTATTTAATCCCCAACTCGCTGTACAGGAAGGCAGCTGTGTGACGGCTCGGAAAATTAGTAGGCAGCAAGAAGAATCGTGTTTTCGTTTATATCAGTGTGTGTTTTCCTTTGTATGTGTGCGTGTAAGTGTGTGTGTTTGTGTGTATGCCCTAACATTCCCGTGAGTTTCAGTGTGTGTGTGCATTCGTGTGAATCTACCGTATGCGTGTGTTGGCGCCCAGGGGTGCGCGGTTGTATGTGTGCGCGCTTTATGTGAGTTAAGGCATGCGTGAGTATGCATTTTAAGTGAGCATGAGTCAGAGTTGGTATGGGTGCACATTTGACATTGTGTGTGCGTGCGTGCGCGTGTGCACCAGTGACTTTTGGTGTGTGTGCGTACGTGCGTGAGTGCGTGTTGGTTCGTGTGTGTCTGCACCAGTGACTTGGTGCGTGCGGGTTTGTGTATGTCGCTGTGCGTGTGCCTGCACCAGTGAATTTTAGGTGTGTGTGTGTGTGTGTGTGTGTGTGTGCTCAGAACCCTCAGGAAACAGCAAAAGTCCTGCTGAACAGTGCTTTCCGCTCAGTAAGAGGCAGATCCACTGCTACAGGAAGGAACTGCACCATTTCATCATGCACCACACTTCAGCTCATTTCTACAGCTAAGAGGAACTCCTCTGGGAGCAGAGACAGTCTGTAGACTTAGTAGGAGCGGTTAGTGGCCATGCGTGCAGCAAACCCCCGTAACAACTCACCGAAGGGACAAGTGACAGACACAGATTAGAGAGTTAGTGGTGTCTCCCAGCAGACATGAGTCGAGGGGGGATCGGTACTGCACCACTCACTTATGATTGGTGATCGGAGGGGTGGACAAGGAGAAGGGCTCCTCGATAGACTCGTCAAAGCTGTCAGAGACCAACCATGAGAAAGTAACGTTGAGCAGCACACACAAGTTCCAAGAGCCAGTCTGCTCAGTGAAAATTCAAGCAGGAAGACCATTTCCTTCCGCGGTTTCTCAGACTCAAGCACTGACATCCTTATTTAACTCGGACAGCCCTGCCTGTCTTCCACCAATCACAGCTTGATAAAATAACCATTGACCAATCACGCTGCTGGCAAACTTTTGAAGTTCTCTCTCTGCTCTCAAGCAGCTGTCAAATCAGCACTGACCTGTTCTGCAACCATCCTCCACCCCTTCTCCACCTTGAAAACGAAACCTGAACTTTCTCCAGCAGCCAGTTCCTCTGCTGTTAAGGAGCATATTCACCACCATCAGTGTCTAGGCCCAGGGGGAATTCAAACATTCCCAATAATCTATTGGATCATCGATGAGAATATAAGCAGATTTACTGCTGTAGTCTAAGGGCCAAAGACTATATTCTGTGCTTGCAAAAAACATTAACCTGTCTGACTTCGATCACTCTCCCTTGTATTTTATCTCTCCTGATTGAATTGGCGCCACGACACATGTTGCCAAAACAGAGTAAGCCCAAAATCACTAAGTCCAATACGAGCACTGCTCACCTCTAACATCTACATCACACGACTAGAAATCTCCTTTGCAATCTCATGGACACACTCTTTCAACGTATCCAAATAACTAATCCCACGAGAAACTAAAGCTGCATTGCTAACTGCAAGTTACAAGTTACACCACTCCCAGGTTCAAAATTTAATGGATCCCACATATTAAGCCTCCCAGGAGGTGGTGACAGTGGATGCCGTAGTGGAGGGTGCAGAGATTCCAGCATGACCTCCACTATCTTTCTCTTCTGCAGTAGTTTAAATAGGCGATGCCCACGGCCATTTCCTTTCATATTAAGCCAGATTTCTCTCCCATTATTAAATCGGGTAATGAGATTAATCCAAAAAACACACTCTGGGTGACTGAGTTTTGTTTATAGAACTGTGCCCATCTTGGGATTTTAGTGGTCGAAGAAAAGGGACAGGCTGAAGTCCAATGTTATAGAGAGACCCTCCACTCGAACACCTGTGGTTTACATGCAACCTTAACACCCCTCCCCTTCAGATAAACAGCACCTTTGGAAAAAAAAAATAGAAGAGAAAGGGCACCAAACATTTTCTGTTCTATGCAAAATTGTTTACACTTCCTTACCTTTCTGGGATCTTGGAACAGGGAACAGATCGCAGTGGTATATCCTGAAAGATTAAAATTCATTAAGAAGCCTCAATAATCTCTCATCACACTAAATTAAGAACTTGTTTGTCAGTATTGAAACAGTTACGTCAATATCATAACTAAAGCCTCATTATAGACAAATGTGGATGAGTCAAGCCAAACTCTTAGCCCTTTGAAGAGTAGAATAGCTTCTCAGAATGCTTTTTTTCAGAACGCTGTCGGGGTTCTCTGACGCCACAGCTTTCAGTTACCAGTAGTCATTGTTACGTCAAGCTAATGAATGACCAAGAAATAACACTTTAACAATTTAACCCTCTGCACAGATTTAGATTCCAGTGTCCGTAAATTCCAAAATTTAATTGCTAAATAATTCTATAACTGAATTTCCAAATGTCTTGCTTCACTGGAATAATTTTCCAGAGTCTCTGTGACACAAATACTGACTTATAAAGCCTTAAACAGTCTCTTGCACAACAGGAAAAATTGCCGATATTCGTATTCAGCGTAAAGGGATTAATTCTTAATTGAACATTCTAGACAGGTATTGAAATCTCTGGTTAAGAAAATTTTAATCACTTCTATATGCAGGGTTTCCGCTACATGTAATTGATTCGTGGTGCACCGCCAAAGCAAAATAAAAGCCGCCACACCTATGTAAAATAACTTTACATAAACTCCAAAAAATTCTGAGGACAATCAGGTGTCGCCAGTTCTCCTTGTTAGGTTAAAATAAGCGCTAATAATTCTTGACCTGTTGTCAATCATTTTGCTTGATGAACACGTTTTCCAATTAATAAAAATTTGCCACCAGCAGTAAAACGCACTGCTTCCTTCTTAATGCAATTTGTGCAACGATTAGAGAAAAAATATTTTGTTCACTTTGCAAAATGAGCACATCCTGCTCTACCTAATTGTATCTTCATGATTATTTACTTCCAATTCCGGAGTCCAGAGTCATAATCGGTTTTCATATTATATTTGAAATCCAGCGTCACGCATGTGAAACTGACAAACCTCAGCAAAAGTCTCAACAATGACTTCAATTACTACATTGCCTACGTGCTGATTAATGAAAACTGGCCACACCTGATAATGCTCAGTTTTGGACTGACGCAGAAGCCCTCTGCCACAGTTTAAAAAATCCTGGAGGAAACCCTGATGTGAGCTTACTCTTTGAGAGTTTATTTGGCTGTTGCAGTGTATACAAGTCATGGTTCCAGCAATGTTACCGTATAAAAACTCATTTCTGCATGTTTACAGACCTGGTGTATTCCACATAGCTGAAATATCATGCAAATTCTCCTGCTTATATGTCCGTGCTTGACGAACCTTGGAGCGGGACTTTCCGTTGACCACGGTATCAGCGCCGTAGCCCTCGCGGCTCTGTAGGTGAGCGAAGGGCTTCACCGCACCCCAGGACTCCAGGTATCGGGTCATCCGGACTGAGGCGCGCATCTTCAGCCCATCGTTCACCCTGGGCTTGGGCAGGCTGCGGTTATTCAACGCCTGGTCTTTAGACTACAAAAGATACACAGGAAGGGGAGGGGTTACATGCACACATACTTCCTGTCTAGTCAGAGCTCAAATGGGGCACTCTGCAAGAGCCCAGAAAACTCACCCGGGGGTCTATAACCAGATACGTCTGGACATTCTGCTCTTTGAGGTAGGGATCCCTCAGGTGACCATTACCCTCCTCCACCTCATAGGCTTTGTTGAGGTGTTTCAGGGTAGCTTCAGTGATGTGCACGCGCCTGTTCAAGTGAACAGAAAGCAGCACACTTGTCAGCCCACTTCTCTATTGGAAAATTACGGCGGATGTTACATCTCACAGTGTAAATAAGTATGTCTGCATGAACAGACCGGGGAACACATCATCATCAACCATTGAAAGATACTTCAGATACATTGTGAATTCATTGCATATCTGACAACCTCACCCACCCCGGTAAACCTCCCGATTCCATATGATTGGCCAAGGTGACGTCATGTGACCACACGTCAAACTGCCACTTGCGGAGGCCAATCACTCCGCAGAGGACGTTGCCAGAATGCACTCCCACTCTCATGTTGATGTCCACCCCTGTAGCCTCCCTCACCTGCCTGACAAACATATTTTTGGGGGCAGGGAAGATTGTATACACAGATAAAAAATGATTAGACTTCACAGCTCAGCTTAACATAGCTGCCAACACAGAATAATATTCCATTGGATTTACAAGGTGTTTCGCATTTGACCTCTCCATGGAATGTGCTCATCTGGAAGGGCAACAAAGAGTCCAATCCCATGGAAACGCTTTCACCCAATCACAGTGACACCAACCCTCTCCTTTCATCTTTATGCTGGTCTTAATCATTTCAGCGCCAGGGTTTATCCCAGCATATTGGTCCTAACAGGAGCATTCCACTGCCGGGAGGTCATATTTGACAACTGCACTGATCCACGCAGGCTCTAAGAATCGCTCGGTGGATCCATGGTAGCAGGCGTCAACGTTTTATGAGCGCAGCCAATCTCAATTAAAGGCTCATACTGGACATGTGCAATGAAAGGTCAGGAGAGGATTAAGCGTTCTGATGGTGTTATTGAGCTGTAATTCCTCTCTGCGCACCACTGGCTTTGAAAAACCATGGTCAACAATGCAAGACACCGAACAGATCCAACATTATTGCATTGGCTAAACCACACAGCTAAAACAGTCTTAAGGTCTACGCTTAAAAGAAGGACAGTGTGTACTCTCTCCTCTTTAAGGACATTCATCCCAACACCTGCTGACTCATACATTTTAGAACTAATTCAGATGGATTTACTAACCTTCAGTGGACTGTACAAACAGATGTACAGCAAACTATGACAGAACAGCATTACAATCATTGCTAAGAGGCACTTAATGGCTTTTATTTCACAGAAAAAATGTCAAATTTTCCATTTACTTGATGGAACGTGCAACTTAAGGAAACTCATGTAGTCAACAAAAAAATATCCACAGAAATTTGTGATATAAAGCAAGCAAGTCCTTACAGCATTCATAAGCAGACTGGATGTCATAGTAAGTATACGAGCATGTTCTTCACCTATTATACTCAAAACAATTAAGGGTGCAAGCAGTCTTTTTAGCATTAAACAAATTTGAATATATTGTCTCAAAATGTCACTGGAATGCAGTCGCTGTAATTTCTAAGTGATATACATAATAATCATATCGTATTGACATATCATACGACAGATAATCAATGTTTAGCAAATTGAAAAAAAAATTCCAATATTTTTGCCATCAGATATTTTTTATTAAACTCATTTGTAATTAAATGTAGCTTGTGTGACCTCCACAGGCATTTTTGAATGATTCTGATTGTTGTATCAATGGCAATTATTGTTTTGAGCGAAGCTGGCCTCAGTTACCTTTCAGAGGGCATTGGTTGTAAATGAGTTCTTTGAGTAAAGTCACGTATGATTGTCTCAACACTCACAACAACTGTATGGCAGAAATTCTGCTTTAAAAATACTGAAGTATTTACAGAGTTTGACTTGAAAAGGAAAAAAATGACCAAAAAACACCACGCTCCCTTCATTGTTTTGAGTTGTGCGTTTTCTGCCTCATTAACATCACAGCACATTGAACTGTATTCACTGATTTACATCAGCGAGAGGGAGACTGAATGTTCATAATTAAAATGCTTTCTCTACACGTCCTTTCCATCAAACCCCAATACTGCGCATGCTCACTTGATGGCCTCACACATGTCCAGTCCCATCTTGACACAGTTCTTGGCGTGTTTCGGCAGAGAGACGGGCAGTCCAGACACACAGTAGTAACAGTCACCTAAAATCTTTATTCTCATGCACTCATTCTCCTGGGAATCAAAAATGACAAGAGAAACAAGATAAAAGTAACAATACAATTATTAGGATTTTAATGACATTAACAAAGTGCCCCGGACTGAGATGCAGACTCTTGGGCTGGCAGGCTGTTGATTATACATCAGTCTTTTTCATGACGAGGCTAATTGTTTCCCCAAAATGTCCACAGATTTTCAGATGGAAATTCCCTCTGAAGAGGAAAATTGTATTACTTGAAAATTGAGTCACACATAAATGGCTCACTCAAATGTAATTATAAACATGCACCCGTAATTTTATTTCGTATAAATGCTTTGTAATTCATTAAACACATAAATGAGATTTTCTCTTTGACACAACTTGGTGTTAAGAAGTGTTTTTAAGGAAGTTCCCCCTTGAAGAATACAGTAGGTTGTCTAAGACTTACCTTTGCAATCTGATCAAATTTCCCAAAGAGCTCATTGAGCATAATGACCAGCTCTTTGGGTGAGCAGTCGCTAGCCAGGCGAGTGAAGCCCACAATATCAGCATAAAGGATACTGCAACCGAAAAACACAGCCAATCATTACAGCAGAACTATATCAGTCAGCCATTTGCACCATATCAGCAAGACTTTTATTAAAAATGTTGTTTAATTACTGCATTTTTACTTGTGTCTGTCCTCCGCCAACTCCGATATCCGTATTTTAAATGATCGCAACAATGATTGCAAAACAGCTATGGTAAAACTAAATTTATGGTTAAGGCTGTATTAACTGCAGTTCATTTTTTCCCTTTCAGCAGCTAATTTAGTGTGTTTTGGTCATAAAGCGATAAACCTAATATAGCTAGAATCTGTAGAGTCTCTGCTTGTATATATTGCCATTGTTTAGCGATATAATGTAGAATGTAGGTACAGATTCACAAGCACCATATATTCCACACGTGCACCGTTCGCATCTTTTTGCTAAGAGCTCATTTAGTTGCTTGGTGTTAGAACTGTGTCAGCTGTCATCATAACTAGTTGTAGTAGTTATAGCTTATTATAAAAGTTATCAAAAGGCTAAAAATGATTTAGCCAAGTTTCCTCCTATTAAGTCGGTATATAACATGACTACGTCACTATACCGTTACCACGCCCTTGCGTGGTGTTTGTTGTGAGATATACTGCCGCCCCCCGGTTACCGGGGGCTTTCGGGTCCAAGATGCTAAAGGAACTCTCTAATAACGAGTACATTGACACTAATTCCATAGTTCTGCACTTGCAAACTACGTCTGCGCCAAAAATTCCCATGAAAATACACACAGTAATAATTTTAGGCTTGTTTTCTGATGGCAGACCTTGATTTTCAGCCAGTTTCTGCCCCGCCCACAATTAGGTCCAACTTCCGTGGGATTGAAACATCAACCTGCCAACGTCATATAAAGAAAGAGAGGAGCTCAGTGGAGCTCGTTTTTCAATTACTGCCTATGGGGTATGAACTGCAGTAGATTTATAAAATCGTTATTTTGACGCGAAATTTCGGGAAACAGCGGAGCAAATGCCTACCAGATGCATTGCAGCAGGTTATAGTAGCGTATCCAAAAGGAGGAGTCAGCTTTCATCTATTTCCAAAAAAATAAACAAAATTTGGGCGTCTCGACTCGGGCAAAATGGCAAGGACCAAGCAACAATAGTGTGATTTGTAGCGACCACTTCAACAATTCCGACTTCGAGGATAGAGATATTTGGTCTAAGTTCGCAATGAAAAAGAGGAGAAAAATCAAGCCAGATGCTATCCCGAAAATCATAAGTCCATTGGAGGAGAGAAGCGCCGAGGACAAGGGGAGAAAGAAGAGCAGACCGGGCACTGAAAAATGAAAGTGAATGAAGGTAGGCTGCTAATGAACAATTATAACGCGTTAGCTACACCAGCGCTTCAGCAGGGCTTTCGTTTAAGGCACTATAGAGCTTAATAGAGCGCTGGCTGTGGCTAGCACTGAGCAGGCTTCGGCTTGCATTCCACACATTTAACGCCTTCTCTTCGCCAGCGCTCTATTGAGCTGCTTTCACACCGGATGCGAAACGCGTGTTTTCACGTCTTTGCATTGACTTTAAATGTAATCTGTCGTACTAAAAATTTGTTTTGCGTCCAGTGTGAAAACGCTTCCCCCTGGCTGCTGCTGCACATCTAGTTGCATGCTGCCGCTGTGTCTTGACTCGTCTCGTATTTTAATCTTTTTCTTTTCGTCAGATCATATTATTGTTTTACTCTAGCCTGACCAAATGCCGAACATAATCTAATGAGCTTGTTGGATGTCAGCTCAGGAGAGCATAATGAACAAAGTCAAATCGACATCAAAGTGTAGCCTAGCAAGCAGTTTGGCAAACTCGCGAACAGCTGATTTTAGTAATTAGATTTTCATTACAGAAATCTGGGCCATATCCTTCAAAAATGCGGTACTTATGTCGTTATAAGTGGAGAACCGAACACCTGGATAATGCGTTTAGCAGTAGCTTTCGCAGACGGCGTACGGGAGTGAACCACAGCTCTCTAGCCCATTTAGCGAGTCTCTGATTGCCCCTTAAGAAAACCAGTGTAAGATTAAATAAAAAATATACATATTGGAAATTTTTCTTTTGCTCATAATGTAAATCATATCAGATTTGAAGTTACTAAGCACTGGGGCGACAAAAACATGTAATGAAGTTAGGCGGCATTATTGATTGTAGCGATTAAAAAGGGGCATTCCCAGGGCAAGTAGAAAGTTACTAATTACTCCAAAATGGTTTGATATTATGGGAAATGACTGCCATGTTTTTTCTGGATGAAAAATTACACTAAGAGAGCCTGTTTGTGAAATGTAATTTCGCCATCTTGACGATGTAGTTCCTTTAAATCATCCAATGATAAAGTGTGGAGAGGGTGTAACAGAACGACTTATGAGTAAATTATTTGGTAGTTAGATAAAGGTAAACAAAACCATGCGCGATCGATGATCCTGTCCTTTTGGACAGGGGCTGTATGCATACATGTAGAATTATACCAGACAGTATCAACAAATTGATGCCATGTCTATTTAAAGTTAAATGTATGTCATGCATGTATACTTTTCTGAGACAAAAGGCAATAAACATATGCCGTGCATCTCTCTTTTTCACAAAATGGATTATTGATCACCAAGGAGCCACAAACGGGGTAATTATGGGACTGGAGCATTTCCATGTGACAATCTAAAATACATTCTATGCTGAAAATGAATATGACCACTGCGTATACACGGTAATTCACTGGTCACATGAATTAGTCAGCTGTCACACATTAATTACTCAGCAGGGATAAACTCGGGTCACTGGCTAAGCATGCAGATCAGTTATCTACTAAAAAGGAATCATTGAACATTTATAAGACAAGGAAGGATAATACCCTGGGAAAAATTGGTCTTGAAATAAAAATATTTTAATCCTTTAATACTCGGTTTTCTTTTCCAGAGGTGCCGCAGAGATTCTGGGGCTTCAACCAGCGAAAACACCGGCCCCTGTGGGAACCCATAACGCTCCCACCCATGCTTGTCCTCACAGCACCTGACCACAGCTCCGCCAGCCACACAAAGACTGGATTAATCGGCCGACGTCAAATCAGGGGTCGCTGCCCGGCAGCCAAGTTCTTTCTTCGTTACACTAACAGGCTTTCGTGAGAAACAAAGATAGGAGACGTGCTATCATCGATCCTAATTAGCAACAGTCAGGTACCTCGCCAACGGAGAGAGGGAGGGAGAGGTGAGTGTTGGCACGCTCTAGAACCAGCTCGACTGGGATAACGAAGTAGTTGAGTTCAAATTGGGGCCTGCCAGGTCTACTCATAAGCAGAGGAGATTTCAACACATCTCCATGAACGCGTCTATGGACATGGCTTAAATGATGGCAAGCCCCCGACGCAGCAAACAAAAGGCCATGGCGAGATGACAGACGAGATGATATCGCATCACTCTTTCTGCCACCATTCAAACATTAATATCAGCTGGCAGATGGCCGATCCTATTGCAATATAGCCAGAGCATATTTTTCAGCTAAAAAAATTAAACAGTGATGACACTGGGTACTGAAGCCAGAGACTAGAACAGGGGTCCTCAATCTTACCCAGAAAGGGCCAGTGTGGATACTGGCTTTCATTGCAACCAAGCAGTTACACACCTGACACTACTAATCAGGCTCTTTAGCAAAGACTCCAGGGGTGGATTAGTAGACTCAGGTTTGCAACTGTTTGGCTGGAATGAAAGCCTGCACCCACACCAGCCCTTTCTGGGTAAGATTGAGGACCCCTGGTCAAGAACATGGTATAAAATTTGAACCCCGTGTCCTGAGACAAACAACGACTGAAAAAATTGTGAAATTCACAAATAATCCCTCCCTGAATCCTTGGCTTTGTTGACATGGATTTGAGCCCCGCATTCATCACCATGGTTGTAAAGATAACACCAATGTATACCTTTCCTATTCTGGGCAAACAGTTAATATTGGGTCCGCAAACGCATCAGTACATAAGTCATCACAAATGAAGCCAACATCTGTGAGTAAACTTAAACAGAAGAATTCAACAACAGGAAAGATTTTTCAATCAGATTTGTTTGCAATGACTCAAGTCACCTGGAACATAGATGATCATGTACATCTTTAAAGGTGCATTTTAAGGCTGCACAACACTCTCGTGGATGTACCATCCCCTTCAGACAAAAGAAAAAATTAACTTTAACTAATTCCACACTGACAGTATTCTAAACAAAACTGAGTAATGGATATTTTCCTGACTTATAGTGACCAATGAAGTTCAAGAGAACTTTGAAGAGGGAACAAACAAGAGGGCAGCAAAATGCTTAATTTGAATACTTTTTAAAAAAAAAAAAAAAACAACCCTGAGAAACGTGAAGGCACAGGCGAGTAACCTCTGTCCTGTGGTGTGGTGCACGAGTCCTCAAGTCCAGAAGAGATGGAGGGCACACGCACCTGACATTCTCGTGTCTCTTCACATACAGGCTGTGGAAGTTGTTGTCCTTCACCAGCCGCTGCTGCTCCTCTTTGTCTTTGCAGTCCTGCAGTCGCTCCATGATGGCCAGCTTCATCTTCATGGAGATGTAGACTGGGAGCACGGACTGCAGCAGGTTCTCCTGTTCGCCCGCACAAACGGAAACGCAGAGTCGAGGACTCACTTCGAGGATAGTACCTCTGACAGCACTTTTTTCAGCCTCTAAGGAATACCTCTAAATATCCAGTAAGAGTGAGGAAATGCCAAAAAAAAAACCCAAACCAATTTGTTTTGGCCTTAATACCCAGTAGGTACCACTTTATAGGACATTTTGCTAAAATTTAATGACTGGAAATTAACACAGAGATGCTCACAGGAAGCTTATCAGAGCAGGAACTTTAGAGCCCCCGGGGGCAACACTTTTTCACTTTTCTGGCATTTAATTAAAATGCCAAAGCAGTAGTCGATCTGACCACACTCCACACTCTAGCTTATACTTCAGAATACATTTACATCTCAATCATCACCTCCTGCTTCAGATTACACACTCCTGCCACCCTGAACCGCGAGGCAGCCAAGCTTGAATAGCCATTTTGCGGAAAGTACTTTCAGTGTTCTCCTGCTGTAATGGATATTCCAGGAGGCTAAGAGAGCAGCACTTCTCCCCCCCTCAGCATGTACTCTCTATGGTGCGCTCTCTGTGAGGTCATGAGTCAGGTGTGCGTAAAAGGGGGCATTTATTGTCCCTTTAAAAATAAACTGCATTAATGCCGTGTACTCAGACCAAGAGCGAGCATCAGCATTTCAATGACCATTTTCTGTGCCCTGTAGTTTCATCAGTGCATTAGCTTTCTATTTTTTAATTGTAACCATCAAACTACTAACAAGAACAGGAAAAGGACATTTGTGGTTTCACAGATCAGCTTTAAATTTTCAACATTCTTCAATATTTGGCAGGGTTGTAACATGGCTCGCCGTGGTTTAGCATGGTCCACCAGTATCATGCCGGACCGACATGGTTCAAAATGCAAAAATCATTTCCCCAACACTGGGGATGAAATGATCCAAGCGCATACGTCAATAGAAGAAAATATACTATTTATGAAACTGTAAGACTCTAAAAACTTGTTGAAAGCAGACAAATTTTGCAGTAAAATAATTGATATTCACGCAAAACATCACATCATCGAGATGCTCAGCGGTTTCCCAAAGAAGGCTGGAAAGGTTTGCTTTTATACTTCTGAGAGTCAGTGGTTAAATAACTCCAAGTTTGAAGTTCATTCCATTTAATTTTTCAGGACCTAAAATTGACTTCTATAACACTTCTTAAATTTCAAATTTTTCCCCCAGAACATTCTCATCAGCGCAATAACTGAGCCTGCCAAAATCGGATGACACAGCCGGCATTTATAATTCCCAAAGAATCGTGAATCAGATTTGATTAATTAATTCATTGTTGATCCATTGTCGACATGGCCGTTGCTATGGAAGTGACGCATTCAGGTGCCATTTGTGCAGCAGCAATAGACTCCTGACGTTCTAGCACTAATGAAAACAAGCTGCACACCACACACAGGGAAGACAGCGATGGAGACAGCTAGTGTTGAACCGAGGCTTGTAAGCCAGTCAGCTGTTTGCCTGACCTGCTGTCTCTTCTCGATCTCCAGCTTCATGCGGATAGACAGGCAGCTTAACATATCCTGGAAGGTCTGGCGGAGGGCTCTTTCCATTAGCACTTTGTGAAAGGCCCCCACCACACTGCCACATAGGAAAACCACGGCATTGGACAGCAGCTAGAGAGGGGCAAACATAACATGAGCTCAGACTTAATGTGTTTTTACAATTGCTTTTATGTACATTAAGGCTTCAACTCCTATTTTACGGGTTTCGGAGACAAAAATTTTGTCCCAGACTAAATGGAGTTTTGTATATAAAGCCCCCATTTAAAATTTAAGCAAGTCACAGACTAGACTTAGGGGCCATGCACAAAGGAGATGTGCTTGCTTCCGAGAAACGCAAGATGCGACAATAAACGCACGTCTTTTAAAACAGTGGAGAAAGGGAGAAGCATTGAAATGTTGCTATGACAACAAGTGACAGCTCCGCTGATTATGTTTAATACTGTGACATTTTCACTAATACGGTTTATGAAAATGGACCAAAGGAAATACAAGTCTTGCCCTTTCTCTTGTGCGATTGGCCACCTGCTGTGAAAGACATTTGACGAGCAGCACGTCTCACAGATTTTAACTTTTTATTCACTGTCTTCCGTTAGTGCTAAGCGTTTAAACACAGTGCATGAGATGCAAGGTATAAACACACGCATCTGGCACATTACCATCGGTACATCTATTAGAAAAAGTCACAGAAAAATGGACATCTCCTGTGTGCATGACCCCTTAATCTGTTCCAGTTTCACTGGTACATTATCTACAGAGACCACTGTAAATCCACATTTTTACTTTATTGATGCCAAAAACTCATGAATTAAGAGGTGATTGGCTAATATGATGGTAAACTGATGAGGTAAAATGTATACAAATCAGTAATAGTGACAAAAAATAGCCTGGTACCTGATTGACCAGAGAAGAAACGGGGGCGGAGCAGAAAACAGTGAGGCGCAGGGCGAGGACAATGATGTGGGATAAAGACGAGATGACGCTGAGGAGCACAGCGTACCACAGCTGGAAGGGCAGCATGGTGTACACCGTGAAGATAATGAAGAGGAAGAACGGCACCTGGGCGGGGGGGAAATATTAATAACGTTATTATTAAAGTCACGCGTTTCACAGAGCCTGATCAGCTCTCAGACCGCCCTGTATTTGTGTTAGTTATGAGCCCAGGGAGCGCAGGAGCACCTGCTCGCCGTGTCGGCCAGGTGGGAACCCCAACGCCTCGTCGCCAGGCGGACGGATTATTGATTCCTGCTCGGCGACTTGACAGACAGGGGCTTTAATTAGCCGCTGCTACTATCAGCTGTGATTCTGAGGCAGTTACCTACACAAGCCCCCAGCCCCAAAAGCCCCTTTCCCATCTGGCGCGTCAGCTGCAGATCCTGTCTGAAATTCTGACATCGCCTGGGTAAGCCCAACCCGGGAATACAAATATCAATGTTGCCAAGCAGCAGGTAACGATTATATGTGCCTTTTCCCAGCCAATAGACCTCCGGCTGATGGACGATGAGGGGATATGCGCACAAAATCAAAAAATCTTTAACTTCAAGGCTGGCCTCATGACAAAAATGTTCAAAAGAATATGTGAAACAAAGTACCTGCATTTACACAATGCTGCAATTTTTCACCTATAAAAAAATATGCCAGAGAAACTATTCCTGAAGAATAATTAATACCTAGTCTTGTGTGTGTATGTGCGTGAGAGTTCCATTTTGCGAAATTACATAAAATTCATGCGAAAACAATATGTGCATTTATGTTATGAGCTGTCCTTATGAATACATACAGAAAAGAGGAACTTGGACAGAGAGAGAACAAGACAACAAAGAGTAGAGCTGAGCAGTAGGGTCTCTTTTCTGGTTTTTGAAGGTTGCTCTACAGCAGTGTTTCTCAAACCTCTCCTGGAGGACCACCTGCCCTGCCTGTTTTAGATCTTTCCCTGCCCCAGCACAGGTGATTCAAATAATCAGGATGTTCTCAATCAGCTTTAGAGGGTCAATAACGAGCTGATCATTTTAATCACCTGTGCTAAAACAGGGAAAGATCTAAAACATGCAGGACAGGTGGTCCTCCAGGAGAGGTTTGAGAAGCACTGCTCTACAGTAAAGGAAGCTAATCGTCTGTAATGATTAGACTGTTCCAACAGTTGCCTGTACCCACTTTGTCATCATATCCAGATTACTAATAACTGTTAATCAAAAATTGCAATGTGTAAGTATTTTGTTAAAGCACCAGGGTCATTCCATGTCAAATGTCCGAATGGCTCCCACTCGACCATCTCAGATTTAGCAAAAATTTTGGAATTGTCCCATTAGGAAGTGTATGCAAGTCTGAAATGGTCAATTGCGATGTTTCTCTAAAATTCAGACATTTAACATGGAATGAACCACCACCAATAATCCTAATTGCCACAATATCAATAGAGGTATTCAGCAAAAAATATTGTGACATCTTATCCATGTCGCCCAGCCCCAGGAAACAGAAGGCAAGACATCTCAAATAAAGCCGTAGCTGATGGAAAAGAGGTACAGGGGAATGAGCAGAGGATGAGAAAGAGGTGAAGTACAGGTAGTATTAGGGGAAGCAGAGAGGAGGAGGCGGAGTCCTGGATGATGGGAGCGAGGGAGAGGAGGCCGTACCTGGTCCCAAGCCTGGATCACCGTCCCGCTGAAGATGAAGGTGAAGCCCATGGCGATGAGCGTGGCCCACACCACCACGCCCAGCGGCCGCATCCAGCGCTGGAACAGGGATTCTGTGCACACCAGCACGAACACGGCAAGGAACACGACGAGGCCGCTGCTCACCACTGCCACGAAGGCGCTGTGCTGCTCCGCTTTCTGCAGGAGCGAAGTAAGGGCACGCTCAGGGCTGCATGCTAACCTCCGGCCACTGGCGCGATTACTGCGCGCAAGCTATTTGGACGCCCTCGCTAAAGCCTCGGCACACTCGCTCGCTGAGGCACGTCCACTCGGAAGGAAGGGAACGTGAACCTCAGAGCGCAATAAAATATACAGCATCATCATGAAGACAAGTACGCGCGGATTGAAAAACACAGACAAATAAATGAGTATGGAGACAAGAGTGCGGCATAACAGTCCACAAAATCAGTGACAAATAGCTCTTTTTGAACATAAACGCATTTTTACGTAAAAATCTAAATAAAACAGAGATCGATAATGGGTTCAATACATCCACTGCCAACACGACCCTGTATGCAATCATCCTTTCAGAGGACTAACCTTTAAGATGAAATAGATCGTAATCAAGTTCAGCTGCAGAGTGAGTAGGAGGGCCATACGATGATGAAGACAATGATAACGATGATGAGTATGCTTCTATAGGGCTTGTAATTTTAAACACGGCACTTCTGCATTAAGTAGAGCGCCTTCTGGCGCATGTGGGACAGATGAACCTCCACTCCTGTTCATTAAACAGGAAGCACTGCACTGCCCCGCCCCTATTATATACTATACGGACAAAAATACCTGGGTAATGAACCTTGGTCATGATTTGGGCTAAGGTCCACAGTTCCAGTGAAGTCAAATCTCTATACTACTGCATACAGTTACAGTCAAAGGGATGAAGTGCTTCCCTTACTATTTGGGGAAGACCCTTGCCTGTTTCAGCATGAAAATGTTCCCATCACACACACAAGACCTGTGTAGAAGTAGTGTTGTTAATTACAATGTGGGAGAACCTTACAGGCCAACAGCGCTCTGACCTCTACCTCAACCAAAACCTTTGAGATCAGTTAGAAAGCCAGCTGCAAGCCAAGTCATTTGCCCGAAACCAGTGCCCCAACTCACTAGTGTTCTTCTAGCTGAATGGCTAATCCTGACAGCAATCTCAAATAAAGCCCTCCCAGAAGAGTAGAGGCTGTTATAGTAATGAAGCATAGAGGGGTGAAGGGTCCACAATGATGCTCAATTTTGGATGAAAAACTGGATGTCAGGTGTCCATGACATACTTTCGGCAATATAGTGTAGCTATGGACTCTACAGCAAAGTGTAATTGTTCCTGTGCTGATTTAATGACACAACTGAAACCATTTTTTAAAAAGCAGACAATATGTGCCATCCACAGATGTATGTATTGTATTGTGTGCATGAATGTAAACACAGGGGAGCGTGAATGCATTTATGATATTGCACATGTTCATATTTTGCATGAATATTATTACAAAACTAAGACCAACGGCTGAGATGCTATGGGACACCATAGTCTCATTGGGGTAAGGAAGGTATCTTGAATACAGTCATGCAAAATACCCACTTACACAAACCCTCAGGTCTATGTGAAAGCTCAGGTAGCTAAGAAGAGAAAGCTAAGGTAGCAGCCAAGCATATATGATGACACGTAGGAGTGATGCCTGCCAAACTCAGGCGGGAAAGAGCTTCTCATCTCAGAGTCCACAGCAAAAAAAGGACATCCTCATCTTTTCTGACGAAACATTTTATTGCGCATGAGTGATGTAGTTTTTTTGCCTTAAAAGTAACTAATTAATGATTTTTTTTTACATATTTTAACAAGGCAATTAGAGATAGCAGACCTGGCCCCAGCCACGGGCTGACAAACAGACTGACAGAAACACACTCACACACACACAGACATGATCATTGCCTAACCTGGCCCCCTAGGGAAGGGGCCAGGTAATAAAGAGTATGTCTCTTCCAATTTTTTTCCTCTAAAGTAGTGACTAATGTTCTGTCTGAGAATAAAATGGAGCGAGTGCTGATGAACAGATGAAATTTAATTACCAAACAAATGGGCACCAACCGATAACACGCTGCCATTTAATTTTGTTTTGAGTTCAAATTCAAACCTCAAATATATCAAATGTGTTTTCGCCCAAATAAGTGGTTTTGGACGACGTTCAAGATTTGGAACGGCATTAGGCTTTCACGTAACCTCGGTTTCGCGGCTAAACCCGCTCACACCGGGAGGCCAGATAATGTTTTTTGTGACGTGTTTCTTCCGCTTGGGAACATTAAATGCACAGCAACCTAACAATCTGACCATTACTGACAGCGGCAATTTGACCTGTGCTTTTCCAGATATGTTAGTAGCAGACAAACAGAAGGAGTCACGGACATTGTCCATTACCTGACCTCCTCAGCGGAGGTAATTAAACATTATTAAGCATAATGAACAGGCTCTGCACAGGAAGATTTGAGACAGAAACCAGCGGTGTTGTCAGGGCAGTGCAGAGGGGCTCAGGACCGCATTAAATAGTGTCTCACCACAACCCAGCAGTACAACTAGAGAGGTCAGTCGCCTGCGACCAATGGGTGTAGCCCCCGATCGCCCATATTTTTCATTTTGGCTTATTTTTGACACAAAATTGTCTATGATTTAGTGAAATATGTTACCATGGCAACCAAAATCGATAGGCGGCATGTCCTATTCACTGCCCATATAGTTACCAAATATAAAATAAATTGCTTTAAATTTGTGGCCTGTGGAGCATCCACAAGGAAATCTCTACGTCGGAGGCAACAGTGGCAGCGGACACGTGACGATGTCAAATCCACAGTAACCCCGACTTTGTCCAGGGGCTACAATGAATGCAAAACTAAGTTCTCAAGACAGGATAGTGCCACAATGAGATAGACTGACAATATTTTTCCCTTGCTAGATAACGCAATTAAAGAATCCATACAATTATTTTATTTACATCTGACTCCCTTTCTATGGATGCAGTTCAGATATTGCATGCTGCCAAAATATTAAATTTTGAGTTCAGTTGACCTGTTGACCCTTATTTTTCATCAATTCTAAACAAAATGATTTGAGTGTAAAACTTATTTTGCACGAAGTTAAGAACTCCCTTATGTCATGTTTACTTGCCATGAGCACACTGGCAGAAAAATGAAACCACTTTTTCCATCAGAAACAAGTCATTAGATGCTGTCATGGACATTACAGGCAGGGTTGACATGGTTCAGACTGAGGACGAGCCAACGTCAACATGACGCCGCCCCTGTCCGCTAGGCTGACCCGCCGCCACTTCCTCTCAGTGCAGCAATAACAACTGGACCGTCAGATCCTAAAAAATACATCTCCCCTTTTTCTTTTTCTGAGATTTGAGCCCTCCAGAGCCCCCCCCCCAAACATTCCACCTCTGTAGCCTGATCATCACCCCCCCCCATTTCCCTCTGGCTCCCCTTGCCCTCTCCTCCAGATGCCTTCATTTTGAGAGGCCAGTTTGCCCATCATCTCCCTACCCGGAGCACTGGCTTCAGCCCGTTCACAAGGCCTGGAGGCCAATTTACAGAATGCAGGGTGGGAGGGGACGACCCATACATATTCATGAAAGAATCGCACTGGCTCACTGGATATATTCTGGAATGTCTGACAAACCTCAGGAAGACACCAGATGACAGTATGAGGCGTGGAATGTTTCATCGGCCAATCAGGTTGCAAATTTTTCATGATCATTATTGAGACTTCCCCTGCCACCCTGCAGTTCGGAACTTCACGGTCTGGAGCGTTGGCCTGGGTGCCAATTATTCATTTTTGTTTTTTGCGCCAGAGTTCCACCGGACAGACATTATTTCTCATTAGCACACAACCAATCACAGACCTTGTTGCCCATCATGCAGTGCTTACATTCTTACTGTAACACCTGGCCTTCGTGAAAACCACATGGATCTTGGGGAATGTAATAACATATTAATGAGGCCGAGCGAGCGCTGATCGGTCGTATGCTAATGAGAAGTATTTTCTGTCCGGAAATTTGCTGCTAAAAAAATGTGCGGCCTGGGTGGTGCAGGCGGGTCCTGTACTCACCAAGCTGAGCGAGAAGAAGAGTATGAGCAGCACAGAGCAGGCCAGCATGGTGAGGCCCAGCAGGAGCACCAGCAGCTGGTACTGATTGAAGCAGGAGAACTTGCGGTACAAGGCCTCCTTCTTCACCTCCTGGTCATTCAGCAGGTACTTTCCCTTGGCTGGCATGGCGCCTGCCTGCTCCTCGCGCTGGCTTAGACACGGAGACACTCGAAGGCACCAAGCGGGAGCTCGACGGGTCCTGGCAGAACAAGCGGCTGTGCGGCACCGCTCAAGCCACCGGTAAACCTCTCCCCTTCCAGGACATTTCCAGCGCTTCTGCGAGTTCTGTACGTCTCAGTCTCAGTACTTCTCTCTTTCTCTCTCTCTCTCTCTCTCTCTCTCTCTTTTCTCGCTCAGACACCTCAGGCAGGAAGGCAGGGAGAGCTCATTTCTGGCAGCTCGCTACAGTTTTCCCCTCTCCAGCATGGTGGAAAGATGAGCCCGGCTTGGGGTGCTCGGAGAAGGGGAAGGGAGGACACAGGGAGGGGGAGAGGAGAGGGTTGGTCGTCAAGGATCTGGCCAGGATTCAGGATCTCCAGTTTTTAGCTTCTTTCTATCCCTGTCTCTCTTCGTTTCCCTCTCTTTCTCTTGATCAATGCGTGGTGGCAGCTCCTCCGGTGGTTGGGCCTGGGGACAGGATAGAAAAAGCAGGGTGATGTGTCAGTGGAAAGAGAAGCAATGGAAGAGGCACCGCTAAATCTCCTGAGATCAGACATCAGACACAATGACTGCTTAAGGTCCGGATATCAGTTCATAATTTCAGTGAAAAAATTCCAGAAAAATGGAGGGTAACTAATTGCAGAGAAAAGCAGAGCAGCTTCTGATTCTGCAGATTCTGTCTGTCAAGTCTGTGAGTGTGTCTCTGTCTGTCTGTCTGTCTGTCTGTCTGTGTGTGTGTGTGTGTGTGTGAGCATTTCTCCCAGTTTTCACACAATGACACTGTCTGTGTCCATCAGTGTCTTTCAGTCGAAATCAGATGCTTTCCCCAGTTAATGACCTGCTGTTTAATTGCAGTGTATCTGGTACAACCTTTGCTTCTTTCAGACTTGTTGACATAACAAACCTCGGGCTTCCTCACTGCTAACCAATGATCATTATGATTTGTGTCACAAAGAGGAAGCTTTCTCACTACAAAAATACAGACTATTGTTTTCCCTGATCAGCAATCATGTTGTCATGAGGTCTGTTTGCAATAGAGTGAATGACAGAAATGTCCAAAGGTCCAAAAAAACTTTGAAGAAAATAATGCTATAAATGTATAAAAAAAATAAAATACACAAACAAACTAGCCTACATGTTATTGTATAGTATTCAATCTTGGACTTGGGTAAATGTGTATAGAACAATAGAACAGGCATGTTCTTTCAAATAGAAAATCAAAACGCAAAGAATTCAAGATTTTTTTTTACTTTACAAAAAAAAAATGGACACGTTTACAGTACTGAGAAGCACTCTCACTTTTGCAGTAAATGCAAAAATGAGAATGAATATTAGATTCACAAACAAATAAAATCTATATTCAACTTTCACAGCGGGAATCTGCATCAGTATTAAGCCGCAAATAGTATTGCAAAAAAAGAAATGAAAAAAACCCTTAGACGATAGCTCCAAGTGATGCTATGCAATCATCAGCAATCGAGTTGTACAATTTACAGAATCTGGTTCATCCCGAAAGCCATTTCCATTAAACAAAGCTGATTATCTTAAGTAGCTAATGTTTAGCGAGCACTCATGAAAATGCATCCCAGGCTAAAATAACTCAACTTTACATCCAGTCAGAGGGAGCTATTCTCTTCCCACAATCAATAATACACTGCATGCATTCATTCAGAGCAAGTCTGGCCATGGCTTCCAGGAACAGCAATTATAATGAATACAATCTGGGCAGTGCTCTTCCACAGATGACATGAGACAAGGCAAACTCCAAGCCAAGAGGCATTCACTCAGCATAATACTACAGCCACTCGGATAATGATCCACTCCTCACTGCTCCATAAATACTGTATTCTTCGAGCACTGTCTTAAAAGAGTATAATGCACACTACCGGCTAGAAGTTTGGAAGCAAGGCCAATACAGGTCAAAAATTTGGAAGCAACTTCAAGTTTCTGTTCACAATGCCTCTCTCAAAAACCAGTATGAAATCTTTGGATTTTGGGATGTATTTACTGCATGAGTAGTCTTTTCTTTCATTGATATGCACCATTTCCCTCCATTTACCTTTAGGTACTCTATACGTTGATGTTACTAGACCACTGCAGAATAAATGTTAAAGAAAGAAAGGTGGAGCCTAGTTTTTGGGTTGAGAAGATTTGCTACAGTCACAACTTCAGTGAAAAAGTAAAAAACAAATCACAGTTTGCATTATTCACTTTATGTCATGGTTTACAGCCCATCGGATGCCAAAGGCAATCTGGCGGGCACTGGGACCATGGGCCTAGCAATATGGGCCTGATAATTTGAGTGACAATATATTCTGATAAGTGACTCTTTATATCATAATCATGTTTATTTTGTAGCAAAGTATGCCAATTAAACTACAATCTTTTTTTGTACAAATTTGATCTTGCTTCCAAATATTTGGCCTGTAGTGTATGTACTTGCAAGAACCCTCCAGTTTGACATGTGGCAAGGTTTTGGGTAATATTTTAAGAAATTGCTGGATATTGAGTTGTACAAGTTCAGTATGGATATTTTCAATAAATAATTACCAAATTCACAATTTCTACTAGTTAATAAGGTCCATTGGTGAGACCTTTACGTACACCTCTTCAAAGCAATTTATTCTGACCTAAAACCAGTAAAGTTGGCTTAAAATGCATTTTATTGAAATTTTGCTCCAAGGGAACAAAAATGGCAGCATCGATGAAACTGCTGCTCTCCCTCCAGTCGGTGTAGTTCAAAATTGGGGCGTCATAAAGCACTTAAATTGAGTGGTAACCGCGTCACAGCAGACAGACGTTTTTCTCTCCCAGACATAACAAAACTCAGCCCCACAGGAATGCCACCACAAGGGCAATTTCCTTCATTGACACTGAATAGAGAGAGGTCCACGCCGAGAGAAGACAAGTTTGAGCTGAGGCAAGCCATTGTTCCTGGAGAAAGATATTCCCCCGAGCCTGGTCAGAGCTCACAGATTACCAGCAAATCCCAGGAAGTGGGGGAGGAGGGAGTGAAGAAGCTGCACTCAGAGACAGGGACTCGGTGGGGGGGGGGTTGCGATCTCACATCCCAGGAGAGAGCTACACGGAGCAGCTGGGCACAGGATGTCAGGCAAAGATGGCGAGCTCAACGGGAGGCAGGCTGCCACATCACATTAACGACTTTCCCTTCGAAATGGGCCTGCGAATTCTCCAAGCGAATATCCGACAGCCCTGCCCTCTGCAATTCTCCAGATTCCCCAGCAGAATCACGAAGCGAATTGTCACCGAGTTACAGTGCGCAGATACAAACTAAGATGCCGCCCACACCCGGCAATGCATTGTCCACTCCTTAAACTCATTCCCCTTATCAATGAATACTGTTTAAAACAACCACGGTTAACAGAGGAAAAGAAATAACTGCTTGAGCTCGGTAAGCAGATGAGATGCTTCCTCAATAATACCGAGCATCTAAGGATCCTATTTTCTTTTTAGATTTTAATCTCTGCTGCAAGTTCCCCCATGTTCCCACATGTTCCTAAATATAAAAGGAAGAGATGATAGTCCAGGGACAAACGGGAAGTCAGCCCCTCTGATCATGTGCACTTCCTGTAATGCTGGGCCATGGCAGGGTCCACTGGAGCAAGAGGATTATGTCCAACCAACGGAAGCAAGATGACCCATTTGGGCCTAATCTTTACAGAGACATTTTTATAGGCAGGGTCTGTTACAGTTAACCAGAGCTGACTGCAATTACCATAAATTATTACGACCACTGGCAATGTTTGTCGACCAAACATAGGCTTACGTGCCTTGTAATCAGCCATTTGCCCGGGATGAATGGAGCAGAGTAAGTCCAGCTTAAAAAAGGGGGAAAAATAAAGCTGTTTGTAGAAACCTTTGGCTGCCTCACACATTGCCACTGAGGCATATTGACTGAATTTCACTTTTAGGAATTGAAACACAAAAAAAGAAGACTTAAGACATTTTTAGAACAGCGTAAACAACAGATGGTCAGCTTTTTTACTGCGTAGGGCAGTTGGTATCTCTCAAGAGCCGGCCAAGAGCATCCTGTAGCATCACAGAGGCTGTGCTCTCAAGCCATTTGACTCCAGCCAACAGCTTATTAATCACACAGCAGCTCTCTGTTCCTGCGCCCAGCCGGCCTCTGCTTTATACTCTAATTCTAAAGTTGCCATGGCGAAGGCCAAAGCCAGCGAATCGCTGTCCTCGGCATTGAGCGGTGACGGCATGGCTGGGTTCGGCGGCCGCGTGAATAGAGGCTGGAATTTCGACGGCGGTTAAATGCTGGCCTCGCAGCTTTCAGTCCGGGAGGCCTCCTTTCATAACAGTGCTCTTTCAGCCAAAGCCACCATGTCCTCTGATGAACAAACATCAGCAGAGGACAAATCACAACCCATCACATCAAAACAATCGCAGCCTGCCCTCCCCCACCATGAAATGAGTTCCTCTACCAGTGTGAAAGGTCCACTCCACAACCAATACAGAGAACAGTGTTTTATAAAAGGACATACACAAAACAAACCAGTATTAAGGGCAACAGTTTATCACCATTTCTGAAGCAAAGGTCGATGACACTTGAAAAGATTATAGACTACGGTGCATGGGGTCAGAAGTGTCCAGCCTGGGTGTCATACAACCAAACGTGCCATTTGTCACCCAACCCAGCAGCCAAGGGAAGTGAAAGCCAGAAGGCTCAGGCTCTCACGCAAAGCCTTCTGGGAATGGGGAAACTCCTCCACATCACGGCTCGCATCGCGTGACCGCGAGCACACGTGTGGCTGCGCTTTCCGGCGATTGCAGCGTGTCGCTGATGAGCACGCGGACTGCCATAGAGGCCTTCGTAGCAGAACACTGCACAAAACCACAGGAGAAGAGCAGAGCAGGTATAATGTGTGCTGACCTGCCCGCAAATAACATCATTCAAACACAAGTAGAAATACCCTGACCGGAGACAGACACACGGCAATCTCATTTATGGCTCAACAGCATTCATTCAAGCAAAAGAAAATGGAGGGTCGGGTCATGGTTTGCCGGACCCTGTTTAAACGCAGATTATAATTACTGTGAACTGAAATGCTGTTTTTGCACAAAGCAGTTCATCTAAAATTATAACAGTGCCCTTTCCTTCCTTTTTCATACACTACGGCCAAAGATTCCTGTTTCTCTTTCTGTTGATCAGAAAAATCTGTACAAACACAATAATCATACTTGGGAAACTGTACCGATCCTGGAGAAACAATTAAACCCTGACTGCCATGACCAGTCAGAGAGTCGCTGAGAGGAGAGAGAGACAGACAGTGAGAGAAAGAGTGAGTGTGCGCCATTTTCTTTTCCTTTTGAGGATTGTATCTCCTTTTAATTCATTGGCCAATTAAGGAGAGAGAGAGAGAGAGAGAGAGAAAAGCAGTTACTGTAGCACACAGGTTTAATTATGACAGTTGCCTGTCGGTAAACGCCAAGTCAACTAAGACATACAAAAGGGACCTTTCCTTAGCAAGTAAACAGTCACATTCAGTATTTCTTGCATTTAAGCATTGTGTCAATGCAAACTTTCCAGAGAAAAAAAAAAAGAAGAAAAATTCTACCACAAATCTAGAAATTAATCCAAAGTCATTTTCCAGTATATTAACAGCAGCAGAAACAGCTATGTGCAAACAACCTGGAAAAGCAAAATGAAAGCCAACAGCACAGTGTAGTCTGGCAAAAAAAAAAAAAAAAAATCCAACATGAACACGACACAGAATTATTTTACCACTGAGGGCATGTCTCCCTCCCTCAGGGAGAAATATTAGGCAGAACACTTGCAAGTGGGCGCAGCAAAAGAGAATAACAGGGGTGCAACTCCTGGGGTGGTTTGGCGGTTAAGGGCTACAGAAGTACTGGAGGATTCAACCAGCAACTTTACAGTTGCCAGACCTGCACCCAACCTCCAGGCAACCCTGCAGAGCACACGGCCAATCATATTACACATTCAGATCATACTGTGCAAAGGAGGAAAAGCACAACATGATAAATGTTTTGTAATGTTTCTCAGTGGCTGACGAACTACCCAGCATGCCACACAATGCTGACATTACAGCAATATAATTATGGAAGGAAATTATTGTTTCTCCACTGTGAAGCAGCTTCCTTTTGAATATGCAAAGCCACTGCACTGAACTGAGAGTTCGAAAAGGCCACAGAGGGTTCCACGGAAAAAAGAGAAGCCATGTCAGTTCTAGAGTGGCATGTGCAGGCAGCGAGAATGACACTGTGTCGTGTTGACAAATTGCACAGGGGCGATGATACTCGTCAACCAATTAGCTTGTTTGACAGGAGTTTCTATACAGTATGTGCCGCCCCTACAGAGGGAAACAGGTAAACAACGAGGTTTCGCAGATACCTCCAAAATGATTCAGGGAGCAAAACATAGCATTATCAGTCTTAGTCAGTTACAGAGGTCAAAAATGCAGCCTGTACTATCACCTCAACCTTTACTCAGTAACCCGGCCCATTTGAACAAAGCAGGATGTTGCGGTCACACACACTTCTACATCAAGCCATTTACGTTTTTTTCCACTTGAAAATTACAAATACGCCACAAAGAAATTTGAAAGCCAAGTTACTTCAAATGTGCAGCACTTCATACTTCGTTTCCTCATACCTGAAGAAAAATTAGCCTGCAGAGCACATGACTGTGTACTGCCAGTATGAATGCCAAGTGGCACGACACAAATTTTGTTGAAGAAATTAGCCAAGATCATACAATTCAGCAGCATTCATTAAGGGTGTTTTGTGTAAATTGTTTCACAGTGAAATACAAAACCCTTGACAGTAATATCCCGTAAGCTCCCAGGACACGGAGCACAGAGCAGAGACCCAGTGAATCTGCGCTACCTCAGTGATAGCTGACAGCCTGGCAGCTGCCTGAAATATGTACAGAAATGTGCATCCAAATTGGATTAATAGAGGCCCGCTACGAGAGTCACTCCCGAAGCACTGTCCAGGGCTATTGAATTACCAGTATTCAGAGGGAGCTGCTGAAAGGCAATCAGATTAGCGTAATGCTATCTCTGCTCATTTTCAAATCGAGGGCCTTTGTTTATAGCAAACAAAGGAAGTTGATATCAATGCAGGATTAGCTAACCTGGCAGCTAGCCCTTCGCACATGTACGCCGTTTCCACAAGAGTATCACTACATTAAATACAAGCCAACAGGCAGAAATCTACACGGACATCCCCAAATGTAGGGCCTCCAGCTGGACACAGTACCTCAAGAAATGCACACATCATTCAAAAGTTAAAGATCTCGTCGAGTTGCTGATTGGAATTAGCTGGATCAACTAGGTCTAAAATGAAAACCAAAAGGAGAGCAGTTAGCCTGGAACAGGGATGAGCACTTCTGTTGGAGTGCGAAAGTCCTTAATGGAGAGCAACGTGCAAATAATGGAAATTAAAAAGCATAATTATCCATCAATGGAACCAGAAATGTAATAAAAAAAAAACAATATTCATGAATATTTTGCAACGGTTCAGATTGTGTCTACCTTCTAATATGATTCTATTTACAGTAACTACAAGCTGGATGATTCTGCATGGATTCCATTTGCATGCACAGATGTGCGGGGGCTCAATTGACAACTACCACTCCTGTAGCTCCGAGGAGATGTTTCACAAGTTCCTCAAATGTGTGCATTTGTGCGAGTGTGCCTGCTTAGAGAAACAGACAAATATGGGAGAGAGATGTAAAATTGCACTGGCATCGTTCTTTCCTGTCAGTCAGCAAGCAACACCATTCTGCATGTCGCAGAAATCCACCAAGAGTCATTTTATCACCCCCTCCTAAATTCCAGACTTCATTAGAAGCTATGACTCCTGGAAAAAAAAAAAAAAACTGACTGGGAGCGGCATTGTAATGAGATAGTAGCAATTTCACGCGCACACGCGAATCTACAATTAGCCAGGCTCCTCAAAAAGTTTTCTAGTAACAGCATACTCTTTTTCTGCAAACCTCAGCAACCATGAGTTAATGCTGTAGACTGATCTCATTAGTGTTGAATGCAGAAGGTCATAACCTCAGGTGTAATGACGGTAATTTTCCACAATATAATAGACGCAAGTGCAAGTATGTGTGTTCAAGCAGACAAGACCATCTGGTTACCGTGTACGTCATCAGACCAGTGATAACCAACTCATTATAAATTAATTTCCAATGACTACTGCATTTCAGTTGGTCAGCCAAGGATGAGCATCAGCGAACACAGTCATGGCATATGCATGAATCTTCAAAAAATAAAAAATAAAAAGAATTATATAAATTATACATACACACACCCACACGCACGTATAAAAAAAAAAAAACAAAAGCGCCCACAACAGCGCAATTCACACAAATATACAACAGATTTGTATGTACTGCCGGGGACAGTGTAATTTCTCCACACAGTGTGCTGTGCGCACTTTATAATCTTGTGTTTATGGAAACAACAAAATTGAACTAGAAAATTAAGCCTGAATACTTCACTGGGGGATGGTGCACTTTGATACTTCATAAAATCAGTACATTATACCTTCAACGCAGAGCATTACCAACCCTGGAAAGAGAGCAGAGTGGATGATAGTCCTCATAATTGACTCAGTTATCTGTAGGAAATGCAGACAATGGAGGACACATTGTAGGCTTAGGGGTGGAACAATCTTTTGGGAGAGCTCTGGGGCTAAAGGTGGACCTCCAGCTGTTTGCCGGTTTCCTCCACATGAGTTTGGGACTGTCCCAATATCACACCAACCCTTCTCCGCTCTGGTAGACAATCTATTGTGACAGTCATCAGCTTTTTCGTGCACGGTTTAGGTGACAGCGAAATACAGTAGACTAATTACAAAAAAAATGTCACTTCCAGAGATACAGTGTTGCCAGTGTGTAAAATAACAATGAGCTGTTCGCTCATGCAAAGATTGTGAACAAACCCATTAGCATGCATAATTGTTTTTGACAGCTGTTGCGGCTCCTGGAAATTGCCACTCTTCTGAATTAGAATATTCACAGCGCTAAGTGAGCACAATTCCCTCACTATCAGGAAATTAAGCTTTGTTGTCCGTCATAAAACAGGTCCATCTCATTTACACAGAGTAAAGGCAAAGCTATTCAGGCAAAATACAGTGCAATGCGGCTGGTGTTTTCGACAAAAACTCCAGGTAAAAGCAATAATTAATCTTGAGTAAGGAAATGTCACACTCTGGTGACTGACCACCATTTTGAAACATCTGAAAAGCAATGGTGAGCTGCTATGTCCAATGCCCATGGTATGTAATGAGACCATATCAAACGAGGAATTCAGTTTACAGGTACTGGGTGAAAAGGAAAAAAAAACAATCATCTTGTCTGGTAATAAATAGTCAATCCAGACAGCAAATAGGTCATAGTGGATTCAAATTTAGGAGGATTATTTCTACAGGAAACATGCTCTTACAGAAATAGTTGTAACTTAATTAAAAATAAATATTTCAAGAGATTCCTTACATTAAGAGCAATCTGAGACTGGCTAATGACTGAATGTGTATTACATTACTGAGGACAAGCATCTCATTTGACAATCCGAACTTAAGTTTCCTGAAAGCCTGTTCCAGGTGAAGATTTGAGTCTCTGTGATGCATTGCGATCTGACTCAGCTCATCCAGCCATCATCAGATCGAAGACAGCAAGCAATGTTTATCTGAACAAAATGCATCATTTGCAATGACCTGTGAAAATAGTTGTAATAATATGGCAAATGCATTCACAATATAGCCTTCTGTCTGAAGATCACAAGACTGGACTGTTCTGATCTTTCTTCAAATGTTCTGATCTTTCTTCAAATGTTCCTCAAGTGTAGGAATTTGTTTTCTAACACACACACACACACCTTCTCATTTAGATCAGTGCTCCTACACACTGCAAAAATAACCTTACCAAGCATTTTAACCCTGTATTTAGAATTATACTATTATTTTTTTTTTATTATTTTATTTTGCCACTGCTGTGAGATAATTTTGACTCATTTCCAGATTTATCCGTGGGATATGAAAGTTTCACATGTCAAGCATATGGTAACTTAAAATAAACCCATATTTTCAACTTGTGAGCGAAAAATTTTAAAAACCGCAAAACAGCATGTTTTGCCAGCTGAAATGAAACATTAAGTGAATGAGAGAGAGTGACCCAGCATCTAATAGTTCCACTCACAGGATAAATGCTGACCACAAATAGAACCCAAAATCATTCTGACCCACGTCTGCCTGAGAAGTGTTGACCGATCGGTCACACACCGAACATGTCCCATCTGCTCCCCTGCCACAGCGCTCTCCTCCGCCCGAGATCCAGCCCTACAATTTTACACTAACAGCATGCCAAAGTGGCAGAAAAAAGCACTGATATTGTTCCATTTCTGACCATGTAAAAAATCTGAGATGGAAGCGAATAAGAACCCAGAGTGAGAGAGGTAGAGAAAGACAGAGAGAGAAGACAGACTGACACCTGCGGCGGCAGAGCTGATTTCTGAATCTGGCGACAGACCAGAAGCGGCTGTCTCTGTAAAGCACATCAAATACTCTTCATATTCAATTTCATGCAGATAAAGACCTGGCCTGTCCTGGTCAAGTCCCTCGAGAATGTGATTTAATTTAGACTCATAGCACTTCTATCATGATGAAAACCATAATAGTCCCGGACATGAGCAAATGTATATATAAAAAATAAATAAATAAATAAATAAAAAAAACTTAGCAACAGATTAATTTCCTCATTATATCCAAGCTTTGTGTACTTAACAGCCAATACTGGCGACAGAAAACAGAATCTAAAATTTTCACTTAAGGATCACTGCCTCGTGACTCTCTATATTTTGCTTCAAAAACATTGGAACAGGGTTCATTCTCAAGCACTTGTGTGAAGTGCCTCAGCGTTCAGAGATACGCATTGTTCACCATACCTCTATCGTACGTCCTCAAGCATAACACTGGAGGCCATTCCAGCAGTGAATTTCTTACTCTGGCTGACTGAAACGTTTTAACACCTGACATCAGAGGGCGTAAACATAACAGTCATGCCGGCCTCTGGCAGACATCTGCGGAGAATCTCTTCAGCCCACGTACTGAGTCAGTAACCTCCAACAGGGAGACTATGGACTGACTGTTAACCCTCTAAGACCATCGCAGCTGAATACACTGACTGCCTCACACCTCACACCCAAGAGCCCAAGAGATGATTCACAGAGAAAGTGCCGGAATGACCAGTGCCTCATGTGCCATAGTCCACCACGTGATTATTCCAAATTAAAAGGCTGTGAAAACAATTAGAGCATCAAACAATGTTCCACATGCAGATAGTTCACTTTTCTACAGAGGTGTAAATCCAGGGTCAAGAAGCAAAGTAAACAAAGACTCAGTATTTTTGTTCCCGAATCACCTGTATTTGTTAATGAGCACAATTGATTGTGCCAAAGGCACAGGTAACTGGAGAAATCAGCCGGCCAAATTTGTGGGCAGAATAAATTGTTGTCTTCAGACCCTAGGACTTATCAGCAACTTAATAATGCCATTCTTGTGAGTACCATTGGCGGCAGTGTAATGTCCAAATAATTAGCACCTTGAACGAGAAAGCAGAGAAGAAGTGATTTAACGGTTCAACATTTTGAAAACATTAAAAGCTCCCTAGCGAGTGTATATCCTGTTCAAACAAAGTCCATGAGAGAGCGACATTCCAGGCCAGTTTTCCCACAACCTGTGGATACCCTGTGAATTAATGGTGACATATTCAGATAAATGGGATTCAGAGTGAAACACTCATCACCACTGTCTACATCGACTCACTGCAGTCAGAAACAAGCTGACTGTGAGCATAACTTTTTCTCTGTAGTGTTTTAATGCCCCTGTCCAAGAAAACAGAATGCAAAAAGCCCTCCCCAAACTGAAACAAGCACTAAAAAAATAAAAATAAAAAAAAAAACCCTGTTCCAGGCTTTACCCAGCACAGTAAATCCCACCACCTCAGTAATCCTGCTTTGTGAAATAATCCCCACACCTGCTCTAAGAAGTCAGCAGAGACCCACAGTCCTGTAGGTTTTTATTTGAACTTTATTGGAACAGGGCTGGCGTGCCCTGATGCAGACAGACGCATGGCAAAAAGAAAAAAGGAGTGATAAGGAATATTGTGGAGTCTTGCTTGAGATTCCGCAGAGCATTCAGGCCAGTGTTACCAGAGTTTGTAGGAGTATATTATGAATCGTTAAGATGCTGGCTGCCAGCATATTATATTGCTTTGTGCTACATACATGAAGCATGGAAGCGATCACCCCCCAACGCCACCGTGGAAAAGCGAGTGCTGACACCTCGTTCTTGGGAGGCCACTGCAAGGATTTACATTGATGGGACTTTGCACAGCTAAAGTGCGACCTGCGTGCAGCGATAACTCATAATTAAAGCAAAGCTTTACTGTCTGCTCATGTTTGTTTGGAGAAGTTGATCGTGTGACCTGCTGCAGATCGCACAGTACTCCAGCTTCGTGCCCCCAGTCCCTGCAGCAATACTCCAGTTTCCGCCCCTCCGGTTCTACCCGCGCCGCTCCCCAATGTGCCCATTGTTCGTGCGGTTCTTCAGCAGAGGCTAGATTTACAGTGCTGAGAAAGCTGCCTCTGTGGTCACCGCAAATTTGTGATGGAAGGAACCCAAGAGCAGCTCAGTCTCAGAATTAGCCTACAGCATAGCAAAGAATGTCTGGAGAAACCAGCATCCTTTCCTAGAGTTTTAGAAGCATAACACTGAGCCGTGTAGCTGGGAGACTCTTTCCATTCCAAACTCACGGCCCGCCAGCAGAGCCGCCCAACACAGCCTGGAGCAGCGGAACATTCCAGAGTTTTTTTTTTTTTTTTAAACTGGCCTCAAGTTCAACTGTCATTTAGTGTGAGGGCCTCACAAATGGGCACCTGTTCACATTTAAATTCTACACAAGGGCATGTTTGTGACAAGGGCTTGTTTATTATTACCACTGTGGAGTGATTCCAAGCATGCTTGATGTGAGGCCATGGAGCAGCAGGACTCGAGCAGGACTCGATCCACAAGAGCCCAGGATCCCATACCTTTAGTGCATTACCCATGATGCCCTGCTCCTGAATTCAAATACATGCAGAGTGTCTACGTCACGCCACTGCGCGAAGAGCACACGCCTGGATCTTCCCACAGCCTGCAGTGCTATTGAATTTAATGTCTGAAGGAAAGGACTCAATCAATGGCTGCCTGCTACTAACAAATAGCAATAACCCAAGCCCACACCCACACACACGCACAAACAAACACTTATTGTATGGTGAGTTCAAACTGAAAATGACAACTCAACATAGTTCCCTTTTATGAAGGTAAACCCACATTGGCGTTTATGAACACGCGGGGAATCAGCCATCTTCCCTGCTTCCAGAAAAATGCCATCTCTCCACAAAGCTAACAACGGAGCGACCTTAACGGTGAAACACGTTGACCTGCCTTCAGAAGCTCAAGACTGTGGTGCTTCATCACATTCATTAACTGACGAGGTAATGCCTATCACACTACGTCCCACTGTAATGTAACAACACGGTTTTGAATGCGGTAGAAATATCCATGGAGACATTTTTTGTAATCCCCTCTTCGCTCAACAAAATCTACCCGACCGCAAGCAGAAACGCAGATCGTTTCACACTTAAAACTCGGACCAGCAGCACACATGATGCTGTGGAATGAGGGTACAGAGAAAAGGTCCTGTGGTGTTCTCCAACAGTAGCTTCTATGCTGAGGAGTAGCTGGCAGCATGTAGCCTGTTAAGCTGTTGGTACACACTGAAACTATGCCGTAATTCTCAGTGGGGTCTCCTGCCCCCTGGAAAAGGGTCTGCCATCACTTTGTGGCAGATGGAAAGCTGTCAAATATCTCATCTCCCAGGGCAACCCAAGTCGAGCCAAGTCGATTCCCACCATATTCAGCTAGTACACATTATTTTCAGGGAAGAAAATCCCAGTGCCCTGTTTACTGCAAGTCATATTACACAGCCAAACCCGCAATTCAAGAAGCGGAGGAATTACATGGAAATAGATAGATGCGCTTGTGGCTTCAGTGCACACAAGCCTGTCATTTTCATTCTAACCAAAATCTACAGCCCCTTGCAGCCCCCAAAAAGCAATGTGGACCCAATCTCACACAGGCATCAGAATGGCCAGCCCCGTTTCAAAAGACAAGCAGCGATCGAACAGTCAAAAAAAGACGTCATATCGTCTGAATCCTTACTACTTACTTGACCTCGATAGACGTCGTCATGAGGCTAAGTAAAGATGCGAAGCAGAATACTTAACAACCTAGGAAAACACAACTCCAGTGCTAAGAGAGCCTGGCAGCACTTGGAGACGTCATCATGCTACCCTTGTCTGCAATGTTTGTTTGTTTTCAGAAAAAGCCCAAACAGATGGTGCTTCACTTTAGGAATTGCTGCCACAAGGAATTGATAGAGGGTGTCATCTCCTTCCTTTTTGTAAGAGATTGTGTGGTGTATACTTGCTAAAGGAGAAAAGCAAAGAAGCATTGAAGCAACTTTCCTTTCCTTCGCATTTAAAGAATTCAAACGGCTCTTATCGTGGCAGCAATGTAAATAAATCTGGGTCATTTACAAGAGTTAGGAAGTTTCCTAAGCATGAAAGAACACAGCCAGGAGGAGTCAAAGTGTGCGGTCCTCCCAGCAAGGCAGATAAGAGAATGCAGTCTAGCCGTTCCTCATTTTTTCAAAGCCAGGAGCGCCATTCCAAGTGTGAGAAGACGTGTTGCGGCAGAGTACGCCTACGTCATTCCCGCTTATGAGGTGTGTTCACTCCTGGCAATCCGCACTGCCTGAGGGCAAAATATTTCAGTCGGAACAAAAGCCAAACACTTCTGTTTGGGACGGAGAATGCTTTCTCCCCAAGATGGTGACAGCTATGGTGGTCTTTCGAGAATCATGGGTTCAGGAACATTGTTTACAATATCCAACAGTAATAAAAACACCACCGCAGCGAGAGGGGTTTAATATTTGTTCAGAAGTGAAGAGAGGGAGAAAAATTGCAAGGCTGCACTGTTAGATTTTACCCACTTACACCACCAACTGCTTAAAAAGGTAACCAATTTGTTCCTTCTCCTCAACTTTTTTTTTTCCCCCGCATAATTTGCCTGACTGTTCCAATAAAAAGATTTGTGTGTAAGTTTTTAATGCCGTCCTCGACCTCTAACAAGGATAAATTCCAAAGGAAAGCAGTCATTCAACCATTACGATCAGTCATTGTGGCTGCTGGAACGCAGCTATTTTGACGTGCCTACCTCTTAATAAGCATGAGCGATTTGCATGAAAAGTCACGTCAGATCAGTCATCAGATTCGACTGCTAGTAAATAAATTACATTTATGCATTAGAAATTCATAGCTATAAATACACTGCCCGGCCAAAAAAAAAGTCACCGTTTGGAAATTAATGAACAAATTCTAGAATTGGATCATTATTGCGGTTGCTAATATGTTTCAGCTGGCAATAATCATTTTTCCCCTGACTGATGAAGCGCATCGCTACTCATTTCTCAAAAAATCATGTCGGAAGACACATCCCTTGCTGGTGGAAAAGATGTTACAGTATTTCAGAACAGGCAACTTATTGGCCTGTATTTAGCAAAGAAACTCATGAATGCAAAAACAAGTATGAGGAATCATTTTCATAAACATATTTGCCACCACAAAGTCCTGATCTTAGACACAGTAAATGTTATTGGGATGTGCTCAAGAAAGACCACCGAGTGGTTCAACCATTCAACCATTATGTCGAGAAGACAAGATCTCGGCCAAAAATTATGGCATGTATGATCGAAAATAAATGTTCTGGCATTGCATATAGTTGTCAAAACAATGACAAAATGAATTTGCACTGTAATAAAAGCTACAGGGGTTCCAACTAAATATTTGAGTGTGCGACTTTTTTTTGGCCGGGCAGTGTATGTCTAGTAACAAATGTGGGACGATTTCAAGCACATTAATGTTATGAAAGTGCTAGGAACAGATGGCCACTTCTTCATGGGAAATATCTCTAAACCTGGCTTTAAAAGTTTGCCAGCGATCACTTTGGCCTTTTATATTTATTCTGCTCGTCAAATGATCTTCTTCCTGGCCTTTTGTAGCACTTTTACCGGCAAGATCAGTCAATTATTTCTTTGTGCGCGGCAAGTTGAGATAGGCCAACTTCTCTTCATTTCTACGTCCACCGCGCACATCCGCTTTCGCATAACATCATTTTTGCACACTCATGAATACTAATGAGGTATTTCAAATGGCTTGGGGAGTTTTTGCGGGTCGCAAAAGCTATTTTCACATTCAGTATTTGGGGGATTGCAAACATTCTCGGTGAAAACATTTATTAATTCCCATTCGGTCATATCTATTAAACTCTATATTATATATATATATATATATATATATATATATATATATAGAAAAATCACACACATACATATACGCACATACATATAAAGAACAGATTGGTTTCCTTTAAGCCTTTGGACCAGAGGATGCTGATGTTGCATACGCGATCTTTTAACTCCCAATCATAGCAAATCAGTCTGAGTCATATTCAGTATCACAGTGAACGCTGATTTCACTGGGTCGGCCTGATTTCAGTGACCAGAGAGAGAGGCATGTCACGCCATACATTCTGTCATCTAGTCTCTAGGTAAACCCATACAACAGATTTAACCACAGACAATCACATCAAGACACGGTGCACAGTCATGGGGTATGCTAACAATGTCTTGCTTTAAAGCTAAATTAGTAAGGAGATGCGCAACAGAAACATTGTTATATGCTGACAAAGCCACAAGAGAGACAATATCATTGTTATTATTACTGTCCTTACTTGTGTTTGCCTATTAACAATTCATGTTGGTTGTTATTTATCCATTTGCATCATGTTTTTTTAATAGGAAATACATTTCATTCCATTTTATTAATCACATCTTCTGTGTCATTGTAATCTGATTTGTTGTTAATAGATTAGGAAATATTGTTTACTCACAGCAGCGCCATGGCAGTTTGCAGGACCCGTGATCTTGCATCTGTGCCATGATCTCAGCATGAAATATTACTCACATGGAAGCAAAAGGGCACAAAGCCACTAACCCTGACGTAATATATACTAAACCGCACAACCCCACAAGCCTAGTACTGACACGTCACATCATACATTCATATTCACTTTCATATTGGACCTAATTCCACGGGTCACTTCCTCGCTAAATGTTTTGTCAGAGGAAATAAAGGTGAATAGATGAATAAAGTTTTCAAGAGGCATAGACCCCACTAAAAGCAAATATTAATTACGCAGTGATTTGGGATTAAACATGGAGGCTGTAGATTCAGAGTGTAGCCCCAGCTCTGCTATCAGTCCCAGAGATAAGCCCATATGGCACACTATGGCAGCCTGTGCGACTGGGCTAATCTGATAGGCGAGGTTCGAGCAAGCCGCACACTGCCTCGTTTCCCTGGAGACGCACAGCTCTTTTTTTTTCCCCTGAACAAGTGTCATATCCGCAACCGCGCTTGTTTCGCTCCCTCGCTGCAACCCCCCCCCCCCCCCCCCTCGCACTTCCTCTTCACGTATTCTCACCGCTCTGGAAAGCGACAAGGCCAGCCGAGCCTCACCTCCGCATCATCTTCCTCTACATGCACTGTTGTCGAGATGTAATGTCTTCTTGATGAACTGCCACCAACGGATGACATGTGAACGATAACGGCAAACATCAACAGGGCAATGACCACTGTGCATCTATCTGTAGACATCTGATATTTTTAAAATCAAGGATAACATCAAATTTTATGCTAAAGTCCTGGTATTGACAGAGGCTGATGTAATTCATCAATCTAAAAGCAGTGATCCTGGTGCATACTGATCTTTGTCTCAAACCACCTGGTTGATCCAGTAAAACCAGCAAACAGAGCTTTAGCAGATCAAAAAGTAAAATGTGATTCTCTACAATCAATACAGCCTCCACAGCTAGATCTATTCTTCCAATATTCAGACATGAGCAAGGTCACTGCACGCAGTCAAGCACAATAGAGTGTTCTGGCCATTTTAGTGTTTCTCAGTGTTGTGCTCAATTGTAGCAACACCTACAGTTCAAATCTTCTAAAAAATTGGCTATAAGTTGTTTTTCGGTCTGCCAAGTAGCAGTATTATTGCAATTCCATTCATTTTCAAGGCATGATAACTCCAACAGATTTTCCAGAAAGTCTTCAGATGGACTTTGGTTAAGCAGAACGATAAACACAGTTTGGTGAGTCACATATTCCTTACACAGTAGTGACTGAGTGCAGATCACTGCCTGAGCCGTCTTTACATGAGACGGGCAGACCATAACAGCCAGAGTCACACCTCGGCCAGGTCATATTCAGAGAAACAGCAAGGAGAATTCTAATGCATCTGGAAATATAGCCAGGCATCCCCCCCCATCCAACGTATCCCACGCCTCCAACTAACTGACCAGCATTGCATTAAACAGCAAAGTAATCCTGAAGATGAATCGTAGCCGCCTTATCTTCACTGCACTGAACCTGAAATACCTGTAAAAGACCCCGCACAGCCCAGCAACAACACACCGCAATTCTCTTCAGCCGCCGCCCAACTTACGCGGGACCACACAACGACACACAGTGCCCAAGCAAACACAAAGCATTCAACATACAACACTCACCGAAAAGCACACCTGCCGATGGAGCCAGAAGCACCCCCTGAGCCCTTCCCCAATTAGCAGTGATTACGGCGCATTCCCCCCATTTTGGGCATCTGAGTGAATGAAGCACTGCCTTCTGCGCCACTTTGCTAGTTGAGAGCAGCATCCTCCGTGGCACTTATCCACTTGGGGCGCTGTCATTAGCATTACGCAACGCCCTTAAGCCGCAAGCACAAAGAGCATTCAACAGAAAGGCAGAGGGAGATGGAGGAGAAGGAGAAACACCCACATACACAGAGCAGTAACTAAGTGCATACGGTAGCTTATACCCATGTCAGGACAGCTAAGTGTCCACGCTGGAATAAGCGACGTGTCCAGACCGTAGGTTCCTGATGAGGAAGGCAGTGTTACACCTCTACAATCGCTGGCGCTAACAGTTGATCACGGCTAGCCGGGAAAGTGACTGTGTGCGGGCCAGGGAGGCTGGGGACGGGTGGGGGAAATGGACCAATTAAGCAAACTATGGAGCAAAGAGCCCTTTTCATCGTCACATGGCTAAGTGCTCTTGAGCGCTGCAGCATCGAGCCACTTCAAATGCCGGAAATTAACTGGAAAACTCTTCACCGATGCCTCCGCGGAAGGGAAGACCCAAAAATTACCGTGTTCCATAGAAGAGTACTTATGCTTAACTCATTAGAGCACCTTGAGAACAAGTATTCCCACCAGCGGTCGAGAAATAGCCTAGAAAACGTGGCAACAGCCCTTGGCAGGAATTTGAATGTATTCAATGCAAAACCGATATTTCGTACTTTTGGGTCTGAACTACACATCATCATGACTCACACTAAACTGAACTGAAACAAGCATTTATCACTATTATTTTAATGACGGCATCTAACCAAAGGACAAGGGGAAAATTGAAAAGGCAGTCAAATAGACAAAAGCGTGCAATCAGCTCTTTGCACAAAATCTTCAGCGGAGGGTAATTTCATTCGCTACCCCATCACAATTCAGCTCAGCACATAACATATATGTGGCTACATAAGCCAGTTACATGGGTCATGGTTTATATGAAAAAGGGCACACCCAGTGCTTTCAAATGTCTCATTGTGCCTTTGTGTAGGACAGCCCAGTCTGTAGCAACAATGTTCATCACTGGAGAATTCAGCTGACTAATTTGGTGCCAACTCAACAGCATTTGTTTTTTTTATTAGACTGCTTCCATATCGAATTACTTATAAGAATTCTGTCTTCAGTATGACAACCATCTCAGTCGGTCTAGAGCTAAAATATCAACAATTAATGTGGTTAGACGGTATTAAAAACAGCTTTTTACCTGATTGCTATCAAGGCCTCTGAGTAACGCAACAGACTAACATGCATACAGGAACTAATTTTATCAGTTTACAGGGGTTTGCGTCTTAACATCTCTTTGTTTATACATACCCAAATTAAGGCAAGATTTCTCCATGCTTACACACATATTAACATCACATTCATACACATAACCTAAAAAAATGCAAAAGTATCAGATCCATTTATAAATTGGATTTTCCATCTCAGCAAAGCAAGAAATACAATGAGCACCATTGGACCAAGACACATTTTTTTGTTGTTGTCGTTATTTTGGTTCTGTTGGCGGAGTCAATCACTAGGTCTGAATTCAAAGGAACATGTGATTAGCATGTGAAAGTGGAGACTGAAGGCTAAAAAGTCCCTTAAACAACAGGAATTGAAGATGGCCGCTGTACAGGACAGGCAGAGCACCACCAGGGAAGACACCAAGCGTCCATGTAGTCTATGCATCGCAGACGTCAAGCATGCAAAGGATAAGTAACCAAATATTTAAAATGATTACTATATATTGTCCCTATTCTGGAGAAGCGGTCACATCATGAAAAATACAAAAATATACTCAAAAATGACTGATTTAAAAAGTCCTTTAACTCATTTAAATTGAAAACAGTGTAACATTACCTTATTTGGTGTTCTAATGTGAATTGAATTGCTTACTGAAAATATATAATGCGATGACTGCAAAAAGTTGGCACTGTCAACTGTGTAACATTTCCTGTCTTTTAATCACACTACTAAATGTTTGGGCATGAAGACGCCAGTGGGTCAAGCCAAGCAAATGAAATCTTCTCCCAGTCCTCCACTGGGTAGGTCTTCAGCTGTGCAAATGTACAGAATCTTCATTGCTGTATATTTCGCTCCATAATGCTCCATATATTCGCAATAGGAGACAGATCAGGACTGCAGGTTGCCCACTCTAGCGCCCACTCTCTGACCTTACACAGCCATTTACTTGCGATCAGTGCAAAAAGTGGTTTGGAGTTGCCCTGCTGGAAAATGCAAGGATGTCAATGGAACAGACATGAAGGTCGCAGCCTGTGGTGCTCCAGAATTTGTAAATATCATTCTGCATTAATGGTGCCCCCACAAAGTAAAGCTTTAACTTGCATTTGTGGCTGTAGTGGTATACCAATGGTTTACCAAAGTGTTTTGAGTTATCCTTTATGGCTGCAAGGACCCTAAGACTGAACATCTAAGGGATCAGAGATCACACGGTTTCTGAAGTGGATTTTGGCCAAGCCCTCTACATGCCCAGATTCAACCGCATTCCCTTGATCTTTAATTAATTAAATAATTACGGAACAAGATGAAATGCCAAAAATCCCAACAATGTGTCTTTTGAAGATTGTTGTTCTCAAAGTGATTGATTTTGGGCTTACACATCTGTTGGCAAATTGATAAGCCTTCATCCATCTTTTGTCCAGAGGAACTAGCAATGAGATTTGAAATAAGCATATATCTTCCATAAAAAATTGAAATCCTGACTTAAAATATCGAATAATTTGTTGTCGTCATGTACTCAATATTGTACAGGGTGAATGGACTTTTCAAATAACTCGTTTTTGATTCATAATTGGGGTTTGTACAATATATGAAGCTGTCCAATATTTCTTGATGCACCGAAAATGGATGGGGGGGGGTATACAAAAGGATGAATATGGAGGAAACACTCACAAATTAAACAGTCGTGCACTTTATTTTCATTTCGTTCTTTTGCACTCAAAGTGCTAAAATACAGAATAAAAATAAAAAATGTGTCACTATCCAATGAATTATGGTGCTCACTGTACACAGGAAGGAATGCAAGAACCCTCAGTTCTCTTTAAAAAAAGAAATGCAAAAGCAAACTTAAACAGAGACACTATAAGAAACACCTTGTATTCTCAAGGGGTAAATCCACACAGAACAGGCCTTTACGTGGACCTGTCACTGAATGTCATTGTCATCTGCCTCATTATTCTGTTCTTGCACGTGTATAAAAAAAAACAGCACTTTGATTTGGCTTACTGACAGATGAGAACTATGGAACATCACTAACCTCATCTCCTGGTGCAGTCAGTCCACCTAGCCACTATGACCCTTCATCATGCTGTTTGACCCAACAAAGGAATGTGACCTTTTTTGTAGCAGAGGCTAAATGTCACTGATTTCAGCAGGGGCAACTTCAGTAAACTCTTTAGTGGACTCCCCATGAAGCATATCTCATCGTCTGTATCACAATCACCAAGTTTGTCAGCATGAATCACAGCTAAATATTCGTGAAACTTGCCTTTATCAGGTTTATTACCGTATAATCCACCAGGCAAAGACATCAGAATCACACAACACAGAACATAGCAAGGCACTGCTAATAAATATTTAAAAAGTAAATCAACAAGCCGTCTCGTTAATATTCTCCAACCCACGCTGAGTCTACAGCAAAGCCAAATAAATCTGTCACTTACTCAGTGAGAGGAACTTGAAATAGCAAACCATGCACAAAGGTCTATATTCTGAGTCTGTGCAAGGGAGGTAGGTGATGTTCATAAGGTGTTCAAAGGGTGCTGACGTAGCAAGTCTTAAAATAGCTCTGCCTTAGTGCAGACTTGGTTTAGCCAGATTCCTCTGGTATAACGGATATAATGACAGTTCGTGAAAGGCAGACATTTCGGATAATTATGTGCTGTTATGTTTGTGTGTTGACTGTTTATGCATTCCAGTGTATGGATGCTTATTTTTTTAAGTCCATGAGGGAGCAGTGCATATTTAAAAAAAAGAAACTGCAAAATCTGATAAAAATACATATATCAATTGGTGGTGGTCCAGCATTTTTGCATAATGCCACAATACCATGAGGAACATGCTGTTTTCACTTAGAGACTATTTTCATACAGGAGTACAGAGGACTGATAGGCAGCTTGGTCACATGGTGCAACAACAATTGCACGAATCTCAATCACAGCGAAACCAACTAGAATGTAGTTTTCGAACAAATTGAAAAGCGGCTTGATAAAGCTGAACTGTTAACAAACTGATGCTAACTTTTCTAACAACAAAATCCGCAACTCTCTTTCCTCTTCAGGAGTACAATAGTTATGAAGTGTAAAAGTTAAGCCAATCACCAGAGGGGTGGAGCTAAATCAATTAAATTGTGATCATCTCCTTAATTCCATAAACCAAGTCTCTTCTCTCAATGATACATTGATCAATACTTGCAAAGGAGAAAAGTTAAGCCAATCAGAAAAGAAGGCATATAAATGAATGTGCGACCCCTTCCTGTGTCTAAAAATCCAATCCTAAACTCCATGCAGCAATCAGTTCTATAGATATGAAATATTAGCCAATCAGGAAAGAGGGTGGGGCTTTGTCAATTCACATCAGATCTTTTCCAACAACAACAACAACAACAACAACAACAACAACTTCCCAACTCTCAATGACAAATGGTTCAACAACTCTGACAGATATAAGCTATGCCAATGAGGAATGAGGATGGGATTTTGGTAATTAACCTGACTCTTTCCTGAGTCCAATAACTCAACCAGCAACGCTCAACAAAAATTTTTTCAATCGTTAATAAAATCAGATATTGGCCAATCAGGAATGAGAGCGGGACTTCAACAATTAAGGTTACCTTTCCCTGAGTTCTACAACCAAAGCTGCGGCAGGCCACCAACAATTAACCCATTCCTCTATCAAAAAACTCAGCCCCCAACTATCGAAGTCGAACAGTTAACTAATTATGAGGTATCAAATACAAATTTCAACAAACAAATCCCTGACTCTCTATGACAAATAGTTCACAAGTTGTGAGAGATCAAATATAGTCAATTTGGATAATATGTGGAATAGAGTGATGACAACAGAAAGCATCTGTGTGTATATGTATGGTGGGGGAGGCCAGAGAGGTCAGCATCCATGCTTTCAGGAAGTTTTCAGTGTGAAGCAAGTTTACAGGCTCCAGGAGGAAATTTGAAAGACTTGATAAATGAATGGAGTTTAATGGAAGATGGAGTAATGAAAAGGAAAAGAATGAGGGGCCACATAAACATCAGCATTCATGTTTTGGATATGTCTGAAGCTGTATAGAAAATTGAGACTCCTGTCGTCAAATAGATTGGTTCAGCTTAAGGAAGATTTGGGTCGGGTGCATGCTCTTTGCAGACTACGTATGGCAGAAGATGCACAAATCGCATTGAAAGGCGGGGATATTAAGTTTTTCCGCTTTCCTCTTGGTAAAAGGTAACGAACAGCATAGATTCGGGCCATAAACAGGAGGAATTTCTGTTCCTAAGCAACATTCTAGGATGAACTGTACATTTTGTGTCCAGATGGCCCGAATCTGTAGACCCCAGAGAGGAAAGAATTCTGTATTCAACCTCCACCAATATCGAATAAAATCACTACTTTTTTGGCTTACCTTTATGTTTGGGTATTCAGAAAAACATTTGGGTGTGTAAAAAATGACAAACGTATCCAGTCAAGAAAAGGTAGCATTTAATTTCTGGTGCCACTATAGGTGGTGTTAGCATGCGTCGGCGGCAACCATGTTACTCATGATATACTGGATTGCTGGGCATGAACAGGCTATTCATTCACGATATTAAATATTAATATTGAATTTTAAACCCTGTTCTCACTTACAAAACCCAAAACCAGTGAAGTTGGCACGTTGTGTAAATCGTAAATAAAAACAGAATACAATGATTTGCAAATCCTTTTCAACCTATATTCAATTGAATACACTGCAAAGACAAGTTACTTACTTTTGCAAATATTAGCTCATTTGGAATTTGATGCCTGCAACATGTTTCAAAAAAGCTGGCACAAGTGGCAAAAAAGACTGAGAGAGTTGAGGAATGCTCATCAAACACTTATTTGGAACATCCCAAAGGGGAACGGGCCATTGGGAACAGGTGGGTGCCATGATTGGGTATAAAAGCAGCTTCCCTGAAATGCTCAGTTATTCACAAACAAGGATGGGGCGAGGGTCACCACTTAGTGAACAAATGCGTGAACCGATTGTCGAACAGTTTAAAAATAACCATCCTCAGCGAGCTATTGAAAGAAATTTAGGGATTTCATCATCTACGGTCCGTAATATCGTCAAAAGGTTCAGAGAATCTGGAGAAATCACTGCACGTAAGCGACAAGGCCAAAAACCAACATCGAATGCCCGTAACCTTCCATCCCTCAGGCGGTACTGCATTAAAAACCTACATCAGTGTGTAAAGGACATCACCACATGGGCTCAGGAACACTTCAGAAAACCACTGTCAGTAACTACAGTTCGTCGCTACATCTGCAAGTGCAAGTTAAAACTCTACAATGCAAAGCAAAAGCCATTTATCAACAGCACCCAAAAACGCCGCCGGCTTCGCTGGGCCCAAGCTCATCTAAGATGGACTGATGCAAAGTGGAAAAGTGTTCTGTGGTCTGACGAGTCCACATTTCAAATTGTTTTTGGAAACTGTGGACGTCGTGTCCTCCGGACCAAACAGGAAAAGAACCATCCGGACTGTTATAGGCGCAAAGTTCAAAAGCCAGCATCTGTGATGGTATGGGGGTGTATTAGTGCCCAAGGCATGGGCAACTTACTCATATGTGAAGGCACCATTAATGCTGAAAGGTACATACAGGTTTTCGAGCAACATATGTTGCCATCCAAGCAACGTCTTTTTCATGGACCAGTGAAGACTCGTGTAAAAAAAAAAAATAAAAAAAAAAAAGAGGAGAAAGATCACCCCTCCTGTTATTCGCATTCAGTTCAAAAGCCAACATCTCTGATGGTATGGGGATGCATTAGCACATATGGTGTGGGACTCTTGCATGTATTAAAAAGTACCATGAATGCTGAAAGGTATATATGGGAGACTGGGGTAAGATGAGCCATTTTTCATATTTAGGATCACTACATCAAAGCAATCAGTTTTGTCAGTAACTATAATATCTGCATATATTTCAGGATGTTGTGCACCCCTTCAAAGAAACAGAATGAGTGTAAACATAACTGTTTCAATAATATAGAATGTTCAGAAAAAGTGGCCTCGTGGCACAACTTACCCTGTGAATGGGGTAAGTTGAGCATAGGAGCGGGGTAAATTGAGCCATATCCTTACTCCCTCCCATGGTCCTCCCCACCTCCATCACATCCCTCCCTCACCTTCTCCCTCCCTAAATAACAGTCACTTCTTCACATTCATGTGTATTTTTATTTATTATACACAAATGACCTATGGCTAAGCCCCACCCTCAAATGCGATGAGCCAATAACAGTGCGTATTCTCTCCCCATATACTTGGACATTCTGAGCCTGAACTACCACTGAAATGCATTATGGAAACTGAATCGTTCGCTCATGGGGTTTTAAAATGTTTTAAAATGTAAGAAGTAAAAAAAAAAAAAAAAAATGGTCAAACGCTGTGCTTGGGGTAAATTGAACTCCGATACGAGGTATCCCGAGAGGCTGGGCGATGGGGTGTATTTTATACCCTTCCCAAAGCCACATCATAACAGAGAGAAGTGTCTCTTCTGGATAAAGTTACTTTCACACCGGACGCAAAACACTCAAAGTCATTGCAAAGACACGAATACACGCTTATTGCCGTGTTTGAATTGACTTTGATTGTAATCTGTCTGCGAAAAATTTGTTTTGGGTCCGGTGTGAAAGCAGCTTAAAGCTTTGTGGAAGACCCCACTATCAGCTTAAAGTAGCAAACGAAGGTCAACAAGATTGTCTACATTTGTTCCAAGCTAAGTCAACATTGTGTTTAAGGCGACATCTTGTCACTTTGCTGGAGAATAATGTAAAGTTATCTTTTACATCGCTAAGTTCGCTAAGAATAGCTAAAGTTAGTAAACTCTGTGGCTAACTTCAGTGCTGACGGACGTTAGCTTAACGGGAGCTCCAGGCTGCGTTGCTCACCATGTCACCTTGTTTACTTAAACAGAGTTCAGTCACGGCAGGTTAGATTTCTTAAATTCAGTAGCAATAATAATATGTAAATTAAATTTACTACCCTGCGGTGCACGAACAATGCTGATCCTCTATCTTGTTGTGTGAGAGGGTGATGGAAACGAGATGCGGTGGAACACGTTTGCAGTGAGACCTGAAAATTTTAGCTACCAATTTAAGCTTTTCGTTGACCTTCTCCACTCTAAATTCATTAATGTATCCCTCCAATGCATAGTTTAACCCTTTTGCTGACTTCTTGATGATATTTAAGCCTTCTCTCTCAAAAATTCATCGATAGCATCCTGAAAAATATCTCCGACTGTGATACCAGCCATTAGCACCTGTTCTAAAATGTTGATTGCTTGTCCTAGTCAGTGGAGGGGCGGGGCTTAGCCATAGGTCAATTCAACAGGTACAGTAAATTCATTGGTGGCTCTTTCAAGAACATCAGTGGTGGCTCCCCTGCTTGTTTTGCGCTTATATACCCGAGGCATGATGTCTACTTTTTAATCATGCAAAAGCAGAATCTTGATTTAATATTTGAGACTTATAGGCTACAGCCAAAATACACTTGAGTGTACCGGCTCAACTTACCCCCACCGCCTCAACTTAACCCTAGCCAAATGGCTCAACTTACCCCAGAGCTACCAGTTTGAATTTATTAGTCCACACAGCTAAAATGGCGCACTTTTATGCAAGGTTTATGACCTCATGTTGTAGCTCATAGATACAACAATTGATGTATAAAACAAATTTAAAATAATCTATTTTGGTCTAAACACAATTCACATTAAGCTTATGATAGTCTAAATTCACTTTCAAGAGTGAAAAATGGTCATTTTGATATAAATGTCTAACCATTTTACCCATGTGGTTCTTACCTTCACAGACTCCATTAAATGATGCCTCCCTCCTAAGTATTTGGTCACATGATCAATGTTTTTTACCATTTCCTAGCAACAAGGGGTGGCTCAACTTATCCCAGTCTCCCCTAAAGGTTTTAGACCAACATATGCTATCCTCTAAATGACATCAATTCCAAGGAGGGCCTTGTGTATTTCAGCAGGACAATGCAAAACCACATACTGCAGCTATTACAACAGCATGGCTTCGTAGTTGAAGAGTCAGTGTGTTGGACTGGCCTGCCTGCAGTCCTGATCTTTCACCGATTGAGAACATTTGGCGCATAATTTAACAAAAAGTCCATCAAAAGAGACCCAAAACTCTCCAGCAGCTTGAATCCTGTGTTAAACAAGAGAGGAATCAAATTCCAATGCCTAAACTCAAGAAACTTGTTTCCTCAATGCCCAGATGCCTCAACTCTGTGTTAAAAAGAAGAAGGGATGCTACACCATGGTAAACAGGCCCCTGTCCCCTTTTTGAGACCTGTTGCAGCCATCAAATTTGAAAAGAGCTCATTCTGTGGATAAGATTGTAAAATTTCTGAGTTTCAATATTTGTTATTTTATCTCTTTTTTATGGTGAATAAAAACTGGCTAGTGTGATTTGAAAGTCATTGCATTTTGATTTTATTCGCCATTTACACTTTGTTTCAACTATTTCGGAATTGGGGTTGTAGTTGAGAAAGAGCGGACTATAAATGTGGATAGTTACCCTGTCGCGTGCAAATTTTTGTTTAGAAAGCAGACATTTTTACATTTATTGATTCAACTAATTCTCCCCTTTTGAGCTTTGAGTGTGGTACATCTAAATTTTTGCGTAACTGTCTCAATTCATGAACTCCTCTCGCAAACTGCAGGTTAACGGTCTGAAGTTTTTGTTCTGCCATGCACAATGTCCAGCGCTCATGCGATCTCCAAATCTCGCTTTTTCACGCCCTTAAACCGAAAGGGTCTATTGTGGAAGTATGAAGGTTTTTGAAAATGAAAGGAAGTCTCTTAAGATGGAAAAAAGAAGAGGCAAAAAAGCCCCCGCTTGTGTACGTGTAGATCAAAAGAACTTGAAAAATGACTAATCTGACCCAACATGGAGCTGCACAGCAAGCTTGATGTTTCAAGCAGTGAAATGTATACTCTTCCAAAAAAGAAACTATACATTGTTTTTAGCATCAATTTATTATACATGAAATGTTTTGACAAATGTGGAAAACATATTGAAAAGAAAGTGTAATCAATAATTCAATATTTGTATAGTTTCTTTTTTGGAAGAGTATATTTCAATATGTTTTCCACATTTGTCAAAACATTTCATGCATAATAAATTGATGCTAAAAACAATTTATAGTTTCATTTTTGGAAGAGTATATATGAGCAAACATCAGCATAGCAAATGGCCCACTGCAATTTTATGGGGACCAAGAATGGAACCAATGTGAAGTCACCTTAACCTTTGACCACCAAAATCTTATCAGTTCATCCTTGAGTCCAAATGGAAATTAGTACCAAATTTAAAAAAAAAATCCCTCCAAGCAGTCTGGCAATATTGCCTTAGCAACAATGACATGAACTTGAGGTCAGAGCGATCTTGACATTTGACCGCCAAAATCTAATCAGTTCATCCTTGAGTCCAAGTGGACATTTGTGCCACATTTGAAGAAATTACCTTCATGCCTTCCAGAGCTATTGTGTTCACAAGATTGGGACGGATATACCGACAGGCAGATGTGCAACCGGACAGACAACCTGAAAACATAAAACCGCCAGCCACAGCTGTCACCGGCATGGATTTTTAAAAACACTGGAAACTAAAAAAGAAAGATGTGACGCATTACTAGCTCGATTTAAGAAGCAAAAGTAGTGAAGCACTGGAAGTGGATAGTTCAGCAGCCCACAACCTATTATCCTTACTGTAGGTAAACAAGAGAAGGGCTTATGAACATGGTATAGCAAAACATATGACAAATTGATCGGGATCAATGCACAGTACAAGCCATTCAAGGATCAAATGCCAATTCTCAAGGGATATAGTGCATGACCGAGGAGTCAGACACCCTACGGATAGCACAACACAGCTCCTACAGTGCTCACTGACTTCATTCAATAAGGAAGAATTTAGCGAGCACAATCAAAAACCTCTAAACACCAGCAGGATTATGACATTCAGAACCAAATATGGCGTGATACATATACCTGCTATAGTGGCAAACCAGGCAAAGACACAGAAAAGCTCCTTTTGGTATTGTTGTCTTGATACGCATGACAGTCCGGGAGTTCCAGGATAAGGACAGTAAACAGAAGAGAAAAAGCAAACTAGATTGTGTCCATCAGCCATCAGACACTTCGAACCATTATTTACTGACGCGCCTTTAAATGGAGAATATGATTTCAGACGGGATTCAACTTCAAGCTCCTGAAAATCAGTCCTCCTACACCTTACAGTCTTAAGTGAAGTATCCCCCCACCTCCTTTTCATCTGAACTTTTGATTTTCAAAAAATCTATTCAACGATTTAATGAAAGACTTCTATTTAATGAATACAAACTTATTCACATACTCCCCCGCACCCAAATTCTCCAAGTCGGCAAACTTCACAGTTAGTGAATGGAAAATCAATCTGAACTCACACCACATATTTAATGGGATTTCAGTTAGAGTTTTAGATGGGCCATTCCTTTGTAGAAGCTGCCATGTGATTTTGGGCTTTATTCCACGGGAGCATGAAGGACTTATCAGCTGTAGACTAAAGCAGTTTCTCCTCAAGGATTTACCAGAATTCAGCTTATTTCATCTCACAGGTATTTTTCCAGGTCAAATCTACAGCATGAAGCTGCCAAAACCAAGCTGGGAAGAACGGATGGCATTATCAAGATGGTGGGCAGGTTTGAAAAAGGCGAACACAGTGGTTTGGTTTCAGATAAAAGCTCACCTTTCGCCACATAAGATCACAAAACCATCTATGGGTTGTATTTATGAACATCACAGATTTTCGCAAACTTTAAACAAAATCACAGCATGCCTACATGTTTCTTCCCAATGCCTGTATACCACTGCCACACCAATCATAGTATTGTCTCTGCAACAGCAAATGTGCATAAATTGCTTACGTTTGTCCTTCACCTTCTGACTGCACTTTAGCACCCTGCAGTTTGTAATATGAACTAGCTTACTTTAATTTTTGCATCAGCAAGCAAAATATGGAGTCCATGTAGCAAGCAAGTTCTCTCATGGAGCTAGCACATATAATCACATGATTTCTAGCGTCATTTCTCTGGAACCAGGTTCCCAGCTCCTTGGAGAAAAAGGAAGGCTCTTTGTTATAGGTTATAGATAAACATTCTTTTTGTAATCTATCAATGTAGATAACATTTTGTGCTAAAGGGCAATGCGATGATATAGCCTGTGTCTGGTGGCAAACAGGCCTAACATGATGGAAATGGAGGAATCACTAAGATGTCCTTTGGCTACTTGATACGGTCTATTTATAGCAAAATTCATACTTAAATCTGGTGGTGGGACATGGCTTTTACAATTCATATTGCCCCAATTTTATCACGAAGTGGCATGGCTCAATAGTTGCTTTTCTCACAAGGAGCCACATGGCAAGAGAGGCCTAATCTGCCTTTGAAAGTCACCAGGCCCAATTTAAATTAATACAAACGTAACCTGAAGATAATTTTCGCTTAAAATTAGAATTCTAATGCCACCCATAATCTTTATTCCATTTTCAGATAGAGATACATATGTAGGAGTAAAATTACTCCCACTCATTTTCAGAAATAACAAAAGGAGGTTAAATGGCAGACTATCAGCTTTATTGGGTATATATATCTACATAAAGTTGGCATTGCAGTCGTCACACACAGTCATAGCCCATTTTAATACAATCCCGCTATTAGCATCAACAACTTCACAATCAGTACCAGAGATTAAGAGACTGAATATATCCCCAATTTGATATAATCCAAAAGCAGCATCCAGTTCTTAATTTTAAGAAATTTCCACTTTTTGTTGGTTGAAATCACCTGTCCAAGGTCTTGCAGTTGTGCCTTCATCAGCCTCAAATCACTGGGCACTATTACCACATCCCTGATTTTTTTTCTCTTTGGACGTTCCTTGCCCTCGGTGGTGAACAATGCAAAAGGAAATCCAGGGAGTTGCTACATTTGGTCTTTCCTAAAAGGTCATCTTCACTCCACCCACCAAGTTAATGGCTCTGTCTGACCTGAGATACATGAAGATAAGAGCTTGCCAAGACATCCTTCTTAAAAATAGATCTGATGCTTTCACATCCGTAAAGCATTCAAAAGTACGAGCAGAGTTTTTTCATTGCCGAGTCCATACCTACACAGGCATTTAAGAACAGGGTTTAACCCCTTTTTTTTGTAAAAAAAAAAAAAAAATCTCCAACCACACAAACATGCAAAAATACAACTAAAGCGATAACAAAAGCATGACAACCAACAGATGGTGACGGTATAATTTGATCTAAAACCATGTGGGCCAATCACAGGCTTTTAGACCACTTCTCTGGAGAAGAGTCAAAGTTCAGGGGCTGGCGAGTAATAGTTCTGTTTACTGCAATAAGTTCAAAACCAATGAAGCAAAGTAATAGGAGCAAGAAAGAGGAGAACAAGAGTAGACGCTCTCTTCTGCATGCTGTTATACCCTTTCTGACCCATCCAATGAGGGCAGGGCTGACTCCTCTGGAGTCACCAGATAAGATGCTGGCTCAGCAGCCCTCCCTATCTCAACTTTTATTTTTCTGCATGGTATGTTGCACAACGTCTAGCATGGTGTTACTTTGTTAATTAACCTTCTTAAATTTTAATGTAACTCAAAGAATAATAAAAACCATGTTCCCTGACAAGGAATTCCAACTGTGGCTGTGTTCTTGTGGAGCAATTTATTGCCAAGACACACTGCAAGTTATCTGATTGGTAATACATGATCCATATATATATTTTTTTTTTTTTTTCTTATGGGTTATAGCTCATACATATTTATCACGTTAGCACAAATTAGATAAGTTTCGTACAAATCACTATTGTTAGTACATTAAGGTCTTGGATATATAAGGGCTTCATTCTAAGTCTAAATGTTAAGACAGAAGATCAGATGGAGTATCATGGATAACACTACAGCCATAAGACAAGAGACAACCCCCACATGTCGAAAGTCTCCCCACTGCTTCCCCATTCTACTTAGCAAGTTCCCTTATCTTAAAAGGAACACGCTGGTCTTGACAGACTAACAAATCTTACCTGTTGTTTCTCAGCTCTTAAGGATGACCTCTGACAACTCCAATGGCTAGCAAAACCCAAAGACACATTTCTTCACAGTGAGATAAGTACCAGACTTGTAACATAATCTTGAGGCAATACAAAGGTTTTAGTAAAGATGTCATCACGCACTCAAAAATCAGTTATTATCCCCCGCCAACACGAAGTGGGAGGGGGATATAGGATTGACCTCCGTTCGTGCGTGTGTGCGTGCGTCCATCTGTCCAAGAGAAAGGGGACAACTTTTCTCAGAAACTATTACAGATAGGACAACCAAATTTGGTGTGAAGCTTCAAACCATAAAGGTCTTGATGGAGTTCGAAAATAAGAAGCACACGACTGGCAGGGGATATTATTGACCATGTCGACTTGTTATTTTTGTTAAGTCCTTATGTTTTGGCCCCACACAAGCCTACTCACTACAGGGTGTATCAAAAAAAGTCCCACTTTGAAAAATTGCCCTAAAATTAATATTCTATAATTTTTTGAAAATCCTTTTACATAGGTTGATAGACAACGGTTCAGTGCTTTTTTGTGCAATTGCACATACTCAACATGTCACATGTGAGTGAACACAGGTTAATTACGTAAATTGTGATACATCTGTTTTGCACAAAAAAAGAGCTGGGATGAAAACAGGATCTGAGACCCTAGGCAGCAGCGTTAGGTATGCCCTTTGTTTATCACAAATTGCCATTACTTTTGAATTAACCCTTTCACACATCCTCAACATGTCCATCATTTCTTTCCTGGCAGATTTGGGCCCCCCTCAGCATATCCTACACTGCTCGGCGGATCAAAGCTCTCTCCCCTCTGAGAACATTGACTTCTGCTGTTATGCGTTCCTCAAGGTCATCCAGGTCCCTAGGAGGAGTAACGTAGAATTTTGACTTAAGATGACCCCACAAGAAAAAGTCAAGAGGGGTTAAGTCTGGTGACCTTGGGGGCCATTCCATGTCGCGGCGTAGGGCAATCACTCGTTCTCTAGAACAGTTCTATAAGTTAAACTGAAATGTGTCAAGGGATGTGCTGAGATCAAGAAAACGCAAACACCTGGTGTTGCATCATTCTTGGGACATCCATTCATTGATTACATAGCATGACATGACAGGACTGTTAGCCACCTGGACAGCAAATTTTACATTTTAGGACACTAAAGGGCATACCTAATGTTGCTCCTCATCGCATCAGATCCTGTTTTCATCCCAGCACTTTTTCGCGCGAAACCGATGTATCGCAATTTACGTACTTAGACTGTGCTCACTCGTGTGACATGTTGAGTATGTTCAATTGCACAAAAATGCACAGAACCATTGTCTATTAACCAATGTAAAAGGATTTTCAAAAAATAATAGAATTTTTCAAAGTGGGATATTTTTCTTTTGATACGCCCTGTATAAGGCACACATACAAGCCAGAACTCCAAATTCCCCATCGAAACGTAAACACTGAAAACAGAGTTTCTAGACATCTTCACCCTAAAAGGCACTTTCCAGAGGGTCAATTTTCACTGATTGGAAATGCAGTTTGCATCTGGACAATAGTCCAAAAAGCATAGAAAATGCAACGATTCCAAAATTACCCGTTTACTTGTGGAGAGGGCCCGAATCACTAGGCTGAAAAGCAAGATGAACCTTACTGTAACCCAAGAAACTTCAGAGATCACAAGATCACAAAGTAAGCAGCAATTTAAAGAAACTGTTCACAAAATAAGTGAAAAACTTCAGAGACGCATAGCATCATCCGCATCTCGCTCAACGTGAGTTCTGCTTCGGCAAGTTTTGTGAGGCCTGGACCCACTAACCCAACCCAGAGTTAATGGCAAGGATTAGTCACACACTTGCTCCCAGGATTAACAACATACTTGCCTCGAAGTGAGCACCAAACCAATGTCAGTGAGTCAAGGAGTGAATGTTCAGCCAGTGACTTTCACTCCACTTTCGTCAACTAAAGGCCATCAGTTCAAAAACCTTGCACAGAGCATTTTAAAAGCACAAGCGGCACATGGCTAGTCAGTGAAGTATCCACTCTCTCAACATGCAGAAATGGTTTACCATCAAACAACTGAATGGAGGCAGCAATATCACTGTACCAGAGGTCATGGGAAAGACATTCATTTACGTATATTTTCCAAGGAAAAATGTGGATTTAACAGAGCTGTTTCTTCCCTAAACCTCACAGACCCAAAGTGAAATCATACTGTACCACGAACGGAAAAGAATAAAATTGAACCAAGTCTTCGTGGTCAAAAATGCAAGTAATGGCTCGGCAGGGGAAAAGGAAGGATTTAATCAGCTCTTTGGGTGGACCTCCAGGAAGCTACACCCTGGAACGAACAGCATTCCAGTGGGAATGTGAGGTGGTAGAGAAGCAAAGGCCCATCTTTAACCTCCCTCACAGATGGAAAGGAAGGAAGTGTTTAACACCAGGCAGAGTCCGCAATGCTCGTTCATTCCTTATTCACAAGGAAGAATTAACTAGACCAAATTACCCAACATGGGGGAACACAGTCTTCTTTATCATTTTTGTTTTCCATTACAAAAACTGTTTTTTAATAGGAGAGTAGAAAAACACTACAAGAGGGATAAGACCATTTTTGGAGCATACATCTTATCCACAGAAGTAGCACAACAATTTAATTATGACTTGTCATCCAACATTCTTCATATCTCTTCATATCTTCCAGGACCTTTCCCACATACTGCTATTCAATGAAAAAAAGTTCAATTGAATTCATAATGCACCTCCCATCCCATCAAGTTTCTAAATTATCTAATACAGTGTTTCTCAAACCTCTCCTGGAGGACCACCTGCCCTGCCTGTTTTAGTTCTTTCCCTGCCCCAGCACAGGTGATTCAGATAATCAGGATGTTATCAATCAGCTTTAGAGGGTCAATAAAGTGCTGATCATTTGAATCACCTGTGCTAAAACAGGGAAAGATCTAAAACATGCAGGACAGGTGGTCCTCCAGGAGAGGTTTGAGAAGCACTGATCTAATACAACAAGACATGCGTCATGTCTCCATGCACACATACACAATGTTATGATGCGTCACGTCCCATGTTTCCAAGCAATAGTTCAGTTCCGTGCTTTCTGATTTTCCTGATGATCGCGTTCATTAGTTAATTCATTCTCATTGTCTCATTATTGTTTACACCTGTTTCTCATTTCCCTTTCCCTCAGGCACCAGCCCCTCGTTGTGTGCTTGGTAGATCTGTTTATTTAAGCCTGTCTGTTTCTTTGTTCCCTGCCAGATTGTCTTACGCCTGCTCGGTGCTTGCAGTCTACCATTTATTTACCAATGCCTGTTCCTCGTTCCTGTAGCTGCTCTTATGCTTCTAGCAGCTTGTGCCCTGCATTTTGTGTTCACCCTGTTCCTGCTCTTGAAACCTCCCCCCACCCCCTTCAGATTGATCTTCTGCTCTGACCACAGCCTGTCCTGTCAACTGTAATGCCTACCCGTTCCGCGATACTGTGTGTCGACCCTCACCAGTAAACTAACAAAAAGTTAGGGATGAAGTGAAGCAGACTGATACAGTGTCTCTTGTGACAGAGGAACTGCAGACATCCACATTTATGGCTGTGAATTTTGCATAGGAGTATAGTTGTGGACAGAATTAACCGATAGTGGTCATTCGAAATTTGTGTAGGATTGAGAAATATAGAAATTTAAAGGAAGAACCACTGCCGTCTGCAGTTGGGGCACAGGTGAAAATTGCCCATTAAGGAAAAGTCTAGCACAGTTAAATGGTAGGCCTACCGTGATTTATTCAAACTAGCCAGATGTTTCAAACTCTTATTTCACAAATTAAGGCCGCGTGAAAATCTGCTGGTGGAAAGATGCACTCATCTCAGCCCAGACAGAATTTAGAACACTTACAAGTATAGTTCAGTATATTTTCAGTATATTTGAAAATAACCTGTATTAGCAACAGTATCTGCAAAGGCCAATTCTGCAACTTGAACATTCATCTGTTCAAGTTCATGTTAGGTTTCTTTAATTCCGTTTTCTGACACCTTAAACATGAGAATGCCTTTGTTACCTGAGAAAAAACAACATTTTTTAAAATCTGCCAAATACATTAAACCATTTCAGAATTTCTGCAGGAATAGCACAAGGATTTATCCACGTTGTTTCGATATGTAGAGGATCTCCAATGAGTAAGCTCAAGATATAAAATTTATGCAACTAGAGCATGGCAATTTTCATTTAATTCTGAGCCCTTTGCGAGGCATAAATGAAAATGACCATGCCAGTTTCATAAATTTGACATCTCGGGCTCACGAATTTGAGATCCTATGTATCCCATAAATGTCAGCGCTGTATTATTTGGAAAATGGAAAAATAGCCTCGAACAGGCAGTCTATTCAAGTCAATAGGATGAAAAATTCGTTAGCTAGCATGCCAACGCGTTTGGCCAATAAAGAAATAAGTCACTCATTTAACTATTGTCGGAGGCGCTTGACTTTAATGAGGAAAAGGGCTAGCATGCCAGCTAGCAAATTATTCATCCCATTAACTTGAATAAACTCAACAACAAGCTAACGCCAGCGATGATGAACGGTTAGAGGCAGAATTGTGAAGTTACCTCCGCGAACGTACTAGTTGACGTTTGTCAATGAACGGAGTCTGACCAATCACAACGCGAGAAAGGTGTTTAACACGTGTGTGAGATACCATGAAACCTGTATCTCATGGGTTGCAGAATCGCACCGATCTTTAACCATTTATGGGATGAAGTAAATTATCTGAATGACTCAAATCATCCAGTCTATAAGCCATGTGGCGTCTTTCCCATCTGAGGATTACTTAGAGAGAACAGATGAGTCAGCAATTTTGACAAGCACTTAAATATGATAATGTAAATCAGCAATCCTCCATGCATCATTTACTACATATTCATATGTATTTTTTCTGAATGTTGGAAATGTGCCCCGCTTATTTAAAAATACCAAAAATTGTTAAAATAAAGCACAGGTTTATTATAGATGCGTGTCAATCTGCGTGATCTCAACCAATTGCAAATAAAATCGAAAACGAACTATATCTTAATATATTGCGTGGAAAAAATAGGCAATACATTTCTTAAACATCTTGGGGCATGTTGCTGGTGATAATGGCCCGCGGAAAATGAGGACATCGAGGAGGAAGGTTGATTTAAAAAAAAAAAAAAAACACACACCTTCCCCAACAAAACACTGGACACCTGAACTGAGGTTTCCTGAAAGCAATATCGTTCTGTACACGTTTTGGAGGTCTCTTGATTAAAAAAAACCCTGAGAAAAGACTGCACTCCTTTTCAAAAAAGTCTGCATAATCACTGTAGCCAATATATGAGCATTGCAGCCCTGGCCCCCGAGGTATAGCTACTTCCCGCCAGTAAGCGATCTCGAGTTACGGTGTCTGCCTTTTTGCAAACTATCAGCAGCTCTATACCGAGTTGTGGCCGCAACATTTCGGGTCATTGGACATAATTAGCTACTTAGTTAATTCACGGTCATCTCAGACGTACATCTCATTACACCGTGATAACGACTCTGTAGGAAAGTTGCAAGTTTTTTTTTTTTTTTTTTTGAAATGTGAGACTTAAAGAACTGAAAATATGTCTCGCTCATATCATAACCTCCACTGCTTTAACTTATGGAAATATTTTTTATACCCAGACCTATAGGGTGATGAAAATATATAATCACCAGCAGAAATAGAAAATATTCTTAAGTAGGTTAGTCTTAAAGTTTGTGTATTTTTCGACGTTTTCGGCTGCAGGCAAGCTATAGCACATGCTACAGCTTAGACATGGTTGACGTTCACAGCAGTAAGGTCCAGGCTCTTCAATTGTTGACACAGGCAAATGAAGATATTACCGACAAACTGAAAAATACGTCGCATCTGACGCCCCTTCGCTTTTATTTGATGTCTTCACAACAATATTTTCACTTTTGAAATCCGAATTATAACCAAGATTTATTTGAGTACATTAGAAATTAGCCGATATTTTATTGCAAAATGCCTCGTATGTAACTCAATCAGCAACAAAATGCGAAAAGCCCAGTTATAAAAATTATTTTAACTCACCTGTTGGGCAGCCGAGATGTTTGAAACGCAGGGATGACTTCAGTAATGCAATGTTCGATTCGTTAAGTTACTAAACATTGTTGGTGCCGGGTTGAAGGCAAAAATGCTTCCTCAATGACTATTCCTTTTCAGACTCGAAGAAAATTGTTGCAATTTTTCCGGTAACCTATAGGCTACAGCCCGTTAGCAAGCTTATTCGTGTTGACTCTCCCCTTTTTCTCCTCAAATGAAGGTGCGCTGTCTTCTGAACACGGAAACGGACAATACAGGCTTTATGAAATCGCATCGCCTGGAAACCTTCAGAAAGCCAGTGAAGCCCCGTCCATCATATTGTCAACTGTGGGGGTTACGCGCCCAAGTGAATACTTTCAGGCAGAAATTTCCTCTGAAGGTAGCAGTCAGGGCGAAACAAATTCACTGTAGCTCTTTTTTTCAAAGCTAAGGATGCGTGGAATCTGGACTCATATTTTATGCAAATTGGAACGTAGAGCGCTGCACTACGCGAGATGAATTTCGCGTGGTTTTCGGTGCCCTGTTTTTGGGGGGTCCGTGATCATGCCAATTTTCCTACTAACCAAAAACAGAATCCAGAATTTTGACAAAAATAATCTTAAGGTGTCTTTATGCTTAAACGGATTATTTGCCTCATTAAGACACGTTATGTCTGAAATAGCTGTCAAGGCTCCTTAATAGCCAATGTGTGACCACATGACTAGTTAAGTGATTCGCAGGCGTAACTTTATGGAGTAACGCTGGGAGCCATTTGGTTGTAATAACTGCCCAGCTGCAGTCAAAATAAATTTTGGATGCTTCACAATATAGTACAGTCAAATAGTGTATTGTCCGTCATCCACAAGCCACGAGCGGCATATTTGTGTTTAGGCAGAGAAAAACAAATCCAGCTCAGTAGCATCCACGCCGCTTTACCAATTTGTTAAATCAACGGCACGCTTCATAACAATTTATCAAAATTACCACCTGCCAATTCCAGAAGAACTTTAGAAAATGACGGTTGATGAAAAATTCACTCACTATTGCTTTAATTAGCCCACATATTTGACTAACAAGAGATTATTTAGTCTATACTGAAGATTACTCAACCAAAGCTGCCTGTACATCGGCCCTTCCCCTCGTTGAACCATTTGTAATCGATTACAATGAACTCAGTCTTCACCAGCAAGAACACAAACCACACATCCGACAAAAGGCATTACATATGTGACTTTTAATTCCGAAATTTGCCATTTAAGATCATTTAAACCCCAATTAAGCCGGGGGCTTCAGCACTTAAATCAAAAATGTATTCAAATACTCACAAAAATATTGTTTGCAAAAGATCTTTATCTGCTCCAAAAATACAACTAGAATGAGATGACACAGTGATATGAACAGAACAATCATGACGAAAATTCCAGTATTAAAAAGTGAAATTTGAACAGTTCAACTGTTCACACTTGATACATAAAGGTTTGTTCCTAGAAAAACGAAGCCATGAAGTAATGGTTAGTATGTAAATCATTTCCAGTGAAGAATCTTTATTTTTAAAATGCGACTAAGGTACAGTTGCTGAAGTCATTGATATACGTGCAGGCAACAGATCAAATGCTTCACACCAGCTCACTCCACAAAAATGATCGAAGTGCCTCTTCGAAAATGCTGGTAGGCTATTCATCTCATGCATTTGATTGGAGACTTGACTATAAATAAAACCGCTTTGCATTGGGAACAATGTGGACATTTATCTAACCGTTTATAATATTTGGGTGCTTACGTTTCATTTTTGTGTATTTGAGATAAAACGTTTGACTAAACAAGGGCCCAGTCTGTAAAATGTGAGAAAAATATTCCCACATCCACGATTAGATAAGTGTAGGCATTCGGCAGCAATAATAGGCACAATGATGCACATTACAATAAATCATTATGAATACATTCATAGCCACAGGCAAAATTGGGGAAAATACTATTAAATCCTCTTACTCGAGGCAACTTACAAGAAATGTTCTACATCCCTCAAAACAAATTTAGGAGTATGGAAAGGAACAAGGGCAGTGTTATTCAGCAGAGGATTCTGGTGTGTTAAATTTAAGGATTCAGATAACCATGTGTTAAATTATGCACTGCTATGTGCACACTCATTTGAAAACCCTCACCCATGCACTTATCAAAGGCTATTCGGTTGATTAAACAGTCAAAATGGGAGAGCAAAAGTTTAAACTCAAACTGTGAAGAAGCACATTTAATCCAATCATAAACCAAGCTAGTTTGAATCAGTACATTGGATATTGAATACCAATGTCTAAACAACAGAACATACATTATGCAGAATTCTAGCAATATCATAGCTATGACCATTATCTAAACTTTCACTTTCTCATTCAACTGCATTTGTTTCACGCCTTCGTGGGTAAAACCAACTTCACTGAATGCAGGTTAAAATCCTGCAATGGATGCAATAAATGTTCACTGATGAAAGGTCAGTGTTTTTACATACCCTCTGTATCCAAAGGTTTGAGGAAACTTCACAGAAACCTCCCCAACACAGAACATTGACATTTTAAAATTTAAACATCTGACATCTGCCATCATAATTGAATTCAGAAAAATTGGTCAGTCTGGCTTTATAGGACATGCATTCAGCTTCCATTTGAGGGTTTTACAATTCATAACCATTTTAGCATTAACGTTTTGTAGCATTTGTATACCCCTGCTGAGAGCTCCATTGAAACCAATTTCAGTTATGGGGGAAGGAGGTGGGGGGTTGGTACTGAAAGGGCTACAATATCCTTGAATTCTGGGGGGGGGGGGACCTTTCAAATAAACACAAAATCTTTCCAATCCACCCATAATGACCAATACATACCAAAGTCTAATAAATTTACCATTATTTAGAATTTAAATGTGGTTCTATGCATGAGGCTACATTAAAATGCCCACACACTTTTGGATACACAGTATGCTTGTAGATCAATTCCTTCTTTTAATCCTCAACATTTCCTTTAAGGATTTTACCGACTACTATACTGGAAGAATTCCGTTTTTCTAAGTAATCTCATCAGTGAAATATTGAAGTCATTAAGGCATTTAAAATAAATACATTTTCCAGTTACATAATAATTGTACTTTTGATTTTATTGCATGTAATTTAGCATCTGTAGAAACTACAATTCAATTAATTCAGTTTCATCCTATTTAATTACTCCACTTGAGCAGCAATGATTAGGGAACACAAATGGCACCAGGAATCACCGCTTAGCATTTCTGTCCATTGTGGAATTGCACCACCTAATGGTCTTAAGAGGAAATTCGAAAAAAGCTAATTCAGAGGAGAGGATGTTTCATTTGTATTACAGAATATTGTGTAAAATCCAAACGGCAACAACCAAAATTCAGCTCCTTTTTAAAGTAAGTAGACCTGCCACACACGAAAATACATTTTTGTCTTATGTACAGTGGTCACACAACTTTGTGAAGTATCTTGGTCACAGAAAAACAATTTTCACTGAAAGGAAGGAGGCATTAAATGATAGAACAGTAAGAGATACACTGTTCGCACCGTAACCTATAGATTACACTGCATCCATATCCCAACTACCCATCTAAGGGTAGCAAATTAGGATATAGGCTTTACTTTATGTTTTATATAGGTGTATGCCAGTGTTTACATGTGTAATATAGTATATGTTATATATACACATATACACACACATACTTATACAGATATAAAAATAAATACATAAACAAATACAAATGTTTTTGTAATTGATAAAATATAGAAGAAAGATTGATATCATCACGCAAGAAGAAACAAATTGCAAGTGCACAATTTTTTTGGGGGTAATATTTCCATTACTGCTTTTAATATTGAGATTCTGAAGCACTTCTATAGTAATGTAATTTTAAAAAAAAACATGAGAAAAACTGAACCTGTAAATCCCAACTGAAGATTTTGCTGACAGGATCTCAGCAGGCAGGTACAGTTGATGCTGATGATGAGAATTGGCAATGACACCTGCACTTGGCTTTGTCGACTAGCAGAGATATTGTACACATTTATGTTTGAAACTAGTACATTATGTCAAAAGTGATAGGAAACGGTATTTTCTTCTCATGTAGTTCAAGAGCTTGCGATAAGTTTCTTCTACAAATACCATCTTTGTATGATGTATATGTATACAAAAAATTCTACCCGTCAACAAAAAAAACAATCTTCATGCATATAACTGAAATTTGCATTCTTACCAATTGCATTTTTTGTTTTTCTTTTTTACAATTTTTGTGCATATTTTTCAATATAATACTTTTTTTGTACAGTTTTGTATTGCGTCCTTTTTATTGTTCAGTTGTTTTTGTGGTTGTGGCTGATCACTGGGGATGAGAACTCCAGGTGCAATCCTATGGTCACACATTTCCCAGCAGCCCTTGCTCCATACAGACACCAGGGCCGGCCGTGTGACGGCGCGGGGTCAAGGGGTTAACGATGGGAGTGAATCCGCAGAAGGGCAGTGTGTCTGGGTCATAAAATCAATAGATCCTTCATCATAACTGCTCAAGCCCAGCAGCTCACTCACCGCTCTTCCATTTTAGGTCCTATAAAAATGTATGTGTCCCTAAAGGGACAAAAAATGCGTAATACTACTAACAACCCCCTGGGGGAAAGGTTCTGCAGCAGACAGGGTGCTGGATCAGTCAGAAGCGCGGTTGGGCGCCCCCTATCTGCAGAAGTCCTCGTGTGCAGCATCGCGCTGTGGTTTCCTCTTTTTGCCGTTGCCTTGGTGGTGAGGCTTGCCGCTTTGGTGGCTCTTGCCTGCGGTGGAAGCGTTCGAGTGCACCGTGTTCTCCTGCGCGGGGACGCCCCGGCTGGATGAGGGCCGAAATTGCCGTGTTCCTGTCTGCAAAAACAAACAACGACGTCCCATTTACCCTCCAAATTGTGTCAATCACTTTAACCCCAGAGAATTATACTACCCATCTCACCAAACTGAAGAGGCAGACAAGATTAGAAGAAAAATCTCACGTAAAAAATGACATCGAGGGTAAAGATAGAATACAGCCAGCACTAGAACTGCTAGCTCAGTATGTAGAGCACGTGCAGCAGCTATGGCCCACTCTGTCTGGGCTTGCCCAGTCCCACCTTGCCCTTGTTGATGTTGCCTGCTTGGTTACTGAAGGAATGGCTCTGTGCTCTGTGAGTGGCCACGCCCACCGAGTTCTCTCTGTGCGAGCTGGAGCTCCGCCCACCCAGCTGCTTCACTGTTTTACAGGGGGTTCCATCAGAATCCTGGGAGGAACCAATCAGTCAGACATGCCCATCTCAGAAATCAAGTCAGATTACTGGACTTGTGTGCTTCCACAGATCCAGTATGCAAGTTAAAAATGCGCCTCTTTTATTGTATCACATCAAGTTAAGTATAGAAATTTACATCATGCGTCACCGATCAGATGCAAGATATCTTTCTGTTCACATTGTGTAAGCTAAACAGTGAACCCTATACATCGCAGAGGAAAGCACACAAGAGAAAGGGATACTAGCATCATCCTTCCAGGAGAAGGTAGCACTCACCGCATCGCTGGAACTGGAGGCCGTGGAGGAGGGTGAGGAAGGCGAGGATGAAGACGCAGAGGAAGAGGAGGGCGAAGAGGGTGGAGGGGAGGAGGAGTTGGAGGAGCGCTTGCTGTGGAGTACTGGAGGCAGCACCACCACCTCCTCCGACAGGTTATTGTTGCACTTATCCAACTGCTGCGGCTCCACTAGCAACGTGACATCATTTCCTGTTAAAAGGCAGAAGTGCAGACATGTGATCAGCTCTCTCCTACATAAGACAGCAACAGAAGACTTTCATTTCCTCAGCAGTGCTCGGCTTGATCGAGTCCTACCGTTTAAGGTTGGTTCAGTCTGGGTCTGGTCCCCCCAGTGTTTAGTGATCCAGTCTCGATACTCCGCCACTTCCTGGGTAACCCGAATAATTCTGCCCAGTATACTGTTAGAGGAGACAGCGAAGAGTCAATGAGCCTCGGAAAAGCGCATAATCATCCAACATCACAAAAAATTTGAAATCACATCCATCCCACGAGCACCCTGCTCTCACCTCTCCGACTCGTTGTTGGGGTAGTACTTGGCGATGGGAGACACTGCATGACTGAGGACCACATAGGCGTAGTCGAACGCCTGCTTCACCTGCATGGCCCCATATGAGCTGCGGCCGACGTCGTTTCCTGCGTGAATAAAAAAGTGAACATTAGAGCAGGGAGGCGTTAACGGCATTAACCACATTTTGCCCACTTTTAGACAAACTGTAAGGGCACTCTTCATGAAAAACAATTTTGAAAAATGAATTTGCTTGTTTTCCATCTGACAGTGTTAAGGACTCATAAGATACCCTATCCATTCTATAAGACTGGTCGTCATTTTTTCAGTACATATGCAGTATAAGTAGTATGAAACCGCTGAGACTTTTTCCTCCGCGCTAATGCTAAACAGAACCTACTGGTCATCTGACAATTTAAAGCTCTGTCTTTGGTAGAAATGGAAGCCATTAGTCTTTTTCATATCGCCAATCAATCGTCCACTCCATGGAAACAGCTAAATACCAGGGAATCCCAATTTCCATATGAAAATGCCCCTTTAAATGATGAGTATGATGAGATGGAAAAGAAGCGTGACATGATGCCGAGCGCTGCAGGGGGTGGAAGGGGGTCGGCGAGAAGCACATACCCGGCTGCAGAGGGTCCTCGATGTAGAGCATAGAGGGGCGGTAGCCGTCCAGCATACTCTTCTGCACCTCGTCTTTGGCAACGTAGCAGCCGCCGTCCTTTATCCTGATGCCTGTCCTAAGGTAATTGAAATGTCTCCCGTAGAGCTCGAAGAACTCGATCAGAAGGACGCCGATGTTGGCGTTGGGGCTGCTGGCGTCCTCTCTGTAATGCAGCTGGAACAAACAGATTTAACTAGTACCTGTTGAAAAACGCCCAGCGCACGCTGCAGCACATGACTGCGCTTTAGCATTTTCACCTCATAAATTGAGTGAATGCCGCCGAAACCTTAACGAGGTACAAGTCAACGTAAAGCGTCGATGGCGAGGTCTCTTCCTGCCATAGCTTCATAAGCACTACAGGTTAATCTTCAATCCCAGCATACAGCTGCCCTTATGTGACCTTGAACCATTACAAAATGACCTCCAAAATATAGTCAGCCCATTGGGCTTAATGTCCGATTTAGTCAAAATATGTCCAGTCTATCAGCAGACATCTCGCACACAAGCCATGTGTGATGGACAGACAAATGGATGAACAGAAACCTCACTGTGTGAGGGGGAAGCATTCTACTGACCAACGGTGCAGGAAACGTGATGATACAGTGGCAATATTCCATCCATGTCTGTGTGTAGACCTCACCTGCAGGAAGCTGACAGCCATTAGAAAGAGGCTGTAGGAGCCGATGCCTCCAGTGAAGACCTCATTCAGATCCCTCTGTAACAGGAACTGCTTGAGCACCAGCACCAGATAGGGAAGCACAGGGTATTTCTGAGGAAATACACACAGTCAGAACAAGATATAGATGCACAGGGTATTTTTGTGGCGATATATACAAAAATATAACAAGCTAGGGGAAATTCCAGGTTACTGCTGAGGGCCCTTTCTGTCTCTATTACCAAGTTCACTGCCCCTGTAAAAGGGACGAAGACTCTAAATATGTGAATTAAGCAAAACCAAATTCTGCTTATTTGGCTTGTTGTCCACAATGAGCGAAGTTCCTCAAATAAAATCTTCCACTGTGGTACAGAAGCCCCTCCCCTCACCTTCTTGAAGTCTTTGATGAGCACGGCAGCCTTCACACCATTATGCACGTTGAAGCTGATGTCCACTTTGACCTCAGTGTACGAGTCCGTAAGCTTGATGATTGGCACCTGAGAAAAAGCAGGGAACACAAATCCCTTCAGTAAAAATTCAGCAGCAATTACATAATATTCATGATTACTAATGATGTGGATATGCTCCCTCTCTCCCTTTTGCCGTGGCCAAAATTGATGAGCATATTTCTACATCAGTAATTTTTTCATCTGAGCAATTGGTAAAATCACCAGTCCTAATTGCAGACCTAACTACAACTGACAGAAAAAAACCCACCCACAAAATTAATACATAACGCTAAATGTTACTATAAATGTTAAAGACGACTAAAGTAACAAATTACACTGGTAAGCATAGCCTAAACCTTAGCATTTGTACTCGACTAAAAGTTGCAGCAAGCCAAGTCCAGCTCTGCTCTCACAGGAAGTGACACGTACCGTGGCCTTGTCCAGGACCTTAACAGAATTCTCATCAGCCACATTTTGCTTCCGCAGGGCCTCTTCTAAAGTCCAAAGAGGCAGATTGTCCCATTTCCCGAATACCACCAGATCAATATCACTGAAATAATCACAAAAGAATATCTCACAGTCAGTCATAGGGCTGAAAGCTCTCAAATTTTACGGGAGGTCTATTGGCATTTTCTTTGAACATTACTCTGAAATCATCTGGGGTGAAATAATAAAAAAAAAAAGACGCAAACCAAAAAGTTTCAGAATACTCACCTGGTTGGTAAATACAGGCCAGTGCTAAAACTCCCAAATATTTGGACCTGAAACAAAAACAAATTCATGTTTTAAAAGATCTGTATTTTCATCCCGAAGACAGTATCAAAACAAAACAAAAAATCGCACAATTCCACAAAGTGAAAATGTAAAGTTCCATACATCGAACACAAATCTGTACAATAACTACAACTCCAAGTAGAAATGCTGCCCTCTAGGGGACAAAACCAAGTTCTCATCAAGATAAAAGGTACTTACAACACATAACAGTAGGTGTCACTTTAAGCAAACCTTTTTAAATTCTAGAACAGAGGTGGGCAACGAGGGCCGTATCTGTCCCTGGTTTTCACACCACCTTCTGGCCGTTAATTAGTTGATTATCTAAATTAGCCAAACCATTGATGAAATCTGACATTTCTGGAGAATTTCTTTGAATCATCATGAATGACCACCAAAGACTGATCTTGTCTCCCATCATAAAACATTTTTCTTTGATCTAACCATTGTGCAAATCTAGATCTGTGTATGCAATCAGTTAACTCAGTCTGGGTAATTGATAGAAATAAAATCCTGCATACACACCGGCCCTCCAGGACCAGAATTGCCCACCCTTGTTCTAGAACATAAATAGGTGGTGGGGTGTCAATGGAAGTCACAGAAACTGCCACCACGGGAAGTTTGCCCCAAATTATTGAACAGACTGCCATCCAAAGGGGCAGCAGTAACAAGGGGGTGTCGTCTTTGACAGCCAATCAAATGTTCACCATCCTGTAGAGCACAAACTGACCCTAAAGCAGTCTTAAACAGCAGGGGGGTGTCGTTAAACTGTCAGATTCCAGCACATCAGGCCAGCAAGGCTAAACTGCCTTCAACCAGCAACATATAGCAAGGAGTTTACGGTCTCAGACCTATTGAAGGCACAATGCTATGTGTGATCAAATCCAGCTGCCTTATCAGCTCTGGCTCAAAATTGGCGGGAATGAGGACACCTGGGCGAGTGGTTAAGATGATAGAGGCTAAATACAACAGAACAGAACAACAGAACGCAACAGGGAAAACACTCTGAGGTGAACTCCGTGATCTCTACAAGATTCAAACTCACAAATAATTTGAGCCAAAAAACAAACAATGAATACCCAACTGGTGGAGTATCAACCCATCATCTTTAAGCCAAACTGTATGATGGATGTTGCTGTTGAAGAGAATGAGAGCGATCTGATATACAATACGGCACATCACAAGGCGGATACGCTTGCCGATAATGACGGCTCAACGGTCAAAATGTCGACGAGTGAACTCCCGCTCATATCCGCGCGCGGTCGAATGCTAGCTGTCATAATGGCGATTTATTGCGTTTAGTTCCAGGACGTGAACTCCGTCTTTGACTCGAATGTAGCGTTTATTTGAATTTTGCGGTATTTTCATATTCATATCCGTGTATCCACGACGGTATTCTTACTGCGAAGCTGCGCAATGCTCACTGAATTTCGTCATGCATGCATTGACTTTGCGAAGCTGGTCCTATCACCGGTAGTGCAGACGTCGACAAAAAAAAAATTCCCTTCCTTCATCTCATCTCCCGATTTATGACAGTTTTGCACTATATCAGGTCGCGCCTATTGAAAATGAAGACAAACATGAATCTTAAGCTCAGGTGAACCAAGTGAGGACCTTGGTGAGGTCACTAAGATTTTCCCCAGCTATATGTAGGAGAATGCCCCAAGTCTTTTTCTACAGTGGGCATGAATGTGGCTGACCGTGGAGGCTGCTAAGCTGAAAATTGGGGAGGATATGAACATACCTTGAAACTAATAGTTGGTCATGGAGTTTTATCGATCATTTACATGAGTTAACACAACTTGAACGTGGAAAACACTGAATACTATCAGGTTTCCCACACGGGAAATAAAACATAAATTTGATGCAAAATTGGGTTTCAATCAAAGTGAACACTCCTCAGTGTTGGATACTAGTAACTAATCTTTGTTCCCTTTGCAATCACGGAGCGTAGGTTTGATAGCTCGCATTCAGGCTGTGCTAAAAGCAAGCATTGATATTAACCGAAATTTAGCTTTTCTGCAAAGTACATAAAACTGTTTTCTGAACTGAATTCACCATTCGTTACAGAACTGAATTAAGGAGTCTGTGCGGTTCACTGCCAATGGATTACTCTAATCACAGGAAAACTTGCTATTCAAGAAAAATGACGGCCAAAAAGGTCAAGACTAATTATGGATTAAAAGGGATTTTTCAATCCTTCTCCAATTTCAGCTGAGCAGCCGTCAATGGTGGGGCACTGTGGGTGACTTACATCAGCGCTGGGCCACAAGTCCTTGATGACCCTCTCTATCCGCTCCACCACCTCCATCCTCATCCTCTCCTCCTCGGGCCGTGGGGACATGTACTCGTAAAAGTCGGTGATCTCCTCATGCAGCCTGCAGAATAAACAAAGGTTAGTGAGAGAGGAGTGCATCACTTTGCAGCGAGGCCAGATGAATTCTCATTCCCCAACAAAAGCCTATCACTGCACAGGCACTCAGCACTCGTTTCCAAACTGCTTACACATTGCAAGGCTCTTCAGACGGATGTCTGGGTTTCACCCCGGAGGCTGCAAACATAGCAGCAGTGGCCTACATCCTAATACTCTCACAATCTCATTTCAATAAGTCAGCACAATGAACACCAGAGGCGTGTTGACAGCGTATAGCAAGCTATTAAACACCAGCCACTGGAAGAGACCCGGGCAGAATGAGGAATTGAATTGACTTCAACATTACAATGAGGAAGAATGAGATTTGCAAACCACAAAAGAAACCATTTATCTTCTTCCATCAGCTTTAACTGCACATGCTGCCGAACAAAAGGTTCAAGCCAATCAGTCGATGGCTATCTAAGCACACTGCCCTCAGCCTACAGTACAGGACAGATGCCCCAAAGCATCACCTCTACACAAGCAAATCGAAACCAAAACGAAACATGCGCCATTCACCTTAATCTTTGACTGAACTAACAAGATTCCACATTGTCATTTGGTAATTGTAGTCCATTTCAAAGCAGCACTATGGTTACTTTGTTCAGTTGTAAGTATATCACCTGTTAACTAACTAAAATGTAAACCATGGGTAACACAGCTTGCTCTGTAAAAGGATGCCATAGCAACTGGAGGATGAGGAAAGTGTTTTTTCATTAGTTGAGTTTTGAAAATTGCCCTTTGACCCAATGACAATGTTGTGGGTCCCGGTACAATTTTCTGCTAATATACTTGATTCGCTTGTCATCGTCAGACACAGAAAACAGGCAACAATCTCCCTGAAATGTTGTGTTCGCCAACTACTAAGCACGTAGAGCGCACCTGCTGCTGCAAAGTTATTCAGCATGATTTCATGTGTGGGCAGCAAGGAATTAATCAACTTCTATTGGAAGGGAGCAGTTTTCAGACACCGTGTAACTCAGGGGATGAAGCCGGAAAAAAAACAGTAATGCGACTGAACTACTTCAATCATCTTATGCTGCCCAGCCCTTCAGATTCAGATGCAGTTGCTCTTGAATTTCTGGTTTGGTGCCAATTCATTTGCCATCCGATAGTTTGAGTTGCCAAAGATTGAAAGGTGGGAACATTCAAGGGGCAACATTGCTTTTTGAAAGTAGCTTTTTTAATAGCTAGCAAGCAATCCAATTGGAGGTAACTAGCTTGTTTGTGGATGTTATCATAGTAAGATGGCTAGCCAATATCCATTCATCCATTACAAGTTAGAAGCCAAGTCAGCTAGTGTATTGCACCTTAGTTGTCATTGACCTATGCGACCATTAAGTTAACATACTTGACAGGGATCTTTAGAATCAGCTAATATTCATTGTTGGAAAGAACTGGAAAACTCATTTTCCCAAAACTTCAACAACATGAGCAATAAGATATAATATTTCCTCAAGAAATCACTATTTTCACAGCACCTCAATAATCTGTGCAAGGGCAAACCACCATGCATTTGCAAAAATGGATTTTTATGACACAGGATTCTTTCTCAAGAAGCAAGAGAGTCAAGGGTCTTCACCAGTGATCCGCTGATTCGCACTGTGACAGAAGTGGGCAGAAATGTAGACTACTGTGCTAATTTATTTGGAAGAAATGTTGAAACTAGACCTCTGGTTTGTGCTATTCTAAGTTTTTGAAGAATTACAGTGCAGTATACAGTAATTTTTTTGTGAGTAACGAAAACAAATTCGTTCACATATTGCCAAAGCTTAAAACTGTCAGTGTTTTTACTATGAAACATAATAAAGATGTTTTCATACCAATTTAAGTATTGTTGACATATCAATTCAGATAATTTCAAAGCAACATCTAAACCTGAAGCCGAGTTAACAAGTTGGTGCCCAATGTGGGTGTGGTTTTACAGGAGAATGATTTATAATTGCTATTGTATTGTGAATACAGAAAAGTGAGGCAGTTTTAAAAAAATGCATATTAAATCCTAATCACAATATCAGTCTTAACAAGCAGGAAACCATGCAAACCCACAGCACATGATGCCAATGTGTCCCACTAAACCAACTTACTAAGCATCCCTGCTAAGAGTGAGTGAGTGACGAAGTGACCGCAATTTGCAACGCATGGACCACATGGGAAAAAAAATCTCATTTCAATCAGTTTCGCAAACAGTTCAGCTCTAGAAGAGACAGAGCAGACTGAACGCATTTCCATTCCAAAACAACACAATTCTTCGGTGTGATGATCTGTGGCGCGTTCGCCAAATCTAAATGTATGCAAAATCAAACAGGCAAAACAGAGTTTATGGGCTTAACTTTTCAACTGTGTCTGTGAACAATTCCATTACACCCAAGAAGTCTTTCCCTGGGAGAGAATGATGGCTCTGCCAGCCAGATGTACAGCCCTGTTCATGTCTGTCTCCACTTGAATGCCATTCATGCGTAGTTGGGCTACGCGGAAAATCCATTTCAATCGCTAAGCTCGCCGTTATGGGCCCTTTTAACATAAAATTCAGTCCTTTGGTCACCAGGAATATCCCCTTCTGCATCCACTAAAGGCAATAATCAATGGCGGAAAATGGATTTGCACATGTGTACCAGACAAGTACTGTTAACTGCAATTCCATACACAAACAACAAATAGACTCATCATAGGAAGTAATGAGAAATGTAAAGTGGCATACACAGCTAGTATTCCTGTTTTATCACCACCATTAAACATTATTCAGATATGCAATAAAAAAGTTAATGATTCCAATAAATGATAATAAAAGTTAATGATTCAATTCAAACACAAACTCCACCAGAAGGAGCACAGAGACAGAACAAGCCAGCTCATTCCAGGCATCTTCGTAATGGAAGAATTAAAATGCGGGCGTTGATCGTGCACCGCCGTGAGCATTTCCGGGGCGATTCGTCCGCCTCAGCAAACAGTGCACCACCGTCACCCACCGTGGTGACGCCGTCATGTGGAAGATATAATCACGCATTAGCACTTCTTCACTCTGGTCACCTACAGACCCTGCCATTTGTTCACACTTCCCATTGTGTACTGCACCAAGATGCAGCCGAAATAACAGCACCTGTGGCTGCATCTGACACATACAATACTGCGTGTGCAGGAGCAGTAACAGAAAGCCAAACTAGTGAAACCACGGTAAACTAAAACAAGCCAAACAGGAACATACATATATACAGCAACACTGCTCATCATCCTCTTAGACCTCATACTAAAAACAATATTATTACCCTCAGAGGCTGAGCACGTTGCACTGCTGCAGGGACAGATAAGGCGTTCTACCGCTTTTCAATCCAAAGTTCAGCAGAGGTTGATTTTATATCCAAAATTCGAAACCAACAGAGAGAAATGAGGCCACGGGGTGGAACAAGGTTCTTAACTGATATTCATAAAGGCCCATCTGGAAGTATCCCTGCCATTTAAGCCTCGGTCAGCTAAAAAAGCCAAGAAAAGACGGCAACCTGCTCACAACGCCCCCACATTATCGATTCGGGTGTTCAGCCACGTGTATGGAAAGCACACATCTCCTAGACACGTCAAACACCCCGCATTAGAAAGCTTTGCTGAGGTGCTCCTGTTGTAGTTTCCCAGAGACCAGCACATGCCCCCTCATACACTGGTGCCTGTACTGCCACCCACGTGGAAGCACGAGCACGCTATCGCAGGCAGCGCTAATCATGCACACCGCCCCTGACCTACGCAGCATGTGGCTTTTGCAGGAGGTGGGTCACATTTAGCCGGGGCTAGAATGCACTGCTAAAGTATGGCTGTGTTTTGACTGCTACTGAAGGTGGGCAATCTCATGTCGAACAGGAAAGCACAGAAGGCCGTACACCAGATAAGATGTACCAGGGGACCTGTTATCACAGCTGAAAGGGAAACCGTAAAAAAGCAAATGCGATAAACAGAACTGCCTGAGCCAGACGAGTAGGGTTTTAAAGAAAACTCATTTCTGCGATTTTGAGCGATTTTGAAATTGACAATCCATAAGGTGCAGACACCTGGAGTGGCACCACATTGCAGATGGATTCACTTGTCCAAATCCTGCACATATCCCAAAGGTAATGAGTCTGACTGCAGGAGACAGTGCCCCAAGCAGTGGCTCTTTAGGTCCCCTCTGCATCGCGGCTGAACGTGTTTATGAGTCCACTACGGCCGAACACAGTGTACAGATCAAGTTGCCTTCTGTCTGGTTGTTTCTGGGCGAATGGCAAGGCGAGAGGCATTCCGTTTCGTGCGGTGTAGCGTGCGGCTCGGTGTGCTAACACGACGCCAGACGAGCAGCAGGACTCTGCTAAATAAAGTAGGCCGATGGCAGGCTTCAGCTCCACTTCCCTGGCACAGGAAATACAGAAAAACACAGACGGTGCGTGCCACTTAAAGGAGCACATCTTTCATGCAATAACAACAGTGGTCAGCTTCTCATGAATCAGGAAGTCCTTGAACACCAAGTCCTGAATACATTTCAGCTTCATATCTTGTCTCTCTATGAGTCCAGAGTAAGTTCTTGTGGTTCTCACACTGATGTAAGAAATCTTACACATCCCTGGTGCCAGATGCGTTTCCTCCGACCCCGGGGAGCCTGACGGCGGTATTACAGCATCAGCTGCTACTTCCACACATGAAAACAATAGGCTGTGGGGGGTCGCATGTCATGAGGTGGGCACTCGAAAAGGGTTGGATCTGTGACAGTCCGCCAAGAAACTGCTTATTCAAAATGGATTTTCTCTAAGATTCATAGGTCTTTTATTGTAATTTTGGTATCAAATTGAAGTTCTCTTTCATTTGCCACCAACTTTGTTTGATTTGGTGGGATACTTTTGGTTCAGCGGCCTTTTTAGAAAAGCAATAACGGGGTGGATCGGTGCGGCAGTGGAGCGGTGGCGGCGGAGAAGCAGCTAGATTATGGTTATAATGTTCTATTACTCCAGTGTATCTTTTATGAACTGGATGTTATCTACACAATAAAAGAAACCTGGGTGAATATGAATGAATATCAACCAAAAAACACGAGTTTTTGTAAAAAGGGTCCATTCTGAGAAAAACTGACTTTTAGTAGTGGCTTTCAATGCATTTACCTGCTAATTTAATACATGTTACTCGCAACATCATGAGAATGGAATGAGATAGTCAATTTCTGTTTGCGGTTTTTGATTGGGCTGAAGGAATGTAATATGCAGGAGGAGTAATGAAAAATGGACCGTTTTGACCCTGTCACACTTTTGTGGCCCACCTCATGACATGTGACCAGGGAGATTCCACCGAGGAGAGGCTAAGGTGTACGTGTCCCTGCACGGCTACACAACCATTACAGCCGAGAGCATCAAACCACTCGTACATAAACACCCAATATCCCCATCTAAACCATCGCCTTTACATCTCCGTGACTAAATTTCAGCGGAGTTGACCATTCTTAACAACACAATAAACATTATCGCAATCCTCTGGCTGGACTGTGTCACCTCTCCAGGGAAATGGAAGAACTCCGCACCGCTTAACCCACATTGCAGGCCATGTGCTGTCGAGCCAAGGCTGGAGAGTCCAACCTTGCTGCTGTCAGCGTTTGGCTCCTGTATCGGCACAGAGGGATATAAATCTCACCTTCAGGATTTTTTTTACGGAAGACAAAGAGAGACAAAACAGAGCAGTTTTGGCTCTTAATTTAAAAAATAATATGTCTGACCAAAAATGGCAAGAAACTCACATCACACAGCACCGGCTCACAGAAAACAAACCGGAGCATCAATCTCGGTCATTTGGATGCAGGCGGAGTCGCTGAGCTGCCGTTCTCTGAAGAGCTCGACACTTCTCTGTGTTTAAACGCATCATTAAGGAGCAGATCCCTTCCCCAATAATCACAGGCTGCCAGCGACAGCTCTGTTATAGCTCATTACGTACTTTAACAGGCTGCCGCTGAAACACGCGAGTCGTAAATCACCCGCGCGGCCCTGAGGAGGGACAGCAGCTGCGACCCGCGCGGAGAGCACCTTCAGCAGATCGCCGCGCTGAAGACGGCGGAGCTCACAGCCGACTGGGCCAGGGGCCAGAGCGTGACCACAGCGCGTGCAGCACGAGCTGCAAAGGCCTTGACAGCCCATCATAAGCACCCCCCCCATCCCCTCCCCCTGCTACCCAGCTGCAGCTCGTGCTCCGAGCAAGCATGTATGCTGAAACATGCAAGCCCATGTACAAACATGCACTAACGAGCACAAATACACGCACACATACGTACCAATGAGCCGTAAGATTATGGCCAGATAGGCGAAGTGAATATCATTATGAAGTTACAATCGCACCCGTCAGCGGGTGAGTTATATTAAGCAGCAAGTGAATATTTTGCCCTCGAAGTTGATGCGTTTGAAGTAGGAAAAATGGGCGAGCGAAAGGATGTGAGCTTTGAAAAGGGAAAAATCGGACGGCTAGGTGACGGGGTAGAGCATCTCCAAAGCTGCTGCTCTTGTGGGATGTTCCAGGTCAGCAGTGGACAGTACCTAGCAAAAGTTGTCCAAGGAAGGAAACCAATGAACTGGCGACAGGTTCATGGGCTGCCAAGGCTCAGTGATACCCGTGGGGAGCAAAAACTGGACCGAGTGGTCTGATCTAACAGAAGAGCTACTGCAGCTCTAATTGCTGAAAAAGTGCATGCCGTTTCTGACAGACAGGTGTCAGAACACTATGTGCATTGCAGTTTATTGCACAGGGGGCTGCGCGGCCCCAAGGTATCCACGCTGACCCCTGTCCACCGTCAACAGCAACTACAATCTTCATGTGACAATCAGAACTGGACGACGGAGCAATGGAAGATGGCCAAGTCAGACGAATCACGGCTTCTTTTAAATCATGTGGATGGCTGGGTGCACTTACTCGGGAAAGAGATAGCACCAGGATGCACTATGGGAAGAAGGCAAGTCAGCAGGGGTCGTGTGATGCTTTGGGTAATGTTCTGCTGGGAAGCCTCGAGTCTGCCATTCATGTGGATGTTACTTTGACGTGCATCACCTACCAAGTTTCCTTGACATGAACCATTAACGCAGGCCAAGTACACCACTTCATGGAAACTGTATTTCCTAAAGGCAGAGGCCTTTTTCAGAAGAATAATGCGCCCTTCCATACTGAAATATTACAGTTCAGGAAGGGTTTGAGGTAGACAAGTTCAAAGAGTTGACTTAGCCACCAAATTCCCCGGATCTCAATGCAATCAAGCACCTGTGGGATGCGCTTGACAAATAAGTCTGATCCATGAAGGCACCACCACACAACTAACAGGACCTAAAGGATCTGAGGCTTAAGTCTTGGTGCCAGATACCACAGCACACCTTCAGAGGTCCAGTGGAGTCCAGGCCTTGACAGGTCAGAGCTTTTTTGTGGCAAAAGTGGGACCAACACAATTCAAGGCAGCTAGCCGTGTTACAGCCAGACTTAGAAACCAGTCATCTCATGAAATTACTAAAAATTTCAGTCATTTCACAAAATGACTAAAATATTTTTTAGCAATTTCACAAAATGCCTGTTTTCACAACCTAACAGTAACATGTATAACTCTGATCAGCCACAACATTAAAGCCACAGGCAAGTGATTAATGTAGATTAATGATCTAGTTGCAACAAAACCTGCAAAGGGGTGGGATATACTGGGCTGCAAGAGAACAGTCAGTTCTTGAATTTGATGAGTTAGAAACAGGAAAAATGGGCAAGCGAAAGGATCTGAGCGACTTCGACATGGCTGAAATTGTAGAGGACTGAGGACTTGGAGCATCTCTAAAACTGCAGGGCTTGTATGGGTAGGGTATGTTCAGAGTACGCAGCAGTTAGTCCCCACCAAAAGTGGTCCACGGACGGACAAGTGACCCGGCTGCAGAGTCATGGGCAACAAGGTTCACTGATGCACATAGGGAATGGAGGCAAGTCCCTCTGGTCTGATTCTACAGAGCAGCTACAGTTGCCTAAATTGCTGATGAAGTTAATGCTGCTTCTGACAGAAAAGTGTCAGAACACAGTGCATTGCGACTTGCAGCACATGGAGCTGTGTAGCCACAGACCAGTCACAGTGCCCATACTGACCCCTGTCCACCGCATAAAGCGTGGGCATGTGAGCGTCAGAATTGGACCGTGGAGCAAGAGAAGAGGGTGGCCTGATCAGATTAATCACATTTGCCTCCATCTCATGTGAATGGTATGGGACATGCACGTCCCTTACCTGCAGAAGACATGGCGCCAGGATGTTCCTTAGGCAGAAAGCAAGCTAGAAGAGGCAGTGTAATGGTTTGGCCGATGTTCTGCTGGGACAGCATGGGTCCTGGCATTCATACAGACGCGTTATTTCAACACGCGTTACCTTCCTTAACATATTTGCAGACCAAGTACACCTTTTCCAGGTTCCAGTATTCCCTGATGGCAGTGGCCCATTTCAGTACATGTACCCTTGCTACACAGCAAAAATGGCTTAGGAATGGTTTAAGGAACATGACAAAGAGTTCAAGGTGATGACTGTACCGCCCCAATTCTCAATTCAATCAACCATTTGTGGCATGTGCTAGAAAAACAAGTCTAGAGGGAGGCACCGCCTCACAACACGCAGAACTAAAATAATCTACTGCTGACGTTCTAATGTTCGGTGCCAGATACCACAGGACACCTTCAGGGGTCTTCAGGACTCTGCGCCTTGACAGGCCTGAGCCGTTTTACAGCACAAGGGGGACCTTAACAGTATTAGGCAGGTGGTTTTGCCATTAGGGCCGACCTGAGCATTTATAAGCCAAAACATTATGACCACATGCCTAGTATGCTTTTGGCCCTCTGAGAGCTGCCAGAAGAGCTCCATCAAATTACAATCAAGTTGAATGCTCAAACTTGGGACATCCAAGCAGAGCATGTCCCAGAGCCTAACACTCCCTCCATCATCTTGCCCTCTTCAAACAGTGCATTTGGGCACCATCTATTCCCCTGGTAAAACACACTCCCAGCCGATATAGTTGACGTAGAAGAAAACGTGATTCAGACCAAACGGCCCTCTTCCATTGTTCCAAGGTCCAGTTCCGATACTTGTGTGTCCATTGCAGGTGCTTTAGACATTGAACAGGGGCTGGGATGGTCACCATGACCACTTCATGGCTACAAAGCCTCATACACAGCAGGGTGTAAACAATGCACTGTGTGCTGTGACATACATCTCCCATAAATACAATTAAAATTTTCTGCAGGTGCCATAGTTGCTTTTTTGTCAGGTTGACGCAGACAGGCGATGCAGATCAATAAGCCTCAGGCACCCAACAGCCTGTGGCCAGTTCATGCTTTAGCCTACCTTAGACCTCCTGCTTTATAGTTCAGACAGCTGTCAGCGGGTTCTCACCACTGCTGACCAGGGGTATCAAGCCGAACGGCTTCGGAGAAGCACCAACCAAGTTCTCAGGCAAAACGATTTGGCCCATTTCCAAGTCCCGCAGGTCCCTTTTCTACCACATCCAGTCCATCCACTACAAGAACCATTTGCTTAGCATTCAGGGTCTGTTCAAAGTGGAGCTATGACTAAATAATCAAGATTATTCGCTTCATCTGATCTGTGAGTGATCACAATGTTTTCCTCTGTATGCACACAGACCTACACACACGCTTGCACATTCACCCGTACAGTGTGCAAGCACACACACACGACAGAAATGAACAAACACACAGTCCACCCACCCACACACACAGTCCACCCACCCACACACACACACACACACACACACACACACACACACACACACACACACACACACACACACACACACACACACACACACACACACACACACACACAAGGCCATGCCCCACTATCGCCATGAAGGCATCCCCCCCAATCTCTGCTTTAGCAGACACCCTAAACCCCGCCCACAGAAGAGGCTAAGGAACAGCGTTTAGTAGCATTCGACGAGGTCCCTCCCACACACTCTCACCCCTAACCTGTGCCCACAGCAAATTCATTTCAGGGATTAAGGAGTTCGCAAACGACCTGGAACACACCTGTCAACACCCTGTCAACAAAACAGCACTCACAGCTGCGGAAGCACTTCACACTTCTGACGAAAATCTCTGCCCGCAGTATGGAATTACAGTGCAACTGGCACAGAACGAAGAAGCAACTGACCAAATTACACCTCAACATTAACATTCGGAACATGGGAATCAGGTCAAGCTGGGAGATCACTGCAAATGAGCTCAAATGTTTGGCTTCGAATTCATAGAGCCCCTATGCAAAGTACAGGAGTAAAACTTGTTATATGGTGAGCAGGAGGGTAGTTGACTAACTGCCAATATCCTTCAGCTTGGGAATAGCAAGACAATCCAGCTGTCTGGAACAACAAGAGCCAGGAGGTGTGGCGTGCAGAAACTCCATTTCGGGGGGGGGAGGGTCTGCACAGCCTGGGAGTGTGCAGGTATTCCAGCCTCCAGCCATAGTTTATCAAAGGCAGAGATACGGCTGGGGTACGAAGGTAAGAGTGAGTGGGCGTGAGGAGAGGGGAGGGGAGGGGATCAGTATGCAGGGTTTTGGCTGGAGCGTGCTCACAGGCAGGTGGCTGCTGACTGTTTTTCAATTCTCCGGCCCACACGGCAAAGGGTAGCTGCGCTATAAATAACGCCGAGGAACCAGGGATCAAAATAACTGGATTCCCAAGTCTCGGCAGCATCCGAAATCCCAGGGCTGCCAGACGTGTGGTCCAAAATTCTGAGCCCGGCGATATCATGCACCCAGCCCACTGCCCTCGAGTCGTAAATGCCTCCCAGCATACCAATCTCATGATTGCAATCTACTTCCAGAGCCACAGGCATGCGCTTCTAGTCTTTTCAAAAAATGCTGAGGATTGACACCATATGGAAAAGAGAACCTGCGCCTCTGTTGCCTGCAAAGCCGTATTAAAGAATACATACGGCCAACTCAGCTCTGCAATAAGGACAATTTCCCTTCGATTCAAGATGGCGCAATTACAAAACAGCCAGAGCAACTGCTGTGCTCGCCTACACACTCCACAGATGATGGACAGTGGTGATTCACTGAACTCAAAGTCTTCGTCTTTATCTGCTTAGCCATCTGTGGAGCCTGAGCTCAAAGTCTTGCGCTCACTTCAGCAGTAAGGAGTTCCCAGCTTTCTGAGAAGTTGGGGGGGAAAAAAAGCACCAACTGCAGCCAATCAGCAGGGCAGGCTGAAGACACTCCCCTACATTATCGCTGGGCGTCCCTTGTTGGAAAGGGAAGCCCTGGCGCTCTACCAGGGAGACTGTGCTTGCGCTCAGTCTCTCCAGCCGCAATGCACTCACTCCCACTGCCTACATATTTTGTACCTGTGTTTAGTGAGTAGGGGTCAGGATGGCCCAACTGCGCTGCAAACTGCATCAACAACCAAACAACTTCTCATACAGTCCATCCCAAGCTGGCTCCAAACTTAACAAGGCCGAGAAACCGCACTCCCGTACCAAAATGCCTTACACCACGCCCGGGGAAAGTCAATGGCAGATTTCAGTCAATTGAGCCTATACAGTCTAAGGCTTACAGACAGACCATAATGCACTCACACGCTGCACAGAGGGAGAACCAACTTCATGTTTGATATGTGCACAGATCCATATTCTGCACTAAAGGGGGGTAAAGGGTGTGAGCACAGCTGCTTTTTGTTATGCTCACGGACTAACCGTGAACATGTCTGGGAAACACACATTCTCATCACAGAAGCACTGCAGTCTCCATTTTTTCACACAATCTAGCAGCTTCAACAGACTATGGAAATCTCAGCAATGAAATATACATTACAGAGTATAATTTTGTTTTGAATATGAAAAGAGATACCCCAGGCACGCTTTCTGCAAGTTGTGTTTCAAAATATTGCAGCTCCTGACAGTCACAGATCACCAAACTCTGCATACCTGAATGTGCATCCAAAATGGTGGAGTGTATCATCACCAGAAATGTTTCCATCGTAAATCTGATGATAATGCAGAGACATACATCATGTCTTTCACCAGTGCTCTGCCCAGAAAAATGCAGGCCCAAAAATACTTTGAAACCATAGTGCAAAACACCGTATATAGCCGAAAACCTCTCCAAAATCAAGTCTGCTATTCTCCATCATTTAAAAAAAAGTGTCCTTGATGTTTTGGAAGAACTCATATCAATGAGGCAACTATTCTCAAAGACCCAAATAAGGGTGCTGGCTACGTAGCTTTAGCTATTAAAACACTTGCATGGATAGGTAGCAAGGTGCAGCCCTCACACCAAAAAACAAAGACAGCAACTAGACAACTCGGACACCACCGGGACCGAGTCGTGCATCTCTCCAATCCCCATGAGATCACTTGCGAATTTTTACAGCCGCAATGTTACTGTTTTACTCTTGCTATGACATTAATATGCATCCCTGTATGTAAATGTGGCTTAAAATGGGCAGAACAAACAAAATCTGCAAAAAAATTAATAAATAATTGTTTCGACAAAATGGCCGCCCATGGCCATATTGGATGTCGGAATTTGCAGAGAATTGATCTTGAACATTGCCAAATGAAAACCTTTGACTATGCAAATTTAGAGAAAAATCCTATAAATTTTGAACCCTCCAGAGCCTGGAACAGAAAATCTCTGCGGCGGCCCCGTAACTAAATCATGGTATCTACCGAGTATCGTCATCGGGAGACAACTAAAGTCTCAGTACCTGCCAACAACCCATGCTGGTCAACATGGCACCTTCAATTCCACCCCAAAACTATAAATGTTTAATTTGTTCTCAGCCTCAAACACTTCAGTGTAAAGCATGTTATTTTTGGCACCACAAGAAACAGATAGCAAAGGCTGCAGCAAAGATATTTCTCCCCAATATGCAGGAACTTTCCATACTGGAGAAAAGTGAGGAGGTGTAAAAATTAATAAGAAACACAATATGACATATTATTCTCTCTGAAATGCAATGCACAAACAATAAAAATGTAAGTCAGCCAGCTATGGCAAAATGACCTTTCAGGAAGTGGGAGAAGGCTTCGTTCTCACAGCAGAACCTGTGTATGCTTGCCCTGACACGACACGACTGACAGGAATGTGGATGCACAAAAAAACGGCTTTCAAAAAAGAACATCTGCAACAACCGACACAGTCGGTTGCAAATTGGAGAAAACGTAGTCAGAGAAACCATTTTGGGTAACATCACTTTAATTAGCCAAGTAAGTTACTACACCCCACGGCATTTCAGAAAGGGCACTGCACAGCACTCCTTCCAAGGGTAAAGTCGCCCCCCTGCCAAGTAACTTCATTCATGAAAGGACCATAATATTTTCAATAAACTGTATATTCTCTGGAGATACAAACAAGTCAGGGAAAACAAAATTTGAGACGATTGTGAGGGTAAAGAAAACGCCCCCTGACCCCTCTAGTTCGACGGCATGAACTCCCAGCGGAGAAATTTTAGAAATGAAGCTTTTCAATGTTCATTTAAAGTTAGTTTCTAATGTATTTGATTCTGCCAGAGAACTTCTGCTCTCTCACATTAATAGTGTAAACCTTAACCCAACAAACCTCATTACAGATGGAAGCAGTGGATGTAAGTGAGCACTAAATAAATGAACAAGCCAAAAAGTCATAAAATTTTACTACAAGTTTAGCCATACGACTCGGATGTTTTGAACTGAAATCTGTTTGGGCGAACAGAGTAAGTGTGGGTTTTGAAATATTGACTGGATATTTGTAACTCAGACAACTCTGAAGGAGTAGAAAATAGATGGAGATGATCAAGTATCAGGTGACTTAAAAACTGCAGTCGCTCTCCCCAACCCTCACTCACACTTGCACGCGCAGATACAGACAAATCTGATTCACCACCAAGGGCAGTGAATACACAAGCAGGGCACTGATCATAGGCAGTGGAAACTCATTGAAAGACATGATGCATGCGATATAAAAGCACTGCAAGTCTCTGGCATGAGCCAATTATAACTTTACGTCCTTCGCAAAATGGTGAAGTGGACAAACTAACAAGTTTGGCTATGATGGGAATTACTTCGTTAATTATAAAAAGTAGCTCTCAGGCGAAAAAGTCCGTTTGATCGTGAACAAAAGTAGCAACCATTTTAGAGCCCGTGCCCCTAAATGATGTTAATGACAAATGCTAGAAATCGTAACTAATGTTAACTAGCCAGCTAGCTACAGCATAAAGCATCATGTGGCATGAACATTTATGTTCCTGAAAACATGAGCATTTTCAAGTGCAGGAAATTAAGCTTGCGCCATCCGTTTGTCAGACCCAACACATCAAGAGCTGACATTTTCATATTTTCAAACTTACTTATGCATTGTTTTAAATGAGTAGATCACTGGTATCCTCTTGAAACAGAGCACTAGCTGAAGAGCTAGCTAAGTTACTTTGACAAACATTAGCCAACATTACAAACTCAACTCCAGGTCAGTATCGCTTGGGGAGACACTGTGAGCCTATCTGGTGAATTACTAATAATTTTGGCATAGCGTGGTAATAGTGACATTAGTTGAATAAACGCGTATTATCGCCTCGGAACTCCGTGGGGCGAAACAGCTCAGGTGAGGAGATGCCATAGCGAAACATCTGCTATTGTCATGGTCGTGCCCATAGAACAAGCTTCAAACGCGCGCAAGGACTGTACCCAATAGCCTATTTCTAAGGCTCTCGACAAGGTCATATTCTGTAGATAAAGTTGACGTTAAATCAACAATGCATTAAACACAACTGCCTTCGACTGTCGCCGCGGGCCACTACCACCACCTTCCCAAAAAAAATAAATAAATAATCAGATCCAGCTTTTCAAATCTCGCAAGAGACCGATCAGTCTCCTATTGGTTCATTTTTACAAAAGGTGACTAGTCTCCATCCATGATTCTCTGACCTTCACTGGAGCATTTACTCCACAGCACATGGAGGGTAGCATTCAATGTATGGCAGCTTTAAATGCAGCAGGCAAGGCCCCCACGTGAATCTAGTGAAAATTCAGGACAACTCTGTCCAAACAAGAAGTTGCAGGATGGGAAAGTTCACGTCACAGGTCTTCTTTTCAGAAGACCACATGCTCCTAAATTGATAAATTCTGAAGCACAATACTGGATCAAAATGTGCATTTGTGCTCCAGAATTATTTCCATCCCACCCCCGATTGGCAAAGATCAACTTACAGGAGAAATACCACAACTGCCATAAAACCTCGCACGACAGAGGGTCACAACAGCAAATATAGAGCATGATGGTCAGGTATTGTCCCCACCTGCGAGGATCACACCTCTGTGGTCCTTTCAAAAGCCCAAAAAATGAGAAGAATAATGAGTTGGCAAAGATGACAACCCACACTGGAGCCAGATATAAAGAGGGCTTCCCCACTGATGTGGTAAAGGGGAGGGGGTGGATTCATTTTCCACCATGGGACTCAGACCTATCGCACAGCGCCCTGCACACTAAGCTCACCCAATAGCACCACTGCACTGCTTCCCCTGGCCCGGGCGGGCTGCCAGAGTGCGAAGCATTCACTGACACTTAAAACTGAGGGGTGACATCACCGTTCCTCATTGGCCGGGTCAGCCCACCTCTCAGGCCTGACACAGACCCACAAACGATCCGACTGCAGCTCCAGGGCACCGTCACCTGAAATAGACACAGTACTGGGCCATAAAGCTCCATTATGACAGCCTAACTATCACTAGCAGACAGAGCATGTGATTATGCTGGCAGGAGATAATGCAAAATGACAATTCAAATTTTGTGTTTCATACACACAGCGCCGCCATGAAAAACAATCTCTAAAGGCCCCCCATTCAGAGAAAGGAAGTCTGTAATTCGTCATTTTAACAATGTGTTCTTTTAAACTCACTGCCATTTCTGACAGCTGTAAAGGCTCCGGTGGGGCCAGTGGTGCACCAGGTCTTTTAAGCCATCTGTCCCAAGTCTAGGGGCTAGTTCACAGGGCAATGCCTGATCAGCCACAAGTAGCTGGAGAACTGTGGTCGTGGCAGCTTGCAGTAGAAATAAGGCAAGCACTGGCTCTCAGCTCAGTGAAGAGGTCAATCACAAAGACTGTAGGGAACAAAGAACACACTTCAGGGCTCTGACATCAATGCCTGGGATTACAAGTGAAATGGCATCACATCAGGTTTCAATAGGGCAAAAGGGTCAAACTGGAAACCGTGGATTATCACATCCCCCACCATTCACAGTGTCACTCACAGGGCACAGTAGGTCAACACAGAAAAAAGACAGAAAAGACCTGCGCTCACTTTTTCAACAACTCACACACAATACACATCTCTTCTCCCCAAAAGCCTTGCCAATGAGAATCCATTACCGCAAGCCATTTTTAGAACTACACTTTGAACCCAATAGGGGCGCATAAATATTTAACTGCAGCATGTTTCTGTAGCAGATGTTGGTGCCCATCACGTGTTAATGGTGAGAATCACCAGGTTAATACAACAACTGACCAAACCACTCCTCAAAGCAGAAAAACAGCTCCACACCCAGTGGCCTGTATACAGACTCTGAGGCGATAAGGGTAAAATTCCTGCGCACAAACTTCATCGGAGCCAGAATGGAGGGGCGTGCTCATTATCGCCAGCAACAGGACACGTGATGTTTCCACACAGGGCAGCTGCTGGTGCTCCGTCTGACAGCTGCAGCAGAACTCTCTCCCACTCCACACAACTGAACGAGGGGCTGGAAAGCTCCCGGTGACTTCACAATGTCAGCGATCGGATTGCACTACAGGAGGGGCAGGGTTTGTTTTGGAGTGAAGGGCTGGGACAGGCTCAACGTGCGCTGCATGTAAACACAGCCTCCTCCGCCCTCTCCCGAGCTCGGGAGCTCTGTGCACACGCTCAGAGGAACACCCTATCCCACGCCGTACTCACAGCAGGGGGGGGTGGCTGAGCACCACCTTTGCGTTCTCCTTGGCACGAGCAGCACTACTGTTCCGTACGGCCCCAGCATAAGGAGGGCGGAACCACAAAACCACAGGCATAAGCCATGACTAATGCATGGATGAATCACCCGAAATGGACCGGACTCAGGGGTCAAGCCTAAATGGCTTTTGCCGCTCACGATTGCCAGCTATACAAATGCTAATGAGAGGGTTCAGCAAACGACAAAATTACAACTACTAATTACTAGCCTCAGCATGAGCTTTAAATGTCAAACTGAAGAAAAGGGGCTAAACAATCACTCCTTTCTTTTCCAAATAAAAATGATCAATTCCAACGATAAGAATGAAGAAATAGCTTGGTACCAAATTGCCAATTTAATTAATTCCAATGGATTTTCATTCATACAGCTCATTGGGAGGGGGGTATCACCTTAAATGAAATGATCTCTGTTTACATACCAAACACATAAACTGAAGCCAAGAGAGAGCATCTTCTGGGACAGTTATTGTTTTCAGAATATGGTTTGGGCTGTACAATATATGTTGTAGAGTTAGTCTATGCACAAACTAACAAGTATGTACTAAAAACTGTGGAATTCTGAATTGCTATCAATGAGGATATGGCTTTGTTTCAGGGCTCAAGACTTTTGGAGAACTGATGGGGGCCGCCAAGCCAATGTTGACGGAAATTTAAAAAAAATTTTGAAGTATGTATTATGATTGGTCATTATAAGTGGAAAACTCATTGTAATATATTGCTAAACTGTAAAAATGTAAATAATTATGTATATATGTATAGTATATTGAAATAAATATATTGAAACTAATTAATACCATTGTTGTCATTCCGTGACAATTTCCCTCTTGTAATTCCGTGACACTGACTTTTTGAATTTTCTTGGCCATAAAGCAGGGTTAAAGTCAATATCTGTTTCTATAACTTACAGTATTAAACACCGTAAATATGAACAGATTGAAGTTTCATAACTTAACTATGATAGGAACATCACTTTCTGGATAGTTAAACACAACATTAAAAAAAACCATGTCAATTTTGTGTAATTCCGTGACGGAGTAGTTTTTGCTTGTTTCTTCTATGAAAATTTCTCAAAAAATATATTTTCACTTAATACTATTAAAGAACAAGTTAATACCTTCAATATGACATATCATACTTGTTTTTCTCTAACGTAGTTGTAGAGTTACAACCCAAAATGTAATGGGACTGTAATTCCGTGACAGCTTGGTGGCCCCCTGATATGCCTGCTAACTTCTAAAAAGGCTGCTCAATCCCAAATTCTGCAAAAACACTCCACCCATTCTGAGTGCACCAAGAACTGGTTGAGTGGGTATTACCATCCAACGCACAAAACTGCATGACTTCATACACAATCCAGGTAATAGTGGAACTGATCATGATTAAGGTGAATGTATTAAATCTCAATTTCAGAGTGACCTTCACTCAACACAACCTATCCCAGCAAGATAGCTTCCCATGTTGCCCAACAGGACACATTCAATGTCATCACCTTAGGCCTTCAAAGTCCATCCATGCTCATCCTTAAGAGAGCACAAGAATCAGATATCAGTATATTTTTAAAAAATAAAATTACTACCTTGATCTTTCTGGATTTAGCTAATTAATATACAGAAGACGGAGGAGGGCAATTATTACACTTTAAGTCTCATGCCTCATTAGATAAGGTAACATCGGATTGGCTTGGGACTTAAAAGGGTTGACTCATTTCACCCGTATGTCAAATGGCCATAGAGAACCCCATGTTTAGTTTTATAAAATATACATTGCTGCTCTGTTCAAGTGAGAAAAAGTGCCTGCTTTATTAGAGGATCATGAACAATGATCATTTTATATGCATTTCAGGAAAGTTTGCCAATTAAATTCAATAAAAGGCTTAAGTTCAGGAAATGGATCTTCAAGCATAGATCACCAGGCATCTTTCCAGAGAAAATTCTAGTTAACCAACAGCTAAAATGCATCACACATTTTACAAAAATCCATTTAATTAAACGTCTCGTTCTAGTTAATGATTTTAAAACTTGACATTTTGGAGAGCAACGTTGTCTATCGTTACTCAAGAGTACAACGCAGACTTATGACTTGTTTTGTACAATATGATACAAAGACTTGCCTGAAAGTGATTGATATGCTCGTCCACCATAGATAATTAAAAAACGACTTTCATAAATTAACAAGCCAGTAAATGCAGAATAAGTAGCCGCTCTAAAGCCGCTTTCACACTGGCCGCGAAACGAATTTTTCGCACGAGATTACATTCAAAGTCAATGCAAAGACGCGAAACGCGTGTATTCGCGTCATCGCATTGACAATGAATGCAATCTGTCGTAAGAAATATTCATTTCGCGTCCGGTGTGAAAGCAGGTTTGTACCTCAATGGCAGACAGGTATACGGTCAAGGTCTTCCTATGGGCATTTTTTCGTAACGTTAACTTAGCAAAACATGCGACTAATAACATCTAACATGAAAGAATTAAATCTGCAGTTAAAAAATCTAAAACTGCGTATAGGTACCAAATTTAGTCGTTAAATAAAGAGATTGTCCAAGTTAGCGGACAGGCAATCTCTCTACTGCGTGGTCCAACGCTTCGCATGTGCCATTTTTTGGCTAATAATAGCATCCGCCGATTTGCAAGCAATGAAGTAGTAGCTAGCGACTAGCTAGCATCTCACCAGGCAGTTGGCGATAAAGCCATGTTAGAAATTCACATTGCGCTTATCGGTGGGATAGCATTAAGTCTAACCGCGGCGACGAGCCACCAATACGAACGGGATCGCTCATTACGACCAGTCTCAGCTAACAGTTAGCCAAGTACGCTAGCTAGCTACCTAGCTGAGCTCTACTTACCCCAAAATCCCTTCGGAGTAGTTTCTAGTTTTCCATGGCGTACCCGTGAAGCCGCCGCTACATCCCACCCCCTCGGCCCCAGAGCCGCTGAGGAGGAGGCTGCTGTTGAACCCGAATGTGCTCGCCTTGTTATCCCTTTTCCTCTTGTTGCGATGCCCGGCGTCCGAACCACCTCTCCAGACCCCAACGACCCCAACGCCACCCGCTTGTCCCCTTCCCCTGCTGCCGCCGCCCCTCCCAGCGGCACGGTTGTTGTGGTTGTTATTTGCTTCCAGGGGTATGAAGTCCGGCTGTTCCGCGATTTCATTCTCGGCCCTTGAGTTAGACATCCCCTGGTTCCTCGCGTCGTTGGTTCCTCCCGACAGAGTCCCGTTTTTGACCGAGTTCTCGTTTCCCGGACCCTCGTTAGTGTTCAATTTAGGACTTTGACTTGACGCGCTACAGCCACTGCTATAGTTGTTATTGAAGTACAGATTCCCCAGACCTTGCGTCGTTTCCCAAATCTGCATCCACAGGCTGTTAGCAGGTCCGAGCTGTTCTGGCTGAAACCAGGCGATTCTCGGATCCATCAAACGCTAATGCACACAGCCTCCCGACCAAGGCTAATTCGTGGCTATGCGTGTTTAGCTACTAGCTAGCTAGCCACTAGTTAGCTAGCTACCACTGTCGGGACTGCTCTGCCTTGCACAAATATGCATCCAATTCAGCTACCATTTGACGTGATTTCAGCAAACGCGAAAACAAAAAGAAACTGGTGGCAAGATAAAAAAAAATCAGTTTCTATAAATCCAAAAGGCCAAGACACGTCGCTGCGAACCTAGACCCTGCACTAGCTGGGTCTCAATGGCGGACCATGCATTGTCACCGCGCATACGCGCACGGAATGAGGGGAGGTGGAGGCAGGGGGGTTGTGCTGGGCGGAGAATATGGTTGTGATGTTACGCAACACAGTAAAGTATTTTTTTTTTCATGTTACATAACAGTTACCAATTTATAAACTGCCCGATTTACAGATATGGAGCGCTCATCATGCTGTGAATATTTCTGATAATCTATTACGAAGCTGTCAAAAATTAGTATTACATTCGCCGATTAAAATAGCATGGAACAAACCCTGTGCGCCACAATTTTGCAGTGACTGGCGCGTGTAAAATATTACTGTCATGACATGCGTACAAAATGTGACTGAAAATGTAGTTCTAATATTTGTTGCACTGTTGCCTAAAACAAACCCCAGCGCTGAAGAAAACTCTATCGGCGCTCTGTCACCTTGAACGCAATAATTTTTCACTTCACAGTCATGCTTCTCTCAACTTCAAAATGTGGAAGACCGGTCAATTCATTTTAATCCTTCGTAATTCAATCAGTCTTTTTAGCTGATTTTATTCCAAGGAGTGTTATTCTTGCACTGAACCTCCAGAATATGATCATCTGCCTGCTCTCAAAAAACTGCATTCATGTTTTTCATTAAACAATCCATTGGCTTGAAGTTGCCGTCATCTTCAGGTTATTGTTCATTTGTAAATTCAAATCTTCAATAAATAATGAAAAAATATATGTGAGTTTGAGATCCGACCAAACTTTGAAACCAAAATTATATAGCAAACCTGCAACCATAATTAGATTTTCAACTATGCCATTCTCTGTTAACCCGTCACACAAACCACTGCATTGATGTTGGCTTGCTCATGTTCTCTAACACGTAGCTGTCATAATAGGACCAGAGCATAATGTAAAATTCACTGAAATGAATATATTATAGAAATACAAATATATTATGTAAATGAAAACAAAATTATGGAAGAAAAATTTTTTTGAAAATTGAGCAACATACTGCATTTTTGCGAGGTATATTCATCATAGGTCCACATATTTATGTTTTCGAGCATTCCATCTTCATATATACAGTGCCCCTTAAATGGACATAGAGAGAGTTCTGTGAAGAAAAATAGAGGGAAAAATTGCTGGAGTGGAATTAATTGAATAAACAGTGTGAAGTTAATTAGAAAATATCGATTTTTCTCATTAGATCTCTTAGGAAAGAGCAGACTTTGGCTGCGTGAATCAATAACCTCCCACCTGGGGATGTTTTTTGGTGAGTACATTCAGTAATCATGATCACCTTGGGCTGGCGATGGCCCAGAACAACTCCTGTTTTTGTATTTCTCATCAGCAGAAAAAATATGAAAAAAAAAACATGATGCCCACTCAACGGCACAAATTAATTATATGGTTCACATAACAATGGGTGTATGTGTGGGGCTTTTCCTTGCTGCATGAGAACCTGCTTGCACAGGTGCCCAGTCAGTGCCTGTAGGGTACTCCACCCAGTATCCACCTCCACCTCAGGATGCATGTTGTGAACACCTGGTGCAGTGCCTTGTGTATCCTGGGAAAGACAGGCATCCCAGTGATTCACAAAATCCAAGCGCACCACAGCGTGAGAAGTAGCAGAGACCATATTCGCTCTATATTTCAGCACACCTCATAATATCCAGTAATAATAATAAACCCATTTTCATTCCATCATTAGGGAACTCCATCGTTACTTAAGCATCACAACGCAATATTTTTATGTCCTCTTTCATCTGGGGTCCTAAGTAATGTTCTGACACTTCAAAATGCTAACAAGCCAATAGTACAATTATTGTAACTATAAAGTCTAATGCAGAAATGTCTTGAATTAAATGTTAAATTTAAGTCTTTTGGGCTGGATCCTGGCAGAAAACAACAAACATGGGAATTGTGCCTGATTGAGTACCTGTGGTTCAGTAATAAAAATATATTTTATATATATATATATATATATATATATATATATATATATATATATATATATATATCCACTGAATGGTCCTGTAAGTTTTAACTGTCTCAGTAGAAAAAAAAATAAACAGACCATATTCAACTGCTAGAAATTTTGCTGAGCAGCTAACCAGTAGAATCAGTTGTGCAGGGTTAATGAAAATTTTATATGGTGGCAATGAAGACTTCCAGGAGGAGGATCTTTGGAAAAAAGGCTGGGCAACCCTGGCCTCGTGACATGGAACGTAATGGAGAGAGAAATAGAAACTGGAGAGAAATAGAAACCTAAGCTGAGAAATAGAAACTTAAGCAGAGAAATAGAAAGTTACACATTGTTCAGGTCCACAGAAGCGCTGACGACTTTGAACCTCACCAGACAAACAAAGGACAATCAACACAATGGACATCAGAAATGGCATGAGGAAGAATCTCCAACAACTGACCTGATTAATCTACAACAAACATTACCGCAACTGCAACTCATGAGCTACATGATATCCATAAAACAAAATACCAGGGTGAAAATTGCAAAAGAGGTTTATGGGGTCTAGCCCCCGCCCACACCCACCGCCCCACCCCCCACCCCCCACCGCGCCCACCTGAGACTCGAGCTCTCTTGATGGTGGTAAAAAGAAAATAATTTTAGAGAATATTCTAATATGCAAATGTGCTATGATCCTTTCATGGAGAAAATTGTGCTTCAGTATTGGAAAGATTTACATTGCCATACCGTTTCTTTGAGGTTGAGACTTACAGAGCTCGACTCGCTCATAACACTAACACATTAGTTATGACAGATTGCCCCACAAGAAGAAATCCCCTGAAAGCCCGACTGTAATTTGAATCAGGAACAGTGCTCAATATATAATCATAAATTGGGACATCTATATCTTTACTGACAGATTTTCCTTCCAATGGTCTTATGAGGAGTCAAACTGTGAATCCTGCTGCCACCCTCTTGTACCAGCAAGTCTCAGTCTAGTCTTGGGAACAGTCATTTTGCTATGTTGTTACACCATATGAGCAGTATTCATTGACAATGATTAACAAAGAAATCTACTGCGCTGCTTTCTCCACCAGGATCAAACATGCAGATATCAGCCAAGGCACATTCCATGTGGTCTGTCTGAACCAATAAGCATTCGGTACTGCTATCAAGGGATTACTCAAGTTATGCTGATGTCGTGACTTTGGTGCCAGCTTCATAAATGGCAGTTCTGCTTCAGTGCCTTTAAATTTAATGCGCACTATACTGTTCTAGAACATGAAGCATGGGCCAGTGATTTGTTTGAACAAGTCAGGAAAACAAAAGTAAATCATATTAGCATTTGCAATGCAAATCAAATTCACAGCAGAATGGGAACGCTCGTGGCTGCAGAGTGAATAGGACAATGACTTTAAAAGACAGTTCCCCCAGCAGATTATAGACATTTCAAGGGAAATCAATGTCACCCACAATTATAGCATGCTTTTTGTCCAGATCTCAGAGGCACAGGCTTTGTGTAGAGACAATATGTCAGGCTTACCTAAGAGCCTCCTGCTGGACAAAGCATGTTGGTGCTCCTCTCAGCCCTCACCCAGACCAAGAGAGGGAGGACAGCACTAAACTCACTGGGTCATTCCAAGGTCCTTTCCCAAGCCAATCCCTCACCAGTTAGGCTTCACAGCCAATGAGGGCACTGCTCGTTGAGGGGAAGGCTATAAATTAGCACATGAACTTCGGGACATGCCTGCCTCTATCCAGCAGGAATTCGGAAGGATAATGGATACTATCCTCAATTTACAGGGATGAGCCAAATAATATGACCACCTGTCTGATAAGCTGTTGGTCCTCCATAGGCCACGAAAAAAAACAGCGTCAAATTTATGCCTAAATGAATGCCAAGACCAGGGAGTTACCCAGTAGAACATGTCCCAAAGCAACACTCTATCCATCAGCCTGTCTCCTTCTCAAAGTGCTTTGTGGTGCATCTCCTCCCAAGCTAAAAGACATGCATGCACTTGGCCCATATATGTGATGTAAAAGAAAGTGGTACCCGATGGATCAGGTGACCTTCTTCCATTGCCCCAAGGTACAGTTCTGACAATCACATGCCCATTGTAGGCATTTTCCATGGTGGACAAAGGTCATGCATTCCTCCCAAAACCATAATTAATACTTTCCACAATCAGTGGTACAGCAGCCCTTTGGACAGGTTGGACCAGACGAGGAGACCCACACCCCATCTCCCTCCTCAAACTTCTGTCCGCAGCCCGTAGTTTATCCATTAATACACTGGGAGCACCTCGCAAGCCTTGCCATTTCAAGGATACTCCGTCCCAGTCATCTGGCCATAACAATGTGGCCTTGGCCGAAGTTGCTCTAATGCCATTTCCTGCAATTCCAACACATTGACCACATGAACATACTGTTCTCTTTTGTCTAAGATCAGTTCACGGACCTTGACATGCGTTATTCAGCGCTATTTGCTTTATCTGAGTGGTCATATTGCTTTGCAAATTGACGTGTTTGTGTGCAGACAGGTGAAAAATAAAGGAAAAATGTGAATAAATGAGTGAAAAAACACATTATAGAGAGCATTTTTCTGGAGCAATTTGCATCCACTTGGGCCCTAGGAGGAAAGGCTCACTCCTAATTGTTATTTTGAGGGATCTACTTTCTCCTATGATGACACTTTACTATCATGATGAACGTGGTCTCATCCAGGATGAAAATACCCCCATGCATTGAGAAGGAAGGATCAGTAAATGGTCGGTCTTAAGCATATGAAAACTAGGCTTATGCCGTCGGAGGCGACGGCTTGGGGAATATCCCTGAACACTCCCAATCCTCAAATAGACCCAATACAATATAAAGCCCCTCAGGTCATGACCTTTCATTTGAACTTAATTTCAGGTCAATTGGACAAATGGTTCTGAAGATATGGCCAAAATGGTAATTTTCCATCACAAAGCTCCACCTGGTGGCAAAATATTGAACCATACAGGTATGATGTCATCATGTGACACGTTGTGAGGTCATGACCTTGCAGTTGCACATAGTTTCATGTCAATTGGACAAATGGTTCCAAAGATATGGCAAAAATGGTGAATTTTATGTGACAAAGCTCCACCTTGTGTCAAAATTTTGAACCAAACAGGTATAATGTCATCGTGGGACACATCCTCAGGTCATGACCTTTCATTTGCACTTGATTTGAGGTCAATCAGACAAATATTTCCAGAGATATGATAAAAACAGTGATTTTTCAGTTTTTGGCCCCTGGTGGCCAATCTAGAAATTGTAAATTGTCCAAAATCGAATCAGTTCTTCCTCTTTATGATACTTACTTAGATGCAAAACATGAAATTTCTTGGCAGCAGCTGTTGGACAACAAAAAAGGTCGAGACTTCACTCAAGAACGACAGGACAAAGACACACACTTGTACACCTTTAAACACAAGCAGTAAATGAAAAGATTAAAATATCCTCAGTCTACTATGAGTCTCAATCTCCCCAAGGTTGCTTGGTCAGCTTATCCACATCATATTCGTCTCTGACATTTTAGTATCATGACACAATTCTGCAATAAAGCAGTAAATTTGAAAAAAAGCTCAGAGAGCACACTCCTATGAATTTGACTGAAGAGGACTCCGTACAGATTAAAACTGCATGGATTAAATTACCCTTCCCAAATGTTTGTATAGGGCTTCCGTAAATCAATTTATCAAAATCACTAATCTTAATTTGTCGAAATGGTTTAGATTTTCAAAAAAAAAAAAAAAAATAGTGCATCCCTCACACCAATACAAGAGGGTCTGGATCCTTTGCCATTTTCCACATTACTGATCTCCTGTGCGGACACATAGTACATGTGGAAAAACCCATCTGATCCTCTGATGCTCCTCTGAACACTCTCCATTGTTGAATGACATGCACATCTGTCGCTGGAATCACCCGCGTTTGCACGCGAAGCCGAGCTGCTCATCATGTTGATGACAGGGAAAGGAAAAACGCTTCAGCCTACAGTCATAAATGAAACAAATCCTCCAATGCAATAACAGCGTGAAAAAAAGTCACTTATACTGTGCTTCAACCGTCACAGTGGGAGTTGAGCCATAGAACACAATTTAAAATGATTTTACCAGAGATTTTATAGAATTATGGGCAAGGACAATGAAAGTGGGAAAAAAAGAGGAATTCAAAATCTTGTAAGAATCGATACTGCAATGAAAAATACATTTCATGAATCATGGGTTTATCTTTTTAACAACTCATTTTAAGTGTATAACAGCTGCTGGGTTTTCACCAGGAATTTGTTTAAAAAAAAAAAAAAAATCAGTATGTAAATGAGACTTGTTTTAACATAAATCAAAGGGTTCATCATTTAAAGTAAAGCTTTATTAGATTGGCAACTATGCAACTATAAGCATAAATAACGAGTCTTTCGCAACATGATGCGCAATTTTTATAAAAAAATTTAATCACTTTAAAGAGGAATTTTCTCCACACACAATCCCAAGGAAAATGCCCAGAAAGACAAACATGAATATTGAAATATTACCTCTCCGTGGCACTGAATACAATCAAGGCAGTAGAGCACTAAACAGTTTTTAGACCTTCCTACATATCTATTTAAAAGTGAAATATATTCACACCACTTCCAATGTCTGAACTGTGTGCAACATGTCAATACAAAGGTAAGATAAATCCAGTAAAAGAAACCAAGACTCATGCCGCTTGGTCACATTCACACATGCGCACAGGAAACCTTACCTCAAAAATTAATATTTATTCATCTGTGTATTAAACAATTAAAAGAAAAGGAACACATAGCGTATCTATCTAAAACATCTCATGAATAAACATCTAGGTTCAGGATGAATACATAAAACAATTCATAGGGCTCTCAGAGATGTTATTCCGCATAAAGCGGCCCCCACAACCAACAGCCAACACTGACAAGTTATTTGAAAGCACCGTCCCGCGATCTTCCTTGTGCAAGTATAGTGATACACCTTGGTGCTCCACCAAATATTTACACTGCCTTTCTCTTTTCCTTTATATTTTAGACTTGAGTAAACATAACTAGTTGGCTGTTTCTTCGTAAACGCCAGGTGAAACCTGTAAAAATGCATTTATCCATCAGATGGTGAGTGCTACTGAATATGTGGCCGTGGTTTCAGGATCAGTTTTCCAGTCTAAAAAAAAAAAAAATGAAAAATAAAATCATTTATAGCACCGGAAAGACACTTCTGTACAAAAACAATACAGTTCTTTCAGGAGTTTTTTAGTCCCCCAGCACATAAGAAATTTTAGAACCAATTCAGATAAACAATATGTTCACAAAAATTATCTTGAACCATCTAAAACTCTTAAGATGTAGACTGGCCATAATTATCAGTTTTACTGCAGTATATCATTGTATGAGTACTCAATAACAGAAGAAACGCAAATTAAAAGTGAGGTGTTTTGTCAAATTTTCTGCACCAAGAAATTTAGTCCACATCGTCTCTACCAGGCAAGTAGTGAGAATCCCTCTCAAAGCAGGGAAGATGCGTTCCCTGCAGAACCTTAAATTTCAAAACAAGCCTTTTGTGCGCGACAGGAGATCGCAGTCAGAGCAGAACATTCACTGGGACTGAAGGCCAGTGCCAGTAAGCTCTCTAACAGCACTCTTCCATGAAGCAGATGAATGCCAGAAAGAGAGAGCAGACCAAGAAAGCGAACTGATGATTACAAGCAGGTGACTGAGAGACAAGCCAAGTGTGGATGCAAATGAATTTCTGGTGGTACTGTAGTATCAACGTGTCATCTGAGGACTCCATTTCAACCCAGTACACTTAATGGACATGGTAACATCCTAAACCTAGCAGCAAAAAACTTTTGTAAAGGGAAAAAAAAAAAAAAAAAAAAAAATTTAATTACACATTCAATTTGCATCTCTTTTTGCTGCTCAGTGTAACTTCAGAGCTCTTTCACGTTTGCAAAAATTAAGTCCCTGGTTAAGTAGCCAGCAGGTGGGGGAAAGGAAAGAACTTACGTCATCACACGACATGTTATATTCCGCTAGGACTGTCCGGCAACGGGCTGCAATTCTGAGGAGCGAAAGTTAAGGACAAAAACCACGAAAGGAAGTGAATCCAATTCAGACAGCAGAAGAATTCATAACATTAAGAACAGATAAGAGAATTTCCTTCTTTGCATTTCTCAAATTTAAACAGCTATCCAATAAATATTTACCATATATAAAACATTTTGGAAAGTACAGCCCCACCTTTAAAAATGCTGGCACATTATGGAAAATGCAGATATAATCAAAAAGGAGAGAAAAGTTAATTCACCCGCTACTACACTGAAAATCCATCAATAAATTATTTGAAGCTTTAACTGGTGAATTCCACTGTCCTTAAAAAATAAAAACGCTTTTTGAAAATCTGCAACACACTCCAAAAAAGTTGGTGCAGGGGCTAATAAGGACCAATGATGATGTGAAAAGTTGAAATAGCGAGCAGCGAAACAGGTGAGCTCGTCATATCATACTACTGAAGGAGGCTCCAAAAACGACCAAATCCCTCAGGCACGAATATGGGCCATGACTCACTCGTTTGCCAACAGATGTGTAAGCTTAGAACCAATCACTTTGAACAACTTTCTCCAAAGACAAAATCAGTAAGACTTAGGGCATTTCACAGCATAAAAAATAAATTTTAAAAAATTATTCATATGGAAGGAATCCGGTCGAAGCTCAATGCGTGAAGGGCAAAGCCAAAAACCACTTCTGAATGAGCACAATCTCCGACGCCTCAGACATCACGGTCATGAGACGCTCAGGGATACCGCGACACGGGCTCTGAAATACTTCGGTGAACCTCTGTCAGTCAAAATTATTCGCCACTACATCCAAAGATGAAAGTTTAAGTTTTACTAAGAAAAGGTGAGGTCATATGAGGTCATAAATCAATACAGGACAAAAGTGCTGCCAACGTCTCTGGGCTGAGTGTCATCTGCAATGGACCGCACAAGCAGCACAGTAAAGGCACATTTTGTGGCCCGATGTGTCAACGTTCTTAGTACAGCCACCGTGTTCCCCAGACCAAAGAAAACAAGGAGCCAGGAGTCGGTTATGGTATAAGGTGTGTCATTGCACATGGCATCAGTGACATGCAAATTTACAAGGGTACCATTAATGTAGAAAGATGCACATGCATTTTGGGTCAACATGTGCTGCCATCTAGACATTGCCTGTTCTCGGGACTTCCCTGTATTTGCCAACAAAACAGCAAATACAACAGCAAATGGTTGACAAATGCAGTTACACAAGCATAGAGCGCAGATCACTGGCCTGCCTGCAGTCTTGATCAGTCCCCCATTGAGAATGTATAGTGCATTATGAAGCAAAATATGAGGCAACAAAGGGCCTTTGCCATTATACAGCTGAAGACCTCCATGAAGGAGGCCTGGGGCAGAATTCATTGGGGTTGGGGAGGACTGGACCAACGCTTATTGAGTGCTGTTGAAAGACATGATGTCAAACAGTGGTAAACAGTCAACTGTGCCGTTTTTTTATTTTTATTTTTTTTAAACTCTGATTCAGTTATCCCATTGTACGTTTGCAATAAGCAATTAAATTTGCATGTCCGAACAACTGAAAAGTGTTGCTGTGCCATTTCAAATATACCAGAGGGGGAACGTGCCAACTTTTTCAGAAATGGAGTAATATATAAATGTGTATTATTGATGATTTAACCACCAATTGTCTGCAAAAAAAAAAAAAAAAACTCAAATTAAATATCGTTTTTTTTTTTCCCCCCCACTGAGATTCTTGAACTAAAGGAAATTGATGCCATTTACAGCAGATGTCAATATTTTGACACATCCCTGCTTGCGAAGAGCAGGTATGTGTAGCTGAGCCAAACAGGCAAATCAAGACAGTATTTCACAGATCAATGTTGGCAACAGCCTAATGCAAATACATTTCTCTCCAGAATTAAAGGCACCCTTTAGTGAAAATGAGCACAAAGAGATGCAAAAACACACCATATTGTTCATCCTCATGATCCTTCATTCAAAATATTCACAAAAGTCTAAACCTTAACTGAAGTATGAAAATCATAAAAAAACATTGTTATGAAAAAAATATTTTTTAAAAAGGGATGTGTGTGTGCCAAAATTATTGGCACAACATCGTTAAATATTTCACGCAGCCTCTCTTTCCCAAGATAACAGCTCTGTCTTTTCCATAACGTGTGATGAAGTTGCTGAACACATTGCACCGAATCTGAGACTATTCCTCCATACACAGTCTCTGCAGATCCTTCAGATTCAAATTACAGACCTTGTGGACTCTCCCCACCCAGTTCACTTAAATTTCAATTGCAAAACCTTTATTGTGGGTAGATTTTGAGGTGTGTCTCAGATCCTTTTCCTGCTGGAAGGCCCTAACAAGGGCCATTTTAAACTTCCGGGCAGAGGCTGTTAGGTTCTCCTTTAAGATCTGCTGGTATTTGACGGAGTCCATGATACCATGCATCTTCACAAGAATAACAGTCCCACAACAAAGATCCACCACCATACTTCACAGTGGTTATGAGATACATCTTCTCATCTTCGCCATACTTCTTAACCATTTCCCTGATAGTGAAACAGGGCATTTTCAACTGTTTATGAATTTTTCTAATACGCACTTCCTGATTTGTGCTGCTTGACAGCTTTGTAACACGGATGATCACTGATCATGGGTCTTTCCCATAGTGATGAATAACTGCAGGAATTTAGCCAGTGTCTTCTTATATTTATAACCCAGTGAGACAGGAAGTCATGGTTGACCATGAGAGTTCCTAATCAAACTGGTAAACTTAAAAATGTAAAATACGACTGAAAATAATATAACTTCAGTCACTCTTTAAACATGAGCTTTTCAATGGGTGCCAAAGATAGTGGCATACACATTTTGGAGAAATACATTTTATAATCAACATATTATTCTTTCAATTATTTTACCTCAATGAAAATGTAAGATTCTTGACAATATTTTGGATTGAATCTACTGACCCCAACATTGCACACCTACCCCTCACAAGAAATGTGTATATCAAATTTCAAGCAGCTGTGGTCGGCACTTTTGATATGTCCTGGGCAAAATTTTCAAGTCCAAGGTCACTGTGCCAAGGTAAAAGTTCAAATCTACTAATGACCCATGCTTTGCACACCTAATCGTCAGTAGGAACCAGCATATCAAATTTGAAGGTGATGTGTTTAATACTTTTGAAAATATGGCTCGGACAAAATTAAGTTCAAGGTCACCGTCCCATGGCCAAGGGTCAAATCCACTCCTGACCCTCACGCAGCGCACCCATCCCTCACAAAGAACCTGCATACCAAATTTGAAGCTCCTGTGGCCAAAGCTTTCAGAGATATGGCCCCGACAAATGATAGAGCCACCGCCCACCTGCCGAAACGCCGCAGGATATAACAATACCTATAAGAAATTAAAGACATTCTTTCACTACATGTTTGTTCATATTCACCAAGGGTGCCATTTATACTGGAGAGACCAGTACATGGGAAAATATTACAACCTGAAATTCATTAAGAGCTTAAGTGACTGTTTTACTCCCTTACTTCACTTGCATACTTTTGTATGCAATTCTGAAAAATGTAAAGGATACATCGAAGGGGCCACAACTCGTTTATGAATTCCAGCAAAGAACAATCCAATCAGTGTGATGCAGCTAATTGTAAAAAATGGGTGATTCCACAAAGAAGAGAAGAAGGACACCTGCCAAATAAACATTATCATTAGAACAAAAGAAAAATAACTAATATTGGCACATTAAGCAGAGTATGGCACAAGAGAATCTTTTACACTGACCTTCTGGGTGTCTGGGTCAATTAACCAGTTCCAAGCCCCAGTTGCAGTACAGACAGACACCACGATCAGAATCACTACCAGTATTGAAAGGAAGAGACAGAAGTTAAAGCAGAGCAGAAAACAGCAAAACTTATGCCCCTCACATGTCCAATACTGCTAATGTTGGTATACTGACCAACATCATACACCAATGTGCGTAAAAATGTTCACAAAAATTTAAAAAAGATTTTACAAATGCACAATTTGTTATACTAAAACTTACTTCGCCACCGGCCAGTTGCAGGCTGCAAACATGACACATATTCAGTCAATCTTCTTTCAAAGGCCTTTAGATCTGTCCAAACAAAGAGCATGTCAAATTCCCAGGGCGCTGCTTTACCACACTGGTTACAGAAATTTTGTACTGCAATCCAGTACTTGAGGGGCAATTATTCAAATCGTAGAATTTTACAGGAATTATCCTAGCAATTGGGTGAAACAGCCACCTAAAGCCAAAATGTGTTCTTAAGATGCACACTCAAACACAAAAAGGGAAGCGCACATCAGCACGTAAATCTTCTCTGACTGAAATACCTAAAAGGTATTCCAAAGTAAATCCTCATGACCTTTTCAAAGCACGGGCATTTACTACATGAGAAACTGAAGTGAGATGCGAGCTCCTAACATAGTTTGAACCCATGCCTTACATCCTCTCAAATGCACGCCTTACTTAAGTGTGTGTGCGGTCCAGGTGCTTCTGCATGCTCAGAAAGAGCTAGGACCTCATATAGCCATAATTCATTTTGCGGGGCATGCATAATCAAGCAATTCTGAATAGATATAGGTGCTGATAGGTCAAATTGTCGGACATAATCTACCGCGGAGACACAATTTCTGTTACAGACATCTTGAGACTGAATGGTGCTCCACTGAAACAAAGCAGCAGACATGCATAGGACTTCGCACACACCTTAGGAAAGATCGAACAAGCAAGGCATCATTTACCAAATTCGCTCCGACTGACTTTCACAACGGCATGCCAGCTTTCATGCCATCTAGCAAGCCAACTGACAAGCTCGCTAGATGACTTCAGCAACTGAGGCTAGCAAAGAAGGGTAGGACTAATCTGCTGAAAAACTACAGCCATCTATGCTTTCCCTCAAAATTTATTTACGTTACTTCTTAATATATTGTGATGAAAATTTCACCGGTTATTCTTGAGATGTAACTTATATCTATCAATAATAAATTATGAAGGAAAGCATAAATAGTTGTAGTTTTTCAGCAGAATGTTTTTAGCAGATTAGCCCTACCCAGCTAAACATACCTCCAGTTAAATACTCACGCTTGCTAAAACGTCCGTCAGCGATATCCGACTCCACATAGATCAGCGAAATGTATTTTTCAAATCACTGATCAACCATAATTGGCACAGAAGGCAAAGAAAAAGCTAGTCCGCTATGCATTTAGCTAACATTAACCTGACCCAAGAAATTCTTGCTAGAATTGAAGTTTAGCTTCCTGCTAACGTTAGTTACTTTACACAACCGTCCCAGCACGTCTGTCCCGATTAAATCACGCCAAATGTTGAAACGATTTCTGACCTCAGTAAGTCAGTTGCTCACAAACAATGAACCGAATAAAGCTGTATAAATAATGACAGTACCTTCAGCCTGTTCCAGCGAATTCATCGTAACTACTGAAGTGACGAGCTGACTAGATCCGCTGGTCGGATCAGGACCCGGTGCGCACAAGAAAATCTCACTGTTGATTGGCCGATTCTGAAAGTTTGTACGTTCATTGGTTAGAGCACTAAGGCGTGACCTTCAGTACTAGTAAACGCAAGTAGCTACGTCCGCCGTTTTAAGCTCTGTTTCCATTTATATGGCCGAAGTCAGGCGCCGGTGCAGACACGGGTGCGACAAAGATCGCGTATCATTGTGTCTTTATGTGACGGAGTGTCTTTATATTAAGTGTTTCCATCCACGCGATTTTCACCCGGCTCCTGCAGCTCAGCCGCATGCGTGTTTTTCCGATCGGACCAGGGAGCGATTCCAGCTCGCAACCGAATCGCCCGAGGAATTCCCTATAGGTTTCTCCACTTTATTTTGCGAACAAATGAGTACCTTTGAAGCAGTGTATATTTATTGCCCTGTTCAGAGCAGAGTAGAGGTTTCTGCAGCAACATACATGTATGTACAATTCTCAGTGCATCAAAAGCATTTAATACCTCTTTGATTTATGATCTGAGCTTTGTGATGACATGTTCCCTTTGTGATTTCTGTATATCAGAAGTGTTCCTGTGCATCACAAACTTAAGTTTGTGACAATATGATAACAGATTAGTGGTTTTCATGCGACAGTTTTCGGATTTTTTTAATGAAATGTCATCTAATTATTGCAGTTTAGAGGAGGAGGCAAAATCTTCAGAATATCATACTTTATTATTCAACGGAACATTCATCTATTCATCTTTATGCACAAATTCCTGATAACTCCTCCCAAATGGGTGCTTTCCGGTTCATAGAACTACAATGGTTTAGCAAAATAATATTCTTCTTTATTTGACACTTTTGCTATTTACTAGCGGGTAACACATCCTCCATTTGGTGAAGTACCCTTTGTTTCGCGTGTGTTATTTATTTTTATTTTTATTTATTTATTTTTGGGCGGGGGTATCCTGCACCCACCAACAGTGCCTTCTTTTCGTTCGTTTCTTCTTCTGTATTCAAATGTAGCTTTAAAATATTTTGATAAGCTCTTCGTCCACCATGAGGTGTTGTTTAAGTAGGCCTAGTGCTGTGCTGGGTCCTGCCATGAGGACGAAAACGGATGAATCGCGTAGTTCAGCCGTTTGTATGGAAACATTGAGGACGCGTGTGATGTGCCTCTCAGCTTGTCGCATGTGAAACTTCAAAGTGAAATTACTTACATTTCATAACTCAGTGTCTCTGCACCTACGGGCACTTTTGGCCCTTCTTGAAAATAAACCCCCAACTGATCTCACTTTACTCGCTCATTAATTTATGTCATCAAGGTCCAGCTGTGGATGTGGATGTAGCAGATGGTTCTCAGAGGAATCATGTTCATCATTCTCTAAGGGACATCATGAACCAGTGTCATTTCCACCACAACTCAACTTATGAATTTATTTCCTTAAAATAAAACATGATTTGGCGCACTGCAGTCAAGTTGATATACATTTTTTGTAAATCTACTTGTAGCTGTTAATTCATATTTCTTACAAAGTTCAATTTATTTGACATTATGGGGACTAAATTGACCCAAGTCTGTTAACCTGAGTATGCATCCCCGCATTTGGAAAACAAGTTAAGGGGTCAAGCCTGGGTTCACTCAATTTGAGTACTTCTAAACACTAAAAGCACATAAAAATTGTGTCAACTGAAAAAAGCTCAGAATGGAATTTGATTTTAATCAAATTTAATAAGTTTGTTACCGTGAAAACCGTACATTATTGGCGGAAAATGTGAAATTTTATGGCAACAGTATCTCAGAAACTATACCTAATTTTCCTGTAATTTTTTTGTTGTTGTTGTTTTGAAGCTAATATCACCAGCTATACATTGATATACTCATTCTGGGTATCTTCATGGGAAAATATTTTGAAAAATTATTTGGTCTTATAATTTTAGAAATTAGTGGCTTAACCTGCCTGGCAGATGGATCATAAATACACTATGAATCTATCTACCCAAAAATGGCTATGTTATTGTATAGAATGTAACAAACTGACACTATGGTGAAAATTTCAGAGCAATACCTTGAAAAATGTGGATTTTTATGCTCGCCACAAGCCTGATAAACTATAAAATTTTGCAATGCAAGAAAATCGTGTTTGGGATTTTGGATTGTGAAATGCTGAAAAATAAATCAGTTTGTTTTCATAGTAAGTGAATTTGCAAAATGACTTCAAAGCAGCGTGAAAGAAGGAAGTTTGAAGTGAGGTAGAAAGAGCACATGCACAGAAGAAAATGTAATACACAGAGGCTGTTAAGAGAGGGAGGATGGAAATGGGCACGGTAATATAAGTACTGGCCTTGATGGTCATGTTGAGAAAAGAACACATCTGATCTGGCAAAGAACTTAAAGTGTACAGAAGCAGGTTTTCAGCTGTCATGGCAATGGTAAGAAATTGTGCCAGTGAAATTGAAATAGAATCAGAAAGGATCAGGATGGTGGTGCATGCAGCCGAGGGGATTTTAGATATAACTGATGTGAGGAGAAACAACGCACAGGAAATTTTGAAGAAAGGATCTGGTGGGGGTCAGACACCGGGCAGTTCGGCAGGTGTAGTCATACTTATCGAAGATTGTGGGTTAAGGTGAGGAGTTTTTTATGTAATGTATAGGCCTTTTTAAAACTACTCTATTGCTACTGGCACTTCACTGCCGATTGTAACTTCATGCCAAGTCTCCTACGCAGCTACGGAGGGAACCCTTCATTAATTGAGGGGTTTAAATATGTGATGTTTAGGATGCACTTGTCTCCATCCACTGGAAACAGATTGAGCCTGCACCATGGGTAGAGATAGAGGTCTTGCATTGTATCCCTTGTCTGTCCCATCATCCTGCTTCTAGCTAAGAAGAGTGAGGTTGGAAAGTTAACATTGATGCAGACTCGCTGTTGGAGGGTTTCCTAGTTCACTTCTACTCAGCGTTAATAGGATGATGACAGTCTTCAACAAAGCTGTGCTTCCACATGAATGCCCAAATGGAAGGCTCCTGTGATCTGGAAAAACCTAGTAAGTTTATCAGTGGCTAAGATATCGCAAATGAACAAAAATTTTAGGTTCTGGAATTTCCTAACAGAAAAAAAAAATGATAGAAACTTGATTTTGAAAGTTCAAATGACACTAATAGCCAGTGTTTTAAGATTTTCACCACTCTTAATTTCTGCGAATGAAGGTTAAAATCTGTTTCTACTAAAAGTGACACACGTACTAGGTCTTTTCCAGATCACAGGAGAACTGGCGCACGTAGGGCGAGGATGTTCAGAGTGATTTGGGATTGAGTTCGAGAGAAGTTTTGTGAACATTATAAATCCAGTAGGTGGCGGTAAAGCAGAAATAGGCTAATCGAAAAACTTTACTTCAGGGAAAGAATTTTTCTCTCCAACCTTTGGTTATGGTTACGGAGACCAGTCAGGGATTCCGGTAATTTTAGCAGATTGAAACTTGGACAAAGTGGATTAAATCAGTCTTTGTTCACTGTTGGAAACATCTATCTGGTTAATGTGACTGCAGATGTCCTGAAGGAAAAAAACATCTTTTCCTGGAATGCAGCTAATATAACAAAGAGAGAAAAAATCTTTTAAAAGAGAGGGTCAGACCGAGATATTTTTTTATTTTTCTATTCAATATTTTTAGGCCATAATGAGATACACCATCTGATTGCAAAAACCACTTTACAATATCTACATGATATTGGGTCATATACAAAGATCTGAGGCGTGGTTGATGTAATTAAATTCGGTTCTGTGAAGGGTAGTATTATGTGATTATTGTGTCAATACTGCCAAAAATCTAATAAAAGAAGAAGACAAAGAAGATGAGGGATATTTAGCAAATTAAAGGGTTCCACTGTGGTATTACTAGTGTCAGGATTATGTGCATATGACAGTAGTTTGCAGCAAAAGGTTGTACAAGGAGAGAGAAAGATAGGTGTTGAGAAGAGGAATGTGAGCTGACTAAAGCACAAGTTACATGCACTCACTATTACACTATTTAAAAATCATTAAGTGGGATCAGTTTATTGAGAAAAAAGGATAACAGAGAGGGAGGGAGAATGAACATGAGCACAAGACAAAATAATATTTTCAGAATCAACTAAAGGGGAAGAGGCAGAAATGAGAACAATAAAGACAAGATTGAGGAGGAATGGTCAGAAAATAACAGGAGAGGTGATGAGCAAGTTATTAATATGGGCAGAATGAAATTTTTTACATTTATTGATATTTGTTATCAACTGTGCAAGTGAAATAGTGGTGGATGCAACAGAGGAGATTTTGGATATTTCAGATGAGAAGGGAGATTAAATCAGGGAATTTTTGGGAGAACAATTTGGAGAGAGTCAGATGTTAGGGAGGTATGGACAGTTTATTTTGATGTATGGTGAAGACAGTAGATGTGGGTCAAGCGTTTTTTCAGCCATAGAAATATATAATTATTGAACGATATACTCAGTAGGTGGCGGTAATACACAAAAACGTACGTTTAAAACCACGCAGAAGAAGAAGAAAACATAAAGATGGCAGAGTACTTGTAGTCTGAAATAGATTTATAGAAATATTTGACCATTTTACTTTAAGTTAAGATGGCAAACGACAACGCCTCAAAACTGTCCAAAAATCTCCTGCGTATGAAGGTATTACCCTGTTGAACTTTTATGGCGTTTATTTATAATCTTCGATAAAGCTTGTATTAGTTTGCCATGTGTCCACGACTAGATAGTACGTTAAGACAGGCAGGCATGCTAGCTTTGTTATTATCCTTGAAACGTTATGTTGTTTATTAGAGGATTCCGGCTTGTTAATTTTGAGTAAGGCTTCCTAATCTTATGGGTTTTTGTTTCTCTTCAGTTCATGCAGCGAGGTCTTGATGCTGAAGTTAAAAAACAATTAGAGGCGGAAGAGAAAAGGATCATTAGTGATGAGCATTGGTATCTCGACCTGCCAGAACTTCAAGCGAAAGAGTATGTCTGTGCATCGTACAATATGGGGACTTCGGGTTGGGTTTATTTTAAATCATCCTCTGTCGATAAGAAGCAGTGAGTGTCTTGTCGAACGTAGTGTAATAACGTGAATCCACTTATTTGTACTGTCGCCATCATCTTTCCAGGAACTTAATTATTGAAGAAAGAAGCTTTGTGCCATGTGAAGATTTGGTTTATGGCAGAATGTCATTCAAGGGTTTCAATCCTGAAGTTGAGGTAAAGTGTGTGTCATTTTGTGCATTCATCAATCTCTTTAATTGGAGTAAAAGAGCAGAACTCTGTCTGCTATCATTTGAGATCTGTATAAGGAAGGAGGTTCTTGAAAACTGTTTGTCAATTCCTGCAGTTCTGAAAATCATGGTTATATCATCTGTGAGTAAATATTTCACTGCATTGGGCCTTGGAGTTATAATAAATACTGGAATAATAAAAGTATATAGCATTGTTTTGTAAAGGAATTTGTGCTGTATCGACTCATTCTGTGCTACATTGGGAATCTGTTCTTATATCTGTGGCTGTGTCGGATGAAGAAACTGATGGCACTGATGTACACCCGGAACCAGGATGAGGAAGAAGATGAGGAGGATGTCACCAAGATGGAGACGGATGTTACAGATGAAGAAATGGCTAGAAGGTGGGCATCGGATCTTATTCGAGTCCCAGTGCAGTTCCACGTCAGCTTGCACTGTTACGTTTTTGTGTCTGTAGATGATGATCATTAGAATTACTGAAAATTTGGCCTTCCAGAATCCATTTCTGACGCCTTCAAACTCCCTCCAAAATTAAGGAGATTTTGCTAAAATTGACCCCCCTTCTCTGAAATATTTGACCTCAGTACTGCCAATGCATATCTCTTGAAATGTGCAAAGTTTTATCAAAATCTAAATTTTGATGTGGGGCACCTCTGGTTGAGTTGACACGGAATGTCCCAATTGGAAATTTATATCTGAGGGAATGGTTTACCCCAGGGACACTTTACAATAAAGTAATTTCAACGGTGCAGCATTTCCAGTAGAACAACTGAAACACATGAGTGAGTGGATATTTACCCACCTGTCTGGGGCAAACAGGATGAGCTCCAGAACAGCTAACAGAAAGCCTACAGCCTGTTAATATTTCACCTGATGTGTAAGCTTTGGTCTCTGGGGACAAAAGTGCATTTCTTGCGCCAGATATTGTTAAAATGAAAGCAGATGCAGGTAAAGGCCAAACATGAGTTATGAGTTATATACAGAAAAATACCCCTGAATGTAAATTTTCAAAGATTCAAGGTGTTTTCTTAAAGTTCAGGATCACAAAAAAAAAAAATCACTTTTTTGCTATGATACATTTTTCACTGTGACACCCATTCAAATTTAAATAACAAAAACAAAGTTAATTTTCAGGAATTTTGTGTCGTTATTGTCTCAAGAAAAATAATCCAAGAGTTACTGGGGTGTAGCCTCTGGAATGGCGCCACAGAAGTCATGGTCAGAAATTGGGTTGAATTGAATTTCAGTGATTGGCATTTTAATTCATTTTCCACATTTACTGGGACTGCGGTGCACAACCTTGACCAGTTTTCCTCTGGTGTTCAAGTGTTGTCTTTTGTTAAAGTTATTTTTGCTTTGCAGATACGAGAGCTTAGTGGGGAGCATGAAGAGAAAGTTTGCCACAAAACGTCAGAGGTCACAGATGCAAGGTGACGATGACAAAAGGACAACTGAAGCAAAAGTAAAGAAAGGGTTCTTAAAGCCACAGGATTAGGAACTGTGAGTGTGAGCCTGCTAGTGTGTGAATGTGTGCATTATTTCTTTTAAATTAAATGGTTTTTTTTACTGTTTTTATGTTTCATTACTTTATGTGAGCGAATGACAAATATTAAATTTAGTGTATTGGAGGTTGTGAAGAACTGCCACGAACTTGTGTTTGCTGTATTTTTTTTTTTTTTTTTAATAGGTCAATAATACGGACCGGTTTTATGATGAAATGTGACTTCTTTTGCCAACCTTGGACTTTATTGAGTTGAGGAATCCAGGATTGTGTCCAAAATGCTAGGGCTGTGCCGATTCTGAGACGCGGTTCTTTTAAGGTGTAGTACTACCACCTGCTGCCATGGAGTGAACATCCAGTCTTTCCCTTTTCCTTTATTGTCCACCGCTGCCATGGTAGCGAGCAGAACGGGGAACATAGTATCCAGCTCCGTCTGTCCGTCCGTCACGTCCCGTTTGTTGTGAACGCGATATCTCAAGAACGGTTTGGCCGATTTCATTCATCTTTGGCTTCATTGTGTATTAATGTAATACGCTGACCCCAGTCAATTTCCATGACCTGGCGGGGAAGATGGCCACGTCTAGTGGCAACACTTGTTAAACCTGAAATATTATATAAATATTAAACCATATTGAATATTAAACCATCCAACGTTGAGAGTAAACGCATCCACCATCTGATTGCTAATCAAGTAAAGTAAACGGGAACAGGTTTACTTTCCTTAGAGTTGCCTAACTGGCTAATAGGAGATTCTGTAGTGGTTTACTTGGCTCCATGCAGCATGTCACTGAAAAATGCTGATGTTAGTCAAGTTTTTTTCCCGGAAGCATTTCACCCGCCCTTTGATATTTGGCACTTCCGTTCAACCTGTGTCGGGTTTAATAAAGGAAAAGGGAAAGCTCGGATGTTGGTGGTAGCTGGTGGTGGTGGTGGCAGCTGGTGGTACTACGCCTTTAGAAAAAACACGGTTCAGAATCGGCACAGCCCTGCAAAATACACTGTTGCACATTTGGGCTTATTTCCAGTTTGATACTGACATGAGGCATTCAAAATGCAACAGTAATGTGCACCGCAGCATTGTGCAGTGATTGAGATTATTGGTTTGGTTTTATAAATGTTTCCTCTTAGTCCCCCAGTCATAATTACCAGGGTCATGCTCACAAGGTAGGGGGACACTTTTTTTGAGGTACTTCACCGTGATCCAGCTTGTCCTCAAACTCTTTCTACTGTCTTTCCCTTCAATGTTCTGTAACACTTCCTGAATAGGGAAATCTACACTAAAGATCTCCCACATCAAGACCTAGGAGCAGTCCAGGGAAAATACAGGGAAGACTTTGACTTTGTTGGGAATGAAAGTGGTAGCATTGACGAGTGGGCCATGTAAAGGGTTATGTCCATCCAGAGTGCAAATTGTTTATGCTTAGTTCCCACTGTCGCGCGCTCCGTTACGAACACCACTATTGGCCATTCGTAGGTGATCGTGGATTTTCTCTGAAATTTGGTTTGGATACGACGATCACGATTGACAATGAATCGTGTTGATCGTAGGAAATTTTTGAACCATCCAAAACTTTTCTAAGATCAACACGATTGCCACGACAGACCTCAAGATCTGATAAGGATCACCTTGATTACTCCACGATTTCAATTGTGCCGCAAATCGTGATCGTGGGAACCTAGCATTAAAATGGGGAGGAGTGAGGACATTTTCCTGCATATTTTAACGTAGGCTTGAAACTGTATGAAAATGTAATTAATGTGTTCCAAGGCTCAGTGTCATTCAGCATAGAAAATAATACAAATGGTGATGACTGATTGAACAACGATGATCAATTGAACAATCAAACATTTCACAGAAGGGCTGACTCGGGCTTCTGAAATAAAAAGAAGACTGATTTAACTTATTGAGCATCATCTAAAGCCATCTGAACAATTTATGTAACATCAAATGTTTAATATTGAAGTACATGTGGATATATCTTGGTCCATTGCTCTCACGCAGCTTTCACCAGACTTACAAGAAAATCAAAAATACAAATAAAATGCGATAAATTTACTCTGCTTCCTCATACACTGACTGGGTATTACACACACACACATACACGCACACAGAGTGCAGCTATGTGAAGGAAAAAGACCATTTAGTATTTTAGATAAATACACCTGTATTGATTACATTTGTAGTTTGATTTCCATTCATAGTTTTGAGCAGGGGAACGGGTGAAGGTACTATGCCTACTTTGTACTTGTTACAAGGGATTGGGTGATGTTAGTGGATTTCTCTTAAGTTTCCATTCACTCTATTAGGTGACAACATTAACACATTGTAAACCAGGAAATAAATCTCTTAATTTCAGTGATTATATCATACAAAGCTTGAATGTGTGAGAACTGTCCAATATAGTTCTTGGATTTTAGTGTAGAATTTTGAAATGAGCCCATATACAGCGTGAACAAATTTCTGCATCCAGGTGTGGTGAGGGCACTATAAGTAATAAGTGAATGTTGTATTTTTTGGTGTATGTTTGCGCTTTAATGACAGGAAAAATTCTTCCTTTAGTACATTTTCCATTTCATCATCAGTTATATCCTTCATATGAAGCAGATCAACCCCTTCTTGGTAGTTGTAGGTGACCTCACTGTATGTCCAGCCAACGAGTGCCTTAAATCCAGTGGGTGTCTGCAGGGAGCATATAGACTTGTTTGTGAATAGAGACTCTGGTGAGGTTTGAAGGAATGTAGTTGTTTCCTCGAAGTGGTCAAAGTCCCGTGGAGTCAGAGTGAAGCAGTATATTTGTCTAGTTACGTTTTTGTTTACAAGACTTGAATTTGCAAAGCCCTCATTTGGAATGAAGGGCTTTCTTCCGGATTTCTCCAAGGTCCACACTCCACTTTTCTCCACAAGACGGAAGATGCCAGCGAGCTGCGGTTGATCTTTCCCAGAGATCAGTTCAATAGGGTGGCGTATTTGAGAAGACATCCCAAAGCTCACGTCTGCAATGTATGCTTTTCCATCAATTCTGACCATGTTGATAAGATGAGTCTCCGTAGCGTTAAATTCATGTTTGGATCTATTGAACACTCTTGCCCCCAGTGTTGTGTAGTCATAGCCTATCTCTTTCAGTACCCAGGAGAAGAGCTGGTTGTTTTCAAGGCACCACCCTCCTCGATTATTCTTCACAATCTTGGTGTAGACAGACTCCAGGCCCATAGTGATCAACTCACCACAATGAATGCTGAGGTTTTCAAATGGGATTGACAGGACATGTTGCTGGTGCACATTAGTTAGGGTTTCCAGATCTGCTTTGTTGAATGGACCACTGAAACCAATCCTCTCAAAATACTTTTCCAGATTCATGTTGCCCTGCAGAAAAAAACAAAAAAACTCAATGTAACTGTTTCAAATGTACAAGAATTAAGAATTCACCGCAAGCAGCACTCCACAGGACGATGAATTGTAAGGCAACATTTGTGGTTTGTACTGTATGTAATGAGGACTGGTTAAAACGAGAATTTGTTTTTATTTATGTTATATAGCAATGTGCTTCTGTGTGAGTAGCAGGCTGATCTGACGACCACATACAAAGCAGAGCAATTATTTGTGTCTTTGCGACATTTCATCACATATTCAGTATCCAGTTAGATAATTCATAGACCTGTTTCATTCTTGAAGTATCATGTAGGATGTAAATACTGCAGTTCATCTCTTCTTGTGGTTGGAATGTAATCATCAGGAAAGTCCTAGTGCTGTACTGATTTAGCAAAGGCATGCATCTTTTTATGGAGGAAATGCACTATACATTTCAGATACACCAAGGAATCACTAGCCATTTTAGTAGTTCTTATAAGTGGTAATATGATTCTAAATTATATGAAACAAAATCCAAAATGTGTTTTAATGAACAGCCCCATTTCTGAAAAAGCAGGGGATGGTATGGAAAATGCAAGTACAGAGAATCATTTGTAAATCATCCCTCACCTATGTAAAATTGGAAACTGAAAAGAGAGTGTTCTTAATGTTTTTTCTTCTATTTTATCAGGGTTTTTTTTTTAATACACACTCATCAATCATTCCACATTCTATGCCTGCAGCTTTTTCCAGAAATGTTGAGACAGTGTTATGTCTGCTGCTGAGTCACATCACCTTTCCTTTAAACAGCCCTCCAAGGAATACTTCGGGGGACTGTGGATATAAATTGTTTCAGTTTTGAGGAATCCCTCCCCCCCCCATTTTTTCTTGATACTGCTTAGGTGGCTGGAGTGTTCATTATCATGCTTTGCCGTGAAAAAGTATTTGCCCCTTCCCGATTTCTTGTAATTTAGCTTATTTGTCATGTTGTCTTTTTCAGATCGTCCAAACAATTTAATATAAAACAAAGACAACATCAATAACACAAAATGCTGTTTTTAAAAAATCATTTCATTTATGCAGGGTTGAGTTCATAAAACCTATATCAGCCATGCAAAAAATAATTCCAAGGTCATCCATGGCTAAGGCAGCGATAGAAATTCAAAGCATAAAACCAAGAAACTCGACATTGGCAAATCTGCGATAAATGACGTAGTAGGATTTAAGTGGAATGGGCAACTAAGAGTATAATACACAAATGAAAAGCCCCAAATTATCTCTCCGCAGCCTAATGAGGCAAACATTAGTCTATATATGTAAAAACTATTTAAATAAACCGTTCGTATGCACTTTAGGGCACTGTAGAAGGCAGTTATACTACTTACCAGTGGACCCTTGTAATTCTCCTAGAGCTGTTGATGGAAATTATGTAGAAGTGTATGAAAGTCATGAGAAATGTAAGGGGTTGGGCTGGCGTCTTCTTGCAACTGTTGTTGACCTTTGGATCTCAGTAAACGTGCATAAAAAAGTTAATTAATGCCACCAAAATTGGAAAGCTCATAGTTCGAGCATGTCACCTATTAATTTTGAAAAGACTCCGTTTGTGTTTTCACAATACATAAGAAGTTCAAACCCAAGGCAAGGTGCAAGTTTATTTGGGTTTTCTGTTAACCTTTATTCACCTCTGCTTCAGATAGGCCAGGAATTATTTTTGCAAAGTGTTTTTGCAGCTTTTTCCAGAATTACTTCAACTTTCAATATCTGGTAGTTAATTAAAATTACGGTATATTGTGGGCGCGTGATGACAGTACAAAGGCCCAGGAGAAGAGCTGGTTGTTTTCTAAGCACCACCCTCCTTGATTATCCTTCACAATCTTAGTGTAGACAGATTCTAGGTCCATAGTCATCGACTCACCGCAATGAATGCTGAGGTTTTCAAATGGAATTGACAGGACATGTTGCTGGTGGACATTAGTAAGGGTTTCCAGATCTGCTTTGTTAAATGGACCACTGAAACTAATCCTCTCAAAATACCTCTCCAGATTCATGTAGCCCTGAAAAAAAACCTAATTGACCTATTTAAAATGTGCAGGAATTATGAATTCCCCATGGACAGTATTTTACAACATGATGAATAAAAATGAAAAACTTAGTGATTCATAAATTTGTATGTAATGGGAACTGGATAAAACTGGGCAATTCTGTGTAGCTGTTATGAGTAAAAATGATGTGTTTGTTTTCACTTTTATATTTTTGCAATGTGCTTCTTCTGTGCTAGTTTCAGGCTAATCTGAAAGTACTTTACCACGGATCTAGTCGGATGAAAATCAACAGGCAGAAAATATGTTATCATCGTTGTTTAGCATTTCTTTCATTTTGTAAGAACTTAAACATTATATGAACCAGGTTTGCTTTTCTCAACACATACTAAAGAATTTCAGTCTGTGCCCCATGTTGGCTCTCAATTAATGAACAAATTCACATTTTTTCTCTGATTGTTTTGCTGTCAATCCCCCCCCCCCCCCCTTGTTAGTGCGAAGCAAAAAACGTAACTGAAATGATGTAATTACTTTGCAATGTACATCATTACTACAGCTTCTTGCTTTTTTATAAATGTGTATAGATCATATCTTCACAGAGCAACATATAAGTTCAGAGGAAAATCAAAAGGGATCCGTTGTCTTTGTGACAGCCTTGCCAACATGGAAACGCTAATGGAGAAAGCGATAAAATATGCAACTTTCGACAGCAAAGTTTCTGGACATTTTTGACTTACCATGGCTTCCGCGATGCATAGTGCTTTCTTTACTTGCATTTGTAGATACAAAGATTAATGGCGTTTATTGGCAAAGGTAATCCAAAGTATAGTCACTGTGGTCATATCTTTCAGAAAAGCATGTCAATTCTCAAAGCAGGGATAAAGAAATCGTCAGCACGCACAGTGGAAGTTTTAGCATTTATTAATGTGCGACAGAAGAAACCAGACGCCTTTCAGCCTCAGCGTTTCTAATACAATTGCGGGTGTGACGCTTAAAAAACCCAGCCCGGGATCACCAGATGATAATTAATGACCTGCTGATGACAATCACCACAACATCATCCAAAATACAGACAGCAAAAAATATATTAAACAAACTTGTAAACAAAAACTAAACAGAAAATTTTAAAATCGATGCAAACAACTGGGCAGGTAGACTTCCCTTTACAGAATAATACATGCATGAGTCCGACTAATACATGCATGAGCCCCCCCCCCAACAGTGGTCTACCAACCTCAGTACCCATAAACCGTGATCTTCAAACATCATGAGACCTCTCATCCTTATGTATAATGCTACTTTTCTGTTCAGAAATCCAGAGTCTCAATTCCCTTTTTGAGAATGAATCTATATTGGAATAGGGTTGTAACATAACAAAATGTGGAAAACGTAAAGCACTGAATACAGGGATGGTTCCAGTTTTCACAATCTGGATACATGTTACCAGTCTTGCAATTTAATGACACTTGCACATTATTTAGCCAACTATATGAGGCGCCTTTTGTGAAAATCTTAGGTGCGTTTTCATAAGTACCTGGTTGTTTTTCATGATGAACTTTACGTTTTGCATCAATTTTGGTCAAGACAGATGCATTTTTCAATGGAAAATTGTCATACTTCAATTTTTCATGTTTGGAATCAAAATGTCTCGTGTTGGGTAGCGATGAAAACATCTGGTTTTTTCAGAACAATCATGGGTTTAAATATGGACTTAGAGGCCTTGTCCCACAGAAAATCTTAATCACTAAATGGGTCACAGTTCACGTCCTGTATGCACATTTCAAATTTATTCTGGACAGTCCCACAAGTAGGTACATATAACCAGAAGATGGTTCAAATCGGGCTGTAGGCAAATTTGTCTATTCCCTGCAAAACCTCCTTTGTATATTTTGCCAGTAAACCGAATTTGCAAGGGGGGGGGGTTTGAATAATTACAACTGTGTATTTTTTCTTTTCTGGACAGAACTTAGTAGTGGCCTATTTCAGCGCCGTTGTCATGGTAAATAGTCTCCTAGTGCTTGAACTATAGCAACATGAGCTCAAAATGAAGCACTGTTTTTGTTCTTCATGAAAGGCAAATCCAACTTCAAAAAAATAACAGCTTGTTAAAATTCAGCGATAGCGACCGGGGTTGGAACAAAAACTTTTGGAATCGTTAATGTCGGCAGTGTGAAAAATGCATCCAAAGCCGTCGGTTTCGCTTTCTGTTTCAGTAAATTAAGGTTTTGGATACAAATGCGCAGCCGAATTCTCGAGGTAAGAAGAAATTTGATGTCGAGTCGTTCCAAAAATGTTTTTTTCTCAGAAAAGTAGAGGTATTCATTTTACATGTCAAAGCAGCACTCGCCGTTAACAAGCTACGAGTTAAGGAAATGGATTTTCCGTATTATCTTGCAAAGATGGCAGTGCGCTAAACTACTTCTCATTTTTTGCGCACAAAAAGCGCGGTATCAGCACAATGAGACCAAAGTGTTGCGAGCTACATTCCACAACTATTTTCGAGAAAATTATATTCGCAATTTATACGCATAATATTCAGATATCCTGAACTGAATCTGTAACGTCTGTTGATTGGTATGCCCAACAGAAACCGTGCTTAAGATGGCAATGGAAATGCAGAACATTAAGGAACTCGACACTGGCGAACGAATTTTCAATGCCAGCAGAAGCGACAGGAATAACGTGGGATGGGGTTCGTCGAATGTAATACACTTTTTTGTGGTAGTAAAGTTTTAAAGCAACTTACCGGAGGGAGGCTTGCAAGAAGTAGAAAAGGTCTGAAAAATGAAGGGGCGGAGCTACAGCACTGACGAGGCCAATTCCATGTAAATGGGGACATGGCACCTACATTTTTAAGTTGATAGAAACAGATGTTCTCCTTGTTGTGGATTAAATATAGTATTTGGGCTATCAAAATGTAGAAGTAATTATGAGATCATACCCCTGGAAATTTTTTGGGGGACGTGGTCAAAATGATGTCGACTGCAACCAAATTGTTTCTTTTCATAACCAAAAATGTCCATTTCGCAGCTGCCTGTTCACAGGTTGATAAAAATGCAAAACTCAGACTTCCTCCTCAGTTGTCAGTGCAGTAACTCTGCTAACCTTATGTTATATCTGAATTTTAAGGTGCATGCCATGATTTAGAGAAAAAGTACAGATTTACTGTGATGGACTTTGAAACTTGAATTGAATCGCCCGTCACATTTTAACTAGTTTTATTAGGGCACACAAATGTAAGCAGAAGTTTATGAAAGTCCAAATACGAAGTTAGCTTGATGGTAGGTAAAGATATACAACCCCAATTCCGAAATATTTGGGACAAAGTGTAAATTGTGAATAAAATCAAAATGCGATGTGATATGGAATCAGTTAGACACCAAAAGCGGGGTGAAGGGAAATGAAGATTTATTAAACAAAAAACAAAACAGGCACGAGGGCCAACGAAAAACTTGGCCCAAAGGGTTGCAAAAGACAAACTAAAGTATGCTGCACAGAGCTATAAACAAAGAATGCAAAACGACAAAAAACAAAAGGCACTGGAAACTCCAGGCGAGAAGATCAAGAAAAATAAATAACAAGACTAAATATATATATACACAAAACAAGAGGCTGGGACAAGACTTGAGACTAGAAATGCTAGGGAACTATGATAACAAGAACTTGGCTAAACTTGCACAAGCAACGAGACGCGAGACACTGTCTGCCAGCCAACTTCCACCGCATCCAGATAAAGGCTTGGAAATCATGACATGAGGGGTAACACCTGGAGAGAGAGAAACAAGAGGCATGGCAAGATCAAGACATGGACAGAGATTGGATGACATGACCTGCTCATTAAGAGAATGGGCGTGCTCAGCTTAAGTACCAATTAAGTATGCAGTTTGGAAGCAAGCATGAATGTTAAGAACAGAAAAGCACAGCAAGATCTTGAAATAGCAAAGCAGGAATCATGACAATAAACTCCCTGTCTAAATTAGTAGTATTAGTAATGTGCCTATCTAAGAATTACACCAACCCAGTGAGTGTTAGTAAATGTTAGTAACTTAAAAACAGTTAATTGTCAATTAAGCTTAGAGAGCCCCGAATCAGCACAGCACAGAAGGAAGAGGGAAATACCAAAGCCAACCCAGAGCTCTGAAATGTGCAACAACGAAGGCACGGGGCGGAACGCAGACAAGCGGTGGAGTGGCATGGCAGACCTGGCAAAAACAAAAACATGGAAAAGTAAAAACATGGACATGGAACATGGATAATGAAATACTATGACTATGAACATGACTATGGAACATGAAACTATGAACTATGAAATCTTGAAACATGAAACTGCTAAAACCATGAATAATACTGCTCTGGCCAAAGGCCAGAACCCCGGAACACAACAGCGATGACTTTCAGATCACATGAGCCAATATGTTATTTACAATAGAACAGAGATAATAAGGCAGATGTTGAAACTAAGAAATTTTACTATTTTCTGCACAAAATGAGCTCATTTCAAATTTGATGGCTGCTACAGGTCTCAAAAAAGTTGGGACGGGGGCCTGTTTACCATGGTGTAGCAATCACCTCTTTTGAACAGAGTGGAGGCAAGTTTCTTGACTTTGGCTATTGGAATTCGATCCCACACTTGTTTAATACAGGCTTCCAGCTGCTGGAGAGTTTTGGGTCTGGTTTGATGGGCTTTTCATTTAATCATATACCAAATGTTCTCAATCAGTGAAAGATCAGGACTGCCGGCAGGCCAGTCCAACACACTAACTCTTCTACTACGAAGCGATGTTGTAATAGATTCAGTATGTGGTTTTGCATTGTCCTGCTGAAATACACAAGGCATTCCCTGGAATAGATGTTGTCTGGAGGGGAGCATATGTTGCTCTAAAACCTTTATATACCTTACAGCATTCGTGGTGCTTTTTAAAACATGCAAGTGTCCCACACCATATGCACTAATGCATCCCATATCATCAGAGATGCTAGATTTTGAACTGAATGCTGACAAAAGGAGGGGTGGTCTTTTTCCTTTAGCCCGGAGGACACAACACCCATGATTTCCAAAAAGAATGTCAAATTTGGACCCGTCTGACCACAGGACACTGCCACTTTGCTACAATCCATTTTAAATGAGCCTTGGCCCACAGAACACGGCAGCGCTTCTGGATCATGCTCAACAATGGCTTCCTTTAAGTTTTAGATGGCATCGGTGTGATGATACGCTCGGGATCCAGTCGCTAGAACCAAGCAGTGCAGTAGATCTGATTTTATTCATCAAGGGGGAAAACCTCCACAGGGCAGAAAGCAAAAGGTACAAAGTCCACTATCCAAAAATCACAATCCAGTTGGGCAAAAACAGACTCGAAAACTAGGGCAACAATCACAGCACTCGTGGTCAGTAAAAAATAGGTTTGGTACTCAGGCGCGGGTATGTCAGAGGAAACAAGGCCGAAATCCAGTGGGTGTAATCCAAACAGAAACCAGGGCAGCAATCACAGAATTTGTAGTCGGGCAGAAATGGGTCAAGAACACAGATGCAACAATAATCCAAAAAAAAAAAACCCACAAAGCCAAAAATTGAAAACAGGGACAGTGCAGCCAGAAGAGAATCACCGAGAGTACAAGGCGAGAAAAAGCATGGCACAAGCAAACTGAAAGGAGAAAGGTAGGTTAAGTGAACTTTTATAATAGTATTTTTAATTAAAAAATAAGCATTGTAGGGAAAGTCAGTTTTGAAAATAGCCCGAGAATACCAAGTCTACAACAGTGGCAGTTGGTAAACTGGCGATAGGGATGGTTTCAGCCTTCCCTTCGAAATGATTGGTCATCCTGTTTTCAATTTAAATTACCATTACTCCAAAAAAAAAAGTCAGTTGTCATCAATGAACGTCAACTCTAATGCATGAGGTTTAGTGGCATATTTACGCTCTCCTGCTGTAGTCAGCAACTATTCAATCAAACGCATGTATAAGAGATTCTCACACTGAATTGAAGTCCTAGTAAAATGAGCAAAAGCTCATTTTAAATGGTTTAAAATGGACCGAGGCATAATGGAAAGCCATTTTAAAATGAGCTTTGGCCCTGAGCAGATGGCACCATTTCTGGATTTTGAGATGGCTACGGCACCCGGAAATACATCTGCGCTCCGCTGACTGAGACTTAAGCCGGTGTGCCCCAATGGGTGTGCCAGCATTACCTTACCGTAGCAGGCTGATATGCTCGTTGACAGTGTAAGCAGGAAAAAGGCGCATGCATTTGGATATTTTAAGATCGGATACAGGCCTCAATCACGCTCAAAACAAGATATAAACACACAGTTGAACAAATCGAGTATGGGTCTCAAAATCCGATCTGGGCAACAAGACCCGCAGTGTAAATCCAGCCTAAGTGACTGAAGATGAACAGATCTAAGGGCAGGTATCAACTCCCAGCAGCCAAATATTAATAATCCCTTTTGTTCACTCTTCTAATCCATATTTCACATTAAAAGGTCTGACTTACGGATTCAACATGTCTGCTGAAGAAATTAAATTACAATGCTGAAATGTGTTTTCCAATTACTGTCATGGTTCTGTGTTTCTTGTTATGCTTTATGTTTATGGTTATGTCTTTTCTTTATTCTTTTTGGTTATTGTATTTTCTGGTTTTCAGTTCATACCATTTTCATTGCACTTGTCTCCCCTGTCTTGTGATCAGTTGGTTCAGTCCGTCTTCCCAGTCTGTGTGCTCAACCTGCTTTGGGCGATTTCAATGGTTTCTGGTGTTCCATATTATTACTTCGATTCTCGTTTACTTCCTTCGTCTTGATTTCCTAGATTACTAATAATATACTCAGCAACAAAAGTTTCTGTGACACCAATATTGTTAATTATTTTTCATAACGCAATTATGAAATTGTCATACATGGTGATATCAGACTGAAACAGTACACGTAAACACAACATTGAAATGGAAATCATGAAAATGCGAGAAAATGACTTTGCACGTGAAAATGTGCGTAAATCATGCTTGTGGATGGCAATAAAAGAGGAGAATTTTTGGAATGTTCACATTGTGCCTGATGAACGACGGAAGCATCACTTATCGAAAACACAGCCATTTCGGATCAGGAACTCTACCCTCTAAATGCCAAGACTGTCTGAAAATGATCGGTGGAGGGCCATTGGGATGATTGAATCCGGAACCTCGCAGAGGGAAGTTGCTCATCGCCTGAATGTCCACCGAAACACCATTTGGAACTTATGGCAGCGTCATCAGCAGACAAGACATGTCAGAGACCGTCCTCGCAGCGGCCGTCCACGAGTAACCACTCCCAGACAGGACAACTGGATTCGAACAACCCATCTCCGAAATCGATTCCAACCTGCAACCATAACTGCAAGAACGATACCTGGTTTGAGGCGACTGTCTGCACAGACAATCCGTCGCCGTCTCCGTCATTTTGGCATTGTCCCACGTCGGCCAGCAAGATGTCCAATACTCACAGTACAACACCGACGACTGCATCTACAGTGGGCACAACAACATCGACGGTGGATCCAACGTCAGTGGGATCTTGTACTCTTCACTGATGAATCAAGATTCATGCTTAACCGATGTGATGGTCGTTTATGTGTATACCGTCGACGTGGAGAACGTTATGCCAACAACTGTGTTCAGGAATTTGATCGTTTTGGTGGTGGTAGTGTCATGATTTGGGGAGGGATCACGGCTAGAAACAGAACAGATTTGCTTGTTATTGATGGAAATCTGACAGGTCAAAGATATCGCGATGAAGTGCTACGGCCATTGGTGGTACCGTTTTTGATGCAACATGGTCCCGGAATAACGCTACAACATGATAACGCCAGACCACACGTTGCAAGGATTGTACAGCAGTATCTGATACAACAACATGTCAATGTCCTGCCATGGCCAGCCAGATCCCCAGACATGTCCCCAATCGAGCATCTTTGGGACGAGATGGATCGACGTTTGCGGCGGTTGGATAACCCGCCAGCTACACTCCAGGAATTGCGACAACGTCTACGTCAGATTTGGAATGACATCCCACAGCAATTTCTGGCACATCTGATTCGGTCCATGCGCCGGAGATGCGTTGCTTGCATCATGGCACGAGGAAGTCACACCCGGTATTGAAGTGTGAAAGTCACAATTGGTTAGACGTCAGACAAGTGCTTCATGACGCATGAAAATGACATTTATCGTTTTGAGTGACGTTGGCACTGAAAAGTCAGTGTTTCTCCTGTTAAATAAACATATTGATTGCATTGAGATCTTTGCGTGTCATTTATAACATACACATAAATGGTGTCACAGAAACTTTTGTAAACATTTATATTTTGTATCATAGTCTACTAACCCAACTAATCCATGTATATATTACTAACTTCCTAATGAGCACTTTGATTAATTTGTGAAGCCGCACCTCTGCTAATTATTACTAATTCAATCTCAGCAATCGCCCTGTTCTAGTCTCCGCCCTTGGTTTGCTTTCCCTGCCTCTCCCTACGTTTCTGCGAGATCTCTCGCACATGCTTAATTTCTTTCCTGCACTCATTATCTGTGCACTTAGAACTCCTTGACCAGGGCTGTTTATTTGTCATAGGTTGTCTGTGTGAATCCCGTCTGTGTCTTAGCTTTTGCCAGTTGTTGTGGTTTAGGACTTCCCCATGTGTACCTCCCTCTGTAATTAATTCTTATCCGATTCACCTGTTCCCCGCACAGCATGTGACTTCCCTTCTGTCTATTGAGAGTCTTCACTGCTGTTCAGCCCTTGTCAGAACGTTGATCAATATTCCTTTGTGCAGAGCCTCCTGTATGCCAAACAATTATTATTTCTCCTCAACTGTTTCGTCCTACCTTGATTCTTGCCATAGCCCTTCTGTTCTTGTTTTTGTCTTTCTGGATTTTTGAGCCATTTCTGTACGACCACGTCTACTGTGTTTGGATGCCCTGTGTATGACCCTCTGCTTTGGATTTTGACTACGATTTTTTTGCCTCCTGTCTATATACCGTCGCACCTCTGCTTTTCTGGGTCAGACCCCGGCCTGTCTAGTTGACTTTGTTTTTTGGATTGGCAATTTTTTCGTCTTCTGGTCCTGACCCTGCTATCAATAAAGGCATACCATTTTTGGACTTCCTGCCCTCACGTGTGGTTCCTGAATGCACCGTCGCAATTACTGTGTGTCCTGACAATATACTGAGTACGTTTTTAAACTCGGTTTTGTGAAATGAGTTTATTGCGGAGTATCAGGAAATCAAATTTATGATAAATTTAAGTTACGAAAACCTTAATATTTTACTCTTCTGTAACTTAAACAGTCAGTAAAAAAAAAGACAAGATCAATTAACTGCGCTAAATATACATTTTAAAATTAAGTCATTTGGACATTGCCATTGAAGGACTTTTTACAGAGTATTGTTGAGGCAGACACCTTGATTAAGCGCTAGATACTAGATAACATTGAGTCATGGAGTATTTCAAGCAATAGATTCACTTTAATAATAAGAAACTGGCCAGCCTAGTTGGGCTGAACGGGCTGTACTCACCTGTTATGTTGTGACTGCTTAAAATTGATAAAGGAAAATTGGTTTATATACAGTGGCCGCCATAATTACAGGCATTCCTGACTGGCAGTACATGAACAATACTTCAAAAATTTAAAAAAAAAATGTATTCATAGAGAAAAATAAAATACTGGACAATATTAATGTTGCAATGTAACCAACCAAAATCATTCTCTGATCTCAAAATCTCATTCTCTGATCTATTTCCTCCAAGCCAAGGTTTCACAATTAAAGGTACCCTTAAAGATTACTGCAACATCTACCAGAATTAAACCAGGTATCAAAGTCCACTTCAGTTTTTTCAAAGTGTTAAACTATATTGAGCCTGTACATCACTTCTCGCTTCACTACTGTATAAAAATGAAGAAACACACAGGACAATATCTCTGTCATCCAACACCATGAAGAAAAAAATATAGAAAAGTCACTGCGCCCGCTTGTCCAAACATGGCAAAAATCGAATTCAGCCTAGATTTTCATCCCATATGCACGCATATAAAATATGAAAAGGATCCACAGAAAACTGAAGGCGCTAGAGCGCTGACAAGACAAAAAGTTCACAGACGTACAGATGCACGACTGACCACCACAAATGCATCTAACCACAGCATAAACCTGCTGGGCCTAGAGGCCAAGCAGGCAAAAAAAAACAACTGTTAGGTCAAAAGAGGCAGATGGTCGTAGACCTTCATAGTATTTCTGATACTATGAATCCACTGGAAAATTTGTAAATGCATTCCCGTTTCCAATCATAGTTCCATGTAAGAGCACTGAATGTCTGACTTGAGGAACCTCTGGATGCCAGCGCCATGTCAACTTTAGATGATAAACCAGGGGTTGAGGTGGTGTTCCAATGAACATCGCAGTACTTTCCCTCCATTACTTCAGATGACATCTACACATTACAAACCAGGACAGAGATCTCCTGTTTCCTGTGATTATACTATATAAAGCACGAATGTGGGATAATTGTCCATGTGTTTTTTCAATTTGAGTCTTGAGTGAGAGTCCTCATACAGCATGATCAAAGTTTTCTGCAGCCTGATGTGGTTATGGCACTACAGCTGGTAGCAGGTTTTATTATTTTTAGGAATATGTTTGTTCTTTAACGATATGGAAAATTCTTCCTTTAGTACTTTATCAATTTCATCATCGGTTATATCCTTCATATCAAGCAAATCAACCCCTTCTTGGTAGTTGAAGGTGACCTCACTGTATGTCCAGCCAATGAGCGCCTTAAATCCAGTGGGTGTCTGCAGGGAGCATATAGACTTGTTTGTGAATAAAGACTCTGGTGATGTTTGAAGGAATAAAGTTGTTTCCTCGAAGTGGTCAAAGGCCCGAGGAGTTAGGGTGAAGGAATATATTTGTCTTCTCAAGCTTTTGTCTACAAGACTTGACCTTGCAAATTTCTCATTTGGAATAAAGGGCTTTCTTCCAGTTTTCTCCAAGAACCACTCTCCACTTTTCTCCACAAGGCAGAAGACGCCAGGGAGCTGCGGTTGATCTTTCCCAGAGATCAGTTCAATAGGGTGGCGTATTTGAGCAGATACTCCAAAGCTCACGTCTGCAATATACGATTTCCCATCAATTTCGACCTTGTTGATCATATGAGACTCCAATGGACCAAAGTCATTTTTTGAACTGTCAAACACTCTTGCCCCCAGTGTTGTGTGGTCGTAGCCCATCTCTTTCAGTACCCAGGAGAAGAGCTGGTTGTTTTCACAGCACCACCCTCCTCGATTATCCTTCACAATCTTGTTGTAGACAGACTCCATGTCCATAGTGATCAACTCACCGCAATGAATGCTGAGGTTTTCAAATGGAATTGACAGGACATGTTGCTGGTGGACATTAGTTAGGGTTTCCAGATCTGCTTTGTTGAATGGACCATTGAAACCGATCCTCTCAAAATACCTTTCCAGATTCATGTTTCCCTGAAAAAAAATGACATTAAAGTTCACCAATTAAAAATGTGCGGGAATTATGAATTCGCCACATGCAGTATTTTACAACATGATGAATAAAAACAGCAAACTGTGTGATTTGTATTGTATGAAATGGGGACTGGATAAAACAGGGTAATTCTGCATAGCTGTAATGAGCAAAAATAACATGTTTGTTTTCACTTATATGCTGTTGCAATGTGCTTCTTCTGTGCTAGTTTCAGGCTGATCTGAAAGTACATTACCACGGGTGTAGTCGTATGAAAATCTATGACCAGGAAATATGAAGAGTTTGGTTCCAAAACGCAGTAAGTGCCAAAATTACAAAAATTGAGATAATACCATAAAGCAATAGCCCTGTGCTTCTTACACATGGTGCAGAGTTTCTTTTTTTTGAAATTCATGCTATAGAGTGTATTTTTTCATGGTAAAAGTTTGTGTTTCTCTATAAAATGCAGCAGGCGCCCACATAGAAAAAGCTGATTTACTCAAAATGGGTAAAATGTATATATTGCTTTTGGAAACAAACTCTTCATATGTTCTCATCTTTATTTAGCATTTATTTTATTTTGGTGCAACATAAACATGCTATGAACCAGGTTTGCTTTTCTCAATACATACTAAAGAATTTCAGTCTGTCCCCTATCTTGACTCAATTAATGAACAAATTCACATTTTTTCGGACAGTCCCGAAGATCACGGGCATCCAGTAAAAGTCTTCGTCCTAGTCCCTTACACACAGATTTTTCCAGTTTCTCTGAGTCTTTTGATGATGTTATGCACTGTTGACGATGAGACCTTCAAAGTCTTTGCAATTTGACATTGAGGAATATTGTTTTTAAAGTCATTCATTCATTCATTTTCTATACCCGCTTATTCCTCACTAGGGTCGCGGGGCGAGCTGGAGCCTATCCCAGCTGACTACGGGCAAAGGCAGGGACCCACCCTGGACAGCTTGCCAATCCATCGCAGGGCACACACACCATTCACAAACCATTCACTCTCACACTCATACCTTTGGGCAATTTAGTGTCTCCAATTAACCTGATATGTATTTCTTTGGGCCGTGGGAGGAAACCGGAGTACCCGGAGAAAACCCACGCGAACATGCAAAAGAACATGCAAACTCATTCAAACCCACAACCTTCTTGCTGTGAGGCAAGATCTGCTGAGAGATTTCGCTTTTATAGCAAATCATGTTACACACCTGATGCAAGTTAACTGAATTGACTTGCTAAATGTTCTTTCAGCTGATTCTCTTACATATTAGTTGCTTTTCCAGCCCTTTTTTGCCTGTGTCCCAACTTTTTTGAGACCCGTTGCAACGAGAAAATTTGAAATAAGCTCATTTTGTGGATAAAAATGTAACATGTCTCAGTTTCAGCATTTGAAATGTTATCTATGTTCTATTGTAAATGACAGATTGGCTCATGTGATTTGAAAGTGATCACATTTTGATTTTATTCACAATTTACACTTTGTCCCAGCTATTTCGGAACTGGGGTTGTATATCATTTATTTATTTGGTTTTTTTTTTTTTTCAGAAAACGCAGCAGTGGCCTATTTCAGCACCGTTGCCATGGAAAATATAGTCTCCTGCCGCTTGAACAATAGTGACATTAGCTCACCGTGAACTCCTGAGTTTTTGTTCGTCATGTAAGGCCTACAGAAGCGTATTGCTACCACGCTGAAAAAAGGCTCAGTATCACATAATTACGTGAAAGTTTCACGTTTTTACAAGAAAATTTTCAGGTTATTTTGTGATAAGGCCCAGTATCACAAAATTTCATGAAAAGTTTCACATTTTTACCAGGTAATTGTCACGTTATTTCATGATAATGAAACAAAACGAGAGGCATAGGCACTATCTATCGCTCCTTTGCACGATTCGATTAAACTGTACTTTAAGCTTGGTTTGAGACATGGCGAGATCCTAAACTTCTTGAGCACAGTGGATGATAATAATATCAGTATGCGTGCTTTGAGGAGGATTTTGAAATGTATGGGGTTGTACCGACCCAAATAGCAAGCTCCTCTGCTCCGGATCTGCCGCGGATCTGCCCCGGCTCCAGCTGATCCATGGCAGATCCGCAGCAGATCCGGAGCGAAGGAGCTTGCTATCTGGCGAAGGAAGGATGAATCAGGCCCTATTAAGGCAGTGGCGGCTCGTCGGCCCAAACAAAGGGAAGCCAGAAACCTCACCTTTCAAAGCTTAATGACTTAAACCTCTCGCAGTTTACTTTTCTTGATCAGCAGTTGCTCATACGAACTGGTAGAAGGCCACCAGCCAAATTTATTTTCAAGAGCATTGTTATACATTGCACCACGATATTGAGGGGTTTTCTTTCACCCAAATTACAACGTAAATTACCATAGGCCTACGTCTTTATAAATTCTGCTCTCAAGTAGATCATGAAATGGCATAGATTCGCAAATTGATTAGTGAAGCTCATTAAGCAACAAGCGGCGCAACATCGCATTCTTTACTTCTATAGGCCTATTAAGATTTTAGAAAACTGATTCTCGTGGTTTCTTGCGAAAGAAGCCTCGCAAACTAATTTATAAAGACGTATTGATAATTTGTGTCGTCATTTGCTTTCGAAAATAATTTCGACTGTCCTTCTACCAGTTAGTATGAACTGCTGCAGCTGCTGATCAAGAAAAGTAAACTGCGAAATGTTCAAGTCATTAAGCTTTGAAAGGCGAAGTTTTGGCTTCCCTTTATTTGGGCCAACGAGCCGCCACTGTATTGAGGTAGCCTCCAACCGCTTTCCTCATTGATCAACTGGAGAGGAAAGGAACGCTCTATGGCAGGGATTCTCACTCTTTTCCAGAATGAGCCGCAGTGGGTGCAGGCTTTCATTCTAACCATGCAGTTACACACCTGATTCTACTTATCAAGGGTCTATGGCAAAAGCTTTAAGGGTTCATTAGTAGAATCTGGTGTGGGACAGGTTGGATAGAGCGAAAGCCTGCACCCACTGTGGCTCATTCTGGACAAGAATGAGTATCCCTGCTCTATGGGTACAAGCTCCACCATCTCAACTGCATCCAAGCTGGCAGGGTTGCCAACTCTATTAGACAAATATGCGACCGCAGCATCAAAAACAAGGCAATATAAATTAGACGATACTAAGACGGTGTAGACCTAGGGTGGAATATCTTTCGTTTTGTTGAGCAGGGAGCGAGGAGAGAGGGCGGGTTCTCTCATATTGCTCGTGAGGCTGTGAGCAGACGGAGTCAATCAATGAATTGGGGGAAATAGCAACCATAAACGTCAAACAGTTAGGTCGCTTGTTACACTTCCCAAACAAGCAACCACAGCCCAAAAAAACGCAACCCGCGACAATGTGTACAAGCGACTTCAGGAAAAAAGAAGCCCAAAGTCGCGTAGCGGACTTGGCAACTCTGGCTGGATTTGTTGTCACCCAAAGTACGGTGAACATGCCAGTTCAGTTGGAGACGCATGACATGTGACAGACAATAGTCTAGAACATGTTATCATGAAATAACGTGATAATTTCATGTAATAACGTGAAACTTTTCACGTAATACGTGATACTGAGCCTTATAATCATGAAATAACGGGAAAATTATTTTGTAAAAACGTGAAACTTTCACGTAATTACGTGATACTGAGCCATATTATCAGGAAATAACGTGAAAATTATCTTGTAAAAACGTGAAACCTTTCACGTAATGACGCGATACTGAGCTTTATTTTTTAACATGGCAGCAATGCGCTTCTGTATGGGAAAATATGAAATCAGAAAAAAATTAATAGCTTGTTACAATTCAGCGATAGCGACCGGGGTAGGAACAAAAACCCACTTCGAGAACCTTAAGTGTTGGCAGTGTGAATGATACGCCCGGAGCCGCTGGTTTCTGTTTCAGTAAGTTCAGCTTTTAGATATACATGCGCTGCTGTGGCGAATGAACAACGCCTGCAAGTATAGTATTCATAACGTTAAGGGGAAATTTGCCGATGGCGTTCCAGCATTCGCTACTACTTGGGTCGAATCAGCTGCTCTGAAATGAAAGATTGCGTCAAAGTTTCGTAAGCACATTTATTCGGGGTAAAGAATTTCGCAGTGTCTAGAGATTCGGCAGTTTTATGGGTACGGCAGTCGATTTGAAGGGATTAGGATAAGAATTAGGGATTATGGTGCGGGGAAAGGTTAGGTTAGGGGTCAGGGTTAAAGTTAGGATTAGGGTCAGGGTCTGGTTAGGGCAGGGTTTGAAGTTGGGACTGCGTTGAAACGCACTGGAAAACTGCCGTAGGCCACCCGTAGCAAATGCCAAAGAATTTTCAAGGCAAGAAGAAATTTAAGCCGTGTCGTTAAAAAAAATTCAAAAAAGTAGAAGGATTCATATTAAAAGTTTAAATAAACAGTACTTGCCGTTAATCAGCGACTAGTTTAGGATTTGGATTATCTTGCAAAGATGGCAGTACGCTAAACTGCTTCTCATTTTTGCGCTCATAAAGTGCTGTATCAGCTCAGTAAAATGAGACCAAAGTGCTGTGAGCTTCATTTCACAAGTAATTTCGAGAAAACCGTGGTTAAGATGGTAATGGAAATGCAGAACATTAAGGAACTCGACATTGATGAAAGAATTACAAATAACAGCATAAGCGACGGGAATTACGTGGAATGGGCTTCATCGAATGTAATATACGTTTTACTATATAAAGTTTTTCAGCAACTTACCAGAGGGACCCTTGCAAATCTCAAAGATCTGTCGACGGAGGTTACGCAAGAAGCAGAGGTCTGAAATATAGAGGGGCGGGGCTGCTGACCTCTGACAACTGCTGTTTACCCAGTAGTTCCCAAACTAGGTCCTGTCGCCTACCCGTGTATGCTGGTTCTTGTGCTAACCACAACTGCAATTGTAAGAATTTAATAAGAGGTTAATTTGTCCTTATGAAGTGCATTTCATTTTTAAAGCAGTTATTTACTGTCTTAAGCCACATTTTGACAGAAACATGCCCTTGATAGAATAGATCTTGAGAATGGCGCCGCAGAGACCGCAACACCATATGGGTTCTCAGAAAGCAAATGACATCTGTCCCAGTTGTGGCCCACATTTTTGCATGGAATGATGGCAATGACTCAATCTGAGTATGGCCGCCAGAGGACAGCTGCAAATGGACCAAATGTAGGCCACGCCTTGGCTAGATGTGGGCCACAATTGACAAATGGCATAAGCCACATCTAGACCAAATACGGGCATATTCTCACTAGTGGCATGGGCCACATTCAGGTCAGATGTCTGAGTTACTGCTCAGGTAGGAAGATTTGTTTGATGTACAAAATCTGGCCCAAGTACAGCTAAACCTCCAGCTCACATCAGGCAATCCAACTTAGCCCAGTTTTGGTCATGAATTATGGCATGAGTCTGCACCGAGTAATGAAGAACCAGTCCGGTTGGCCGGATCTGCGCCATATGTGCCATAACTACACCACACCTGAGCCACATTCATGTTGTATTTCGGCCAAACCTGAGCCAGAGCTGCTTTTATTATATTCATTTGAACCCTGCACTCCAGCCCACCCCCCACCCTGGACCACCTCAAATATAGCATGTAAAGTAATTGTTCTTAAATACAAATTAGAATGATTTACAACCGATAACACTGTAAAGTATAGAAAGTGCAGTATGCAGCGATAACTGTTGTTCTATCATGAATAAAAACATTTTGTCACAAATGCTCAAAAAACTTATTAATGATGTTTTCAGGGATGTCATGGATTTATGCATTCTATCCCTCAATTTACAGCATGCTGCCATTTTTCCTCCCTATGCCCCTGCGATACCAAACAATATATTGTGGCTGCAATGGCATATATGCACTACAAATTATTTGCTATGGCATTTATCCTTTGGCTTCTGAGTACATTTAGCACTGTGCAATTTACAAAATGGACAAGCTTGCTTTGATTTTTTTTTTGACACAACACAAAAAATTAACCCCACAATATGCAATAGATGGCTAATTAACTAGCAAGCTACCAACTCACACGGTTTTTTTGACTCATGTCTCTTTGAAACCAGAGCCCTCGCTCCCATCAGAGAAAGAGCGGCGTGCAGTTTTGAGTGCGGACTAGCTTACTTTGATTTGTGCGAGACCAAGCAAATACTTGACCCAACAATATTCAACAGATAGCTGGATAGATAGCTACCAACTCACTCGGTTTCCTGCTACATCTCTCTCTTGAACCAGGATCCCTACTCTCAGCTGAGGAATTCATTTTTTTTTATTCATTTTGAATATGGACCATAGCTTGCGTGCTGTTTGTTGTAGGTTATAGATTAATGTTCTAATGGTATGCTGTTTGTTGTAGGTTATAGATTAATGTTCTAATTGCAAACTATCAATGTAGGTAGCTAATGTGCTGAAAGGCTATGTGGTGATATAGCCTATGACTATTAGCGAACAGGCTGACCTTGAAGAGTTCGATTCCACTTCAGAGTCAATATCTCTCCTATTATTGCATGTTTCCACAGCCAAAATTTTTTTCTCTTGGCTTGTAAGTTTCATCACCCTGGATTGAAATAAAAATCAGGGTTTTATCATAAAGAAGGCTTTTGATGACGCCTGGTGCAGCAAAAACAAAATAGTTTTACTATGGAAGAACCAGAAGCTAGGGAAGCATACTTTTTGCGGTTTAGATGATGACATCCCTAGAATACAACCCATTGATTTTATTGAGTTGAACATTAGTTCAGGCAGGCATGGAAGTCATGGCTCATTTCCGCATAGGTCTGTGAACGTATTTCAGGGTTACAGGGCTTTTTGTCCCGGGATTTTTCGTCCCTGAACTTTTCCTCCCCAGACTTTTCATCCCTATGGACTTTTTTGCCTGGAATCTCTGTCACCAGACTCTCCCAGTTGACTTTTTGTCCCCGGACTCTTCGACCTCGAGGACTTTTCATCCTTGGACTCTTTGTCCGCGAGGACTTTTCGTCCCTGGATTTTTTGTTCCCTAGTAGGTTACCTAAAAACCAACAATGTACATGCACATACAAAAAACACAATACACTATCTGGCCTAGAATTCTCTTGTGAATGAAATGCAGGAAGAGGGTACAGCATCATTGGGGACAAACAATCGAAGGGCGAAAAAAGTCCTTGGGGATGAAGAGTCCTGGGACAAAGTGTCTGGGGACGAAAAGTCCATGGGGAGAAAGACTTCGGGGATGTAAAGTTCATGGGGATGAAAAGTCCGGGGATGAAAAGTCCACAGTAAAATCCACTTGTCCCGGACAAGTGTTATTGTCGAGCTCTGCAGAAGTATAATTCAGCTTACACACATTTCCCATCATGCACAGCAAAATACCCACAGCCATAAGAAAGTTAACTGAAATCTACTGCATTTGCTGACCACATCTTCCAACAAACCGTTCACTTGCTGTGAAAGATGAAATAATGGTCAATCAGGAAAAGGGGCAGGACTTAATCGATTCACACATGGTCTTTTTTTGAGTCCAACAACCCAATCTCCAACTCTCAACAATAAATAGTTTGTTATAAAGGGTAAATGCTAGGCAAATCAGAAAGGGGGCATGGCTTTCATAATTAACCTTGAGGCCAAGAACACAACCCCCAACTCTCCATGACAACTGGTTTAATAGTTATGAAGAAACAAATATCTGCCAATCAGGAAAGGGGGCAACTTTAGGGCTGTCAATTTTGGTCAAAATGGGAGCTGCGTCTTCTCTCGAAAATCCTTTTCTATCACTTGATCATATAGCAACAAAAGTTTCTGTGACACCAATATTGTTAATTATTTTTCATAACGCAATTATGAAATTGTCATACATGGTGATATCAGACTGAAACAGAACACGTAAACACGGCATTGAAATGGAAATCATGAAAATGCGAGAAAATGACTTTGCACGTGAAAATGTGCGTAAATCATGCTTGTGGATGGCAATAAAAGAGGAGAATTTTTGGAATGTTCACATTGTGCCTGATGAACGACGGAAGCATCACTTATCGAAAACACAGCCATTTCGGATCAGGAACTCTACCCTCTAAATGCCAAGACTGTCTGAAAATGATCGGTGGAGGGCCATTGGGATGATTGAATCCGGAACCTCGCAGAGGGAAGTTGCTCATCGCCTGAATGTCCACCGAAACACCATTTGGAACTTATGGCAGCGTCATCAGCAGACAAGACATGTCAGAGACCGTCCTCGCAGCGGCCGTCCACGAGTAACCACTCCCAGACAGGACAACTGGATTCGAACAACCCATCTCCGAAATCGATTCCAACCTGCAACCATAACTGCAAGAACGATACCTGGTTTGAGGCGACTGTCTGCACAGACAATCCGTCGCCATCTCCGTCATTTTGGCATTGTCCCACGTCGGCCAGCAAGACGTCCAATACTCACAGTACAACACCGACGACTGCGTCTACAGTGGGCACAACAACATCGACGGTGGATCCAACGTCAGTGGGATCTTGTACTCTTCACTGATGAATCAAGATTCATGCTTAACCGATGTGATGGTCGTTTACGTATATACCGTCGACGTGGAGAACGTCATGCCAACAACTGTGTTCAGGAATTTGATCGTTTTGGAGGTGGTAGTGTCATGATTTGGGGAGGGATCACGGCTAGAAACAGAACAGATTTGCTTGTTATTGATGGAAATCTGACAGGTCAAAGATATCGCGATGAAGTGCTACGGCCATTGGTGGTACCGTTTTTAATGCAACATGGTCCCGGAATAACGCTGCAACATGATAACGCCAGACCACACGTTGCAAGGATTGTACAGCAGTATCTGATGCAACAACATGTCAATGTCCTGCCATGGCCAGCCAGATCCCCAGACATGTCCCCAATCGAGCATCTTTGGGACGAGATGGATCGACGTTTGCGGCGGTTGGATAACCCGCCAGCTACACTCCAGGAATTGCGACAACGTCTACGTCAGATTTGGAATGACATCCCACAGCAATTTCTGGCACATCTGATTCGGTCCATGCGCCGGAGATGCGTTGCTTGCATCACGGCACGAGGAAGTCACACCCGGTATTGAAGTGTGAAGGTCACAATTGGTTAGACGTCAGACAAGTGCTTCACGACGCATGAAAATGACATTTTTCGTTTTGAGTGACGTTGGCACTGAAAAGTCAGTGTTTCTCCTGTTAAATAAACATATTGATTGCATTGAGATCTTTGCGTGTCATTTATTACATACACATAAATGGTGTCACAGAAACTTTTGTTGCTGAGTATATTACAAAAACATTATTAGTTATTTTTGTTCAACTAATGGATCAACCTTAGTACGATTTGCGTATTATCAGTTAAAAAGGTTACCACTGCAATAGTACAAACTCATGTTCGGAATGAACGTTAATTTGCTCATGGAAATTACGACCTTTCGAAAATGTCTTTCCATTACTATGAAATTAATGATAATATACATTGAAGTACTGCACAATGTACAATAGAGAATGATTTTATCAGAGTATATTGTCAACAGAGAGTCTGAAGATGAGTTTGCATCATTCCATTTTGTGGACTATATTACATGATAAGGGCAAATTCGAAGTTTCTATAGCAAAGTAACTACCAGTTTTCTGTTTAGTTTGAAAAGCAAATGGATAGATACCATATAAGGCCCCTCAGTTTGTCTGTCAAAAAGATTTTTAAAAATGAATAATATCTAGTTGCATTTAATGTGAAAGTTTGCACCATGAGTCAAAACAGTTTGATTGATTGATTGATCGATTTTCCAACAAGTATAAAAACAAAATATCTCTGTTCATTTCAATATATATTCAAAAGAAAAAACAAAAAATGAAAAAAGAACAAACAAATCATAATGTGCCCTGTTCGAAAAAGGAGTAGGAAGAAGTTTACCCTTTTTTTTAATCCTACCCCTTTTTGACTCATCACCAAAAGATTATATGATTTATACTATCGTAAATTATATATAGCCATTGTATCAGCAGTACTATATACATATTTACACATACACATACATACATATATACATACACATTACGCAAACATACATAGAAATATACATAGTACATTATATATACATACTGAATACATATACAATATTTTCTGGTTTTAGTCACAAAAGACAACATATTCCCAATTAACACACTTCCTCTTCCATACACCTCTTTAAGAAAGTTTTTTTTAGTACAATCTTTTAAACTGATTTATATTTGTACTCTGAGCTCCAGCTCCAAACAGTTCCACAAATTCACCCGACAGATTGATATGCAGATACTTTTCATTTTGGTTCGGACACAGAGATTTCTAAAGTTAAGCTCTCTTCTCAAGTTATAGCCGCCTTCTCTGTCCATGAACAGTCTCTGTATGTTTTTTGGTAACAGGTAATTTTTGGCTTTGTACATGATTTTTTGTGTTTTAAATTTGACCAAATACATAAATTTCAAGGTGTTTGATTTACAAACAATATGTTTGTGTGTTCTCTATATCCTACACAGTTTATTGTCCTAATTACTCTTTTCTGCAATATGCATATTGGCTGTAGGGTGCTTTTATAGTTATTTCTCCAGACCTCCACATAGTAAATCAGATATGGTAAAAACAGTGAACAGTACAGAGTGTGTAATGATTTATAATCCAGTATACGTCTTATTTTGCCCAGAATTGCAGTGCACCCAGCTAGTTTTGCTCCGACACAGCTTACATGGGGTTTCCATTATATTTTGTGGTCCATGATCACTCCAGGAAATGTATTCTCATATACTCTTTCTATGCATGTATTGTTTATCCTCAGGTCTACATGAACATTTGTGTTATGTTTTCCAAACAGCACGATCTTTGTTTTTTCCAGATTTAGTGGTAAAACTATGGTTTGACAAAAACAAATTAATTTATTCATTTTTGTTGTGATCATCTCCAAAATCTGCTGCAAATTCTCCCCTGTACAAAAAAAATTTGTATCATCTGCGAACAAGACAAATCTCATACATTATAATAAATTGCATATATTGTTGATGAGTAATATAAACAATTTTGGCCCTAATACTGAACCTTGTGGTACCCCGCAAGCAATATCCATGTAGTTTGATTTATGCTCCCCTATTTGCAAAAATTGCTTCCTGTTTCTGAGATAACTTCTCAGCCAGCTCACCCAATCCCCCTAATAACATACTTTTCTAATTTTTCTAATAATACAGCATGATCAAGTTCGAAAGCTTTCTTTAAGTCAATGAATACTCTTATGGCAATTTTTTTGTTGTCAATACAATTTGTGATTTCTTCTGTCAATTCCTTGAGTGCCAATGATGTTGATTTGTCCACTCTGAATCCATATTGGATGTCTGCCAGCAGGTTGTGTTTTCAATAAATTTGTCCAGTTTGTGAGTAAAAAAGTTTTTTTGTATATTTTGGAAAATTGTGAGAGCAAAGAAACAGGCCTGTAATTTGTAAAATTGAGCCTATCCCTTGTTTTAAACAGTGGTGTCACTTGTGCAATTTTTCTCTTGTTTTTCTCGGATTGAAAAGATAAGTTACCGATGTGGGTTAGTGGCTTTGCAATTCCTTCAAAAGCAGTTTTTTTACTGTTGTCATTCCAGTCAGTGGAAGTTTTATTTTTACATTTTCTCATGGTCTCTGTGATTTCTCTTTCATCAACTGCTGCCAAAATGATTGTGCTTGGATTTCTTTCCCCAGTCTTTGCTGAACACATTGTTTGGCCATAGTGTTTGCAGGTGATATGATGCCTTTTTCATAAAACATTGCTTTCAGCATGGGATTCAGATTTGGCTCCCCTTCCAACGTCACATGCAGGTTCGTGGGAATCGTTCCACCCCTCACCTAATCATCTCCACCCACAGCTTATTGCATCTCCCCGACGACGATAGTCATTAGTTCCCGGGTTGCCGCCACGCCCGCAGAGATTATTGGTTCCGGGCTCTGGAAGCGACAATCACAGGAATTTTTTCTTATTTTGCACAGGCGAAGATGTTATTTTGACAATGCTCAAGACCGATTTTCAGCAATTTTGGACGTCCAATATGGCTGCCGGCAGCCATTTTGTCTGAAATTTGGGGATCGGGGAGATACACGACTCTGTCCCTGTGGCGACTGAGTTATCTAGTTTATTAAAGTCTGCCCCAGACAGTGCAACTTTGCCTGAGGCAAGTGACACGCCTGTGTACTGCATCAGGCAATGCTGCACCGTATGGGGATGATTTTTGCTGCGTAACTTCACCGCATAACAGTGCAGCAGCGTATCTAGCATGCTAGATATTGTCGCGTCACACAAGGAAGTAACTCACCGTGTGGGGGCTACCTGCAATGTTACACGTGCTCGACCGATCACAACGTGCAGACTCATCATATGATGAGCAGATGAATCACATGATACAGAAAATGGCTGCGCCCATGCTAAATCCTCGGCCAGGATGTCTATTTCAGTTTCAGAGGGTGCCGCCATTTTTCTATATCATGTGACTCATCTGCACATCATATGACAGGTCTGCACGTTGTGATTGGTCGAGCACGTGTAACATTGCAGCAGGTAGCCCCCACAGGGTGAGTAACTTCCTTGCGTAATGCGACAATATCTAGCATGCTAGATATGCTGCTGCACTGTTTAATCATATACACCAGCAAACACTATGGCGAAACAATGTGTTCAGCAAAGACTGGGACTCTGAGACTCCAAGGATTGAAATGATTGGTTTGTGAATAAAACATCGCTCAGCATTCATTGAATGAATTTACATGCAGCAAAACAATCTTTTACAACAACATCAATGTCCTTCCTCCATTAGATTTTATGTCTGGCTATAATAAATAATATCCAACACTTAATACATTTGCAACCTTTTCGTCACTCATTTTTCAGAGGAAAAGTAAGTATCATCCACGTTTCACTGATCATAACATGAACAAAGAACAGGGACCTAGTTAACTAGACTAAAGGTTGTAACAGGCTTTCATGTTTTTGGGAGTATGTTTTCTCTTTAATGACAGGGAAAATTTTTCATTTAATATCTTATCTATTTCATCATCGGCTAACACCTTCATGTCTATTAGATCAATTCCATCCTGGTAGCTGTAAGTGACCTTACTATATATACTGCCAACGAGCCCTTTAAATCCAGTTGCAGTTTGCAGGGAGAATATAGACTTGTTTGTGAACAGAGACTTTGGCGAGGTCTGAAGAAATTCCACGGTATCTTGGAAGTAGTCAATGTTCCATGGAGTCAGAGTGAAGCAATATAATGGTATTTTTAAGCTTTTGTTTATGACTTGAATTAGAAAATTTCTCATTTGGAATGAATGGTCTTCTACTGGTTTTCTCCAAGATCCACACACCACTTTTCTTCACAAGGTGGAAAATATCGGCGAACTGTGGTTGATCTTTCTCTGAGACCAGTTCAACAGGTTGACGTATTTGACCCGACATGCCATAGCTCACATCTGCAATGTATGCTTTCTCATCAATTCTGACCATATTGATAAGATGGGCTTCCAAAGAGTCAAATTCATTTTTGTATCTGTTAAACACTCTTGCCCCCAGTGTTGTGCAGTCGTAGCCCATCTCTTTCAGTACCCAGGAGAAGAGCTGGTTATTTTCACAGCACCACCCTCCTCAATTATCCTTCACAATCTTGGTGTAGACTGACTCCAGGTCTGTGGTGATCCACTCACCACAATGAATGCTGAGGTTTTCAAATGGGATCGACAGGACATGGCGCTGGGGGACATTAGTTAGGGTTTCCTAATGTGCTTTATCAAAAGGACCGTCGAAAGCAATTCTTTTCAAATGGCTTTCCAGATTCATGTTGCTCTGCAAAAGATAATTCATAACTGAATTATGTTTATGGAATCAATCAGCTACAAAAATTATTTTCAAATGTATTTTGATGTGAATACATGTACACAACTTCTTCTTAACAATTGTAGCACGAAACTTCGCAGTCTCCAAACGAGGGTGGTAGATGCCTGAATATGAGCAAGCTTTAGATCTTACTGACGAGCACCCAGCTGGCCAACAGGAGGTGCTTGAGGAATAAACAAAGAAACTATTTATAATATCTCATCCCGGCAGTGCCTTCCCAATTTGTTTCCCTGCAGTGCGAAGCCAATTGTGCACTGCTCTGAAAAAAGCTGCCGACCGGTTAGAGAATAATTAATTTTCTTATAATATTTATTTTATATAAGTATTATCATTATATTCTCATTTTATCACAATTTCACAGAAGCTGGGAATATATATTTACCGTGCATTTAGATTCCTTCACTTTTTTCACATTTGTCATGTTGTCGCTTTGTGCTCAAAATTGTTTCTGTGTGGTTTTACAAAATGAACCATGTGCAAACACCAGTAAAATGCAAAAAGGAGGCTTTATTTCTGAAGGAGGAAACCCCCCCAACAGAGCAGGCGACAGTACAAAGTCCACAATCCAAAATTCGAATCCAGGGGGCGAAATCCAGAACCGTAATCAGGGCACCAATCACAAAAATCGTAGTCAGACAAAAATGGGTCAATAAACAAGAATGCGGTGAAGTACAGGGATATGGCAAAGCTCGAAGTCTAGGACGGTCCAGTCAGAAAGACAATCACAATGATACAAGGCAAGAGAAGCATGGCACAGGTAACAAGGAAGTAACGATCTGACAAGGAAGTGTGACAAACAGACATCTAATATACATTTCCGGGTGACCACATGACAAGGAAACACAGGTGCAATCAGGGGGAATGATAATCATGGAGAGACACATTGGCAACAAACTAATTACAAGAAATTGGCCGTAGCCAAAAGGCAGACAGGGATCACAAGACAAACCTATAGACAGATAACAGCTCCAGTCAAGGAGTACTAAAGTGCATAGATAATGAGAGAGAAAGAACAGCACAAATTAGTTGTGGAGACCCACAGAAGTGCAGCAGAGATAATTAGGGAGAGGTATAAAAACTGATCTTATACCGAAATTGCGTGTTTGCGGATCACATTTGTATGGAGCTCTATGGCGAAAGATATCGCATATTTTTTTACTCTTCTCAACCACAAAAGATATGTTTTAATTTGCGCACTCGCAAACATGACATACACGCAATGATATAGTTTAGATTGTTTAAAATCACATAATTTCTTTTTATTTTTCAAATTTTAACTTTTTGAAACTTTGTTGTAGTATTACAAGTTTTTAATCGGCGTTGTTGAATAAATGTCTAATACCAATATTTTTTTTTTATTTCCAAAACGACAAAAGTTGCTATCCATGTTCCACATGGTAAACTCTTTAATTGGGATGCATCTTACTTTGAAATCTATTCAAACGTTTGGATTCTTGAACATGATAATTCCTTCTAAGTTGTATGGAAATGTTCTTACTGCAGACAATATCTGTATGTGGATTTGTTGAAATCTACCATTTCATTGAATTTCACTATCTTGAGTCCCTGCACCTTTTCCTTCATTGATTGGAAATGCCCATTTTGTGTTTAAATTAATTAATTAATTCATATATTTTCTAATAGCCTATACTTACACATGCATGGGTGGCACAGCGGTGCAGTGGGTAGCACTACCGTCTGACAACAAGGTCATAGGTTTGAATGCGGCCAGGGGACATTTTGTGTGGAGTTTGCATGTTCTACTCGGGTTTGTGGGGGGATTTCCCTGGGTACACCGCTTTCCTCCCCCAGTCTAAAGACATTCATGCCAGGCGAAATTGAGACTCTAAATTGCCAGTAGGTATGAACTGTGTGCACTCCCTACAATGGATTGGCAAGCAGTTTTTGGTGGATCCCTGCCTGTCTACCATAGTCAGCTGGGATAAGCTCCAGCTGTGACCATCGTGAGGAAGAGGTGGAACAGATAATTGATGGATATTTAAACCTCCTTTTATCTTTGGAGTAAAATTAACCTCATTGTTTAGGGTTTCAAACATTAGTTGAATGAGATTTATTATGTCTCTAAATTTACAACCCCAATTCTGAAATAGTTGAGATGAAGTGTAAATTGTATATAAAATCAAAATGCAATGACTTTCAGATCACATGAGCCAATATGTTATCTACAATAGAACATGGATAACATTTCAAATGTTGAAACTGAGACACTTTCATTTTTATCCAAAAATGAGCTTATTTCAAATTTTCTGGCTGCAACAGGTCTCACAAAAGTTGGGACACAGGCAAAAAAAAAAAGGGCTGAAAAAGCTATTGATATAAATAAAAGAATCAGCGGAAAGAACACTTAGCAAGTAATTAAGTTAACTTGCATCAGATATGTAACATGATTGGCTATAAAAGAGATGTCTTAGAGAGGCTGAGTCTCTCAGAAGTAAAGATGGCCAGAGGCTCTCCATGTGAGGAATCGATCTGGAACCAAATGCAAGGACACGGGATTGCAAAAAATAGGTGCTTTATTGAATAAGGGGGATAACCCCCGCAGAGAGAAAGGCGACAGTACAGAGTCCGTAATCCAAAGCTCGAATTCCAATGGGACAGAGCAGAGTTCGTTACCAGGGCACCAATCACAAAAATTGTAGTCAGACAAAACAGATCCGGAACACAGGCGTAGGTTTGAGGGAGAAGCAAATCATAAGCCAAAGGACAGTCCGAATCGTATACAGGGCAGCAATCCACAAAATCGAGGTCGGGCAGAAAAAGGTCAAAAATACACAGATGCAACAACATCCAAAAGGGCAAACCAAGAATCAGAAGTCGGGCAATCCAGTCAGAAAGATAAATCACAATGAGTCGAGGCGGAAACAAACGTGGCACAAGAAACAAGGAAGTTACGATCTGACTTGGAAGTGTAAGTGAAGACACCTTAAATACACATCCGGGGTGAACACATGACAAGGGCGGACAGGTGCAATCAATGAAACAATAATCAGGATTGACACATGAGGAATAATCTAATTACATGAATTTGGAAAATGCCAAAACGCAGACAGGGATTACAAGACAGTCCTATGAACAAACAACGGCTCCGATTAGGGAGTACTAAAGTGTATAGTCTAAAGAAAAGGGAAAGCCTGAGATATAAGTGGAAAACTGCAGTAGAGATAATTAGGGATAGGCAAGGAGGGCGGAGATAAGAATTGAGCGATTGCTGAGAGATCGTTAGTCAATTAGTATGTGCAGCTATACAATCCCGAGTGCAAGTTAGTAAGTTAGTAAAAATATACAATGTTAATAAGTGTTAGTAATTATCGAAAACAATAAACTGTTAGTACTGTTAGTAGATAGCAAAAGGAGAGAGGAAGGAAGAACACGAGATATGAAGGATGATTGAAATCCCAGAAACCAGTAAATCACCCGAATGGGTGGCACGTAAGACTAAACCGTGAGCAAAGACCTACACAAGACAATACGGGGTAGACGTAGTGTAAAGCATGGCATGGCAGAAATAAACAAGACAAGAAAATGAAAACATGGCATGATACTATGGCAAGGAAAATAATAAAAACATGAAATCTGAAATACCAAAACACAATACATGAGGCTAAGAATAGTCGAAGGGCAGGCAGTGGTCACTAAACACGAAAATCAATAACATGGCAAAGCCAGGCACAAAACTTAAACATGGCATGAAAACAGGATCCTAACACTCCAACCTGTGAAGGCTTGCATAAAAAAACTTGTGGAATACTTTAAAAACAATGTTCCTCAACCTCAAATAGAAAGCTTTGAAGGTCTCATCATCGACAGTGCATAACATCATCAAAAGATTTGGAAAAACTGGAAAAATCTCTGTGCGTAAGGGAAAAGGCCGAAGACCTTTAATGGATGTCCGTGACCTTTGGGCCCTCAACCGCCACTGCATCGCTCACCGGCAGGATTCGGTCATTGACATTACTAAATGGGCCCAGGAATACTTCAAGAAACCATTGTCTTTAAACAAAGTCTGCCGTGCCATCCACAGATGCCACCTAAAACTCCATCTTGCAAAAAGGAAGCCATTGTTGAGCATGATCCAGGAGCGCCACCGTGGACTGTGGGCCAAGGCTCATTTAAAATGGACTGTAGCAAAGTGGGAAAGTGTCTTGTGGTCAGACGAGTCCAAATTTGACATTCTTGTTGGAAGTCATGTGTGTTGTGTCCTCTGGGCTTATGAGGAGAAAGACCGCCCCTCCTGTTATCAGCGATCAGTTCAAAAACCAGCATCTTGGATGGTCTGCGAATGCATTTGTGTATATGGTGTGGGACACTAGCATGTTTTAAAAAGCACCATGAATGCTGAAAGGTATATAAAGGTTTTAGAGCAACATATGCTGCCCTCCAGATGTCTATTCCAGGGAAGGCTTTGTATCTCGGCAGGACAATGCAAAACCACATACTGCAGCTATTACAACAGCATGGTTTTGTAGTAGAAGAGTCTGTCTGCTGAACTGGCCTGCCTGCAGCCCTGATCTTTCACCGATTGAGAACATTTGGCGCATAATTGAACGAAAAGTCCGTCAAAGTAGAGCCAAAACTCTCCAGCAGCTGGAGCCTGTATTAAACAAGAGTGGGATCAAATTCCAATGGTTAAGCTCAAGAAACTTGTCTCCTCAATACCCAGATGCCTCCAGTCTGTGTTAAAAAGAAGAGAGGATGCTACATCATAGTAAACAGGCCCCTGTCCCAGCTTTTTAGAGACATGTAGCAGCCATCAAATTTGAAATGAGCTCATTTTGTGGATAAAACTGTGAAATTTCTCAGTTCAACATTTGCTATATTATCTCTGTTCTATTGTGAATAAAATACAGGCTGGTGTGATTTGAAAGTCATTGCATTTTGATTTAATTCACAATTTACACTTTGTCCCAACTATTTCGGAATTGGGGTTGTAAAACAAAGGTTTAACTTCTTCTATATCAGGCAAGAAAAGAAAAGCGTAGTTATGTTTTCATACCTTGACATGTTTCGACAGGATGTGAGGCGATAGAAATCTGGAAGCAAGCCCAAAGGCTTTCCCAACTGACACGAGGGAGTGTACATGCTGTCCCACACTTGGAGTACCGTTCTAAAGGAGTGAACAGACTGCAGGAGGAGTGACCGACCAGTCAGATTTTGATATGTTTATGACATATCCACTGTGCGTGTCGCTGATCTGAGCCGATACTGCAGGTGGACGAGCTGGATGTAGCGATCTTGTGCTGGTGTGATCACACGTGGCTGATGTGGATGAGGTCGATTTGCAGTACTGCCCATCTGTCGGAAACGAACTCTCAAACGGCCTGTCATCCAATAGTTAACATTCAGCTGCACAGCGACCGCTGGTAGACATCCCTGCATCCAGCATGCCAATGGCACGTTCCCGTATGATCTGAGGCATGATGACTTTTGACAAAAATTGACATTTTGGAGTGGCCTTTTATTGTCCCCAGTATAAGGAGTGTCTGGGTACTGCTCATTCTGTCTGATCACCATCTGGAAATGCCACACCCATATACTGAGTGTAATTGCTTCATCACTGAGCAAATGCTCCGTGCCAGTGAGGTGGATTTAAAAAAGGGTACAGAAATAAAGAGAATTATCCCTACTGTACAAGTAAAAGTCAGCATATGCTCACCTAGAGTTGTTAACTCCATGTGGCATCAAAATTTGACATTGGGCATTTATATTTTTGTTCAGAGTAGTTTGAAAGAGAAAACTGACATGTTTAATATCCACTGTCGACATTTTGGCACCAAGAAAACAGGCAGCAAAAGAAGAAGGAAAGCATGACAGAAAAGTTGGAGGAAAGTACGATCAGTGGAGCGAGGAAAGATTGAAGCATGCGAAAAATGAATACAAAAAGATGCTGGATACAGGACAAAGGCCAAAACAAAGATTTATAGTTAGGGCGTGGAAAGGCGAGTGAATTGGGAAATAAGTGGCACAGAACATGATTCATTTTCGAACGCTGGTTACATTGCAGCGACTGCTGGAGCAGCTTTCCACACGCGGTCACAATCTTGCCTCAACTCAATACGGTAACATCGCCTTCGTTTCGACGCTTTTGAGTTTTCCCACCATCACTTTGTTCCGCTATGGCCGTAGAGTTTAACGCAACGTGCGTATCACAACGACATTGTATAATTGAAACACAAAGGGAAATATTCACGCAAATAGCGCAAATTGTCGAGGAATAGGCAACAGTCAAAGACACGACAGGAAGTAACCGCTAAAGATTGTCTTTCTCCGTAGTTGCCACGGGAAGGTAGGTCCCCATATTAACATGCACGGATCCTTCTATCATGTAATTTCTACTTTTAGTTTGACCAATGATAACTTGCTTATTAGTCTTCGACTAACTATGTCGTGAAAATATAAACGTAATCGTCGCCATGGTGAAGAATTTTTTAAATAATAAAGCGAAGTTAATGTTACACAACTGACCGACCGACCTGTTAAAGCTTGATTTGCGGGTCTGCTTGCGTCGCCCGAACCAAGAACGCTTACTTAATAATCCCGATGAGCCAAAAGGGAGTTTATGTAGCTGCATTGCACTCCCAATAAAAGGAAAATTTGCTGTAAATTCAAACTGATGTTGGCATGATCGGAAAGCATCTCAACTATGATTCAGTGAGGTTTTTCAATGAAGTTTTTGCAAATCTGAAGTTTAAATCTACACTGCCTCAAAAACGAATTTGTCCCCATTCTAATTTCCACAATTTTGGATATTTGTCTGACTAATTAATTTCTAGTCTTTTTACAGAGTGTATTCAGATGAGGAGAATTTGTGGAAAAGCAAATTGTGAATAACCGAATCCTGTTATTTCATCGATATTGACATACACGTTCAATCAGGCGAAGTGACTGATGCCAGAAAAAAAGTGGCTGCACTATTTTGTCTACCTGTGTCGAGTGGGGAGATTAGGCCTGCTTGATTTATTTATAGCACGTTCTCAAGATTGGCTATGTTCACGAGTACGCAAAAGATATTGTTTTATATTTTGAATTGACATTGTACTTGCTAGATAGGCGTTTTAAATGCCGTCGTCTGTTACCAAGGCTACAAGTAGGGCATTGTCTGAATTTGAATAAAGTTGTTTTATTTTAGCTAGGACGATATTTTTCACATCAATGAAAGTGAAAAGGAGTGAAATGTGCGCCTAGAGTGACAAAAGGGTACAAAAGCTTTTGCTGTGTTCTCCTCTCAGAAAAAGATGGGGTTACTTCAAAATATGGGTAGTCTCGTTCTGCCACTTCTCCAATTGTGATCATTTACATGATAGAACACCATCTTCGGTTTGATGATATTTTGTCTATTCCATTGTAAAGCCTCTTAAGATTTTTGCAATAGTACTCTGAACAATTGAGTTGTATTTTCAACTTGCAGGTGTCCCTTGGGTACCATTTTTGTTCAGTGTGTATCTAATGCTAAAATCATCGATACTGAGGTCATCAGAGGTGAACGAGGGCTTTTCCTTAAATGTTCGTCTCGGGTCTTTTATGACTCTCCTGGATGAGTGGTTGTTTCACTCTTGGAGAAATTTTGGTTGGCCAGCCTCCCTTGGGGAGATTTACCACAGCCGGGTTTAGTCCTCATGTATATGGAGAAGTTGCTTTAGCTGTGGTGTCCCAGAGCCTTAAAACTGGTCTTAAGATCTTTGCCAGACTGATATATTTCAGTGACTTAGGCTTTCTTCTGTTCTCTTTGAGAATTTTTTGATGCCTTACTGAGCCACTTGTGTCATTTTAAGCTTTTGCTCATTTCTGTTGATGTGATGTCCAGATTCAACCAAGTAGGCCGTAAATAAGCCTTGATGTGTCTTTTCAAATTCAGCGTGGCTAAATTTGTTAATTTGACAGACTGAGTTACTATAGGGCAATTTTGTTTTCATGCTGGGCCAGTTGGTGTTAGATATTGTTTTCCATCAAAAAAAATGAAATGATCTTTGCAAATTTTTCTGTGTTTACTCAGGTTGTTTTTTCCTATCTTGCATTTTGTTTGAAGATCTGAAATGATGAAAGGTGACAAATTTGCAAAAATAAGAGAGATTAGAAACGGGAAAGTACTTGCTCATGGCACTACATGAGATCGTTCTTTGCTACTTGATTGGCCTACCTGCTGGGTGTTAAATTTTTATATGCTTTTTGTGTTAGGTGGTGACATTTGAAGCTGCTATATCTCATCTGCATCAATGGAACAGCCGGACTGCATATTGGCTGACACATACCTAATCACAGGTGGCGGCGGCTATTTTGGCTTCCGGTAAGATCCCCAATTGCTATTTTTCTCATTTGCTTAAATACTGTGAACACAAGCAAGTGGTAGTATTGATTGTTTCAAATTGTAACAGGAGAGCTATGCATGCTGAAATATGCTACTGCATCACCTCAAGGCAGCAACAGTCATTCTTGAAATGTAACTTTTTGGTGATTGTCCTTTTACATTCAAGTAGGAAAAAGTACTTCTGGTTTTATTTAGTATACAATGCTTCCTCTATATGTCCTTTTCATTATTTTTAGTTTTATTCCTACTGGAATCACAAAAATCCTTTGCGCTCCAAATCGGTCTACAACAGGTGCGTAGGTGAAGGAAATCAGTGTCAAAAAGAGAAAATAACACCCGCACACTGTCAATACTTGCAAAAATGTAGATATACTTTAATGAGCTACAATGTTTCGGTCACAGACCTTCATCAGGTAGACGTTCTTGTTGTTGTTGTATAATATATACGTCTACCTGATGAAGGTCTGTGACCGAAACGTTGTAGCTCATTGAAGTATATCTACATTTTTGCAAGTATTGACAGTGTGTGGGTGTTATTTTCAGTTTTATTCCTACTAAAAAGTGGATAGGAATGAGTGCTGTCCTTCCATCTGTCTGTCCGTCTGTCCACCCGTTATGCTCCTTTTCCGGGCCAGCACTTCCTCACTTTTCTTACTTTATCCATCCTCTTGTACCCCCTGGGATGTTGTGGGGAAAAAAGGCTAGCTGTCAGCAGCAAGCCTGGAAGCTCTGAGAGGTGGGGTGCCATACAAGGTCAATATCTCCTTGACGCCTTCAATCCAGGTTTTCCTGGGTCTGCCTCTGGCTTTGTCAGCAGTTTTTCATTTGTTGTAGGCTCTACTGGCAGGTGCTGTGGTGGCATCCAGACAACATGCCTGGGCCATCTGGTTCTCTGCTGTTGGATGAAGTGAAGGATTGGTGTTGATGCCACCGTCTGTCTTATAGCAGTATTCAGGATCTTGTCGAGTGTGGTTATACTGATGGTTCTTCTGAGGCATCTCATCTCACAGGGAGTCATTTTTCGCTCAGGTGGCTTGGTCAGGGTCCAGGTTTGGAATTCATAAGTCAGCGTGGGAGGGAAAATGGAGTTGATGAGTTTGCCTTTTGTTTCTGTTGGGATGCTTGGATGCTTTAGGAGTGGTGCCAGTTGGTAGCTGACACTGTTGGCTTTCTGGTGTCTTGTTTCTTGTTTTCCAGAACTACCAAACCTTTCAATCTTTCTAAAGGAAATTCAGTGTTTATTGTGAAGGCGTGCCTTTTTGTACTTCTGTCCATCGTCATGTTCATCTGTATCTTCTTCCACCACATTTTGTTTCCTGGCTTGATATCAGGTATCTTGTTTTTTTTTCTGGGCCAGAACTCCTGAAACATTCAATGTTTCTCAACTAAATTAAATTTTATACATGGACACATCTCATTGTGTCGATGTGCCTCTTCATACTTCCATCTGTCCTCCTGTCTGTCTGTCTGTTCTCCTCCACATTTTGTTTTGGCGATTGAAACTGGGATGTTGCCCTAAAAAAAGAACCATTGGTGGAACAGGGGGGCAGGTTGCTCTTATTCCCCAGTAAATCTAAGACACTATTCAAATGGTGCCAAACATTTTACTGAAAGATGCCGCTCAACGGTTGAGGGAATAGCCTTTGCTTAAAAAAAGAAATAAGCTATGGGTGGAGAGGTCACAGGACTCGTCTCAGGATTTTTCTTCCCTGGACTTTTCATCCCCAAATTTTTCATCCCCATGGACTCTTCATTCCTGAGGACTTTTAGTCCCTGGAATTTTTGTCCCCTAATGATACCAAAACATGCCACCATTATTGACAGATGATGGGCAGACAGATCATCATGATATAAGGGTTACGGTTAGGCGTATAATGCAGGAAGAGGGCTAAGCATTATTGGGGATGAACAGGCCAGGGATGGAAAGTTCATGGGGACGAAAATTTGGGGAGGAGAAATCCAGGGATGAAGATTCCTTGGGCCGGGTGGAGATATTCAGATTCAGCCCAAATAACTCTCACCAGCCTGCATGTGATGTAGGAAGTGTAGCCAAATCTGAATGCCATGCCGTATGCCTTTTTTTCTGAAAAAGGCAGCGCACACACAAAAAAAATGATCGGGTTGTTCTACTGCACAGTTAGTGGGTTGGTAAGCACTCCAGATACCATGGCCTCGTCTACATGGAGACGGCGATTTTCGAAAATGGCCTTTTTTTTCTCATTTCTGAAAAATCCTCTGTCCACAAGGCATCATTTCTAAAAATATCTGCGTCCATGCGGAGATGCCTAAAATGACCCAAAATGCTGTCGTAAATATTCCAGGCCTGTGCTTGGCGATGTATGGCGCAGCAGCGTTTCTATGGAAATAGACCAGAAACAGAGAAGAAGGCGGCGAGCATGCGTATAAAGCTTGCGCTTTGTGTACAGAATAGAGATTAGTGGTTGGGGGTGGGTGCTGAGATGGCGGCTATCACGTCATCATTATCAAAAAACCCATTTTGGTTGTCCACATGAAAATGCTGGGGTGGCGTTTTCAGATTTTCTCACTCTGGCACCCATTTTCAAAAAATACCGTTTTTCGTCCTGCAATTTCACCGTCTCCGTGTGGACGCAAGGCCGAAACGTTAAAATATTTATGCGTCTTCAAAAAAATCCTTCTGGTGTGGACGGGCCTAAAAATGTATGTGCACAAGTACTGAAAAAGTGAGTTTTTTGTAAGATGTCCCCTTTAACTTGCCACCAGTCGATTTCAGTGTAGTAGAATGTTAAGACTCTTCTGATCACTGCTTTTTGAGTTTATTTGAATTTCCCATGATATGCCAACTTTTATGAAACTGAGATTGTGCATTTGCTTTACTGCTGCCAGGTTACACTCCTTGAAAGGCTTTTCTTTTTCCTCCTTATAGCCTTGCTTGTGCATTACACAGAAAGGCGGCCAAAGTCATTCTGTTTGATGTACGGACCCCAAATCAAGCAATGCCGGAGGGTATGGTGTTCAAGAAGGGGGACGTCCGTGACCTTGTGCAGGTGAAGGAGGCGACACGAGGAGTAGACTGCGTCTTCCACATCGCCTCCTATGGCATGTCTGGGAGGGAGCAACTCAACAGGGGCCTAATCGAGGAAGTGAATGTTCAGGGGACAAAGAACGTGATTACAGCTTGTTTAGCCAATAGTGTGCCCAGGCTGGTCTACACGAGCACCTTTAATGTAGTTTTTGGAGGCCAGGTCATAAAGAACGGCGACGAGAGCCTCCCCTACCTGCCCCTCCACCTCCACCCTGACCACTACTCCAGGACAAAGTCACTGGCAGAGATGGTTGTGCTTAATGCTAACAATGCCCCATTGCACGATGGGTCAGGTGTCTTACGAAGCTGCGCACTGCGCCCCGCGGGCATTTATGGACCTGGTGAACAGAGGCACTTGCCGAGGATAGTGGGCTACATCGAGCAGGGGATTTTTAAGTTTGTGTACGGGGAGGCCAGCAGCCTAGTTGAGTTTGTCCATGTGGATAATCTGGTTTCTGCACATGAGCTTGCAGCAGCTTCCCTTGGCTTTGAGAAGCAGCACTGTGCTGCTGGCCAGGCCTACTTCATATCGGACGGCAGGCCAGTCAACAACTTTGAGTTCTTCAGGCCACTCGTGGAGGGTCTGGGTTACTCCTTCCCGAAAGTGCGCCTGCCCGTTTCTCTGATTTACTTCTTTGCATTTCTCACTGAGATGGTTCACTGCATTGTAGGCCGGGTCTATAACTTCCAGCCTCTACTGACACGCACTGAGGTCTACAAGACAGGAGTCACACACTACTTCAGTTTAGAAAAAGCAAAGAAAGAGTTAGGATATGAGCCCCAGGAATACAATCTGGATGAAGTTGTTCATTGGTTTAAGAGTAAAGGCCATGGAAGAAAGCCACTTGGCTCCACTTTTAAACCACTGATTAAGTATACTTTGTTTATAATTGCATTTATTTCTGCGATTCTCTCTTGCCTTCCCGTAGTTGGGACATTGTCTCCAAATGCAGAAGTATGATTAACTAATTTTTGCATCTTCTAGGGTATGGTGGATGCATAGTAGAAAACAGTTGTCATATGATTACTGTGCCTTCAGGCAGGTTTAATTCTCCAAAGTTTATTTTTCTTTTTACTGAATTGAATGATGAAATTGTCATATTTGCGTATCTTTTCCTCTGTTACTCCATGGTGTCACAATGAAATTTACCATTTGGATGTAAGAAGATATTGTGACCTGGAACAGCCTATTTGGTTTCTACTTTATCCCTTTTTAGCCCTCTCTGTGGCCCAATGCAAATTTTTTTCACAAAGGAAAAGGCATTCCACTTCTGTGACTCTCTCCCTGTGCTTCTCTCATCCAACTTGATGATTCCAAGTTTTTCTTATGCTTTGTACTTCCAGCTCAAGTGTAATTCTTTAATTCTATTTGAGGGGAGTTGGATCCATTCCAGTCCAAGAAGGACCTTTTATTTTGTAACTGATTGCTGCGGTGGAAGGTAATACTCAGTCGTATTTTAATGCAGAATCATGTTTCATTTTCTCTGTAAAATATTTATTAAACTGTTGTACTAATGACCATGGTTTGATGGGCCTTTTTTGGGGAGTTGAACTCATGCCACCCCTTGGAAATGATTGCTAAAAATATACAGTGGGCTCCAAAATTACTGGCATCCCTCACTGGCAATGTACAAACAATAATAAAAAAACCGTAAATACAGAGAAACAGAATATACCAAAATGTGTGCTCTCTGAGAGATCTCTTATATAAATGACCGAATTATATTATTAACTCTGCTGCTGGTTGAAAGACATTTATGTCACTATTCATGTGTTTACCGGTAGAGCAACATTATTTATACACTTGACGTTTTTATTGTCACCACAGATATGGTTAGCCAACAGTTAATATAAGAAAAATGTGCTATTTGAGTTGCTGTATTGCTGTAAAATTTTTTGTGTCGTCTTTTTGTAAAATAAATATATATATCAGTTGCTCGAAGAAAATCAACTAGTAAAAGGTTAATATTACCAAATAAATGTCCCTCTTAGCGACTTTTTTCAATGAACGAATAATTGATTAAACGCAGATTCAGCAGCGCCGACGTCTCTTGCCTACTGGTTGGAAATTAGCTGCAACAACATTTTATGCCACTAGATGGCGTAGTTCAACTTAGGGTTTTCCTCAGACCTGCTGCTACCACATAGAACGGCCAGTGCCAACTAGTTGATAATTAATTTAATTGTGTACGCAATATTATCACGAATTTCTCCGTCAGAATTCTGATTAATTGACCTATATCGACTGTTGGATGGTAAATGCTTTGGAGTTTATGTTTCGGTTCTGAGAATCATCGAATAAATACTTACCAATGAATAAACTGCAAGACCCAGCCCAAGTCCGTGGAGATCTACGGTCCTGTTGGTTTTGTGAGCCCCATTTACTCCTGAGTCCTGAGCCTATTGGCAACTCAGCCAGATCTCTTGCTGTCTGTAGTATATGGTTTGTTGGATTTAGAGTGAAAACCATCAAGGGACTGACTCATAATTTGTTTTTCGTGGATTTCAAACCTCAACACCACACATTCGAAAGAGAAAAACTGCGTGAGACCCATATGGGAAAAAACATAATTTATGAAACAGTTGGTAAGATAAACGGAATGCAATGTTTGATGAAACTGGATGAACTTGGAAAAACTTGTCGTGTGTATATGCCCCCCCATGGAACAGGGATGGTCACTTGGACAGTCCTGGTTTAACACCAAATTCACGTTTGTATGCTCGTGCAATCATAATTACCTGTTTATGAAAAGACAAGCGAATCCGTAAAAGCGTAAAATTTATTAAGGGATGTATTTACATCAATTAATGAGTGCAATAAAAATGAATCATTAACCTATTTTATTGCGATTCCTACGGAAAAATTGCTTTCAAGAACTTAGGCCTATTGTGTCTTATTTGTGCTACAGGCTTAGGTCATAGCATGATAAACATTTTGGCGGGCCTAACCTGTGTGTGGAATATATGATATATGTGCATGCAAGTAATTTTATTTGGATCGTATAAAATTGATTCACGTATTTAACCTCGTTTATTAGCTAAAATTATGAATAACAAATCTTTGTTGAACACTTGGTCACAGGTGGATTTTGGAGGCCGGTGCACGGCGCTACGCACGTGAATTTCTATTTATTTACCTTTCAGGCCTCCATGAGCCTGTAAAAACCAGGCGGTTATGAAATTATTTTTATTATTATTGAACTCGTTTGTAAAGCTAATATACGACCATTCTTGGCGTAGCACTAGAATTCGCAAGGGTCTTAAGGACGTAGCCCATCATTTAGCGCTGAGAGTGCAGAGCTCCCGGAGCAAAGTATCTCTTTGAAAACTCGGCACCCCCTACGCGAGCTGGTCGCGATCATTGTTTCGCTGCAGAATTAACTACATTCCAAAGAGACGCAGCACACCATGACTCCGTCCCCACATTCCTTCCACATAAATTAGTCCCTGGTAATGTATCGCATTACAGTGAGTCTTTCCCGTATACGTGGTTCCGTGTACTACTTTTTTGTTATTGCCAGTGGGCAACCAATTTAGTATTGTAGAATTTCAGGATAAGTATGCTGGAAACTTAAAAGTTTCTCCCTATTGAAGAAGCTTAAGATGAAAAATTCCTCCGCGCAGCGCGCCATTGACTGTAGAGACCTTTCAACTTACCAAAGACTGATATTGACAAACGTCTTCTGCACTGGACGCAGTCAAATGCGAACGGGTACTTTTTTCGAAGGTGAAAGTCGTGTTGGATGCTACTGTTCAGGGGGAAATGAGTTGTATGCGTGAAACAGTGGGCTTTATTTGGGGTAAGCCAAAGTTGATTGTGATTTCCACGTAAAGGGGAATTGCTACTAGCTGTCTCAGAGTCGATAGTTAGCCAGCGCACGTCCTCCACCAAACTTAATTCTGGGGAGCAAAATATGGAGAGGAATGAGGATGTCCTAGGACTCAGGGCAAGTACGTTAATGGAAGATCTGTCGCTTTACGACGTGTATGATGATGGAATTTGCAGTGGAAAAAGAAATGCGCTTCCCAAACCGGATTTGGATCTTTCGACCGATATGATTCTTGAACAGAAAAGTAGAAGAATGAACGGTGCTGGTCCGGTGCCCCATCATCCACTCTACGCCTTTGAAAATTCCCCGGCGCCTGGGAATAAAGTGTACAACGCAGCCCTCGTGCGCCCGGTGAATGGTAATCGTGCGCTCCCACCGAATTTTTGCACTTCACGGAGAGATGGAGGTTATAGTGAAGATGACCACTGTAAATCCGAAGTTGCATTGCCATGTTACATCGGAGCTGCCGAGCGACAGAAGAGGTGCTCGTTAGAGATGCAGGGACACAGGTACAGCACTGGAAGCACGTATGATGGAGTGGTTTTGAACAAGCACGGACTTTTTCCTTCCTTCCCCAGCAACAAAAGCATCAGCGTCTGCATAAGTACGAGCCAAGACTGCCGATACAGTGCGACCAGCCCTCGGTCGAGTTTATCATCATCACTCTCTTCTCAGGACCACAGCAAGCATGCAAGCCCTAGATCTAGTGTCAGCAGCCCGCGTAGTAGCCTAGTGGTGCCTGGTCAAGACAAATACATCAGTCCCAGATCCAGCCTGGTGCAGTATGAAGGGATCAGTGCAGTCAGCCCGAGGTCCAGCTATGCAAGCACAGCCAGCGACACAAGCAAACATTCCAGCCCAAGGACCAGTTTCAACAGTTATGACGGCGGTAGTAGACCCAGCAGCAATCGCACCAGCGGCATCAGTATGGGATACGATCAAAGGCACGTTAGTCCGAGGTCCAGCACCGCAAGTCAATATTCCGGTGCTACTAGTCCGCGTTCCAGCTACTCCGATTCGCGGTATGTGCCTATCGGGAACCACGAGCTGGAGGGCGCATCGGTGCACGGCATGCCAGTTGTAAGCCTACGGTCCAGCTGCAACAGCCAGGATAGCAGTTTAAAACCAGGGGCAGTGGCGAACTGCGTGGTAAGCCCCCGCTCCAGCATTTCCAGCCACAGTTCCAGGAGTTCTCGCAGTTCCCGGGGTTCAATGAGCACATTCCAAGACCTCCAGATGTCTTCGCCTAGATCGTCAGTGTTGGGTCCTGGTGTGCAAGATTCAACAGTCCAAGATTTTGGCGACACAAGTAGCATCCAGAACAGAGCTAATCTTCATCAATCTTTGGTAACACATGAGCCGCAACAGAAGTCATCACAAACAGAATTAAACTCAGAAATAACGACAGGGGTCCCAGCATCTTTTAACTACGGGAGCACCTCTGCAAACTCGGTCTCGGCACAGAGGTTAAAGCTGCCTTACCAAGTCACGCCGACCCGTGAAAGTGGTCCCAGCCAAGTCGAAAGAAGGCTGGAGGCGCTCACTTTGGAGCTTGAGAAGGAGTTAGAGATGCACATGAAGAAGGAATATTTTGGTAAGTACAGTGATAATAAGCTGGCATCTTGACTGACCATTCGTTGCGTGATGTTGACGTTCACATTTCGCGGGTCGAAATGATCTGTTGCCAAATCTATGGTTCATTCTTGAGAGCTAGAGCTTGCTATCAGTTTTTTTCGGGTTGGCTTTAATAGATAATGCATGCAATATAAGCATTCCGGAATTAATGAAGGATAAACAATAAAAAACGGTCATGACCTGGTTTATGTACGTCTTATAGTGGGTAGACTAATTCCGTTGTAGGCAGATGTTTTCTGGAGTTGAATATCAATTGCAGACATGCTTCAAGCTGAATGAGCTGTGTTTTAGGATTTCTCATATTTTGGCCTTGAATCTGTTCTTGGGTTTTATTATTTGTTTGAACGAACCGATTGTAGCTCACGTATTTGTTAAATAATAATTTCTATATTTTTTATCAATGTACATTTTTTCTGAAATATGCAAATGAAACTAGTTGGTAATTTATATATTTTTCATTATACTTCATCTAAATTGTATCAGTAGTTGCTCCAAATTCAAAATTATTTCAATTTGGATTGGAATGGTGACATTTCTTTTGCAGAGTGCTTCTGCTAACTGGAGCATTAGCTTTTAACACGTATTGCTGACCACCCATTGGCTGGATTGCTGGGGCACAGCTGCCCAGCCATTGCCCAATGCCGTGAGCTTGCAGCATTTATTTGGGGAAGATTGGTCTGAGGTCATAATAGTGCCTCCAGAGAGGAGGCTCTCATCAAATAATCATCCCACATATTTCAGGGAAAACATTTGTTCTCCTTCTTTTTGTGGGATAAGCCCATTTTTGCAAAATTGAATGGAGTATGAACATTATTCGATGAAACTCATTAGTAGCTCAGCAGGCACAGAGACTGTTGTGATCAGCCCATCTAATTTCTTACGCAAGCATTGCACTAAAGGAAGGGGATCAGAGGGGACACTATGAACTGATTTTGAACAAAAATTAAGCTCTCTCCTGAATTAAAATGTGTTTTCTATTCTGCATCTCTGTTGAAAAGTGAATGAAGTCAATGACTAGGCTTAACCTCCGACTGTGAACCTAGCCATCTGAGAAGTTCCCCATTGTATTCAGTTGTGAGCTATGCCATTTTTTAAGCCTGTGTTTTTGTTCTTAAGAGTCCTGAAATCGTTGCAGTATCAGTTGAAGTACATTGTGTCTTTTAAGGGAATGTATTTGTATGCAAGAAACATCTGACTGTTTGCTGATTTTTCTCATCTTGTCTGTCACTCTCAGGCTATCTGCTGCTGTCTCTGTCACCCTGTTTGTTGCTAAGTTACGCTATCTGTCACTCTTACTGTCTATTACCCCCTTTCTCACACCCTGTCTGCCGCTCTGTCGCACCCAGTCTGCGTCTCTCTCACCCTGTCTGCTGCTCTTGCTCATCCTGTCTGCTGCTCTCTCTCACCCAGTCTGCGTCTCTCTCACCCTGTCTGCCGCTCTCTCACCCAGTCTGCGTCTCTCTCACCCTGTCTGCCGCTCTCTCAGCCTGTCTGCTTCTCTCTCACCCTGTCTGCCGCTCTCTCAGCCTGTCTGCTTCTCTCTCACCCTGTCTGCCGCTCTCTCTCACCTGGTCTGCTTCTCTCTCACCCTGTCTGCGACATTTGGCAAAGGATCTTAGCCCATGGGGCGGACATTGTTAATGGGCATCAAGTCTGATGTACTTAATCTTTTCCATGGCTGACATTGACATTTTGGAGCTTTTGGCATATTTCTGAATTGAGTTTTTACTTTGGAGAACTCCTATCCTGCCTCAGTGTGATATCAGTACTTCTTTGGAAAGTTGGTATGGTAAAATCCTCATGCTTTCGCTTGTAATTTGTGTTCACTTGTTTTATCAGTAGAAGGAATTAGCTTTTGATCAGATGAAGGCTTTTCGAAAGCGATATTTCTGCATGCAGGCAGATGCATGCACGCTCACACACCTTAAATGGATCCCTCATGAGGTCCTCCTACTCGACAAACTGTATTGAGTGATTGTTTCTCTGCTTTAAATTAAGAACACATTAAAAGTTTCCTGTTCAGCCTCCCCTGCCCTGTATTATAAATCCTGGCAAAATTCTTTTCAGAGGGAATTTATGCCTTTGTACCAATGGTTCTGGAACTTGTGTCTGAATGAGTTTCGTGTAGTGTGTGCCCCCACTGGTCAGAGATGGCTGGAGGTTTCATATCGGTGGCCCAAATTCAGCCATAAGGCTTTGGACTCTGATCGTTAGCATTGTTTTGTTTTGCATGTGTGCGCAAATGGGCAAAGATTAAAAAATTGTGAAAATGATGCTGTTATCAGCTGGTTTGGAAGGCCGAATGAATAGAGAGGTCAAAGATTGGGCATTCTCTTAAAATTTTGCTTTATTAATTGGATATCTCTTTAATGCGATGACTTTCTTGTAGTGTAGCCGTTTTGTTGGTTTTGAATGGATACATATTTTTATTGATCACTGGAAATTTCAGTCTCTTCTGTTCCCGGGTCCATAATTTTTTAAATTGGAAGTATTCATAGCACTTAATTAAGGTGACTCACACTGAATTGGATAATAAGGGTACAGTCAAAGTTCACTTTTTGTGCCTGAATATATTGGTCAACTTGTAGTAAAATTCTTATTTTCTAATTTATTTATTTACATAAAACAGGGACAATACACATCAGTAAACATTTACATGTAAATGTGCAAGATTGTAGCCAATGGCTACTTTCCATCTTTAGTCCCCTTGGCAGGTCGATATTAACATCAATAAAAGTACCGTCAACAAACAATCCAATTGCTGCTTCTGTTGTGTAGATTTATTTTGAAATCAGAGCCATTACACTGAGGCCTACAGCACTCTACTTCGCAATTCTGTGGTTGTTTCATGTGCCTACAATATCTTGAAATGGCACTACTTTTGACCTTTTCGATTGTGGTTTCCTTCAATGGAAAATCGTCTCTTGATGCTTGAGTTGTAAGCCATTGAGTCAATTTTTTATTGGGTTAAGTAGTTATTATTGACTGGGGAATCCAATGCTGCCAGTGCAGAATGCTGCAAATGAAACACTGTATGAGGCATTTTGACATGGGGGATTGGCCTAATCAAGCCTTGGTCTAATCAAGTGAAAATCACATTGCATAGATGCCTCGGCTAAATAACTGCAAAGTAAACTGCTTAAAGCACTGTATTGCACCCTGTTCTGCCTTGTTGACTGCTGCAATGAAATGCGCTCTTGTAGCGAAGCTGCAAAACGCTCCTTGCCCCTTCAGTAAAAAAGAGGCTCTGAGCCCCTCAGCAGTATGCCTGCACAGACGCCCTAAGAGCAGAGGCGTTGGTCTGAAGTACAGGCACACCCACACCTGCATATTTAAATTCCTCTTTGTTACTGTCACAGCCCATCATGAGGGACTACCTTTGAATTAGCCAATGAGGAGGCAGGGTCTGTATGTCAGGTGATTTACTGTTCATATATGGGACGTGGCTTAATATGCCAAGCGCTGTGATTAAATTCTGCATTGAAGTGCGCAATCTTGCAGGGATCCAGGCATATATTAGCTGAAGCCTCAAACTTGCGGCTTATGTGTCACTCTCCTGTTTAGACCACATGACACAGTGTCTGTGGTTTCCAAAAAGAATTTCAAATTTTGATTCATCTGACCACAGAACAGTTTTCCATTCTGTCTCAGATCATTTTCAATTAACTTTGGCCCAGAGAAGACGGCGCCGTTTCTGGATCGTGTTCACATATAGATTCTTCTTTGCATGATACAGCTTCAGCTTGTATTAGTAGATTGTGTGGCAAACAGTTCACAGACAATTATTTCTGGAAGTGTTCCTGAGCCCATGCAGTGTATTCCAACGCAGAATCATGCCGGTTTTTAATGCAGTGCCGCTTGAGGGCCCGAAGATCACGAGCAACCAGTACTTACCTTCGGACTTGTCCTTTGCGGACAGAGATTTCTCCAGATTCTCTGAATCTTTTGATGATATTATGTACCATAGATGGTGGGACATTCGAAGTCTTAACAACATTACATTGAGGAATATTTTTCTGTAATTGTTCCACAATATTTAGATGCAGTTTTTCACAGATTGGTGAACATCTGCTCATCTTTACTTCTGAGAGACTCTGCCTCTCTAAAATGCTCATTTTATATCTAGTGATGTTACTGACCTGTTGCCAATTAACCTAATTAGTTGCAAGAATGCTTCTCCAGCTGTTTTTTTATTAGTACCACTTAGGGGTGTCAACATTTACAATTTTTTCTACACGTGTAAATGGGACTTCTAACCGACGTGTACCCGGTAACACGTCGGAGATTTGTGATCTTTTTCTATCGCAGTTGCATTATATAACCACAGAAAGTAGAATGAGTTGAAAATAAAATCATCTATCATTTTGACAGATAGGAAAACGTACACGTGAAAGCTTACGAATTTTTAACCTTCTTTTTTAATCATTGTTTTAACTATTGCTCACTTTTGTACAATATTTTTTTAAACTTAAAGTGCAAACTGCATCCCTTTCTCACAAAGAGAGCTGCGTCTGAATTTTAATATGCGTCTCATAGTAAAAGTAGTCTCAAATTGGCGAGAGAAAGCAACTCAAAAAGAAGTTAAAGTAAGCTGAAGTGAGAGGAAAAAACTTCACCTTTATATCCACGTAGTTAAAAAGTAGAGGGGGACTCTCACAATTATTCATTAAAATTGGCGAAAAAAAGATGTTTTCTTCTTCCTCTTTAGACGCGAGGATATGTGATCAGGTCGTGAAAAGCTGACAGAACTGCAACCAACAATATAACGTACAACAACACGCAACAATATAGGCTAAAATAACAAGCCATTAACAGTTTTTGTTTTCAGCTGCACGACATTTGCACACGGAGAAGGTGATGAGCGCAGCGCTCTTCTCAAGTCCTCTGCAGCCTATTCTTGAAGTGGCGGGACACTGGCTGTGGGTTTATTTTTAATTTTTTTTATATTAAGGTTATATTGCGCCCCATGCATCTGTATGCGGATAACTGCACTAGTGGGGACATTTAAGTGTATAGTTAGTTAATGTTATTATCTGAAGCTTTCAGGCAACATTATCACCCCCAAAAATAGGCTACCTTATGTATTGGTGAGAAATGAACGAGGAGGAAAAAATGACGTGTGCACGGTTATTAATTTTTCCAAACGGTTATGATTTCTTATCCGCGTACCCGTTTACACGTGTAGATGTTGCCACCCCTAGTACCACTTACTTTTCTAGCCTTTTGTTGCCCATGTCCCAACTTTTTTGAGAGGTGTTGCTGCCATCAAATTCAAAATGAGTTAATATTTCTCACGAAATGGTAAAATGTCACACTTTTAACACCTGATATGTTGTCTGTGCACCATTGTGAATAAAATGTGGGTTTATGAGATTTGCAAATCATTGTATTCTGTTTTTATTCACGTTTTAGACAACGTCTCAACTTCAATGGAATTGGGGTTTGTACAAACACTGCCTCTTTATTTTTCTGAGTAGCAGCGGTATACAGACCTGAATGAACAAACTAGTGTTTATTGCAATATGGTTGTTACCAAAATACATCAGAGATGGGGCATAAAATTTGAATGTGTCATGGGAGCACTGGGATTGTAGAAACCAAAATATACCTAAAATGTGAGACCATGTAGTGCTATCGCTGAAAGAAAGGAATGTTTGATTTATCTCTACAGGGGCAGAAGTTTGTGCCCATTGTAGTGTGTCCTCACTATTACCTCGGAGCGTAAAGTTTAATGAGCCTCCCATTTCATAGAACGAAATGTTTTGCCGCCAGCTGTCTGATAAAACGAATACAGCCAGAGAATTATCCTGGCAATATCACTGTCTTCTACCGACTTGCACAGTCAACTTGGTCTGTTGGTTGGTCTATTTTTTCTCTCTAAATTAAAAATGTTCTGTCATAATTCTAGGTCCACTCTGTCACTGCAAAATCCTTATAATTTGCAAAATCACAGATGTCTGCGTGTGCTCTCCCAGCTCCTGCCTCTTGTACTGGTTCAGCTGTGCTGTCACTGTATAAGGGCGCTACGCTACGCTTCATGCCTTGTTGGTTCCTTGAATCGCAATGCAGCGATCCTCTAAATGAGATGGGCCGATTGAATTTTATGCTGTAACCACTTGGAAATGCCAAAGCTGAACCAGCAGTGCTGCCAAGGTAGCAACAGCACTGTCTAAACTGGATTCTGGATGGGCCTCTCCTTCTCTTCGTACAATATTAGTGATATATTTGGATGTCACAATGCAGGAGTTGGCAGTTTGTCTCAGTTTTTATCCTTTGTAGTGCTGTTCTCGTTCTCATACTGCTACTTGTTCAATACTAAAGATCCCTTTGATTTCTTTAAAGTTCCCGGACTCGCGCTCCACAAAGGAAGGGGAACTCATCTTTTGTGAAGTAGTAAACTCACGCGAGCGCAGGGATTGTAGGGATTTATCCTGACTCACCCTGCCTTACAGCAGTCTGAGTCACTTTTTCAGTCTATAACCTGGTGATTCACTGCCACTCATTGAACCAAACTGCTGTTCTCAAGCATCATGTTTTCACACTCCAGAAAGATGAGGGGCAGTATCAGGTGATAACTTGTTATCCACATTGTTGTTGTTGTTGTTTTTCTAAGGGGGGGTAACAGTCTTTGTCTCATTCTGTTACATTGGCTTAAAGGCTGTTTCCACCACTGGAGGGTTTTCTTTATCACTATTGTTGCTTCTTTTTCTGACAGTCCCAGCCTCGGTTTTTATTATTTTTTAACTAGCTTTTTTATTCCCACTGTAAAGCGACTTATGGGAAGAATCTCTGGAAAAGCACTAAAAATAAATGACAGTGAATGGCATTGTTTGTAAAATCGGAATTAATTACTTTGAAACAGTGGTTCACAAACTGGGTCCTGGCATACGCCGTGTATTCTGAGTTTCGTTCCATCTAGCCGCACTTACTATCAAGGAATTTTAACAAGCTATTGAATTTTCTTTAGAAGGTGCTTTTGATGTTTAGAGGGATTTCTGATCATTCTTCAACTTTATGCCCGCAATAGCTTTGCAGAACCCCAAAGGTTCACATAGAAATGTGACTTCTATAGTCACGGTAAAAGTTGAACTACTCTTGGAATTCAGTCTATTACGAATGATCCTCTGTTAGCCTCTGTATTGCTGCAACCATTGGCTGACATTCCATTCATTTTGAATAGCAGGGCTAATCCATTAAAAACAGACAAAATTCAATGAAAATCAGTGTATGGATGTTTCTCCTAATTGCCTCTGATAAAACTAACAACGGTTTCTAAATTCATATGTAATTTAGTAGCTAGCTAGCTAGTAGCTCTTGGAATTCAGTTTAAATATTAACGGAAATTGGACACACTTACTCTAAGTGCAAATTCTCCTTGAAAATAAATTGAGGCTAGCACTTCTTGGTATCTTTTGAGAAGTATAATAGCTCCCTTTCAGTATAAATATTGTCGCCAGTGCCACATTGCTCTGACCCAATTCAGTAGTATAAACCAGTCAGACAAAAAGCGGATAGCACACAATTATGTTGCCATTAAAATAAGCTGTGGGTGGAGATATTCGAATGTGGGGCGGAACAATTCTCTGCCTGCATGTGACGCAGGAAGCGGAGCCCAATCTGACCGGCGTACTAAATGCCATGTCTTATGAAAAAAAGGCAGCCCACAATAAAAACTGTCTGTGTTGTTTTATTCACAGTATGTGTGTCGGCAGGCATTCCTACTGCAGTATACAGTATAGTGCACTAGCACTGAAAGTGAGTTTTCCATCATATGCCCCTCTAATCATATTTTTTTCCATGAACATCAAAACATTGCAGATTTGCCTCATTTTCATTTGTCTTTGAATTAATTGTGCATTACCTACCTGATGGCTAGGACTGGTGGCCAGGAGTCAGGACTTCACCAATTAGCAGCCCCTTGATTCAGCTCAGTCTCTGGCCTAGTCCACACATACGTGTGTATTTTTTACGTGTGTCTTTCCTACTTCATTTTTCAAAATAATCTTCGTCCACGAGAAAATGCAAAAGTATGATCAAAAGTCGTGCCAAACCAACAGGCGGTGATGATGTAACGTCAGGCCTTGTAGGCCAATCACAGGCCTGAAAACTTGCTATAAGGCGAGTTACACTGCCTCACAAATCAAATACTCAGTTTTTCCTGGGCACAAATAATTGGTGAAAACAGAGTTTCTGGCTGGGTTCACTCTGGAAGGCGTTTTTCAAAAGGTCAGTTTTCATTAACCGAAAATGCAGTAGCAAAAAAATTCCTCTAGACAAAGGGCTGAAATGCATTTTTTCTTTTAAATGCAGGTGCATGTGCAAACGAGGCCTCTGATCAGTTTGGGATGATTGCCCCCTTTATTTAAGTATATGTTTGCAGATAGACAATGCGCTTCAACTTGTTCACAGATTATATTAATAGACATGTCATTTATAGCTATTTCTGACATAATGGGATTAAGAGTGTGAGTAATCCCACATGAAAAGCACATAGTAAAGAAAAACAAGTGTTTTGCCACTAACATGGCAATATCCCCCGCCGCCTCAATTTTACGTGTCTGTACGTACGTACGTTCGGACAGACGGAGCCCAATGCCATATCCCCCGCTTTGCGCTAATTGTGCGGCAGGGGATAATGATTAGCTTGTTAAAATGATTAGATTGCCATTGTGGTTGGAGCAAAAACCAGAATGCATTTTTTAAAGACCGAGTTCGGAAACCACTGCATGAACAGAACCCTGTAATGCCCTTTTGACTTTGCTCTCATTCTGACCCGCAGGTATGTGCATAAAATGTGGGAAAGGAGTTTATGGAGCCAGTCAGGCCTGCCAGGCGATGGGGAACCTGTACCACACCAACTGCTTCATCTGCCACTCCTGTGGTAATTATCCTTCTCCACCATTTCTCTCACCACCTCGTACCCCCATGCTGCTCTGTGGGATATGGCTCTATTACTTGACCGTTAAAGAGACAAGGGCCTCTAGCTCACACCCAGCACATCGTGGCACAGAACATGAAGCAAGTGTCTTTGCTAGTTTGTGTTCCGGAAAAGTTCTTGCTATCCTGCCCAGCACCCAGTTTGCATTAATAGCTAATGTAATTGCGCCAAACATGGGCATGTTGGTCTTAAAATGAGGTCAGGCGCATTGATGGGGTCTGAAATAGATTGCACAACTGAGCAACAAAAACCTGGTCTAAAGTCAATAGTCAGCTTTTAACTGCTACTTTAAGGGCGTATTATTTAGATAGTATTAAGGGCTTGTTGGCGAGTGGACAACGCACATACTCTTTGCTTGTTACATACTACACAGGGACGAACAGCTGCACCACGTGTAGAAAACAATTAAAAATAAAAATATTACGATGTGACAGATAATTGTTAAGATGCTTAAAAGATACGTGTCAGAATGGTGAGTGTGATCTACATCCCCATATCAGAGCATTATGTGATGCAGGCAATGTAAATTGGAAGGGAACCTATTCCATCTGGTAGTTTGTTATTCCACATGTGAGGTGACGCATATAGGTATTCGCAGATTATTCTGGATAATACCAGATACTGGCAAACTCTGTCATTCACCTGGTCTTTCAGAGGATCCCTCTGGAGGGGTGGCTGTTTGACGACAATGGTTAACCAATATACAACCCCAATTCTGAAATGGTTGGGACGAAGTGTAAATTGTGAATAAAATCAAAATGCAATGACTCTCAGATCACATGAGCCAATATTTTATTTACAACAGAACACAGATAACATTTCAAATGTTGAAACTGAGACATTTTACATTTTTATCCACCAAATGAGATCATTTCAAATTTTCTGGCTGCAACAGGTCGCAAAAATGTTGGGACACAGGCAAAAAAGGGCTGAAAAAGCAATTAATGTATTAGAGAATCAGCTGAAAGAACATTTAGCAAGTAATTAAGTTGACAGGCATAAGGTGGGTAACATGCTTGGCTATAAAAGGGATGTCTGAGAGAGGCTGAGTCTCTCAGAAGTAAAGATTGCTAGAAACTCTCTAACCTGTGAAGGCTCGCATTAAAAAAATTGTGGAAAAACTTTAAAAACAATGTTACTCAACATCAAATTGCAAAGGCTTTGAAGGTCTCGTCATCGACAGTGCACAACATCATCATAAGATTCAGAGAAACTGGAAAAATCTCTGTGCTTAAGAGACAAGGCCGAAGACCTTTACTGGATGTCTGTGATCTTCGGGCCCTAAGACGCCTCTGCATCACTTATGGGCATGATTCTGTGGTCAGACGAATCTAAATTTGACATTCTTATTGGAAATCTTGGGCATCGTAAAGGTATATAAAGGTTTTAGTGCAACATATGCTCCCCTCCAGACGACATCTATTCCAGGGAAGGCCTTGTGTATTTCAGCAGGATAATGCAAAACCACATTCTGCAGCTATTACAACAGCATGGCTTCGTAGTAGAAGAGTCCGTGTGCTGAACTGGCCTGCCTGCAGTCCAGATCTTTCAGCGATTGAGAATACTTAGCGCATAATTAAACGATGTTTCATGTTTTTCAAAAAACAAATGTTTTTTATCAGATTTCTGACTGTGTCAAATTTCCTGCAAGTTCTGTGTGTGCGTGTGTGTGTCTGTCTGTCTGTCTATCTGTGTGTCTCTCTCTGTATTGCTAAGGAGGGAATGAAACCGCCAAGTTACCCATCTCCTGGGCTGTTATTTGATGTCCAATACACGCTTTTGATCTGCGTATAACAGGTTGATTTATCTTTGTGATGAATACAGACGCCAGTGTTGCCTGGCTTTTATGAGTATTGAGGTAGTGATGTAATCCATAGTCATTAAATTCTTTCTAATTCTGTATCTATGTTAACTGAGGCATTCAGTGCACAGTACCAGCGGTTAGCGCTCCTGAGGGCAGCAGGGGGTTCTCCGCAGTCCAGCTCCTCAGTGCTGCAGTGCAGGGCGCAGTGCAGTGCGGCAATCAGCTCGTGCGGCCAGGAATCCCTCTGTGAAAGATTTTAAAAGCTCCAGAACAAGAGAAAATCCACTCAGGGCCCAGGAGCGAGGCCGCCAGCTGGCGTCTGCGTTTATTTGACTAATAAGCTCTTGGAGGCAGTCTGAGGGATTGTGGGTGGGGAGGCGGATACTGGGGGGTTTCTGCTCTGCTGTTGTTCTCCAAAGCAGCAATATGAACTGGTCTGTCTATCCATAAATGCATCTTCTTTAAAGTGGAAATGAGCAATGGTGGCTAATCCTGCTCTTCTTCTCTGCGCTTTTCCGATCCACCAAGTGAAAGGAAGTGATTAGTTGACATACCATTCATTATTTAGGGGAGGATATTTAGCAGCTTGTGCAATTTGGATCATTTCCTTATATCATTTTGAGAGTGGTTTTTGCAGGTGGGGCAGGCAACTTTTAGGGGACTTGCTAAAGGAAAGTAGATTTTAAAAGTTGCCAACCTGCCTCCTCATCTGATCTCTCCCTCTGAAGATGTGAATATGCTCAGGAGGTTTCATAAAACACTCAGAGCATTAGAGAGAGGAGAGCACTGCATCATTATAAGTCATATCAGGGCATTTCGTTCATAATGTTGGCCCTTGAAGTGGTGGCAAATACTTGCATAGCTTCCTGGAATAAATAATTTTTTTTATGCCCAAGTGCAACATTGGCAGCGCTAGAGCTTTTGAGCTAGGGGCCTGGAATTTGGTATGCTTGATCATGGTACTTTTCTGAAACTTTTCACTTCCTGTGACTTGAATATTTGCCAGGGGTCAAAGGTCACCAAATTGTATAGGTCTTGGATTTGTACTATGTTAAATACATTGTTTTATGTGTTGGAGCTTTGGCTGTTTGGCTGTGTACAGTGTTGTTGGCAACAGGGGAATTTTACATTTCGATGCCATCGTCCCTCTGCCATTGCTGTGCTCGAGCCTGCATCTTGTTAACTGCAATGACCTCATCAGCCTTTAAACCTAGACAGGAAATGGGCATGAAGAGCAGCGGTGACGCCCCCTGGCAGAACTCAGCCGATTAGTTGAGCCTTGTAGGGAACCTGAAGATTTTGGCTAATCAGAGCACAGAGGCTGGGAAGCCAAAGAGGGTCCAGCAAGACATAGAGGATCCACATTGGGCCTGGTTTTCTCACAGGATATTGCATGACATATTTTACATGGTTAATGACGACTTTTTGGCCCAATAACATAAAGAATTGCCCATCTTACATGGAGTGTTACTTTTACTGAGTCTAATCTTAACACGAGAGCACTGACCCTTACGATGGATCCATCACTTGGGTCCCATTTCTTCTCTTTCTCTGCTCCTGCATATGTTCCAGTGAGGGATACCGAGCTCCTGCTCTTATTAGCATTAGCCTGTGTTTGTGTGTTGCCGTGTGGGATAGTGAGCTCCTGCTCTTATTAATATTAGCCTGCTTTTGTGTGTTGCAGTGTGGGATAGTGAGCTCCTGCTCTTATTAGCATTAGCCTGCATTTGTGTGTTGCACTGTGGGTTAGCGAGCTCCTGCTCTCATTACCATTAGCCTGTGGTTTTGTGTTGCGGTGTGGGATAGTGAGCTCCTGCTCTTATTAGCATTAGCCTGCATTTGTGTGTTGCACTGTGGGTTAGCGAGCTCCTGCTCTCATTACCATTAGCCTGTGGTTTTGTGTTGCACTGTGGGATCGCAAGCTCTTGCTCTTATTATCTTTAGCCTGCGCTTGTGTATTGCAGTGTGAGAAGGTGAGATACTGCTTTTATTCGCATGAGCCTGCATTACTGTGTTGTTGTGTGGGTTAGTGAGCTCCTGTGTTTATTAGCACTGGTCGGCATTAGTGTGTTGCAGTGTGGGATGGCAAGCTCCTGCTCTTATTAGCATTAGCCTGCATTATTGTTCTGCAGTATGGGTTAGTGAGCTCCTGCTCTTATTAATGTTAGCCTGCTGCAGTGTGAGATGGGGGGGGGGGTCCTGCTCTTATTACCGTTCGTTGTTTGTGGGCAGCTGCAGGTAGAGCCTGAAGGTTATGTTTGCATTCCCATAAAAGGACAGGAATGCCGTTATCACTAGCCCTGTCCCACAACGCCCATTATTCTCAAACTATGAATTGCTTCGGGGCTGGAGCAGGCCGGAGATGGGTCCTGTCCAAACGCTCATAAAAACACTCCACCAGTCCAAGCAACACCCGTACATATGCAGAATCGTGCTAAATTCTGTGAAAAAACACTCAAGCACTAGCAAGCTGATATTTTTACTCAGTATAAGAAATGGTGCCATTCCTCTTGAACTGTGTGAGTCAGTTAGAGCTCTGTGTTTACTGGGACAGTTGAAGAAAATATTTTTGATTGTACAGATTTGACTGTTTAATGGAAGGCTGGCTGTATACGGGGTTCAGCCCGCAAGTCACAGCTGTGGAGCGGATTTGGGTCAAGATATGAAAGATCAGAACACAGTCAGTGAAGTTTCCCCAATCAGGAGCAGACGCAGACTCAGGCTCAGTGAGACATTATTCTCAGGCCTGGCAGGGCATTAGGCAGGCACCCTTCCCTACACACTCTGCTACTGATAAAGACATTTTATTGTTTTACTGGCTGTTTTAGTAACACCATTCCACAGATATGCTCTCTGTGCACTATACTCGCATCTGATTGGAGATATCTTGCATGTCCAGGTTTTAGCCCCTTTGCCCAGAATACGAATGATGCCAATTTTTTCCTGTTATGCATGAGCCTATTTAGGTTTTATTACTCAGTATTTGTGTCCCAGAGACTCTGGAAAATTATTCCGGTGAAGCAAGATGTTTGAAAATTCAATTACAGGATTATTTAGGAATTACATTTTGGAATTATGGACAGCAGCGTCTATATCTGCGCAAAGGGGTTAATTGGGTTTTTGAGTACCAATATTTAAACAAGGCTCGAGAGCTGAATTTTGTCATTTGAAAACTGCTTTGGGGCACGCAAATATTATTTTGATTGCTGTTTATAATTTCATTGCTAAGTTGAAAGTGAAATGGGTTGATAGAGCTGGCTACATCATTGAGTTTTGCAGTACTGAATGCAAGTGTAAGTGCACAATGGCTTAGTAATGCGTGGCAGGGGGATCCAGAGAAGACAGACCTCTGTTGAAGTCGGTCCCCGATCACCCAATATTCAATCAGAATGAAAGGCTTCTGTGGGAGTAATAGGTTACATAAGAGGCATAATGTTTCTTGTGGAGGGTATTTACTCATGAGATTCAGCTGTAGACCTGGAGAGGTTATCCCTCTCCTATTCTTACCCATTTCTACCCCCAGATCATGTTTATTGCTTGATTGTGTGTATCAGTTAAGGCTAGTGTATGTATTTAACCCCACTTTTGCCATTTTAACCTTCAGTGTGTGGTCACCGTTTTTGAGATTTGACATGGGCTTGCTGAAGTTGCACCTTATGGTGGCCTTACGTGCACCTGATGACTTCTGAAGCAATTTCATTGTCGCAGGCAAATTTCCATTATCGGAATGAAATCAAGCGAGCTTTGCTCGATTTCTGACGCGCTCCTGTCATCGCGATCGTTTGGTGAAAGGTGGTTGTAAAACTCAATCCAACTCCCCCGTTTTCTCGTCTTGATGTTCTGATAAATTCAAACGTGGTCAATGTTTTTGGAAGTCTTTAGGCTGGGCTCATGCTTACAGTGCAGTTCAATTCCTTGAACAATGTGAAAAAACGAAAGGTGCACTCTGCAAGATCCCTAGTCTTTGCAAAATGTTATAGTCTGTGAGTGAACACTCCCTGACTTGATAACATCATCTTTAGATGTGAGAGTGTGTCAGACATTAGTCTTTAGAATTTCTTTTCAAAGTCTATTGCAAGTCCTCTAGTATGTGTAAGGCATTACATTTTTGTGCTTGCCGGGTTACCATCAGCTGACTATTTTGAGCACTGTAGGCCTGCCATACATCAGAAGACTATGAAAAAACACAGAGAAGCCTAACAAAACACTGAGTTACTCGCAAACTTTTAGATTCAATAAAAACTAGGGATCTTGCAGAGTGCACCTGTTGGCTGTTGAAAGTGTTCACACCCTTGACTTCTACTGTTTGAATGAGCCCAGACAAGAGACTTCTGATTAAACATATTCAATTATATTAGAACGTCAACACGAGAAAAAGACGGAGTCAAACTGAGTTTTTTGACCACCATACTCCATACAAACAACTGAGATGACGGGAGTGCACCGCAACTCGAGCAAAAATCATGATTTTATTCCAGTTTCAGAAATTTGTCAGGGACAATGAAATTGCTTAAAAAGTCGCTTGGTGGAAGGTTGGCATTAAGAGCCGGAAGTGAATCTCAAGCAGGGCACAGAATCCCAGGACTCTGGGTCTGTGAGGCAGCGATTGACCGAATGAAAATGTCTGTTCAGCAAAACCCAGTGAGACAGCTGCTTCCTGTCCGCTGTTTCCTGTCCAATCAGAAGGGCCTAGGGGCACAGTGAAGAATTTATTGAGCTGTGGGGAGAACTTTTGGCAGTGTTTCCATCATCTGTCCACAAAGAGCTACATCCGTGAGCAACAGTCATTAAAAATAGCACTCACAGGACATTGAAATGGTTTTCGTCCACTCAGGGCCATTGTCTGTTCCACAAGATAGCGTACGCGGGATGTGTTTGGTTTTAAGTTGTTGACTACACTGGAGTGCTTAATCTCTGAATGATATACTGGATCTGACCAAATCATCAATATTAAATATACATTACTTACGCTTGCTTTTTAAAAATCTTGGCAGTGCAAAGCATAGTTTGATGAACAGCTTTCAGATTTAAAACTACGACTCATTTTCTTCGGCCTTTAAAATGTTTCTGGTGAAAAGTCATCAACTGAAATGTGTCATTGTTTACACGGAGCGCAGCAGAAGTGTTATGTAACAGGTCGTAAAAGCTTTGATTTGTGGGTCTTTCATTTTCCTCATCACACTGTGATTTGGACTCATTGTGAAATTTTGATTAGCATATGTGTGCTGGAAGTTTTCTTATTTATAGCATTTCATGTGATTGAAAGGGGATGTTCATTTCGTTTTTGGGTAAACCGCCTTGTATTCTGACTGATAGACAATAGATTGTGGTGTATGCCTTGGCCTGACCTTAGAGTGGCTGAAAAGCGCCATCTATGCCTCCTGTACCTGGAACTATGGACTTCTGTCATCTTTTTCATGAAGCCAAAATGAATGGAGGCTTGGAGACATGATTCAGCTCTGGGATTATGACTTCATGTGTACTGCCCTATGAATCATCTGTACCTGTTCAGACATGAGATCATGGTTCAATTATCAAAATGGGGAGGGGGGGCGATCCGCTTTCAGACTTTTTATTTTATTATTTAACTCACCTGAGGACTGGGCATAAACGCCTCAGTCTTGGATTTAACTGACAGGAATGTTTCTTTAATTCTTTCATTCATTTGTTCTTTCTTTCTTAATACTGGTAAAAGATTTTAAATGCTTTGGTTTTCTCTACATGCAGTTGAGCACACATGCATTGGTTTTAAATGCTTACACTGAGCACAGAGGTTGGGGCTTGTTTCTGACAAGTGATTGAAGTCGCTGAAGTGCCGAGAGGCTGTTTTTAATTCATTCTATTCTGATGTTTGAGTCTGAGGTCACACAGCGCGTGTTATTCAGGGGAGTCTGTTATACACAGGTGGGAGTCGTGTTACCTATTCATGGAGCGAAATGTCTTTCTGCAGTGGGTGAGAGGGCTACGTCAGTCTGCCTGTTTTTATAGCAAAAGTGGAATTCAAAGGTTATGTTTTAGTACCATTGTTACTGTGAGTCAGCTGCCTGGGGTAGCCTGACAATGACTGCACTATGCGGAGAGATCCTCCTTCAAGCAGTACATTTTCCTGTTCGACACCCGTTTTCGTTGTGTGATTGACAGTGTTCTGTGGCTCAGGCGCTAGCGCTGATTAGCAGATTGCTGCAGTCTACAGTCTTTTGGGATGTTCCTCCCACTGCGGAGAGATAACACAGGGCCTCTCTGAGCTTTTGTCCATGATTCTCCAGGTGAAACAGGAGCCAGAGAATGCAGGCAGATCGGCAGGCCCTTCCCTGGATTGCAGACACGCTCATTGTTAGACCCCCCTGCCATCAGTGGGGATCAGCCAATCCCCGTGAGGGCTCTGCTGAACACTTAACTACCCCCGATGTCTGCACCTGAATGAGACGGGCCAACTTTGTGCAACATGTCCCCTCAAATTAAGTCAGTGACTTTTCTGAGTTCTGTTTATGCGTTTGATGTAAATGGAGTCTGATGAAATAATGTGTTCCTTAATCAGGTGTGAACGAATAAAAATATTCACTTTCGAAAAGGAAAATAACCCATGGCTATTGCATGAATTAACCCCTCTTCCCGTATGGCACATTGGCTGCTCAAGTCTGTTCAAGTTGACTTGATTTTGGATGCGAGTGTCAGTAGTTTTTTCCTTCAATCTTTGAAATAGTTAGAATTGTAGCTGGATGAGCTGAAATGCCTCAAGAGGTGAAGTGCATCCCGGAGATCCGTCGCGCTGGGACACCAAAGCCCCAAAAATTCCAGGCCGGGGCAGCCGTCCCGTTTGACAAAGCGGAGGGAGAGGAGGGCAGTGGGCCCCTCCCTCCGCGGAGCTTCCTAGGCGGCTGATGAATAGCACGGCGGTGACCTCAGGCAGAAAGAATGTCCCTGTTTGCTCAGGCCTTCTGCTCCTTTAGAACAATCCTCAGTCAGGCCCTTTGTGTTTACCTTCCAAGCTCCAGACACTTTACGTCCTACGCTTTTTTACAGCCGGCGGTTGCGTCCTCGCACCGTTTGGTTAGCAATGACATTGAGGTTTCTCGTTTTGGTGGTGAATTTAGTCAGGGTGTCGTCTGATTCTTTGCTTTTTTTTAATGCTCAGTTGAGGACAGTTTAAGAAAAGGTAGATTGCAGCCATTAAGATCCTAATTGTGCCCAATGCATGGCAGGTGGCGATGTTAGTCACTAAAACTGTTATTTTGGAGCATGTTAAAGTGATACTGCACTTGTGATCTGTATTGCGCAGGGTTCCGTGTAATCAGTTCTTCTGCCATATAACAGCCCCCTGTACTAATGAGGCTATGGTCACCTGTCATGTCACCGGTGTCTCTGCAGATAATTTGAAAGGAGACCAGACTTCAATCGCCTTTGATAAAACTTTGGAAGAGCCACCGCTACCTCACTACTGCATTCATTTTTGTGAGCAAGTGCTGTAGCTCGTGGACTGCATTTTGACTACATTAACGAGAAGAAATTGTCTTCAATATTCCCCATCACCATGAAATCCCGTTTTCAGACTCAGTCGAGGTCATGACTGGTTGCCTACACACTCAAAATTGAATTCATCAGGATGAAGCTTGTCCCCACTTAACCAGATGGAGGGACAGACAGACGAGCGGACAGACGGACAGAAGCGCTCTGTAGTAGTTTCCCCCACTCCATGTCGTGGCGAGGGATAAAGATGAGCTTAGGTTGTTTGAGCTAACCAGCGTGGTTTTGCTGATGGTAGGGACTTATAAACCATCTAGAAAGATAGAGCAATGTCAGCATGTCATTTAACCACTCTCATATCGAGTTTGGGCTCTGAAGACACCAGCTGGTCGAGCAGAATCTTTCCCCTTGTCATTATTATGCAGGTCTTCAGCTGTGCAATAGTACTGGGCCTTTGTTGCTGTGTATTTAGCCTCACCTATTAATCTAACACTTGCAGACTCTGCTTACTCAGCCACGCACTCTGAATCTGAGCAGAATGTGGTTTGTTGTGTTGGTAAACATAGACATCCCAAGCACAGGGGGACATGATGATTGCAGGATATGTTACTCCAAATTTTGTACATATCTGTCTGCATAAATGGTGCCTTTGCAGATGTACAAGTCAGGCGTGCCATGTGCACGGACACACCCCCATCCCATAACAGGCACTGGCTTTTGGGCTTGATGGCGATAATGATTTGGGTTGTCCTGCTCAAACCTTTCAGCAGTCTAGCCACAAAACATGCTTCTATCGGGCTTCCATCTGTCTCAGATGACGCAGAGCCTGGAGAAGTGGGCGGCGCTTTTGGGTGGTGTTGATGGATGGATTTGGCTGTGCACAGTAAAGCTATTACTTGCATTGGTGGATGCAGCGAGGAATTTGTTGATTGAGAAAGATTTACTAAAGCATTTCGACCCCATGTCTTGATATTCTAAACAGTCGCTTAATAATTTCCAAGACAGATCCATCTGGCAGATCAGAGATCATGCACATTCAGAACTGGTTTTTTGGCCTTGCCCTTCATGTCCAGAGTTTTGACTCGATGTTTTCCACCTTCCCATTATATTATGCATTATGGAGAGTGAAACACCCAAAATCCTACCAATTTCTCTTAGGGGATCATTGTTATCAGAGATTATGGATTTTACGCTTACCCATTTGTTGGTAGGTCTTTGCTCTTGAGGGACGAGGCATTTTTTTGAGATTCTTTTTATTCTTCGAGCCAGTTAGCTTGCATGGTTAACACCACCTGTTCAAATCACCTTATTAATGAAATTTGTCACAGTTAGTTCCAAATCGCTTGTGTGCCAACTTTTTCGCAGTCAGTCGCAGTCATCAGAGGTGTACATTTTCAGTTAACACTGAAAGTAGCACTGCCAGTTAAAGCATCAGATATTATGTTGCTTGGCTAAGTATTTTCAATGTTGTAGACCGTGAATGGGATTTTAAATTTTATTTTCATTTTTCATCACGTTCCAGTTTCAGAATTTGGGTTGTAAATCAATGAGAGGGGAAACATAGTGCTGATGCTCTCAGACAGGTGTGCAGCATTGATCCAATCAGACAATTAACGTCATCTTATGCTCTGTGCCTTGTGTAATACTGGCAAGGCTCGCTGACCACAATTTTGGGTCAAGATGACAAGAGGAAAAGATCTAAGAGACTTTGAAGGAGGATTTATTATTAGAGAATGGATTTCAGGAGCTTTAGGCACTAAGACTGCGCAGGCAGCTAATGTTTCAATTGGAACAATAACTTTAGCGGCAACTTCAGGGAAGACCTCAGTGAATGGAGTCGGAAATGGTGGTTGAAAGCGCGTTTACGGTGACTGTGATGTTATTGAATTCGTGTGATATGTGATGAATAATAGAAGAGCAACTCCTACTCTTTCACAGGTGATTGAGAATGTCACTGCAGGGTGTAATCAGACTGAATTAGTACGACTCTGTTGTCCATCTGTGTGCCCTCTAGTGCACATTTAAACTAGACAGTCGGTCGACCGCAGGTCAGCACGTATCCCCAGATGCCCTTAAGCAGTCATTTCCAAAATCAGTAGGCTTTGTGACCTTACAACTCACAAGGTCCACGCCAAGTATGAAATGAATCCATAAAGGACTGTGACCTGTGGAGGGCTCGCAAGAAATTCTCACGGATGACACAGCATAGCAATCCCTGATCAATAGTATCCTCAAAAAAATACATTTTTTAAAGCACAGCCCATTCCTGTCAAAGGCAGCACAGGGTAGATGGCTGAGTTCACGTTAGCTTTGTTATGGCCCCAATTTGTTATTACATTTATAACACAACAGCAACAGCAAGGGACGACACACAGTTTTTAAAACTTAAACACATTTAATTTAACAGACAAAGACAATAACAACTAACTAACAACTAATGAACCTAAAGACCAAGATTGATTAGGAAAAAAAAAGAAATATTTACAGTCCCTTTTTGGTGGGGTGGCTTGGTGATGTCCTGGATGAAGAAAATGCTCAAACACAGGCAAAGAAATCCACAAAAGAAACGTCACAGGTCTTGAACAGAATGGCAGGTCTGGTCATCTTCTTGCAATTTCTCCTACTACTTTACTGTCTCAATTCTTTTCCTTATATACTCTTTTGCAGACCCCACCCACATTTAGACCTCTTTTTTTTAAATTATCTGAGACTTGCCCCAGACATGTCCAGGACATGTCTAAACATGACTCCAGTCTGAGCTTAAACAAAAAAAGGTAAATACTGCCATCTAGTGGCCTATATTCACATTACACCTCCATTCCAAAAGGGAAAAATTTTGACTCATAAAGGCAAAATTTTTCTTTTCAATACAAAATGGTTAAGTGAACACTTGTCTATATATACATATCATACAATATTCAAACACATGATATATATATACACATTCAAACACGGGATAAGCAATCAGCAATTACATTGTCTGTACCCTTCACATGCTTAATTTCCAAGTCAAACTCCTGTAAAATCAAACTCCAATTCAACAATCTCCGATTCTTGTTTTTCATCTTACTCAAAAACGTTAACGGATTGTGGTCAGTGTACACAATCATTGGCTTTTGTCCTGTACAAACATAAACCTCAAAGTGTTGTAAAGAAAGGACCAGAGCCAACAGTTCCTTCTCTATTGTGGAATAGTTCCTTTGGTGGCGATTGAACTTCCTGGGGAAGTATGCCACGGGATGCTCAATGTCATCAGAGTCACTTCTCTTTAGGAGCACAGATCCACAAGCTTGGTCGCTAGCATCGACCGCGATGGAGAACGGTTTGTTGAAGTCAGGAGATTTGAGCACGGGGAAGTGACACAGCAGAGACTTCAGGCGATCGAAGGCTCTCTGGCATGCATCATACCAGGTGAACTTTACGCCTTTCTTCAGTTGGTTAGTGAGACTGAGAGCAATCTCAGCAAAGTTCTTGCAGAACTTGCGGTAGTACCCGATCATTCCAAGGAAGCGGCGCAAAGCTTTTTTGTTGTCAGGAACTGGAAAGTCCATGATGGCTTGGACTTTAGCATTTATGGGTGCCACCTTACCCTGGCCTATGACGTAGCCAAGATAGGTGACAGTAGCACAACCAAAGTCACTCTTGTTCAGGTTAACAGTCAGGTTAGCCTGGGTCAGGCGCTGGAACAACGTCTCTACATCTTTTAGATGTTCTTCCCAGGAGTCACTCCATGTGATCAGGTCATCGATGTATGCACCCGTGTGTGGCAATCCGGCGATTGTAGACTGTATCATCCTTTGGAACGTGGCTGGGGCATTTTTCATGCCAAAGGGTAGGACTTCATACTGGTACAATCCAGATGGTGTGGCAAAAGCAGAGATGCTCTTGGCCCTCTCAGTTAAAGGCACACACCAATAACCCTTCAATAAATCAATCTTGGTCAGAAACTTTGCTTGCCCTACACTATCAATACAATCATCAATCCTAGGTATTGGAAACACATCAGTTCTAGTTACAGCATTGACTTTGCGATAATCTGTACAGAATCTAGTACTTCCATCAGGTTTTGGAACTAGCACACAGGGTGAACTCCAATCGGAGTTGGAGGGTCTGATAATATCATGTTTTAACATGTACTCAACCTCTTTCTCAGCAATCTTTCTCTTTTCAGGATTCATCCGGTATGGATGCTGTTTTATTGGTTTGGCATCACCAACATCTACATCATGAGAGGCTATAGTAACTCTCTTTGGAACATCAGGAAACAAATCCTCATATTTCTTGATCAACCTTCCAAACTGATCTCTCTGTGAGGGTTCTAAGTGCTGGAGTTTTACATCAAGATTTTGCAACACTTCAGTGTTTGACAATTTACATGAAAGAACTTCAGCTTTAATTCTTGGTTCATCATCTTGAAACTCCCCCTCATCTTCACACGTTTCGACCATTGGAGAATCTGAAGTGACAGCTGCAACCCTAGCATTTCTGTCATGATAAGGCTTTAGCATGTTAATATGACACAATTGTTTTGGTTTTCTCCTATCTGGAGTCTTCACAATGTAATTGAGATCATTGAGTTTTGTCAGAATTTCATAAGGACCATGAAATCTAGCCTGCAATGGATTGGACTGCAAGGGAAACAACACAAGGACCTTGTCTCCTGGTTTAAACTCACGGCTTCTAGCCTTATGATCATACCAAGTTTTCATTTTTCCCTGACTTGATTTCAAGTTCTCTTTGGCAAGGTCACAAGCTGCACGCAATCTTTCCTTGAACTTGCTAACATAGTCTAACAGACTGATTTGCGGCTCTTTCTCTTGCCATTGTTCACTCAATAATTGCAAAGGTCCTCTCACTTCATGACCAAACACTAGCTCAAATGGACTGAATCCAGTAGACTCCTGCACTGCTTCTCTAGCTGCAAACAACAGCAAATGAACCCCTTCATCCCAGTCTTTCTCATGGTCATAACAATAAGTCCTCATCATTGTCTTGAGAGTGGAATGAAACCGCTCTAAGGCACCCTGACTTTCTGGATGATAGGCACTAGAAAGAATCTGTTTTGCACCTAGTTCATACACAACCTGCTGAAACAATCCTGAAGTGAAATTGCTACCTTGGTCTGACTGAATTTCCCTGGGAAGACCAAACAACGTGAAGAACTTTATCAAAGCCTTTGAGATTGCAGTTGCCTTGATGTTACGTAGAGGTATGGCTTCGGGGAATCTGGTAGATGCACACATGATTGTCATCAAGTACTGATTTCCAGATCTAGTCTTGGGTAATGGACCAACGCAATCAACAATGACCCTAGAGAATGGCTCCCCAAATGCTGGGATAGGCTGCAATGGAGCTACAGGTGGGTCTAACTGGTGTTTTCCAACTACCTGACAAGTGTGACAGGTTTTGCAAAAGTTGGAAACGTCTTTCCGAAGCCCAGGCCAAAAGAAGTGTTTCATGATCTTATCAACAGTCTTGTTAACACCAAGATGACCTCCTAAAGGTAAACTATGAGCCATTGTTAAGATCTCATTCCTGTAGACCTTCGGAACAACAATTTGCCTGACCACTGCCCAATCTGCATTGGCAGGGATATCAGGAGGGCGCCACTTCCGCATCAACACACCATCCTTGAGATAATACCCAACTGCGTCTATTTCTTTATCAGGAAGGGCTCTCCTCTTTAGTACACAAATTTCAGGATCATTAGTTTGCTCCTCAATCAACCGCTTTCTGGACAGAGACAAGTCTCCAGACACATCAGAATCACCAGACCCATCCGGCTGGCTGAATAGAGAACTGATAAAAGTATCTGATAAGTCCTCAAACGGAGAAACCATAGTAGGCCAATCAGAGTCATGAGGCGAACCACCTGAGTCCTGACTATTCAATGTACTGGACGGCACCACATCATCTTCTTCTTTAGCCTTCTTGGCCATAGCAGGAGTCACTGCGCAAGAAGGATACAGAGATGGGTCGTCATCCCCATCTTCAGTGCTCGGCTGTGAAGTAAGATGTACAGGGGGAACTACTTTGCCCCCAGCCAGGTCATTGCCTAGCAACAGAGAAACACCCTTTATAGGTAGACTTGACATAAGTCCCACCTTTACCTGTCCTGTAACTAAATCTGACTTCAAGAATATAGAGCGCAGGGGTACAGATACAGTCCTCCCTTCAATACCTTGTACAAGTATGAAATCCCCTGAAGCGGTCTCATCACGTAACTCCAAAGAGTCCATCAACAAAAGTGACTGAGAAGCTCCGGTATCCCTTAGGATATATATGGGGACAGGAGTAGTATGCTCATTCAGAGCCACAAATCCCTCTGACACAAATGGAAGAAATTCCTCCCTCACGAAGTCAGCTGTATCAGGCTTTTTAGCCCCACAAGAAGCAGGCAATTTAGCAGATTGGTTATCTACTACAGGGGTTTCTAACCTTGTTTTCACAAAGGCATTTGGTTTGGTATCCTTTTCTTTTTCTTTCTTAGCTTTAAGGAACCAACAGTTAGTTGTAACATGACCAGATTTCTTGCAATAACTGCAAACTAGACCACTTTTGTCACTGTCAGCTTTCACACTTTGATCAGACCTGTTACTGGATTTCTGAGCACCATCACCAGTTTTGTCTTTGTCTTTGGGTGAGGAATCTTGGGTATCACCGTAACCCTTTTTCTGAAATTGGGACCATCTATTATTACTGCTAGACTGAAATTTGGACTTATGTGTGAGAACATATTCATCTGCAAATTTGGCAGCTGATTGCAAATTCAGTGCTTGCTTCTCATTAAGGTAGGTCTTAACATCATCTTTAACACAGTTCTTGAATTCTTCAACTAACACCATGTCTTTTAGTGAGTTGAAATCATCCTTGACCTCCATAGAAGTACACCAGCGCTCAAAGCAAACCTGCTTTTCATTAGCAAATTCAACATAAGTCTGATTTTCAGATTTCTTCAGACCTCTGAATTTCTGTCGGTAAGCCTCTGGAACCAACTCATAAGCTCTCAAAATAACCTTTTTGACAACCTCATAATCAGAGGAATCATCTGCAGACAAAGCCGAATAGGCTTGTTGAGCTTTACCCTTGAGGACAGTTTGCAACATCAGAGGCCAGTGTTCCTTTGGCCACTGGCAACTCTTTGCTACCTTTTCAAAACACTGGAAATAGTTGTCAACATCCTTTTCCGAAAATGGAGGCACCAGTTTTACCTCCTGGCTAGCCCGAAATTTATTTTCAGTTTGAATTTTAATTTTTAGTTGCTCCATTTGGAGTCTTTCTTCTCTATCGAATTTCTCTAATTCAAAATCTCTCTGTCTTGCAAATTTTTCTAACTCAAATTCTCTTTGTTTTTCTTTTTCTTCCCTCTCAAATTCTCTTTGTTTCTCTTCTCTTGCTAATTTTTCCAACTCAAACTGCCTTTGTTTTTCTTTTTCCTCCCTTTCAATCTCTAGCATTTTTAATTTAAGTTCCATTTCTATATTTGGATTTTCCACTGGAAACTGTTCCAGATCTCCTGGTGCAAACACATTTTCATCAATGTAATATTCAACTATCTCTCTAGCCAGTCTTGCTTTTCGCATGGCTGGTTTCACCTCTGTCAGCTCTAAATGTCTGCAAATTTCTAGCAGTTCTGTCTTTTTAAAAGACTTCAAAACCCCTACGGTTGGTGATGCCAAGAAATCATCCATTGCTGTTGTCAATATATATGTATTCAATTAAAAAAAAAATTTTTACAATTTGAAATGTTAGATTTTTAATAAATGACTCATAAAATGGTCTATCCCGGACCTTGAGCCCCCAATTTGTTATGGCCCCAATTTGTTATTACATTTATAACACAACAGCAACAGCAAGGGACGACACACAGTTTTTAAAACTTAAACACATTTAATTTAACAGACAAAGACAATAACAACTAACTAACAACTAATGAACCTAAAGACCAAGATTGATTAGGAAAAAAAAAGAAATATTTACAGTCCCTTTTTGGTGGGGTGGCTTGGTGATGTCCTGGATGAAGAAAATGCTCAAACACAGGCAAAGAAATCCACAAAAGAAACGTCACAGGTCTTGAACAGAATGGCAGGTCTGGTCATCTTCTTGCAATTTCTCCTACTACTTTACTGTCTCAATTCTTTTCCTTATATACTCTTTTGCAGACCCCACCCACATTTAGACCTCTTTTTTTTAAATTATCTGAGACTTGCCCCAGACATGTCCAGGACATGTCTAAACATGACTCCAGTCTGAGCTTAAACAAAAAAAGGTAAATACTGCCATCTAGTGGCCTATATTCACATTACAGCTTGAAGCACAAAAACAAATCTAAAATAATTGTTTGAATTTTAGCAACTTTGAGTTTTCTCATTTGAAATTATTCCAACTTATGTTCTCATTTTCTGCTCGGTTGAATGTTCTGCGGTTCTTTGGGCAGCCTCGGAATCAGTAAAAGGTACCAAGTCTATTTGTAATGTTCGCCTGGGATCATGTCATGGATTGGCCCGGTCATCACATGATCCACTTCCTTATGCATGGCCTCACACTGTTAATAGCTATGTTCGAAATCGTCCGCTCATTCACTCACTCCCTATTCCCTACATCGTGTATATGATATAGTGCACTACATAGGGAATGACCAGAGGAGATTTCGGACACTACACCAGAATTTTCTGAACATGGTTGCCTCAGCAAATGCGCTGGATATTCCTGTGATGTAAGCGGATGCCCCAAGCATCATGTAAACAAACCAGACACTTAAGCTGCTTTCACACCGGACGCGAAACAAATTTTTCGCACGACAGATTACATTCAAAGCCAATGCAAAGACGCAAAACTCGCGCGCGTGTATTCGCGTCTTTGCATTGACTTTGAATGTAATCTGTCGTGCGAATAATTCGTTTCTCGTCCGGTGTGAAAGCAACTTTTCGGGAATATTGGAAAATGTATTTCTGCAGGGCGGAGCCATCTCGCTCTTCACATTCTTCTTCTGTGGAAAACCACGACCGCAGTGCATTGTGGTATACGGCACTACAATGTAGTGTATATCGCTTGCTCACTCGATTCCGCTGTGCGTTATAGGTATTTTATGGTCCACTATATAGTGGATGAAAATTATTAGAACAACACTACAAAATGGCGGACACACTATATAGTGCGCTATATCCGCGATGGGGGGCGATTTCGAACACAGCTAATGTCTCCTGTAATGCAGCCACATAGTAGGATGCGACTGGTTTCTATTTTGTGTTTCAGGGAGGCGGCTCAGGGGAAAGGCTTTCTACAATGTTAATGGCAAAGTCTATTGTGAAGAGGACTTCTTGGTGAGTTTGTCTGTCAATTATGAATAAAAGTGAATGTTAGTGCATGAACTGTGCACTAAGCCACATCAGGCTCTCTCCTCTGGAATTTCTCACTCTGCAGTAACACCAAGGAGAAAATGGCGGAGCAGCTGATGCGAATCAGTACAGGAGAGTGTTGGTCTACAGTATTAATGTCAATTACACCATTGCACCGTTAAGGAGCAGGGTGACCCTTACTGAAGCAATAATGATGAAAGGAAATGATCAGAGAGTGCTCTAAGCTGCAAGTTCGGAAGTCTTATTCCCATTAATCTCTATAAATCACTGCCAACTTGACACATTCTCAGTTCAGCCTTTCTGTGCCACAGCCTTTTGACATCAGTTGAAGTTTCAAGGATTTCACTAAACCAAACTCTACATCCTGATTGAAGCGTTTCTTTTGGGAATGCTCCTAATGTTAACAATCTGTAGTAAATGGTGAATCTGCTGTGATTGGACACCTGTAGAGAGTTTACAGTATGATGCTGGACTACTGTGGTTGAACTGTGTGTGTGTGAAGATGATGACATGCGAAGTGCGCATTCTTAGAAAGCGCAGTTTCTTACTAGAGATATTTATGCAAATCCAGCAGTTCACATGAAATTTGGAAACAAAATGACTGAAAAAATACCTCAGAAAAACTACTTCTCTGATTTGATAAACTATCACTGCATATTCTCGTCGCACCTGCTTGAATGAGTGGAAAGGCAAAGAAAATTATTACAAAAGTATTTTTGTTAAGTCAGGAAAAATAGTTGCACATTTCCTTTGTTATAGAGGTGACATGAAAATGCAGGCATTTCGGTGAGATGTGAAGAACTCTGAAAACTAAAATCAACAGAAGACCATTTTATATTTGGATGATTTAGGAAGACTACCTAAACAAAAAAAAAGCAATTTATAAAATATTTTAATTTTCATTTTTATGAGGAATAAAATGCGTTATGGATGTGGAACCGTTGTATAATGTCACTTTTATGTAAGTGTTAATCCAATACTGTAATAGTAATTTCATGCAATTTCGTTTATACAGTGGTCCAATAAAATTTTTACCCCAAAGCGTAAAACCTTAAGGGACATGTAAAACATTTATTTGTGGAGTAAGTTACTTCACTTTTTCATGCTCTGGTTTATATTACTGTGGAATTACCCTTTAACACTGCCCATATCATAAAATAAAATATTTTTTTCCAATGGAGATGACAGTTTGGCAGCCTGAAACAATTTTGAAGTAAATTACTTTGAGGCCATTAAAAATTAAATGTGGCAAAAAAGGTTAGATCATGTCCTTTGCAAAAAAAAATGTTCAAGAGTTAAGTGTGGGAATTGATTACTTCATGAATATTTAATTCTACTCCTTTTGTGTGTTTTGGTCATATGGTCAATGTGACAAAGCAATGCTCCCTACCCCCATTTTATCTCCCTTCAACCTGCCCCCAAAACCACCCCCACCAGAGCTCTGTCATCTGTGGGCTGGCAGATGGTTCGTATCTGCAGGGGACAGGATGGGAGAATTAGCTTCTGATTGAGCTGCCATAACCACTGCCTGTCCAGTGAGGTCAGGGCCCTGGGGTCACGCCACGCACAGGCCGTCAGCTTGAGAAAGGAGCTCTAGAGCGTGGACCTCGGGGGTCTTTAGAGAGGATCAGCCTTCTCGATTTACCCCATGTCCACTGGCCATGCTTTCATCCCTCTCAGTGTATATGTCAAATGGCCGGTCCACCAGGCTTTGTGACAGACAGGACAATAATTTAGAGTTTAATTAAAGCCTGCAAACCCTAACTCAATATCATTGTTTTTTTGTTGGTTTCAAGCAACTTTATGATTACTATTGGGTTTTTCATCAAGTCAAACCCCCACGCATGTTTGTTGCCGACTAGAAAATGAGGGCAATTGTCAGGGCGACGGATAGGAAACGTAGAATATTTGAGTGTGAACATTATGGAAATGCTAGCACCTCCCTTGGAAATTGTTATAGATCAAGTGCTTATGTTGGTTTCCCTGAAGCGATTATAATCTACGCGTTTGGTTTTGATGGAGATTTTAATGTTTGAATGACTATCATTCTTAGCGAACTTTGATTTATTTTCCACAGTACTCTGGGTTTCAGCAAACGGCAGACAAATGCTTTGTGTGTGGCCACCTCATCATGGAAATGGTAAGGCCTATTTAAAATTCCTGTTTTTGTAATAAATGTGTTTCAGTTTAATGACATTTTAAATACCCTTCAGTTTGTTGTACATTGAACTTTGTTGTTTAGTGTAAATAAAGTGTTCATTTTAATCCCACTAGAAGCAGTGTTATAATTCTTCCCACTTGTCTGATAAGTGATTTTACCGCCAAACTCTAGACTGCCCGATTTTTAGCTAATTCTGTTTCAGCCAAAGCAAGGAGTCATAACCCACGTCAACAGAGCTACATTGTAATTTTAATCCACTCTCATTCCTCTTTTGGAGGTATCTGTACCTCATGTACTTCCATATTTGAGGAGATCCTAAATATAGGGGCACCTCATGTTTGCGAGGAGCCTAAATAAAAAGGCATCCAAAGTTTGAGAAAAGTGTAAATGAAGGGTTAGAGCCCAGCGAAGGGGCAGCTCTTGTTTGAACTGAATGTAAATACCTGGGCCGTTTCTTCCCTGTGCTGCAGATCCTCCAGGCTCTGGGGAAGTCGTACCACCCAGGCTGCTTCCGCTGTGTTGTCTGCAGCGAGGGTCTGGATGGGGTACCCTTTACTGTGGATGTGGATAACAACATCTACTGTGTGAAAGACTACCACACGTAAGACCTGGGTTCAGCCTGGTGCAGCCCCTATAGTACATATGAATAAACACATGTGGGGAAAAATGATTTATTCAGACATACAGACACACACAGTTATACAAATTCATGTACAGAGCGACACGCATACGTGTACACACCCTTGTTTTAGTGCACAGACATCTGCACTTCAGAACGCCTCCATCGTGTCTCTTGTACATGTTCACTTTTATCTGTTGCTACCTCTCAAATAGAAATATTCACTTTTTGGCATTTATGAAATGTAGCCTGTAGCCATTGCCCCTGACCAAGGCTCTGGCTTTATAATTGGAGATGGTGCCCGTGGGCGGTACTGTGGCTGCCCACTGCTTTTAAGTAATGGGTCAAATGCAGAGGACAAATTACCTCACAGGGTTCAATAAATTCCTCAGTTTTAATTACAAGTTCAGAAAAGTGACTGATCAGATTCTCTTAAGCCTTGTTTTTGAATTGTTAATGGAGAACATTGTTGAAAGATTGTATGTTCATCTGCTAATCAGTGTTTTTATCTGCGTGCAGTATGCCAATCACATTACCCTGGTGTATTTCAATGGGCTGTATGTGGCCATTGATTCATCAATTTGTCTTTACTTCTTGATATTTGATATTTTAGTGGACTACTGACTTGTACAGGTTATACCTTTCGAGTCAGTTCCTGCCGTCTCCTCTTTGATTCAGCAGTTTAAAAACATACATATCATCAGCCTGCTGATAAAACCTTGTATCTCCAAATTTGATAAGAAACAAAAACTTGTATGTCTACGATAATAACATAAACATTGCAAAATACATTCTTGGAAGAAAAATAGTCATCCTACCTGAACACAGCTCGACTGCATTCTTACATGCAAAATTAAACATTTTTATGCTCTTCTGTAAAGTTTATCATTTTGAAGATACAAGGTTTTATCAGCAGGCCGACTATATACAATATACATACAAATATGCTTACTCTTTCTTTCCAATAACTCACCGAGGAATAGCTTCATTGAAGTTTCATGTTTTCTAAGATATTGAAAGTGTGTTTTAGCGATGTGTTCGTCTACGTTTTTAGGGTTTTTGCCCCGAAATGTGCCTCCTGCAACAAGCCCATTCTTCCTGCACAGGTAATTTACCATTAACGACCCCAAGCTCTCACCGCTTAGGAAAACATTATAACTCAAGCGCATTCCTCTCAGTGGGAGGCACAGAATGGTTAACTATGCGAGTCTGTGTGTCTTGCCAGGGTTCTGAAGAGACCATTAGGGTGGTGTCGATGGACATGGATTACCATGTGGAGTGCTATCACTGTGAGGTGAGTCAACACTACCTGTGTGAATCACAGAATTCCTTTGAATGGTCTGTGTAAAGCCTCCTTGCTTTACTGCCCTGGGGAATGGTGGAAATGGTGCCTGTAGCCCATGTGTACTAAAGGTTTTGTCCTGTTTGCTGTTAGTGTGTGCCTGTGTGCGTACAAGCATTGCATACATGCGTGTGGGCGAGCGTGTGTCCAAGCAGCTGAGCATCTGTGTCAGTGTATGTGTGCCATGTATGAAAGCGTCTGTATAATGTGTGTGTGTGTGTGTGTGTGTGTGTGTGTGTGTGTCTATTTGTCAGCCCCCCCAGCTCTTCATGGGGCACGTACAGCCATTAATCATTGACCAGGCACATTCCAGTGTTGATTCAGCAGACAGGGGGAGATGTGGCCCATGTTTGAGGGGTTGCTGTTTAACCCAGCACCCTAACCAGCTCTGTGCATTCCAACCACGTACCTTCAGCTCATAGCTCTCTGTGCTCTCTCTCATCTCTGGAATGCTAAAAATCAACCCACACCACTGCTTACCTCCCGCAAAGCCATTCTGTCTTCCATTACAGATGCAAATTTCAGTCAAAATAACTCCTCTGAAATAAAAAACAACCTTTCATTCCAGTCTTGGTGATTCTTCCTTATTGCCGCTATCAAGCCTACATGCAAATACATTTTGTTTTCAGGAATTTTTATGGTTATACTGTTATTGTGTATTGTGGCTTGTGCTGTTTTAAGAATGTTTGCGATTGAAAACAAACCTCTGTCATCTGGGTGTATCGATTGGTTAATCCAGGTCCATGTGACTTGCTGTATTTGTGTGTTTAGTCCACATAACTCTATGTTCTCAGTCACTAACCTGCAGAAAAACAGCCTCATGCCCGGCTCCTCTCTTCTTAGTGACTTGTGCAGGAATATCCTCACTGACTTTCAGCCTCTCTCTCGCCCCCCAGGACTGCAGCCTGCAGCTGAATGACGAGGAGGGCCATCGCTGCTACCCCCTGGAGGGGCACCTCCTCTGCCACAGCTGCCACATCGGCAGGCTGAAGGCTCCGTCCCCCTCGCCCCCGCGCCCGCCCCCCAGCTACCCCACGCACGTAACGGAACTGTGAGGGGGCGAGCGGGCGTGCTGGAATCTCTCCGGGGCGGGCTGAGACCAAGAGACAGAGACAGAGAGAGAGAGAGAGAGAGAGATGCTGGGCATCAAGAGAGGATGAAGAGGCGTGTCCTGGTGGACCTCTGTCCCGCCCCCTGAAATAAGGGGGAGAGAATGAGAATGAGACTCAACTTGGGGAGGTACTTCCAGGTTGTTCGAGAGTGTCTGTTAATCCTCTATGGCCACGAGTATCAATAAGTGATCACATCGCCATGACGAAGGGTCCCCAAGCAAGAGAGAAACCCTGCGGCCAGAAATGGGTCTTCAGCTGACGAAACATCAGGCTTCTGACCCCTGCCCTTTCCTGTGCTGCGACGTGTCGGCTGCAATTTCTGGGGTATGCTGTACACTGTGTGCGTTTTGCACTTGGAGGACCACCTTATTCCTTGCCCTTCCCCAGTGGTACACAGTAGTCCAACTACTCCCCTATTGGCTATGCAAGGAACCAGTATGTCTGTGTGTTACTCCACAACATTCCAATCACTTTACCCCTGTACGGCTCCTCGAACAGGCAGGCCTGTGACATTATCTGCATCAAACAAGAACACATCTCTGCCATTCATTCCAGTTAGCATGCCTTCTGCTAACACCAATATAAGCACCACAGTGTAATTCCTAAATATTTACAAGAAGTGTCTTAATTACGTCGGAACAGCAGTTTGATGTACATAGATTGTGTAAGTCAGTTTCCACTTAATAAACTAGAATTGTGGTAGCTATTCCACGACATATTATTTAAAGGTTTGACAACGTATTCATGAGCAGATGAGTATGTTCATTGCTGTCTCTTGTCTAAACTACCACATTGTCTTTATATTTTATCCACAGGCTGTTATTTTGGGGACATCCTTGTTGGTGTCCTATTTGACCTGCTAGCCTCTTCATTTGCTCCTAATATAGTCAACAGTGGCTTGTCAAAGAAGACTACCAGAACAGATAAATTTAAAACAGCTTTTGTCTTTCTTCTATATGTATGTAAACCATTAAACCCAAGAGTATGCCAGTGCAGGTTACTGACCAGGCTGCATATTCCTTCCAGTGGAAAGCCTCAGGCAGGAGGGATTCGTCTTAAGTTGAATAGAGGATGTTTCGGACGATCCGGACTCTGGGAGGGCAGGCAGACCCTGGGGTCTGAGAATCTTTGGTATTTAATTTACCGCTTGTCTTAATTTATTCGTTCTGTTGTTGTGTGGCAGCCCTGATTGTATGGAGGTGTTGACACGCTCCATGCAGCTGCTGACTGCAGTCTGCCTTTCTAAAAGCACAGAGCCCTCTCCCCTACCCCTCCATTTTCACTGCTTTCCATAGCTGGTCTAGCAAGTCTCAGACACATGGAAGGTGGTCAAGGGAGCTTGGCTTTAAAGTACTACTGAATTTGGAGAGCACCATGACTGCTGCAATATAGCAATGAAAAATGACATGGGAGGGAAAGTCAGTAGCTAATTCATTTTTAAACCAATTAATGTTCCAGTGAAATTTTGAATGAAATAAAATGGTGCCTACCTGTATTTTTCTTAATCTTTAAGGGCTAGTGAGCTATTGGATAAGAGAGCTCGCGATTCACTTTTTACATTCCAAACTTATTTAAATGGCAGGCTTGAAATATGACTTCAAATTAAAAGTCTTGATATGTTGATTGTTTATGGAAGACAAATGTCTCATCGAACCATGATTGTTTTGAGTGTATGAGATTATAAACCAACCCCCTTAGGGATCATTTCCATACCAGGATGACATTTATTTAGAATGTACGTTGGATTCCTGTTGCGTAACATGCAGCTAGTTTACCTTTTCAAAAAGCTAATTTTATTCCACACACCATGAGAAATCCAAACAGAAAAGTAGCAAATATCTCTCCTGTATGTAGATTTTTAAAAGCACATGCTTTTTTAAGCTCATGTATTTTCAGTGTTTTATTCCCTAGATGGTGAAAGAAGACAGGAATGTAGATTTATTTATCTGAAGATCAAATGTCTAAAGTTATTTAATGTGTTAAAAGTCAGAAGTGTCATTTAACCTTAGATGATATAATCTGCTTTTTTCAATAAAGATGTTTTGTAGTTAATTTAAGCCAAGCCTGCCTTGTCTTTTTTGCTTGTGTGTATGCGCAATTGTGAAGGAATGGACACATCCGTAGCTTGTATTTTCGATTAGTCACCAGTTCCCTTACTTTTTTGTCCTGGGCTGAAAAAAACTCACTCAGTTGTTTCTTCTTCTTGGCATGGAATTTAACTTTGAAGCGTTACTCCTCCTTTATTACTTGACATGTTGTCATGAAACTTGACAAGCTTATTCTACATCAGTGCGCAGGTATTACCCGAGCCCAATTTTGCCAATAGGGCTGAGGAGGCATGTATGTCCACCTTACACATGCACTCACAAATTACAGGCCATCGTCCTGAGGATGTTTATGGAAAAAAGCTGGGTCAGCATCGAAACTAACTTGGTCATCTTCCTTGCAAAACATTTTACCTCTACCTGACCATAAGACTGTTTAGACACATGAATACAGTAGACTCTGGAGAGTGGAGCATACTGTGCTGTACTGCACTACACAGGACTTTCTTCTACAAAATAAACACTCGGTATTTCACCGTGTTTTTTCTTGTTCTATTGTATCTATTGTAGAGATGGTTATACTGACTTTTTCCCAATTCTGCTGCACTCTTTCCATGCTGCCTGCGGTATCGCCCCAGCATCACAGTTGGTGCCATTATGGAGTGTAATGAGATCTTAGCACGCAAGTTTACAGTAAGTCATGTGACCAGTCCCCTTTGCGACAAGCTTACACCCTGATGAAAGATAGGGCTGTCCCACTGGCACTGAAACATAAAACTGCACGTGATGCGTTTCCTTCTCATTCTTTCTGTTGCAGACAACAGGCTTGTAATTGATGCCATAAAGCACCCCTGTAACGCAGTACTGGCAGTGAATCATAATTCAGACATGCATCTGATACTAAGTAAAGGACTGTTGTCTGTATAACAGGAATGGCATTGGATGATGAAGCATCTACAATTTTCTTTACTTCCTTCATTGTTCAATGCCCACGGGTGCCCTGTAGAACACACACTTCCTGTTCCCGGTTTCAAACAGTCCAAGGATTTTTTTTATTCACCCACACTAAATGCTTGTGTCCAATTTTTCTCATGTTTTTATTTTATATCCCCATGTAAGTTGTTGCATATGGCATTTATGCTCAATCAAACTGGATACGTCTTTGGCATTAAGATTATTAATTTTTCTGAGACCATTCTAACCCTTTAAAGCCCACCATTTTTTTTTGGTCTTTTTGATGTCTCCACATGAAAATCTTACAATAGACAAACCACATGCCCTGATTGCATTTACAAAGTACAAATGAAGGGAAACATCCTCTAGTTTCTGGAAATATGCTCATGCAGTATGTGGCTACAACAAAAGCTACACTTCATGCGCAAGTTCAAACATGAAGGATGTTTTTTGGTCTTTTTTTTCGGCAGAATGTTCCTGTGGCTTTTATCATGTTAAATAATGCAGCAGTTGATTGCAGGGTTTACGATTCAAATAGTCCTTGGCATGGGTTGCTAATTACCAAATGTCAATATCTTTGTGTTAACTGGAGCGTCCAGCTACATCCATTTAACTTAATCTGTTGACTCATAATCCTATTAGCCTTTATTTAGGAGTTGAACATATGCACAGACTGAATGTATGAACAAGGAAAAAGCTTTTGTTTCTTTGTTTTTGATGGCTGAGTGGTAATTTTCCCAGTACTGATGTCACTTGATATTTCAGTTTTGTGTACGATTTTCTTTAGGGATGAGTCGGACAAGGCTTGAAGTAAATTTTCACCCCATTTGATTTAAAAAAAAAAAAAAGAAGTTTTTTTTAGGTTTCTGTTCTGTAGAATAAAACAAAAAAAAAACTGATCAGAAGAACAATTATTGGGCTACACCTTAAGTTAACTGTAACTTTTTTGTGTGCAGTATGAAATGTAAGACTGGTAAAGGAAAGAGAAAAATTGGAAATTCAGTGGACATTGATTTATTCTCCAGAATAAATGGCGTTCGCCTCCAGAAATAAATGTTGTGCAAGATGGAGGTCATCCAACCTGGAATTTAAAAAATGTCATGGCCAAAACGCTTCTGCTGGCTCAACCTGGGCCGGGGAAGTGTTGTCAGGGTAAAGAATGCAATTCATGTCCATGTCAAAAGAAGATGAAAGACAAGCAGCCCCTGTCACATGACCGTTAATAAAAAGATCAAAGACTCCAATCAGAGGTTCAATGCCAGGCCCTGGTTTCCTCACTGGAATTCCTCAAGGCGGCAATGTATTCCACATCAGTAACAAAGTCTTAACCACAGTCAGCCATAGTCTTCTGTGAGTGTGTGTGTGTGTGTGTGTGTGTGTCAATTTTCTAATAAATGATTGGGGGTGGCGGATGGCCGGGCTTTAATTAGCATTTTATTAGCATTTTAGCATGTGTATGGTTAGAGCAGGACTTCCTTCTGTGCTCCATAGATATTCATAGGAATTAAGGTTAACCTTAACCTTTTCCAAACGTCCAGTGTGTGAAATTCCATCTGTCTTTGACCAGTGGAACAAAAACCTTGGTATCGCAGTAACTATAAATACCAGGAATGTTGTTCAATAGTTTTTTTAAACCAATTATTTTTATCAACTTCTGTATACAAAATGTCTAAAAATTTAAATTCAGATTTTGGAGATTCTTTGCTGACGAGCAACAACAGGTGCAAAAATTACCTATTTAAGCCGTATATACTTGTTCACAAGATCAAATGAATTCAAATCCATTAAAATCTGTAAACCTTTCAAATTCTAGAACAGTCTTTCAAAAACATGAAAAATGTCCATTTTCATCTATTTTTAATTATCTAGAATCGTAGAAAGCCCAGTATCTTAAACACTTAAAAGGAAAGTAAAATGGTTTCATGTGTTTATGGTACTAAGTAAGTACATCACTATCACAAAACAATCAGTTTCACACAATCGCCTCTGTTGAGCTTAAAATTGATAAAGTGCAGAAAATCCCTTGAAAATGAAGATTGATCTTGACCTGTTTTCAATCATTCATTTAAATTAACCTCCAAACCCCTAAAACACTTACCTGGATTCGGCCAGTTTTCCTCAATAAGGTGACTAAAGAAGAGAATGGGTCATTTTGACGCAAAATTGCGTTTCAATCAGCATTATTCATTTGTGGGTATTTGGTGCAAATTTTTTTTTTGCTTTCTTTGTAAACGTGAAGCAATCATGAAACTTAGGTTGGATAGCGCAGGGTGTGCCTAATGCCAGCACTGAAATTAACATTGTAGTTTATCTTTTTTGCCCGTGAATAAAACATTTTCTTTCTAATTGATGCAACATTGCACTCAGTAGGAAGCTGAGTGTTTAACTGCCAATGGGTTATTCCTATCACTGGAAAACTTGTTAATTAAGGAAAATGATTGAAAACAGATCAAGACTTATAAGTTCTCATCTAACCTTAATAAGGAGAACTGGCTATGCCTGATGGCCCTGACTGTTTTTGGAGTTCACGAAATGTCGATTAAAATAAATGATTGAAAACAGATTAAAACCAATCATTTTCAAGGGTTATTCTTTGCTTCACCAATCTTCAGTCCACCAGCCATCACTGCTTTCATCCAAAGTCCGCCTTCTGGTATAGTTTTAATAATGTACAGATGTAGAATGTCCAAAAAAGACTGCTGCTTGCATTCAGCTGTTGGATTTTTTTCTGATATGGTGCAGTGGCTATGAATGAAATGACTCTCCTCTCAGGTACCTGTATGTACTGACTACCTGTGCGAAATACAGTCTCAATATATCTAACCTTTCACATGTATATTCATCTATGCCAGTGCAGTTACACTTTTATGCACAGATATGCAAACTTCAAAAAAAAAAAAACAATTCCCCTGACCCCAGATAGTGTGACATATTACACGCAATGTGTTGCAGTACAAGTAAAATGACTGAAACACAGGTTATCTTGCAGCGACACAAAACGGAGGACAGGTCCATAGCCTTGGATATGAGCAGGACTGGCCTGTGGCCCCATCAGTCAAGAAAACACAGCAAAAAATCCACAGAGAGCAAGAAATTCTTCAATTATGTTCAGAGAAACTTTGAGTGATGAAGTTTAAACCAATAAAGCTCAAGTACCAAGTAAAAGTCAGACAATGCGGAAAGCTGAAGTGCTCAACTTCCTAGCAATTTGCATTGAGTCCTTCGGTTGTATTAAAGAAATAGTTCATTCTAAAATTCAAAAGGCTTTCTATATGCCTAAGTGCATAATGATTTTTCAAAACCAATTTTTGTGAATTTCTGCAATGCTGAAATGTTTTAGCAGGGCATTGATTTCATTGAGGCAGCAATCTGCAATAAATTTAGATGAGAGAACATCATTGAAGATATGTTTTGATTAATGCAATAACTTGACATTTTGACCTGAACAACAACTTGATTATAAACAATGCGTCTCAAAAGATTCTGAAAGTTGATAGTTATTTGTTTATTTCATCATATATTAGTAAATTATACAATTGATTGACTAATGTAAATCCTGTTTGGGTTTTGGATGTTATTCCTGTCATTATTGAGGAAAATACACTTGGATTACACACAGGGGCTGGTGGTTAGGCTCTACCTGGTGGTAGAGATCACATTACCAGGCATAGACGCCCAGCATGGCGATGCATATTTGAAGCTTGTATCACTCAGGGAGGGAAGGACTTCACTTGGTTGAGATGATAGTGTCTGATAAAACTCATGATTCTGTCTAGGCATAGATGATAGACCCTGTACATGTATTTGAACAGTCTTCACATGTTATACCCTGTTAGTTCTGCCCCAATTTGTGCATTCATGTCTGCCTATTTAGCAGCACAAGCTGTTTTCCTCGGACTTGTAGCTGTGTCTGCCTGACTTGGGGACTGTTTTGTGTAAATAAATGGGGATTGGCTTGAAGGGCTCACCAGGAAATCATATTCTCATCTGCACTTTCCTGAGTTAATAGCTAAGGCTGCTGCAGGGGGCTAATGGTTAAAAATGCCATTGATCATTTCAAACCATGGGACTAGTGGGGATAGAAACGGGGGGCAGGGGTAATTTTAACGACAATTTTTGATAATTGTAGTCTTGTGTTAGCAACCGTAGTAGCTAAAATTATCGCCAACCAGATTTGTGAGTGTTGGGATGCTATATTGATTAATGCGCAATCAACTTAAACCTCTGCGAAAGCATCTGCTTTTTAAACACTTTTTTGCTCGTTTTCTTGCTAAGCTCTTCCTGTAATTATCAAATACTGGAGTTAACCTCCTGTATTTGATCATTTTTTAAGCAGCTCTATGGGGGTTTGCCCAAGGCAAGAAGAGACCTGCAGTTTTCTGCTCTCTGGTGCCTTTCACAGCGTAAAACTGGGGACATTCAGCCATTTTATTCCTCGGGAGTCCAGACACTAAACATCCTTTATGTATGTGGAGACACTGGCCTGTGACACAGGAGTCCGCGGGAGAGCGAGCTCTCAATGTCTGGCGCTAGATTGGTCCTCCGGGGACCTGTGATGGGGGTGGGCTGTGTCGTGCAACACAAAGGTTGAATTCCCCACGAGCAAAGTGATCCCCTTCCTCTCCCAGAAGCAGCGCAATACATGATTACATCAAACACAATATAGCCTTCCTGTGACAGCTGATACCCTCCAGCCAAAATATTTTATTCTATAATTGAAAAAAATAAGGAAATTCAAGGCTTTACTACGAATTAATTAGACAGAGAGAGAGAGAGGCCAATAAATACGTGCAGATATGATGTGCTCATTGTAATGGGCATATTGTATTTTCCAAGATGGTAATGGAAGTTTTGGATGATCCAGCTTGTACTCACAGCGATTTAATACAGATTTTCAGTTTGAGGCTGCGCAGTTTTCAAGACTTGGGCATTTCTAAATCAAGAAAAAAATTGTGTTATTTTTAGTCTTTGTTGGTCTTCATGCAAATCCTTTCAGGCTTGTGTGATGTGACAACACTGAAACATTGAAGGTGAATGTAGCACCAATATGAAATATGAAACATGGGAATTTCTTTCAGTTGCACTGTCAGATTAGTGTTCAGATGAAAGGAGTGGAAAATAAATATTGCACTTAGTTTATTAACAGAAAAAAGACAATATATCTATCTGCATGCTAGAATATTACTGTCATCACACATTACGTCTAGCTAGTTAACACAATACCTGACCTAAGGTAAGTCTGCAATGAACAGGAGAAATTTATCCAACTGCAACCATTAAAATCATTTGCATATCAGTAAAAATTGTGTCCCAGGGGAAGAAGTTTAAACGAGCAGACTGAAGATAGCAAGCTGCTTTCACACTTAAAAATTAAACATAAATTTGAGATGGAAGATCAGCCATGTAGGAGTGATATATGCCAGCTTGTTGGCTACCAAAAAGGGAGGTTCCATTTCACACATTCAAAAGTAGGCTATGCAGAATTTTTTTCCTTTTGTTTTTGTCAAGTAATGCAGAGTATTTCTAAGTATACCCAAATGTGAAAGTCTTCCCTGCCTTCTATTTACTATAATAAAGCAGTCCTGCACTGAATCATAGCTATCGGGACTGTCAAATTCATATTTGAGCTTTAAAAGAAATGCTGTGTAAAAGACTTGAACGTTCTCACAGGTGAAGATCACAAGAAAGAAAATGTCAGTAATAAATTTTAAGGGAGTCCTGAGTAATTTTTGAAATGGCCTAAAGCCTCATTCAAAGTGTGATATTCAGAGAGGTCAGAATGCCCCATGAGATGATGACCTTAGAATATATAGACTCTCTGAAAGCCACAGCCAAAACCCCAAAACCTCAGACCACCTGCAAAGGTTTGTAGGATAAAGGTTCCAAAAGGGGTGTAATAATATCAGTATGATAATGCTGAAGATTCCCTCACATTTACACATTAAAGGTGCCATGGGAATGTTCTGGAGAATTTATTAAGTGAAATGATCTTCTCTTACTAGAGTGGTAGCATTTCATTGCAGTAATGGTTACAATTAGAAAAAATATGCAACATGAAGGATGGTGAGCTCCATTATTTCTGGTAGAGATGTTTTTCCCACTTTGGCTTTTCCCTCCACAGTTTAAAATTTATAATAAAACTATTTGTATGTTGTGAGAGGACAATCATCAGCAATAATTTAAAAAATAATAATAATAAATAAATAAATATGGTTGTAACATAAGAACTATGTCCTGCAGTCAAAAGAACTTGAGAGGCTGAAGGAGAGAGAAAGTATTTTTTCCGGAGGCAATAAATAGCAAGTTGTAGACAGAATACAGCTGGCCAGACAAGACCCTGTGGCTCTCAGCAGACACCTCAGTGAACTTGGAGGTCTGTTGGAGAGGTGGAGGGGAGGGGATGCCAATCTCTTTGGATCACTAACTGGAATGCGAGATGTTGCCATGGTAAGCGGAGTGACAGGGCTCAGAGTATTCACAGCTAGAGGCAGCACTGAACCTGACCAAAGGAAAAGTGACTGACAGGACAACTTAAAAAAAGGCAGGCGAAGGAATTTCAGGGCATCAACAGTTATTGTTTAAGGGACCTGGGCTGTTCTAGGGTTTCAGTTTTTTTTCTTCCCTGCCTGACATCATTGAAACACATAATTTATCCAATCAGACTAGCATGTACTTGATTTCTGACTGCAATGGTCAAACGCTGTGACAAATAAAATGCATTAGGAATTAGAAAAAAAAAAAAAAAAGATTAAAAAGTTAAAGATCAAATTTAAAGTTAAAACTGAATGTTCAACCAGAATGACTGTTTACATCAGGGTTGTTATGGTGCAAAAAGAGTTGAATTTCAATTGACAATACATTTAGTTATTGCAACAAATATGCCATTAGCAGAGTGAAAGTTTGGTGTATGAATCAATTTTTTTTTTTTGGCTTCTTTAGCCCGATAAATGTAGGAAAATCATACTCTGAATAAATGCAATGCTGCCAAGTAAAAGACTGTTTGACCATGAGTAGCTACTAAGGTCCTTGGGATCCTCTGTTCAGGAGATGGTTACAGGGATTCAGTATAGAGTTGCAGATTTCTGGCAGACGGAAACAACCCCGAAATGATGCATTCAAACATGCAAACTGGTACATCTGAAATTTTCATTTAAAAAAAATAACTAAGCAATCATTTTGAATCGCCCAGTTGGTTTTCAATTAGGTGCAAAGCAGTTTAATCATGCATTTATTGACATGAAAACTAGTTATATGGGCAAGCAGTATGAATATGAGAGACAGGATAGTGAATTATATTTGAATGAAGACGATTAGGACGCGTCAGATATCAGTTTTTACGGGTTTGGTGCCACCTAGTGACTAAAAAGAATCACATTTTTAGGAATTTCGTCGGGCATCCATTTCCTTGGTCCAGATAACGCAATACAATTCCAACTTGGACTTTTCCTAGGAGTAAAATTCACCATGATTAGGAAGGGTTATGTCGCAAAACCTTCCGATTTTTCACTCAGAAAAACTAAGAAATAAATTAATGAGTGCATCAATGAACACAATTTATACAGCTTCTCTCACAGGCTGTAGAAAGTGCTAAACAGTATTAAAGGGAAGCTCTTCTTGACCACCATCAATACATAACACCCACCCGTTTGATGCAAGACGACCATTTTGCATCAGAGCGCTCATCATACATCAGCCGAGGACAATTTCAACGGCCAATTCAATCTGAGGATGATTCCGCCGTAGTTTGAAAAAGGCGGGTTAGAAATTTAGTCGAGACCACAGAAAGCCCCTTATTCTAAGCAATGAAGATCATGTGATTTTTAAAGACCGCGCAAGCGCAGGACCTCAGTGTAGTGACTCATCTTGAGGACCACCGTGTCCCATTTACTGCACTGTAGCGATTTGAGTTTAACCACAGGGAACACCACCCTCTACTGGCCGACCAAGCCTACTAGCAGTAACTTTGTTTTCATCCAACTAGCCAAGGCCAGACCATTGACTGCATAAAAAGACGGACGCAGCACTCGGGTCTGAAAAGTGAGGCCAATGCGGAAATCTCCTAAATTTGTATTCCATTTAATGACTGGCGGACGGCGACGTCTGCGGTTGCAGAAGTTGTTCAATCCAATAGAAGTCTGAAAAAATGACCCTACTTTCGCACCTGATTTATTGTTTAAATAATGACTTTCAACATTTCTTTATTGTATCCATCACAAGTTTCAAATCTCCTTCGATATATCATGATGTTCATTTTTGTAAATTATGGCCCCAAGTAGACTAGAATAAAGGATAAAGCCAGAATATGCTTTAGGGATGTAGCTATTCCTCTGGTCCTTGTCTGATACGGTCAGACGGATCCACCTCTCGCTCCTCCCAGGATATTTCATTCACGCTCTTGTCCAATAGGAATCACATCCGGTTTCAAAATGACAAAATGGCGCTAATCAAATTGCCAAAAATCGAGCCTTCCTAAATGGTATGCTGAAACCAATGGGTGATGTCATGGTTGCTTCGTCCATCTTTATATGCAGTCTATATGACCAAGACCAACTTGGCTTCAATCACTGGATCACCGCTGCTTGAATGTGGTCTGGCTGGAGATACCCATGCTACTCCATGTTCTTTCTCACTATCGATCTGATTAACTGAAATTTCATGTTAACAATTTCTTTTAGAGTGAAAATAAGAAAAACCTACTTCTGTATGTGCACACATAAGAACAAATTTCTAGTATTACTCTGCAAAACAACTACTGCAAATCAGCCAGCCAACAACCTGAGGCTGAATTCACTCCATCTAGTGGTGCCTTCGAGAATCATTGGTGTTCTAGATTCAATGTTTACCTTCAAGAATTTCACTATTAACTGCAAGGAGAGACTGCAACCATGCTGTAAAGTGACAAGCTGACATTTATTTCTTTACTAGGTAAAGAATGGGGTAGGCGTGGTGCAACGTCTGCACACAATCAAGCTACCCCGGGGTGATGTTCTCATCAATTACAGACTAACATGTACAGTCACGTCTTCACGATTCACAAGACAGTAGTTACACTAACAGGAGATCACACGTGTAAAGTGCTCTGCTTCTCATGGGGCTAAGTGACCACGGTGCTGCACCGTGGGTTCCCATGCGGCAGTGGGGTGGTGGGGAGGTGAGGTCCAGTGGGGCTCAAGCGTAGTTTTTCTTGATGAAATTCATGAGCCCGTTAGTGGAGGAGTCGTGAGAGTGCACCTCGCTGGCGTCCTGCAGCTCCGGCTCAATCTTCTTGGCCAGCTGTTTCCCCAGCTCCACTCTGCTCCAAACAAACACCACCACCACCTCAGTGTTTAGTCATCAAAAGGAAGGTCAAGCGTCACCATAAATACATCGCAGCGCATTACTAAACACTTTCCTACACCTGGCTCCACTGAGCCACATTCATTTCAGAGAAGCCTGGTGTTGTACTCACCCCCACTGGTCATAACTGTTGATTCCCCACATGACACCTTGGACAAAGATCTTGTGCTCATACATGGCTGAAAGGCACAAACAGGAGCAGAGTGAGAGGGGGACTGAAACTGCCTATGACATAAATACTACAGCACCACACAGGTTTTGTTCCTGATAGAATATTTAAATCAAATTTTGACATACATTAGTGTGCAGTGATGATTATATGCTTTAAAATGAAGACAAATACTTGAATAGTTGGTATCTGATTTATCTCATGTAATGTTGGGTCATATAGAGGAAAAGGTAGTAAACAATAACAATATACAATAATAAAATCAAAAATAGCACTGTCAATATCTAGCGTGGATATTGCGTATCTAGCATATCTAACTTGTCACCAGATGCTTCTTTCCAACAAGATCATTTTTGAACAACTTAGAAGTGAGTTTAGGGTCATCATCTTGTTAAAAAAAAAAAAATCCCCGACCAAACGGACTCCTTTCCAAATGGCAAAATGTGCCTTGCAAGTATGCGGTGATACTTAGTTTGATCCATGATTCCGTCAATTTTTATGAGATTACTGGCTCCTTTCAAGCAGACTGAACCCCAAACCATAATATTACTATCTCTATGTTTTACTGAAGGGATTAAACAGTCATTTTTGAAATGTTCTCGAACTCTATGGTGCACATAAATTCTGTGTTTGGGAGAGAAAACTTCAAATTTTGATTCCTCTGTCCAAAGGACTTGTTCCCAGTCTGTTGGTGTCCAATCCTTGAATTTCTCAGCAAACTCGAGTCTTTTTTTTGATATTGCCAGCTCTTGGCAGCAAAACCAGATAATTTTCACACAGGCATTTGGAAATGGTAGATCTTGATACTTTAATCTCTTCACTTCTGGGGCAATTCATATCAAAGAGCGGTTGTGTTGTCAACCACCAATTTTTTTCTTGTCACGCGCAGATAACGAGCAGAAGCACTTAACTTCTGTCTTGCGCCTCACTTACCATCAGTTTCAGCAAACCCATCTCCTTGAAACACTTGGCGTTTCTCACACCGGCATCCATGTTAGGCCACAATGCAGCTATGAACAATGTCAGAGCTGCTTGCATCGTGCCATCATGTTTAACACAGTGACACTGCTCAAAGTTCATGTCACCTTATATACTGGAACAACTGACCATCAGTGATAATTTTGCAGAATAAATGTTGCCTGAAAGCAGTTCAAACTAATTTTTTAGCATCATTAATCATGGAATGAGCCTTCAAACATTAATTTAGACAATGCAAGAAAAAAAAGGAAATGAAATGAAATTGCGACACCTTTCAATTGTTCTAAAAAAAAACTGATGTTTTCAGTGTTTTTGTTTCTTACCCTAATTTTACCGCAGTACACTTGTGGGACTTTTTTTTTTGTTCTCATTGCCTATGGTAGTATTTTTCAATATATTTTCACCAAAAAAAAGTATAGAGAAGTAATATATTAGGACCCCTTTTAGAAGTGGTAGTGTGTAAATCATCACTGCACAGTACTGTACAATTTAGTATGAAATAACATGCATTCCATAAGATCATCATACCCTTTACACTGTACCTTGGATAAAATCAGTCTCATGTATTCAAGTTGACAGGTCAATAATTTTCATGTTTGGAACTTACCAACAAGCGCTCCAAGAGTGAAGGGGGTCAATTTCTTGAACACAATAGAATTGGTTGGTTTGTTCCCTTGGAAAACCTACAAGAAATTGACCAAAAAAAACTTAATATCAGTATCCATTTGAAGGTATCCACCATCTACCCTTGTACAGTATGCAAAAATGTGTGTGTATAGTTCTTCATTCTAAAATGCTACAGACATTAAATGCAACTTGGCAAAAGCCACAGTTAGTTCAATCTCTTCCTGAATAGTTGCTGGGCACAATGCGAACCAGACTTTTAAACAGAAACTCTTAGTGCCCTGTTCCTGAAATCAGAAGCCTCCAGGCCAGAGAACTGCTGGTTTTCCACCCTCCCTTCACGTGGGAGTCAGCTGTGAAGCCACTCTGTCCAATCAACACAGCTGACTGTTTAAGTACCCAGGAGGAATGAAAACGAGGATCCCTGTCCTAGTGCATGTTTCCTAATCTAGGTGTGTGTGGGTCTAAAGCTCCCTCGCCCCACACACTTTGTGCGGCAGCAGGTTCTCCAGCGCCTCCCCGCTCATCCCGCTGGCCTCCAGCTCCTTGCGAGCCTCCTCAGGAGTCTTTCCTAGCATCAGTGCCTCCGTTTGGGCCAAGAAGTTAGCAATCAGGATCTAATTACATCAAAAAAAAAAAAAAAAAAACAAAATGAGCCCAATGTCCAGAAACAGTAGATCAACTCATTTTCCGAGAGGACCACTTTACAAATCTGAAATCATCTTCAAAAGGAATGAAATTTAGTAAGCATGAATAAATCAGCTAATCACAGAGCGGTGCAGTCTTGCACTCAAGGCCAAACAACCAATTTTTCTCATTACGTTACACTACAATGACTGACTGAATGAAAAGCACAGAACAAACTGGTCTGCATGTTGAGGGCAGTGTTGATTTTGGCTTAAAGGCACAGTGGAGAAAGTGAGCAGACCTTATGGTGCAGGTTCTCTCTGATAGGGTGTTGGGTCTGAGCAGGAATGAGGAAGTCAGCAGGAATCATGCGTGTTCCTGTGGCAGCAAAGTAAAGTATCATTGCGTCATCTCCCCAGCGAGCTACAGCCCAAGTCCTTCAAATTTACACTGCTAAATCCATCGCTCGCACACTTGTTTCAGACAAAGGGACAGTCTTTGCCCCATGCTATCGCACCTTGATGGATGAGCTGGTAAAAGGCGTGCTGTCCATTGGTCCCAGGTTCTCCCCACACAATGGGGCCAGTGTGGTAGTTCACTCGTGTGCCCTGATTGGTAATGTACTTGCCATTGGACTCCATATCACCCTGAGAAAAGCATATCATTAAGTTTCAGACAGCTACACATACACACTCAGCCAGTATTTATGCACTTGCAGCAAGCCCAAGGGCGATGCTTCCTAAACCTCTCCTGGAAGCCCACCTGTCCTGCATGCTTTAGATTTCTCCCTGCTCCAGCACAGGTGATTCAAATGATCAGCTCGTTAATCACCCACTGAAGCTGATTGATGACAGCCTGATCATTTGAATCGCCTGTGCTGGAACAGGGAGAGATCTAAAACATGCAGGACAGGTGGGCCTCCAGCCAGGAGAGGTTTGGGAAGCATCGCACGTTTTCCTGCAGACTACCAAGTACACTCACCAGTGCTAAAAGGCAGCACGTAATCTCGCCACATCACTTTCTTCTAGACTGACCTGCTGGAAGTAAGCAGCGAAGCGGTGCATGTACTGGTCATATGGCAGCATGGCGTGAGTCTCGGCCTGGAAGAAGTTGATGTACCAGATTCCCAAAACAGCCAGGATCACGGGAGCGTTGGCCTCAAAAGGAGCATTACGGAAGTGGTTATCCTGAAAGAGGTGCAGGGGCAATACAGAAATATCAGATACTGGGTGTCGGATAACAGTACATATCCACTGCCTCTCTAAACTAGGACAGATATGATGTACGGCATAATGACACAGCACAGAATTGGCTCTTGGATATGCTGAATCAGGTAACTCCACACGCCCCCTCCAGTCAGTACATTATGCTGTATGAACACGTGCCCCACTCTAAATAGTACGTGCATTTGAACGTGCAAACTGTATTAAGCCAAGCAGCGATTAGTATGCATCAGGATTTAATGTTTTCAGTTCAGCCTACCATCCAGTGGGCTCCACTGAGCAGCTGCTCAAAGTTGTCAAATCCTGGGGAAATACAAAAACAATTACTTTAATCTTTATGACCATTCTTCCTATTCCTCCGAATTTGCAATTTAATTTGTGGCCAATTATGAGTAATTGCAATGGGGGGGGGGGGGGGGGTGTACAGGAACAATTTGCAGGGCACTAACACGAAACATTAATATGTACAAGCAATAATACATGTTAAGTCACTCATTGTTTTGTGTCAGATCAAGCAAATTGCTAGCCCAAAAAGCATTCACAAAGCAAAACATGCATCCACATGGAGTGTCATAAGGCCAAATCTTGCGCCAATGCAGGCTGTACAGCAAATATAATAAAATACAAAACTTGTTTTTCCTTGCATTAAAATGAGGGGGGGGGGGGGGGGAAGAAAAAAAAAAAAAGCATACAAGAAACGTACCGATGTGCAATGCGATGGACAGTCCAATAGCAGACCACAGGGAGTAACGACCACCAACCCACTTAAAAAAGAAAAAGAAAAACACCTTTATGATAATAAAGAATGCACCAAGAAGCTCTTAATGTATTCTGTTCTCCCAAATGCCTCTTCACAAAATCTGAAATGACTGTGGCAACATCCACCATTATTTCAGAAGGGTAAGAGCCACTTGGTCCTTTGTTACACAATGCAAAAACCAGTTAAGTGCACAGGTACTACAGCGAACTCCATGAGACTGATAAATTAAATGCTCTGTGTGATAAGGCAGGGATATGGTTTGATGAAAAAGCAGAAGTGCCCTTCTCTCTCAGTATTTCAACATATCCATTGAATTGCCTCAAAGAGTGCCCACATTCCATGGTAATATGAACCACGAAAAGATATTCAGCCCTCACAGATAGTGAACCAAAATAGACCTACTTCGGATAAGGAAAAGAATGTGAAATCACCTCATGTCAAAGGCAGGCAGGATTTCCTACCATACTAGTCAATGTCATTCATACAGTAAACACGTTTATATGGCCATATCTTCAGAGTTTCTAAAAATGTAAATATTCGAGTCTTTTTACATGACTAGGCTGAGGTATACTGGAACAGGGTTTGTCTGACTCGTGGTGATTGACGCATGGAATTTATTTAATGACCGTTTTATTGCGGTTATTAATCATCAAGCCCCCATAAAGAAAATCGTAATAGCCACTGGTTTTCTCATTATTTGACGATGCTGTAGCAGCAAAAAAAAAAAGCCGTTTGGGACAAAACATGCTGAACAGGATCCATGGTTGACAGGCTTGCATGTAGTCGACTTTGGAACAAACAGGCAATCAGTTCATCAGTAAAAATTTAAATATTGCAAGGAGAAATTCATAGAAAGTAGCTCTAACCTGCAGCCATATTGGAAAACCACAAGGCAATAGCAAAATAAATCAATAGGCTTGCCTTCATTGGTCAAACCCGATTCCGTTTTGGTTTCAAACAGGAATCGTAGGTCTTATCTTTTCAATAATTTCAAAAAGTCCAGGCATGTCTCTATTCCCTCTAAATCAACTTGCCAAACAAAGTGCCGTTTGTACACCAATCCAACTCATACCCCTCACGTAGCCTTGTTCAGTATCTGAATCTTGTTCACACTCTCATTGGTTTTTTCCCGTCCCTTTGCTGAAAGTGAGATTTTAAAAGGAAGCACTTACATTAGACTCCAAAAAGCCTGCTGGGTCAGATGAGCCAACCCATTCTTTTCAAAATAGCAGCTACAGTCATTACAGTGCCATTAACATACATTTATGACCTTTCCATTCAAACTGCTGAGTTACCAAAGAGGTGGTGAACAGGCTGACTAAAATTACAACAGGCTTCTTTCCATTTTAGTTTTCTTCTCTCAGCTCCTGGAGAAACTTGTTAACAATCAGCTAACTCACTTTGTCAAGCATTCAGTTGGATTTTTCTCAAGTTATGGATGTGTTACTACCATTGTGAATTTCTAAATTGACCAACATCTGCACTGGATGCCAAACAATGCTGTACAATAACATTTATTGTCCTAGCAAAAGTGTTTGACTCTGTGCATTATTCCATCCTATTAAATATACTAGATAGTATTGGGGTCTCTGGTCATTCATAAGCTTGTTTTTCCAACTACCCCTATAATAAGGTACAGTGAGTAAATTTAGACAATCTCACACAGCCTCTCCTTGTGTCTTTAGGCATTCCCCAGGGTTCAATACTAGGTCCCACTCCCTTTTCCATATTATTAATGATAATTCTTACGCTGTTTATAACTCCCATATTAATTTATATGCTGATGATACAAACCTGTATGACACTAGTGAATCCTCTAATACAATGATTTGTTTTCTTGAGCTACAACAGGCATTTGACAGCCTCAGTCTTTCATGAGATGCTGAAAAGACTGAAGTTACAAGGCTGTGTTGGAAAGACACTGCATTTCCTCTCAAGTTAAACATTTCAACTTGGGATGGGACCATCCTACAGCAGGTATCAGTTTATAAATATTAAGGAATCTAGCCAGATAGTGCATTATCCTTCTCTCAACCCATCAACAATTTGCATTCAAAGGTCAGGGAAGAACCTGCTTTTTCCCTTGGCGTTCCCCTTTTACATCTGCAGCCTAATGCATGATTGTTCAAATGACCACACTACCTTCTTTTGATTATGGGGAAACAATTTATAGATTAACCTGCAAAGGAACACTTCAAAAGCTTGACTGATTTTCACTATCCAGTACCTAACGAATGCCCCACTTAACACAGCAATGCCTTCTGTATTCTTTGATCAAATGGCCCTCTTTGCATAATCATTGCGACTTACTGATTTAAACTTATTTATAAAACTCTTCTTGAACACACACCCCCCTACTGAAGTCAGTTATTGCAGCCGATATTAGTTACTAAGTACAAGTGAGTAGATCAGAGTGTAAAAGCCCTGAAATCCAACACAACACATCCTTTTGCCCGTTATCTGCTGCTAATGACTGGAACTGGTTTAAAAAAAACACACACTAAAACTCAAATTTATTTTTATCACTGCATTTAAGAGCACACTCATCGATATCATATATGATACTTGTAAATGTTTTACTTTTGTTTGATTTTACTAGTTAATCACATTTTTTTTTTTAAATTTTGTTTCTTTTACATTTGTTCCCTGCCCCCCGAACGAGTATAAGTTGAGAGCTCATAACTACATTCTCTTATGTTTAAATGTTCTTTGTTTACCTATGAGTGAGTGGATATAGTATAGTACAAAGAAATTTACATAAATGTAATATCCATATAGCGTAGACGAAAACAGCATACTGTAAATCGTTAGACCAGGAAACTCTCAGCCTGCATACAGACACAGACTACATGAACTTCAGTTGAAAGGTTAAAAGTATTAATAGAAGTTATTTGCAGCTTACACTCTGCATCACCACCCATGGCACAATGCACTTACATCCCAGAATTCAAACATGTTGTCAGTGTCAATCCCAAACTCCTTCACTTTTGCCTAAAAAACAAACAACAAATAAAAACAGAACTTATAAGCACAACCGATTCACAACGCAAAATATGCATACAGCATCCTGATTTGCATAAGTGAAAAATGGAAAACTCACAGCATTGGTGGAGAGCGCCACAAAGTGTTTGGCCACAGACGATTTCTGTAGAATAAAAGTGTTTTTAAAATGTGAGCATGGACATCGACCCATCTACCCATTTCCTCTTTAGAGAACAGCAGTCTACTCACGTCTTTGAAATTCAGCAGGAGCCAGTTCCTGGCAGTTTCTGCATTGGTGATAGTCTCTTGAGTGGTGAATGTCTGAAAGCAGAGGACAATAGCCATGGTTACATTGTACAGGCAAAAAAAATAAAATACCCCAGTAAGTGGTAATTTGGGGGGGGGGGGGGGTAACTGGAACAAAGTATTCATACATAAGAGCCTCTCCATTTCCTCCCCCCCCCCCCCCCTGCCCTCAAGATGATTCTAGCTATTCTATAAGCTAGATTGTATTCGATTTACATACTGAGAGTGACAATCATGTGACACAATGCAGGCAAAACTATAATGGGAAAATACTGACCTTGTATAACATTTCCTGAGAGTTTTGAAACGCCATTTAAAGCTACCCCACCCCTCAGGAACCTATTGCGATATCATGATGTACATACTAACTCCTGAGTTGTGTGTTCATCTGTGAGTCCCCATGTTCAATCATTACAGTAAAATAAAACCTCTGCTTGGAATCCCATTGTAGAGCAAAAAAAAAAAAAAAGCCATTGAATAGGTGACATATTCTTATCTATAATTTTGCATTAATGGAAGAAAAGTCCAGGTAACAAAAGGCAGGAGTCTGATGAAACCTCATACCTTCGACGCAATGATAAAAAGCGTGTTCTCTGGGTTGAGATCAGCCAGGGTCTTAGCCATGTGCGTTCCATCGATGTTGGATACAAACCAGACTCGTGGGCCTCCCTTAGAGTACTGCTTCAAAGCTTCAGTGACCATCAGAGGGCCCTGGTATGACAAACCACTTAATTAGGGATCCCATTATTTTGAGAGATCATTTTCAGGTCTTTTCCAACAACAATGACCATCATCAACACACGTGACAATTTAACAAAGCCCGGCTCAGATGAGGAGCTGTTCTCTTGATTTTGCTGGTATTCCAGGATCTTTTAAATATTTCCAAAGTATCTTTGGTCAATTTCACATTTACCACAAAAGGGAAAGTAATCAAGCTCCAGCCGCTCCAGAATGGAGTTGAAACCCAATTAATAGACCAGGCTAAGGCTAACCCACAAACTCCTCTAACACAATACTAGACAAATAAACCCCAAAATACTATTATCCACCATGGTCTTGGATCAAACTCTGCTGTGCCTGCACTGACTGTTGCCAGCAGTCTCACAGGAGCAGCGCATAGCTGGGTTCATGCCGCTCAGGGCTATCGGAAGGGTACAGTTGGTTTGGGTCAGCACAGTTCATTGCTCAACCACCTGTGGCTTCCTTAGGAAGCACATGCTCATATTTTCTCTGCTCTTTTTCTGTGCAGCTAGGACTGTGAGTTAAGGCAAAGGACAGCAGAAAGGCTGTGTGCTTGAGTTTCATTCATATCACAAACTGTCTCCTGAGATGGCAGCATGAGTCAAATAACAACAATCTTGTACACAGTTTGTTTGTTGGACATTCCAGATTGTAATGGGATTGGAGATGGCAATTTCTTCCTTTGGAAAAAAATCCCCACCAATCACCAGTGTGCACGAGATCACAAATCAAGTCATACTCACCAGGTCAGAACCTCCAATGCCCACGTTGACAACATCTGTGATGACTTGTCCAGTGAAGCCCTTCCACTCTCCACTGCGCACTTTCTGCTCCCAGAGACCATGCAAAAATTACATAAATCAGTCATTAGACACTATACATTCCAAAAATCACCACATTATGATAACAATAATAAATGCCACCAAGCTGTGCTTACATGGCAGAAGTCCTTCATCTTCTCCAAGACCCTGTTGACCTCAGGCATGACGTCTGTCCCACCGACCTTAACAGGGGTGTTGGATCGGTTCCTGAGAGCAGTGTGCAGAACAGCACGGCCCTATTGAGACAGAAGCTTTTAAAACGTGCGTCATGCCAGCAGTGCTCCTCAAGGATTTGCTCACGAAGTCAAACCAAAGAGGTACTGCACAAAGGCATTGCTTTCATTAGACAAAGGCATCTGTGACACATACCATTGTAAGCAAATGCGCATCACCCCGAGACCAATAATATCCACTGCTAAAATATGAGGTGGAGTCAAGCTCCTGCATTAATGTAAACATCACCGTTTTGCTCAAACATCATACACAGACAGTATCATATAGTGTTTGCATGTTGCCATGTTTACACCAAATAATAGACCAAGACTACAAAGCAAGTATGTATTCAATCAGCTTGAGAGTGAATTTCACATTAAAAGAGAGTCTCAGTGTCAACTAATCAGCAAAGAAAGTATCTTTCTAAAATATATGAAATGGCACAAATATATGAATGGTCACAAATTCTTGTGGCACTTTTAGTCAGATATACATACTCCTAGTGATGTGGGCCACACACTGAAACCTGACTATCCCAGTGCTGGCAGGGGCAGCACCACAGAAAGATGTGCACTTGGCCATAGTACTGCACAGGGAGGTAGGGCTCAGTGCAGGAGACCGTTGGTTGACAGGCTACATGCATCACATACACAAGTAGCATGACTGTGCAGTTCAGCTGAACCACCGCAGTGCATCGAGGAGCTAAGTCAATAACACGTGCTCCTGTGAGCACACGCTACGCAGATTTGATTTTAAGGGCCGAATGTCATACAGTGCCATTCCAGACTGAGAAAGAGAGAAGGGGGGGGGGGAACCCAACCAACTGACACAAACTAGCAGAACATTACACTAAAATCAGATGTCATAAGTCAATTAAAAGGGGGTGCTTCCCCAGTGTTTCTCTGCAAAGACATAAATACAAGATAGAATTCAAATGTTGATGAATTGTAACCTCTGTGAAGTTAATCTTCTCCCCAGTGAACATCCTCTCTCTTTCAGCCTCCACCCCCCTCGACTTTGCCTGAGCAAAAAAAAAAAAAAATTTAAATTGAAATAAACACAATACAATGAAAATGACATCATTACTTTGGTATTATGAACTCAGTAATCGATTTCACTGTCTTTGAAAGCAAGCGACTCGAGGCTTTGATGGAACACATTCATTCATGGATGTCTCAGTTAAGCTTACTTTTCCAAGTAGATTTTTTGGCTGTTCAGTAATATTTTGCTGTGTCCAGCAATTTGCATTTCATTTTCTCTATCTCTAAAGAGTTCAAAAATTGCATTTCCTGAATTTGTTGCACATGCAAAAGCAGGATTTGAAAATGGCGAAGACCATTACAATCAGGAAATTGCTTTACACTTATAGCCCATGAAAACATTAAGAAAAATGTTAGAGTAAAAATTTACACCTCTACTTCGCCCAGTAGAATGAACATCACATATATTTCACCTTTCAAGTGTAGTACTGTTACTCTGTAAAGACATGCAATTCAAATTACTTGAACATGGACATGCAATTACTGCAAGAGTTCTTCCTAGCTATTGAAACATTATTGTTCCAGAATTTATATAGATGTACGTGCAGAGAATGTTAGTACTTTCAGGCAACTAAGTTGTTTATTACCATATCAATTAACATCTTCATGACTTCCTCATTGATGAGATTCTTCGAGTAATCAATTAAGAGGTCTCCATCCTCGGTATTCAGCGTTGTACTGTCCAGAAAGGAAACAAAGTTGCTAAATGCATCGCATGTTTTTTTTTTTTTTTCAATTCAAACCGAATCAATGCGATTTCCGTAACATTAAACTCAACAGGAAACATGAGCACCCAGTACTTCATCCATGACCAGGTGTCGACCTTTAATAAGATTAAGAGCACATTGCGACACCACCACCCTCAACTCTAAATATGCGGAAGATGAGAGCAACGTCCATGCTCCCTCTCCAATGAGACTACATCACGGGAGTTGAATAGATCCTACTGCACTTCACTCGAACATGCATGGATAGAACATTACACTTCAGCTGCAACAGGAATAAATAATAGCCATGTCTGCAGTGTTCCCTTATTGTATGTACAAGCAGCAGGATGTGCTCAAGAGCACGTAGTCCTCGCTCCACAATCAATGGCGTAAAGCTGCCTCAAGAAAGAAAGGCGTCGGCGAAAACAATATCACAATACTTTTACAAGCAAGCGTTTATCGCCCCACAACTAACTTGTCGGCAACTAATGCTCATTAGCGGGGTAGTTATTGCGAAAAATAGAAATGCGAATGGAGGGCCCGATGAGATTCACATTTGATCGGCGACAACTACGACAAACCAGTAAAGAAGAAATCCGGCGTAAACGATTCCCTCAGTGACAACCTCGAACAAAAAAAAAACAATCAAAAAATAGATTTTTTTTAACATGCTGACAGATTCAGCCGCTTTAAATAACAAACTATATAGTGCTTTACAGATCCTCAGTATGAAGAGGTCGTTTTATTGGACTGCATGTATCCCGTAGATAACCAAGCAAATTTCCCCACACCATTTAAACTACCATAACCATGTACCAGCCGAGCCACAAAAGCGTCGACCAAAGACCTAAACCACAACCGGTGAGACCAACCCATGACTAGCAATTCAGATCCTGTTACAATGACCTCTAGCAGGCTAGTTACAATCGGTTACAGATGGAATTCCTCGTCTTTCTGTGCATTATGGCTATTAGTTTTAGCAGGTGGAGTGAAATGTATGGTTTGCTTCTCGCTAGATTATCATTTGAGTGACAGATAGACGTTCCATCATCGAGCCGCTTGCAGCGGTTATCTAACGACATTTTTTAATCGAACTGCCATTAAAGCCTCCGCCCACATTCTGCTCTGACACGCGCATCATAGTAAGTGCAAAGTACTTCGCGTTACATAGTGGCGAATAGGCGAACAATGGGATGAGACGGCTTGCTTGCAGGCGTTGGTTTGGGAGTACGGCATAAAATTGACAATGAGATATGTCTGTGTTTGCAAGCATGAAGCATTTTCTGTGGCAAGACAATGATATTCTTCGAACTGTCTCAATTAGCTTAGCAACTTCCCATTAGCCAAGTTGCGACATGCAGAAATGAATGGTCATTTTACAATCAGCCAACATCCACAAAACTGCTCGAATCGAAGTCTTTTCAACAACGAATGATTGACAGACTTGTTAAATTAACTGCACCATAGGGGCGATCAGTGTTATAATATTACCTAGCGCAATACATTACCTGAACTTGCTGAATCGTTCCTTATCGGTGTCGAACATCCGCCTCATGTTCAAGTTTCCAGCGTTGGCTCTGTACCATTGTTCCAGTTTCTTGTAGTTTTGATCACTTGCGAGGCCCATGATGTCGACGAGATGTAACGTTCAACACTGCGCGTCTCCTCGGCTGCTGAATGAGGCCCAGGCGGAATGGTACTTCATGAAGGGCAAGGCGAACAGGAAATGCTCGGGCTTGCTCCAATAGTAGTGCTGAAGCGTGCCCCTCCCTCCTTGACACCGCCGCAATGTGCATGGGCATAAACTATAATAACTTGTTACTTTCTTTATGTTTGATTCACAGCACCCTGACGTCGGATTGGTGTTCAAGTCCTGTGCACGCGGAGGGGAAATGAATACAATTAAGTTTCCAGCATTTGTTAGGTATTGGTGGGATTTAAAAACCGATCAGTTACAACATTAAAACCACGAAAATGTGAAGCGTTGAGTAACATAAATTTTCTCGTCGCAATGGCACATGTCAAGGGATGGGACATGCATGTCTTGCCAAAAGAAAGTCGCACTCTCCTGTGTTTTATGGACTGTTGCAACAACTGCCTATAGTTTCGAGCACTGCACGTATCCGTTTTTACAAAATCCAAAACCAGTGAAGTCGGCACGTTGTGTTAATCGTAAATAAAAACAGAATACAATGATTTGCATTGATTTTACAATGTGTTGCTGCCTTTAAATTCTAAGTTAATGATTATTTGCAAAAAAAATATAAAGTTTCTCAGTTTGAACATTAAACATCTTGTCTTTGCAGTGTATTCAACTGAATATAAGTTGAAAAGGATTTGCAAATCATTGTATTCTGTTTTTATTTACGATTCACATAACGTGCCAACTTCACTGGTTTTGGGTTTTGTACATAGGGCTTCATGCAGCCACATTCTCTTTATATTCCCTTATATTTTCTCTCTTTTTTTGTCCAGAGAAAAAAAATAGGAGAAGTCAACTCCAGATGCACCATACATTCTTTCCATTCAAATCAACTTTTACTCAGCAGCGCCCACTTGATTGCAAAGACAAGGAGGAGTATGACCGATTGTAATTAGCGTAGGTCATGTCCTTGAAACGCCATTTAAGGGTAGAAGTTTTGCCATGTGCAAATAGCAGATTCTGGCACAAAAGTTGGAGAGATGCTAATGAAAAAAGTAGAAAGAAGAACTACCTGTTACCTGGATGTAACTCCAGTTCTATGAGTACGTGCGTAGCCCACAAATGGCCTCCGCTGTTGGTTTGCCTGAGAAAGAAAATTGAACTCACCTGCTTCGTAGGAGGAGGTAGCATGCTCACCTCCTATAAAGCCTCGGCGTTGCCAATGCTTGTCTCCCTTTGAAACTCAGCATCTCACACTAGTGGCCAACTGGGCAGGCTGTTAGAGGGCTACACACGTACTCATAGAACTGGAGTTACATCCAGGTAACTGGTACTTCTATCTCGTATGTGCTCCGCCTTCTAACGGGCTTCGCTATTGGTTTACACCTAAGGCGAAGGCCGTTAGGGATGAATGTACTCCCAGGTGGCCTCAGACCCCATAGTCCCTTTCAGAAACCAGAGAAACCATTCACTCCCTGGGGCGAGCACCACCAGGCTGTGTACCCCGGCCCAGGTCGTGACACAGCTACACAACACCACACCCAAGTTGGTGTCAGAAGAGGCCCGTCCTGATAGGGTCCCATCTAGAATGAAAGAACAAATGCATGGGGGGGCTTGTAACTGTCATGTCCCGCCGATGAGCCCCCCACATGTGAAGTGTCGTTCAGGAACCAGTCGCGAGAATCCAGGAGTGCAAGGAAAGTGATTTTATCAAGCGAGGGGGAAAACCCCCGCAGGGCCGAAGGCAACCGTACATAATCCGAAGTCCATAATCCGAAAATCAGAATCCAATGGGCAGAATCTGAGTCGAAAAACCAGGGCAGCAAACACAGTAATCGTAGTCAGGCAGAAAAAGGGTTTGAAAACAGATGTAAATAGAAATACCAAAACAGAACCAAAAATCGTAAGTCGGACGGTCCAGTCAGAAGAGCAACACTATGAATACAAGGCGAAACCAAGAGCAGCACAGGTAGACAAGGGAAAGGTTCTGACAGGGAACTGCTTTGAGAAGACTCCAAATATACACATGCGGGAGGTCACGTGCTAAACAGAACACAGGTGCAGGAAGTCAGACTAATTACAAAGGAGGCAACATGAGGGAGAACCTGATCACATTAAACAGGCAAAAGCCAAAACGCGGAGAGGGATCACGACACAACCTATAGACAGATATACGGCTCCGGTCAAGGAGTTCTAACGTGCATAGATAATGAGAGAAAGGACAGAGTGAGCAGGTATGGAGGATCCACTGAAACGCAGCAAAGAAGATTAGGTAAAGACAAGAGGCAGAGACTAGAACAGGGCGAGTGCTGAGAGCTTGTTAATCAATTAGTACGGTGCAGCTATACAATCCCAAGTGCTCATTAGCAATTTAGTATTATATACAATGTTAGTCTGGGTTAGTAGTTTTAACAAAACAACAATCTGTTAGTAATATAGAAAAGCAAAGCGAAGGAAGTAAGCGAGATTGGAAGGAATGGTTGAAATCCAGAAACCATTAAATCACCCGGAAGAGTGGCCCGCAATACCGGGGCTGTGAGCAATAATACAACAAGAGACCAGACAGGGGGAGACAAAGTGCAATGCATGGGAGAAGGGAAAACATGGACTGGAATAATAACTGGAATATGGATAAAGGCAAAAACAAAAACATGGCGATAACAAAACATTGCAAAACTTAACTAGAAAACACATGAACATATCAAAGCAACCAAATAACAATATTCATTTCAAGGCAAAGTCAGACAGAGCAGAGATCAAAAACCAAATCAGACAGAACATCAGAAACATGGCAAACAGAGCAGAATCATAACACCACGCCTGCCGGCAAGGCGCCCCCAAAGCGCATTTCATCTGGGTGTGACAACACACTAGTTAGTGTAGGAGGGAACCCCGCTTATAGGGTTCCCTGAACTGAATGTGCGACCATACTGACGGTCATATCCCTCAGATATGACTGTGCAAAGGTTGATGCGGAAGACCAAGAGGCCGCCTTGCAAATCTCCTCCACAGATATGTCCTTAAGTAGCGCTGTAGATGATGCAATGCCCCGGGTAGAATGTGCGGTCAGCCTCGCTGGGGCGATGAGGCCAACTGCCGAGTAAAGTCTGCAGATAGCATCACAGATCCAGTGGATGAGGCACAGTGGCGACAGAGGGGCCCCCTGAGCCCATCCGCCATAGCCCACAAACAGCTGATCCGCTTTCCTAAGACTTGCAGTGCGTTCCACGTACAGGCTGAGTGCGCGCACTGGGCACAGCTTGAGCTTCTGTTCCTGCTCGCTGGTGGCATGAGGAGGTGGGCAGAAAGCCTGTAGTCGAATTATAGACGATTTGAAATCCATGGTGATGACTTTTGGCTGGAAGGACGGGTTAGGGCGAAGCTCCACTGATCCTTTGTCCTCTCTTATGGTCAGACATGACTGGTGCACAGAGAGAGCGCCCAGCTCGCTCACCCGCCTAGTTGATACCAAGGCCAGAAGGAGGGCCGTCTTGATCGAAAAAATATGCAGGTCTGCCTGGTCCAGGAGTTCAAACGGGGGTCCTCCTAGGCCGGCCAACGCTGTCTGCAGATCCCATTGCTGAACCACACGCTGTGTCGGGGGTCTTTGCCTGCAGACTCCCCTCTAAAAATGCTTTACCAGGGGGTGACTTCTGGCTGTGAAGCGGTCAAACCCATCATGTCCAACCGTGATAGCTGCCGTGAACACCCCTAGAGTGGATGCTGCGCGGCTACCCCCGAAGAGCCCCTGCAGGAAATCCAGCATCCCTTGAAGGGGGCATGAGCATGGGTTCAGGCCTCTCACCTGGCACCAGCCGATAAAAACCTGCTAAGCCTTGGAAGTGGCTGGAGCATGCACACACTGAATTGTGGACACCACCGCCTCAGGCAGGCCTAACTCAGTCAAATTCACCCTTTCAAATTCCAGGCCATGAGGGGGCGGGCACAGATGGCGCTCAGCACCCGATTCCCGGTCAAGGGGAGGTCCGGAATCTCCCATGGGCTCCCCAACGGCAGCAGGATGAGATCCCGAAACCATCTGGCGCTCAGGCACAGAAGTGCCACCACAATTATAGACAGGTGCTGTTCCCGCACCCTGTGGAGCAGTGGCATTAGTAGCCGACTGGGCAGGAACGCATACTGCAGGCCGACTGGCCAAACTGGATGGGCCAATGCATCCAACCCCTGGGGAGGACTGTCGGTAGGCCTCAGGGAGAACCAAAGAGGGCACAGAGTGTACTCCCTGTTCGCAAACAGATCCACCCTTTGTCGCCCGAACAGCCTCCAGATCTGCTCGGCTGTCGCCAGTGGGAGGCTTCAATCCTCCTTGGGCAGCGCCCCCCTGGACAACCCATCTGCTCGAGTGTTGAGGATGCCAGGAACATGCTGGGCTTTCAGGAAGTAGAGATGGCGATCAGCCCATATTAGGATGGAAGCAGCCATCCTGTGTAGGGGCACTGATCTGACCCCCCCTCCCCTTGCCTGTTGAGGCTACAACCGTTGTGTTGTTCGATCTCACAAGGACGTGCCTTTCTACCAACGGAGGGGAAAAATGGTGCAGCACCTTCTGAACTGCCATAAGTTCCAGTGGGTTGATGTGCCGCCGGGGCCCCTGCCATGTACCAGCAACAGAAGCAGGGCCACAAGTTCTGCTCAACCCTGTGATGGAGGCATCTACAAATATATGGTGAGCCACACACCCCATCCAAACTCCCTTGCAGAGCCGGCTGAGTCTAGCCGAAGGCGTATGAATCAGCGCTGCAGATCTCTCTCTCACTGCACGTATCCGTTTTTACAAAATCCAAAACCAGTGAAGTCGGCACGTTGTGTTAATCGTAAATAAAAACAGAATACAATGATTTGCATTGATTTTACAATGTGTTGCTGCCTTTAAATTCTAAGTTAATGATTATTTGCAAAAAAAATATAAAGTTTCTCAGTTTGAACATTAAACATCTTGTCTTTGCAGTGTATTCAACTGAATATAAGTTGAAAAGGATTTGCAAATCATTGTATTCTGTTTTTATTTACGATTCACATAACGTGCCAACTTCACTGGTTTTGGGTTTTGTACATAGGGCTTCATGCAGCCACATTCTCTTTATATTCCCTTATATTTTCTCTCTTTTTTTGTCCAGAGAAAAAAAATAGGAGAAGTCAACTCCAGATGCACCATACATTCTTTCCATTCAAATCAACTTTTACTCAGCAGCGCCCACTTGATTGCAAAGACAAGGAGGAGTATGACCGATTGTAATTAGCGTAGGTCATGTCCTTGAAACGCCATTTAAGGGTAGAAGTTTTGCCATGTGCAAATAGCAGATTCTGGCACAAAAGTTGGAGAGATGCTAATGAAAAAAGTAGAAAGAAGAACTACCTGTTACCTGGATGTAACTCCAGTTCTATGAGTACGTGCGTAGCCCACAAATGGCCTCCGCTGTTGGTTTGCCTGAGAAAGAAAATTGAACTCACCTGCTTCGTAGGAGGAGGTAGCATGCTCACCTCCTATAAAGCCTCGGCGTTGCCAATGCTTGTCTCCCTTTGAAACTCAGCATCTCACACTAGTGGCCAACTGGGCAGGCTGTTAGAGGGCTACACACGTAGCCCTCTCATGTGCAGTAGCCCTAAGTGGACTACTAAATGGGCAGCAGCCATCATCCCCAGTAGCTGCCATTGAGCTGCCAATGACTGCCATTGATGGCACCGAGACTGCGCCCCGTATTTTTTGGGCCAGAGGCAGGATCGCTTCTGCTCTCTCCACAGACAGATGTGTGGTCATAGTCTGAGAGTCTAACAGCATTCCTAAGAACCATGCTGTCTGGCTGAACTGCAGGGTGCTTTTGTCGTAGTTGATAGCCAAGCCTAGCTGAGCAACATGTTGCATCACCAGCCTCGTATGGGCGGTTGCCATCTGCTCGGAAGAGGCCAGGATCAGCCAATCGTTCAGATAGGTCAGAATCCGTATCCCTCTTCGCCGGAGCGGCGCTAACGCTGTCTCCACACATTTAGAAAATGTCCGAGGTGCCAGGGAATATCCAAACGGGAGGCGGCAAAACTGAAAAATCTGGTCCTCCAATGCAAAACCAAGGAACTTTTGATGGCATGGCAGAATTGGGACATGAAAATAAGCATTCGTGAGATCTATTAACGTCATCCAGTCGCCTGGCCTGACACATTCCAGCAGCGTCCTCACCGTCAGCATCCGGAATGGTATGCGCGCAATATACGTATTTAGTTCTTGAAGATCCAGAATGGGCCTTAGGCCTCCCGATTTTTTGGGAATCAAGAAATAAGGGGAATAAAATCCCGCTCGAGCTTCCGATAGGGGAACTGGCCACACAGACCCTTTTCGTAGAAGCGAGTTCACGTCCTCCTTCAAGACTGTCCTTTGGGCGGAATCAGAGGGCTTTGTCTGCACAATGCCTTTGCATTGTGTATCTGCAATGTGTATCCCTTCCGCAGCATTCTGTCTAGCCAGAATGGGAGGGGAGAGCACAAGCTCACCCATGACTGATTCGTGAGTGGCAAAGCAGGCAATTCTATGGTTTCAGATAGCCCGGGCCCTCCTGCGACTCCCCGCCCTCTGTGGGAGGGTTCGACCACGGGGCCCTGCCCGAAAGGACTGAGAGGCTAATGACAGCAATGCTTCCATTGCAACTCCAAGCACGTCACCTGGTGACTCACCACATTGGCATCCAAAAACGCCTTGGGCTGTGAGGCAGAACGAGTGAAGGCTTCCTCTACGGGTTTGCAGGCCCCTGCACCAGAATTACATTTGTGTACATGTCCCATCCCTTGTCTCTGGGATGCATAGTGAATGCTGTGACACCTCAGGAGCCATGGAGATAAAATAGCGGACAGCCCCCCGAAGCACACCGATGTGTCTTAACCAAGCTGCACTAGCAACATGCTGGCTTTTAGTTTGTGAACATTTCTTCGCTGGTGGCGCGCCCGGATGAAACGAGTTCATCGATTTTAAAGATTCATTTTGAACAAAACCAGCACTGAAAGATGAGGGGGCATCAAGTTTTGGTTTAGCCTCCAAGTGTGGTTGTGTGCTACCGCCATGGGTAGCGCGACGCAAACCTTGCTGGCAGTTAGCTAGCCAGTACCTCATAAACAGGCTATTAGCCGGTGAAGCCCCAGTTTTAAAAGCACAGTTTAGTGGAGGCGGTGAGAACACACGAGCCTCACGCCTCGTGTCCCTCTTATTAACCACTTCAACGGAAGGCACTGATCTGATTTGTCCCAAATTACCCTGAATGTTACCACCTGAAATAACCAGTGTGACAGTGTGTCCAATATGGGAACAGAAAGATTCAGAGGCTAAATACTGATAACTCCTTTTATTTGAAAATTTTCCCAAGGCTGACCGCCGAGGGCCTGCATCCCTGGTGCGGACCTGGCGAGACTGGTAAGACTGTGGTTGGCACGGCTCCAGGCTTGGTTGGCTGGGGCCGGAGGGCGACCGATCATCCGACCTGTGGCGGCGGGGGCTGGATGGAGGTTGGAAGTACCACGGCCCACTGGCGGACTGCTGTGGGCGTAGGTGGGAGCCCAGCTGCTCCGCTGCTTTTCGGGCTGCCTCCAAGCAGTCGACCAGGTCTGGACGTCCGGCGCAAACAGCGAGGTGGTGGTGATGGGCGCGTTAATGAGCGCCCGCTTCTCACGGTCCTTCAGGGAGGACAGCCCCAGCCACAGGTGACGGTGTACCACCTGAGCTATGCATATGCTCCACCCTCCTGCGATGGCGAACAACTGCGACATGCAAAGCATTGTTGCCACCGTCGTCTGGATCTCCTCTATTTCCTCTGGGATCAGCTCCGCCTTATGGTGGGAGAGGTAATCCATGGAGCAAGCCAGAAAAGCCAGATTGTTAGCAGCGTGACCCCCTGAGCCGCGCTAGCATAACAGTGGTCGAACAGGCTCGCTGTCATCCTGTCCCTCTTGGACGGATGCAGCGGCCGACTGCCTGGCCACATGGAGGCGGTGGGGACCCAACACCACCTCATCATGTCTTCGATCGCCGGGACACCCGTATCCCACTCCCAGCCTTCAGTGGTGGAATAGGGCATGTAGGCTATCGCCAGAGACTTGGCGGCAATTGGATTCCCCCAATCGCACTGGCGTAGCTGATAATGGGTGGCATCTGAGGGCAAACCACCTTAGGCCGCGGCTTGGACTTTGACTGGGCCAGCAGGCCAATGGTGAAGTCATCTCCCTGGGTGTTAGGGGGCTGTGGATGCAGATGGAGGGGCATCTCCATCCGCTCCGCTGCGGACCGGAATACCCCTGGCAGGTCGTCCAGAGAGTAGCGGTGCTCTGGGGGAGGCTCCTCATCTCGGTAGAGAGATGTCGGATCTTCCTCGTAGATGCTTTGGTCATCCTCCTCGCCGTATTGGTCCCATGCCTTGGAGCGGACGGCCGCCACCGACTCTCGGGCTGGCCCCGAGCCAGCCTGGAGGCTGCGTGCGGCCCGCAAGAACTGCTGCCGCCGCTCGCCCTCCTCCCGGGGGAGCGCTGCACAGACAGCACACGAACCGGCCTCCACTTGGTGACGCCAGCCAAAGCAGACAAAACAGTCATCATGTTGATCCTCAGCCACCATGGGGGAGCCACACTGAAGACAAGACTTCATAGTTAAATCGTTCCGAGTTCAATCTCTTCCAACGGCTGAGTGAAAAGGGTAGACGAGCATTGGCAACACCGAGGCTTTATGGGAGGTGAGAATGGTATCCTGTCCTACGGAGCAGGTGAGTTCAATTTTCTTTCTCAGGCACCGAAGCAGTAGCCTGGTAAAACCAGACTCTGCTACTTCGCTGTGCTTCGAACACAGACTCTGGCCAGTCATCATTGACAAGTGTTTACTTCCTGGTGGGTGGGCACTTGTCTAAAGTTTAAAATCATTGGTGTACCAGTAAACTGATCACTAACTTTTGGCGATGACGTACGTTATGCGCTGGCTTAGCCACCTAGTGCTTCTGCTGTTAACACAGTTCTTCATACCAGGAATGCAGCGAAAACAGACTGTCATAGTTTTGGGAATGTGCTCATGCATTTGGCATGTTTGACTCACGAATTTGCAAGGGCACCATCAATGCTGAACAATATGTGCAAATTTTGGAGTGCATTGCTCCGTAAGCCATTGTGGTACTCAAAAGGCTTTGGCTGTATCAGAGGACTTCAATTTGAAAAAAATTACCCTTGTTTTTATGTCAAAGATGTTTGACATGCAGAGGATGAGGGAAGGTGACCACGCACATATCTGTTGTTAAAATATTTGTTCTGAATAATATGCCGAGGAATGTGTGATGATAACGGAGTGACTCAGCTGTTATTATGTGAACTTAAATTCCACGATATAAAAATGTCTGTGTGACCACAGATTTTGTCAACTGGAATGGAAAATAGTGGCAATCAGCTCAGAAAATCGAAATGTCTTACTATTTTTTGTTCCCGTTTAAAGTGTTCTGCATGTTTTTTCTGCATTTCTATAGCAAAGAGTGAGCAGTGAGAAATTAAAGAAATGTGTACAGTTTTTTATGACTTTCCAAATGCTTCAAATCCATCCATTATCCAAACCGCTTCTTCCTGATCAGAATCACAGGGGACTTGAAGCCTATCCCAGCTCTTTATGGGCAAAAGGCAGGAACACACCCTGGAGATCTTATTAATCCATCACAGGGCACAGACACCATCAGGGAGTATAGTCTCCAGTTAACCTAGCATGCATATTTTTGGGTCGTGGGAGGTAACCTAGAGGAAACCTACACAAACATAGGGATAACATGCAAACTCTGCATAGATAGGCCACAAGCCAGATTCGAACCCACCACCTTTTTGATCTGTGGTGGCAATGCAACCTGCAGCACCACTGCGCTGAACTTTCTTATAGTTGTACTGTCATTATCTCTGGATTTATTTTTAAATAACCTGCAATGTTCATAAAGGAGTGAAGATTTTTTTAAAATATGCTATCTGGCCAAAACAAGTCCCCATTTGGAGTTAAATAAGTAAATACTGAAGAACCTATGATTGTATTATAATTGATGAATACGTTTCAGTTGATAAGTCTTTTAACCCTAAGTGATTCAATATGTAACTTCTCATTTCTTTGACAACTTCATATGTTAGAAGATGTATCCCTTGGTTGTGGAAATGATGTTACTGTGTTTCAAGAGGAGTAAATTATTAGCCTGCATCAAACAAAGAAAACAACTAAGAAGATGTATGAAATTGCTGGACTTGGGCTAAAAGCTGTCCAACGCATCATTAAAACCTGGAAGGATATTGGCAAACCGTCAACTTCGCGGAAGAAATGGTTCAGAAAAAAATGATGAATGATCGCAGTTGTCACCTGGTTCAAGGGAAAGTTGCTGGGAGATTTTAAAGGTACCTTGGGACATGTTTGAGATATGTCATGAGTTCAATGGCAAAGATGGCCTTCGTTATTAATTTGAAAACTTTAGGACCTATTGACGTTTCTCAGTTGCAACAGCTGCAAAAGATCCATGCTCCATATTTGATTGTTCTTTTTTTCCATGGTTTGTGCTCTGTTTCCTTATTGGAACGAAGCAACTTGAGAGCTAATTTCCCTCATGAAATAGATAATTCCGACAGTCCTTATCAAGGCTACCAGCCAAACTGGTTCATGTCCGTTAGCAAGAAAGGTTTTGTGCTTTTGAGGGAACTTGGATACAGCCCTGGTTCTCGTCTTCACTTTGCGAGACTGTTGTCTTCCGTGTTAAAACTCTAGCAAGCAAGTAACTTTTATTCAGGAAGCTCTTCCCTGTGCCTGAGGTCCTGCGAAGTGACGTTTCATCCATTTTGATCTTCATCTCAGTGCGAGAATGAGCACCTGCCCTGCAAGCCCTTTTCAATTTGGCTTGACCCTTAGCCTCTGACCTCAGACCAGTCCCTTCAACTACACCTGGCCTGACCTCCAGTGTTCCTGTTTGCCCTCACCTGACTGCATAATGTCTTCTTATTGTCCTCTTTGTTTATGTACAGAAAATTAATATTTTCTATTTATTAAAGATACCTGTATGGCTTCTTTGTGATATGAATGTGGCTCCTCTGTTCTGAAATTCGTTACTTTTTTTTGCTTCTTTTTAGTTGTGAAAGTAGGAGCATTTCGCAGGATTGGGACTAAACAGCGGGGTGGCTGCAAGGAAGCCACCTATTAGTGTGGCTAATTGGGGAAAAAACAACTTAAGTTTGCAAGAGAGGATAGAGATTGGACTGTGGAGCCAAGGATGGGCACATCAGGGTTAGAAAGGAAGCCCATGAAGCGATGCACCCATCTTGCATAGTGCCCACTGTACAAGCCTCTGGAGGCAGTGCAATGATCTGGGTTTGGTTGGGTCTAGGCTCAGCAACATTCAGTCACAACCGTTGTGTGAATGCCTTCTGTGTTTCTCCCCATTCACCAACTTTTAGAATTATGTCTCTTTTGATTGGTTTACATCTCATGTGTGCTCCTCCCCCAAGTTGTGTATTGTTTCATTGTTACTTTCTGATGTGTCTGTGACGTGTACTGAAACACCTCTTTGAGTAGCAAGTTGCTGGACTGTAATTTGCTATTTGTGCTTAGAACCAGTCGGTATTTCAAGTAGACACTCTTCATCTTTAGAAAGTTAAACATAACCTTTAATGATAGTTATTTATGGAAACCCTCTTCCTTGCCCAGTTAATTCAACCAAACTTCAAAATAAAATTCAGGGACCAGGATTGAGACTGTGTACAAGTTAACTCAGTTCAAGTTTGATCTTTTGTCCAGTTTAGTAGGAACAAGCTCCCAAGTGTGATTCAGGGTCCCGGGTTGGGATTGGGCTCTTCTTAACCTTGTCCGAGTCTGTTCCTCTGTCCAATTTGTTAGAAATAAACTCCAAATCCATTTACTCATAAAAATTGAAACAAAGTACCTCTCAAGCTACTCCATCCTCCTTGTGGACAGTTTGGCTCTCGAGAAGTGTGTACTCCATCCGCCAGTCATCCCAGAAAGCCACCTGCCAGAGATTGCTGTCATAGGTTGTGAGGTGTGCGTGTTGTTTGGACTTTTCTTTGCAGCTCTCATCCCGGGATGATATCGAATTCCTGGGCCGTCAAATTCTTTGCCTAGCTGGTTGATTGAGCTGGGGTGGCGCTTTCCCAGAATCTATATTAGCAGGAAGTCCGGTAAGCCTCCTTCGCTAGAGTGTTTGTGTTTAGCTTCGCACTATAGCCGAAGATATCTGTAGTCAGGTTTTGTATGACTTTCTATCTTCTAATTATTGGAGTTTCCTCTCCCTTTTTCTATCTCACTTTGCTTCGGTGGTTCGGACTATTATACATCCTTTGGAAGCGCGAGTACTTGCGTTTGGTGTATATTATTCTCTGTGTTCGTGCTGCTCTCTTTCTCTTTGTCGTTGTGCTTGGCCACCGTTTACTACCGCCCCTTACAATTGGCTTTGCATTGCGTTTCCCCCAACATCTGAATTGAACTGAGCCTTCTTCTTCAGGGCTCTGTCCAGATATGATTTCCAGTCTGGATCATAAGAATTATGCAGCAATAAAATTAAGTCAGCAGATTACCTGAATGGACTGAATGATGAGGTCATCTCACCAATTCATTTTTTCCCCCCTGATGGCACTGGCATGTTCCCTAATGATAATGCTAAGATTCATGGGGCTCAAATTGTGAGTGAGTGGTTCAGGGAGTATGTTAAATCATCTTTACACATAAAGTTACTAACACAGATTCATGATCTTAACCAATTGAAAGTCTTTTGGATGTGGTGGAGAAGGCTGTATGGAGTGGTTTGACTCTCCCATTGTCAATACAGGATCTCAGCTAATAATGAATGCAAATCTGGTCAAAATTAAAGGTTGCAACATTTTAAAAGTTTGAATAAACAATGCCACAACTAATGTGTGCTGCGATCAAAGCTAGAGGTTGTTCAACAAAATATTAGACTGAATGATGTTTCTTGGCTGGGCACTATGTACTGTAGCTCATCATGGCAGACTGCATATGTAACAGCCGTTTTTGGACGAATAAAAGGCTTTGGTAAAAGTTGAGGTGTTGAGAAATCCATTATTAGTCAAATATTAGACAATTTGACAAGTACGTGTTAACCTTGATCCTTTCCAGAAAATCGGTGCCAAATTGTCCAGTCAGCCTGATTACTTGCTTGATAAGATGTCACAACCAGGTGTCAGGGTAACCTGGTGGTTGGTTGCTTGACCAGCAACTCAAGAGTTGCTGTTCTATCTGCCATTATTGCCTGGGCATCCTTAGACATAGAGATGCATGTTCTAAATGGAAAATCTATGGTTAAAGAAAGTTAAAAAACAATAGTCCAACATTCAAAACAGTGTTGTTTAGAATGCAGAGGACAGTTCGGACCAATCCTTTCAGGTGAGCATCTCAAGTGTGTTGGCTATTTTATTGTTACCCCCTTGGTTGTTGTAAATGAAGTTAGATTATCGAGTTACGTATTATTATTTTTTTGAAAGACTGTGTGAATAAAAGGCAATTCGGCTATAAAATCAAAAATATTCGATAGCCTATATTCAAACTGTCCTTTTTGGCTTTATCTACTTCTATCACACGTAAAAACATAATAGTGGTAAGCATTCATCGATTATATTTATTACAACAATTCGCATCGGATTTTCATACCTTTTTGGCTACGGAGGGTTTGTAAGTTTAACGAACAGAAATACATGTTTAACAGGATAATGCCACTAGGGGGCAGAAAATACCGTATGATAATATAAACATTTTTTTTCTTCACATTTTCTTGAGTAACAGGGCTTTGACAATTGTTACTTAGGTATTGGCTGAATTAATATCATCTTTTTCATTGATTAAATTTGTGTTCAAACACTTTATTCTAAGCAAGTAGAATATTTTTCAGCATATAAATGTTCAGCAAAAGTAATAAAGATAACACTTGAAGGCGTACAATAGTCCATATTTCTCCTTCTTATGGCTTTAAGTGGTGCTAGGGGACATTCACTGACTGAAATCATTTATTTTCTGAAATCATTTTAAATATGACTGACAGATAAAATTATGTGGTTTTATATGTAGTTTTTAATGTGTAATTATTTCTATTTAATCCTCATAACTGGGAATCCTTAATATACACAGAACTTACTTAAACTGTTTTTGCCGTGAATGAAAAACGGTGAATGAAAGCTTCAACAGTGAAAGTATATACTAACACTTAGGATTTACAAACAAGAACTAAACTAAACTAAAAACCCTTTGTTGCATCTCACCTAAAAGATATATTTTAGCTGGACTGTTTTACCTTAAAAAATCACATTTGAATCAAAATACATCATAGAGAACGCGGGTCAGAATTTAACACATTTCGAAGGAGTGTTTTACAATGTGACATGTCTTCAGAATTTGCATTATAGATCTGTGAATAGTTCCAAGAGTGAAACAATTATGTAATTAAGTGCTTATTAAATACCAGAATCTTAACAGAAAAAATAGCCCCCTCCCCCACTCGTAGCCGAGAGTTGCATTCCTCGCTACTCGTCCCGCATTTTAGACTCTATGTTGCACGCCTCAGTGAATGGACTTAGACTATTTTTAACGACCTAGAGACGAATCCTATGCTCGAGACATTTTTAATTAAATGCTACTTGGATTCAAATGACTGAGCCTGAATTGTGTGGACAGAATTTCGTGCGGAATCACTTCAAGTGGTGTTGAAATGCTCCAACATGTGTTAGAAGGATAACAGAGTGTAAGTAAACTGGTAGAGCGTGAAAGACTTGTGGACTGTGATTTTGGGCTTGTTTTGTCATAGTTCTATCTTCGTCTCAGCGCATTTCCTCGAAAATATCTTTCGAAAATCATTATATCCATATTTTATGCACAATTTATTTTATTTTAATCAACATAATTTTTTATAAATTTGCTTGTGAAACATCACGTGTATACATACTATTTAAATTGATATGAAAGTGTCTGTGATATCAAAAGTAATATTTTGAAAAAAGCAAATGTTTATTTCGAAACGGACGTGGAAAATATCAATCGTGTCCATAGTCACTGAATAACAATCACTTTCAAGCATGCAGGCGTTTTCACATCGATCGTAACCGCCTCCCACACAAGGGCAGGGAAACTCCTTTTAAACCTTTTTCGTGGTTTATATCCAAAACGTCATTTCCGGTGTACACAGACAGGGATTTGCCGCTGTCAGGACGGTGGGATGTTGCTGGTAAGCAATACGGCTGCCTATTTCAATTGTGTGCAGTAGTTAAGGCCTTTTAAAATGAATCGTTTCGCATGGAAATATATAATCAGAACAAATAACTTTGCTCCACTGGACCGATGAAATACAGGGTGATGTTTGTACTTGATGTGAAATTGCGAAAAATGTTGACTATGTCGCAGCAGATAGTCGGGGAGTCACTGGCTGACATGACTAGCAGGGCAGCTAGCGTCAGTTGCGCTGCAGGACATTCCGCTCGGTATGCAGCAAGCAGCCTCCTACCAGCGAGCTACAACTATGCCATTTGCCCCCTTAGTGCTGCATTATTGCTTATTCAACCATCTGTTGACCTATAGCTGGTAACTCATGATTGAAACGATTGCGAAAAAATACATTCGCTCGCTGTCTTAACTTGTGTGTCGCTCCTTCTTTTCCGATCGCAGTTGTTCCAGCCAGTAAACGTCGTTTTCGAGCTACCGGGAAGAATAAGCTCACATTCAAAGTCTAATGATGCAAACCCAGCTTTATATTTTATGTTCGCTTTGCAATTAATTAATGTCAGCAAGCCGGACGATTCATAAGCGTTGATGGAGGTCTTGCGGGGTAGCTTCGTGAATTAGGTGTCAAGCCGCCTTCACACCGGACGCGAAACGAATTTTTTCGCAAGACCGATTACATTCAAAGTCAATGCAAAGACGCGAATGCATTCGCGTCTTTGCACTGACTTTGAATGTAATCTGTCTTGCGAAAAAATTCGTTTCGCGTCCGGTGTGAAAGCAGCTTTAGCTCGGACTTGCTTTGCTATTTTTTTTTGTCTTCCATGGGCGTTTACATTGCAGTTTCTCGTGTTGTGGCTAGCTTAGCTCGCTACGTGCGGTACGACACCGAGCTGTTGCGCTGCTTCAGCTGCTGGCCAGCTCGCCAAACGCGAGGGCGGGTGGAACTCGTTTGGGAGGGTTATAGGCCACATTTAGGACTGATCCGTCACTCGTTCCGAGGTTCATGTGAATGACCACGCTTGCAAAAATCTCAAGCAGAACCGTGACCTGGTTTTATTAATTGTAGCAAGTTACCTACGTGGCTAGCGGGTAGGGCTAATCTGCTGAAAAACTACAACCATCTATACTTTCCTCCATAATTTCTAATTGATAGATACACATCTCAAGAATAACAGCTGAACATTTCATCACAATACATTAAGAAATAAAGAGATTATGAAGAAAAGTATGGATGGTTCTAGTTTTTCCTGCATAATGTTTTCAGCAGATTAGCCCTACCCGTGGCTATAGCTAACTGGCTCGCTAACGCAGAATTCTACGTTGTAATTGATAGTTCCGAAGCTAGCGCAGGAACCCAAGTATCCTTATTTTTCCAATGGCTCTCGCCAGCCAGCTAGCTAAGAGGTCCGTATTGCGAAAAGAGACTGAGTGTTACCTCGTGATGCATTGCCGTTTTAAGATGGCTAAATGGTTTGGTAACTTGTTACTTTATGATCTTTTTGGGTTTTTTTTCCACAAGGAAAAGCAAATTTCCTGCCCAACTACATGCATGGCTTGCGACCTTTATGCATATTTCCACTGTGAAACTCCAGGTTATCCGGTGGAAACGGTTGCCAGTTTTACCGTTTGTTGGCGATGTATCGCGATGAATTTCTCTCACTCACTAGCCCTTCTTGAATTGTATGCATGCGCTACCTCGTTGTCTGACAGCATTGGCTCTTCACTCGTTCACCACATAGTTTTGCCAAGTTTATGATTTATTGCGTGCAATGGAAATAATCGCTTTGTGCTTTGACTTTGTATAACGCCTTGTTTAATAAAATGATGACCCCCGAATATCAAAGATGACCCTAAATGAGGTTACATTTGGACATGATCTTTTTGACGATTACCTCGGAAGAATACATCCATATTGTACGAGGTTGTATTTTCTCAACAAATGGTATGTTATTGTAATGTGTGCTATGTGAAAATGAACTAACGGGGCCTCACATGAATATTTTACTCTGTGATGTTATTACCTCGAGCAGCTTCAGACTTAAAGAAAGATGGTATGTGGCTGTTGAGGTCTGTTTAGGTATTGTGGAACTGGAGTTATGTTCCTGGAAGAATTACTGTCTGTCTTGAATGGGACCATGTGGAATGTATTTCCTGTTTGGATCACTGAAGTTGGAAACGTAATAAAACGGGAATATGCCACAGTGCATCGCTTTTTACATTTAAGACTATAGGAAGGACTGTGTTGGAACTGTTAATCCACAGGTTGATTAGAGTCCCTTGTGGCTACTCGACAGAACTATGGCAGTGGCGGACTGCATGAGTGATTTGCAAATTTTCTTGCCCTTAAACTGTGACTTTGGCCTTGGTCACTATGTATGTAAGTTTTATTAGGATAAACCCCTTGAGATGTATCATCTCATTTTTGAGGGGATCTCACAATTCATACCAAATACAAGAATCCAATAAAGGCCTTAAATACCAAAGCTAAAAGCAACAATTCACAAGTCAACTAACACAATACAACAAAAACGCATAACACTAAACATAATACGTTGAGCATTTAACAATTAACACGACCTTCACATCTATTTTATACGCATGGTTGTTAGATAATGAACAGATGAACAGATTACGAGTACAGATGAATGACAGTTCAGTGTAACTGTAGGTGGGTAGTATGATCGTATTAAGGGATGTAAAATGCACTCAGCTGCTTAAAGCAGAGTAACTAATATAGTTAAATAAACTTTGCTACTTTTTGCATTTAAAAGAACTTCCCACAATCATGCAGTTCTATAGAGGTGGCAAAATTTCAAGTATTCCATACAAAAATTCTCATGAAGTAAAGTGGGTAAAAATAAAATCGCTGCATGCGGCTTCTGATGTCAGCTGTCAAGGAATTTGTTTGCTGTCTGAATGGCCTCTTGTGAACGAGCTCTTTTGGGCATCTGGGTTAATGCCCTCTTAATGGCATCTTCAAACTAGTGTGTAACATTGTGTAGTCATAGGACATACTTTCTTGAGTCTTTTCAGTCCTTTTTGTTGCGCAAAGACCTCAGTAAGATTTTTGATGTGAAGTTGATGTTTTAGAAAAATGCATTCGGTAATTTCTGCTCAACTGGATTTGTTGGCTATTGTGTGACTCGTATCTTATTTCTAATGGTTCTTACTGAACACTAGGAGAGTGGAACACATGTGGTATTAATATACCATTGTGAGTCTAATAAAAGCTAGTCAGAAGGATTCATGGCACAGTATTTCAGTATGTGGTTAGTGTGCAATAGTACTGCTCTTAGTTCCAGACAAATACTGCGATCTTAGCAAGTCAGAGAGATTTCTCAGTCACAGTTGTGTTGCTATGGCAATAAGTGCATTCCAGTGGAATATTCCTGAGGGGCATAGGCCTGTGTTTCGCACTGTATTGGACTTGGGTGCTCTCTTCAGTGGAAGCTGTACGGGATCTCTATTTAGCATGCTGTCTGTTTGCATGTGCTTGAATATGAACAGACTGAAGTATTTCTTGCTTCCATATGACCAAAGCATGGTGAAGCTGTGTTTTGCTGTCATACGCACTGCAGAGATCAATGGATCACTTCTTTGCAGATTTTTCTTTTGTGCTTGAATGCATCTGCTATGGAGTGGGTGCAATTTGTGCATGCTGGTCTATTGGCTGTGACTGGCATATTTAACATTATTAACACACCATTAAAGGCAAGGTTCAGTCCTTTTTGTTTTTCAACCCTCCACCTCTTTTTGATTGTTGCTTTCAGAGTTGATGAATTTGTTATTCTTTGGATTGTCTTTTGGCCATTGGATTAGTCTGTGGTGACGGAAGGCACAAACCAGCGGGTGATTGATTGCAACACGTGGTTAGGTTGGAACTCGCTCTGTTTGCATTGTCATTTGCTCCCATATTGTACTGCACGGTTCTGATAAAATGCATTGAGGCGTAATATAATTAAGGACATCCAATGCTGTAGAAATATGTCCTGTGCTGTAATCAAGCCTGTCGCTGTGTAGTTGTCAATATAACCTAGGGCATTCATGCAAACTCAAATATGCTCTCCCACCTGCGTCCACCTTTTTCAGTTTGCAAAAATGGAAAAAGCAGCTGCAGTGCTACTGTTAGAAGTGGTGTGTATGTCTCCTATTCATGTATGTGGGAAGAAAGCACGAAGGTGAATTAAAATGTATGTTTACCCCATTTATAACTTTTTCCTCAAAAATGTTTTAAAGGTGAGTTAGGATCATTTCTGCATCAATATACTTTTAATTTGTAAAATGGTGAGATATGCTATTGGTCATAGTTGTTTACTCGTACTTCTAAAGAAGCCTCAGCTCAGAGACGCTGGTGCACAGTTGACAAGAGCCCGAGCGGGCTGCTGTCTCAGGATATCTTTAGGATTTCCTCTGAATAGATGGTGGAGATGGCCTTGAGCTGAACCATGTTTGTATGAATATTTCAACCATTGCTCCACTGAAGTGGTCTAAGCATGCGTGGAATGTCATTTTCAAATCAAACAATGTTATAAATCTGTTGTGAAATAAGATCTGGGTTTCCCCGCGTGACTGCATGATGTGGAAGTAACCAAGAAGTTGGTGAATTTAATTCTCTCTCAGAAGGAAATATATTGACGCATAAAAATTTAGACATGGAAATCTATGGGAAGCTAATATCTATGAAAGTATCAACAATAAAATTTTGTGTGGTTTCTGTATTTGGATATACAGGGTGTTTCCAAAAAAAAGTATATCCAAATTTAATCAGCGATTATACTGTACTAAACCAACTGAATTTTTAGTGCGGTATGTTATTAGAAAGAGTTGGTTTTACTCTTTTAAATGATACCCTAACCATGCATTTATTTTCACAGGTTTTTGCACAGTATAATCGATGATTAAAGTTGGGTATACTTTTTCTTTTTTTTTAAACACTCTGTGCATCTCTTTGAATTATGTAACCCAGTGCGACACCAGCAGTTCCAATCACAATTCTAAGCTCTCGTGTGCACTGTAAAAGAAAAGATTGAAGGCACCAGATTACACTTTAACACTTTTTCCAAAGGATCGCAAGGTTTTTTTTTTTAACATGAAAAATTCCTGCATAAGGGGTTGGAAAATGATGCGTCTTTTCATGTGTAACAATTTCAAGACTTCTGTGAAGGCCTATTTGAGTTTGACATGTTTTTCAGCAACATATCTATTGACAGTGCATACATGTTTCTGGAATATTGAATACGAAAGGGTAGTAATTGGGAAGATGATTTTGGATATTATTTTGGTCAGTTTTCTGAGGATTTAATTGTGCTACATCCATTTTGTGTGGAGTGTCTGAGACATCTTCCAGCCAATGAGGAAACCAATGTTAATATCAATAGCTGTGAGGGAACTCTAACGCCCATATTGAAATGCCATTTAGAATAATTTGTTTCATTTTTGTTGTGATTCAGCTAAGTTAGGAATGTTGCTACTTGCTACCAATTCAACACGTTCTGTTTTTCCTGTACGATACATTTTGACCTTGACCTCTTGCATCAGACCAAGCCACTAAATTTCATAAAATACCTTTAAGAATCTTCTCCCAAATTATTTGACAGCTGACGCTGAAACTTGAAAGGACATCTTGCGTTCAACGAGATCACCAAAGTTTGTATTATAAATGGTTACAATCCATTTTAAAAAGTGGCCACCACAGCACTTATCTTAAAAATGCTATTTCAGCCCATTTGTTAATATTTTCCATGGCAATTCAGCTGAAATTTGGTATGTACAACGTGACTCAGCACATGTATTTCAGGTTTTTCTGTACAGTACATTTTGACCTTGATTTGACCTCAGTCATCCTGTGACTCTTCTAAGTTTCGTAAATGGCTTTAAAAAATCTCTCTGGAACTACTTTTCCGAGGAAGCTTAAACTGAAAATTCTTACCCAATGAGCACATTTAGAAATTTGTGAAAACTTGACAACAGACAACCTGTCATTATTTCAGTTAGTTTCTGACTAAAAAAAAAAACAACAATATTTGTAAACCATAAGTTTCCAAATACTAAATTCAGTGTTGCCCACAACTAATGATGTTGCACTAGAGAGTATATGCACACATTATAAGTTGTTTCCAGAGTGTTTCACCATTCTTGCAGAGTCCTGCAAACAATTGTGTAGTTTGTCAAAAAAGCTGAATATCTAGTCAAGCTATCAGTGCTGATGGCTCAAATATTTTGTTCATACAGATTTCTTTTGTAATGTTTTTGGACTTGGAATGTTAAGGCTCTCCACTTAAATTTTTATCTCTATCTGCTGTGCAAAGGATATCTGGGTGCAATCTGCTCAAGTAGTCCTTTACTTGGTAAATTTCGCTAGAGGCATTTGCAAGCTTCTGTTTCACACAAATTTGTGCTTTCTTTGGGGGTTTTCCCTTTGTTTAGGAAAATATCATTTCAACACTTGGGGAGAGGAGTATTTGTCCAGACGTGTACTTTTGCAATGCTGAGATCATGGGCCTGACTTGTGACTGATTATTTAACCTATTTTCTCCGTCTTAAAGAAGCGCAATCAACTGAGCATACATCTTCTGGGCTGGCTGTAGGTTAACCTGTGCTGTTGTGTGCAGTTATAAGTCTGCGGAAAGTTGGGCATTACATTTGCATCCAGAGCAAGGACGTTCCTCGGGCGTTTTCAGAAGAACAGTATTTATTAGCTAGCATTTATTGCTGGACGCAAAGGCCTGGATGGCTGCAGTTAGCATAGCCCCTCTCTGCACAAAAGCATAGGGGTGTCCTGGAGTGATGGAGCAGGGGAAACTGGAGTACAACTGATCGGCTTCTTCACCATGAACGCATGCCGAGGCACTGCTCACTCCCAGGTTTCCTTGGAAACCAGATGATTGCCTGCAGTCGGAGCTGTGCGGTGTTTCTTCACTGCAGATAGACCAGGCGACATCGCTCGCTGTCCTGGTACACATCATCGCCTTCATAATTTCTGCCAACCGGAGATTCAGAGCGTTTCGTCATGGATGTCTGTACTTCAAACCAACATTCATAAATGTTAGATCTGGGCCTTCATTTAATTTAATGGCCATATTTCTCCTAAAATAAAGGTACTTGTCATGTATACTAGATTGGGTCACAGTGTTGACTGAGCAGTCGTCTTGTGAAAATGGAACCGGTCAAATTTATTGCAAAATGGTGTATCACTTTTTAAAAAAGAATAGAACCAATTTATTACCCATGAAATGGGATTTTGGACTGATGAAGACTAATGGCTGTTAGCAGAGTCTGTTTCTGTGGAATGAATATTTTGAAACTGCTTTGAAATATTGGCCTTTGGCTCTACACAACCATCTTCTCCCTTCTCCCCATTCTCCTCATGGTGCGCAGGATGACTGGTGCAGCATACCAAGGCATTTCAGTTAGTCGAAGGGCTCCTGAATTACAACCCCAATTCCAAAAAAGTTAGGATGCAGTGTAAATTGTAAATAAAAATAGAATGCAATGATTTGCAAATCTCATAAACGCACATTTATTCCCAATAGAACATAGACAACATATCAGATGGAGAAAGTGAGACATTTTACAATTTCAAGAAAAATATTCACTCATTTTGAATTTGAGGGCAGCAACAATCTCAAAAGTTGGGAGTGGGGCAACAAAAGGCTGGAAAGGTAAGTGGTACTAGTAAAAACAGCTGGAGGAGCCTTTTGCTACTATTTAGGTTAATTGGGTACAGGTCAGGAATATGACTGGGTATAAAAAGAGCATTTTAGAAAGGCGGAGTCTCTCAGAAGTACAAATGGACAGAGATTCAACAATCTACAAAAAAAAACTGCATTTAAAAATTGTGGAACAATTTCAGAAAAATGGTCATCAATGTAAATTTACGGAGAATTTGAATCTACAGTACATACTTTGATTCTTTTGATGACATTATCTGGAGAAATCTCTGAGTAAAGGACAAGTCCGAAGGTCAGTATTGGATGCTCGTGATCTTCGGGCCCTCAGGCGGCACTGCATTAAAAACGGGCATGATTCTGCACTGGAATACACTGCATGGGCTCAGGAACACTTCCAGAAATCATTGTCTGTGAACATAGTTTGCCATGCAATCTACAAATGCAAGCTAAAGCTGTGTCATGCAAAGAAGAAGCCATATCATGTCAACATAATTCAGAAACGCCGCCGTCTTCTCTAGGTTCATTTAAAATGGACTGAGACATAATGGAAAACTCTGTGCGGTCAGATGAGTCAAAATTTGAAATGCTGTTTTGTGGGGTCCAAAGAGGAGACCATTCGGCTTTTTATCAGCGCACCGTTCAAAAGCCTACATCTCTGATGGTTGCATTCATGCCTTTGGAGTGGGGAGCTTACACATTTGAAAATGCATTATCAATGCAGAAAAGTATATGAGGTTTCATAACATATGCTCCCATCAAGACAATGTCTCTTTCGGGGAAGGCCTTGCATATTTCAGCAAAACAATGCCAAACTACATGCTGCATCCATCACAACAGCATGGCTTCGCAGTAGATGAGTCTAAGTGCTGAACTGGCTTACCTGCAGTCCAGACCATTTACGAATTGAAAACATTTGGCGCATCATGAAATTAATAATCTGGCAAAGACTATCTATGACTGTTGAGCAGCTAGAATCCTACATCTGACAAGAGTGGGACTGCATTCCTCTCCCAAAACTTCAGCAATTGGTCTCCTCACTTCCCAGACGTTTACGGACTGTCGTAAAAAGAAGAGGGGATACTAAACAGTGGTAAAGATGGCCCTATCCCAACTTTTTTGAGGTGTGTTGCTGCCATTAAATACAAAATGAGCTAATTTTATAAATCCTTGCACTCTCTTTCTATTTACGTTTTACACAGCAACCCAACTTTTTTGAAATTGGGGTTGTTTTTTGTTGCAGTTGGTAAACATCAAAATGGAGGGCTGTTGAGCCCTGCTTATACCGTTACTGGTTTCCCAGCTGATTACAGACTGTACCTCACCATTGGCCCTTTTCCCTCTGGGAGGAAAAGCTGTTTTGAAATTCTTCATTTGATGGAACAAAATGCTCACTTTTCTCTTCAGTCAAGTTCTTATGTAACAATGAAAGAGCTGGTGGAACACAGGCTGGTAACTTCAAGTACGCAGCATTTAATTTTTTCTTGATTGCTGAGGTTTTACCAGATACAGTGAAGTGAAAATGTATTTGCCCCCTTCCTTATGTCTCTTATGTTTGCTTATTTGTCATATTTGATTATTTCAGATTATCAAAGTAATTTTATTGTTGGACAAGAATAACATGAGTGAGGATCATTCAATCTCAAATCACCCAATTTCAGAGAAATTTCCTGGGTTAACCCCTCAGATTCCCCTGAAAAAAATTCATGTGCTCCTTTGCCAAACTTGTTTGTTTGTTTATTTAAAAACTTGTGAAGAAGTGCCAAGTATTTGGTCTGTATATTATCTGGTTTTGAGACTACAGCCCTGTGAAATTTCAATTAGTTTTATGCATTTTGCCAAATGAGCCTTTCTGTCCAACTTCACACATGAATAACTCTCATTGTATGATATGTACAGCTTTGAAACTCTATTAGTTGGGCTAACTTTTTCTGTTGAATTTGAAAATTGTGTCCGTACTCATGTATCTAGTGTACTTTTCCTCTCTAAAAGCTCTGAAAATGGGCAAAAATGCAGCAAAGCATAACCCCTTTTGAGTGCTTTTAAATCAAAAATTGTGTCGGATGAAACACTCAGACTTTTTTCTCCTGGCATTTATGACATAGTAGGTCATGTTTATCAAAACACTACACATATTTCTGTTTTTTCGAGTGACAGAATAATTTTCAGAATCTATACTGAATCGTAAAATTCAATTTTGAATTTGGTCTTGCTTAACTTTTGCTGAGGTGTATAGTTTGACCGGTAGCCTGAGTAACTACCCATTTTTAAGTCACCTTTTCTGTGATTGTGCTTTGTCTTGTACAGTGTGCTTCGCTTCTGTCACAGCCCTATCACCTTGCCTTGCCAGCAGACAAGTGTTTTTTTTTGTTTTTTTTTAACGTTTCCCAAAGCTAAAAATAAAAGCAGAGGCAACAAGTCAGGAGTAGTGTGACCTCGACACATAACTCTCATAATGCAACACTTGAGCGCAGAAATGTGAGCTGTGTTTGCTTTTGGCCAGTAGACTCCAGGCTTCGGCTCTTGTTTTATTTTCAATGGAGCAACCGGCAAAGCAGAGTCAGCTATTGACTCCATTTCCAAATCTGAAATGATCACACGACCCCCTTCATTGTCACACTGCATTAAAAGCTTGATTTAATGAAGTGCATGTATTACAAGCTTAATGGTGCAAATGTGTAGAAGGCTAATCTGCACCAAACTGAATTTGATACGCACGATGAAGAGGTGACAGACAGTCACTGCGCTGTCTACTTATGACTGGCTGTTTCCCGAATTGTCTTCTCAAACAGACTTCCCAGAGACCAATTTTTTTTTTACTGTAAGTATGCTGAGCATCAGGTCAGAGCCGTGTGAGATGAGGATGCATTCTTATATTGGTAAAATATAGGTGTTTCTTCCCTCCTCTTATGCTGAATGGGGATTAATGGTGAATTCAAATGTGACAGCTGCTTTAAATGATGTTCTTCTGTAATAGTTTGCTCAATGGTTTGAGTGCTGTACTTGAGGGGAATAATATATTCTTTTTTTTTTTTTTTTGAGGGTGGCCATTCTCGCTCGGAAAAGGCTGATGTGAGATATGAAATGGTTAAGCCGTGCATCGCTCTTTCCCCTCATGGGATAAGGTTATTACCACAGGAGAGAAACATACACTGAGGAGGCCTTGTGTTACAGTTGTCAGTGGTGCCACTTGTTTTGCCACTTGGTCCAACAGATGATTTTTCTGTCTGCGTTAAGAGAACTCCCCTCTGCAGATGCCACAGGACAAATCTGAATACGAACTAAGAATTCCTGTCCCGTCATTGAGTTTAAGTATATAAACAACATGTATGTTAGGTTTATTCATCAGTGATGCACTTTGTGTTCTGTGGCATTTGCAAGAAAAGGAGCACATAGCTTTGAGCAGTCTTCCATGGTGAGTAAGCAGAGTTAATGACCTGTTTTTGAAGCGGTTTTGTATGTTGGTTGCGCGTAAAAGGCATTCCTGTGTTTTACTGGCGGCAGATGCAGGGCTCCAGGCTTCGGCTGCTAAAAAAAGTTGTGAGGAGGAACAGCTGTTCCCCTGTCCTGGTTGAAATGGATCCCGTGTGATTGTACAGGCTTTTGGCTGCATCATACATGGACCTGGGCCCCGAGGCGTCTGTTTGATAAGGGGCTGTCACCGCAGGGGTCTTCTGTCCTCGGTGTGGTGTGGATGTCAATCGCTTGGCCTCCTGATTATTGCCCTATCGGAAAACCGCCTCTTTCTGAGCCGTCATTTTAAGTGCTTTCAGTCCTGCTGTCATGTTAAGTGCTTTCAGTGGTTCTCATGGGTGCTCGGCCAAGTTAGTCATGCTGAAAGGATCGGCAAATCTTGGCGCTGTCATTGGCTCGTGTGATCATGTGCAAGATGCCAAATGCTGATCAATTCAGTCTGCATGGTTTTCATTCAACGGATTCAGAAGGAATTGCCCGAGGTTATTTTTTTTCCGTTAGTCATCTTTGGCCTAGTTGTGGAATTTTTTTTTAATTTATTTTTTTTTAAATCATAGCTCCGCCTCTCCTCGGTTGAGTAACCGCCATAACTTTTAATTGTGACAGTGATTAACGATGACATCATAAGTTGAGATGTTTAGCCGCTGGCGACAGAGAATTACGCTTGGCGGAAAGTGATCTGGACGCCGTCCTGTCCCAGTCTAACAGAGTGCACGGCTGAGCTAACATTAGACCCCAGCGCAGGAAGAATGACATTAAACTGGCCTGGCCTCCTGCCAGACCAACCAAGGACCTTTCTGTGGCGTGTGTTTGTTTGGGTATGAGCGCCATTAACTTTCTCCATGCAACAAGAGGCCCACACTGGAGATTAGTCATGTGACTTCCATATTGCACAATGCCCTGGTTTGCCTCCAGTCGCGGGTCCTATAGCAACAGCTTTGCAGTTTATAGAGCATTGGCCCTGTCAGGACAATGAGTGGTTTACAATCAGCCAAAGTTTACCTCACTTTACTTACAGCAGTTGCCTTTCACATGCTAGAGAATCCGACACCCCCTGATGGTTTTGGCTTTTTTTATGATGAGTTGACGCTGTACAATTCTGGAAAATGAAATCATTTTTAGGGAAATGTTTTTCTTCACACTTTCGGTTGCTTATTTTTGTACAGTTTCCTCTTAATTTGTGTTCTCTCAATCTTTGATACAGGGCCTCTGTTCAGATTTGAACTGCTGTACATGTTACAATTGGCTGTACTTGTGTCCTAGTTGTACTTATTGGACAGAGCTAGCTCCCTCAGAGGAGAAGCAAAACTATGAGACAGTTGCTTTGTATTGCTAGTTTGGTCAGAACTGCAATTTGTTTTCGCTTTCTTGAGTTCCAGTGCCCACTTTCCTCAGGTCTGATGAGAATGAGTCGCTGCTGTTAAGCTGTGCTGCTTCGCAGATGTCTCCCAAAACGTTTTTATTTTTGATTGTAAAAGCATCCTTTCTTGACAGTGTACCAGGCTCTCTGAGGCAGGTTCATTTCCGATTCACTCGGTTCTGAAAATGAATGGAAATTCAGTGAATGAATTGAGACATGCCCGTAGTGTCTGTAATTATAACTGTTATCTGATCCCACCCTTGGCAGTTCCAGATGAAAGTAGACTAGCTGTGCTGTGCACACAAAGCTAACCAGAGTCCTAGCCTTCCTGTTTACTTGCTGCCTTGTTCCATCTAATTGGCAGGTTAAATTGCTGACACTGGGACCAGCTTACAGGCAGCAGTTTAATCCGGGGGATTTGGAAATCACAGTGGCCTGCTCTGGAGCTCTTGGCCGGCTCTGTGAATGCACTGCTTTTACAGCAGACGGGCCTCTTGTCACCGTACAGAGGCCCGCAGTGTTCTCTGATCATCGGCTGAAGGGGGAGATGGGAGCACCCCGCCTCCTCGTATAAAGAACGGAGTTCAGCCACCGAGTGGCTATTATGTGATGGCTATTATAGCGAGGTTTTCGTTAAACGCTTCTTTGTGCTTGTGGAAATGCTGATGACAGTGCGTCTCCCTCTCCCAGCTGCAGCGTCTTATGAACTTTTTCTTTGTGCGTCCGGCGGAGAGAGCACTGTTATTCCTCCGACATCGCTGCTGCCCTGCTAGTGGGAAGAAGTGACACGTGCAGGTCGGTGGGATGGCGTTAGAGGTGATGAGTGGCGGGTGCAGCTGGTTAGCATCAGCGCTAGTATTTGAAGACCAGTCCAAGAAACCAAAAACATTGGCGTCTATTAAGTGCAGCTCATCTGTGTTGAGCACAAACTGTGTAAATACTAGTCGTCGTGGCCTTGCCTTGGTATAACGTTTGTCCTTGTCCCGAGAAAGTGATGAAGTCATTGGAAAGTACATGCGTAATGATGTAAAGCAGCGGTTAGAGAAAATGTAACAGTTTTCCTATAGACTGCAAGGAGCTGAATTGGCATTTTATGAGTGCGGAGCTTGTTTGCCCTTCAGACAAAGTATCACTGTTATTTTACACAATGAGACACTTCACAGTTGGTTTGAGGAGCTACATGAGCCAGTTTAAGACCTTTCAGTCCAGCCATTTTTGGTAATGCCACTTGCTCTAAATCTTGGGTGTCACATTGGGTCAAATTTTCCATGTGAATCAAATTGGTCGGCCTATTTTGCTGGGAGTAGGTCCCTATCTATATCTTTTCTGTCACACTTGCTTGTCTGTTATGCACATCGATATTAACTGTCTCTAACTTCTGAATTTTATTTCATTTTAAGGCCATTATTTTACAAAGAGCCATTGTGAGTCTCACTTGGTTGAAAAATGACTCTGTGTTCAGTCAAATATGAGAATACAGAGTCCCTGTTGTTGATGTCAAGTATGAGATTAATTAGCCTTTTGATTTGTTTTTGACAGTCATAGGTTGTGCTATTTACAAGTGCCCAGCAGTATTTGTGTCCCTCCAAATTGTACAGAATGAAGTTGTAATCTATTTATACGAATGTAAAATCTGCTTACTTTGCATTTACTGGTGGGACAGAGTTTTGTGCCACCCCAAATTATTAAACTGATTGCATGCTTAAACATATTGTTAGCCTTGTAGCATCATTGCCGAAGGGCAATTCCATGAGTAACGGACCGACATTTCATAGAAAAATAATGGAATTTTATCCTCCACACCGTTTATACTAGGCATTGGAAAATGCAGCTGTTCTGTGAGTTTAGAAAGGGGTAGAGGGAGTTATTCATCCACAACCATGATAATAAAGGTTTGTCCCATCAAGACATTTTTTGCTGGTGAAAATTCTGTCAGTAACGGACTGACCCAGGAATACTTAAATTGAAAGCGTGACATTTTCAGTTCCAATATTTTCTGAATTCGATTACATAGTGGACAAATATTCATTACCAAGGCATGTATGGATATTGTGTCTATAACATAAACATTTCTGATTGCATCTGGCTGCTTTGATCTTGTTGACAGCTTTGAAAATGGTTCGGTAACGGACTGACTTCAGGTGGTAACGGACTGACATCTCTGAAAATGACTTAGAAATGACACTTAATTTTTGATATACTTGTATAGCCGGTCTTACAGTTCAGCGTTGTGTTACATGTAATGAATAAGGTGAAGACCACTCCTCTCTTGCCAGCCAAAAGGTTTTTATTCTGCATGCAACGCATTAATATCAGTGCAGCAACTTCGCATGTCTCGTTTCTTCATCCACACCTCTCCACAGCAGAGCTTAATACTAGCTGAGCATACAGCATGTCATAACATTTTCCAGTTAACAGAGCTGAAATCATAACCTCCTTTTACCTTTGATGGCAGAGGTAATTTCGAAATGGGGAGCTCACGTGCTTGCGTGCAACACATTAATGTCAGTACAGCAACTTCGCATGTCACATTTCTACAAGCGCACCTTTAAACTAGAGGTGGAAGAAACAGTGAACCGTATGAAAAACTACTTAACGCTCCATTAGCCTGGACGTATGATAGGTAAATTAGCATGCTTCACAAAAGTGCCGAACACAATAAAATAAAAATGCAAAAACGACAAAGTAACCATCAAAGCAATAATGAACAAAATCTTTGACTGCTTCAAAGAAGTACCTTCGCCTCCATTTAGCATTTTACTGCATTTTACAAATCCACTGAAGGGCACTTGTTTCATCTTGCCTCTCCACAGCAGAGCTCAATACTGAGGAGAAGACCGCAAATTTGGAGGAAGTTACGTCACCAAAATGTCAAAGATCAAACTGCATTAATATAAAAATTCTCCTGAACTTAGGAAAACTCCGTAAAACAATATATGTGTAGATAAGAGGAAAAGAATTATAATATGCCAACAGAAATAGATTTTTTGTGAATGTAGCATTGCATGTTCACACAGGTTACACTTAAGGGGTCAAGACTAGGTTCAGACTTGGGGGGGGAAAAAAAAATTTTTTTTCATTTTGTTAGAAATCTTTCAAAACATTCATAAAAGGTGATTTTAAGACCAAAATACTATCTTTTAAGTGGATTTTTATCATGTGAACGCCGCCAGTGCATTCGTTTCGTGACAAACGTTATTTTCTCGCATCGCAAAATTTAATAGTTTATCAGGCTTGTAGAGCCTATACAATGATATCGCCTTTTTTGAGTAGGTAGATACATAGTGTATTTATGATCCATCTGCCCCCCATTTCTAAAATTCTATGACCAAATTATTTTTCAAAATATTTTCCCATGAAAATACCCAGAATGAGTATGTCATTGTATAGCTGGTGATGTTGGCTTCAAAACAAACAAAAAAAAATAATTACAGGAAAATATGGTATAGTTTCTGAGATTGTTAGATTTCACATTTTTCGCCTATAATGTATGGTTTTCACGGTAACAAACATTTAATTTCATTAAAATCAAATTCCATTCTGAGCGTTTTTCAGTTGACACAATTTAATGTGTTTTTAGTGTTTAGAAGTACTTAAATTAAGTGAACCCAGGCTTGACCCCTTACAGTACCTAGAAAAAAACCTGAATGATAAAGATGTTGAATTTTTTATTTTTTTTGTCTCCGAAATTTCCGAGAGAACACGAGATTGCTAGAGGTCCGAGATTGCTAGTTACGGCTATGACAATGGGTCGGATATGTTGAACTGAATATGAGCATTCTTCACTGGCACTGGTTGCCTTGATCGGAGAGAATTTTGCTTTACTAGTTTTGGTAATGACACTGTCGTCATCCTCATGGTCTACCGGGGTAGGTCAAATGGGATAATGCTTGTATTAAATAATGGGGTGCTCCTGAAGTGACTGACGGGCGTGTTAAATCGCGCCCGTGAGGAGGACTTGACAGCGGGTTTTTTTTTTTTTTTTGAGTCCCTGCCACTGTGTGGTTCAATTCTTGTGTTTCTGCTCTACTCAGGGGGCAGGACTTCTGCAGTCGGTGTGCAAAATCGCACCCGTCTGGCGGCATGCACTGAAATATGTAATGATCATATATTCTTATTTAACTTGAACTATTCGTGAAAAAAAGTACTTTTTTCTCAAAACCTTAAAAAAAATGAAATCCATTCTCTTATATAATAAAAAAGATTAAAGAAAAAAAACCTTAAAAATGAGATGAGCAGTTATGCTATGAGGCTAACAATATTATTGTGTGCTACATGTTCTTATTTTTCTCAGTGTTTTTCATAAGACTGTTTTTGTGGTGTTATTGTGATTAATTGAGCTATACAGTGAAATATATGGTTATATGGTCTGTCTCATTTTCCTAATATTTTCCAGAGATAACAACCCTGATAACCTGCTTTCTTTTTTTTTTTTTTTTGTCTCTTACAGGAAATGACCTAGAGGCCTTAAAGATTCATTTCCAGTTCGTGGCTTCGGACTACAGTTACGGAGAAGTGAAGTCTGGAAGCAGCACTTTTCCTCCGTTTCAGTCGTAACTACCTCAGCCATTAGAGGCAGGATGGGGAGCCCTGGCTAAACAAAGTCTTAGTACATTTTGTTGGTGTTACACACCCCTCATAAGACGAGCACTACACAGAGACGGTCTGCCATTGGCTGGATCCGTCGTCCCCTGACACACTCACACAAACACAAACACTTGCTCTCCTGAAGGAAGTGCCTGGGCACTGCTATTCCTCCACAAGTCTTTTCCTTTTTTGGTGTTTTATTAACGCTATGTCTGCTGTTGACCAGTGTCTCACTTTCCTAAACGTTTTCGTTTTAGCTTAAAGCTTTTGAAGATTGATATTTTTATTACCTGTAGGTGATGCCTATATATAGCTATATTTACACGTATATAAGAAGAGGATTTTCATATTTCTGTTTGAAGAAAAATACTAGTGCACTTTGAGACTCCCCTCTGACTGAAGCAACCAGCCACTGATGATGACAACCAATCAGATTGCGCGCCGCCTAAGTGCTGGATCACTCACTTCAACTGGGTATCCTTCCACCATCCTGCACTGATCGGTCTCTGGTGAAGGTGTGCCCAGAGTAGTACACGGCGCCTGAGATTATAGCTTTCGTCTCAGCTGTTAAATGGGACCGGCAGCTGTGCTGCGTAGAGAATTTAAACCCATTCAGCGAGCAGACAGGCCGCAGCTGAGCCTTTAGAGATGCCTTTTAGACAGATTATACCCGTTACCTGTCTTTACACCTGACTTGCAGAGCTCTGAGTGTGGGGAGAGGCTGTCACTGTGAAACGGAGAGTTGACTAAGCGAGCGGTTGGCCAGCACACAGCGCATTCAGCCAGCTGAACACTTATGTATTGTTGCAGCGCGCAGGAAAGTAAAATGGACTACAAGCGGCGCTTTTTGCTTGGCGGGTCCAAGCAGAAAGTGCAGCAGCACCAGCAGTACCCCCTGCCCGATTTGGGACGCGCCCTTGGCGCGGCCCTGGGGCCCACCTGTCCTCCTCCAACCTCCATGGGAGGAGCTGGGGGCGGGTCGCCGGGCAACTGCGGCAGCCACGCCCCTCATCCAGGAGGCACGGCGGCCATCGCAGACATCCAGCAGGGCATCTCCAAGTACCTGGATGCTCTGAACGTGTTCTGCCGGGCCAGCGCGTTCCTCACCGAGCTCTTCAGCGGCGTCTTCAGGAACTCGCAGTACTCCAAAGCAGCTATGCAACTGAAGGACGTGCAGGAACACGTCATGGAGGCGGCCAGCCGCCTCACTGCAGCAATAAAGCCCGAGATCGCCAAGATGCTGATGGAGCTCAGCGCAGGGGCTGCCAACTTCAAAGAGCAGAAGGACTTCAGCCTGCAGGATGTTGAGGTAGGGCCACTGGTAGCAGCTGGATAGTGCTCTCTGTCTGGGTTGAACTTTTTTGGTCCAGATAAACCTTATCATAGTGCTAAGAACTTAAGTCTAAGAACCTTCCTTTTTATTGTATTTGCGCTGCAGGAACTGTGACCAATCGTTGTTCTTAGAACTCTGTTTAAAGGAACTTTCTTAGCTCAAACTTCAGAGTAGGTACTTTCACTACACCTGAGGAACTATGATTGACATAAGTGTGTGTTGATTGGCGAACTCTAGAGCCAGCCCATTTCGCGGCTGCCTGTAGCGGTTTCCATCCACACTGCCCCCATTTCAAAACGTGTTGTCCCTACTGGTCTCTTAAAACATTGAGAAATAGTTTCCAGGTTAGAAAATGCTGAAGTTGCCTTCTAACATTCAGGTTAGTTAGCCTACCTGTCTCCTTTGTGGTGATAATGAATGCTCTCTGCCTGACACTAGTATTGGTCTTTCAGCTGCTAGTTTCAGTGCGAGTCAGTTTTTAATATAACGTTGATATGTTAAACAAACATTTTTTACCTCATAAGGAAGAAAATTTACTCTTGGTGTGGCTATTTGGTTTGCTATTTTCCCATTTCAACCACAGAGAAATAGTTTGTGGATGAATCAGGTTGTGTTTCTGTAACTGTGGATGACTTTGCAGAACCACTGCACAGACTCTGGCTCGAATTTATGCAGCATAACAAGCATTGATGGGTGACATAACAGTGACTCGGCCCTTTTTTTTTTTCTACAGTCTTTGGGCTACATTTTGCGCCCCTGATTGTAATTTCTGTCAGGATATGACATGGTGATGTCGTGGTTGCCATGGGTGTCTTGTAAGAAGGATCGTTTACGCACAGAGTAAGGGTATCATCTGTGCATTGTGGTGTCTGCAACACCAGAAGGCATGCAAACTACATGGTTATACATTTTCCAGCCATTACCCTCAAACAAGGCACTGGCCTCACTACTAGAGTCGGTTCCCTGGTGCTGTTCTGTGGCTGCCCTCTGCTCCCGTGTAGCAGCTACGAAGGGCATGTGGATGACAGATTACCTCAAGTGGTTAAATAAAGTGGCTTATCTCAGAAACTGTCTAACATCATTGATTATTCTCTGTCTTGTTTACCTTGGTATTTCTGCTGGAAGTGTGCTCATATTGTGAGAACCACTGATATGGCAGCACAGTGCAACCATTTAAGATAAAGTTAGACTCGCAATATCTGTGCTTTTTGGCCTGAAATTCATGGGAATGAAATTATGTTGGACACACTGGTGACAGTTGTAGGATGGTGCATTTGGTATCGTTTCAGTGCATTTTAGATCACGAGTGGCTGTTTGACATGGAACTTTTTCTTTGTGTGTGTGTATGTGTAGGTGTGTTTGTATGTGTGTGTTCACATGCCTGTGTGTGTGTGCGCACGCATGCGGGCACGTGTGTGTTTTTGTGTGTGCGCCTGCAGGTGCAGGTCTATGTGCGCGTTTGCACGTGTGTGTGCGTACAGGTGCAGGTTTTGCGCGTGCGCATGTTTGTGTTCACGTGTGTTAAACTGGAGATGAGCACTGATGGCCGTGTGTGAGAGACGCTGAGGATGTGTGAAACAGCCGGCAGTGATTAGCGCTCTGAAAAGCTGCTGCTCCGAGCTGTAGGCAGACAGACGGCTCCACCCTGCACTGAGCCGCCTGCCCGTTCCCATGGAGCTGATCTTTGCTCCGGCCAGCGTGGAAGTGTTTAACTGCTGATGCTCAACAGTGGAAAGAATGAGTTTGTCACCAGTGACTCAGTCTGAACCTCAGCCCAGAGGTCCGCTCTGTGGCTCTTCTTTGTTGACATCCTGTTGGACTTTTATTTGCATAGTCCGGAGAAGAATTTCTGTCAAACAGCAGCCATCTCAGTGGACATTTCAGACGGTAAATGAGTTTCTGTAGTGATGCTGCAGTGCTCCTGTTAAAGGCAGGTTCACACTCAGGTCCCTGTTTGGGAAAACTAGCAGCGCGACCTGGCACATTCACCAGGCCACTCTAGGGGGGGAAAGCGGCTCTCTTTCACCGCGAAGAAAGACTTCGTTCGCAAGCGCTGCTGCGCAGTGCTGTAATCCCACGCTGCGTCTTCACTGCACGCCGCTGAAGCGCAGCTCCGACAACCCCGCGCGTCTCCCAAAGAATGCTAGGCTAACGCGCATAGTGCAGGGAGAGCCTTTAAGCCCAAACCTCGAGCAGCAGCTCTGTCGTCCCTGAAACGCACAAATGATAAAGCGCCCCCATCTGATGAAGGAATCCAGTGTCTGAAGCTGCCAGCGCTCAAGAGGCAGGACAGAGTTCATATTTCCTCTGCACTGGTTCATAACATTGCACTCACTGCATAATTGAGTTATTCTGTACTGCTGGACCAGCTTTTAATCTCACTTGGACTCGCCGCCACTGCTTGGGTCAATGCTTGTGTTTTCTGCTCTACTCAGGGGGCAAGACTTCTGCAGTCTGTGTGCAAAATGAAGGATAAAACCGGGCTGTAGAAAACAAAAACCTCGGGACTGTGGGAAATGTTGGTCTCACAGGCAGGATTTCCTCCCCTCCCCCCTCTCCCCTCCCCTTTTCCGTCTCTCCTACCAAGAAATACAAAAGTCCAGTGAGGAATGGAAGTGCAGTCGTGTGAGCGAGGCTCGCTGGCTGCCAGAACGGCTCGGAAATGTCACGGTTTGTCAGCGGGGCATCTGAGCTCGAGAGGAAACTGCTGAAGGACGCAAAGCAGCCGGCCCCAGTCCACGGCCGCTCGCGGGTACGCTGCCGCGTCTGGGTTCGGCGAAATGCGTTTGTTTTTCATTGTTTTTCTCACGCGTGTATTTTAACACTTGGCGCCCCACCTCACTCTCACTTTCCAAAGGCGCTCGCAAACCTCAAGAAACCTCCCTGCTGCAGGTCAGCGGTGGAAGGGAGTTGGCTCTTGCTGTAACCGGAGCGGTGATAGATATGCGTTGAGGTGACCTTGCGCATGACTCCGAGGCAGTGTTGCACTTTACCTTGGAGAGAGAGCCGGGAAAATGAGAAAGGGTACTTATGGAGTCCCAGTGTGTGTCTGGGGTCTGTGTTTGATTCACGACCCTCAGGGGACAGTGCAGCTTCAGTGGATGGAGATGATGAGATAAGCAGCAGTAAGGATTTGCAGGGAAAGGGCATATCCTGCGCTCTGCTAACCACTCGCATGATCTCTGCTTCCCTGCATTAATGCTGATAACCTCTGGCAAATGTCACATAATTGACCCTAGCAGATTATTGACCCTTCCACCAAGTTATCTTCTTGGTAATGACCTGATGGTGCTCGCTAGAAGTACATAACACACAACGCAACATAAAAAATATCCTGCCTGATATTTTATTGGTTCCTCATCCTCACCAAACTGCTTTTTTTAAGGGATGTCCACTTGAATTCCCGTACGTAGAGTGTTCTAGCAGAACATTTCCCGGAGCATCATGTTCCCTCCTACAGTTCGTCTTCTGCCTACAGTGCACTCTGGTGTCGCTTCTTTCTGAGGTAAATGGTGAACGGGTACCTGCTCGATGCACACAATGTAAAGAAAATAGGACTCACTAGGCCAGAAGACCTTGCTCCAAGGTGCAGTTTCTATGTTTGTGTGTTTTCATTGGTGGACCGGGATTAGAATGGTCTCTTCGACTGTTCTGCAGCAGCAAAGCAGTACACACAGTAGGCAGTGGTGCACTGAGCATTGTGACACATTCCTCATGTAAGTAGCGTTAAAATTCTCAGCTATTTGTGCCACAGTAGCCCCTCTATTGGTTAGGACCAGACAGAATATATCCTCCTTGCCCTTACCCATTGATGAGCCATGGGCGCCCCCAGCACCCTGTCGCCGGTTCATATGTCCCTCTCAAGCCACTGTCAGTCAAAACTCTCTCCACTGCTGACTGAGAGCAGCCCAGAGGCCTTGCCTCACAGAGATACTTGGACCCATTCTTCTGGCCATTACGATGTTGCCCTTTTCAGAGTGAATCGGGTCCAATTTCTCTCTCATTCAACATGTTGACTGTGAGATTTATATATTCACTTACAGTGAAGCTGTTTCAATTATGAACCACGGTTTTTTTAATTTAAGGTGTAGTACCACCACCTACTGCCATGGGGCGAACATCCAAGCTTTCCCTTTTCCTTCCATTAAAGTAAGCATTCGTAGGAAAAACTGAAATATGGCAATTTCGACAGCAATGGAAAGCTTAGAACGCAAAGAAAGCAATTTAATATCATTCTATCGCATTATCGATACGAGAAAATGGAAATGCGCACGAAAAGACAGTACTTGATCGAGCATGAATACTTCCGTGAATCGAGCTTCTAAAAAATACACAAGGTGTAAAACATACTGTAAAGCGGATGTATGTGAGATAAGAATTATAACAGTCGCATGAAATGGCGTGACAATGGCAATCATGTTCATGCAAATCTGTGCTGTTCTATGGCCTTTTAAATGACAATATGCAGAAATCAAACATGCTGTCTTAATAAACAGCTCTACTCATTCAACTTGGAGAGTAAAAAAGTCCACCATTTGATTGCTAGTCAAGCAAAGTAAACGGGAACAGGTTTACTTTTCTTAGAGTTGCCTAATAGGTTAGTTGGAGATTCCTTTACTTGCCTCTGTGCAGCATGTCGCCGAAAAATACTGATGTCAGTCAAGCTTTTTTCCGGAAGCATTTCCCGAACATTCCTTTTGATATTTAGCACTTTCGTTCAACCTGCATCGGATTTAATTAAGGAAAAGGGAAAGCTCAGATGTTCGCCCCATGGACGCAGGTGGTGGTACTACGCCTTTAAATAACCGCGGCTCAGAATTGTTACAGCCCTAGACATGAACCGTTTTTACAATGTTTTGGCTCTACAGTATACTTAGTATTTGAGCGGAATCTCCTAAAATTTTTTTCTTTCAAATCATAATTTTGCTATTAATACCCCCTGAAAGATGATCATACTATAATTTGAGGAACGTTTGTCTGTTTGTCTGTCTGTCTGTCTGTTTGTTCCCCTACTCCTCCGAGGTCCTCTGACGGATCTTCACCAAACTTGGTGGGTCTATGTAGGTTGTCCCTGGAATTGTCCTTGAGGGGTTAGTTTTTTGAAAGGTCAAGGTCACTGGGGTCAAAGGTCAATTTTTCGCATCTTTCATCTCCCTGGACAGATTTTCATGAAAGTTGGTACGTGGACGTAGGTCGTCACATGAAATGACCTCGAGAGGTCCGTTCCGTCAAAGGTCAAGGTCATGAGGGTCAAAGGTCACCGTATTCATGAAAGTTGATATGTGGACATAGGTCGTCACAAGAAATTATTCTCGCCACGGGTAATTCACTAGTTGTAAATACTTCATGCCTGACCTACTCTCCCTCAATTCGCACATGCATGTAGAGGAAGCGCCTTGTTTAAGTCTGTCTCTATCCAGTTAACACAGAATGGGAATGGACAATAGACAGGTGGACGGTGACTTGGGTGTCTCAATGTTCACACGTGTATTTATTCCCTTCCCTTTCATGAAGAAGTGCCCTCTTCTGCTGTGACTCAACGCAGAGTGACGGTTTATAGTGAACCGCTAGTGGCGAGGGAGCGGTTTGGGAATGGGTCATATTGTGCCACGCATCACTTCCTTTTTCACTAGGGTATGAAAATGAGGTGACACTGATGCAAAATGCCTTTTGTCATACAGCACCTTGAGGGAAAACAAAACCGGTGGTCATGCACTTTGATGAATCTGTTCATGGCTGGAGATGATCACCAAAAGATAGAATGTACTTGTAAACACTGTCCCGGCAATTAATAATATTTTAAGTATGGAATAGTTTAAACCTGGACGGTGGAGGATGCAAATGTATTTTGCCCCAAGAGGTTGAGAGAAGGAAGGGATAAGAAAAAAATTGTAAAATTACCTTTGAAAGATTTATACCAGGGTTCCATTGGACTGAAAGGCAACTTTCGTCTGAAGTGAAGTGCAATCGAACTAACTGCACCTTAGGAAGTACAAAATATTTTCTTGGTAATTTTAAGAAAAACTGCACTGAATCATAAATACTTTTACATCTGGATCGAAACACTCACAGAATCCACCCTTTTCTCATTCACTGTGACAACGGTGCTCTTTAAATGGCAAGACCAGAGGTTGCGTTAACCGAATATTTTCCATCATTGACGGATTTTTATCCCCTGCAACAACGTTGTTGCGGGCGGTATAAAAATGGGGTCCGTCCGTCAGTCCGTCCGTCCGAAACGTTTGTTGTCCGGGCTATAACTTTGAAACTAATCATTCGATTCTGATCATATTTGGCATTGAGGTGTAAAATCACATAAAGGTGTGTCATGAAAAACTATTTTGAAAATAATTGCGTAATTTCTCATGCTTTGGGCCAAAAAGCGACAAATTTATGGGAAATCTGTAATGTGTCGTGTCCGGGCTGTAACTTCGAAGCTAATCATCCGATTCTGATCATATTTGGCATCCAGGTGTAAAATCACATAAAGGTGTGTCATGAAAAACAATTTTGAAAATAATTTTGTAATTTCTCAAGTTTTGGGCCAAAAAGCGACAAATTTGTGGGAAATCTGTAATGTCTCGTGTGCGGCCTATAAATTTGAAACTAATCATCCGATCATGATCATATTTTGCATCAAGGTGACATAAAGGTGCGTCATGAAAACAATTTGGTATAATTTTCTGAGTTTTCTGATGCATACTCTCTGGCCTATTTTTTATTTTTTTTGCAAGGAAATTAACAGCTTTGCGATTAGTACAGTTCTTTAGAAATCTAAATGCATATAAACATTCTCTATTCTAAAATGCAATGCCAGTTGCGGGGGATATTGCTTGACAATGTCAGCAGCTTGTTTTAACAATGACGGAAAATTTTGAAGGCCGTCCATCATTTTGACAGTAATTCACACCCCTGTCCAATTGGTGGTGGTGGGTGCCCCATTGTCTCCAGCATTGTCTTTGATCTGTATGACAGAGATGCCAAGTCTCATGCATTCGGCGTAGGTCTCATGTATTTTTTAGGCTTATTCACCGTAGTCCGCAATTATTCAATTAACCGCTATTAATGAGATTCTCGCACGGAGTTAAAATCCTTGTGAATTGAAATTTCAGTTTCAGTTGCGTGAAGCTGGACCTCACCATGGAGAGCGATTATGACTCCGGACTTCTTGTGCTTCTCTTTACTCAGGGATTGGAATTTGGAAACAATGTATGTCTGTCATGATTGTTTTAATTGTTTAAATGAAATGAGACCATTTGAAACCTCTTTATGCAGCTCCATTGCTTTCAATCCCTCTGTAAAGACGAGCCTGAGAATTTCTATGTCATAATCAATTTCCGTGTCACTAGTGGGGAAATCCACTGCAATGCATGTGAAACTGATTAACTTAATGCACAATGACTTGAATTCCGCGAGTGAATTTCTTCAGTTCGCGTTATCTGAATAAATGCTGACTACGGCACAGGAATGTGAATGTCACGAAGAGGCGAGAGACTCACGGCGAAAATGCGTGAGACTTTGCATCTCTGGACTATGATCCTGTATTCCTCATATTTTTGTAATATGATCATTTGCTCTTCCTTTGTAAAATATGCTGCTCTGCTGCCGGTAGACGATTGGTCATATGCTAAAAAAGCCATCTCTGTCATGCGCACACGCAGATATCTAGGTGGGGAAAGCAGCGGTTGACATAACGAATTGATGAGCCGCTTCGTAGGACCGCTTAGTGAGACTGCGTTTGTTAGGCTTAGTGGAGCCCAGCAATAACTGAAAGCATTGTTCATTTGCGCACTGTTGCTGTGTGGGGGGAGAAATCATTTATGATATTTTATAAAGTTCATACAGCAGCAAGTTTGAAAATCCACGCAGTGCTGTATTTAACAGTGCGCAATGCGTGTCTACATGAATCACTGTCGTCATCTGCTAATGCGTAATCTATAAATCTGTTAATCTATAAATTCTGTTTTTTTTTTTCTCTAAAATAAAAGAAGATATCATTTCAAAAAATAAAATTACAATGATGGATAATAATTGATTATGACAGAATTTTTATGCCCCTGTCTGTCACAATGACGGACAAACAGAAAGTGTAGCGCGACCTCTGGGCAAGACTTATTAAAAAGCTCTCCTTGAAGACCTTTAATGTCTGCTTTCGTGTTATGACCCCCAGCAGTCGAAAATGCCCGCAATTTAATGATCTCCATCATTACAACAAATGCTCTGCTATGTAACCTAACAAGCATGATTGGAGCCTTTTTTAAAATGCTACAAAAACAACTCTTTGGTACTGCCCTCAGGGTTTCCCGCAGGGAATCGGTTACTCAAGGTGGTGCCTGGGGAGGGGGGAAGAGGGAGACTGTGTCCGGGGGGGCAGGGCGGCGGCAACAGTCAGCGTTTATTCGTTTATGTACTCTTTATAAATAAACAAAGCAGTTCAAGTGCAATAACAAAGTAACAAAGTCAACAGTCTTGTAACTTTATTGATTGACACTCCGATGTAATAAAATGTATGAATTATGATTTCATGGAAGTGAGATCAAAAATTGCAGTTTGAATGGGTTTCTCAGTTTTAATGGCGCATTTTTTGCGCTTAACAATCCGAGTGTAACACTCTCTTGGACGCAGTGTATTTTAGCCTTACTGTAAGAGCTGAGCTGGAAATAACACGATCAAATAAAAACACACAATCATACCAAGATTCATGCTACATGAATGAACACAGCCAAAATTATCAAAAAAAAAAAAGAATGAAAAGCGTGTAAAATGGCTAAACAAAAATTAATGTAAGAACGTAAAATGTATGCTATGTGTTTTGACTTCAATTCCCCTAATGCTTTGCGGTTGTGGTTATGTTTGGGGAGAGGAGAACGGTATTATGTCCGGAGGCGCATTGCATTCGCAGGATGAAAAAATATATACACCATATCTCGTAATTTTGAGATCTAATTGCGCGACGACGGTGAAGTAGGCCGGCTTCTTTGAATAAAGTACCCTGATATTTTTGACTGCTTTTTCCCATCCATTACTGAACACTAGAGAGAACCACGTGCAATTGTCAAACATGGCAGAAAGCCACGCGCAAACACATAGGTAGCCTTGATAATAAAATTAACGAATTGCATATAGCTATATAGCCATTATACATAATTGCATATCTTAATGAAACAGAATATGTGGGCAAGCAGTTGATAGGCGACACTATTCCAATTTTTAGTTTAGATGAATGATTATCTTACCTCCACATGTCCTTCCCACGACGACGACTGGTCATTGTATATCCTGATAATTAGCTTCTTCTCGACAAAAAAATAATGTTGCATAGCAACAGGTGATAGATGGCGCAGTAATATATTTAACCAACAGATGCCGGCCGCTAGTTGGGCTCATCGCGATGTGGCCTAATTTTACTGTGTATACATGCGTGGATGCCGCAGATTTTTTATTATTTTTTTTCGGGGGGACGTAGTCAAGGCTGGGGGCTTTTATTGTCAAGGCGGTCACCCTAACTATAAAGCGCTGCGGGAAACCCTGGCCTGGATAAGACAGTGTGGCATGTATAAACAGCTGATGGTGAAATGTGTAAAGTAAACTCTGAAAGTTTTTTTGCTAGCTAAAATGTACCCACCGGCAGGAGTCTGTTCAACCTTTTATACAGCGCTTCGAGGATACATGGCCGCATGTATGATTGAATGTAGATGGGTATGTTTATATGTTTCTCTTGGAGGAAGAAATGAGGAACGATGTATATATAAAAGTCAACTATGCACATACATGGTAATCGAACAGTGATGCCAGCTTGACTAATCACATGAGCTAAAACATAAATTGGTTTGCTAGACATGCCAGCAGTATGCATCATTAAATCTGCAGCAAACTTCTTGGATCCCAAAACCATAAAAGAAGCAACATCATCATTATAGCGAGCAACAGTAATGGCTGAACTATTGTAAATATCCACTCAGTTTATTAAATATGACAGAACGCTCAAAATTTACTTGCGCATACTTTGTAGAAAAGAAACTTATAATGAGAGGAAAAAAGTGAAGCAGAAAGGAATCTTTTGTTGCTTGACAACCAACACAGAAATGGAGTGGAGCACTAACTGGCACATTAATCAATTTAAGGTAACGAAACAACTTCAAATGAGTGGTAATTTGGTGCGAAAGGAGTTAAGCCCTTGCACACTTTGGTATGATATGGTCATTCGACATGACTGTCACCTGACAGCCAGAGTCTTGACCAGCTTCTCATTAGCTAAAACTTTCCAAGTCATGGAAAGATGGTAACACTTGTAAAAAAAATTTTTTTTTTTTTTAATCTTTTTTATTGGTCAGTCATATTCTCGTTATTTAAAGCATCGTACAACAATAAATATCAAGAAATGCAACTTGTATCTGCACTCCATGTGGGTAATTGTATCTCTTGAACGAAGTTCGAGGATACTATGGATTTGGCCTCGTCCCGCGTCCGCAGAGATTTTCTCGTGGACGCTCTACAGCCCACATAAGTGCATCGATTATTTTCAAATTTTGCAGGGACATGTATTATGGTAAGTTCACAACACCTATTGATTTTGGGTACTCTGGGACCATCTGGGCCCAACTGGGGGGCCTTCGGGGGATACATGTGCTCGGTTGCCGAGTGCTCTAGTTCTTTCATTTTATGTTGGCTATGTGTGAAAGTTGTCTTTCGCTTTACACAACAATAGCTTTTGGATTTTGCTGTTTTTTGAATAGTCCCCCCCCCCCCACATGTCAAGGTTGCCAGTAATTCTGGAGGCCTCAATGTTGAATTTTTGCAGCAAACATTACAGTATTAAGAGGAGGACAAGTAAACATTAAGGACATTTTTCTGTTTTTCAGATCCATGGGTAGAATAAATTTGATAATATAAAAGTGAGTTATGAATAAGAGACTAGACTCTCTGGCTGCTTTGTTTATTCAATCTTTGAGTCACTCAGCAGATTGTTTATTGCCTGAATGAAAGCCATCTGTTCAAAAAGGGTTGATTCTCAGATGGATGCAGAGGTGACATCTTGTGATCATGTGAGTAACTGGTGAATGAGTCATTCCAGCAGAGGGCTAATCTGGGAGATTTTAACTTCCTGACTTTCCCCTTTAAACTCCCGGTGATGGCATCACTCTTCAGAACTGCCCTTAGTCTTGGTGGAGAACAGTAGTACATGCCACTCAGTTCGTTGAAGATCTGGCTGAAAAAGGTTTTCACAGTAAATATTGATGTGTGGCAAAATGTGACAACATTTTCTGTCACATTCTGAATGTTTTTCAAACTGTTTGAATACACTTCTGTACTTCGAGTAATCTGAATACCTTTTACTTGTATAGCGCATTTGCTTCATCTCTACTTTGTCATCAGCTTTTTTCTTTAGTAAATCACTTTTTAATGTGGAGCTATTCTTGCCCTTAAATCAGTAAATTCTTTCATTATAGATTTATTTGACTGGTTATTCCAGTAGAAACGCTTTTGCTTTACTCATTTACATCACGGGTCTAGTAATTCTCAATATGGTGCTACTACTGATGGTGTTTAGCTTCAAATCCTGCAGTGACGCAGTGCAGTAAATGCGAACTAAATGTCTGACGATGGAGGAAGACGGTGCGAAATGATGGACTGTAGCTTGAAGCCTGGGCCTGTGAGAGTGTGCGTCTGACCATGGAGAGCATTTCGCTGTGCTGGCCCTGGGTAGAATCTGCCCTGATAAATGGGTGGGGCTTGGTTATGTGGCCAGTAAGAATTCTGAGACGTCTCTTCCAGCTGGCTAACCGTCTTGAAATATGCGTTTTGGCACCCTCGCGGTCTGTACTCGTCTCTCTTGTCGGCTGGACAGGCGGACGTCCGAGACTATGGAAACTAGACGAGCAGAGAAGAGGACGCAGATGCAGAGTTTGTGGTGGACTCTGCCAAAGGTGTCACTGAGGGAATGAAGTCTGACACCATTCCTGCTGCTGCAGAGAGGCGAGCTGGGGTCATAACAGTCCGCCCCCTGGTGTTCGGAGGATTTCTTGGGCTCTCATCAGTGTTTGAATAGCAGCCCTTAAATAAGGTTTTTTTTTTTATTGGTGTAATGGCTCTGATATTTTTGCATTTGGCATTTTTCCATTGCTATTCTCCTGTCGTCTGATGGTTTTTTTTTTTGTAATTAAAATTGGTACTGTTATAGCAAGCAATTTTTTAATCTGAAGCTGGGTTCAGTTTAAATGGACTATTTGAACAAAATGTGCTAATTTAATGTGAAAGGTCCGTTTCTTTAGAGTCACACTTGCTTTTTACATTTTCTCTATTGTAGCTTAGAACAGTGACAGCACATGCTGTTGATATCAGCCTGACCCTGACTTTGGACGCTCTTACAGTGATTGTGGTACAGTGATGCCTCCGCACTCACAGGAATGCTTTGAAATATGGTCTGTTGTTCAGATTGCAGTTCTGTATTTTACCAGAGGGGGTGCAATGAGTGAAAACATAAAAAAAATCATTGTTTTGGTATTAATCATGGCTATTTACGCATTTAGTTATGTGTGTATCTGCATCTGAAGAAAACTCCTATAATTGGACTGAATTGTTAGGTATTGACCACCTGCAAAGATCACGTCGAAATCGCATAAAGTTCCTTTTTCCTGCTGCCATGTTCAAAATGGAGCCTGAAACTGCCAAATTGGAAAAAGACTGCTCTTGCATGGTCATGATGTCCATGGGTGCGTTTTCCTTAAGCGTAGTTGCTAACTAAGTTAGGAACTTGCATTGTTCATCCATTAACATTCAATCGGTCTAACTATGTAAGTTGGCATCTGTGATTTCAGGAAACGCACCCCAGGCCAGATCAAGGTTACCCAATAAGAGTAAGATGTTACCCTCACAGAGTGACTTGGGCCTGCTACAGTTAAAATATTTTCAAAAAATATGAAAATATTTTCAAACTAGTCTATGCTGTAGGATGAGTGTCCCACAACTATGTGCAGACTTGCCGAAAAATGCTCAAAAGCGTCAAAAATTTGCTCGTAATTGGCTTAAAATTGGTTATCAGTCCCATGCCAATGCTCGGTGTCCTTTTACCGTTTCATTTTGATTGACCAACATAAAGGAGAAAAATGGATTCAGATGGATGGACAGACAGACAGTTTTCATTTTCATTTTATCGAAGGATGAGAGGAAATCTGAACAAATCAGGTAACGGGAGACATAAAGAAATTCACCTGCCGTGACTTCATATTGTTATGAGAAAAGAATGATTGCCTTCTTATTTAAAATGTCTTTATACTATTGACTTGAATGAGAACATGTGGCTGAAATGCCTATGATGGAGCCAATGTCAGAGCTCATCTGTAAATTATGGTGGTTTTTTTAAAGCAGAAAAATTGTAGTTTTTAAACAACTGCTTAAGTGGTTTTTCTAGGTGACGTTTCGAGTATCAGAAAGGCTATGGGTCTAACTGGCCAAATTAACCCTAAGCTTGACTTTCTTGTTTTCTGTCCATTGGGGATAAAGTGGAGTACTGTTGGAAATGGCACACTAGAGAAAATCAAATGTGTGCATAAGCGCATTCCGTAATCCTGTGAGGTAAAGGGGTCTCCTTGAACACAAATTTGGAAAACTTTGGTCAGCTATTTGCCCCCTTAAGAATGTCATTTTTCAGTTCTGATTTAGCAGTTAGCATTCTTGGATGCATGAAGATCATTGTTCTAGTCAATCTTCTTTCTCTCCATCCCACACACACACGCACACTCTCTCTCTCTCTCTCTCTCTCTCTCTCTCTCTCTCTTCCTATTCCTTTTGCTTGTTCTTCCATTCTTCTTCTCATGCTCTCTCCATTTCTCGAGAAACATTGACTCTGAGAGTCGTTCCTTCTTTAGTATTTCTGGGCAAACAATTCTTGTAAAGGTCATTTAGAACTGACCTTGAGAAACACCACTGGAGCACAATCTTATTGTCCTTGTGCCTTATATGGACCTGCGTGGAAGTGTATATATACTGAAATTACAGCAGTGCGAACATGTCACCTCTGTTATTTCTAATGTGGGATTCACACTTCTGCTCTTTTTTTTTTTTTTTTTTTTGATCAGATGGAATGTCGTCTATGGAGACTAGAAGCTCACGATCGTCTAGGTCTTTTTTTTTTCCACCAAGTACTGAAACACTTGCGTTCTCTCTCCCACTGTTGTTTCAAGGGACGGTTCATCCCAAAATCAAAAATACAAATTTTTCGCCTTGCCTGTATTGCTATTTATCCATCACCATGTTGTTTTTTGGGAGTTGCTAAGTGTCAGTAATACCAGCCTTAGAGATTTCTGCCTCCTCTGTAATGTAATGGACCTAAGTTGTGTTTCTCTTATGGTGCTCAAAGCGCCAAAAAAATACTGCTGATGTAGTTTGGTAGAAAGAAAATAGTCCAAATGAAACTGGTGGAAGGAAGCTGGTTCCTATATTAAACTGCTAACAGATCAGTCTGTGGGTTATTTTTAGTAAATGGGTCATGATTTCTGGAAAGAGGCATCAAAATAGAATTTTCAAATGCATTTTTTGGTGCTTTGAGCGCCACAAAAGGAATACAATTTAGTTGTATTATATTCAAAATTTCAATGGTCGATTTAAAAACAAAATTCATTTTTGATTTCTGGGTGAGCTGTTCCTTTAATCTTTAATCTACTTTCTGATGGCTCTTTATCTAAAAAGAGGAGCCATGGATTCAGCTTTCTAATATAGACATTGTTAGGAGCCGGTGGTCAGCGTGGCGTCTGTATCTGACTGTTCTGAGGGTGGGATCTGTGAGTGCTGGTATCCAACAGTGGGCAGAGGTGGGGGTTTGTGGCTGGAACGTGAGGCCAAGGGGTTTTTTGATCATTTTTGGTTGGGTTCAGAGGTGGGGGCCTTTGGTTGGGTTTGGAAATGGGGATCTTCGGCAGGGTTTAGAGGTGGGGGTTTTTTGGTTGGGTTCAGAGGTGGAGGCCTGAGGTAGGGTTCAGAAGTAGGGAGTCTTTGGCTGTGTCACTGATGAGTTGCTCTCCTCTCCAGGTCCTGGGCCGCTGCTTCTTGACGGTGATGCAGGTGCACTTCCAGTTCCTCTCCCAGGCCCTGCAGAAGGTGCAGCCCGTGGCCCAGACCTGCCTGGCAGAGGCACTTGCGCACGCACAGGAGCGCCGCGGCAATGCTCCCCCTCCCAGCTCTGGAGCCCCGCCCCTGACAGAGCTGGAGGAGGCCACCAGGTCATGGAAGGGCGCAGCTGAGGTAGACCTACGTCCCCCTGGTGTTTCTGAGTGTGTGCAAAGCATGTATGTTATATCACTGGCTACGGAGAAGCGTCACCAGAAATCTTATCTCACTAGACTATAAGTCCATAGCCCTTCTTTGAATAGAACCTGATTATTTCCACCCACTCAAAGCGACAGCTGTTCAAATGGCTAGTTTCTTCAATGTTTTTAATTTATCATCTCCAGGAAACTGTCTTTCTTCATCAGCTCTCGGAGTTATTACCCAGAGCCTTGCTTGCCTGCCTACTTTCAGAACACTTTCCAAATGTTTACCTGTTATGTGCTGGCTTTTATCCGTTGGGGTTGTGTCTATGGTAATGCCTGCGCAGACAGTTGGCTTCCGCTCGGTCTCCCCGGAGACGAGGCTGTCTTTGCAGTGGTACGCATTATAAAGCCAAACACCTTTTCTGCGGAGCTGTTCCTGGAATTGGCTGTGAATTCTTTGAACTTTCTGACATTCCTGCCGAGCTTTTTTTTTTTTTTTTTTTTTTTTTAAACTTTGTATATGATTCACATGCTAAAATCTTTTTGGTACCAAGTCAGGAAATTTCACAAAACATATGGAAAGAAAGGAAGCCTGGCTTCTGGCTCATAAATTTCATACTGGTCAATTTTTCTAATTATTTCAATGTTTAGCTGTTTCAGAATTTACACCATATCTAATGCCAAACTAATTCCATTATTACTTTGAGATGCACTTCAAATTTTCAGGTGCATAAATGAGTACATTACAGTGACTAAAGCTTGCACACATAATTAAGTACAGTAATTAGTTTAACTAATTAAGTACAGTGTAATATGGATCTGGCGGTGCTCCCATTTGGAAAAACGTCATAGTCCAGGCCCAGATTGAATGTTGTGTTGTATCACACTTCTTAGATTTTATCTATTTAGAGACGGTAATAACACAGTGGTCCATGTTTCCCACCACATTCACGCGACAGAAGAATGGAGTGTTTGTGCTTCTTGGGTCTTTAAAGAGGTGGGGAAATTAAAGTTAATCCAGCAGCTAATCAGCTGAGTGTGTTTGTGTCGGTACAGCTGAGCTCTGGGGCTGGCATGAATGGGAGAGCTTTGTTCAGCTCTGGTGTTTGCAGCACTGGTCCTGGCTGTTAGCAGGCTGGTTACCCTGCAGGAATGTGCTATAGGAAGTGGGATGGCTCTCACAGCTGGAGGTCTTTGTTAGAGAGAACCGTGTTCAATGCCGAGTCTCCGCTTCCTGTAGAAGTGGGGCCCCAGTGGAGTCTATTCTTCTGACCTCAAACGCACAAACAGTGGGCCTGTCTGGCCTCGCATTGCACATGCACATTCAATTACGGCCGAGCATTCCTCCGAAAAGCGCCTCTACAGTGTCGGGGAGCTGTGGTAAAACTGCATTCCCTGGGCAGCTTGCACTGCCAAGACTAGCTCACTTTTCTAGTTCGCCTCCCTCCCCCAAATCAAGGTGACATGCTTCGAGGATGAGATCATCGTGACATCACTGATGCTAATTTTCCATTTCAGCCGATGAGCTTCTTAGCAGTGTGTACCTGCCTGTGTGTTTGCGTGTGTTTATGCGTGCATGTGTCTGTAAATATGTGTGTGTGTGTGTGTGTGTGTGTGCGTGTACCTGAGTGTGTGTGTGTGCGCACACACATGTGGCTAGTGTGTTTGTGAGACTGTGTGTGTGTGTGTGTGTGTGTACCTGAGTGTGTGTGTGTGTGTGTGTGTGTGCGCACACACATGTGGCTAGTGTGTTTGTGAGACTGTGTGTGTGTGCGTGTGCGTGTGCGTGTACCTGAGTGCGTGTGTGTGCGCACACACATGTGGCTAGTGTCTGTGTGTGTGTGTGTGTGCGGACGCGTACGCACACTTATTGTGTTTTTTAGACAAGGAGTGTGTGTGCTGGTGTGATGGCATGTATCCTGCGTAAGAGAGCATACAGAGCTGTATTTTCTCCCTTCCCAAGTTATTCTATTTTTGCATATTTGTTGTAGTCAGATGATCTGAAACATTTTTCATCATGGACAAAAATAACCTTAGAATACACAAAATGCAGTTTTTATGATATTCTGATTTCATTAATTGAATGAAAAAAGTTACGCATCCCTACCGTTCCATATGTTAAAAAGTACCTGCCCCCAGAGTTACTAAATCAACCAAACAAATTTAATTGATAGCTGGGTTCAGTTCCAATGGACACACCTCGGCATGATGACTGCCAGCCCTTTTGAGTCTGAATATTATTTGAGTTGAACCTCTCTGGTAACATGAAGCTGGAAAAAAGCAGCATTTGATGCTGCAATCTAAAGATACTCAAGAACAAATGAAAAACAGAGTAAGTGACATGGATCAGTCTGGTAAGGGATTAAAAAAACAAGCTCTGGGACTCAGTGAACCCAGGTGAGAGCCATTATATACAAATGGAGAAAACTCGGAACAGTGGTGAACTTTCCCATGAGTTGCGGGTCGACCATAATTCCTCCAAGAGTGCATCAACAACTTACTAGAAAGTCACAAAAGAACCTAGACTAACACCTAAAGAACCGCAGCCCAGGCAGTTCCATGCTAAGAAAGATACTGGGTGAAAATGGCATCCATGGAAAGGCTGCTAGATGAAAACCACTGCTGACCAAAAAGAACACAAAGATTCGTCTCACATTTGTCAAAAAACATGTCTTGTGAGAGAGCATATTTATGTCTGCGTTTGCATGTGAGCGAGAATGCTTGTGTGTATGCGCGCGTGACTGCAAGAATACACTATTATGCATGTATGTTAGGGACCGCCATTTGATTCAGGGCTGTGTGTGTGTGTCCCAGGCCACGTCACGGCTGAGGGAGAGGGGCAGGGACGGCTGTCTGGCCGGGATAGAAGTCCAGCAGCTCTTCTGCTCCCACAACACCTCCATCCCCGAAAGCCAGCTGAAGGAGCTGAACATGAAGATCGATAACGCCTTACAGGTGTGCCTGCGTCCTACCGTCCTCCTCGGTAACATTATCATGCCTTATTAAATCTCGGAATGCCTGTCGCTATTGTGTCCTTATTCCTGTATCGCCTCAGGGCCGATAAACCCATGCCAAGTTTAACAAACTGTGATTCGTTTTGGATTAAGGTGTCGGGTGAATAATGGTAATTTAATGGCAAATGGTATTCGATTCTGCTAGTAAATGAAATTCTGTTATTGGTGTTGTGTAATGGGAGAAACATTTATTGAATTTATGGAGTGTTAACAGTAATGTTTGAGGTTTAATGAATGCAGGTTGGTGCATATAGGGCAGCAGTGAGGTTTGTTGTGTTTCTCCATCCAGGCGTATAAAGTTGCTTTGGAGAGTCAGGGCCACAGTGAGTACGCCCTGAGGGCTGGTTTCCACCTGAATCCCAAAGCTGTCGAAGCATCTTTACAGGTACAGTATGTGTGTATCTTATGCTCTATATACCGTGTCAAACAGAAAGCAAACCCTTAGAGGTAAACTGCTTGTGATGAAAATAAATGCTAGGTTTAACTGAGAGAAATTTTACCAGTTGCTGATTGGCTCTCGTGGTATCAACATGTGAATATGAATCTCTTTGTTTGTGTGTATTGATGTGCATGTATGTAAATGCGCTTATACGTGTGTATTAATGCACAGGTATATGTGCAAGCATGTGTATTAACATGTATATGTGCGTACAAGTGCGTATTAATGTGTGTCTGTGTGTTAGTGTTAGGCATGTGTATATTGTCGTATGTGTATGCATACATGTTAAAAACACATGCCAATATACACACCTTTATGTGTTTATACACGTGTATATTTCGGCGTGTGTGTGTTTGTGTTCATACGTGTGTTTATTGGTGTGTGTGTGTTTGTGCTATATGTGTGTGCATGTGTTGATAAATGACGTGTGTATATTGGTGTTTGTGTAAGTGTGTTTAAGTGCTTATTAGCTAACGTTCATGTAACATTTGTGTAACGTGCGAAGGGCTGCTGCAGTGAAGCGGAGGCTCAGCAGGCCGGCCGCATGCAGACCCCCTCTCAGCCCATCCAGTGTGAGCTGCCCACCATCCCCCTGCAGATCTGCTCCCACTTCCTCAAGGGAGTGTCCTTCAATGAGTCTGCTGCCGACAACCTCAAGCTCAAAACGGTACCGCTCCCTCACCTGCTCCTCATCCCTGCTCTTTAACCTGCTCTTCAACCTGCACCTCAGCCATGATCCTTAAACCTGCTGCTCAGCCGTTCTCTATCACTGCATCATTATTATCATTTCAATGCAAAATCTCCCACTGACAAACCCACGCTCAAAACGGTACTGCTCCCTCACCTGCTCCGCAACCCTCTTCCCTCACCTGCTCCGCAACCCTGTTCCCTCACCTGCTCCGCAACCCTCTTCCCTCACCTGCTCCGCAACCCTGTTCCCTCACCTGCTCCTCAACCCTGTTCCCTCACCTGCTCCTCAACCCTGCTCCCTAACCTGCTCCTCTACTCTGCTCCCTAACCTGTTGCTCAATCCTGCTCTTCGGCTCTGCTCCATAACCTGGTCCTCAACCCTACTTTGTCACTGCATCATTATAGTCATTTCAGGACGAAATCCACCGCTGACAACCTCAAACTCAGAACGGTCTTCCTGTAGTGCACCACGCTCCAATTCGTGCTGTGTTTCTGTACTGCGCCGTGTTTCTGTACTGCGCCGTGTTCCTGATTATTGCGTTTGGTGTTCCTGTAGCACGCCATGCTGCAGTTTGTTTGCTGTCCCTGTAGCACAGTTGTGATTCTGTGTTTGGTGTTCCTGTAGCACACTGTGCTGCAGTTTATCGTTTTTGATGTTCCCGTGGCATGGTTGTGATACTGTGTTTGTTATTCCTGTAGCACACTATGCTCCAGCTTATTAAGGAAGCGGCGGAGCGTAATGGAGTAACTCTGCGAGACGACTCCCCCGTCACTGACGTGCTCAACCAGGTCTGTCCCTCCAGCTGGAGAGGAGCCTGCAAGACTGCTGTGCAGCTGCTGTTCGGCCAGGCGGGGCTGGTGAGTAATGCTTCCGCAGCCCTCACGCGTGAGCTGTGTGTGACGCACATTTTATTATTCCTCGTATTGGTACGCGCAGGTTGTGTCCCCTGCAAATATGTCTGCACACTCGCACCGTATATCTCTCACACACACACACACACACACACGCGCGTACGTTTTTGCTGTCTCTGGTCAGTCGTCCGCAGGCCGGCGTCCACCCAAGCTTTCGGTGCACACGTACTGCTTCACGTTAGCTTCCCCTAATGCTCAAATGCGAAAATGTATGCTTTTGATTGTTTGTACATGCACACTCTCATCGAACGAGCGCGACTCATGCGCATACACATGCCTGCATGCTTTCCGCAAATACGCCTTTTCCCGGTCACATTTTGATGCACATACCTCCACGTTTTTGATCATTCACAAATAGGCCTGCATGCATTCCTCCTCCCTGACGTGTGTACAAGCTCACACACTTCATCCAGCAGATGCACATGCACCCACAAGTATGCTTCTATTATCACAGGCATATGAGTTGACTTGTATAATCTCTGTAGCACGTACACATACGCCCTCAGGTATACAAATGCTATCGTGTCACTCATGCGCACACACTTGCACAGAAAAAGAACAGAGACCAGGTTGAATGGGGTGTCTGCTCTCCACAGAATAGGGTTCAGTTTATCTGTCCGGGAAGGGACTCTGAACATGAGAGAGAGGCTGGAGCTCTCGCTCATTGTGGCACAGTTCTTGCCGTTTGATGAGTGAAGTATGTAAATGAGAGCGGATGTATTGATTGTATCCCTGCCAGCAGGCTGCCATCACGCACATATCTTTGACGGGGCTGAGTCGACAGGCTGGTGGACGGGCATCGCAGAACGAGCCGGATTTCACGTGGAATGTGTCAGCAGTTTAAGCGGGTGGCTCGACGCTGTTTATTCTGGCTGTCAGTGCGGCCCGCCACGCTTACTTACTGCGCTCTCGGCGATAAGTCCTGCTCAGGCGTCACTGGAGAATGTAAACTGCATTCTGCTGATGGAAGTGACCTTTACATTTCCCCTCATTGGCGCAATGACGGGCCATGACAGCCCAGTGGTCCTCGGCGGCGTGTGAAATCCGCTCCTGGAGCTGTTTGGCGGGGGGTCAGTGTAGAATTGCGAGGCGCGGCGTAATGCGGACTTAGCGACAGTAGCCGCAGCTGGACTGTTCCTTACGGAGGATTAGTATTGAGCCCCCTGCTGTTGCTGAGTCAAACGAGCGTCGTAATTCCTGTGTGTATTTGTATCCAGCGCCTGGAGGATGTACCCGCTCTATAAATAACAATAGGCCACTCCTGAGAGAAATGAGACTCCTTCGTTTCCATTGCTGTTTAGAGGGTGTGACTCTGCTTTATACAGGCGACTGAGCTCTGGTCCTTTCAAAGAGCATCTAAATGAACCCGTTTCACACAATCCTCTCGGTTCATTGTGACACTGGCCACTTGCGTTGGAATTCCCATTTCATTTACTGTTCTTTGTTATCCTACTAGCCCAGAGCAGAGCCCTTGTGAATAAGACTTAACAATTGCAAAACAGTACTGCTTTAATACCTGTCTGGTGGCTTTCATTACTTTGTGTAATCATGCTTGGCTTCAGGTAAATGTTAGACACTTTAAATTGACTTGACTTGGTGTCTTTATGAACATTTACTGAATTTTGAAAAGTAGAAGACTGCAATCCCCACAATTTTATAATCTCATGATTACTTAGGGTTGGTGTTTTGTATGTTTGTATGTTTGTGTGTGTACAGGTGGTAGTAGACACTGCCCAAATTGAAAATAAAGAAGCCTACGCACCACAGATCACCTTAGAGGGTTCCAAAATCGTGGTTCAAGTTCCGTCAACATGGTAAAATACCTCCTCGCTTTCTCACTGTGTATTTTGCATTTAACTTGTATGTTTACTTTCATATTGGTTAGTTAACTCCGATAATGGGCAATTGTTATTATACTCATGCAGGTTGTTTGCATTCCTGCTTTAATCTGTTTTGCCGGGGATTCCTGGAGCCGCATCACCTGCTGTGCCGTATAATCAACGAAAAGTGTAGCTGAAATAGTATGGTGCCGTCTGTTACTTAGGTGTCTGAAGGAGGACCCAGCCACAATGTCCCTGCTGCAGCGCAGTCTGGACCCAGAGAAGACGTTGGGTTTGGTGGACGTACTCTACACTGCTGTGTATGACCTCAACAGGTGGAGAGAATGCAGGTAAGCCAGTGAAATTGAGGATTTATTCATGGTATTAGTTGTTGCACCAACCCATACAGCTGGGCACATTGTTCAATAACTTTGCTAAGGATTAAGGCCTTGTCCACAGTAGTTTGGATACTTTTCTGAACAGATATTTCTGCCCCCAGATGACCTTTCAAAATTTCTAAATATCTCTGCGCACACAAGAAAAAAACAAGCAAAAACGCTCAAATCAAGTATTCTGGGCCAGTTGGTGGTGATAACTTTCTTCTCTAATATATGGTTATGTAGATTATTTAAAGCAACAGTTGGCGTGTGCAGATTGAGTTGATACATCATCGTTTTCCGCATCGATACACAGAAAGTGTTTTTAAAAGTCTTCAGTTTACTTAGGATTTTAGATAATCTCCATTTTATAAACCAAAACTGCCACTTATGTGTGGACAAAAGGCCAAAATGCATTGAAAAAGCTTCATTTTCATAAATACTGATTTGCATGAGGACACAGCGTAAGATTCTTTTCCATTATGATGTCATGATGGCAGCCCTCTGCAGTAACTTTCTTTTGGCCCATCAGGGAGCAGGCCCTGCCCTCCATTCAAGTACAGCTGCAGAGGGAGAGCTCGGACTACAGTCCCCAGACAGACATGCCTCCTGGCACCGGGACCAAGTCCTCCAGCGGTCTGCCCAAGACCATATCCAAGCTCACCTCCAAATTCACTAAGAAGGTGTCGTCCTCCAGCAGCGGCAGTGGAGGCAGCTTCTCCATCCCCAACACGCCCTCCCGCAGCGCCCCTGACGACAAGGCCAAGGCCTCAGGCGGGTCTGAAGGCAGGATCCAGGGCCTCCTGCATGTGAGCAGCCTGCCCTGCACCCCTGACCCCAGGCAGTCCCCGCAGAGCCTGGCCGCGCAGCTGGCCAACGGCTGCTTGGCAGACGACAAGAACATGAACTTGCCCACTGACCAGGAGATGCAGGACGTCATCGACTTCCTCTCGGGATTCAACATGGGCAAGTCCCAGCAGGCCTCTCCGCTGGTTAAGAGGAGGAACTCTGTGGCGTCCGCCGGGATGTCTGAGCTGAAACCCCCCACAGGAGCGCCCCCATCTGTGCAGGCCTCGGCCCATTGCGCACTGCAGCCCCCAGCCCAGGTCCTGCCTCAACCACAACCTCAACCCCCACAGCCTCAACCTCAACCGCAACCGCAACCCCAGCAACAGCAGCCGCCGGCGCACCCAGCGCAGAAACCTCCCCAGCCCCACCCCCCTTCCCAGCAGGCCATGCAGTACTATCAGCACCTGCTGCAGCCGATTGGTCAGCAGCCGCAGCCACAGCCCCCGCCGCATCCGCAAGCCTCCCCACAGCACCCCTCCCAGCAGCCTCCGCCCCAGCAGCAGCAGCAGCGTGTTGCCACCAAATGGCCGAACAGCTCCGCCCAGCACCCTCCGCAGGCCCCTCCTCCGCCTGCGGGGCTCTCCCCCATTGGGCAGCTGGGGCAGTGGGGCGGAACCGGTCTCCCGGATCTCAGCTCAGACCTGTACAGTCTAGGGCTGGTCAGCACCTACATGGACAGCATGATGTCCGAGATGCTGGGCCACAAGCCCACCGGGCCTCGGAACAACACCTGGCCGAACCGTGACCAGAGCGAAGGGGCATACGGAGCCCTGGGCGATGTTCTTCCATTCGATCCAGCCGGTGAGCTCAGTGTTCGTCAGCCAGCTAAGTCCGACCAAGCATTAGCCTCCATTTTTAAAATCCCTGCTTGCTCCAAAAAGCAGCTTTTATATTGAATATAGGTATCAGTCGCTGAAATGAAATGAGAGCCCCTTCATTATGAATTGGAGCAGTGTGATTTTATGCCTCCATTGTATTTGGTTGAAATCATTCATCTACAATCCAGTCACGGAACAGGCCCCTTTGTGCGCGTGATTATAGTGCTGCTGAAAGAACTGTGTCAGCATTCACTCTTCTGAGCGGAGCGCTTCTGCACACTGATTACACCTCTGACAAAACCGAGACACTCCCATCAAAGACTGCACTTATTAGCAGGCTACTCATTACCCTTACAACAAGCACTTAACTTTTCTTTGCTTATGATGTGGTCAGAAATATGCTGGTTGAGAGGATCTCTTCTGTTAGTGTAGACCTGAACCAAAGCTGACTGTTGCCAACTTAAAGATATAGTACATGACTTGTCAGTCATCAGAGCTTTTGCAGTATTCGAACGGATACGGATATTGGTGTGTGTTTTGCGTAGTGTCTGGGCTGGAATGTGAAACTCGTTTATAAGCGACCTTAAGTGTGTCATTGCGCAATGAGACAGATTTTTATTTTTTGCTTCATTGGCTGCGCAGTGTAGCCTGGGGTTCCGATTGCGTAAGCCTGACATGAAAGTTGGCGATCTGTGGAAACGCGTGCAGCGCCTTGCAGATACCTCCCACATAGAGGAGGCCTGGATCCCTGCCCTGCAGAGGAAGGCTCCGAGGGATTAGCCGGGATATTAGCGGTGGGGTTGGGCCAGTGAACAGGCCTGTGAAAGGGCAGTGCAGGAGGGTACTCACTGGCCCTTAAGACCCTGCCTGGTGTCTCCTATAGCACTCTGCTTCAGTGCTGTTTGAAGATACTGAGTGGTCACAGCCTCTCTCTCAGGTACAAGCCCATAGCTCACATTGACCGATGCAGACTGACCGATGCGCTGACACTGGCATCGTCCTTCCTTTTAAGAGCTGTGTTTGAAGGGCTTAGGATTTCGTAGTCTTATTTACTGAATTATTCTGATCTGCAGTGAGCCAAGTAAATCCTCATAAAGACATGCTTCTGTCTACATGTTGCTCTTTAGTCTTGAGTCCCTGATCTTGCGGCGAGGAGCTTATTTTGATAGGCGTCAGCCACCTTTTTGTAATCGTGTAAAGTTTCTGCGTGGGCAGAGTCAATTGTTTGCAGCCGGCTGGCTATTGTTCGCTTTCTGCCTCTATAGACAGCCTGGCTTAAAGGATCGCACTGCTGGCCTGGATGTTGTGAAATTAGCTGAGTGAGTCAGATTTTGAGTGTGGGTTTTCTCTTGGTTCATAGTTGGCTCAGACCCAGAGTTTGCCCGGTATGTAGCTGGGGTGAACCAGGCCATGCAGCAGAAACGGCAAGCGCAGCACGTCCGTCACCCCAGCAACGCACGCAGCAACTGGCCAATCCCTGATGAGCCTCACCGGAGCTGGCCCCACCCTGAGTACTACACTGAAGGGTAAGCCAAGAGTGTCAACATGTCGTATGCCTGTGTCGAGCTCTCATTTCTGCTTAATCTGAATTCCTATTCTCGAGTAGATTCAACTAACGATGCTCAAGTATTCGCACTCCTGAGATTTAATGGTGAGCGCCATAATGTTTGGGACAAAGCTTTCTTTTTTTCCCCCTTCCTTAAATTGGCAATGTACAACACTGTAGTTTTGATCAAACAATTCACAATCAGAAAGGGAGCCCATGAATAGAAAGTGCTGTCATGTACAAAAATACCCCTTAATAAAATTGGATATTCTAAACTTCAACCACATGTGAATTATTTCATTACTTACAAATCTGGAATTTGGGAGTGCAGAACCAGATCAACATAAAATGTCTTTTTCAAAGTGTCTTTTTTCCAAAGAGTATGAAGCTCAGTGTATACATGTACAACTCAGTGGAGGTTTTAGGTGTGGTGGATAACTAGGTGAATAGTCCTATATGCTATTAACTTGAATGAGATGGAAACTTTAGGCGCTTGAGAAACCTTGCAGTCCGCCACTGTGCTGAGGATTCTGTTATTTGTTCCTGGAGCAGAGATACTATGAGCAGCAGTTGGTCAGCCAATCAGGGGGACTCTGCCAGCTCAAGTGACGAGACTTCTTCAGCCAATGGGGACAGCCTTTTCTCCATGTTCTCAGGACCTGACCTTGTAGCAGCTGTCAAACAGAGAAGGTAAACCTGACCCCGACCTCGTGACAACCTGTTGCTGCCTGTTACCTCATTTGGCTTTCTTTGTTAAAATCAGTTGGTCCTGTTGTGATGTCACAATTAAAGTATAATGTGAACTACCCCGAAGCAGAATAGTTTGGGACAGTATGTTAAATGAAAATGTAAACCGAAAGTAGTGATTTTACCTGTATTATATTAAAAACAATACAAGAGCACATTATTTGATGTCTAATCACATGAACTTTTTTCATTTTTTCGAAATAAACACTTATTTCAGTTCTGATTCTTGGAAGATTTTTTTTTTTTTAATTTAGCAGGGTAAAGTACTGTATGCTCGACTGTAATGTTGCCTTTCCTTTTTGCAATACTAGAAGCTACGCAAAAAAAAAATCGACAAAAATGCTACATGTTGAGCATGGGCACCCTGATGAAAGGGCAATATGGACAAAAACATCTCCAACATAGTTTATCAGTTTGAAATTTCGCTATCCCTGCCTGTTCAGAACTTTGCGGACATTATCGACCATCTCTGCCTCCCTCTCGCAGCTTTGGTCTAAGTCCACAGACATAGAAATAATTGAAGTGCGAATTCTCACTGAGATTACTGATAATGTTCATACTGGATCTTTGCTTACCCTTGGGAGTTTGTTGGCAGCAATGCTAGACTATAATGGATGACTACAGTGCCCTCAATGGAGCCAACTTTGGTCTCACTAGTGGGCAAGATGTAGGGTTAGTACTAATTGCATCTCCCCAGCGACAATAGTCGGGAGATACTATGGTTTAGTTCCGGGGCCGCCGCCGCCGCACCCGCAGAGATTTTCTGTTCCGGGCTCTGGAAGCGACAATTATTACAGGAATTTTTTGTAATTTTGCGCAGGTGAAGATATTAATTTGACAATGCTCAAATTTGGACGTCCAATATGGCTGCTGGCGGCCATTTTGTCCGATATTTGGGGAACGGGGAGATGCATGGTCCCTGTGGTGACCAAATTATGTAGTTTTCAGATTTACTCTTGACATAAACGACTAAATTGGCACAGTGTGGGTTTGATTTTCTGTGCTCACTGACCTTTAGCTTTGATGTTGCACTCACTTCTCTCACTGGTATTGTGGGCAGGGTGTAATTTGATTTTAACTACCGCTAGGTGTGGAATGGAGATGAGCTCCCTCATGACTGGTTGGATACAATTTAAGTTTTGATTGACATATAGTTAGACCAGGGCTCCTTGAAACCCGAGAGATGAACCCAGTCAAGAAATTAGGGAAAATTTATAGAAATTTACTTTGAGTACAATCGCCTGCCAAAATCATGGCCGATAAATTCCGTACTTCTGCAGTTTAAGTCTCTGATACATCTTGAAAGCAGTTGAATGACAATAGAAACGTAGTTGTACAATAAACATTCAGGGGGTGAAGAGACTATGTGGTGAAGTGTTTCAGGTGTAAGTTTATTCGATTCATCCTCCCGACAAGTTTGAAGGTGTGCAGCAGATCTGGGTGTTTGTCTCATAATGTGCTACACAATCTCTATTGGGCAGAAGTTGGCAGTGCAGGCAGGCCAGTCCAGCGCTTACACCCTCTTAATACATGGCCTTTCCTGTGTAATATTTACAAAATGTGGTTAGCTTGTTGAAATATTTATGGGCATCCCTGGAAAAGATGTCCTCTGGAAGGCAGCATCTGTTGCTCCAAAATCTCCAAATCTCTCAAAATCTCCAGAATTAATTGTGCCTTCATAGAAGTGCAAGTTTCCCTTGTCAAGTGCACTGACACAACCCCATAACGTGACAGAGCATGACTTTCGGTCTGGTTGCTGGTGACAGTCTAGGTGGTCCTTTTTTTGGTTTGGAGCAGACATCATCCAGCCTTTCCAAAAAAAACCTGACCAAAATACTCGTTTCCACTCTGTGATTGTGCCATCACAGATGCCTCAGCGTCCAAAGAAGTCAACTTTGCTTCCAGACATTTCTTACGCGAGGCTTCCTTTTTGCATAGTTAAGTATTAACTGGCATTTGAGGATGTGTCTCCACATTGTAGCACTTGACAAAGGTTTGTCAAAGTAATCCTGAATGTTCATATCGTTTGTAGGTAAATGTTCATGTTCCCTATACTGGGTCACTCTCCCATTGATATCTCTTTGCGGTGAAGGGTTGCATTTGAAGCAAGGTTCTCATGATTTACTGTAAATACCTTACTCGTGTCATGTGATTGGGGGAGAGCCCATGTAGGCTTCGTCCGCCCAGATGTACTTGCTCTTCGTTCTCTCGGCGGAACACCCGGGTTCACTGTGATAAAGGGGTCAGTAAGTTAGAATGCTTCACCTTTGTCTTTCGATTCCTCTCCAGAAAGAGCGGCTTTCTCAACCTGGAGCAGCTTTTTTGTTCATCCGCATGAGTTGCCTCTGGGAGAATGGTTTCCAGTATGTACCTTGGGTTACATGTTGCTATTGTTTAACAGTTTGTTTGTAGCACATGCATAGCTGTTGCCTCAGGTGCTGTTGATACTATAGTAGGCCAGGACTGTGTGTCTTCCTTCTTGTGTTTTTCAGGAATTCCAGTGGAGAGTTTCAGCATCATATTAGGGATAACCTATTCCTTTAAGCCAGCCCTCCTTAAGCTGGAGGCTTGGCTTTGTACCATCTTCAGCTATTAGGCAGGCTGTCATCATAACTTGGTGGCCAGCTGGGGTTTAGGTGGGTGCGTTCATAGCTTGCATTCAAGCTTTAAAAGAAAAGGAGAGGTGTAGGGCCTTTACTTGGGTAGTGTTGTTTTTTTTTTTTTTTTTTTTTTTTTTTGAGGAGAACCCCTCTGGGGTTCAGACCATTTTTGTCCCAACATGTTGTAGTGCTGCGACAAGTTTGGAGCTGACAGTCCCTTAGGGGATGCATGCACATCCTGTATGCCTTGCCGAGGCTCAGAGCGTGCTCCAAGGGCAGTTAAGAGCCTTAGGTGCTGCCTTTTCTGGTCAGTGTCTTCAGACCTGTTGCACCTGGGCCACTTTGATGCCATGCACTCATGGGTGAGTCATTCCTTGGTTTGCACTGAATGGGACAGACCGATTCAATCCTCTGGAGTGGTGCAAAGACCCAGTTGCAGTCCTCCCAGCTGGGCAAAAGGAGAGGGGAAGCACATGAGATGTCCTCAGCTGATCTGATTAGTAAGCCTGGATCATGTTTAGTCTCTTTAGATGTTATGAATATAGTTGTAGTCATCCTAGGGAGGAGGATGTCTCCTCTATGGCTGCCTGTCTGTGTTGGGCTTTTTCTCAGGGATGATGCCGGCTCCGTTACCACTGAGAAACTGCCTTGTCCAGTGAGCTCTCTGGTGGCAATTTTGGTAGGTCTGAGATCAAAGGGGCTAGTCATTAGGCAGTGTAATGACCTCTTGCTAACAAGGCTCTGTTTAACCCCTTTCTGCCGATGTAGACGCTCGCGTCTATAGACCTGTAAATTTAAGCACTTAGTTACAGTACTTGACCACGAGATGGCACCTCCGGATCAGCTAGTGAATTTTCCCAAGTAGACAGAGCTGAAACGCGAATTAGAGTATGGAGAACTTCCCTCCAAACCCTGTTTTTCAGGAGTTGCATGAATTAAACTCCTCAGCTAAGCCTGATGTGCAAACTGGTCAATATCCTTGCCCATGGTATCGATCCAATAGTTTAAAAAAATTATCACTTGCGACAGAAAAAAACTTAGTACTCCGTAGCAACCATTTTAGCTACAGTGAGCCAACAGTATTCCAATTAGTGGTGAAAAAAAATTTTTTTTGTGAAGCAAAAAATCCGACATTGTATTGATTCTCTCACATTCTACTGTCAATTACAGTCATCACACACAAAATATGTGTAGTTTTCTCCCATGGATTAACGCGTAGATTCCTCCATTGACAAATTCATCGCTCCCTTCTATCCACCCAAGTACTGGTGTCGATAGCCAGTCACTCAATTATATACTCAGATTCATCTGCGTAACTCTACAGTTATAGTTCACGCCCTCGTGAAGCTTCCCCGGTAACGATGTATTGATAGACTCGTTTCTTATCCAATTCCCGAGTGTTTAAACTTTCCTCAATAACTGAAATACATGGATCGGACAATAAGAATAGGATACAAAGCTAAGCGTAAAGGTAAGATTGGTTGTATTCTTCGAATGTTGGCCACAGTTGCGCAGCTGAAAATGATGCGATATCAAAGAAACAGAGGCACCCGAAACCAGCCTGAAGTGTTCAGTTTCATTTACGAGATAAATGTTGTATGGACGCGGTCAATGGGAATTATTCTGAATGAAACAGTACTGGAGGGTTCCTTCTACCCGATACATCTGTCTCTGGAGGAGGGCATCAATGAAGAAAACAGGTTATACTTCTACTCTGTTTGCATTTTGCTCTAATATGGCTTTTTGCTGTAGAATTTATACCGCGTTTAAAGACATCGAATGCCGAGGTTTCGTTTCTCCTAATGCATGCGGCCCACGCACATCGGTAGATCCCTCGGTACGTTCATTACACCATTCTGTTGAATATGGAAACATATGTTGTTTGATTTTTCCTGAAAGTGACATTTCTGTTCTGTTAAAATAAGGTGTCTTTCAGAATTCAGATATTACTGAGTTAGTGAGTTTTTACCCTTATAAGGTGTAAGGTTATGAGCTTGGATGTGAGAGCGGTTAGCTTATCATTGCAGCGTGAATGTTATAGCTGTTTAATCAGCGCTTTATTTAATGCTTGGGGGACTTCGAAGAAAAATTGACAAGATTGTTAACTTTATTATGGAGAAAAGGCATGTTTTGTGTTTGGAGAGGTTACTAGTGACCAATGATGTTCAACTGCACGGATATTGATAAATTCATGCTAAACTCAACCAGAAAATCATTAGTTCATGCTGAATTTCATGCCCTAAATGTGAATTTGTGTTAAATATATGATTAATGTATGATTTGACAGTGAACCATTTTGATGGGTCTCAGACTTTGGGGAGACACCTGGATAGCTGTCTAATTTGGCTCATAGCAAGCGGGTAATCTAGAATGTAATGTTCAAGATGAATTGTACTTGTGGTCAAGAAGTTTATGATTCTAGAAATGTATAGTTTTAAGCCCCAGCAGTTTTTCAATTGTCAGTATTTTTTTTGCTAATTCAAAGTTGAATTTTCATGAAGAACGCACGAAGCGGCGGGACATAGTATTTACGACCGTCCGTCCGTACATCCCAAATCCTTGTCAGCGAGATATCTCATGAACGAATCGACGGATTTTCTTCAAATTTGATGTTAACATGTATTAGGGTGATACCCCAGCGCCAGTTGATTTCGGTGACCTTCGCGCCATTCTCAAGGTCACACCGAGAGATTGTGGATTTTCACACTGATAGCCTTGTCAGCGACATATCTCAAGAAAGAATCGACAGATTTACTTCAAATCTTTATGTCAACATGTATTAGTGTGATATCCCGGCGTCAGTCGATTTCGGTGACCTTCGCGCCATTCTCAAGGTCACACCGAGAGATTGTGGATTTTCACACTGATAGCCTTGTCAGCGACATATCTCAAGAACGAATCGACGGATTTACTTCAAATCTTATGTCAACATGTGTTAGTGTGATACCCCGGCGCCAGTCGATTTCGGTGACCTTCGCGCCATTCTCAAGGTCACAACGAGACATTGTGCATTTTCACACTGATAGCCTTGTCAGCCAGATATCTCAAGAACGAATCGACGGATTTACTTCAAATCTTATGTCAACATGTATTAGGGTGATACCCCGACGCCAGTCCATTTCGGTGATCTTCGCGCCATTCTCAAGGTCACACCGAGAAATTGTTCATTTTGACACGGTTTCACATTTTGTGGCAGGGGACAAAGACTGGTTATTTGTATTTGTATTCGGACAAAGTATTTGGCATCACGCAGAATGAGGGAATAGACTGCTCCTGTGCTGTTCCATTAATGGGTTCATTTAAGGGGGCCGCATCTGCATGCCAGCAACACGACCTTGGGCTTATGATAAAGAGTTAGGGTCACCAGGACATCCATAGATACTATGATCACTGCTGGCGTATTACCAAATGAGGAAATTGCTGGCGGAAGCCAATGCCTCAAGCCTGTTATTGAATTGTACGTTGTATTAAGCCACCATGCGTGCCATTTAGGATGGATCTACCTGACATGGATGTTGCGATCACTAGCCAATCAGGGATGGCACAGTGAGGTAAAAGCTTCTGTGGAATATGCAGCTAACAAAAATGGACTGAAGCATCCCTCACACCAGAAGCTACAGAATCCCTGGGCTTGTGGAAACAAAATTTACAATAAGGACATGTACCACGACTGCTTGTTCAGCTTCAGGCTGGAACATTCCTTGCTGGCCATTGTAAGAGCTTCCAGCAGTGGCTAGCACGCCAAACAAGCCTGTCAGGAAAGGACCCTTACTTCTATACTGGCAACATGCCGGCCAACAACAGAAACGAGGAGGGGAATGATGCGGAAGCGAGTTGTGTGCTGAGGCCAGCTGGGGCTCTCAGCTGGACCTAGACATAGCGGCTTCACCTATGGAAGACTTGCAGCAGCTGGATTATGAGGGTGAAGACGAGAATGCTTAGGAGCTTCTCCTATTCGAGGATGACGAGGATGAGGACAAGCCTTTCATCCCGTCCACTCAGGCTGCCAAGCCTGGTGCTGTGGCTGCCTTCCGGGGGAAGGACAAGAGCATGCCAGCTTCCAATGCTCCGAGTATGGATATGCAGGCCAAATGCGAATGTGCTGCGTCCAGGCAGATATTCCCTGGCTTGCAGTAGTAACAGAGACCACCAGATCACGTTACTAAGGGAAGAATTTACCCTCGGGTATGAGAGCGGCAGAACAGCTACACCCAGTTTTCCATAAGCTGTTGGAAGAGGTTTTTGTCTCATGGATGGACCTCTTGTTCAGCAGTAAGATGCATATTTGCAAATTTTAATTTCTCTTCTTCGCAGGAAATACCTGAGGTTTGCTTTCAGCAGTGTCTGAGTGCTTCCTTTCACTCTGTCCCTGAACGTGGAAGTGTTATTGTGGTACACTGAGGCAGCAGTAGCCCAGATAGGTGAGCAGTGCATTCATCTGGCTGCATATTTGGATTATTGGTTCCTCGCATGGTCGGAGCAGGAGGCTAGGATAAAAACAAATATCGGCATAAAACACCTGGTTGACATGGATTTGATTATAAACTCCGAAATGAGTGTGTCGTCTTCTGTACAGAGTAGAATCTTCCTGGGGTTATCCCTGAACTCTGAGTCCTTCACAGCCCACAAGTCAGCGGAGAGGTTGAAAGCCTTCAGAGCTTGCCTCACGCATTTCCAGCTGTGCGATTGTGTTCCTTTTAGATTATGCCTTTGATTACTTGGAGAAATGTCATTTGCCATCCTGTTTGTCCGACTTACTTACTAGTACATGAGAGATATCCTCTGGGGGGCCTCCCTCAGACTTGACCCCGCGCATCTGGCGTATTGAGGGTGACTGGGTGGCAGAATGTAAAATGGCGCTGGGCTGCTGGCAACATCCAGTTTTTCTGGTACAGTTGGAGCCTAAAGGCACTATCCCATCCCAAAAGGTGGTCATTACGGACACTAGTTTGTCGGGCTGGAGAAAAATATTCAAGAGCTGGTCTGTGGGGGATCGTTGGAACAGATGTCTCCAGCAGTCCCGCATAAATCGTCTGGAACTCTTGGTGGCGTTTCTCATCATGAACCGCTCTCCTCAGTTTCTCAGCGGGATCATGTTCTGATGAAAAAGGATGATGCAATTAAGGTATCGTACATCAATGGTCAGGAGAGTTTGTATTCCCGTCAGTTATACATGCATGCATGCAAACTGATATTGCGGAGCAGCAGGCTGCTCCTTTCTCTGAAAGTGACGGACTTCTCCGGAGTTATGAACTTGGCATATCTGCTGTCCAAGCACATGTTGCTATTGCTGGTGTGGATGCACGATGGCCAAGTTGCAGTGGGTCTGTTTACGTCAGAAGCGCCCGCTGTGCTTCTTCGATGCACAATCTTTGCATGTCTCTCGGCATGGAAGAGCCAGCACGCGTTTAGCCGCCCGTCGTTTTGTAAGCATTTCTGCCCTTGGCTCTGTCCAGAGTGAGGTAATGAAGGTACAGACTGATTCCAATTGCTCCACCCTGGCCAGAAATGCATTGGCTGGTGGAGATATGTTAGCTCTAGTGCGGACACCAATGGCAACTGCCGCTACGTGGGGTCAAGCGGTCTCCGGCATGGAGGGCAATATTTCACCCACACTAAGGGTCTGGACTGTGACTGGTGTAATTTAAATACAGAGAGGTGTTCTCAGAATGTAATTAACTCTATTCAGAATGCTAGAGCCTCCTCCACCAGGTCCCGTTTGGACTGTCTGTTAGGTTGTTTGAGGAGTGGTGTCACAAGAAGGGATACGTCTCCTTTGAGCGTCTTTTTGGTGGCGATATTGTCATTCCCGCCGAATTTGATTGACCAACAAAAAGCCCTCTCTGCCTTTAAGGTGTACATGGCTGCTCATGATATGTGTCACGTGGAGTTCGAATATAAAACCGCTAGCCAGCATCCTTCGGGCACCCATTTATTGAAAGGGGCTGGGAGGCACCCCGTCGGAGCACAGCTCTCCCACTGGATTATGGGGGCAATAGCTGTAATAGCTACCTACGCGAGTCCTGGTCTGCAAGCACCAGGGAGCTCATTTCAGTCATGGTCTCGCTACATCCTGGGCCTTGCTGTTCTGAGCTGGTCTTCACCCCACACTTTTGTCCAGTTTCATAGATTGAATGGCTCTCCTCCGAATGTTGCTCATGTGGCACTGAGGTCAGGGCCCTGTTGAGTGTTGGTGCTTAGAGTAGCATGATTGAGATGTCTCACCATATAACCATAACTAGATGTACTTATTTTGAATGGTGCTGCTTCATATCACAAGCTACTAAAGATTGTATCTACCTGATGTGGACGTCACAATCATCGCCAATCAGGTTTGGCATTATGAGATGAATGCTTTTGAGGACTATGCAAGAGTGTGCTGTGAGATGCATCCCATTGTGAGACGTCTCTCTCGTGGTACTCTGAGAATCATGGTTATGCAAGTCCAGTAGTTATAGAAAATTCAACAAGTCTAACGCTCCATGAGCAAGACCAGCGTTTAAATGAAACCTTGCTACGTTGGGTGCATTAATGAAGCCATCATGCCATTTGTCAACGGCATTCAAAGTGCTGTAGGTTAAAGTTGCAGAAACCCTCCTGGGTGAAAGAAAAGACGAACGACTTGCTTCTTCACAATGAACGAGTAACGTAGTCGAAATTAATACCTTACGGTTGAATACTCTCAAAGAACTGTAGCCTTTTAAACTAAAACGACTATTTAAAAATTGTTCAACTATATCTAAACAATGTTGTGGAAAATGATCGCAGTTTGAGTCTGGAATCTCATGTAGTTACACAGAGGTACAACCGAAGTGACAGAGAAAAGTGTGACCGTATTGGTAACTAGGGCAGGTATGACCTCACTTTGGCAGCCCGAGGTCATAACTGAACTACATGTAGTTAACTCTTCCCCAACACTGCAGTCATGTTTCTTTTCTTATTATGAATTAATTGAACATCTGTCTCTTATTCATCCGAGTGTTAAATAGAAATTTCAATTTATTTAAGCATATAGTACAGGCCTTCATCTCATGTATATACAGTATTCCACTGTCACTTTTTCTTCCCGACTTCAGGTTGCTCACAAGTGTTCTTGGGCTCCTGCCCTGCTCCTTGCCCTTTACGCATCCAAATTTGTTGAATATTTTAATTACGTTGTGCACCGTAGAGGGAGAAATACCCTATCGTTAATGTGGGAACTTGGGTTCAAACCTTGCATTTTTTTCCGGCCATTGTGGGCAAATTTGCGCTCTTCGGCCCGGCTTTGCCCCTGGGGAAAGGGGCCTTTCCTGGGTGCTGCTTTTGTACCGTATCATGATTACGATCACCTGCTGACATCAGCCGTTTCAAATCACATCACGATTCAATTTTTTATTATCCCCCTGGCATGTAATGCGGGGGGGGATATAGTCATGGGTGTGGTCGTCTGTCTGAGAACATTTCATTTCCGGAGCATAACTTGAAAATCTTTCAATATTTTTTCACAGAACTTTGCGTGCATATTAATCATGACCTGACGCGGCGCCTTTTGCTAATTTCAAGTTGATGACGTGGGGCCGGGGGGGAAATGACGTCTCCAGATGGCTCGTTTTACCTAATCACTCATTCAATATCGCCCCCTTCCAACTTTTTTGGGATGTGCAACAGGCCTAAATGGCAGGAGTGGATGTATATTTACCAATAAAACGAAGCTGACCAGGCAAAACATTATGGTCTTCACTGTCAAAACAATGAAATACGAGTCAAAGTAAATTCAGAAATCATTGCTTTCTGAGCAATTTTCCATACTGTCCCAACTTTTTTTGAAGTTGGAGTTGTTCATACATTGGAAACCTTAGCCACTAGCTGACTCCAAGCGCAGCTTTGTGCTCCTGATCCCATTAATGTGCTTTGTTTGGGGGGCAGGGTAACTAACGCACTAATGGAAATGCTTTGTGCGCAGAAAACACAGCTGTGGAGAGCAGGAGGCCTTTACTCTTCCGTCACCCCCTCTCCATCACCCTGGGGAGGAGAGCAGCCAGGTGAGTGTGTTTGGCTGTTAAAGGCACATCCCTTCCCCCCCCCCCTCCTCTCGGACTTCAGGACAGTTGCAGGAATGGCAGATGGCTCAGTGTGACAGACCGTGTAGATCACAAATGTCCGACCCAGTTACTGGAGATCTGCTTACCTTTTGGTTTTTCATTTTATCTCTAATTTGGTAGGGATGTTTCTAACGGTTGGCAGCCCAGAGAGACCTCTAGTTGTTGACGAGGTGAGCATCCTTTGTTAGGCTTGAGTGAGAACCAACTGGGTGATGGAGATCCTGTTAAATCCATGGCTGGACATTCTCACTCCGCATCTACTGCTTTCCTATCTTTTGATAATCTCCTGGCATATCATAATACAATTCCTAGGTTTTGTTTTTTTAGATGTGGATTTTCAACATTTGTTTTATGCCAAATCGTTTTTTTTTCCATTCAATTCCGTGGGTTGCACAGTGTGAACCATTCTGAAATGTGACATCAGTTTATTGCGAGCAGTGATCATAAGTGGAGGGGGATTACTGACCGATTCTCTCCTGCGTTAGTGACATTGGGATGGCGTAACCTAATCCTGTTCTCAATCTTCACCCCACAGGACTGTAAAATGAAAACCTGGCCACCAAAGGCTCCTTGGCAGCCCACCTCTCCTCACACCAACACCTTGCCCAATGTTAGCTCTTCCTTGTACCAGATGACCATCCCCTCCAGCCAATGGGGCGACTCCATTCAGATGCTGCAGTCACCGGTGTGGTCTACTGCGGGCGACTGCCCCACCTCGGCGGGAATGCCCTCCGGATTCCCCTTTGTGCAGCCGCAGTCTCCCCAAACAGCCCAGCAGCAGCAGGCGTCTCAGCACAAAGCCATTGGCAAGGGCTTCAAATCCTTCCCCCTCAAACCTGAGCACAGGCCCTCCTACCTGCACCAGTACTGAGTCTGAGCCGCGCCGCCAGAGCCAGAGCGCAACCTAGTGCAGGGGAGCCATGACGGCTCAAACCCAGCGGCCATGACGGCTCAAGCCCTGCGGTGCACGGTGTGTGTGTGTGTATATAGGCCTGTCAGATGCTCATATTTGCGTGTGTTTACTGTAGAGCGAGCGGCGACCATACGCGATTAGCCGATCCGTTCTTGAATCCAAAATGTGTGAAGTGGGGGAGGGGGAGGGTGGTCTTAATAAGTTTGTAGCCAAGCTGAAGCAGACGCAGCAGCACTAACATTTTATACCTATTTTTCCATTTGAGAGTTTTTCTAAGATGTCGTGCTGGCTGAGCTGTGTGCATGATAGCAGCTAGTCTGATGGTCGCGTCTTTTGTCCCGTTAGCGTATATGCTTTGTTTCCTGAGCATTAGGTAGCCTGTGGAATGCAGTGGAGTACAAGTTCTTGTCCATTTTGCTACTTTTGCGACTAATAGTTTGTGTTAGTTATGAGGACGGAGAAACCGCTCCAGTCCTGAACTATACTGTGTGGCTAAGAAACTGTAACTGCCAAATCTCATGCAAGAAAAAGCAGACAACAGCTCTCATCTATTGTTTCATTGCTTGTAAATTACTCAAAGTGAAATATAAATTATTTACTTCCATTTGTATTAAATAGGCTTTGAGCTGGCTCAGCAGAAATATAATATTCATTACAGAAGTGTAATTTGAAAGACACACTCTACTTTTTCAGCAACTGATATTGCGATAGTCAAAATAATAGCAAATATGTGCCATGTTTATTAATAACGCTTTACAGATTATTTTTCCAACCAAAGCGTTGTTCAGAGGATGAATGGTGCTTTCGAGTTTAAGAATGAGTTATAATAATAATAATATTAAATAATAATAATAATAATATCTTCCTATCTCATTGTACAGTAACCTTGGAACATCTGTGGTTAAAAAGTGAATGTTCATTTTTTTGTTTTTCTGATTGGCAAGTTGTTTCAGAATGCAAAAATTTGAAAAGCAGACCTAACATTTTTCCATTTAAATACAATATTTTTTTGTACGATTGACAGTATTAATCTTATTTTTGTATTTTCTTAAATGTTATACATTACCATGTTTCATGCTAACATAATTTAGGCATATTGATACGCTCTCTTCCCCCCACATCCCAAATAGAATGGTGAAAAGCACATTTTATTTACAAAAGTTTAACTACATATATCTGTAAGGTTACCAAATATGCCATTATAACACTAAAAACATTATTGTGTGTTTAGGGCATTTTGAGCCCGGGTTTTTCAGTTTGTATGGCAGTGGGCCGCATTTAAAGGTCCAGAATGCCGACTTTTCTGTGAAGTTTGTGGATGCCAATGTTGCCTGTATTTCTATACCATTGTTTTCTGAAAACTAACATACCATGTTTACAGAGAATCATTTGCTGTGTGCTTGTATGAGTGTGTGTGTGTATACATACACACGCCTTTTTATAGGTAAGTGCTTTGCACAATCAAAATATGCGGTTTGTTGCTTTTTGTCTGTGTCAATCTCCCTAACTGTTGCTTTTTTAAAAGATATCTATGAAGACCTTGAACTGTAACTGTATGCATTTCTCAGCTGTGTCAAACAGTTTACCGGTTGCTTTACTAAAGAAAGTGAAGCTCTGTTTGAGCAGATATGAAGGGGGGGAGTGTGCTTGGCTTATGTTGCTTATTGTTCTCTAGAGGTGGCAACTTAAAACTTTCCAACTGTTCCAGCAAAGCAAAAAATAAAAAAAATGAAATAAAATCAACTAGCAGCTTTGAAAGTGCATTTTTCTTTTTGTCTTTTGTGCATTTCAAAGCCATTTAAAGTATATGTAATTTATCTGGGAACAGAGATTTGTACACAGTAGGGGTCATTTCAAGATTCCATTTTGATCTGTCATGGATGTTAGGGTGCCCTGGTGGCTCTCCAGTTAACCTGTGCGCACTATGTATAAGGCTGTGGCCTTCCTGCAGTGGCCTGGTTTGAGTCCAGCCCAGGCCCTTTGCTGCATGTCATCCCCACTCCTCTCCATCTTTTCTTTTGTCTTTCTCTAATATACTGTCTAATAAAGGAGAAAACTCCCCACAAAATGTCATGGATTCTCCCTTGCTTGCACCAACAAATGATGGGTTTGCTTTCTACCTACATTTCCACATAACCCTTTGTGAGGGAATATTTTCAAATTGAATACCTATTTTCAATGGCATCAGTTTAAAGGAATTCTCTAAAAAAAATAAAATAAATGGAGGCATCCAGAACGCAATTTGAGCTTACAGTCCTTTATTGCGCCAAAGAAATTAATGTCGGAAAAACGTTTGCGCACAAATGCAATCAAATTATGTATACGTTTTGAAATACTTGCCCCTCAATCACAGATAAAGGATTTAACATTCAGCGTGTGCTTTTCTAGATCTTGCTTCAGTTTAACGTCATCTAAGGTCCAAGTCTACTAATGGAATAAAATGCAAGCAGATTGAACTTCACATTTCATCACACGACCACTGACATGAGACGTCATTGGTGCAACTGCACCCTCTGTAGGGGAAACAGTGCTCCTACAACATCTCCGTACACAACCAAAGAAATACATCTTTTAAAAAAACTGAACTATGTTATTAATACGGTCATGACAGCAGTTCTATTCAAACAACGACTTTCTAAGTCGCATAAAATTTTCAGACTGTCCTTCATACATGAAATCTTGCGCCAACCCTTGTAACCTTAGTTTCGTTCGATGGTATTTGTTTCTGCCTGACAACGCATGAAAGGAAACATGCCAAACAACTCTGACCTACGTCCCAGTTTTAATTTGTAAGAATGAAACGTGCTTTATTATCCCCGGCGATCTGAGAAGAGTGAGTAAATGCACACTCGTAGATTGTGGAATGGCACACAATGTTCTCAAACTGGTTACGCAGTAAAATGAATTTGTGCATCTGGCCGAAAATATGCAAGAAACAACAATGATGCAAATTCAGTATCCAAAATTAAGTGTTTGGATTTTGAGCTGGTAATGTTTCAACGAAGCTGGAGGTGATGTCATCCGGAAACATCCAAAATGAGTGGTCACGATGCACCTGGAGAAATAAAAATGCAACAGCCATAAAAATCACATTCCAGTCAGAGGAGACAGCGCTCACCTACCCAGAAGCTTCTAAATGATTCGTTTTAGTCAGAGGTAGATAACTCCGAGTGGCGACACCCATTGACTTCGTTGTTCGAGTGGTCACGTGGTTCAGTGCTGTACTTCCAAACAAACGCCGCGCCGTCATTATCTCCTATGGGACAGACCGCAGCGATTGCGTTACTGAACGTTAAATATTATATTAAACCATACACAATTGCTGCACACGTATTTATCGTATTGCATTACAGCATTTACATGTGTTCTAGAGGTCGTGCTTTTACTACGAAGATTATGTCATAGCTTTTGGAGGGAAAGATTCAAGTTGGCATCAGTGAGCTAGTATATACGTACCGTTGATCCGCTGTAATTTCTAAGTAAATTTTACACTGTCATGGGGATGGATTATTTAACATTTTAACTTTAAGTTACAATTTTGGATTACCAGGGTCTGCCTTTATCTTCTGAATTTACCCACAACTCACCTTGTTAAAGTTCTGCTGACATGTAATATCATTCAATGTCACGCCAGTTCTTAAAGCAAAGGTGCACCACCATGCTCATTTCTAATATTTAGATAAAATGAATGAAACACATGTAACCTACAGCTGGTGAGACCAGGACACTGAATTAGAGTAAATACAATGACTGATGCTAGGAAATGTTTTAACAAAAAGATTTTTATTGAACAGTGGACAACAGGACATCACAGAAATTGAAGTTGATAAACAAATTAAACAAGGAGGGGTGCAAGTGTGAGTGAGTGAACCTTGGACAAAGAACAAAAGAAATACAACATTGTACCTAGTAATGTGGCAGGTTGGAGGTGGGTTCTTGTGTGGGAGAGGGGGTGATGTGTCAAATTAATAAACCTTCTCAATGTGTGGAAGTACTAAGTGTGTCTGTGTGTGTGCGTTCTTTCAGCACAGCCTGTTTTGTGTGGCATGAACATTTGTTCAATTACAAATAAATAAAGGGGCAGGGGAAATTACAAATACAAGGGCCAGGAATGTTGGAAGAGGTTTGCAAATTTTTGACATCTCAGAACTTCCCACAAATCCTGTAGCCTCCATCTCCAACAGCAGCCTCTGCCCGCCTCCGCTAGCTCCTCCCTCTACCACTGCCGGCAGCACAGGGTACCTGCAGGTTTTCAGTGAGTTAAATTTAAGACCTTTTCAAAGTGTCCCATAATTGACAAGAAAGACACTCATGCAATTACAAAAGTTAACAAAATCATTGCATTATTTTAAAAAGGAGCTTTAAATTTAATTTGGGATTAAAATGTGTGATTTGCAAAGTTGAGACATCTCAGAACCTCCCAAAAACCCTATAGCCTCCATCGCCAATAGCAGCCTTTGCCCGTATTAACAGTAAATTAACGGTAAGCCTACATGGCACAATAAAATAAGCACAGAAAAGTAATACAGACCAACCACAGCCACACATCTCCAAGAGTAAATCATTTAAAAAGACTATCTTTTTGCAAAATACAACATGGCATATAATACAGCTGGCTGACTACCGCAAGATCGCTAGAAAGTTAACTGCGTCTGGCATGAATGCAAACTGACAAATTCAATTTCATAACAGCTAGCTAAAACATGATTGGTGACACTTAGGTCATCAACGTCCTAACTGGTTTCTTCCAAGTTTATAAATAACCAGTGGTTTTCATCCAAAATGGTTCTATTTCGTACGTGCTTCGCCCTCTAACGGGCTTCGCTATAAGTTACCCCTCCGAGGCCCGGCCTCGGTGCCTGAGAAAGAAAATTTTACTCACCTGCTCCGTAGGAGGGGTTAGCATACTTGCCTCCCATAAAGCCCCGGTGTCACCAGCGCTCTTCTCCCTTTTTCAATCAGCCTCGGGAGAGTTGAGAACTCATAGCGACTTGCGTGCAAAATGGATAAACTTTGCCAACAGTGTGCCTCCCCCATGGTGTCCGAGGATCTGCATGACGACTGCTTCGTCTGCCTGGGCTTGCGGCACCATGTGGAGGCAAGTTCCAGTGCTGTCTGCGCAGCGCTCCCCCAGAAGGAGCGTGAACGTCGGCAGCAGTTTGTGCGGGCCGCACGCGCCCTCAGGGCCAGTCCGTGAGCCGGTGGCAACGGTCCGCTGTAAGCCCTGGTATGAGAATGATGAGGACCCGACGACACTCTTTAGGGACGATGAGCCGCGCCCTGAGCATCACTATCCGCAGGACGATCTCCCTGGGTTATTCCAGTCCGCGGCGGAGTGAATGGAGATGCCCCTACCACTGCAGCCCTCCAGTGATCAGGCAGATGACTTCATTATCGGTCTGCTGGCCCAGCCGAAGTCAAAGCCGCGCCCGAAGGTGGCGTGTCCCAGGATGGCGCCCATCTTTGGCTACACCCAGCGGGACTGGAGGAACCCGATGGCCGCCAAGTCCCCGGCGATTGCGTATGTACCTTATCCGACCGTGGAAGATTGGGAGTGGGATGTTGGCGTCCCGGCCATCGAAGACGCAGTGAGATGGTGTCTGCTCCCGTCCGAGAGGGACAGGATGTCGGCGGCCCTTTTTGACCGATGTTATGCTATCGCAGCTCAGGTGGTTGCGCTACCTAACAATATAGCCCTCCTCACGGGCTCAATGAATTGGCTGACCCACCAGAAGGCGGAGCTGTCGCCGGAGGAGATCCTGGAAATGCAGACGACGGTGGCGGCCATGCTTCGCATGTCACAGGCATTCATGATTGTTGGGGGGCGTAGCATGGGCACTGCACAGGTGGGGGACTGTCACCTCTGGCTGGGGCTGTCCTCGCTAAAAGAGAAGGATAAGCGGGCGCTGATCAATGCGCCCATCACGACCAACTTGCTCTTTGGCCCGGACATCCAGGTTATGGTGGACCGGTTGGAAGCAGCACGGAAGGCATCGGAGCAGCTGGGCTCGCACCTACTCCCGCAGCAGCCCCGCAAGTCCAGTTTTTCCCAACCATCACCAAGTCGCCGCCGATCATCGGACGACCGGTCATCCCTGGGGTTGAACCAGCCAGATCCTGAGCCGCGACGCCCTCTACCACAACCTCAGCAGCCTCGCCGGGGCTGTACCAGGGGTGCGGCGTCTGGTCGTGCAGTACCTGGGAAGTTTTTTAATAAAAAACGTTACCAGTATGAGGTCTCTGGGTTGTCTTGTTGTATTGCACACACAGATACGCTGGCTGTTTCAGGTGTTGGCACACAAGGTAATTTGGTACAACCTATCGAAGGAAGCGGAACAGTCCTTCCTTCGGCAAAGGGGCTTAGCGAGAGAGAGACAAAGAGCGCGAGGCTCGTTTTCTCTTCACATCCACTAAACTCAAATCCTCAAATCGGGGATGCACTGGCTAGCTAATGGCCGGCAGGGGTTGCGTTGTCCTATCCGCAGGGGTAGCACACGATCAAACTCCGGGATTAGATCAAAACTTAAAACCCTTCCATTAGTCCGTGTTGGCTCAACTCAAAATGAATCTCTTTCTCCTGGTTCAGCACCAGAGAGAAAACGGTTGCGAACTGAGGCAACTGGCCAGCACGATTCCAATGCTTCTAGCTGGGCTGGCTCCAGCAGAGTGTTTGGTGTCGGTCAACAGGCTTCCTCTTCCGAGTTGGGTGGAAGGGGAGCGATCCGCCATTTCGGCTCCAAGGCGCTTGACATGTCGGAAAATACTGAGGGGTACTAACCTGTGAAGAAGATCTTCATTCGTTCAGTGCCACAGGTTGAGGTCTGTTCGGACTGCAGGGTTTCTGAAACTAAACACTGGGGACTCCCTAACACAGAATTAGCCATGCCCTCACTACCTAAGGTAAGTGCGTCACCAGGCAGTGTGCACGGGAACGCAGCGGAAGCATTACTGCTGTTGTCCGCTCAGCCCTTTCGGGCGGGGCCCCCCAGTCGAGCCCTCCCTCGGGGGAAGGGGCGTCGCAGGAGGGCCCAGATCAGCGAAAACCATAGAACAGATAGCTTCGCCTCTGACAAAATATTACCAGTCTTGGGTGAGGTTGTGCCCCCCCGCCCCCCCCAGGCTGGCTGGACAGAGCATTGCGGAAGGGGTATATGCTTTGCAGTTCCAGTGTCGTCCACCCTCATTCAAAGGCATTGTGCGGACGAGGTTCCCCAATTCCACACTGAGGGCGGTCCTGAAGGAAGAGGTGAACTTGCTTCAACAGAAGGGTGCGGTAGTGCCAGTTCCTCTGTTAGAAGCTTGAGCAGGGTTTTATTCACCGTATTTTCTGATCCCCAAGAAGTCAGGAGGCCTCAGACCTGTTCTGAATCTGCGGGAACTGAATACTCACATTGCGCAGACCATTCCCGGATGCTGACGGTGAAGTCTCTGCTGGAATGTGTCAGACCTGGCGCTTGGATGACGTCAATAGACCTGAAGGACACCTATTTTCATGTACTAATTCTGCCGTGCCATCAGAAGTTCCTGCGCTTTGCAGAAGAAAATCAAAATTTCCAATTTTGTCGCCTCCCGTTTGGGTACTCCCTGGCACCTCGGACCTTCTCCAAATGCTTGGAGGCAGCGTTGGTGCCACTTCGGCGGGAGGGGATTCGGATCTTGACCCATCTGGAAGATTAGCTGATACTAGCCCACTCCGAGCAGATGGTAACCAGCCACACTGCACGCACGGTAATGCAGCATTTTGCGCAGCTGGGCTTTACCATCAATTACGACAAGAGCACCTTGCAGCGCAGTCAAACAGCACTGTATCTAGGGCTGCAATTGGACTCGCGGTCAATGACTGCATGTCTGTCTGTGGACAGAATAGAGTCGATTCTATCCCAGACCCAAAACATTCTAGATGCAGTATCAGTGCCAGCAATAAGGGGCATGTCGTCGCTGGGATTGATGGCTGCTGCCCATTTGGTAATCCGCCTGGGGCTGCTGCACATGAGACCTTCAGCGCTGGTTCATACGCCTAGGTCTGGACCCAAAGCGGGACCAAGAGCGTATGCTCCACATACCAATACGGGTGAGACGGGCACTGACATTCTGGGCCTCACCCATCCGGCTCCGCGAGGGGGTTTGGATGGGGTACGTAGCGCATTACATCCAGATATTCACAGATGCCTCCCCAACAGGATGGGGCGGGACTTGCGGCTCTGCTTCTGTCGCAGGTACATGGCAGGTACAGCGCCATATCAACCATCTGGAACTCATGGCAGTTCAGAAAGTTTGACACCATTTTGCCCCAGAGTTGGAAGGGAGACACGTCCTGGTGAGGTCGGACAGCACAACAGTAGTGGCCTATCACAACAGACAGGGGGGCGTCAGGTCTGTAGCCGTACACAAGTTCGCCGCTTCCATTCCAATCTGAGCGGACCGCCATCTATGCTCTCTGAAGGCCCGGTATGTTCCGGGCATCCTCAACACCCAGGCAGACGGGCTATCCAGAGGAGCCCTGCCCTCCCACTGACGACGGCAGAGCAGATTTGGAAGCTATTCGGTTGACCAGTAGTGGATTTGTTTGCAAGCAGGGAGAACGCTGTGTGCACTCTTTGGTTCTCACTGAGACCCACCGACGATCCTCCCCTGGGGGTGGATGTGTTGGCTCATCCAGTGTGGCCGGCCGGCCTGCTTGCTTTATGCTTTTCCACCTTGGCAGCTACTGATGCCATTGCTCCACAGGGTACGGGAGCAGCGGCTGTCCATGATTGTGGTAGCACCGATGAGGCCGAACGCCAGGTGGTTCCCGGATCTTATTCAGCTGGCGGTGACAGGCCCGTGGCGGCTTCCGGACCTTCCCTCAACCATGGGGCAGGCGTCAGATGCCACTCTCGCTCACCCCCTCATGGCCTGGAGATTGAAAGGGTGAGATTGGGCGAGTTGAGCCCGCCAGAGGCAGTGATGTCCACAATTCAATGTGCACAGGCCCTAGCTACATCCAAGGCTTATGCGGCCCGTTGGTGGATGTTTGTGAACTGGTGTCAGGCGAGAGGCCTGGACCCACATTCATGCCTCCTTCAGGGAGTGCTAGATTTCCTACAAGCACTCTTCGAGGGGGGCTGTGCAGCTTCCAGGTGGCCCCATGTGTGAGATGATGAGTTTCAAAGGGAGAAGAGCACTGGCGTCACCGGGGCTTTATGGGAGGTGAGTTTACTGCCCCCTCCTACGGAGCAGGTGAGTTCAATTTTCTTTCTCAGGCACCGCGGCGGGGCCTCGGAGGGGTAACCAATAGCGAAGCCCATTAGAAGACTACACACGTACTCATAGAACTGGAGTTACATCCAGGGTAACTATTAGTTATTGAGAGCTAAACTGAGTTATGAACTCTGCAACCACTCTTGATTAAACTTAACACAGCAGATCAAGCTAAGCTAGGTAAGAGCATGTCAAAATCGTCAAAGCTAACTTTAAATAAAAAACTACATCGAAACCAGTCACAGGCACCTCATCCCATCATACACCGTTGTGATTTATATCGGTTTAGTGAGAAATAAAACTCCAGAGTTCATGACTGAATTCCCACAGCTGATCAACCTTAACTAGAAGCAAAGAACATGAGCTTAAATCATCACAACCTCTTCAGACTAAAAATATATATCATCATGCCGATCATACACCAGTTGGGAGATTATAAATGATACATGTCCACTGATAAGATTCACAAAATGTATATATCATAAGACCAATATTTTATTACTTACCGTCATGATGTCTCAATGGAAGTGAATCGGTACGAAGCTGCAAGAATCCTCTTTTGGAACTATAGGAGGTTCCCAGACCCGGAAGTGCGCCGCCAGTTTTTGTACACGAGAATCAATGGGAGTGTCGCAACTCTGAGAATATCAATGGCTCTGGTTTAAGTCATTGACTAAATAAGTCCATGGTTTTACTACACAAGTACCGTTCTCACCTGTCACTTTGTTCTCTTTGTCTGATGTGCCAGAACCGTTCGCAACCTCACTAGAGACTGACATGAGTGGCACCACTCCATTTTCGAAAGGCGTCTGAAAGGTTTCCGAAATAAATGCCAATTTCAATCACAGAAACTTACGTAGTGAGTACAAATGAATACATCACAAAGAAATAGTGCTTAAATTAGATAAAACTCACAGTCAAAGTTGGAGGAAGGTTTGGACTGGCATCTGCGATTGTTCCCAAATAAACAATATTTCTGTGCAGTATCTGCTGGTATCTACGAACATAAGCGTATCTTACGTTAAGAAAACGCCACTTTTCAGCAATAGTGAGCCAGTAATATAAAATTATGAAACATATTCACGATTACATATAGTTGCGAGCATTTTCATCGACCTATGTTAAATTCATCGACCGCCTTTCCTCCTGGTAGGCTTCACCCATTGAGTGTTTTAGGCAGTAGGGGGTCGATGAAATAGTCACTAGCCTATAAAGACAAATCGTGTCAGTCAGTTCACTTACTGCACGCATTCCGTAGCTCTTCCTTTTTGCATGTACTCCGTTATGCATCTTACCAACTGGTCATTTTCGTCGAGTAGCTGTAAATGCATCAAAATATTAGCAACTTCATTTTCCAAGTACTTTCAAGTATTATCAAGTTAGAAGATTGCAGTGGGTGTAATACCACACTAGCGAGCAAAATTAGCAAGATTATTAGCAAGGCGAGAAGCTTATTATTTCTTAAGTGAGTAGCGTCAGCAGCTCCATGGTAAATTAATTTATGATCAAAACTGACATTAACCCCCTAGCCTATCCGCAAAGGTTGGTTTTTATAACGTTAGAATCGCCTAATTAACACGACAAAAACGGTTTCAACAACAGTCAGAGTAGCTAAATTATATACTAATGGCCAGCTAGCTATATTGCAATCCACAAAGTGTTAATTCCAATACAACGATATGTAACTAACTAACGATAAACTGGATTTTCTTACTCTTTGTATGATATCCTGATCGATCTGTGCTTTCCCACGTTGTTTCTTCGGTACAAAGACGACGGACATTTGGCTTACACTTACCAATTTACTTCGAGGAAGCTACCAAATATTTTTTAACAGTACCTAGCTAGCCTTTCTGTTACCCTGTCGCATTTGCTCAGGAGAAGCACTTCCGTATCCAGCAAAGGACTCAAAGGCCAATCAGGAATTAGCTGATTTTGATTAGTCGAAACAAACCACGTGATAATTTAGCCAACTAGAACTTAATTTGATTGGCATTTAATATTACGTTATACTGTGAGCCAATAGAAAATCAGTGGATTTTCACCTTACTTTACCCTGCGCAAATAAATTTGGCTAGCATGGACACTTGTTCTCGGTTCGCACACCCGCGAAAGGGTCTTGAAGTGCACCGATGAGTCAAATATTTATACCACTTTGATACAGCAAATATTTTTGATTATTGCGTAACAATGGCACATGTCAAGGTCTGAAGACAGATCTTACACGGTGAGCGAGCAGTGGGTCGTCCTACGTAACGTGTTGGGCATGCGAGAACTTCACGCACGATTCCCGTTGGTGAGTGATATAATCACATTCCTGCGCTTACGATACCAGCTGAATCGGTCAGAGACATTTGCTGGAAACAATTATTTCAAAAAAAGCACCAATCAAATGCGGCCATTGACAAGGGCTTAATCGTTATGAACCGAAGACTGGGTTAATCCATCTTTTAAGTCGCAAGATTTCCGGAGTGCTCCCTGTCAACAGATTTGAGTAACACCTGGCGGTGGCCCATGGACAGCCAAACCACTCTACATGAAACATACGGCACTAACCAAATTTGCCATGAATACACAAATTACTTTGGTTCTTTGGATAACTAAATGGCATAGTCAAGGACAGGATTACAAAACCTAAACCGGATCCAACTGTCATGTTGGTGGTTGGGGGGCGTAGTTAACAATTACTCGATACAGTTTGAATGAAGAATGGCAATGATCTTGCGGACAAAAGAGGCGTTCGCAAAGCAAACCACTTCAGGGAACTTTGGTATAACATTTCCAGCAGTGAAGAGAATGCATGTGAATTCCCATTTCAAACGATGGTGCGTTGTCATAGTACTTGTTCAGGAAAATGTTTATGACTCAGTTTAAACTCCTACCGAAAAAAGATTAAAAGACAATTTTATTGAACAACTGTTTATTTCTTGCTTTGAATAAAAACCCCAGTCACACTGAAAGTACATCATGCTGACAAATTTCTTGTTTTGAAACAATAAATTGGGCCATTGACCCAGAGGTTAAGAGGTATACCCAATTAAACTCTCACGAAATATAGCATCTAATGTCTTCAGCTCTAAAATTAGCATAGGATATTTCCGTGAATTATTGCAACATCACTGGGGATCAGGCTATTCAAGCAACATCAAAGTTGTTCAGTGTCATGATTCTGTGGCTTCTCACGAGGCTCAACTACCAGGCAGTGTTCTGTGTTTACTAACATCATCCAGTCAGGCAGTACACTTCATTACTGTACACCTCACTAGCTGCCCTGTGTATTATTTGTAGTGCTTTAAAAATGTATAAGTAGGATTTGTCTTCCAATTCTCTAATCCAACTTTAATGATGAGCAGCTTACCTCCATTATGTACGTACACACTCAAATTTAGAACAATTTGACCCCTTTCCCCCTCATTTAGATCCCTTTGTTCCAGTCTTTGTCAGCAAAAAACGCACAATTAAAAATTTTAATTGCTGCAGAAGTACCCTTTCCGGACATCTCGCCACCTGAAACAGGCTGTGCTGAAAGAATGCTGCATTTTCTCATCTACAGCGCTTAATATCCCACTCCATCTTCAGTAGGGAAACATTAGCACGAGTAACTAGTACACTTACACTCTGCAGACAGTGAGAACACTGATCATTCACAAGACCCCAAATGTAGCATATGACAAAGCAGCACATTCTAATGCCAACGGATATGACATTTCCTCAACTCAAACAGATTTCATTTTCACTCTTGTAGCCACTTGTATGGTTTTCATTGGAGGGGGGATCCTGTCATGTCCCTGAGAACTTTCCAAGTTTGCAAAGGGGTAAAAACTTTTGATGGGTCACATGAAGTCTGGTTACTTTACAGCAGGCTGGACAAACTCATTTCACTGCTGACACTTATAATTCATTTCAAATAACCAAACGAAAAGTACACCACCGCTAATACATTTTAAACAAAAAAAGCCTGCAATTCTTTTTGCAGATACACGATTGTTTTAAAGGCCCATTCACACTGGATTTACACTTGACAATATACAATTACTGCATGCTTTCCGCTAAAGCCCATTACCTCCCTTGACCCACAATGCCACTGACTTGGAATATTTTCGAAAGGTTAACTGACAAGCTGGCCTTCTACATATTAAGTGCAATTAAACACCTTTTTCATCCAAATCAGATCTCCAGCATTGCCAAGACTTGTTCCTGAGAAAACTTTAGAAAACTTTGAGAAAACATTAGGTCAGATCAATTCGCTGAAGCCATTTTGCCAATGGTCTCAGCATATCCAGTCGGCATCACATACATACTCTCCGTGCCTGGTAGAGACCAGAATAAGCTCTTGTTGCAACAACGGAGAGGACCACAGCACTACATTAAGAAATAGTGAAAATGAATATTAAAGCAAACAATGAGCCCCCACATCAAACCACACACTGCGAAATTGTAGTACTGGTGTTAAATTACTCAGACATTTGCAACCATAGTGAAAACCCTGGTGAATACACAGTGGTTTGAGCATTAAGAAGAAGACTAGCCAACAGGGAAATGAATCCTGTTGCAATGGCCACCCGTTACATCCTCTGTGAATGGGTCTTTGCAGAGATTTCCAACAAAATATCAAAACCAGAGGAGGACGAAGCTCTAAAGCCTTGCACTAACAGCTCTATGCAAGCTCCACACTGCTTTAGAATCTACTCATAGAATCTAATATGCCGGAATCCGAGCCGTCTTAACAATGGATATATATCCAAGCACAAAAAAGAACAAAAAGCTTCCAAATAGAACAAGAATTACAGACAAGAAAACAAACACCCTGCAGGTAACTGATAAGTGGGACAGATAACCATCGAGATATGTGAAGTAAGGAACCAAAAAAAAAAAAAAAAAAAAAAAAAAAGCCTTTGACTGACCTAGCTGGCTCTGAACATGAATTTGGTGAATCTGAATCTTACGGTACATTACAGGATATAGGCAAAGAATAAAGCCATTTCAGTAATCATAGCACTCCGTTTAAGTGGGATTCTGCACTTCTCCTTAATCCTAGTACATTATCAAATACAAGTTTAGTAAGAAACTCAAATATCAATGCAAAAATACTGAAGTCCCACCAAAGTATGGTAATTATATAGAAGTTCTCCATCTGCTTATATTTCAAACAAAGTTACAAGTTGTATAATAATTCTTTGTAATTTTTTTTGTTTTTTTTTTGAGAGAGGACACACAACTGCATTCACACCCTTTGATGACGAGCAGTCTACCCCAGTGCTGGTGACATTTATACAGCAAGTACATTTCTTCATTCTTTCTGTCAGAAGTTGAAATCAAGCACAACATTTCCTGGACCACAAGGAGCTACATTTCTGATTGCATCCATCCTCCCAGTGTACTATGTAGCCACTTTGTTATCCTTCTGGAAGAAAAAAAAAAACAAAGATGTTAAGTGTTAAAGTTTCGCATATATGCAAACAGCCCACAGTGCCAAAATGTAACACTACAGGAGGAGGTATGGAGGAAGTGTTACCCTGTATTCAAAGTCTGAGAACTCCCTGCCGCCCCTGCCTCCCCGGAACCCGGCCCTGAAGCCCGGGGGGCCTCCACGCGGGGGCCCGAATGATCCTCGGCTCACCGGGCGGCCCCGCCCCCCGCGGAACCCCGCCCCCCCGCGCCCTCGGAAGCCACCGCCGCGGCCCCGGTTGTGGCGTAGCGGGATGCCGAACGTCTCAGCATTCATCCGCCGCTCCTCAGCCCAGGTCTGTCTGCGTTCCCTGCAAAAAGAACACTCAGTCGTGGAGCACAGCACACCAATCACAGCCCGATAACACCATCTATAGGCATTCACATCCTACACAACAGTATAAAATAAATACTCATCACCCGGATAATGCAACTGGACTAAAAACGAAAGCACCATTTCCACAAATTCCACTGCTCATTCAGCCTTCATAAGATCAGCCTTACCTTGGGAATCCCGAACCTCCAGATTTCTCAGCAGCTTTCCTGAGGGGAAGGGGGGGGGGGGGGTGGGGGGACATTATAACTTTTGGGAATTCAACATGAGAAACATGCTCAACAGCCCTCCACACACAGTTAATCCTTCATCACATTTCCCTCCCCTCAAAGCACAGCTCTCCGTTACTTCGAGTGCAGCAGTACCTGCTATCATCGCAAGAGATGTTATCAAAGAAGGACTTGGACTTGTCATAGTAGCAGTTGGGTCCCAGCGGATCCTCCTCGTCGGCATTCCCCTCGCTGTTCTGAGTCTCCACCCCCGAGTCGCCTTTATCCTCCCCGTTCACCGCCTTTTCTGGCTTCTCCGGCTTATCATCTGCTTTCCAGAGGCACAGAACCATTTACAAATATAAAGATACCATTTACGCATGCGCCATTACCGTTCATTCACCAAGCCGCATAATGACAGGTTCAATAATACCAATTTCTGATCCACGAATTGAACCATCGTGAAGATGGAGACCACACCTTTCAGTTTGAGCTTGTTCTGGAACTCTCGGTCAATCTCCTCCTTATTGAACTGAGCGTTGGCACTTTCAAAGTCGAAGTCCTTCTCAAACTTCATGGGTCCGTCTCTGCGTACAGCGAATCGCCCTCGGCCTCGGTGTCCTCCACCGCGGCCCCGCCGGGCAGTTGGCACCCCTGCTGGAGGAAATGCCACACTGCACCATCAGCCACCCACAGCGCCCAGTGTAACTAATATTTACAGTGACCAGTCATGCAACCAACACATCCCTCAGTTAACAGAGTAGCAACGCTGGTGACAATCTGGTCAACAGGCCCACTCATTTCATTATCAATTTCCATTTACACCAGGCCAGTTGACCGAGCATGCTTGTCACTTTACAGCAGCACCTCACAAATGCCCCCCTCCCCAGTAGCCTAACCTGCCCATCTCAGCATATCATAATTCTGAGACATTTGTTCATGCAAAATCTCGGATCGATTACTTCGAGGACAGCCAAGGCAATATGCAGTATCAACTGACTGAACATCTAGGCGCAAGCAGGAAAGGCAAGGAAATCAGCCGTGAGGACAGCTGCTTACAGTACGATAAAGAGAGGCCCTCAGGCTCGCTCACCTGTCTGCCGTTTATTTGCATCCTTGTTCTCACCGCGGCCTGGCTCCGACTCTTGCTTCGGCAATTTCTGAGCATCTGGAGGAGTAAAATAACAGTATTTAACTTTGTTCTTCCCATTAGAAGAAAAGAATATGCTAACAAATATACATCCACATCACCAAAGTGAAACTAATGCATAATAAGAGGTGCCAGGCACAACAAACCCCGCCCCTCGCACATACTTTCACCTACTTGTACAAAATTCAATAGGGATCTATTCTGGGTCAGTGGCAATCCCTCTGCTGAATTTGGGGTGAATCTGGCAATTAGTTTTGCCGCTAGAGGTCTAACAATCACAGAAACAAACCGAAAACAATACCCCTTCCCTCACCCTTTGAGTGGGGTAATAATAAAATACTATAGTAAAAGAATGGACTGTGCACAAACTAAAACAGCCATGGCTATATTTGCTCAAGCAAAGCATGCTACATACAGCCCCAATTGCGAAATAGTTGGGACAAGGTGTAAAACGTGAATAAAATCAAAACGCAACGACTTTCAAATCACTCCAGTCTGTATTTTATTCACAATAGAACATAGCAAATGTTCAAACTGAGAAATTTTATAATTTCATCCACAAAATGAGCTCATTTCAAATTTGATGGCTGCTAAAGGTCTCAAAAAAGATGGGACAGGGGCCTGTTTACCATGGTGTAGCATCTCCTCTTCTTCTTAACACGGATTGCAGGCGTCTGGGCATTGAGGAGACAAGTTTCTTGAGTTTAGCCATTGGAATTTGATCTCACTCTTGTTTAATTCAGGCTTCCAGTTGCTGGAGAGTTTTGGGTCTCCTCTGACGGACTAATTATGCGCCAAAAGTTCTCAATCGGTGAAAGATCAGGACTGCAGGCAGGCCAATTCAGCACATGGATTCTTCTACTACGAGGCCATGCTGTTTTCATAGCAGCAGTATGTGGTTTTGCATTGTCCTGCTGAAACACACAAGGCCTTCCCTGGAATAGATGTCGTTTGGAGGGGAGCATATCGAGGGCTGACTGCAATAAACAGTTATGTCCAGATGTTTTACATTGGACATAACTGTTCATTGCAGTCAGCCCTCGATATGTTGCTCTAAAACCTTTATATACCTTTCAGCATTCATGGTGCTTTTGAAAACATGCAAGTGTCCCACAACATAGGCACTAATGCATCCCTATACCATCAGAGATGCTGGCTTTTGAACTGAACGCTGATAACAGGAGGGGTGGTCTTTCTCCTCTTCAGCCCAGAGGACACAACGCCCATGACTTCCAACAAGAATGTCAAATTTGGACTCGTCTGACCACAGGACCCTTTGCTACAGTCCATTTTAAATGAGCCTTGGCCCACTGAACGCAGCGGCGCTTCTGGATCATGCTCAACAATGGCTTCCTTATTGCATGATAGAGTTTTAGGGGGCATCTGTGGATGGCACTGCTGACTGTGTTTACAGACAGTGGTTTCTTTAAGCATTCCTGGGCCAATTTAGTTATGTCAATGACAGAATCATGCTGGTGAGTGATACAGTGGCGTCTTTGGGCCTCGAAGATCACGGGCATCCATTAAAGGTCTTCGGCCTTGTCCCTTACAGATATTTTTCCAGTTTCTCAGAATCTTTTGATGATGTTACCCACTGTCAATGATGAGACCTTCAAAGCCTTTGCAGTTTGACTCGGAGAAGCATTGTTTTTAAAGTATTCCACAATTTTTTTAACGCAAGCCTTCACTGGTTAGAGAAACTCTAACCATCTTTACTTCTGAGAGACTCCGCCTCTGAGACACCCCTTTAATGGCCAATCATGTTACACACCTGATGCCAGTTAACTCAATTACTTGATAAATGTTTTTTCAGCGGAATCTCTTATACAAAACCCAAAACCAGTGAAGTTGGCACGTTGTGCAAATCGTAAATAAAAACAGAATACAATGATTTTGCAAATCCTTTTTAACCTATATTCAATTGAATCCACTGCAAAGACAAGTTACTTTATGTTCGAACAGGTAAACTTTGTAATTTTTTGCTAATATTAGCTCATTTGGAATTTGATGCTGGCAACAAGTTTCAAAAAAGCTGGCACAAGTGGCAAAAAAGACAGAGAGTTGAGGAATGTTCATCAAACACTTATTTGGAACATCCCACAGGTGAACGGGCTAATTGGGAACAGGTGGGTGCCATGATTGGGTATAAAAGCAGCTTCCCTGAAATGCTCAGTCAATCACAAACAAGAATGGGGCGAGGGTCACCACTTAGTGAACAAATGCGTGAGCTGATTGTCAAACAGTTTAAAAACAACATTCCTCAACGAGCTATTGCAAGAAATTTAGGGATTTTATCATCTACGGACCGTAATATCGTCAAAAGGTTCAGACAATCTGGAGAAATCACTGCAAGTAAGCGACAAGGCCGAAAACAAACATTGAATGCCCGTGACCTTCGATCCCTCAGGCGGTACTGCATCAAAAACCAACATCAGTGTGTAAAGGACATCACCACGTGGGCTCAGGAACACTTCAGAAAACCACTGTCAGTAACTACAGTTCGTCGCTACATCTGCAAGTGCAAGTTAAAACTCTACAATGCAAAGCGAAAGCCATTTATCAACAGCACCCAGAAACGCCGCCGGCTGCGCTGGGCCCAAGCTCATCTAAGATGGACTGATGCAAAGTGGAAAAATGTTCTGTGGTCTGATGAGTCCACATTTCAAATGGTTTTTGGAAACTGTGGACGTTGTGTCCTCCGGACCAAAGAGGAAAAGAACCATCTGGACTGTTATAGGCGCAAATTTCAAAAGCCAGCATCTGTGATGGTATGGGGGTGTATTAGTGCCCAAGGCATGGGCAACTTACACATATGTGAAGGCATCATTAATGCTGAAAGGTACATACAGGTTTTGGAGCAACATATGTTGCTATCCAAGCAACGCCTTTTAATGGACGCCCCTGCTTATTTCAGCAAGCCAACACCAAGCCACATTCTGCTCGTGTTGCAACAGCATGGCTCCGTAGTAAAAGAGTGCGGGTACTAGACTGGCCTGCCTGTAGTTCAGACCTGTCTCCCATTGAAAATGTGTGGCGCATTATGAAGCGTAAAATACTACAACGGAGACCCCGGACTGTTGAACAACTTAAACTGTACATCAAGCAAGAATGGGAAAGAGTTCCACCTGAAAAGCTTCAAAAATTGGTCTCCTCAGTTCCCAAACATTTAATGAGGCGATGTAACACAATGGTAAAAAGGCACCTGTGCCAACTTTTTTGTAATGTGTTGCCTTTAAATTCTAAGTTAATGATTATTTGCAAAAAAAAAAATAAATAAAAAGTTTCTCAGTTTGAACATTAAACATCTTGTCTTTGCAGTGTATTCGATTGAATACAAGTTGAAAAGGATTTGCAAATCATTGTATTCTGTTTTTATCTACGATTTACATAACGTGCCAACTTCACTGGTTTTGGGTTTTTTATATGAATTGCTTTTTCAGCCCTTTCTTGCCTGTGTCCCAACTTCTGAGACCTATTGCAGCCAGAAATTTTGAAATAAGCTCGATTTGTGAATAAAAATGTAAAATGTCACAGTTTCAACCGTTGAAATGTTACATGTTCTATTGTAAATAACATACTGGCTCGTGATCTGAAAGTCACTGAATTTTGATTTTATTCAAAATTTACACTTTGTCCCAACTATTTCAGAATTGGGGTTGTATTTAAACTTGCACTTTCATCAGCAGCTCCTCAAGTACCTGGGCTTCAGTCTTCTCCCCATTTGCTCACAGTAATCACTATTTTCAGCTTCACATAAAAGGCAGACCTTTCTAGAATCCCAAAAATCTACAGGAGAACGTACCCCTCCTCTGCTCTGGGATGTCCAGGGGCTTCTGGCCGCTGCTGGTGGTGGGCCTGGCTGAAGCGGGACTCCTGCGGCCTACAGGAGCGGGAAGAGCCGGAGGAGCCGAGGGGGTGGTCTGCACCCCCTGCTCCAGCGTCGGGCTCTTCCTCAGCGGATCCAGGGCAGGACTGGTGCGGCCTAGAGGCAAAGCGAGCATGAATGATTGGACTCTTCCTGTTCTCTCTATAGTGAACACCATGGTAGCACAGCACTGAGTGCTGGCAGATATAGTTTCAGGAGATACCCTGGCAAAAACACTCAAAAACAGCGTATTTAAGTGTTCATATAATTCAGTACAAATTCCAGAAAACCGAAAAACAAATCCCATTCCATAAACAAACAACTATCTTGTTATACACTGCCCGTCAAAAGTTTTAGAACACCCCAATTTTTCCAGTTTTTTATTGAAAATTATGCAGTTTACGGTCTCATTGTACTCTGGAATAAAAGCATAGACATGATAGAACAAATAAACAAGAGCCATCTGGCAATGGCGGATCCCCCCGGCTGTAGGTTGTGTAACCTACAGGTTGCGTGGACAGACGGACGGAACAAAACCCCCAAAAGGCACAACTAGACCATAAGGAGAAGCTCCATACCAAATTTGGTGTTTGTAAGTGGTATAGTGTTCGAGTTCTAGTCCAGAAACGATTTTATTAGACGGACGGACACACCGAAACCCCAAAAAGGCACAACTAGACCATAAGGAGAAGCTCCATACCAAATTTGGTGTTTGTAAGTGGTATAGTTTGAGTTCTGGTCCGGAAACGATTTTATTACAGACGGACGGACGGACACACTGATCGCTATATCCCCCCGCATTATATGCCGGGGGGATAATAATAATAATTGAAGTTAAAACAGAAATCATGGAATCAATTTATAAATCAAAATGTATTCTCAGCTTTTGACTCAAGGTAGTCACCTTTGGCAGATATAACAGCTGAACACACTTGTGGCATTCTTTCTACGATGGAAATCAATATTCTTCAGACAGTTCTTCCCAACTCTGTTGCAGAAGTTCCCGTAAATGTGTGGCACTTGTATTTTGCTTTACTTTCACTCTTCTGTCCAGTTCATCCCAAACCATCTTGATGGGGTTTAAGTCTGGAGACTGCGCTGGCCACTCCATGTTTTTAAGCTTATGATCTTGTTCGATTTTCCTATGGTAGTTCTGGCAGACCTTGGACTTATGTTTTGGGTCATTATCTTGCTGTAAGATGAACCACTGGACCAACTAAGCGCATACGAGAGGGTACTACAGGGCGCTGCAGAATGCTGTGGTAGCTGTTTTGATTCAGGGTGCCTTTCACTCCAAGTCACTGTCCCAGGATCCAGCAAAACAGCCCCAGATCATCACGCTTCCTCCTCCATGTTTGACAGGTGATGTCACACACTGATGAACCATCCTTTCACCTACTCGACAGCATACAAAAAACCTGGGAAACCTCACCTTTTAAAACTTCTGGTAGTTCACCACTTACCTTTGTACCATTTCAAGCTATTCATTGGATTGGAAAAAAATTGGGGTTTCCTAATACTTTTGACCGGTAGCGTACATCACAGTATTTTAATTGGAAATTTGCAATCCTTCTCTCCCTAGTTGTTTTGTTTTAAAGGACCCATATTATGGAAAATTATTTTTTTTCTCCCAGGTCAAGGCCACATGCAGAGTGGTCCATAGTCGCAAATAGCCCACAGAAGGTGAACTTTGAAGCTGCCCCATTAAGCCATTAGACCCCTTCAAAACTTCCAACTTTGAAACATAGAAAATGGCAGAAATTTTAAATTCCATGTCACAGATACAAGCTTTGTCTGTTCGCCTGGCTCCCTCCCAAAGCCTTGCAAGCACTCATAACTTCTAAGTTACTTTTTTGTGTGTGTAAACAATGTTGTAACTGAAGATGCTTGTGTTGCTTGCTATTTTGTATCAGACTTCTTGAAAAAGGCCAGGGCAAGGCTATAAAGTTATTATGGAAGGATGGCTCTTTTCCTGGTGTTTGAATCAATGGCAAAACTAAATTTGCAGCAAAGCAATTCTGATTTCTCCTTGCCAATTTTGAAATGCAAGTCCAAATGAATTTAAACTTCTATGTTGACTGCATGTCACACTTGGTTGTGTATCAAAGTGCTGTCCTCAAAGTCACTTAGCCTGCAGTCATTACCTTTCCATACGCATTATGTAATTTATTACTAAATGAGGTCACATTTAGTGACAGGGGCCAAATTAATCTGAGGATTTTTATGCATCAGTCACTGTCGATTGATGCACAAAGTAAGAGGCGGGAAGCTCTGTTTGCCAGCTAATTAGAGCAGAGCTCATTATCATAGCGGGCATTTTCACTCAAAAATACCCGTTTTTCCTGAGTTAAAAGAATGGCCGGCACCAAAAAGCTCAGAAATAACAGATTTCTAAGGGATTGTGTTCCTAAGGTTTGAACACTTCCCTTTTGGGCTCACGAGAATATAATGCCTTACCAAAAAACAGCATGACACAGGACCTTTGTTTAACACTTATACATAAGAATAGAGCACGTACAGGGGTTTTCCCACTTTTGGGCTTTCTGAGCAGCATGTTGAGTACAGCCAACCCTGAATGACAACAATTATTGGTCAAGATTTTGTTTTTCAGACCATGGAATAAAATTGAATAATTCCCACTTGCTGAGTGACTACTGCGCGTACATGCTTCAGAGGATTTGTTTGATTCACCTGATTGAATCTAAATTGGTCAGACTCAATTTCAGCACTTAAATTCCAGTCCCAGGTTAGTCAGTAGCACTTCCAGGAATATCTAACTGAATTGATTTTATCACAAGTCTCAGTTCCCCTTCACAAACAAGCAATTCATTGCAAGCTGAAGTTGCGGTCAAAAGTTATCTCCCTCTGGTTGCACTGGAAACGTTGATGCATAGTGGCCTGTTAACTGTGCCCAGTGTGGAAACAAATGGTTACCATAACAAACAAAACCCAATAAGATCACTGGAAAATGACAGGAAAATGCATGTGCCCTTTTAACATCAAATGAACAGCTGTTCTGAAGGTGACCAACAGTCAATGTGTTCACAGTAAAATAAACACATGGTCTTTTTTTATGAATGGGATGCGCTTGGGGGTACATACCTACACCGACAGGCCCAAATTGCTGAGGCACCAGGGGGCCAGATGTAAACTGGCTGTAGGAGGGTACAGGGACCCGGCTGAAGGGGCCATATGACCCCACAGACTGGAATGATGTTGCTGTGGCCCCTGATGGGGCAGACCCCATAGATGACTGAAGAGAGCAGAAGAACAAAACAAATAATGCAACACAATCAGCTAAATGAAAAAAGACAACCGAATTAATATCACCCACTAAAAAATGAAAAAGGGAAAAAAGTTTTTATGCTTCAGCCACAAATCTCAAGTGGAGACCTGCAAGAGGTTAACATCCAACTCCTGCGGTCTGATGAAAGCAGGCGAGCAGGAGGCTGCAGTTACCTGGACGATAGCAGGGTCCTGAGGAAGAGAACATGTTGGTTTAGGAGGCTCGCAGACAGTCAGGTCTTTGATGTCACTCCCACGGAAGATGATGTACTCGAACACCTCATCTCGGGGTGGGATGGGCCGGTCAGTGGGGCGGTCCTCAGTGCCGAAGGAGCGCACTGAAGGAGGAACAGTATTCAGTAACTCGGTCAAAGACACAAGATGTCTGCTGCTGCAACTTTAGTGGCTTCTCAAGTTCATCCCAAAAGAGCCTGCATATCGTGCACAAAGCACTGGCTGAGAAATGTATGGCTTGTAGGCGAAGACAAGCACGCCTACTTTATATGATCAAAACTATAAACAAATTTACCCAAATAAATCAATAGAATGTTTTGGGAATAACAAATCATTCAACAGCTGAGCATTTTTGTACCGCTATAGAGTACCCAATATTTAGAATACAGGACTAGATGATATCCAGCGTGGATGAAACCTGGTCTTGAAAACCCTCTGCCTTGACCACATCACCCTGCATGGTATTACAATGGAGATCAATCCAGGAGAAAAAGATAAAACCCAATATCTGCACAAAATGTACCTTTTTATCAACTTCATTTTATGACCACTGGTTCAAGAGACAGACACGGACCTAATTCTTGATTATGTCATTTTGTTCACCCCATCTAAGTATTTAAAGGCCACAACCAGATCATGTCACCTTTAACAAAGGCCCAAGAGACCAAGTTAATGTCTTTCCCTTGAAACCATTTCTTTAGTGCACTTGAATTTAATTTGGTGGCCCTCCTTTGCACCTTTTCCAAAGCCACTACATTGATTTTGTAAGGGGTATATTGATGTTGCATTACAATTTTTTCATAGTAGGAGATCAACTGCCGCTATAGAGCACGAATGCAAACGTGCGCCAGAAGTGATCTTAAACAAACCGCAATCAAACTCGAAGTGGAATGCACCCAGGGGAAAAAAGAAAATAACTTTTTAAGTAGTCAGCAAATCACTGGTAGGTTTGCACAACTTTTCACCTTTTAACATATAATGGCCTTCCGCCTGTTCGCATGGAGTGTACCTGAATAACAATCAAGACATCCATTTACCAACAAATTCATGATTTTTCCACGATGCACTCTTGGAAACATTTCCATGCCTAAACTCTATTGCCATAATTTGTTCATGGACAGGCCCAGAGGGATTTTTACCTGTATATTCAAATATATGCAGTCATATTTGAGTCAGTACAGGTTTCCGTGAAAATTCTCACCATTGGACAAGAGCTCCCATTAACAAACTGAACGACTCAAATCACAAGCTACAATGTGCATTCACAAGAACAATGTGTTTTCTTCCCAATTTTAAATGACTTCATGTCCTATGAAGAGCTGGCAAGTCTAATGTTAACTTCCATCTAGATCAGGGGTGGGCAATTCCAGTCCTGGAGGGCGGGTGTGTATGCAGGTTTTTATTTCTATTAATTACCCCAACTAATTGAGCTAATTGGCTATGCACACAAACACAGATTTGCAAATAGATTAGACCAAAGTAAACAGTTACAACTTAGGGAAGAAGAGAATAGCCTTTGGTGGCCATTCATGATAATTTAATGAAATGCAGCAGAAATGTTTGATTTTACAAGTTGTCAGGCCAATTAAGTTAACTTATTAAAGGCCAGAAGGTGGTGTGAAAACCAGGGACACTCATTGCCCACCTCTGATCTTGACCTAAATGCTATAGCAGCGTTTCAACAATGGCGAACGACCAAAAAGTAGTAAATTTACACATTGTCAACCAATTAGTTCACGCCTATTGCTTGTTTTCAAATGCAAAGTCAACGAAAGTGTTCCGTTTTCAACACCGCATGCATAGTAACGGGCTCGAATGTGTCGCCTTCGTGGGCGCAGAGTGACTCCGAAAAGTAAACAAAGAACAGACAGCTGTGCGATCCACTGCCACACAAATTCCACACCTAAAGCCGCTTTCACACTGGAGGCGAAACTAAATTTTCGCAAGACAATTACATTCAAAGTCAATGCAAAGAACGCGAATACACGCGTTTATTCGCGTCTTTGCATTGACTTTGAATGTAATCTGTCGTAGGAAAAAATCGTTTCGCATCCAGTGTGAAAGCGGCTTAAGAGGTTTCCCCCAAATATTCGAATACCTAGTAGACACAAAGCGTACATCCTTTGTTAAAAATCGCTCATGACAATACTGAAAAAAGGAGTGGATAGACTGTGCCAAAGGAGGGCAAGCATAAGACGCGATCGACTTTCCATTACGCAAGGCGCTCAGAAATTCAAAGGCGTCAGTTAGCTGGCTAATGCTTTCAGGCTGTCTATTTAGCTGGCTAACTTAGCATTTCCCCGTCAGTTAACTTTGTTAGCAATGTTGTTTTTTTTTTCTTCTTGCAAACATCCTCGTTGTCACTTCATAACTCAAATATAGTTAAATAGCTACATAACCTTGACGGGCTGGAACTAGTTAGTTAACTAGCTGGAAAAGTGAACGGCTACACAGCTGTCTACTAAGCTAGCTTACTACATCAAAGTCAACGTAGCCAGTGAAGCTAACATTCGTGACCAAGTAACGTTAGCTAACTGAGCAATTGCTTTCGTGCGAGCTAACTTAGCGTAACAGCTTGCCAGTTGAGAGAACAATATGGAACTTCATCCGAGATTTAGTTTGCACTGGCCAGAAACTCTAAGTTTGGTATAATATTACAAAGCTTCCTTAAATATCTCAAGCGCAGGCCCCATACTAAGGGTTAGCCGATACTTCACCGATTACCTTTAGCAAGTGCGACGGTAGAGTTCTCGGTATCAATAGTGTACAAGATCCCTTCGTAGCGAATCTCGGCCTTGGAAATTAGGCTAATTTTGCTCCCGATGTAGGGTGTCCCCCCGCTCATGATGTCTCGTCTCCAACTTGCTGTTTCGACTAAATTAAATGCGTATTAAAAGTGCCCTACAACTGATGTCCAGCACAGATTCAATCCACCCTTTCGACTCCTTCCCTCTGCTCTCTCGATTTCTTTCTCCCCAGTTTCCAACTGCTGCTACAACATGGCCGCCTTCATTTTCCTTCGCACGAGCCGCGGGGAGTAATGGGAAGCGCCCGGTCGGGTTTAAAAAAAAAATCTCGCGCTTTGTTGGGCAGGGGTTCGCAGGTGGTGCTCAATAAACTTACATTTCTCTTGCTCCAACTAAAATGACCTTTTTTTCAGAATCAGCAGGCATTCGCAATGCTGTCCCACGTTATGATTTCAGAACACTGCTTAAAACAAAATTTTCTTTTTTTTTTTTTTTATTCTGGGCCGATCACATTTTATTGCTGCGAATATTTTTTATTACAGTACGCCTAATGGTGGCGCAGTGAGTGGCTGAGTTATGCTGCTGCCTCACTGCAAGTAAGTTGAGAACTTGAGTCTGGCCTGGAGCCCGTCTGCGTGGTGTTTGCATGCTTGCCTAGGTTTCCTCCAAGGTCTCTGGTTTCCTTCTGCCATATTTCAAAGACATGAATGACAGGCGAATAAGAAACTTCCCACTCACCCCTCATCAGATTTGTTGCAAACTCTCAGAGAATGATGTAATTTAGCCCAATAATGAGAATACAAAATGAATGAATGAATGAATGAAACTTTATTGTCCACCAAGGTGGAAAGTTGTCTTTTGCTCACCAGCACAAAAGACAAACAGTACTAAAATACAGAGACACACATCTTTGCATGCATGCAATAAAAAGGCAGTACAATAACCTGCATCAAATTCAATAAATAAATAATCAAGAACAATTGATAAATAATTGTTGGCATATATCTTTAATACTTAATGAAATATGAGTTATAAGCACTAAAAAAAATATGTTTGGCCACATACCAAAAGAGAGCAAATTTCTGACATTCATAGCGCTAGGTCAATAAAATTTTCATTTTCAGTTTTTTTTTTTGGGGGGGGGGGATCTTTCATGAATGCCCTCAGCTTTATTCTTGTTCAGTGGCGACACTAAAATCTGTGTGGAAAAAATGTTTGTTTTTATACATTTCAACAACTTTCATGTCCTATATCTTTAGACCAGAGGTGTAAAATCCAGGGGTCGGAAGGTAAAGTTCTGCCAAGTTTTTCTCCCTCCCACAGAATGAGCTGATTACTTATATTGGCTCTTTTTCCTGTCAAAAGTAAATTCAGATGATTGGAATAAAGTTCTGGGGAGAATTTTTACTTTCTGAACCCAGACTTTACACTCCTGCTTTAGTTTGAATCAGATGAGACATTTCAGTTTTTGAAGTTGATAGTTCGAATAGAAATCACTCTTCTCTCAACTATGCAGTCTTTTTATCACTACCAAAAGGTTCAATTTGTAACTTCCTATTCCTAAATATGACCAAGGTTTTATTGAGCCTACATTTCAGACATGCGCAACATCTCTAAGCCTTGTGTTGTTGAAATGTTGCCCTATTTCGGCTAGTGCTCATTTTTACCTCGCCCTGCAGGTATTGGGATCACTGTCGTGTGTTAATGTATGTGTTTGCCAGCAGGATTACCCACATGTAATGGGAAGCTGGACTGTCTGAATGGGAAGAGGTGATTAAATTTCCCGACCAATCTCGATACAGATCTGAATTCTGAAGCTGATTATGAGTCCTAGTGGATCAAAAACTGCTGGTGGAGGTATGTGCTGTCTGACTGCCCACTTGTTGGTGCTGAGATGGGCCCACACACAGTTTTTCAAGTTCTAATATCTCAGAAAGTGTTAAAGATTGAGATGTAACATTTTGTATTATTGTTATTGGGCACAGGGGCATCATTTCCTGAATGTCTGATGCAAATCTAAGAGGTGAGTTGTGAATTTTTCCAAAGTTTTAGATAAAAACCCTAGTCCTACAAATTCTTAAGTCACAAATGTCCATTTTGCGGAAATGGAGGAAATTGACTTGGGTGTCTATAAAAGATGTTTTTCCATCCATACCTCATAACATGAGAGATCAGTGAATGCTTGGCCAAGATACTTTCAGCAGTCAGCTTTTTAATTGTTTTTCTGGGGAGAATTGCAGTGACACTGCTGACCATGTGAAATGTCAATATTCACCTCATATTAGGAAACAAATATCTGGGTGACCCACTGGCTTTGTAAAATAATATACTCCATACTTGTAAGATATAAGTGCAAGCTTTTTGAAATCACAGGTCTGCAGAAAGTTAATGCAGCATTTCATTGAAGGAGCAAAAATGTCTACAGTCAAACATGGTCTTGGTAGAGTGATGCTGTGGGGATGTATTGCTGCCTTGGGACCTGCATAATTTGTCTTTGTTTAAAAAACCTTGAAGACAGCTCTGTAGAATAGAATTCTAACAAAGAATGTCCAGTTATTCAACTGTGAACTGATGCTCTTTGTCAATAATGTAAAAGTGCATGGCAGAATCCACCTGATTATGTAAAAGGAAATTACACCTTCCTCATCAAATAGCTCTTCATGATGCAGGCAGATAATTGCACCAAACATGCTGCTTACGCACCCAAAGCATTCTTTAATGGAGAAAAGTGGAATATTTTTGATTGGCCTCGTCAGTCACCCATTTTAAACCTGTGGAGTATGCATTTTGCTCATAAAAGGACGCACCTAAAACATTGATCATCAGGAAGCATTTGCTGTGATGATCTGGAGATGCATTTCGTAAAGAAGATATCATGCAATTGATGTCATTGGGCTATGGACTGGATGTAAGATGCTTCTGCAAGTAAGGGTTAGCAACCAAATATTTGATTTCATTGCTTTAATTTGAAGGCCATTCATAAATGACATGGGCTATATGCACGGGCACGATAACAGCCGATTGAATTAGCCAGTTTTACTTGCAAAAACTGTGTCAAAATGCAGTTTCCTGTTGTGTTCTGGGGTCCTGGCCTTTGGCCAGGACAGCATTTATGGTTTTGAAAGTTTCATGTTCCAAGTTTCATAGTTCATGTCACAGTTTTAACAGTTTCTTGTATCAGGTTTTTGCATTTCATAATTCATGTTCATTGTCCATGTTTTTACTTTTCCATGTTTTTGTTCTTGCCAGGTCTGCCAAGCCACTCCACCGCTTGTCTGCATTCCGCCCCGTGCCTTTGTTGTTGCACATTTCAGAGCTCTGCGGTGCGTTTCCCAAAATCACAGATGCTAACTTACGTAGTTGGGCTCATTGACTGTGAATGGACGAACTATGTAAGTTGCTAACTTAGTTAGCAACTATGCTTTTGGGAAACGCGCTCCTGGTTGGCTTTGGTATTTCACCCTTCCTTCTGTGCTGTGCTGATTCGGGGCTGTCTAAGCTTAATTGACAATTAACTGTTTTTAAGTTACTAACATTTACTAACACTCACTGGGTGGTGTAATTCTTAGATAGGCACATTACCAGTCTTACTAATTTGGACAGGGAGTTTATTGTCATGATTCCTGCTTTACTATTTCAAGTCTTGCTGTGCTTTTCTGTTCTTAACATTCATGCTTGCTTCCAAACTGCATACTTAATTGGTACTTAAGCTGAGCACGCTCATTCTCTTAATGAGCAAGTCTTGTCCACCAATCTTTGTCCATGTCATGATCTTGCCATGCCTCTTGTTTCTCCTTCTCCAGGTGTTGCCCCTCATGTCTTGATTTCTTAGCCTTTATATGGATGCGGTGGAAGTTGGCTGGCAGACAGTGTCTCAAGTTCTTGTTTGCAGTTCTTGTTCTATCAAGCGCATGTTCCCAAGTCTTGTTTTCATAGTCATTTTGTATTTAGCCTTCTGCATTCTTAGTCTCATTATCCATTTCTGTTCTTGTTTATATCCCTGGAGTTTCCAGTGGCTTTTGTTTTTTGTTGTTTTCTGATCTTAGTTCTCAGCTCTGTGAAGCTTACCTTAGTTTGTATTTTGCAACCCTTTGGGCCGAGTTTTTTGTTGGCCCTTGTGCCAGTTTTTTTGTTTCAAATTCCCTTTCCCTTCCACCTCGCATTTGGTGTCTTCCTGATCTCGCATCAGTTTTCACTTAATCACTAAGTTCGCAACCTGGCGCATCGTCTTTGTCACACAGTAAAACCGGTGTATGCGAAAAGTCACTATTCTCGGTGGTTTTGGAGATGTGTGAAATTATGCAAATCGCCAACTCCGTAATAATATATAGATAATAATTGCTCATGTAAAAGTTGCACAAATTGCTCAAATAAAAGTTCTGTCATTCATACACTGTTCACCAAATTTGTATAAAAATATTTTCAAATTAAAGCTGAAAGGTTTCCCTCTGAATCGTATGCATCATTTAATTTCAACTCCAATATGCTCTGGTAGGCAGCTAAAATAACAAAAGCATAGTCTATGTTGAAATATTCATGGATCTAATTGTACAACAAATGTGCATTACAAACCCAATTCCAAAATGGATTGGACAAAGTGTAAATTGTGAATAAAATCCAAATGCAATGACTTTCAGATCACATGAGCCAGTATGTTTTTTTGCAATAGAACATAGATAACATTTCAAATGTTGAAACTGAGGCATTTTACAGTTTAATCCACAAGATGAGCTTATTTTAAATTTTCTGGCTGCAACTGTTCTCAAAAAAGTTGGGACACAGGCAAAAAAAGGGCTGAAAAAGCAATTGATATAAGAGAATATAAAAGAACATTTAGCAAGTAATTAAGTTGATAGGCATCATGTCTGTAACATGATTGGCTATAAAAGGGATGTCTTAGAGAGGCTGAGGCTCTCAGAGGTAAAGATGGCCACAGGCTCCCCAACCCGTGAAGCCTTGCATAAAAAAATTGTGGAATACTTTAAAAACAATGCTCCTCAACTTCAAATTGCAAAGGCTTTGAAGATCTCATCATCGACAGTGCATAACATCATCAAAAGATTCAGAGATACTGGAAAAATCTCTGTGCGTAAGGGACAAGGCCTTTTACAGGGATGCCCGTGATCTTCGGGCCCTCAGACGCCACCGCATAACTCACTGGCATGATTCCGTCATTGACATCCCTAAATGGGCCCAGGAAAACTTCAAGAAACCACTGTAGGTAAACACAGTCCGCCATGCCATCCACAGATGCCTCCTAAAACTCTACCAAGCAAAAAGGAAGCCATTGTTGAGCTTGATCTAGAAGCGCTGCCGTGTTCTGTGGGCCAAGGCTCATTTAAAATGGACTGTAGCAAAGTGGCAAAGTAATCTGTGGTCAGACGTGTCCAAATTTGACATTCTTTTTTGAAATCATGGGCATCGTGTCCTCTGGGCTAAAGAGAAAGACCATCCCTCCTGTTATTAGCGTTCAACTCAAAATGCAGCATCTCTGATGGTATGGGGATGCATTAGTGCATATGGTGTGGAACAGATTCATGTTTAAAAAAGCACCATGAATGCTGAAAGATATACAAAGACTTTAAAGCAACATATGCTCCCTTCCAAATGACCTCTATTCCTGGGAAGGCCTTGTGTATTTCAGGAGGACAATGCAAAACCACATACTGCAGCTATTACAACAGCATGGCTTCATATTAAAAGAGTCTGTGTGCTGAACTAGCCTGCCTGCAGTCCTGATCTTTCACCAATTGAGAACATTTGGCATATAATTAAATGAAAAGTCCATCAAAAAAAACCCAAAACTCTCCAGCAGCTGGAAGTTTGTATTAAACAAGAGTGGGATCAAATTACAGTGGCTAAACTCAAGGAACTTGCCTCCTCAATGCCCAGACACCTCCACTCTGTGTTAAAAACAAGAGGGGATGCTACATCATGGTAAACAGGCCCCTGTCTCAACTTTTTTGAGACCTGTAGCAGCCAACAAATTTGAAATGAGCTCATTTTGCAGATAAAATGGTAAAATTTCTCAGTTTCAACATTTGCAATGTTATCTCTGTTCTCTTGTGAATAAAATACTGGCTGATGTGATTTTAAAGTCAATGCATTTTGATTTTATTCACAATTTACACTTTGTCCCAACTATTTTGGAATTGGTGTTGTATATAACTATGTATTCCTATGACTACAATAGTTAAACAAATATAACAACATAGCAATGCCATACATTGCCGTCCAGAATTATTGGCATTGTTCAGTATAAATGAGCTAATTGAGGTGCAAAAAAATGTATTTATTGTCCATGATCCTACTCTTTCATTCTAAATATTAACAAAATCAAACTTTTACTTAAAGCCTCTGGAAACTTGTCTTGACAAAGCAAAAATTCACGTATAATATCAAAATTGAGTGTCTCATAAAGCATCTCCAAAAACTGAGTGAAAATTAACATTCATAACTATTCGAAAACCTAGTTCAAAAACAGCTTATTTTTATGAGCATGATCATTTCTTCATACATAGTCTGTACAGATTCTTCAGATTAAAACAATTACAATGTTTCTTAGCATTCCTTTTCAACTCATTCCACAGATTTTCTATGATGTTTAGGCACAGAGCACTGTGATCGCCTTGGCAAAACCTTTATTGTACGGTCAATTAATCACTTTTGTGTTGATTTTGAGGCCTACATTGGATCACTGTTCTCCAACAGATCACTTTTCTGCTGGAAGGTACAACCACAGCCATTTTAAGCAGAGGCTTCAGGTCTAAAAAAGGCAGTTTGGCTTTCATTTTATATTTTCCGGTATGTGATGGAGTCTATGATACCATTTATCTAAATAAGATTTCCAGGGGCTTTGGAAGTAAAACGGCCCCACACCAGCAAAGATCTGCCACAGATTCACAGTGGGTATCAAATGGTTAACTGTATGGGTATATTTCTGCCTACACCAAATGCACATTTGAGGTTTGTTGCCAAAAAGATCTATTTTGGTCTCATCTCACCATATAACCTGGTCCAACTGAAAGTTCCAGTATGCTTGGCAAGCTGTTGGTGAATTAGTTTGTTGTTGATTGTCAGCAGAGGCTTTTTCTGGTGACTCTCCAGAACAGCTTATGGTGGTGTAGGTGGCCTCTGATGGTGGTGTTAGAAACTTTCTGACCACAAGTCTCAATCTCCGCATTTCTCCTTCTGTGATCCCTAGAGATTATTTTTCCGGTTGAACCATCCTTCTCACTTTGCATGGGGTCAATATACGCAAACGCCCTCTTCCAGGATGATTATTGATGTCTCTTAATGCCTTAAGCTTTTAAATTATTACCCTGATATTGGAAATGGAAATGAGGTTTTTTTTTACTCGATAATTCGGAAATTTTTTAACGTTCATTTCCTGGTTCACTCAGCTAAACAACTTTTTGTTGCACATTGTTGCTATGTTCTTAGGTCTTTCTCATTGTGAGGAATGACAAAGAAAATTTGGATATTGTCAGCTCATATTGATTCTCCATTAAAGCAGGAAGTCATGTTTGACCACATAAGAGTTCCTTATCAAATGGGTCAACTTAAAAATGTTAATTATAACTAGATATATACTTCAGTTAGATTTTAATCATGGGATTTTCTGAGGAGGCCAATAATTCCCATATGTTTTGGGAAAAATATTTATTTCATATAAACTTATTTTCTTTAAATTATTTTGTATGAATGAAAATGTAAGATTTTTGTCAAAATTTTGCGCAAAGGATCAGCAGACATTTTTTCCGCAGCTAGGTTATATATATATATATATATATATATATATATATTAGTCAGCCTTAAACAGAACAGTGCATTAGACAGCATTCTCTGTCACCAGCATCAGCATCTAAATACCAAATGGGGAATATCTATTATATATTCCAAGTATATCCTGGGGGGATATTTCCCCTCTCGGAGAGTTGTTTTACATTTGTGGACTATGTCAATGTGTGCTGTAGCAGATCTGGCAGCATGTGGAAGGCCTAACGCCTCAGAAGAGTGTTGATGTTGATTTTTCCATTATTTTACCACCCGTCTATGTGTGTACACATACAAATAAACGATACTATAAAGTTAAGATGGATCAGAAAACAAAAAAGAATAAATAAGTGGAAAAGAAAAACATTACAACACAAGCAATCATTCTTCAGCCCTCCCAAATAACGAGACCGACAGATGAATTTGGCGCTCTGACGTCACACTCATTCCCACAATGCTCAGTAACACGCCTGCGCACAAGGTACGTGAATATTTGGAGAGCGATCTCAGATCAAAGATGGCGGGCGCCTCCGACCCTCTGGAAGATATGCTCTTCTCCGAGGTGGACGAAAAGGCTGTTAGCGACTTGGTGGGCTCTCTAGAGTCGCAGCTTGTCGGTCAAAGCAACCCAGCAACTCCCCATTCAGAAACTAGGAGTGCTGGCTCTACACGCGCTGCCAATCACCACTTAGGAAGAATGCTACCTGCCCAAGTGGGCACTGTACTAGAGCAGCAACAACAAGGACAACATAAAGCAGGGCTAAATCAGGAGCCCAACTCAAAAGAAACTAACTCCGATAAGATACCGTCTACACTTAGATCTATTTCTCCTTACGAAGAAGCTTCCATCACTTCTGCGGCTGGGGTAAATGCCAACAGCGTCTTGCAATCACATGGAGCATCTAATACCACAACACTGTCTGCATCAGGTCTGGTAACTTTGCCACCTCCGCTGGTAAGCATCAACGCTACCAACAGAGGTAACGTTACTGTTTTGGGTTCAGGTGGGTCCGCAACGGTAACGACAGAGAATGATTCAGTGAAAAATCACATCACTTCGACTGTAAGAACTACTCCTACAGGCGTACAGAGTTTGAACGGTAACAGCGGAGCGGCAACGTTAGTAAACTCTCATTCAAATACAGAGACGAGCGATGTTGCGGGATTCCAAACCGGGGATAGAACTGTGTCATCGGCGAATAACGTTAATACGGTTGTTGACGGCGCCAGGACGGTTAACTCAAATTTAACTACGGCATCATGTGCCAGTACAACCACTTTAGGCGCGTCCGATTTTCCTGTATCTCAAACTGCCGTAACTTCGGATGGCCGCGGGACTCCTACCATAGCCCTGCAGAGACCTCCGAGTCACATCATGGCCAGCATTGCTCAGAATGGGAATGGTAACGTTAATACGGTCTCAACTTTGGTCCAACAAGACACTCGGACAGGTCCCCCTGTTTCCACGGTTACTCAGCTTGTGAACCACAAGAGTGCAGATTCCAGCACTCAAAAATCAGACAGTCCCGTTCAGTCAAAGGTTATTATGTCGACTCAGCCTGGTCCAATCGGTTCAGCAACCAACGCCGTCGCCTCTCCTGCTCCCGTCGTTAACCCTGTCACCAGTCAGCAGCTGGGATCCCTCTCCAATTCTGTGCCCGTAGCCAGTAGTTCCTCAAGTCTCGCTACTGCTACGAAACCAGCTGTAAATATTGTGGGACAGCCGACAGTGAGTATTCGACCCGGGACTCCCTCGCCATCCCCTACTGTGGTAACTGCAACGCAACCTCAACAACTTCGCCCAGGAATGGGTGCTACTCAGAGAATTGTGGCGCCTCAGCTAATTGTAAGACCTCCTCAGCAGCAGACGACCATTCAGCTGCCGCCTGGATTTACCATACCACCGGGTAAGTGTCTTTGCTTTATGTTATGTGCAAAATCACATCTAATTGTGTACGCCAGTTTAATATGGAATTGCATGTTGATTTTGTGAGCACGATTAGAGAACTGGATTTGACAAGAAAAAAAATTCTAAAATAGACACGTTTTCATACATTACTGGAAGGTGTTCTGGATTGGTTAGATTAGTGTTTTAATTGACAGTTTGTGATGTTTACGATGAACTTACTCAATTGCGAGTAACTTTATATTTCAAGTTGACAATCATTCGCAGCCATCTTAAGTTTCAGTTCTTTGGATTGTGTCATTTTAACTTGTCAATGTAAACGTGCACCTAGCCGGTCTCTTTCATATGGTTCTTTTTATTAACTTTTTCTTCCTAATGATTGGAGGCGCGTTGTGCAGCAAACTAAGGGTCCACTCGGTCAGTGGCTCAGAATCAAGTTATAAGGCACTGTATGTACACCTGCGTCATTCCTCTGAAAAGGTCAGGTTTTTTAAACACACACACTCATTTAGGATATATATGTAGTAGAAATAATCACTGTGTCATAGATCTATGTACCTGATCATTGATGATGTTCAGGAGCTCAAAATGTTTGCTGCATCTGCCTTCCTTGCAAAGGCTTTACTTCGAAGACTTTTCAAGCCATTACCTGTCACAGAAGAGCACATGTCATGTAGGTGGCTGATGCATGTAGTAACTACTACAGCCGGCCATCATTAATTGATAGATTTAATTCCATGTCTTGCTGCTCAACTTGGCATTGAAAAGTTGAAGTGCGATCAATATATGCACTTTTTGTTTTATTCTTTATGGAGGGGCCCACTTTCCTGGCATTGTCTGTCATCATTGTCTTTGTCATTGAACATTAAGGTTAATTCAGAAACTTATGCATCTTGATTATCAATTAATTTACCTATGGAGCTGCATTAGATTTCATTTGAAGACAAGATTCTTTATTTGAACCAAAAACAACTTTTCAAGTCCGTTTGTCCGTTAAGATTTGATGACTACCAGTGCCACCAAGCCTATACTTATCAATGTTTATCAAGCCAAATGTTATTGCTGTAAGTGCCCCGTTAGTCTTTTCATCTTTGAGATGATTAGACTTTATTTTCTGGGCAAAACAGAATAATTAAACCCAATTTCTGCTTTTGAATCTTGCCTTTCTGTACAGCTGCGCATCTCCCCAACTAAGCTAACCATTTGATTGGCGACTGAAGAAATAATGATTTTTAACTAATAGGTGGCTAGCATATCTTTGAACGCGGTGAATAAATTCATCCAACATGTTTCAACTTTATATTTTCAAGAAGTTTTATGTACAGTGGGCTGTTGTATGAACGGCTGTTGCAGGACTGGAGAGTATTGGTACCTGTTGTTTGGCAACTTTTGATTGTACCCAAAATTGTATATTTTCATCACTGTGTAGTGGACACTACGGGGAGTTTCAGTGAGCAAACATTAAGTGTTGGTCTGAGAGACTGATACTGCATATGCAAGTAAGAAAATGATTACTCGAATCTGAATGATTGAATGATGTCGCCTTTATCATCTGACACTGAAATAGTTCATACATTTTTGCTCAGAGTGGTCTCTATCTATATCTGTTGAAAATGATATGCAATCAGTACGTGTTAGTGCTTCTCTTACACTGCAATTTAAAGTGTAATGAAAGGTAAGTAACTGTAGGAAAAGTCATGTGAAGTTGGCACCTGTTTATTGTAAAGTCCCTGGAAGTGTGTTGGTTTGTTGGATGTCAAAATTACTTGTTTGAGTCATATTTTATCACAGAACTTGCTTCTTCAGTGTTGAAGCTATATAATGGTGGCACTGTCAGACTCGTGTACTTAGTATGCAAAGCAAATCGTTGTCTAAATGCTAATAGCAATCGACTTTTTCAGGCTATAGAATGAGACTCGGATGTGTACAGTTTTCTATTTTAATAATTTCCATGTAAACAGGTGACAATTAGTTTTCATTGTCTGTAAGGTTGGGAGTACACAATCAGGGCAGGACATTTTATGAAATCAAAGGTGCTCTCAGACGTGCCGCCACCATTTGAACGCCTCCATTTGTGCTCAAAATGTGTTTACAGCTGCTAATGTGAAATTGGACTGATTTGGATGTTTTTGAATGGTCTTTCAGGCAGGTGGATTGATTGATTTTGTACACATGAGTTTTGGGGCAAAGGAATTTCAAGCAGGGTGCTCAGTAGTACATATTTTAGGTCCACCAACAAATCCATGAAGAACAAAGATTGACCTGCAGTGCTCACTCTTCTTCATCCAGTTCCCACATGTTGTTGTGGAAAATTTGGGTAGTTTATAGAAATCGTGCCATTGTGTGGTTGCACTCTTTGTTGCTCACTTGAAAACAAAAATGTGCATACAAGTGTATATCTGCTATATTCCTAATACTTCACTGTACTCCTAATCGATTACATGGTTCAGTCTGACCTAAAAGCTTTATATTGTGGCCGGTGCATGATGTATGAATTCATGCATGCAATTTATCCACTTAAATATTTTCTGTTGCTCATTTTTAACTGTTGAAGGATGTGGTTCTGATTGTCAGATGACTTTAGTTATTAACTATATTAAGTCAGAAATTTTTGTCATTTTATATTTCTGTGGTTTATTTTGACCAAGGTCTCCGGTTGCCTCGTGATTAGGCAGGTTCTTCACATCTTGAACTTACTTCAGGGCTTTACTAGCCACACACTTGGCAACCTCTTTTTATTAGCAGTGACTCCATGCTTTTGTACATGTGAGTAAAACAAGAAATATGGCTCATAAACACTGTTCTGTGCTTTAATATGCACTTATACATAATTGCTAATAAAATGGCTCATTAAGACCAATCAGCTAGCAAGTGTTATCATTTTAAATAGTTGTTCAATTGGTGGCTTAATGAAGAGGCCATTATGGCATTTTACTGTCAGATGACTAATTAACGATTATGAAAGCCAGATTGTTTTTTTAGGCTTCAGTTCTATTATGGGGCTGGTACAGTGTAATTCTGGATAGTTTAGCTTTGTGAAAACCAGGTTTAGTCATTTATAACAAACAGTTCCCCCTTCTTGTAATAGAGCACATGGGATATATAAGTTGAAATCGCACACCATTCTTCCTATTATAAATGTGCCTTTCTTTAATGAAAAGCACTTTTGCACCTGATTGTTAAATAAATGAAAGCAATTGATATTCTAAGTGGGTTTTCTCATGTTGTCCTGTGCATTTGAGGAAGGATGCAGCAAGTATAATTTTTAATGACTAGGAATGTGACATGATGGCGTTGAATCTTAGTGCAGGTGTAAGGTGGGGCTTGACAAACTATTGCGTGCACCCTGCTTTGATTCAGCAAGCCACTCTCAGTAGTTGAATAAGAGGCACCAGAGTCATGATTAATTTATCTTAGGGCTTGAACACTTTGCCTCGTTTATTTTTACAACCGTGTGTACTCAAAGTCTGAAAAAAGCTCATTCAGTTGAACCATAATGCTGCTGTATATTCTGATCTCTAGTGTTCATGAATTGTTTAGATTTGCATTTCCCATGTACGTATACAGTGAGCACCATAATTCATTGAACAGCGATACATTCTTTGTTACTATGATTCTGTTGGCGGAGTCAGTCACTGGATCTGAATCTAATTGAGCAGGCATTTACATGCTGAGGAGGAGACAGAGGGTAAAAAGTCCCCGAAACAAACAGGAACTGAAGATGGCTGCAGTGCAGGGCTGGCAGAGCATCACCAGGGAAGACACCCAGTGTTTGGTGATACCTTTGTATCAGACTTCAGGCAGTCACTACATCCAAAGAATATAATCAAATGTTTAAAAAATGATTTTTTTTAATTCTACATGATGTTGAACTGTCCAGTGTTTAGATGTGCCCAAAATAGTAAGACTATGCACAAAAGGTGCTTTTATGGTTGAAAACATTCTCAAAGTAATTAGGCCAATCTGCACCTCCGCCTCATTTTAATTGTCTTTTTGAGCTCACAGTACTAGAGTACAGAGCCAAAATAAAAGAAATGTGTCACTGTCCAGTGTATTATGAGGCTCTCTGTATATGGGAAGAAATGATGGCTCTCCTCAAATAACTGTGCCTGCTGCAAATGTAGCCTATATTGTATATATATTTTGCCTGCTACTGGTTTCTAAAATAATTTTTCCTTCACCTTCATTTAACCTGCCGGGTCAAAATTTATGTTCTTTTGGAGGACATTTGACTGTGAATAGGGTAGAGGCAAATGCAGGGTTGTTCTTGTCTTTTTTTCCAGAAATGGTGAGTAGTGAGTTATTGTATTTTAACTTTAGTCCTCTTAGTCGCCCATATCTCGTTCCCTGGTGGCCATTTCCCTGTATGCTGGTCCTTGATAAGCATTAACCTAGAGCAGGGGTGTCAAACTGACCCGTAAACGGGCCAAGAGGCTGCAGGTCTTCAATCCTACCAAGCAGAAGCTTACCTGAAAGCACTGTTTTAATCAACTTATCTTGGCCTGCGCAACTGATTAGTTGTATCAGGTGCGCTTCTGCATTGTTGGAATGAAAGCCTACAGCCTCTTGGCCCGTTTACGTGTCAGTTTGACACCCCTGACCTAGAGGCAGGACTAGGGTTAAGTTCTTGCTGGTACCAGATTTTTATTAATTTATGTGATAAATTAATTCACATGTGGCTCCTTTGCTCCGTTACTTTGCTCTCAGACAACCGCTGAAATTGTCCTTATATGACCTAGGTTATTGTGTAACACTGACATAGGCTTTGGATTGAAAGAACGGGGGGGAGGGGAAGAATTGTTCATGATAATTAATGACCATTATTTAGTGGCGTGAAGGTGTATTAAACTAAGGACTTAAATGAATAAAATGCAGAGTGGAACGTATCTCAGAAACTTCACTTACTTTGCTCATTCTCCAGTTAAGCTATCAAGTAAAAAATATCTAAAGATGGCTGATCAATCTGTGTCTATGAGTATTCTCTGGTCTGAACCCCATCAGATATGCCGTTCTAGATATCCCCTGTCTCTCTGGAAATTCACACTGATGGGATAAAATTGTCTCATTTCATGGGGAATATGCAAGTGCATCTAGGCGTTTCCCTGTACTCTTAAGTGCATGCAAGGCGCTCTATGTATCATTGTTGTGTCCTTTCCTGCCTGTAATGTTTTATGTACCCAGTGCTTGTTCTCCTTGTGTGCTGCCCCTCCTGTGATGCAATTAATGGAATTAAGACCTCTAGCAGTCTGCCTTGAAGTGCAATGTGAATGCCTATTTAGAAGCTCATAGTCTAGTTTGAGCTATGGTCAACGCCCCAGTTCTTAAGTGTCTGCTGTCATTACAATATTGTGGCTGTTTATTCCATTATACAACAAGGGAAAATCCATAATGTTTTTGAAAGTGCTCAGCTGGTGTGGTAGAGCTCATTTGGCAGCTTTTAAATGTGAGATATCTGTGTGGTCAGGTGCGGCATGAGTGTGTTACTGGGCTGTGTAAAAGTATTTTCCCCGGGGCCCTTCCTGATTTCTTTTATTTTTGCAAATTTGTGACTTAAATGTTTCAGATCATCAAACTTACATTAATGTGAGACAAAGATAATCCAAGATAATTTGATTTTTTGAAGGGGGAAAAAAAGCTATCAAATCTTCCCTGGCCCTTAGCAAAAAAAGTCATTTCCAACTTGGATAATAAATCCACCAATTAAACAAATTTGTTGATTATTGGATTCAGTTTCACTAGACACGCCCAGCCATGATTACTGCCATTCCGGTTGAATTTATAAATTATTTAAATAGGACATGTTTACAATGTGAAGTAAGCAAAAAGCTGCACATTGATGCAGCAATCTAAAGAAATTCAAGAACAGATGAGAAAGAGAAACAGTTGTTGACATCTATCAGTCTGGAAAGGGTTACAAAGCCATTTCTAGGGCTCTGGTCTCCAGCCAGCCACCGTAATAGCCATGATTTTCAAATGGAGAAACAGTGATGAACCTTCCTTGGTGTGGCTGACCTACCAGATTTCCTCCAAGGGTCCATCAACTTCTGATCCAGGAGATCACAAAAGAACCCAGACTAACATCTAACGGTCAGTCTCACTTGCCTCATCTTAGGCCAGTGTTTACAATTCCACTATCAGAAAGAGACTTGGGGTAAAAAATGGGAAACATGGCTGAGCTGCTAGGCGAAATCCACTGCTGACCAAAAAGAACATAAATGCTTTTCTCACATTTGCTGAAAAACATCTTGATGACTCCCAAGACTTTTTGGATGATATTATGTAGACTGATGAGTCAAAAGTGGAACTTTTTGGACTTTTGAATCTGACATAAATCTAATTGAGGATTCCTCAATAACAAAATCATAACGGTGAAATATGATGGCGGTAATGCGATTATTTGGGACTACATTGCTGCTTCAGGACCTGGGCGACTTACCATAATTGATGGAATTATACATTCTGCCGTCTACTAGAAAGTCCTGAAGGAGAGTGTTTGGGCATCCGTTCATGACCTTGAGCTCAAGCACAGTTGAATAATGCAGCAGGACAACAAAACAAAGCACACACGCAAGTCCACCTCTGTATGGCTCTAAAAAAGAGGAAAAAATGAAGGTTTTGGAGTGGCTTAGTCAAAGTCCCCTCTCGAATCCAGTTGAGATGCTGTTGTATGGCCTAAAACAGACAGTTCATGCTCGAAATTCAGCCAAACTGGAAGATTTATCACAATTCTGCAGGGAGAATGGACCAAAATTGTTCCAGAGACTCCGTGCCAATTCATTATCCTCATGGCATAATTGCCCATCTCATTTATTTATTATTTGAGAGAATGGATTTCTTTTTTCTTTTTAATTTCTTTAGGTTTTGAGAAAAAAGTAAAACGCATTTTTTTTTGCCAACACTCAAAAACAGGCAGCCAATATCTCAATTTGGCAAAAATATGGCTTTAGCAATTATGCTGTGAGGCTAAAAAATTATTGCTGTTGTTGCTGCTGACAGTGGCAAAACCAGTTATTAGTTTAAAGTGGACAATTATTTTTCACATGGATGGCAGAGTTTTTGATTTCCTGTGTACATTCAGTAGTTTAAGTTGTTTAAAAGCTGCATTTTAAACTCACATTGGCCCTCATTTATGTAACTTAATGTAGGATCAGGTGTTGATTCTGATGTAAATATCTGCGTACGCCAGGTGTCACGTCTGATTTAAAGTGTGTATGTCGCTGATTTCGGTGTAGAACTGGTAAATCTGGTAAAAACCTTGATAAATCTGGCGGCTGAACCAACCGTAATTTACATGACACGCCTCTATAAATTCATGCTCTGGGAGGCAAGTCCTGCCCACTTTACGTCATGGACTCTCGAAAGACTGCAAAGAAGAAAGAACTTCACTGAGGAGGAAATATAAATTATCACGTCCATGGTGGAGAAAAACTAAGTAATTTTATATGGAAGCCTTAAGAGTGGCATAAAGGGAGCCCAGAAGGCTTCAGTTTGGAAAACTATTGCTGCTGCGGTGAACACCGTTGGGGTGGAAAACCGGAGTGCAGCAGTGGTCTGGTTTAATTCATTAATAAATTCAATTTCTAGATCCATGATATTTCATGTTATATAGCCTACATAACTGACAATCCAAATGCTTTACATGTAGGTTAAAAAAAAAATGGTCCGATTTAAAGATCGCCACCAAAAAACGGGTTGCGGCGGTCAGCTTAGCAGCGCAAGGACCAGTGGAGGCCAACCAGACACAAACCTCCAGCTGTCACCGTTCGAGGAGTGTGTGGCAGCACTGATAGGCTCCCCCTCCATTGTGGGAGTATGAAGCGGTGAGGACACGGATGAGCTACTTGAGGGTAATTATGTTAAAATACTGTCTACAGAGATAACTGTTCATTGTACTTTAATTAGTAAGGGCATTGCGCTTAATCGAATTGATTGTAATTGTCAGCTGCCTGGCCTGACAAGCAGGTTGTCTCAAAGTATACAAGTTTAATCAATCTCTCAACACAGGTGTCTTATTTATTTGCTCATTTACTTATTTATTTAGCCTATTTTTTCATTTTACTCATAAGAACAACAGCAGCATGACGTCCGCATCGCTGCATATGGTTTGTTATTCATTTTGACAGCTGCTCTCGTTCCTCCATGTTAAACGCTGGTTTCAAATGTGCATATGCCTGGTCAGACGTGGCGTGAGATTTTTGCGTGCCATACACGCACGTTCAGATTGGTAAATGCTAATCCTTGTGGCAGAATTGGCGTACCCATTTTTTTGGTGTACAAACGTTTGATAAATGAGGGCCATTGTCTTTGTCTTATTTAGCTGGATGATCTGAAACATTTAAATAAGATGATCAAAAATAGAGGAAATTGCGAAGGGGACAAATACTTTTTCACGGCCCTTTAAGGGTGGAGATTGGTGGCCTGAGCGACTAGCTAATATGTTGGCAGGTTGTGGAGAGGACTCGTCAATGTAATTTGTTTATTGATGCAAGGAATGTGCCATCTTGGCCAACCTGATTGCTTTCTCTCTGTGAAATATTCTGGTCTGTCCTCCAGCCTATTAGTATTGCAAGATTCTTCTCACATTATCAGGAGTGACAGATTCCTGCCTTCAGTTTTGTTGATAATGAGTATTCACTTGTTTTGTTTTCACTAAGTGTCCATATGTATGAATACATTTTGCTATGCACTTGTAAGCCAGCCTATTGCTGGGGCCATGGATTAGTTCTTTGTCTGTCCTTTGGTTTGTTTGGCATTCGCTTCCTGCCTGTATTTGTATAGTATTCTACAAAACGTTTTTAAATCTTCTGTATGAAGATTACTTGACTAGGCTGCTCATAGAAATATCTCTGTTTGCTTATCTAATTCAGTCCTTAAAGGTCACAGTCGAGTTGAGTGTGCGCATGTAAGCTGCATTATCTTTGACATAGCTTTGACTGCAAGATCTTTTTGTTCTCAGAACATGTTTTCCTGTAAGGTCTGTGTTTGTTGGTGCATTATTTTATCTGATGAGCTGTGATGTGTTAGAGGGGGTCGTCAGGCGAGATCTCTATTATATCTTTAATCAAACTTCCAAGTTACACAAGTCATTTTTATTTTTATTTTATCTTAAAAAAATTGGCGTCTTCAATCCCACACGAATCTGGAATGTCCAATTGGCGAAGTGTTATGGACACAACCGTGCCTTTATGCAACTCATGCTGCCATCTTGAGAGAGCAAAGACTGTGTGCGGCTCTCCTCCGAAGAGTGTGCCTGTCAGCCACTGCCACTTAACACCCATGCTAAACTTTGCAAGCTGTGAACGATGACGGAGGAAACCCAAACCTGTGCAAGCTTAGAATTTTACTGATGAACATCCGGCTGGCCAGCAGGAGGTACTTGAGCAATGAACAGTGCTGTAAACCAGATCAACTGTATCCCACCCATTTCCCGTCAACGTAAAGCCAATCTTGCGCTGCTCTGAAAAGGCTACCAGCTGCATCCAGCACTGGCACAGCTTGGAGTCAAACCCAGGATGTGATGGTCACTACTGCTCCAAGAGGCGGTGCCTTAATCGAGTGAGCCAACTTGGTAGCCTGGGGTGTGCGTTTAAAGAATTTGGCGTACATCCTCCATTGAGTTGGGTTTTGGATTTTACCCCGAGCAGGTTAGTTCACTTTTATGAAGATTAGGCCCATCTGTAATGATGCTTTTCAGTTACTCCTGGGCGGCCCATTTGTTAAGGTTCAGAGTTTATTTAGTTTCAAATTGTTGATAAATTTGAAAACTGGCAGTGCTCAGACAGCACTACTCAGAGCTACTGGCAGAGTGATTCAATTTCAATATGTGCTCCGTCCCTTACTTCACTTTCATTGGTGAAGGCATATTACATTAACAGAACTGAATGCAACTCGATAAAATTACAATATACCTGGAGTATTCCCTGGCCTATAACCCCGGAGCTCTCCAAAATCCAGAGGTCGCAGTGGCTCTGAAGGCTGAAGACGGTGTCTAGGAGGAAACACCAGTGGCAGGGCGTGTGTGTGCTGCTTGTAAACGCATGTCTGTTTGTTACAGGTATGGTACTGGTGCGCACAGAGATGGGGCAGCTGGTGATGGTCCCTCAGCAGGCTCTGGCACAGGCACAAGCTCAGAGTCAGGGTCAGAACAGCATCTCTCCGCGCCCTGCCACCCCCACCTCTGGGGCCACCTTCAGAGTGACCACCACGCAGGTATGTGACAATGCCCCGTCATCTGCCGCTCCCCTCTTCCTGTGTTTTACTTTACATTACAAGCATTTAGCAGACGCTCTTATCATGAGCGACTTGCAGCACAAAGGGCTCTTTAGAAGGACCACAAGTGCTGAAAAGCTTAGAAGGTGGTGGCAGTGTGGCAGCCACAAAACTTGGATTGTGTTGTAATTCTACCACAACAGATAAAGCCACAAATTCTAAAAAACATACATGTACATGCACTGGTGGGCTTATAAGTTGCAACCTGCTAGTTTAAAGCCATGGGCCTATTTTGGGAAGTGGTGCTTGTTTATCTGTGTGTGTGTGTGTGTGTGTGTGTGTGTATACGATGTGTGGTCAAAAAGTTCTAAGATTTCGCTTTTGTTCTGAAGGACGGCATATTTGCATCAGTTCAATATTGTGTCTCCTTCAAAGTTATATTCCCCAGGCCATACACACTTGTTCTCACATGCCTGCCATTTTGTCCAGCAATACTGGACAAACAAAATGGCCAATCCTTGAGGCAGATGGCTATTTAATATTTCTAAATATCTCATGAAGCTCAGTACCTGGTTACTGTTTTGATGCTGATTTAGCCTGCAGGCACTGGAATAGGCCTGGATAATGTATTGATATTCTATTGATACTGAGGCATGATACTGGATAAGATCTGGGGTTTCAGATATCATTTTATTATTTCCTGCCACAAAGTGGTGCAGGGAATCTGTGATTGGGTTCTGTCCGTTCATCCATTTGTCACATGTTTGATGGAGACATGTTTTCTGAAAAACTATATGAGATACAGAAGTCTAGTTTTGCATGCCTGCTTAACCAGTCATGATCTAGCTTGAGTTTGAAAATTCATGACATCGCTGTTCTTTTACGGAGTTATGGCCATTGAATCCAGATATCTTTCTTTGTGCATAGTGTCTAATGGAGACAAGCTTTCTCAGGAAGTATGGTCAACAAATTATTGAAACTTTGCACATCAATTAATGGCCCTTACGGCCCTTGATTGTGGTGGGGGATAGTGATGACCATGTCATCTTGTTGTGACATGACTGAAGTGTTGTCTGTTCTGATTTAAACGTTGTGTTACAGAAAAGGGGTGCAGTTTTTATGCACATATTAGGCTGTTGTTGCTGTTGCAAGTACCTCCTTGGTCATCATATCCGCATTACTAATAGCTGTTTATCAAAAATCATATGTAAATATACTGTGAAAGCACCAATAGTGATCCATGCAATATTGCCTCAATATCGATATCGAGGTCAAAAATATTGTTTTTATTTGAGTTTGTCAGTATCACCCAGCCCTACACTAGAGGCGATTTTGAGTCTTTGATCGGTTGATGCGGTGGTATAAAAAAATTGCAATCATAATTTTGTTTTATCTTAGTTGAGATAAAACGGGTTGATTCAGACTTTGTAGTTCTGGTAACGAAACCAACTTCTGTCGAGACATTTTTATACATTTCTTTTCTTTTATGGCATAAGTGTAGTATTCTTCCCATAGCCCAGCTAATGACATATTTTTCATATTACCTAAGGTATATGTCACTTTTGCGAAAATTTCATTGGCTGAGGGTGTGGGGAAAAAATCACTATGCGCTACGTCACTGTTAATATTCCATCAAACTGTAGTGTAACGTTGGTTAAATTGGTATGGCTCAGCGCTGTAGCAAGCTAGCTAAGTGCCAGTAGCATAACTAAGTTCATGTTACTTAGCTAGCTAGATTGCGTGTACGAATTACTTTTTCATAACCATTGTGAAAGATTATTTTGTTAGCTAGCTACTCAGTTCACTGAATTCGCTTACCATTGCTAGTTCAGCCGTGAACATCTGCGACTCAGTGACTGTCTATGTTACCAGAGCGATGGACTTGGCTCGTTGCCAGCATATAATGGGTGCTCATGGAAATGACATTTGTTTTCTGTAAAATTTTGCGATTCACTTTCATGATAAACAGAATCTTACACTCTTGGTTGCTTCTTTAGAAAGATATGAAGCTCGATGAGTAAATTCTTTGTTTGCAGCTCAGTAAAACTTGCAACAAATGCAAAATGAACTGCACTCATATCATAAGTTTTTCATATGACACCCCTACTCGTGTAAAATCCTTTATATATTGGATGGGTGTTATATGTCAGTCCAGTGCTGATCTGCTTTCTTTTTCAAGCAATTCAATGTGGTGTGGTTAATTGTAATAATTGCATCTCTCCGACGACTATCGTTTAGTTCCGGGGCCACTGCCGCCGCCACAGAGATTTTCTGTTCCAGGCTCTGGAGGCATCAGAGCTTATAAGATTTTTCTCTAAGTTTGCATAGTCAAAGATGTTTATTTGGCAATGCTCAAGATCAATTCTCGGCAATTTGCGACATCCAGTATGGCCAACGGAGGCCATTTTGTCGAAAAAAAATTTTTTTTTTTTTTGCAGATTTTGTGTTTTCTGCTCATTTTGAGCCACATTTACATTTTTATATATATACACATGTACAGGGATACATATTAATGTCATGGCAAGAGTAAAAACAGTAACATTACTGCTATAAAAATTTGCAAGTGATCTCTCATGGGGATCAGGGGAGATGCACGACTCGGTCCCTGTGGCAACCGAGTTATCTAGTTATTGTAGTGAATTTCTTGCATCAAAATTATAACATCATACATCCATTTCATAATCATGCATTAAGGCTTCATTCTTTGGAGTCAAATTTTAGGTTTGCTGTCTTATTATTTTCTAGCCCTGTTTGTGAAACCCATTTCTCGTCATACTCTGTCTCCCACTTTGCTGGGAGCACGTGCAGTGATCTGTCCTCTGTAAAATGCACCAACAACTCCCCTTCCTTTCACTCTGCAGTCCTCCAGCTGATCAGACGCGCGCAATTGGCTAGTGATACTGGCACAGACAGAATACTGCTGTCTCATTGGCTGCGCGAGCCAGTATTTAGCAAAGACAGTAAATGCTGCTTCACTGCTCCAGTGACCTCATACCTCTCTGTGCACACCAGGGGTGTCAGATCCCAGGGCTGGAGGATCACAGTGTCGACTGGTGTTTGTTTTTCCTGCTCATTTATTGGTGAAAGACTCTACACACCTTATTCTCAAAATTTTAATTGGCTGGTGTTTTGCTAGGAAACCGCAGAAGCCTGCAGACATTGGACTGGAATTTGACTCCCCCTGGCGAACACGATACAAGTTTATGTTTGTGCAACACATCGGAGAGGGCAAAATGCAAACTGTGTTCATGAGGAGAAAAACCACTTTTGCCCATCTGATTTATATTCTTGGTAGAACATTTTGGTGGACAATTTGCCCGCATATGGATTAGAACTGTGTTTGTTTCACGTTGCAACTTTTTCCAATATCCTGCTTCTTCTTGCCATACACCCACAGGGCGTAATATCTTGAGAAAGGGACATTATAATGGAGACAAAAAGATTCTATTGTTGGGTCTTGTTTTGCCTGCCTTTAATTTATTTCCGGTCTGAAACTGCATTGTAAAGGAATTTGGCGTCTCAGGGCAGGAGATCGGAAAGCGTTCAAAGCAACGCAGGCAGTAGAGTAGTGTGTTTGTTTTCATTCACACCCAGCTGTGACCATCGGAGCTTTCACACAGATTTGAACAAACTCCTCCTTTTGCCTGACAAATTTGAATAGATTTGGATGTGCCATTTCAACGTCTTCTGGAGAGCCTTTGAAGTGCACTAAACACTCTGACTCTGATGGGAAGTGCCAATACATTTGCTCAGTTGACAAGGATGGGGAGAAGAAAAAAAAAAAAAAAAAAAAAGCATCATCACCAAAATTACTGGTTTTCCCACCGATGGTGAGTGATGGCTGTTGTCCACGATGCGCCGAGTCAGAGTTCCGGGTGGGGTGGTTGGCTGGAGATGTTACGAACACGAGCGCTGAGGTGTGGTGAAAGAGCCACTTTGGCCATCTGTTCTCCTGCTTTGAAATGAGTCTTTGGCACTTGCGGGAAGACCCACAGGAGGCCCCTCGCTGGCGGAGCTGCTGTGATTGTGTCCAGCTCTGTCCTGCTCTCGGCTTCCATTATCCGGTCACCTCTGAGCAGCTGTTTACCTGAGATAATGCCTGCCAAGGTCTCCGCTGCAGGTGGCATGGCTAATTACCTGTTTGAGGGAATTAGACTGATGGGTGGATTACTTCAGGTGCACGCAGGATGATCTCTGGAAATGATGGGTGTTTACTGCCATCTAGCTGCCTCAGGATTGTACCTGCATTGTAAAGGTCCTGAAAACTGGTTTAGACTTTACGCTGCTACTCTACCACGGCCAATAATGGGTCATTGAGCTCCTGCCCCCCCCCGTTTTCGATGCCTGTTTGGAAATTTGTGTGTACAGTTGCGGTTTAAGAAGTATGACGTATTTTAACCGGACAGTCCATTTAAACATGCGCTGCTCTTGATGCTGTGAGATGCGGTCAAAAAGACTGCAGCGTTTCTGCATTTGAGACCAACTGTCCTGTCTGAGGCATGAAAGATACTGTGGAGTGGAGATCTACACACTCACCGTGGTCAAAAGCGACGACAGTGCAGCTTTGAACCATGAGCAAAGCATTGTTATGCTTTAACCTGCTTCCCCATGGATAATGCAGTTATAATAGATTATTTTTGTGGCCAATGCTAGGGAAAATTTTTATATAGTTTATAGCTTTTCCTATAGTTTATAGTTCATTCATATAGTTTTTCACCTGTCCGTCTGTCTGCACTTTTTTCCCCATTCCCTTTTGATCGGCTCATGATAGGACTTTGATACCTGCCATATGCATTGATTGTGAGAAGGAATTTCAGATGGGGTCATGACTTTTGACCTTGTGACCTTGACCTTGGAGCATTACGTTTGGTGACGAAAACTTTAACATGGGCCATAACTTTTCATTAGCTAGTAATAGGCATTTGATACCTGCCTATGTATTCCTTAGGACAAGGCCTTTCTGATGAGGTAATGAATGTTGACCTTGTGACCTTAACCTTTAACCTTTGACTCATGATAGGCCTTTTATGGTTAGCATGTGCATGTTACGCACGGGGGCATCAGTGTTTCACAAACACATCTTGTTTTGTTTGGCTTTTATGTTTTTTGTTGGACTGCAGTAAAGTGGAGGGCTGCTCTATGACCGTCAGATGACTGAGTGATGAAGTTGCGCTACTGATCACATGAGTTTTGGTTGCCTTACTGGCTGCTTTTTGATGCCCCCAAGTTATGCCTCCGAGTTTTTGGCAAAAGATTAACATGTAACGTGTAATGTGAGTGTTGCACTTTTCTGCTAATGCTAATTGTTGCAGTTGCAAGCTAATAAGATGACAGAAACTTGTTATTTAATCTAAACAGCTTTTCGCACCATCGTGCACACTTGAATACAACCACAAAGTGTGAAAATTTAACTTTCACAAGGATAAAAATGTTAGCAGTGTGGAAGTTTTACCTAGTGCGTGAGGTAAATTAATGAGGCAGGATGTTTTATTTGCGCAGCACAGATATCGAGAGAAGGGGCGAAAGCTAGTTTGTTCAACAATTGCAACCTAATAAAACATTTTGACATTTCGAGCAATGTCAGTAAAACTGTTTTCAACACCAGTAATTACTTTGTGGTTTCCTCAAATATTGAAGTGCTCTTTTTGGTACTTGGTATTAGCAAGTTCCTGAAAGCGAGTATTTGTACCTGGTGTGAAAAAGATGGTGTCTGTACATCCATAATTTTGATGTACTGGATCAGTGGAAAAACTTGCTGCATTTGAACAATAGGGACACAAATGAATTGGCCACAAGGGAAATGACGTTCTGTAGTTTTGGTGGTGAACATTTATCATTTTCATGTCATGTTTTACTTCAGTGTATCACCAGTTATCCTCTCTTCTCTGTTCATCCATGTCACTTTGGTATAGATCTGCTGCCAGGTAGTGACTCACATGGTGTGCATTGCATTTCATACCAGAGTCACTCGGTCCAGGGCCGCAGCCAGTCCTCTTCTGTAATGCAGCTGGTGTACATTGGGCCTATGTTGGTGAAGTTTTTTTCCAGGAGCATTTCACATGGTCTCTAATGTTTGGAAGCTGTTTCTTAAAGATGCATCAGGTATTATTTGTGGAGAACAAAAGGAGAAAGGCTGTCTGTTCGCCCCATGGCAGCTGTTATTCTTATTGCCCTTAAAATTATTGCGATTCCATTTATTGCCAGCATTAAATGCAGCAATTGGTGAACTTTATGCAAAAATTCTATCTGCAGCCCCAATCTCCCCCCTCATCTCGCCTTCATCTCTGATAAGGGCAAATGCACATGCCACTGTGACATCATCATGCAGATTTTACATTTTGAATTGGAACCAAACCCCAAATCAGAACAAGCTGCCTGGGAAGGCATCATAAATTAATATTCAAACAAAGCAGTGATTTGTAAATCATCTGTGACCTGCGTTACATTTATAACGACACATCGGCACATTTTTTGATGTTTCATTATGGGCGTTTTATTGATTCAAAGTAAATATTTATTTCAATTTTGATTCTTTAAATATTTTTCGAAGAAGTTTGGACAGCGAAGTATTTACTAGTATGGAATTTTGCCATTCCTTTTTGCTACACTTAATAAATATCTATGGACTGAAGACACCATGTGATAAGGTATTTCAGGTTTAATTTTGTCCCATTTTTCCTGCAAAAAATTAAGCTGTGCAACAGTGTGGGGTCTTTATTTTATTTTGTTAAAATGTGCCGCGCATTTTGTTGGAGACAAGTCAGGTCAGCAGGCAGGCTTGGCCAGCACCCGCTGCCTCCTCTTTCGTGGCCATACCTTTGTCATGTAGAATGCCCTTTTGCAATGTCTTGTTGAAATATATAAGGGCATCCCTGGAGAAAAATGCCACTTTGAAGGCAGCATGTGTTTCTGCAAAATCTCAGTGTACTTTTCAGCATAAATGGCGTCTTTACAGAAATGTTCGTTTCGCACTGACACAACCCCATACCATTGCAGAGCATGACTTTTAGACTCATTGCTGGTAACAGTCTTGATGGTCCTCCTCTTCTTTAGTGAGGAGCATTTGGTTTCCATATCTTCTCAAAAAAGTCCTGAAATATTGATTTGTCTGACAACCAAACTCATTTGTACTGTGGGATGGTCTATCCCTCAGAGGCCAGGGAAGTAGAAGATGCTTCTGAGTACTGTTAACATAAAGCATAAACAGTATTTTGTTTTCATATTATTTCCAATGAAATGCTAGTCAAATTAAATTTTGAAATCACTGTTCTCTCTTTATATGTGCCTCTTTTTTCAAGTTGGGGTTGTACAATTAACATGTAAAATAAAAATTTGACAAAAAGTTTGAATTAAAATCGACAGCCCTCGTGCAGTCCTCATGTTCGTCTTCACAGTCCAGGCATATACTAGGTTTTAACCCTGTGTTTTTTTAGTTTGGCCTTTATACATTCAAATAATTATACATTTATTTCTAGGGTCATGAATACAATTTTTGGCCTAGCTCTTCTGTGTTGTTTGGTCTGAAGGCCCCATTTTAACCAATAATTCATTGTCTTAAATACATTTTTTAAAAAGAAAAAGAATGCAGTATTTTTTTTTAGTTGATACCGTACTCCGCCAACTTGGCTTGGGAGAAACATGTTCAAGAACACATTTTTAATGTGGCATATGCTGCACTCCCGCTGACATTCAAGTCCAAAAAGTGAACAGGAGTGCACAAGGAGTAAGTTATTAACTCCAAGCGGAGAATCAGTGGCTGTCATTAATTTTAGTTAGTTAGTTTTTTCCAATATCGTCATTGTGCCTTTTCTGGGATGTAGCCTCTAGAGGGCAGTAGTTAACCATTTTTATATGGCTTTCAAACTAATGAATTTGAGAGCCGCATATTTCTTATTCCCTCTGTATACATATTATTTAGGCCGAAGAATATATGTTATTTGTTTTTTTTTCCCAGTGCTTTGGGAAAGACTTCTCGCATTATTAGGGTCAGTACCGTAATCATTTTTCACTGGAATAATAAAAGACAGAATATTGAGCAGTTGAGTCCAGTTCTGTCTCGGTGTTCCTTTTCGGCGTGGAAAATTGCTCTGGGCATTAAAATGCTGCTGAAATCATAAAGCATTTGGCAGAAAATACTTAATGTATTTTGTAATTTGCCCCCTTTCTGACTGAAATGCCTGTACATTAAAAATTCCCCCTTTTTACACATTTAAATAGCAGACCCGGGTCCTGTGTTAGATTTCTTGACATGTCATGACCGTTTCCTGTTGTTTGATGTATATAGTTACCAGTTCCTTGGCATGCTGTTTCGTGATCTACTTTAATTGACTACTTACAGTCGTTTTTTGGTTAGTTCAGGATCAGAAAACAAAGCTAACAATAACCCACTCCAGCACTGTGTATTATTTTTTTTTTTTAAATGCTGCCTGTCGTCATTCCAAGCGATGCGCTTTGAACTCCTCAGCCTTGTACATTTTGGGGCAGATGAGGGCAGGCTCTGTAATGGCGGGCGGCGGATTGATTGACACGTGTCGGCGAAATGCTCTGCCGCAGCCAGCGCTGGTGGAGTGTATGTGTTGTGTAATCTGCTGTATACCTACGGGCTGTGTGTGCGGCCGGCTGTCAGCAGATCTCCTGCTGAGCTCGACTGGTCCCACACATCGAGTCCCCGCTATAGGGGATTAGGGAGAGCCGTACGCTGCCAGACTGCTCTAAATGCTAGTGCATGGCTGAGGTCTGGGTGCTAGTTCTACATGTAGAATCCAATTGTGAATTGGCTGCCAACCGTGATTGTTTTGTCTCCGAGATATTGGAGACTTGAAGAGTGTCATCTTGAGGATTTTTTGAGGCTTTTATCAGTTAATAATGAAATTTGGTTAAAGTGAAATGTTGCCAGAACTCTGCAAATTTGTGTTGTGTATACATGAATTTTAGAATGATCTCATGTGCAAAGTTCTAATGTACCTGACAGTACCTCTTCAAAGTCTGGCTGTTGCTCTTGTGCAGTGGCTGTAGAGCACACAGCTCTCCTGTGGACTGGTAAGACCAGCTTGTCACTTTTGATATTAATTCAGTTTGACCCTTATTTGCACTTGCTGCTTCTTTTTTCCGCACTATCATGTGTAGAATTGTCTGTATAGAGGATATTCTGACTGAAACCTTTGTCGCTAATTACTTGTAATTGAACTAATTAACTGTGGTGAATATCTGATTCATTAGAAACCGCTGCTATTGGTATCATTTGAAATGTTGAAATCGGGTATATTTTTTATTTGGACCAGGCGAGAATCAAAAGTTGCATTTTTATTTTGCATGAAACACTTTCTGATGGACTTGCTAGAAGGCTCCAGATCTCAGAATATATCTCTTCTTTATTGTGAGATCAGACTTCCACTGAGTTTGTAAATATTTTTAACATGGTGCTCACGATGATGAATTGGTAATAGCTAGCAATGGGACTTTTCCTAGGGGTGGAGCTTGTATATGGGTGTGGGAGGAGCTTCTGGCGACGAGTATCGGCATAGCTTTTCCCCATCCTTGTTTAGCTTTTCCCAATATCTTTTTATTTGATGAAGACAGCAAATTGTGAGGCATTGCCTGAGCTGTGTCATGTGATTTGTCCTGGCTGGCTGTGAGGACGGCACCCCCTGCTGCTCTGGGGGACTCATGCTACACGTTTGCCAAACAGTGTGTGGCGGGTGCTTGTAAACTGCAATTTACCAGCAGCTCTTCCGAACAAGCCTGCCACCACAGCATGTACATTCCCACTCACTCACACACACGGTCTCGTGTACACACACTTACACACATGCGTGCTCACACACGTTCTCGTGTAGTAGCATGTTCTCTTGTGCACTTTCACTCTCTGTGTTTGTTGCAGCATATCCACATTGTCACTGGCCACTGAACTCTGCAGGTCATCCGTGGGACAGATGAGGTCAGCCCCTGGACCTGGTGATGGTGTTGAAGTTTTAAACACTGCTTAAAAAAAGCCTTCAGCTGTGGGGGGGGGGGGCGGCAGTGACGGCTCGTGTTGTCTTAGTGGAGTGTGCTGATCCAGTCCTCAGTATCTCTCCATTTCTGATCTGGTCATGTTTAATAACCCTCCTCCCTCTACTCTCCCTGCAGCCTACAATCACCTCCCAGGCCCTACGTCCAGGCCCCCCCGTCCAGGCAAAGATGGTACAGTCTCCCGCACCGGCAGGCAGCCCCGCCCTTCAGGTCTCCATGGCCACAGCCCCGCCCGTGAGCTGCTTCTCGTCTTTTACCCCTCACAGCCGTGCCGCTGTTCTGCATCCCAGGGCTCAGGGCGCCACAGGAAATGCCACATACTGTCACCATCAGAGACATCCATTATTAATGAGTCTTCGCTCATTTTAACTCGGGGGCCCATCAAAATGACCAAACTTTAGCCAATTTCTGCCTATTGAGTTACGGTTTCTCACTGAATAAGTCTAAAATGATAAAAATGTTTCCCCCAGTAACTGCATTTGCTGAAGCTGTGTTAAAGTGCTACTGGATGCAGCAGGAGATTGAGAAAGATGTTCTCTTGATGTTAAGGCCTGTCAGGGGCGTCCTCGAGGCCGTGAGTTTTGGGCGGCCCTTGTCTGCGGACGTTAGCGTATCGCGTGTGACGCGGGAGGCCTGCCGTTGGCCCCCTCTCTCCATGGCCTTGCCGGGAGGGCAGGAGTCGAGTCCTGTTTGTCACCCCCGTTTGTGCTCCTCTCTCCCAGAAACCAGCGGTGACGGGGGGCTCGCTGGCCCCCTCGGCGGCGGTGACGGCACCCCAGCAGCCCCCGGCGGCGATGGGGGGAGGACAGAGCGGCCCCCAGGTGGGGCCCCAGCCCACGCAGAGCACCACGCCCGTCATCTCTGCTACCCCGGCCCCCGGAGCGTCCGTCATCTCACAGGTCTGGCCCCTCCCCAGGCCCCCAGGGCTCTCGTCGGCTTACCAGCGCTCTTTACTCTCTACACTACACTGAGTCTTCGCACACTCGTCTCTGCCCAACGCAGGGCCTACATACACTCTCCTCTGCACTAAACAGGGCCTTTACACACACACTCCTCTGTACACTACACAGGGCCTTCACACTCTCCCCTCCACACTACACAGGGCCGTCACACACTCCTCTCTGCACTAAACTGGGCCTTCACACTCTCCTCTGTACACTACACAAGGCCTTCACACACTGCCCTCCACACTATGCAGGGCCCTCATACACTGCTTTGTGTACTACAGAAGGCCCTCACACGCTCCCCTCTGGACATGCATTCACAATCCACAGGTCTATAATGGGTCTGCATTCGACTGAGCCCTGGTCTGAATCTGTGCTGCCATTGTGCAGCAGAGCATTGTATGCCAGTAAATAGCACTGTCCTGAAGTAACAGAGTAACATTAAAAAGTGGGACTAATTTCCGTTCGATTCCGTGACCGTCTCAGCAGACTGTGTATCGCTCTTAGAACTGCCACAGTTCTTCACCTGTCATTTGACTGGAATGAGGTTTACCAGAGTTCACAGAAATTTCAGTTTTTCTGTCAATGCCGATTTAAAGTACCACGTAATTGTAGATGTTGTTTTTAGAATTTGGGTTCTTCCACTGTATGAATGCCTGGCCCCCTAGGATTGTGGACTTCTATAAGAACTCTCCTTCCCCTCCTCACGTCTCTGTCTACGTTCTCCAGTATACTGCGTATATTACATGGGTGTAGTGTACCATCTTTGTATGAGTGTTTGTTGCTTTGCGGTGTTCGACAGTAACAACAGGCAGGTATAATGATGAAAGGTGTTTGAGATATATGAAACTATTAGGCAGGGACTGAACAGCGACTGTGGGCGACGCGTATGCGCTCTTAAACCCGGAATATAAAAACGCGGCACCTCTCTGGAGGAGCGCTTGCGTTTTGGGAATCTGGAGCTCACCGTACCCTCGCTTTCCTGCCAGGAGATGCAGGAAAACGTGAAGAAATGCAAGAACTTCTTGGCCACGTTGATAAAGCTGGCTTCCCACAACTCGCCGTCCCCGGAAACGTCCCGCAATGTGAAGGCGCTGGTGCAGGACCTGTTGGTGAGTCTGCCGTCACGGTGTGTTTTTGTGCGAGAGAATCGCCTCCCTCAGTCTTAATATCCTGTGCTGTATTTCAGGGATATTCGCTCTCATATGCTCAAGTAGCACGTGTACGGATATCTCTCCCTGTTTATCTGTTCTTTATAGGACTCATTGATGGGATTAAAAGCTGTTTCAATAACTTGTTAAAATACCCGGCTAAATTTCTACACTGCGGATTATGCTCAGGTGCTTGTTATTATGCTTTATTTTTCCTGACAGCAGTCTTGTGTTTTCTTTTACTGAAGAAATGAGTTGTAAAAAGAGAACTCATGGCCTTTTTTGAAGTACCTTTTGTGAGGTTAGTCTTTGTTACTGTGTGCAAATTTTTCAGACTCTTTGCAAGTAACAATTTAACCTCCTGAGGCATACCTAAGGTGTACCTTAATGTGGAATAATAATTTATATTTAGTCAAAGAATAAACATTCTGCACGGTTAAAATGTTTTTTTTTTTTTTTTTTGGGGGGGGGTGCTAATTCCTTGTTGAAAGCCATGCCACTCAAGGCCCAAGCTGAACCCAGGAGGCAGCCAAGTCGTTGATTGGGTCAGTAGGCTTGTCACTTAGTGTATTTGTTCGGGTGCGTGGCTCAGTTCTTGAAATGGCAAATTGTTTCAGAGGCTATGGAATTCCCAGGGCAGTATGGGAATATTTTTTAACGATAAAGTTTATTCAGTGGACTGCTGACCTGTAATTTTTTTGACTTTATTATTACATGAGGATTCAGCGCCCATTCACCGTTTTTGAGGGTTGAGTGTGTTTTTTCAGACTTTTTTGTACATTTTTAAACTGCAAATGGATTGTTCCGGGAAGAGTGCCAGCGATGCATCTGATTCTTTGGATGTTTTGGTCAGTGGAAACAAAATGCTTGCGCAAACTGGAGAGAAGTCCTCAGCAAAATGCTCAGTTTGGTGCCGTTATGAAAAATATTTGTCCTTCAAAAGTGTGACAAAGAGTGTTATTTCTGCGAAGAACACCAACTTGCGATACATGATGGATGCATGGGAAATTGAATATCTGACACTGAAAGAGAGACTTAAAAATTACATTGCTCATAGGCCATCTTTGGAAATGCTCTTTATTGATTGTATGATCTGGCAGTTTGTGAAAGGCCCTGCTACAGAACAGCCGTCGAACTGGTAAGCGCTGCCAAAATTTCAAAAAGTTCATATTATGAAGGTTGCTCACAGTTCATCTGTTTTGGCCTGTTCCACTTACTCTTTTCTTTCTTGCCTCGGGTTGACTCTGTTGGGTGTTTGTGAATAACAGAACTTAACTTGGGTTATTACATTTTAAGAGGAGAATAGCTAGCTATATTTTGTGGCAATGTGACACACAAAGTGACATTTGCTGTCCTCAAGTTCAAAATATACAGGTGCTGGCCAGTAAATTAGAATATCATCAAATAGTTGAATTATTTCAGTTATTCCTTTCAAAAAGTGAAACTTGTATACTGTATACTTTCCTTCCACACAGACTGATATATTTCAAGTGTTTATTCATTTTAGTTTTGATTATTATAACTGACAGCTAATGAGAACACCAAATTCACTATCTCAGAAAATTAGAATATTTTGACAAGGTTCAATATAGAAGACACTTGGTGCCACACTAATCAGCTGATTAACTCAAAACACCTGCGAAGGCCTTTATATGGTCTCACAGTGTTGTTCTGACGGCTACACAATCATGGGGAAGACTTCTGACTTGTCAGTTGTCCAGAAGACGACCATTGACATCTTGCACAAGGAGGGCAAGACACAAAAGGTGATTGCTAAAGCGGCTGGCTGTTCGCTGAGCTCTGTGTCCAAGCACATTAATAGACAGGTGAAGGGACGGAAGAAATGTGGTAGAAAAAAGTGCACAAGTGATAGAGATATCCGCACCCTGGAGAGAATTGTGAAGTAAAACCCATTCAAGAATGTTGGGGAGATTCACAAAGAGTGGACAGCAGCTGGAGTCAGCGCTTCAAGAACCACCACGAAGAGTCGCATGACAGACATGGGTTTCAGCTGTCGCATTCCTTGTGTCAAGCCACTCTTGAACAGGAAACAGCATAAGAAGCGTCTCGCCTGGGCTAAGGACAAAAAGGACTGGACTGCTGATGAGTGGTCCAGAGTTATGTTCTCTGATGAGAGTAAATTTTGCATTTCCTTTGGAAATCAAGGGCCCAGAGTCTGGAGGAAGAGCAGAGAAGCACAGAATCCACATTGCATGAAGTCCAGTGTGAAGTTTCCACTGTCAGTGATGGTGTGGGGCGCTATGTCATCTGCCGGTGTTGGCCCACTCTGTTTTCTGAGGTCCAAGGTCAATGCAGCTGTCTACCAGGAGGTTTTAGAGCACTTCATGCTTCCTGCTGCTGACCAACTTTATGGAGATGCAGATTTTAATTTCCAACAGGACTTGGCACCTGCACACAGTGCCAAAACCACCAGTACCTGGTTAAAGGACCATGGTATCCCTGTCCTTGATTGGCTAGCAAACTCGCCTGACCTTAACCCCATAGAAAATCTATGGGGTATTGTTAAGAGGAAGATGCAATGCGCCAGACCCAACAATGCAGAAGAGCTGAAGGCGACCATCAGAGCAACCTGGGCTCTCATAACACCTGAGCAGTGCCACCAACTGATCGACTCCATGCCACGCCGCATTAATGCTGTAATTGAGGCAAAAGGAGCCCCGACCAAGTATTGAGTGCTGTACATGCTCATACTTTTCATGTTCATACTTTTCAGTTGGCCAACATTTCTAAAAATCCTTTTTTTCATTGGCCTTAAGTAATATTCTAATTTTTTGAGATACCGAATTTGGAGTTTTCATTAGTTGTCACTTATAAATATCAAAATGAAAAGAAATAAACATTTGAAATACATCAGTCTGTGTGCAATGCATGAATATAATGAACAAGTTTCACATTTTGAATGGAATAACTGAAATAATTCAACTATTTGATGATATTCTAATTTACTGGCCAGCACCTGTATAGTTCTAAAAGTACATTAATGTTGTTGTTGCGCTCATGTTGGACTTGGTGGTAATACCAATTGCGAATTCGACGAAGGCAAATTCATTGAAAGTTGTTGCGTTTTTGCCATGCTATATTTGGGTGTTTTATATGCGACCTAGCTTTCACCGCAGCTTGCCACTGTTTCTCCAAGCCCCACTCAAACTGAGGATTGACCATGTAACTTTGACATTCTAAAAGCTGTATCCTATTCCGAACATTTTGTTGGGGTTGTATTAGCATTTAGTTAATCATTTCGGTTCCTGGTCAATGTCACTAGCTGTGTTTCATTAGTACACATCTGCTTCAGTGTTTGAGCTTTTTACCGGGTAGTTTGAGCTTTGTTGGCTAGCTAGCTAACAACATCATCAACTGATTTGATCGATCACTAACCAACCTTTCAATCTCGTTACCATTTTGCAGTAGTTGGCTAGCTTGCCATTATTACCGTACAAGCGAACTGTAGCCTAATTGGCTAGCTGGCTAGCTTGCTGTTATTACTGAACAAGCTGATTGAAGCCTAATTATCAAGCAAGCTAGCTAGCGAGCTGTTATTACAGTGCAAGCACAGAATGGTATAACAGCTGCTAACGTTACTTCTGTAATGATCATTGAGTTTGCCCGATTGGATGACAAATTGAGCAATTTGAGATCTGGCGAGATCACAAATCCGCTCATGTGGTAGGTTGGTTGGTTAAATCATCAAACTTGTTTTAAGTGTAATCCTACCACAGAATTTGAAATGCTCAGAGTAGGCTCATTTATTTCTGATAATACTTCGCTACTGGGAAAACTACACAGAAGACTCAAATGACGCAAATTGACGTGGAGGGACGAGATTTCCTATGACACCAGCTGATCTGGATGGCCCCATTGACTGTACAGTTCATGGATGGCCCAGAAAAAGGTATCACCAAGTTTTTCCATAAGTAGGTTCAAAGTCAGAGAAAGCATTTGTCATGTCGTTATGTCAGTGTCACATAAATATCCTCTATCTGCTGGTTGCTGTTCTTTATTGGAGTTACATCACACTCATATTGAGATACGCTTTCAGTCCCAGGAGGCTGTGTTTTTATAGCCGCAGCATTACCTCAAATGGAAAGTGTCTCGATCTTATGCATAATTTTTTGTGTCGCCTGCGAAGCATAGCGGCACATAGGGATCACTTTGTCCAGCGTCTGTCTGTCCGGTAGTCACACTTTCAGGTGGTAGTCACGCTTTCACATAAGCTTCGCAGGCGACACGTGTTCACCTGAACACTCTAGTTATACATTTCCCTGTAATTCAGCAGGACATATTTGAAGTCATTGGAAGCCTTGAGATCTCCGCTAGATTATAAAATAGGCCTCAAGTTTCACAGGTTTGAATATTACAGCTGTATATATGTGGGTCCGCAGATTTTATGGGGTTAGACATTCATTATGTATTTAAATTCCATGGTCATTAGAAGCAACTGAAGTTCCTGATGCAGAACTTACTCGCTGATTTGTGCTGAAATATTATCGGGTTTAATGTTGACAATTGACTCCTCATCTGTTGCAATACACAAATCTGTCTGCTGATAGCAGCAAGTAGCTCCTTCCTGAATGGTGGCATTTCAGTCCCCTTGCTCGAAAATGTCACTGCTTGGCTCATCTGTCTAGAAGAAAAAGCAAAAACGGAGTCTTTTGTGATTTTTTTTTTTTTTTGTCTTGTATTCTTTTGAACAGTTGATTGGACATGTCAGCTTGTTCATCACTGACCTCCTCTTACCTTTTGCAGGATACCAAGATTGAGCCCGAAGAGTTTACGAACCGCCTGCAGTCGGAACTGAAGTCGTCTCCGCAGCCCTACCTGGTCCCCTTTCTGAAGGTTTGTTTGCGGACGCCTGTCACTGGCACTCAGAGCAGAGCTGAGCTCTTGTGACGCGGTGAAAGCTCGCTCCCCTGGCGGGTCCTGAGGACAGGAGCGCAGGGAGGCTGTGTGACTGCCTGTGTTTGCCTCCAGTGGTGCTCTAATGCCATCGCCGATGAGTGTCACTTCCTGTCACAGACTCTGCACTGTCGACACACGCAGCCCTGTCCTCATGAAAAAAACAGGTTACATTATTCGTTTTAGGCCTTTCAACTGTTCTAACGCCATGGATACTTGAGTGTTTCTCTGACAAAAGTGTTTGGAGTTGCTGGTTTGTCTGCGTATCTTGGAAGAAGCTCCAGAGTCCCTTGTAATTCACGTATATTCATGAAATGGAGGCAACTACTGTTGGTCTTTAATTGATATTTTAAAAAAAAACTGCCTGCTTAGTTTTATATTTATGAAATAAGTACTTTTGATTAATCCTTAAGGTATTTAATGAATCTGTGAAGAGCTTTCACAGAAGTTTCTGGAAGTTTAAATCTCCATCATGTGTTGTAAATGCTGAGTTGGTAGTCCGTTTAATAACTCTTCGTTGTTGAGCAGAAAAGCCTGCCGGCCCTGAGGCTGTCTCTGCTGAACAGCCAGCAGTCTCTCACCCAGCCGCTACATCAGGCCAAACCCGCCGCGGGCGCGCCTCAGACCACCGCCATCGTCTCTGGGCCTGGAGTCCGCATACGCCACCCTAACAGCATCAGCGCACCGACGTCTGGTGTCCTGCCAGGGGGCGCTCACGGCCACTCTGCTGCTATGGTATGTACATCTCTGGGACCTGAATTCAAGTCAATTTTTAATGAACTGTACTGATTATTTATTCTCTGATTTCAATAGCTTAATTGGATCCCATCTGCACTAATGCTTGGTTTATGCAAAAGCTGAGCAAACTGCAATGTTTGTATCACCTTAACAGGCCAGCTAACTTGAGGGTAATGTTGTGGTCAAAGAGCTAAGTTGATATGTACAAAGACCAGATGGACAGTGATGGGTTTGTGGCTCCCTGGTTCACAGGAAGTGGGGTCTGCTTGAGTAAAGGCTGCAGTGACCAATCAGTGAAGATGCCTCCTATGTGCTCACTGCTCACTGGTATTAAACTGTTCTCAGAACTGTTGAGAACTGACTTCTGAGCTACTTACAGCTATATAAGACCCATAGACTGTTCTCAGAACAGTTTGCAAATTGAGGCCTCTGATTTGCAGAGGTTTACAAGGCCAACAGGCTTTACCTGGAACTGTTTTGGAAACGAGACCTCTGAGCTACGCATAGGTGTCTGATGCCAACAGACTGTTCTTAAAACTGTCCGAGAACATAGACTTCTAAGTTGTACAGGTGTATAAGGCCAGTGACTTCCTGAAAACTGCTCGTGAACAGAGCTGACCAATGAACTGTCCTCAGAACAGTTTGAGTGTGTAGAACTTCGACCTGCTGCATCCTGAACCCCAGTAAAGATGAAGGCGTTTGCATGCCTTTACCTCCAGACGGCAGTGCCAGCCGTGTGGCAGGTATCTCTTAATACTGAGGCTGATTTTAATCCCGCCCCCGAGCTCACATAATGATGCAGCGTGCATGAAGGAAGCGCGCGTTTGGAAATGCACTTTTGCACCGAATCGAATGTTAAATATCCGGGACCCTCACTCGGAGCGCGTCTGGGCTGCCGGGAGGTTTGGTATTCCAGCCAAATGCAGGGCTTAGCCCCAGTGGCCCCGCAGTGTTTCAGTGGAATACTTTTTCGTCTTTTTTTAGAAGTTCAGCAGTAACGCTCCGAAAGAACAAGTTTTAAACGTCTGCAGTGGGAAAACAGGCTCATGGGAATGGATAGCATCCCCAGGAGGCCTCACTCACGGTCATATCAATGTAAGAAAGTGCTAATATTTCCCCTTTATTTGTTCTACTGACCTCCCCTCCACTGCTCTGCTGAGGTCCTCTCCTTAGTCGTTTGCACTGTAAGAAACATACCAGGTCAGGTGAGCCTTCGGTGTCTTCAAACACTTTTCTCTACAGAGACTGGATAGTGTATGCAGGGCTGTTAGTTTTCTTTTTTACTTCAACTCGACCAGTGGTCCAGTGGGCTTAAGGTTGTGGCCTGCTTGTCCGTTGGTTGTCGGATGTCGGTTCTCGTCCGAGAGCTAACATCTCCTCCGAAAGCGCTGGATCAATGAAACTGAAACTTGGCATGCATGTTCCTAACTGTGCGGACACCATTGGTCAATCATTTCTGCAGCAACATGGGTGGAATTTGATGTATACAAACCAAGTACAATGACACAATAGACATATTACAGGTTTTGGTGTATGTTCTACTTTGACCTTCATTTGATCTGTCCTGAGGCCACACTCCTGCATTTCATGAATTCCTTTGAAAATCTTCTTCTCCAAAACTACTTGACCAAGGAAGCTGAAATGTGGCGCGCATGTTACTACCCCTGAGCGCATCAAAGTTTGTTTGAGGCATTCTGATCGAATTTCAAATGTGGCCGCCCTGACAGCCACCTTGAAAATGCCATTTTCAAGCATTTGACAATCATATCTCCAGCAATTTAGCTAAAATGTGACATACATTTAGTTAGTAGCAGGGCTCAATATATGTATTCCCAGTTTTGACGTACATTCCATTTTGACCTTCATTTTACCTCTCATTTGGCCACACCCATAAATTTCATGAATATCTTAAAAAATCTTCCTCCCGAAGATTACTTCACCAGGGATCTGAAACTTGGCATGCATTTTCCTGTTCTTGGGTGGATCGAAGTCTTTTTGAGGCATTCTGATCAGATCTCTTCGATAAGGAAGACGCTGTGTGTCTGTGTGTTCGCCATGCACGGCCATATTTGTGCATGGATTTTTTTCTAATTTCACACAGTGATACCTGTGCTTCCAAACTAACACCTAAGCCAGATTTCAATGACGTGCCCCCCCCCACATCCCCCACCACCCTCCCCCTCCCGATCCGAGAAGGTGCTATGCCGGCCAAACTGCTTGATCAATCAACTTGATGGGCTTGGCGCTACGCCGTCGAATTCATCCAAGTACAAGTTACAAGTGACGGGCATGACTGCTAGTTTTAAATATTGATGCCATGGTGGCCAGCTTGACCTATATGGAAACTATTTCTGCAGAGCTTCGGCTGAAGTTCAGTGTGTAAGTACTATACAGCAAGACTCGCGGCATATATTCCGGCTTTCGCTGCGTGATGCATTTTGACCTCCATGTAACCTCTGTCATTAGGATATGCTGTAAAATTTTATGAATCAGGGCAATCGGATATGTTCAGAAGGTCCAAAAGTTCTGGAGTGGTTCCAGTGTGGTTACCAAGTTTGTTTGCACCATTCCAATCTGATTTAAGACATGGTCAAAATTCATGTGAAGTATGACGATGTTACTTTAGTTGTTGTAATGGCAATCCAATTTGAAACATGGTGAAAAGCTGACATGTCGTTTATTATTGCTGTAAGGTAGGTACAAAGAACATGCTCAGTGACAAATCTTACGGATTTTTCTGTGTTTTTTATTAGCTGACCTTGATTTTATGATCTTGATATCCAGTGCATTGATTAATCCAGGTTTCTAGGTGAGCTACAATGTTATTGCAGTGTTTTTGTGTATTCCTGTTCTTAAGAATGTTGTCTTTGTCCATCATGTACATTAACTCCACAATGGCACAAATAAATAGGAATTATGAATTTACTATTATCACGAGCTGGGTGCAGTGTACGTATTAACTGAGCTGTGACTTGATCACCTGGATAATGCCAGTCTCTCAACCCCCTCAGGGCGTGAAGAGGGCAGGTGTCCAGGGGGGGCAGGTTCGAATGCCCATGGTGATCGCGCAGACCATACGAGCGCCAGGTACAGTAACCAGTAACACCCTTCGGTTTATGCCTGGCTAACTCTCGTTGGATTACTGAAGAGAGACTGCACACACACAGACCGGAGACACTGAGGCCAGTGTGCGGTTACTCACTCCACTGAGAGTCTCATCCAGGCTTACTCTGTACTCTCAGGCCCTCATTTAATGTGTACTGTAACACTGTCCGATTTCTCTTCGCACAATTTACGAGAACCTGTGCATGAACTGCCTCGATAAATCCCTCACATTCTAAACCACTGAACAAGTGCACTGCAAGTGTCTTGATTGCCCTAAATGATCATGTTTTGTCACAGTCCTTCACTTTAAGCGCTACATTCTGGCATGGTTTTTCAGCTGAAGATCTCCTAAATGAGTTGCACAGATGACAGAAACTAGGTTGATTTTAATACAGATTATAAGCAAAATCTGAACTTTGCAGGTGTTCAGAATTTGGATAATTCTGTCCATATTTATGCCATGTAGAATTACTAAACTTTATTTAACAACATAACATATTATAGATTGGAAGTTTATGTTGAGAGAGAAGACTTGTTGCACGTAAGTACTAAGTCCTGTGCAACAAAGCTAAATGCAAGTTTCAGATAACCAGCAATAGACACCTATCAAACCAGCCTTCACCACATGGAAAATAACCAGTGTCAGCTCAGAACGAGATTTTTATTCTAACTGTTATCCTTAAAATGCTTTATATGTCTTAATAAGAATGTTTTTACATTAATATGCAAGTCCATTACACATCTCATGTATGAAAATGTAGTATCGTTTTGGCTGCCAGGTTGGCTCATTCGGTTAAAGGGACCATGTCAACTGGAGCACATGCGTAGTAGAGTGCGATATCAAGGGAGCAGCAGTACAAACCCCAAGCTTATTAGTAGGTGTATAAAGCGTACCTTCGTCACTGTTTTACATACAGAAGATGGCCTGTAAACGCGGAGTTGCCAGAGTGGCCGCATTTATCTTTGCCTGTTAACCAGCGAAGAATAAATTAGACTATTATTCCAAATTTCTTTGGGCGAAAACACATTGAAAGTGTCAGGTAAACTATTTCAATGACGTCTGTGAATTCGTGTTGATGTTTCAATCTGTTTGCATCGCGTGCATCCCTAAGAAGTTTGGGAAAATTTTTATCAAGCATTAACTGTTTTTAATGTTCGTAGAACCGGTTTGTCTCAACGTTTTGTCTGACCAGTTTGTCTTCCAGTTCGACGGCCGCCATTGGACAACATAAGAATCAACGTAGGCTAACTGAAAAGCAATAATAACGCTACAAAAACCCAAACTATGACAAACTGATGTTACGAACGGACTGCAGTCAATAAAGATAGTTTTTTGGTAAAAATTTCATGAAACTTCTCAAGGATCAACGCGATATAAACAGATTGAAAGCCAACACAAAATATCCTACAATCTTGAAATAGTTTGCCTAACGCTTTCAAGAAGTTTCTCTTCTTCTCTCCACGCGCATGTCCCGGGTTTGACATCATCCCTTTAAGGCGCCGCATTTGCGGGGCAGTGGTGACTACTACGGCGCAGGTTTGATCCCCGGTCGTACCAACCAGCAGTGGTCGGCAGCTTTTTCAGAACAGCGCACGATTGGCTAAAGCGCTGTAGGGATACAAATTGGGAAGGGACTGCTGGGAGGGGAAATTAAAAATGGTTGCGTTGTTCGTTGGTCAAGCCCCTCCTGTTGGCCAGCTGGGTGCGCGTCAGTGAGATTCTGAGCTTGCTCATGTCCAGGTATCCTCTGCTCTCGTTCAGAACTTGTTATAGTTTCAACCAAAAAAAAAAAAAAAGAATGTAGTATGGTTTTGTTGAATTCCAAAATAAATTAATGGAAAAATAAAGAAGTAAATGATTATTTAATTTAATTGAAGTCACACATTCTTCTAAAAGTTGCATCTTAGGAATTTCCCAAAGGTCAAAGGAAGAATAAGTGTTCTCAATTTCATTTCTGTATTTCTGCTGATGCCGACTGAAAGTTCACTCTTGAAATTCAACTCTGTTACAAATACTACGTTTGAACATTGAACATTAGTGGGACACCAATGGCACCGCAGTCATGGAATAACTGGGGTTATATCTGTCTTTCAGCAAAAAGAAACCTACAAAAATTTAGAAAAACCTTTTGGAGGCTGAATTGAAGTTTTAATCACTGAGTATGTTTGGGCGAGATACAAGCCATTATTTCTGGAAATGGGTAAAGGGAGGCTACTGCTTGCCCTTAATTGCCCTCTTTCTAATTGTCATTTTTAGAATTCTCTTTTACACTTAAACTGCTTTGAGAAAGCTAATGGAAGTCATAATTTTCAATTGAAGAAATATGCAGATGCATTTCTTTTTTCCTTTTTTAGTTTTTTCAGTTCCAATTTATCATTCCTTTCTCCATATTGTGGACGATTCACAGTTCTTCTCTCCCATCCCCCGAACTGCGCGTAGATTTAAGCGTATTCTCAAGTCAGTGCAAATTCATCAATCCCACTCTTCCCTTGGAAAGGATTGCAAGCATGGCTACAGTTGGGATTACTTTCTCGCACATTCTTAAGTATTCTTAAGTATAAGCACAGATTGATGAATCACACACTTTTCCTGGAAATGATTACAAGCATGATTAATGAAAATGTCTGTGTGTATGCGGCCTTGATGAATTTGGCCCCAAGAAGTTGAATTCTTGTTCTTTGGAATCAAATTCTTTTGTGAACATCATTTGAGAATTGCAGGGCAGCTGTTTACACAAAATGTTAGCCTGGGTTTCACATTACTCTAAGGCAGAGATCCTCAAATCTGGCCCTCTGTTCGAAATTTGTCGCTGGTTTTCCTTCCTCCTAGGTAGTGAAGGAAACATTTAGCACTGCTAGTTGGCCAGACTGTCCTCACACCTGTGTAGCTTGGAGGAACCTGGAAATCCAGTGGTTCTTCAACGCTTGAGCATCTTGATTTGAGGGACAGGGCTCAAGAGTAACCTGATGGTGACAGTGATTCACTCAAAATGACACCATTGTACCGAAAGCCAAAGATGTTTGCAGTCTGCTTTGTACAGGTGTGTGTGTGTGTGTGTGTGTGTGTGTGTGTGTGTGTGTGTGTGCATGTATGTGTGCGTGTGTGTTTGCGGGTGTGTGTGTGGGAGTGTGAGAGCGCTCAGAGGTTCATACAAATTCTCTCCGCTTCAACTTGGAATTGCCTGCAGTGAGCTATCTGTAAGCTTTTTTTATGTCCTTCAGTAGGAATGCAGGGAAGTTCTAAAAATAATTTGTGCCTTTTGGCTAGGAACATGGCTGTTAAAATCAAGTTTAAATTCATTTTGGCTGTCGCCATGCCTCCCCGTCCTGCTTCTCGCGGCAGGACACTCTCCGGCCTGTGAGCAGAGGCGGTGAAATGCAGCAATATTGACAGAACGAGGTATTTTCAAACGCTGCCCCTGAGAGAATCCTCCACGGCTCTCTTCCTCATGTGTCTTTCCCTGGTGACGGCTCAGACGGTTTGAAGTGCGCCTTCTACGCGAGGAAGTTTGACAGAAATACTCCTGGACAGCTCGTGATAATATTGCTTGTGTATATTTTTTTTCAGGCGCGGTTGGAAAGGGACCAATAATACAAGCAAGCAGAAGTCCCATGGGCTTTGCTGTTCAGGTCTCGGCAAATCAGAAAAACAAGCTGAACGACCCCGGAGGCGGTTCTTTCAGGTGAGAATCAGAGTCCCCTTGTACGCAGAGCGGAGGCGAGAATTCTGCCTGCGCTTACAGAGACCAAACACCTGGGGGCAGCATTTCGCCAAGATGGTGACTGGCTGCACTCCAGGCACTGTTACCCAGAGACGCAGGCTAGCTGTTCAAAGCTTGCATGCATGAGAATCTTTCTTTAATGAAAGCCAGTTGTGCTCCCACTACTACCGAGATTGATATATGCATGATGCAAAGAAAAAAAAAAGATTTTTTCCAACCCATTTGTCATTGGAGAATTAGTCATCATGTTGACCCTTTTCATTTGGATGCTTGTAATAAAGTTGCTTTCATCAAACAATTTCATTTTCACTGTAATGTTCATCTGGGCATTAAATATGTTGAAAAATATGAAATGCAATTATATCTTTTCACACTAGTAAACCCTGGACTATCTGACCATGAAAGATTTGGTAGTGTGACATGTGTTTTAGTTGGACGCAAGACCCCTTGTCTCCTCACACACACACACACACACACACACACACACTCAGGCACAGAGATCAGAATCATTTCAGAAGCTGCCCCTTCGACCCCCCCAGGTGCTCTGTAGCCTGGTGGCGAAGGTGTTCAACTGGGATGGAGGAGATTGATGGTTTAAACCTCAGCACACCTTTTCAATAAGATCAGCTCAGCTCTCCAGCACTTGAGCCAGCGAGGCCTTTAACCCCCTGCTTGCCCTAATTAGCTATAAATAATGTCGGGTAAAAGTGTTCGCTAAATGATGCCATCATGGTCCCTGTAGTAGCAGTTGTGGTAATAATAATTGCAATCATATTAATAATCATAATATTGACAATGAACACCTGCCCTCCCACTGCAGTTAGGCCTGGGTCACATGGTCCTCCCTCCCTCCCAAGTTCACGGTGGCTGCTCAGTGTACTCCAGGCAGGGGAGAGGGAACCACTGTTGGCACTGATTGATAAATCAATAAATCTTTAGTGACTTTTGGTAATTAAGCTGTCAGGCTGTTGGTGGGCTTTCCTGTACTGCGCACAGAGCCTTGCTGCCTCGCCTGCGGATTTTTATGTTAGTTGTCTTGTGATATCAGAAAAAGGAACACACTGCGGCTTTTTTGTGCCCTTCTCCAAATGGGACTGGAGCATTGGGGCAAGATGTGAGGAGCCCAGTCTCGTGCGCAGGTGAACGGTGGCAGAAGGCCCTCTGGGTCTGCTCAAGCCTCTCCTGGGCACAGGTGATTGTGTCCTTATGGAAAGGGGTTGTACCTACAGAGATGCAGCATGGCTGTGCAGATGAGCTCTCGAAAACTCCCTCACCATGTAACGGCTGCTAAACCTGCCCTGCGTCATCCATAAATTCTTGCTATTAATATTGATATCATATTACATTGTTATTACTGCTACTTTTGGGCCTTGAATTACCTTTTTTTGAAAGCTTTTTTTCTTGTGCTTTATTACCCTTGCCAATGAGGTCATGTTTTACCTTTTGGTTTGTGGTTAAGTAGGTTTCTTTGTTTGTTAGCGCACATTCCGGCAAAAGTAGTGGACGAATGTTTATGACATTTTTTCTAGAGGTGTGTCTTGGACCCATCTTGAAGCGACTTTATTTTGCGAGTGTTCTAGATCAAACTCTGGATTCAGGAATTTTTTATTTCCTTGTGTGATGGTGCATAATTACGCTACTTGTGTGTGTGTCCCTAATATCTGGGGGACTGTTGGGCCTTGGTGGAGATTCTTTCCACTGTTGGCACTGCTTGGTATGACTGCTTACAGTTGTCATGTATCATATTGACATTGGATTTGGTGTTGTTAGGGCACTGTACATTTCCAGCTGGTGAATCAGATGAAAATGATGGTGATTATGAGCTCAGTCCAGTTTGAACAGTCAGTCCATTTAAGTTTGTTTACGTTTCCAGATCTGGTGTAGTTTGCTTTTGTTCCAGAGTATTTTAAGTTAATGGGAAGCACATTGTTACGGAGGGTTGAAAGGAACCGGCAATACCGATGAAGGAGAAGAGCAGAGTCTTGTTTAATCGCTGTGGCCTGGCCGGACAGCGCGGTCCTGTTCGGCGGTTACGCACCGCCTGTCCTGTTTTCCTTGTGCCAGATACACTGGTAGGCACGCATCCGCAGACGGTTCACCGTGCCAAACAAACGAATGCAGATGTGCGTACTCCAGTCCTCTCCCTGTGTGCACGTCGCTGAGCCCAGGATCAAGTCCTTACATCACGGTCTCAGGGACCATGTCCTGTGCTGCTGCCTTTTTCCCTACTCTGTTTGCCCTCCCGAGCCCTTGCGTTCGGGACTAGGTTTCCCCCCCCCCCGACGAGCACCGCCTCCCTCTCGCTTCATTTCGTCGGTAGGACCCCTTCTTCGGAGTTCGGCGCCCATCCCTCGCCGAACGTTCTGGGCATATGGTTCAGCTTTAAAGTGGCTCTTAATGCACAATTGGCAGAGCTCAAAGAAAGTCGCTGCAATTTCGCCTGGCAGCCTCCGAGGCCGCCTCGCTCTGCGAACACAGGGAAGCTGCGCAAGGCCCCTAATTGTTGGCCTGTGTTTATTTGTCTCTAAGCAAATCCTGGGCAGTTGAAAGGGCCGCTCTGTAGATCCAGGAGAACCGTCCTCTGTCTGCCCTGAGTCTGCAGTCTCCTGCCCTGTAGTCCTGTCATGACTGTAGTCTGTCGTATATCAGTGTTTACATACAGAGAGGGACACAGTCAGCCTCTGCCCTCCTGACTAGAGTGGAGACACTGCAGCCTGGACTGAGCTCTCTGTGGTTTAAATATACTTCTGCTGAGTGTCGACTGGTGTGACATGTCGTGCTATTCTCTGAAAGTTGGTTTATTTTGGAAAAAATTCATCATAAAGTCGGTTATGTTTCCTCTGTGGCTTTCAGACTAGAATGTATTATTTTCCAATCAGGAATTAAGCCAAATGATTACAGAAGTTTGTCATCACGGACCAATATTACCATGCAAAATACTGCTAACTTCTGCAAATTATAGAGGAACTGCCTGTTAGGTCCAGAAAGCCTTCTGAGATTAATTGATAGTTTCAGACCTCAGAGTTTATGGTTGAAGTAACTGTATCTTTGCCAACCTTTCAGGTGTGTCTGAATTTCTGTATCTTTGAAAATGTTTGTTATGGCTGCACAGCAACATTAGTGGGGCACAGCAAAGAATGTAATGATGTGCGAAAACCCACGCATCCAGACAGAGAAGACTGAGTGCGTCAGAAGCCCTGCCATGTTGTGTAGAAATAGACGTGTAGCCAGTTTGCGAATTGACTGTAAGGGCCCTGACAACTACACTTACAGACCTGTGAGAGTTTCTGTCAAAACTGCTGCTGCGAATACCGCTGCTGCTCCCAAACTGAGCGCCAGGGTTTACCGCCATTGAAGGGAGCACTCCTATGAGCTTTAACGCCATTCACCTGCCGACTTACCCCACTCTGTCTTTATCGTTTAATGCAAAATTTACTTTCATCCAAATTCGCACCTTATGGAGGTGATGTAGAAATTGGGTGGTTTCCTGGGTTGGTTATAATAGCTTATGAAAATAAAATGGTAACCTGGTTCATTTCGGCGTGATAATTCTGGATTAGAAATGGGTTTGTGGGGTTTGTGATGGACTCCTGGCTCATAAAATATGATTTATTGTTTTGCTTGGAACTGTGGTTGTCATGCATCTATGAATCATGAATCATTCCTGAATCAGAGGTTGTGAATGAATTTGTGAGTAAGGTTTGATGCATCACCCATTTTGCAAATGTAAATCTCTTTTTGCTCATGAGAGCTGATTTTTGGACTGGCAGATTTTGTTAATCAATTCTGCATTAATGCCTTTTGAAAAGCATGACCAGCGTTTGTATGATCTGCGCATGCCTGTTTGCTTCACAGACACAGTTGGGTGAGTGTTGTGTTCTGTGTCATCAGTGTGAACGTCCCGTAACGCATACCCTGTGTGTGCTGCAGGGACGATGATGACATTAATGACGTGGCGTCCATGGCCGGGGTGAACCTGAACGAGGAGAGCGCCCGCATCCTGGCTACCAACTCTGACCTGGTGGGAACCCAGATCCGCTCCTGCAAGGACGAGACCTTCCTGCCTCCAGGGCTGCTGCACAAACGCATCCTAGAGAAGGGTCAGTACTGCGCAAAGACATCTTAGAGAAAGGTCAGTAAAGTACAAACACATCTTGGAGAAGGGCCAGTACTGTGCAAAGACGTCTTAGAGAAAGGTCAGTAAAGCACAAACACATCTTAGAGAAGGGTCAGTACTGCGCAAACACATCTTGAAGAAGGGCCAGTACTGCACAAATGCATCTTAGGGGCTGGTCAGTACCGCACAAACACATCTTAGAGAAGGGTCAGTATAGCGCAAATGCATCGTATAGAAGGGTCAGTACTGCGCAAACACATCTTAGCGAAGGGTCAGTACTTCGCAAACACATCTTAGAGAAGGGTCAGTACTGCGCAAACACATCTTAGAGAAGGGTCAGTACTGCGCCAACACATCTTGGAGAAGGGCCAGTACTGCACAAATGCATCTTAGGGGCTGGTCAGTACTGCACAAACACATCTTAGAGAAGGGTCAGTATAGTGCAAATGCATCGTAGAGAAGGGTCAGTACTGCGCAAACACATCTTAGCGAAGGGTCAGTACTGCGTAAAGACATCTTAGAGAAAGGTCAGTAAAGCACAGACACATCTTAGAGAAGGGTCAGTACTGCGCAAACGCATCTTGGAGAAGGGCCAGTACTGTGCAAACACATCTTGGAGAAGGGTCAGTACTGTGCAAAGACGTCTTAGAGAAAGGTCAGTAAAGCACAAACACATCTTAGAGAAGGGTCAGTACTGCGCAAACACATCTTGGAGAAGGGTCAGTACTGTGCAAACACATCTTAGAGAAGGGTCAGTACTGCGCAAACACATCTTGGAGAAGGGTCAGTACTGTGCAAGGACGTCTTAGAGAAAGGTCAGTAAAGCACAAACACATCTTAGAGAAGGGTCAGTACTGCGCAAACACATCTTGGAGAAGGGTCAGTACTGCGCAAACACATCTTGGAGAAGGGTCAGTACTGTGCAAACACATCTTAGAGAAGGGTCAGTACTGCGCAAACACATCTTGGAGAAGGGTCAGTACTGTGCAAACACATCTTAGAGAAGGGTCAGTACTGTGCAAACACATCTTGGAGAAGGGTCAGTACTGTGCAAACACATCTTAGAGAAGGGTCAGTACCGCGCAAACACATCTTAGAGAAGGGTCAGTACTGCGCAAACACATCTTGAAGAAGGGCCAGTACTGCACAAATGCATCTTAGGGGCTGGTCAGTACCGCACAAACACATCTTAGAGAAGGGTCAGTATAGCGCAAATGCATCGTAGAGAAGGGTCAGTACTGCGCAAACGCATCTTAGCGAAGGGTCAGTACTGCGCAAAGACATCTTAGAGAAAGGTCAGTAAAGTACAAACACATCTTGGAGAAGGGCCAGTACTGTGCAAAGACGTCTTAGAGAAAGGTCAGTAAAGCACAAACACATCTTAGAGAAGGGTCAGTACTGCGCAAACACATCTTAGAGAAGGGTCAGTACTGCGCAAACACATATTAGAGAAGGGTCAGTACTTCCTAAATGCATCTTAGGGGCTGGTCAGTACTACGCAAATGCATCTTAGAGATGGGTCAGTACAGCGCAAAAGCATTTAGAGGCTGGTTTATACTGTGCAAACACATCTTGGAGGTTGGTCATTAATGCTCAAACGCATCTTGGAGGCAGGTCTGTACTGCACAAACACATCTTGGGGACAGGTCAGTACTGCACAAACGCATCTTACAGAAGTGTCAGTACTGCACAAATGCATCTTATGGGCTGGTCAGTACTGCACAAGCACATCTTAGAGAAGGGTCAGTATAGCGCAAATGCATCGTAGAAAAGGGTCAGTACTGCGCAAACACATCTTAGCGAAGGGTCAGTACTTCGCAAACACATCTTAGAGAAGAATCAGTACTGCGCAAACACATCTTAGAGAAGGGTCAGTACTGCGCAAACACATCTTAGAGAAGAATCAGTACTGCGCAAACACATCTAAGAGAAGGGTCAGTACTGCGCAAACACATCTTAGAGAAGGGTCAGTACTGCGCAAACACATCTTAGCGAAGGGTCAGTACTGCGTAAAGACATCTTTGAGAAAGGTCAGTAGAGCACAGACACATCTTAGAGAAGGGTCAGTACTGCGCAAACACATCTTGGAGAAGGGCCAGTACTGTGCAAACACATCTTAGAGAAGGGTCAGTACTGCGCAAACACATCTTGGAGAAGGGCCAGTACTGTGCAAAGACGTCTTAGAGAAAGGTCAGTAAAGCACAAACACATCTTAGAGAAGGGTCAGTATTGCGCAAACACATCTTAGAGAAGGGTCAGTACTGCGCAAACACATCTTGAAGAAGGGCCAGTACTGCACAAATGCATCTTAGGGGCTGGTCAGTACCGCACAAACACATCTTAGAGAAGGGTCAGTATAGCGCAAATGCATCGTAGAGAAGGGTCAGTACTGCGCAAACACATCTTAGCGAAGGGTCAGTACTTCGCAAACACATCTTAGAGAAGGGTCAGTACTGCGCAAACACATCTTAGCGAAGGGTCAGTACTGCGTAAAGACATCTTAGAGAAAGGTCAGTAAAGCACAGACACATCTTAGAGAAGGGTCAGTACTGCGCAAACGCATCTTGGAGAAGGGCCAGTACTGTGCAAACACATCTTAGACAAGGGTCAGTACTGCGCAAACACATCTTGGAGAAGGGTCAGTACTGTGCAAAGACGTCTTAGAGAAAGGTCAGTAAAGCACAAACACATCTTAGAGAAGGGTCAGTACTGCGCAAACACATCTTGGAGAAGGGTCAGTACTGCGCAAACACATCTTAGAGAAGGGTCAGTACTGCGCAAACACATCTTGGAGAAGGGCCAGTACTGCACAAATGCATCTTAGGGGCTGGTCAGTACCGCACAAACACATCTTAGAGAAGGGTCAGTATAGCGCAAATGCATCGTAGAGAAGGGTCAGTACTGCGCAAACGCATCTTAGCGAAGGGTCAGTACTGCGCAGACGCATCTTGGAGAAGGGCCAGTACTGCATAAATGCATCTTAGGGGCTGGTCAGTACTGCACAAACACATCTTGGAGAAGGGCCAGTAATGCGCAAATGCATCTTAGGGGCTGGTCAGTACTGCGCAAGCACATCTTAGAGAAGGGTCAGTACTGCGCAACACATCTTAGAGAAGGGTCAGTACTGTGCAAACACATCTTGGAGAAGGGCCAGTACTGCGCAAACGCATCGTAGAGAAGGGTCAGTACTGCTCAAATGCATCTTGAAGAAGGGTCAGTACCATGCAAACGCATCTTAGAGAAGGGTCAGTACTGCGCAAACACATATTAGAGAAGGGTCAGTACTTCCTAAATGCATCTTAGGGGCTGGTCAGTACTACGCAAATGCATCTTAGAGATGGGTCAGTACAGCGCAAAAGCATTTAGAGGCTGGTTTATACTGTGCAAACACATCTTGGAGGTTGGTCATTAATGCTCAAACGCATCTTGGAGGCAGGTCTGTACTGCACAAACACATCTTGGGGACAGGTCAGTACTGCACAAACGCATCTTTCAGAAGTGTCAGTACTGCGCAAATGCATCTAAAGGGCTGGTCAGTACTGGGCAAATGCATTTTAGAGAAGGGTCAGTACTACGCAAAAGCATTTAGAGGCTGATTTGTACTGTGCAAACATCTTGGAGACGGGTCAGTACTGCGCAAACACATCTTAGAGGCTGGTCATTAATGCTCAAACGCATCTTGGAGGCAGGTCTGTACTGCAAAACACATCTTGGGGACAGGTCAGTACTGCACAAACGCATCTTACAGAAGTGTCAGTACTGCGCAAAGGCATCTAAAGGGCTGGTCAGTACTGGGCAAATGCATTTTAGAGAAGGGTCAGTACTACGCAAAAGCATTTAGAGGCTGGTTTGTACTGTGCAAACACATCTTGGAGAAGGGTCAGTACTGCGCAAACACATCTTGGAGACGGGTCAGTACTGCGCAAACACATCTTAGAGGCTGGTCATTAATGCTCAAACGCATCTTGGAGACAGGTATGTACTGCACAAACACATCTTGGGGACAGGTCAGTACTGCACTAACACATCTTAGAGAAGTGTCAGTACTGTGCAAATGCATCTTGGAGATCGGTCAGTACTGTGCAATTTTAGCAAATATGCTTCATAGAGAGCAGTGCATACTGCTGCTGTTCAAACTATCCAGGTACACTTTTCATACAGCAGTGCATACTGGTCCTTTGGAAACTCTGTAAAAGTGCTACATAGAGATGAGTGCATAATGCCCTGTAAAAATTATACAAAGACATCATACCAAGTCTAGTGCATTCTATTGCTGTACCGTCCACATAAATGCACCATAAAAGACATCAGAGCACACTGCCCTGTACAGTCTGTACAAATGCATAGTATCACCACACACAAGCATTTATACAGTGCCCCATGCAAATTGCTTCTTTAGAAAATGATCTACTACTCCTATACAAACACGTAGTTGGATCTATGCTTCTCTTCTTACATTATAGAAACTGAAACATATTACCCATATGCTAATACCTTGTAGGGTCGGGTTAACACTGCCTCTATACAAATTCATAACAAGGTAACAATGATACAGACTGCTTCTATGCAAATACATTCTAATAATGCATATATACTGCCCCAATACAAATATTTTGTATATATGGGTACTTATTATCTCTATATAGATAGATTTGACTGTCAAATTATGAGGTAAATAATTTTGTTGTGAAAGATTTATTTTTCCATTTGGATTTATTGTTTTGTTTTGGTCCAGCAAACTAGCTCTATTACTGAATAAGACATGATCTCCAATGTTCTCTTTGTAATGAAAATTACGGGTCCTGATTACTTTGTTTTGGAGTCATTATTGAAACTAGCACTTCAAGGGATGAAAAGCCTGTCAGTCAATATGATCTTGCATCAAAACTACATCATGTCTTTGTATTATTTATTCTGCTTATTTATTAAGCTTCAGCTCTTTGTGTATTAATTAGTTTGGTTTGAAATGTCCCTGTTATACTGTGTCTTCAAATGGAAATGAATTGCAATCAATTTTCATTTGTAAAATCTCATATTTTACTGTAATCCCAATAATCCATATATGTGGCCTATAGAATTTGAAAGCTTTCAATTACTTGTTATTCAGATGTGTAGAAATGAATGCATCTCATTCCAGTTAGTTTGTCGACATGATGTGTGGGTACAGATGAGGAAAGCTGGGATCTTGTCTCTTCAGACCGCGCTAAAATCTAGGCCACTACTCAGCCATGCTGTGTGATGGAGGGTTTATTTGTGCAAGTGTTTTCGCTGTTATCTGCGTGACAGTATTTGGAGTGTCACTGCCATGGATGGTCTCATCTTCTTTTCAGAGGTTTTCAGACGATTCCAGCGCTCTGCCTCCGATCATCGCCTTTTTATCCTCGGTGAAAACGTGGCGCACTTAGCAGTTCTTTCACCTAATATAATGAATTCTTCAGTGGCTGTCTGAATTCACAGAACCCGGGGCTCCTACATAAATTGTTTATAGGGCTGTCTTTTGAAGACTCGTTGTCAGTTTGTCCTGTGTACTGAAGTACGAGTGCTCAGAAGACGGTCTCGCTCGAAATGCTGAAAAATGTTAACCACAGGCCCTATCGTTTGGGATGGTGGGGGTGGGGGGTATTTCAGTCTAAGAGTACAGTTTTTACATCCCGTTCTCTTTCGTTTCTGCTGATATCGTGTTATTTGTCAAGTGAACTTGAATAATAAGTTGACGACAATAATTTAAAAATAATTACAGACTGCTTTGAAATCTGTGGCGTGATCAGCCCTCATTTTCCATCTCATTGCTTTGTCCATGTGATAAAATAGATGCAATTTTGAGAAGATTATTTTTGTTCAATTAAGCTGAACACAGAAAATGGGATCAAAATATACTTTAGAGTTTAAGAATCCGATATGATAGTGCCCACTTTTTATTCTATTCTAGTGAATAGTATCTACCCCCCTCTCTGCTCTACTTGATTTAGTATACACAGCATACCAATGAGGGCTTAAGGTTATGTGCTATTATATGGTGCCTCGCCGCGGTTGTTATCCTGTCGCCCTGAGGTGGAACATGTTAAAAATGTAAATCTTTCTCCGGAGGCCTTCTGCGTCGTGCTGGCTGCTTTCAGCATTGAGGGAGCAGAGTGCCCCCTGCTGGTGAGTGGCGTTTCGCGATGTCAGTTGTGTCAGTGATCGGCCGTCGCGCTTGCCCTCCTGACAGGAGACCAGAGGAGGTTCCCAGGCCTGCCAGTTCTCCTCAATCAGGTGGTCCGAGTGCCAGCATGTGGCGTGGGGCTATGACTCATCCTGGCCTCTGAGCTGCTTCGTCCTCTCCAGGCTCCGCCTCCTCCACTGAGTGGATGGAGTGTTTGATTTGTCAGGCGGGGTCAGAGGTCGGCTGTAACGGTGTGATGGTGTGCCCTCGCATCTCTCTGTGGCAGAACCACTGGGTTAAGCATTGCTGCCTGTTTTGCAGGCTATCAGGGATTTCTCTGTCCGGGGAATGTGCTGAAATTCCTCCAGTCCACAGAGGGCGCTCTGCAAGGTGTAGTGACATCCAGTGACTGAGGGACAAGATGGCTTCACTCTTCTGACTCCCTGCCTCAACTGTCACTCAGGCCTCCCAATGAGCAGTCTTATAAAACTGCAAATATTTAATTCCTGCTAATGCTGTTGACTTGAAACGTTGGCGCATTTTTTATTTTTGGTTAATGGAATGAGTTTGAGCAGAACACAGGATTCCAGCTGATGTTTACATGAAGCATTTTTATGATATTGAAGCTGAATCAAATGAATTGTCGTCATGTTTACACCTCTTTTTGAAGGAAGTGCCCTAATCTGACTGAAAATCAGTTTGACGGCCATGTAGACACTTGATTGAGTTGTCTTCTGCATTTGCAACTGTTCTTGCATGTTCATATCCTGCTGCAACGCTGTCTTAACATATGCTGGGCTGAGTTTGAAAAAACATGGGAATGTGTGCAAGTGGGCGATTGGGACGTTTTTCTTAAACATTTTCTTATGCAGAATTCAAAACAGTCAAGGACTGGATAGGTGCTAAAACAATGAGCAGTTTAAACAACTTTGGGAGAAGTTACATTAAAAAGTAGCAAACGGGTCTAAAATAGTCATGATATTTGCACAGTAATTAGTCATCTAGAATTAAAGAGAAATATTTACTGACCTCCAAACAAAATAAATTGTGTTGCCTTAATAATCCCCTGTGTATAATTACTGCTCCTGACCGGACCGAGTTCAGTCATTTGACAGTGAAAAGCATGAGATCAGAGGGTCTAAATGACGATGGAGTGAACCAATCAATTCAGTCATTATTTGAAGCTACTTGTTTGAAAACGATCAACCCTTTCAACAAACTGGCTGTAACATGTCTCTGAGTGTGTTCATACTGATTTTTTGAAATTAAAATATGTTTCAAGGACGGCTTTTAAATTTCTATAGAAATGTGGAAACTCTGAATAATATTTTATTTCTTTAATAATGTTTTATTTCTTTCATTTATTACTTTATGTGGCATTGAAAACAGAATCACTAAGAACTGCGCAAAATAAGTGGATACCCTGGCCAACCTTGAATGCTTTGAAATAAAATCTAAGTGAGAAGTAACATGAAATAATTGGCTATCGTATGCAGCAGGTGCATCCTGAATGTAGTCAGTTATGCAGGAATGCAGGATCCGGGATCATGCGCCTGTCAGAGGATTCTGATCGTACGCTTGGGACATGTAAAGGCACACGTTTACTCGATCATTTTATGCAGACTTTCATGTAAATCGTTTATTGGGAATCATGATTTCATTCCGAAAGAAAATAAATGCGTGCATGTGAACATAACTAGTGTCTCTCCATCTTTAAAGCTGAGGTTTGAGATCTAATGGGCTTTGAAGGTGGATGATCAGATCAACCGCAGGAAAGATGTAAATCATTCTCATTGTCCCTCAAAAGCAGGCCCTATTCCTCTAAAGTTTGCCATAAGAGTTGGGAATCTTTTTACTGCCAACAACCCCTGGTTTCAGAGCCGGCAGTTGATGTTCGCATTTTTTTTCCCGTTTAAGATAATGCACCATCCAGATGAACATGTTTATGCCTCTTATATTTTAGCAATTATACTAATTGTCTGGTATATAGGTCTCCTTTTCTATGCTCTTTAAAACTACTAATAAGAAAAAGAATATATCGACTGGCTGATTTGAATAATGTCTGTGGTTTACTTAAAAGGCTACCAGAGAGAGAATTATGTTAATGGGAAATTAAAAGACCAGGAGAAAAAACTCAACCTAATTTTTGCACTCTATTCTGTAACTTCAGAAACTGCTCTAAGGGAAGTTAATTATCCTTTATTGTGAGGTGGCCGATGTGGTTTACATTTCAGAAGGGTAGCAAAGGGGTTCATCATTTTTATTCTCATATTTGTACCCCCCCCCAGTTTCTTTTGTAAAATGTTCTCTTTAATACTCTCAACACAAATTAGCTCCACTGAATACTTTGACCCCGTATGGTGTGGCTGGAGATTATTGAGAGTAAAATGCAGTCCCATTTTGTTTTTAACCCCCCCCCTTACAGCAAAGAAGTTTGGCGTGACGGAGGTCCCCATGGAGACGGTCAGTTACATTTCCCACGCGGCCCAAACTAGGCTGCGGACGGTGCTGGAGAAAGTGTCCATGATTGCTCAGCACAGGATGGAACTGGGCAAAGTGAGTGGCTCCGTGGTATCGCTAACCTTGTATTACCCGTTATGACTCTCATAACCATTTTCAGATTCTAGAACCAAAATATAAAAATACTTTGCCGCCTGATGAACATATTACTGGTATTACTGACACCATGGGTGTAAATCTGTGACTATTAGTGTCATAGTTTTTGGAATCGTGCAACTTTCAGAAAAGAGTATCAACTTCTGTTGCTCTGTTTTGCTCAGTAAAAAAAATGAAATAATGAAACTTGTTCCATTTGAAAGATGTTTTTCTCCCGGTAGCTGAGGAAGAAGCACAGAGCTCTGTAAGTTTCCATGTTTTGTTTTGTGTTTTTGTGGTTTGCAAATGAGGTTCTGAATGTAAAGGCAGGCTTGTGTCTCCCATCTCCTGTGAAGAAACCCACTCGTGTTGACATCAGCGGAAAAAGCGAAGCGTCCTAAAAGGGGCGAGACGCGACTGACACAAATTTTTTATTTTTTTTGTGTTTTAAGGTGCAGCCTCAGCTCATCACAAAGGCAGGAGAGGTGGATGGTGGGGTGGGGGGTGGGGTGGGGGTGGCTGTGGGTTGGTGCGAGCGGCAGGGAGCTCTGATGTTAGCGGCGCCACTTGTCTTGGCTCCCCGCTTTACGGGGAAAATAGGAGAACAGAGTGAGCGCGTCAGGGCCTGGAAAATACGCTCTGAATCAAACAATTATCACATTAACTTCAGGTGACCCGCAAACTTGCTTGTCAAACTTCTCTGCCTGGCGCGTAACCGTGATGCCGGTGTGCATTCTCTCCGCAGGACGGCGAGTGGTACGCGCAGTCGACGGACGTGCGCTCGCAGCTGAAGTTCTTCGAGCAGCTGGAGAGGATGGAGAAGCAGAGAAAGGATGAGGAGGAGAGAGAGATCCTCCTGAAAGCTGCTAAAGTACGTGCTGACGTCCGCCTCCCAGGACATGTTGAGACCCCATATTGCCGCTGAGGAGGTGGATTTCACACAAAAAAACAGTCTCTGCATCATGACTGCGATTTGCTTCATAACCATTCTGGACACAGTTTATTAAACTGATTAATAAATATGTTTGCTGGATTAAAAACATTCTACTCCGAGTTCAGTAGACTCATGGGAAGCATATGCTTAATCATTAATTACAGTAAACAGGAGTAATTCTCAAGGCTCTGTGCTTTCAGTGAGGCACTGATTTGATTAAAAAGGGCTTTCAAAACCACAAGTTAAGTAAATATTTTAGGGGGTCTGAGGATCATTCAAAATGTAGACTGACAGCAATTGAACCGCTTTCATTCATACTTGGATTTATTCTTTTTTTAACGACTCTTGTCCTGTTCGTTTTTGCAGTTTGCAATTTGTCATCCATTTTAAAGTTTCTGTACAGACTTGGGTCTGTACATGAAAGCTGTTCACCCTGTATCAGCAGGTGTCAGTCTGTGCTCTGTCTGTACTGGGTGGGACACTTCCTGTGGGGACAGACGGCTTTAGCATAGTCAGACGAGTAGCTTAAAGCTACTCTACGGTGATCTAACACTCAATAGGTGCCCATTGTTTTTCCATTGTTTCCCATCAGTGGGTCAGTGCATTTTAAAAGCTCTCTCAGCACAATGGTCACTTTTCAACTGGGGGCCTCAAAATGGATTAATCCAACAGTTGGGGTGTGTTTGCACCCAGTGAGGCAAGGAACTTTCTGTGTGTGTGTGAATTTAGAGCCAAGTACGCAGAAATGAAATCCTCCTTTTTGTCTGTTTTTGTTTAAAACCATGTCAGGCCTACCAAAGCCAAAGGCCAAGCTGTAACAAAAGTTTGTCAGATGTCTACCTTTTTCAAAGAACCAGCAACACACAATTGAAAACTGATTTCGTTCGTCTCTGGGTTTGTTACAGGCTGTGCTCAAATGACATCCAAAATAATTTTAACGGTCAAAATCATTCTTACCCTAATCTTCAAGTTACATTTTTAATGATTGTATTTTTCTTATTATTTAATTATATCTGTATATTTGGTTGGTGTTTAAATTTACGTGTTATTCATGGCTTTGCACAAAACATGAAAAAGATCACATTAATGATCTAGAATCCTGTAGCTCTCTACACATTTGTATTTTGAGCGAAGGAATGGTCATTTAGAGGCATATAACCAAAATGCTCTGGCCCTCTGCCAGTTAGGAATTACAATGTTGTGATGTCTAGAAACTGAAGCTGTGTATTGGAAGTCTTCCAAGTCATGTTAAAGATTTTGAAGTGATGTATCAAATGACCTTTCAGTGTTGACCTCTCTGATGTGTCAATTCCCCATGCTGAAGTGAATCCAGTCCATTCTTTGGCATTTTTAGTATTTTTCTTTTGCTTTTTCTGGCAGTCAAGAATGTGAAGAGGTTGATTTTTTTAAAAATAACTAAGTTTAAGGAGTCTCGGTTAGCCAGGTGAAGCCGTTTTTTAGACTCTCCTTTCTCCAGTGCAATTTGCACAAGCAGTCAGTGAGCAGGTCCTCCCATGATTACCAGTTCAATGGTAGAGAGGAGTGTGTGGGCTTTCGAGCTAAGATGAAAGTGCCCTACAGGAATGGAGAGGAACATCAGAGCAAAGCAGAGGTAATTAGTTCATTCTGAACGGGGGATGGATGGTGTCCTGCTATAAGGACTCTTGTGTTGTCGGATCCCCACAGTAGCACAAGTCCCCGCTCTAATTACATTAATGTATAATGGAGATGTCATCCAGGAGATAATTACTCACCGCTAGATGAATATGTGACCCATTCAAGCGCCCAGCTCTAGATTGGATTGACCCATTTTACATCCTTCATGTGTCGCTGGCAGAGATTCTTTAAGCAGTCGGTTACACTTCTGGGATATCTGCTTTTTTCCATTGCCAGTAACTGTTGGAAAATAAATAACAAACAAAGAAAAATAGGGGTTTAAGCAGGACTACTCTTGCGCGCATAAATGTTTAAATAGCATATGTGCTGCCAATATTCGCAAACTTTATTGCATATGCTACAGAATTCCTGACTCTTATTGGCTGTATCCTGAGGCTTTTGGTGTCGTTGGTCAAAACGGACTGAAAACTGAGATACGGCTCTAGTATGCAGACAAGTCATGTGATACGTTTTTTTTTTTTTTTTGGTGCTTTCAGACAAATTGTTATCACATATCGAGTGTTTATGCATCAGGCGTTTGATCAGTTGAGTGCTGTAGTGCTAATTTAGCTGGACGCACTGGGGCATATTCATGTACATGAACAGCAGTGGAAATGTATTCATTCTGCCCGGTCTTGTCAGTTTCAAATATGCGGAGTGTGTGAAAATCAGAAACACGCCACTGGTGCTATAGCTGCGCATAAACAAATAACTATTTGCCATTTGGCCCTTTGGTTTATGTCCGGGCGCAGTTAAGTTTGACCTCTTAAATGAGGGCCCCTAGAAAATTATTCCCTCTGCTGCCGTGCATTGGATATGACTCAAATCTTCAGGGACGGTCCTTCGGACTGGAGGGCAAGTGCTGCGGTCGAGATGCCGCCCAGTATGCTAGCTGCCTGATGTGCTTAAATCCAGTCAGCGGAAGCTGGCGCTGGTGGTTGTTTCTGTTCGTGGGGTAGCGAGGGGTAAAATCAGATTGATAAGGTGATTTTTAAATCGACCTTGAGTCACAAAGGAGGCGGTCTTGGCGTACTTTTGTGGTCACTGCCCATTTAATAACAGATATCGATTTGCTTTGCTGTCAGCATATTTCTCAGGGTCGTTCTGAAGAGTGTGTGGGGTCTTTAACAAAGAATTTTCTTTCTCTTGGTTAAAATTTCCTCCAGCCAGCTAATTTACAGCTGAAGATGGAGGTGTGTGGGCCCATGGCGCTGCTTCGCGCTCGTGAATTTAAACACTATCCCCAACACCTCGCATCTTGTTCCGTTCCGTCAGCATTTTAGCCCTGGCTGTGACAGAAGTGGCAGTCCTCAAAGCAGCTGTTAACCTGTGTGTGTGTGTTTGTGTCTCTCTCTCTCTCTCTCTCTCTCTCTCTCTCTCTCTCTATGTGCAGAGTCGCTCTCGGCAGGAAGACCCCGAGCAGGCTCGTCTCAAACAGAAAGCTAAGGAGGTAAAGTACCGAGCACATCATTACAGTTGACATTTCAGGGCTCCAACATATTAATTTTTCATGCCTTGCTACATTCGGCATGTTACACTGTTTAAAATCTGCCTTTAAAAGTTTTGGGAATTATTTGTGCCGTTTGATGTCCGCATTGGGGAAGCTGTATCAAAAGGCCCTGACACAAAAGAGTCCCACTTTTTTCATTTTTTGGTTTAACCCCTTTTCAGCCGAATATCAGATTTCCGCTCCTTCATTACTGCACTCTGAGTCTCTAAAGAGGTAAATTGGTGCTCTGATGAAAGTATGGCAAGTGCCTTTTCCCTCTTCGCCAATGCACTTAACAGCCCATTTGCATTATAAAGACTATTATCGGCCTTTTTACTGGAGCAGTTTGGGATTCATAAGTTGGGGAGTGTAAATACAAAAAAGAAAAAAATAATACCGCTGTATTTTCTTTATATGAAGCCATCCTTTGTAGACGTATCTGGAATTAAAGAGAAAGCGACCAGTCCTAGTTTTCTAGCTGTTTAGAGGCGAAGTTTTTTTTTTTATCCCCAATTAAAAAAAAACTTTTACATTTGCAATTCCCAAATGATTCCCAGAGAGTAGGCCAATCTTTTTTTTTTTTTTTTTTTTTTTTTTGTGTGCGTGTGTGGTTGGAACACTGTTTACCATACCGTATAAACTTAGTTCAACTGTGCAAAAACTTTCCGTGAGTTTGTTCCCATTTCGTTTCTGTATCAACTGCAAGAAACTACTGCAAGGTGAAGAAATGACTCGGTGCCATTTTTATTACTGCAAGCGGAGCAAAAGCACAAATTGAAAACAATTCAGAACAATAGTGCTGGAATATGTAACGGGGGGGACATTTTGTACTGTCTGCGAATTGGAAGCTGGCGATGGCTAAGGCAGGAGCAGGATTTAAACCGCAGTGAACTGATCATCTTCACTATTCCTTACAAAAAGCAGTCCTGTGAATGTAAGCGTCTCATTGTTTAGAAATTCCAGATTGGATTCCTGCTCTGCCATAAGTCATGTGTATGTAAATCAAGGTGGGTAATAGGCTGTGTGATGTTGTTGCCCGTGGCTGTGTTATCAAAGTGGATCTTCTCACCATTAAATGGCAGGCTCGCTCGTCATCGGAGTGCTGCCAGATTAGCTGATGAAAGCCGCGCTGTGCGCATTTCCATTTGGAATTTTAAGAACAGAAATAACATTTAATTTAATGTTCCTTGCGACAGGAGCAGGACGGGATTTTGGGGTTGTGGTAGTCGATATTTCTCAGCCCCGCGTCTCCCTGGTTTTCATCACCTGACGAGGCTTTAGGGCAGAGAGCTGGGGGCTGGAGCCGAATCTGTTTGTGTCACAGTCGAGTCTGTCGGCGGCCTGCGCGTCTGTGGAAAATTCCGCGGGATAATGAGCCGTCGCTCCGTTCCTGGGCAGCTGGTGGGGAAAGACACCCCCCCCTCAAAATTTATCTGAAAGATGGAATTACTCCAGAGTTATATATTAAAATGAATTGCAGTGTGAGCCGAAATGCCGTTTAAATATGATCTGCGGGGAAAGATGGGGATGTGCAGTGCCGGAGGTAGAGGGACTTGTCATTGGGATGTGTTGCGCTCAGTGCTGCGAAGTCTGGCGTAGTTCTAGGGAGAGGCTTAATTCCACAAAGACCCGGGTTTAGGTTTCTGATTGGATTCTGGAGCAGCAGTTATTACTCATAGACCTGGGTTGGGCTCCCTGGCTTATTTACAACAGTGGGGCAATTACACAGGACTTCAGCACATCAGTCCCTCACTTTTGGGCCCTTATGCCATGGACACACACATCTGTACTGCATCTCAGTTCCTGCTGTATTCAGTGAGCTCGAGCCATTCCCACAGACCTGAACTCACCCTGCCAATCTCGAGCCTTTCCAGTTTGCCTGTGTGGGGCTATTCAGGTTCTCCTGTTTTGTGTGGCTTTAATCAGAGCCCAGCCCTGAGGACAGCTGGACCTTTTTTGAAACTGAAAAAAAAACTGTCTCAGAAATTCAATGGGCATTCGTGGAGTATTTTTTGCCGTCTGTCTCAGGGTTTCCCTCTCTATTCGTGTGTGGTGCAGTCTGTCTGAATCTCCAGCACGACTCCCAGTCTGATGGCAGCGTGTTTTTGAACAAAGACTTTCCGCTGGGATGATAAACGGGGGCAGAGTCAGGGACAGAGCAGCTACGGAGCTCCGCCTCGGCCAGTCTGCGTCCTGGCTGTTTGTTAGCTGTGCTAACTCAAATATTATCCTGAACAGGGAACCGGCCAGGTCAGGATGAGGCTAAGCAATTACACGGCTTACCTCTGTTAGAGGAGCTCTTCCGTCGCCGATTTAGGAAAATAATGGGGTTCTGCATGTCCCGGGCGAAGGTCTCATTTTAATGGAGTGACTCCAGGACAGATGGATTCTTTGCTTCTTTAATCGCGCTGCGGAATAGTGATAATTACTGACCGTCTCACAGTCAAGTTGATACATTATTTATCTGAAATATGTTATGGGAAAAGACCAATTATGGTTTAATACACAAAAGCCAGTGGCCTAGAAATGGGGCGAGTGCTGACCACGGTGGGCAGGGAATTCTGGGAGGGGTAGTCTGCTGAGATACTGGGTATGGTGGGGTGGTGGGGGGGGTGGGCAGGGAACCAGGTCTCATTCCCCAACTCATGCCTCATGGGGTGTGTTGCTTTACCAGTGAAAATGCAGTTTCAGCCATGTCGCTGGTTGTGTTCCATTCACTTAATACTGCATAAACCCCTGTCGTTCTGTTAAGGGTATCTTCAGCAAACTGGCTTTGTTACTGGTTTAGTGTGCATTCTGCTTGTTTTGTCATGGGGCCTAGAAACCAAGACTGCCCATGCAGTCTCGTTGTAAATATACCCCCGCTTCCCCACGCCATCCAAGTTTGCTTGGACATTGGTCACTGCCCAACAGTCGCCTCAGCCTGCATTACTTCCTCATCATTCCTCATTATAGTTCTGGTTATATCCCGTGATATCAGTATTTGATGTTTTCCTCCGTAACTTGGTAAATTTTTCTCCCAACATCGGAGGCAGTTCAGTGACTGTCCTGGTTTCACCAACACCTACTGTGCACTAGTGTACCAAAATCCGTTACAAATATTTAATGATATTATATTATCTAGAACCAGGTTTTTGCTGCGTTTTGCTGTGTGAGCAGTAAGCTTTTATTCCTGCTCATATCTTGCTGCTGGGTTACAGTGGATGTACGATAAATGATCGTTGTTCCAGGCATCCCAGTGTTGTCAGTCCCCGAACTGTGTTTTCTCTGCCAACACTGCTACTGGCAAAGCCTACAAATCTCACCCAGCCTGTATTCATATTGAACCGTGTAAGCAAGCCTTAAACTTTTTAATGGCTCCCACAATAGGCGGCAGTAATTCCTCCCACTGAAGGTTTCAGTGTCCACAGTCAAAGTCTCCTGGATCTGGGTGGGAATTAACTTCTCTGTGGTTTAAGTGCTTGAGGAATCAGACTTCCAAGGAATTTTCATTAACAACTTGTCTATATCAGTTGAAAATTATATATTTTGCTGTCCTCAAACCGAGGTAATTTTTCAGAGCTGGAAATTGTATCGTTGGGGTTATGTTTTGTTGATTGATTTTGAGAATTTTGGTACGTTTCTAGGTGAAACCAAGCCACGTCAAGAACATCATCTGTCATGGAGTAGCATCACTCATCTAACGTCAAAGCTTCAAAAATGGTCGACAATTGAAGTTCATGTCAAACGCGTTCAGCGGTCTTTTAATTCGTGCAGTATTAGTACTTGCACTTTTCATCTTTAGTTTACTTGGTTATTGTTCTTGTTAGATCTAACATTCCATTGCTTTTTTTCCTGGAGACAATTTGAAGTGGGGAAAAAAAAGGAAAGGCTTTAAAAGTCCTTTGGTGTTTCCGTGTGTTTTAGAATATTACTAAGTAGTGTAATGAGAAAGAAAACAACAAGAAAGCAAATTTGCCTCAGAGCGAGTTTGCAGCTCGTCTCCTAAGTGAGGGTCTATTTAAAGCCTGTAGGACCGCTCTCTCTTTGTGCGCGGTGCTACTCTTTGGGACTCCCGCGACAGGGGAATTGGGCACGATGGGCTACGCTCGTGGCGAGCAGTCAACCCCCCCCCTCCCCCCACCCCCCACCCCCCGCCTCGGATAACAGGAGAGAGGGGGGTGGTAGAAAGGACACATTTCAATTAGGGAACAACTGTTCCAGCTAACACCCCGAGAACCCGACCAGCAGATCACGACTCCCCTCCGAATCCCTGACCCGGTACACCTCTGCGGCTCACCGCTTCTTAACGGATCTTATTTCGTCGTCTGGGTCGGGAGAGGGGGGGGAGAGGGCGAATGGTGGCGGGGTAGAATGAGGGGAAAGAGATTTTTTTTTTTTGGAAAAAAAAGCCTCTTTTTTTGCGGTGATTTTGTGTGTGCCAGCTCTTCCTGCATGTTTCCATTAGATTGTCATGTTCGCTAATTAGAGAAGGGCTGTATGATTCACCTTGTTAATTAGGACTTGCACACAAAGGCCCCCCAGGCTTCGTGAAAGAGGAGCCCAGCCTCTGAGCCTGCAGTCGGCTGCTGCCTGTGAACCAGCTCCTCTCATCTACCTTCCAGTTTTGATTTCAAATGAATAAATCATTGAGATCTTCCTCTTGGAGTGTGAATATGTGAGCGCTTATCGTTGCAAGATGCAAATTATACGTGATCAATAGAAGGTGATGACTACCATATTTTTTTTTCCCTTCCAAAAAAGCCGTGCCACACCAGGCGTGGTGGCATGCATGTAACAACTCGTATGAAAAACATGAAGACACAAAGATGCCAAAATTTTTACCTAGATAAGCGATTTTTATAATGATTGCCCCCTTTTTTCAGATCAGTATAACCTTTTTAAATATGCACATGTCAAATCAATTATGTGTGTGAAAGTATCATATTGTCTGTGAAAACTGTGTACCCCACGGTATGCCTATTCTAACGCTATCAGTGCAGATGGGAAAAAATTACTGTTGGCCTCTAATAGACAAAAACCCAGACATTACAAATGCTGAAGATTGCAGAAATGTTGCCAAACACTAAATATTCCAAGTGCAGTGCACTACCCTCTTTGTACGTGAGAGCTGGCTTTGCAATGCAAGATCTCTTGTATAATTTTGCAGTTTCGCTAACAAAGAAATTTGGTAATAAGGGCCTGAATATATTTCTAGATTTTAGGTTTATTACTTTGTTTTTATGTGTTTCTATTGTTAGATATTAGTTAATGTAAGTCCTTACAGACAGTTCACAACTGATATCCTTTGGCTGGTTTCTGAGACTGTGTACTGTGATCCCCATGTTAAATTTGTGTTTTAAAGATAACGAACTGCCGGGATTAATAAAATTTCTGGAGCACCCGACTTTCATGCTACAAGAGTGCAGTAAACCACTGCATCCTACTGTCCATTGCCTTGTGTTTATAGCAGCTGTGAAGATGGCTTCAGTCTTTGTGGTTGTATTTCGAAGGTCCCATGTTATCAGACAGAGTGTGAGTGATACCCAGACTTTCAGTTACAGTGTTGAAGTCTGTCTGTGGAGAAGAATGTGGTCTTTTATATGAGCACGAGTGAGCACAGTTAACAGGAAGTCCCAACTCGGAAGTCAATTCCCAGCCGGAATTGACTCAAACTAGCAGATAAGACCTACATCAGTGAGATGGAAGGTTGTTGTAGGAGTTTATGTTAAGATCGATCCGAGGTTAACCGTGCCCGCTTGCTCGTCTGTTGTGGCCACTGTGGTCTCTCGTCATGCGCCCCCCCCCCCCCCCCCCACCCCCACTCCCCCCGGGGACATCAAAGACGGGGGAAAGATCAGGGAAGGCACCCTGCCTGCCTTTTATGTTTCTGCCTTTCATAGCGGATGGCACCTCCTGCTTGCGTTAAGCCCGCCGGCTACGCGTGACGTCAGGCCCTCGCTACGCGCGGCGCGAAGGACATCTGTCTGCGAGAGCCTGCGGAGCTCGCGGCCGGCCCGGGGGGCTCGGGGCTGGGGGAGGGGGGGTGGTGTAAGGGCCCTTTGTTCCCAGCCGTACGGATGGAGAACAGCAGGTGAGGTATTCGAGACGGAGGAACACATCCTCCTCCGTGTGGGTTTATCTAAGTGGATTTGGTTTCGTTTTTTTTGGGGTTCCGGGGAATTTGTATCCTTGCCAAACGACGAGTGCGGAAAGAGCGAGAGGGGGGAGAGACGTTTTCGTCTTGGCAGTGAGGACTTCACTGGGCTGACTGGTATCCCCAGATGATGCTTTGATAGGAGTAGTTTTGTACCAGCCATTTTAAGGAAGCTTTCCTCAAAAAAAGAAGAAAACAGTTTTTCCATATTTAATAAAGAATGCTTATTTTAAACCCCTATGCACGTATGAATAATTCACAAACAAAAGGACTGCACTGACTAAATAATATTCAGCCACATATCCCAGAATTAAAATATTTAAATTACACGCGTAGAATTTTTTTTTTTTTTCGTTTAGCGTTGATCTCTGATGGATTTGAACCTCTCTCAGCCAAGGCCAGAAGTGCTGCAGTGCTGACAAATTTGATTTTTACAGCCGACTTTCTTGACAGCGTGGAAATTATTGTGGTAGGAGTTTCTAAATTGAAACGGAACATTTACCAGATACTTAGACGTGAACACATTTATTTACCCTTGCCTCTGAGGCCTATAATTGCAGTATAGCTGAAATGCCACTTATATTCTCTATGGCCTGGCCAGAGATAGGGATCAATCGAATTTTAAAGCACTGCTCTCAGGCTGTCCTTTGCGCCTGACCTTTGTAAATGATTAGAGTCTACAAGTATTTCTCTCTGTTTCCAAAGGGCACTGGGTAAACCGCTGTTAGTGGCATTTAAACTCCTTATGAGTTTCTAATACTTAAACGAAGAGACTAATGGAACCTGGCAAAATGTATATGTTGGCTTGTGTGGGTCTGTGTGTGTTTTTTTTGGAAAATATATCTATATGATTCCCATTCTGAGACTATACTTGTACCTCTGTAAGATCCCACTGCTACCAGCCTCCTGTACGATGGTGAGCTCTTAATGGAAAAGTTGTGGCGTTGGCCCACACAAGTAACTCTGAGGAAATTGGTCTTCGCTCATCGTTCTGACTTTTTGAAACTGCGTACTGGGTGAAGTCATGGGTACTGAAGGAAACCTCGTGTTGGCTTATGATTCATCTTTGTGAAATGAACGCCCGTGACTCTTGGCTGTAAGGGTCTTATGTCTGGTGCCAAGCCAAGATATCAGCATCTTTGATCAGTCAGTGATACTGCAACAGGCCAGGCTTTCTGGCCAGCCCCTTGACCTCCTTAGTTGTGTAGTAGATCGCTACGAGGGACAATTATCCCCATGCTTTAGGCTGTGGAACAATGCCCTGTCCTAATTGGACCTTGGCTGGGTCACCAATTGACTGCACGATCCTCAGATTAAAGCAGTCGCTGACAGCCTGTGCTGGCCTTGCTTTGAAAGGCAGCTGCGTGGCTCACGCACACGCAATGTGCACGACTTCCTTTCACATTAACGTTACCCTTATCTTAATTAACACGTAAGCGCTGCCTGTGTTCATGTCCTCTGAAACCCACTCTTCATGTCTGAATGGTCTGGGGATCATTCCGGCATATTAGCATTTCAGTTTGTTGAATTTCCTCGCGTCTCTGCCTTGTCATCTGATCGTTTGGTGCCTTGTTCTCAGAGTCATGGAGTAACGTTATTCTTCGGTAATATTATTACCATTATAGTTGAGTGCTGGTATTTAGATGTTCTTGAATTGCGTGGTGTGAAATGAGAACTGGCAGCATGCTGAAGGCCATGTTTTGACTCAAAAAATTCAGCTGAAAAGGCTGCATATACTGTACATTGTATTATTTTTTTTTTCCCCAAAAACAAAAAAAAGCCATTTTGGGATTGGTTTCATCAGTTATAAATGCCTAAATTCCCGTAATTGTGTGTGAGCACACTCACTTGGCTGGATGGCGATGAGAATGATGCTCCATGTGCATTCATCCCTCTCACATGATGCTAGCCCGGTCGGCGCTTAGCTGGGGAGGCCGATCGCGGGCAGGGCGGCAGAAGTGTGAAGGTGAGAGGAGGTGATGACTGCTTCCCTCTCGTACCCTGCGGGGGTCACAAGTCCGGGGAATGGCACAGCCCCCCCCTTCTCGAACACCCCCGCCCCCTAGCGTCGCTGGCTCAGCTTCTGCCCCGCGGGGAGGGATGACATTACCCTGGGAGTGTGGCGCCATGACTTCATTTTCTACATCACAAAATGGAGGGCGGAACCATTCCAGAGTGTGTGACCATTATGACAAAGGCAGTGGAGTGTGTACCCAGGGAGCATCTCCCGATGTAATGTCAGTTTGCCTCAGCTTTTGTGGTATATCATTCAATCGGCAGGAGAGTGTTGACTGATTGTTGGATGCAACCAACTGCAGTCCATGTTGTTTTGCAGTGTTAGAAATAAGGAAAAAAATTTGGTTGTCCGGTGGAGAACCTAGGAAACAAATCAAGTGGTCTGCAAGAATTTTCAGTTTCACTGTCATATATAGAAATAATATAGAAATAATCACAGTAATTAGAAAAAAATAACCATTAGAATTTATTTAACCATCAATGTGTCTAAAAAATTTAATAACACATTGACCTATAGGACTACAGCAGGCAATTTGAGAGGAAAAAAAATGAAGTTGAATAACGCTAATTAATGCTTAATTTTGTCATACTGCTGAAAATGGAATGATACAAAACTATGAATTCTCCCTTCAAGCTAAACAAGACTAGGTGCAACCTAGCATTTGGCTGGGCTGCCAAGTGCTGTACGAGAATTTTAGCCCAAGAAAAGGGTGGTAAGTGAGACAAAGCTCACGCAATTATAAGAATTACAAGTTTAGTAATGAGCTGGAGCTGATAAATTATTTACAAAGTGGATGGAGAGAGTGTGAGAGTGTGCAAGAGTGTGAGTGAGGGAGTGAGTGAGAGTTGGAGTGCGTGAGGGAGTGGGAGGAGGGGGGGGGGTCTTCAGTAAGGGAAAATTATGAAAAGCATGTTATTCATTGAATAGTTTACTAAGGAGTAGTATCAATTCTATGTCGAATTTTTGCTTCAGAAAGATGATTTTTCTTCACTACTAATTGGGATACCATTGTCTCACTGTAGCTGAAGTGGTTGCTGCAGAGGACAACGATATTTCTGTAACAAGAGATATTTTTGTTTGATCTGCTGGATAGATACTGTGGGCAAGTGTATTGAGCAGTTTGCACATTAGGCTTGGCTGAGGAGTTTTATTCAGGTAACTCCTGAAATCAGGGATTGGAATAAACTTGTCCATATTCTAAACTGCGAGCTCGGCTTGCTTGTTATTAATATTCAATAACTGATCCAGGTGTGCCATGTAGTGATAGAATATTGTTACTGCGTGCATAAACTTACAGCTACATGTCACGCTGGTGGACACATCTGTACAAAGATACCCTGCCAAGTACCGTTGTTCTTCTCGAACACGCCAAATCCAGATCATCCTTAAATGATGAATTCCATGCATATTTTAATTTGTAACGAGTGAAGCAGTGGCAAGTGTGAAAGTAACGACGTGAAAGTACACTTTTTATCTTTTAAACGTAGTACAGTAAGAGTTCCGGTTCAAAAAAAAATATAAAATACAAGCTTCTTTTAAAGTACTGTAACGAAGTACATGCACACCTCTGTATGATAATGTATCCCAAGTCCCTTCATTGCACCGCTTTCTCTCGTATCGGTTGCAAGATTCAATAGGAAGATTAAGGAAATAATCCTGGAACCGGCTGCGAAATTCAAAAGGGAGATAGAGGAATGTAACACATTGTACCAATCTATTGTGAAAGAACCTTAACCCTAGAACACTATCGCTAAAATTGGTAACACCATGACTAACGCTGGGTGATTTTTACCCGATATGATATACCCAATAAAAAGTACTTGTCATCAAAATATATCAAAGTTTGACGAATTAGAGTAGGGTTCTTTTATTTTCAACTGTGCCATGTCTAACAAAAAAAGTGCTAAGTGGTATGAGGTAAACAAAACACCCATGATGTTGATGCTGAAGCTACCCAGGGACCCATGACACTCAGACAAACGCAACATAATGAAAATCAGGTAAACACGTTTGCTCGGGTCAAAATCACCCGTCGATAGTGTTCTAGGGTTAACAATGGTCTGAATGTGTTTTTAATTTCCCTATTCAACCTCGTAACCGATACTGTCCTCCAAGCTTGTTAACTGTCGTTTGGGCTGGGAAATTGAAAAGGGAAATCAAAAAAACATTCCGACCATTGTTTTGATTCTTTCACGGTAAATTGGTTCGATGTGTTACATTCCTCTATGTCTTTGGAAGCTTGCAACTGGTACCAAAGAAAACGGGCATGGTGGAGTGAAACGAACCAAACCAATCTAGCGTGAAAGAAGATTAGCCTAATAATGGTCAGATTGTGCTCGTAATGATCAAAATCAAATGGAACTTTTTAAAAGACTGGGATGCTAGCTAAGGCAAGGGCAGCATATGCATTCGCTATTTGTATTAACTTCAACAAATAGTTGAAGTTCTTCCCCACTGTCCGACCAGTCGCTGAACTTCCTCCCCGCCGGCCAGCCAATCATTGAACTTGATCACTCAGACAGTCAGTCAGTCAGTCAGCTACGCAGCGACATTCGCGTTTATAGGGGCAGGGCTGCTGCTCGGCCCGGCCCAACAATTGTTAACCAAAACCACTCTCCCGCTACTCAACAGCTCTTTAATATTTCTCAGCCCCCTCTTCCATCGCAATATCAGTTTAAGACGGGTCCCTTTCTGATTGGATTTGGTGTTAGCTCGCTTCTTCATGGCTAGCAGGAACAGAGTCAACCTATTTGAATTGCCTTGGGATGATTGAGGAAAGATATAAGGGCTACAAGTACTTGAAAACACCCAAAATGCAATCTAAAGATTCCCCCTTCCTAGAGATGTTAGATTACCAATTATAAATGAATAGTTATGAAATTTGATTTGATTTTAAATTTGATTGATTTTGATTTGAAGTTTCATGCTAGAAGACCACCAACCGCTACACTTAGACACAGTCCCTTAACAACTTTTTTCTTTCAATTTACTGCAGTAATTTTAAATAAAGGTTGTATCAGCGATTCTGAGACAAAACATAATTTGTCACCTACAGGAGTTTTTTTTTTTTTTTTTTTTTTTTCCCCCTCAAGTTGTTAGCAGCTCCTCTCATGAGTGGGCGGTGAAAAACTCTGGTCTCTGTAGGTCACCTACAGCCAGGTGGAGCCACGGTTACATCCAGCTTGTTTGTGCCGCAAGTTTTGGTCCCCCGCCGCGCGGAACGCGCGCAGCGGCGGGACATAGTATTCAAGACCATCCGCCCGTCCTTACGTCCCGAATCCTTGTCAGCGAGATATCTCAAGAACGAATTGACGGATTTTCTTCAAATTTGATGTCAACATGTATTAGGGCGATACCCCGGCGCCACATGATTTTGGTGACCTTCGCGTCACTCTCAAGGTCACACCGAGAGATTACTCATTTTGACACGATTTCACGTTTTGCGGCGGGGGACAAAGACAAGTTAGTGGCAAATACTTGTTGTTTACTACATCGCTCTAGCCTGAATTGACATGCAAGATCTATTTAGAGGTCCTTTGTTTGCCACGGTATGTTGTAACAAAGACTCATGTACTCGCCCATACAAGATGCATGAAGCTTAAGCACAGTAGGCCTTACATGTGACTAAATTGGTTGCATCCATAGTAGAGGGAAGTAAATAAACTTTAAGCATAATTAAACTAATAAAACTGCGAGAATTTCGGTTGTCCAACCAGACGTTGGTAGTCTCAGCAGCTGCCCAGATATATTTCACATTGTCCAGACGACTGGATAACCGCTTATTACGAATACTGTTCTGTATGAACTAGTTTCAACCCCTGGGGAGAACGGTGGCCATAGTGGGTATTTTTGGTTCAAAAGTGATATAATATGAACTTTCTTGTTTGGCTTTGGTATCCAGATTTTTTTTTTTAAAAATTGCTCTTCCGTGGTATGATCAGTCAAGTCATTTTGCTGGTGTTTGGTATTACGTTCCTTCAGCAGAAAGCAGATTCTGAACTGTGTCTGACTGAATTTGCATCTTGAAGGACTCAAATTCATTTAGTAACGCCCAGTTTCGTAGAGTTTCACTTAGTGACTGAATCCTGTCAGTCTGTCTGAGTCAGCTGTACAGATGGTGGAGTCCTTTATGGGCTGGATTCTGCTGCTCAGCTGGGGAAACCAAGAGTTGGAAGAAGCTGTTGTCAGCTTTGAGGAAGCATCTGAGGTCTCAGCGATTGAATGAAGATGGTTTAGAAATGAGAAGGGCTTGATGTTGAGATTGGGCCCCCAAAATAATGTGGGAATGTGAGGACTGAATGAACTGTACAGATGTGCATATATTATGAGTATACATGAGAATAGTTTTTGCGTTTAGTTAACTTTGAAGTTACGTTCTTAAGGGTGCACTGAAAGTGCTATTTTATTATTTTTTTTCGTTTTAAGTGCATTGTTTTGACACATGGTGTGACCCGCGTGTTGCATTTGATCTTTCAGATGCAGCAGCAGGAGCTTGCTCAGATGAGACAACGGGACGCCAATCTGACAGCGTTAGCCGCCATCGGGCCACGGAAGAAACGCAAGCTGGACTCGCCGGGGGCAACATCTGCGGGGACGGAGGTAAGAAGCTGTGGCTGTCCCATCGAGTAATATCTTCTAACTGCCACAGTTTTGTGCCAGCTGTTTGCCATTTTATTCTTTTCTCAGAGTCAGGCGGCTTTTTAGTCCTTTAAACTGTAATTATGTTATTAAAACTGGTTTTGTCTTCTCTAAATGTATAGCAATTTGATATCAAACCTTCCACCACACCCTTGGCCTTTTCTGCCCTCGTTAACTCAGATTTGGGAACTTGACAAATTTTATTCCTTGGTGGCTGTCTAGTTGGCTTAACAGAAGCAGAACATTCTTATCTCCTGTAGCTTCCAAAAAGGTTAAAACAAGGTAAAAATCTGTTGTGCTGATGTCCGAATGTTTACTAGGAAGTAGTATGGTAAGGGCACTCATTTGGAAACAAGAACCAATATTGTACCATTTCACTTGCAATGAACTGACCTGTCCTATTTTCCAATAGCTAACACTTAAATTTTATTGTGGCTATGCAATTGCTTGTAAATGACGGTTATTTTTAAAGTGGACCTGTATTTGAGGAGATTACTATTCTTCCACCAAACCTTACTCATTGCCATAACGGTTTGAGAATTCACCAACCAAGTTTGTCAGTACAAATGGCATTTTCTGGCCTTTATGACTGCTCCTTAATGCTAGCGACAATTTTCCAGTTGCTTCGCCAACCCCTAAACATAACTCTGCTTAATGCTATTTTAATCGACAACTAGTTTAAACGCCCGATTTTAAAATGGAACTGTGGAGAGAATACAATTGATCAGCCAATACTAGCTATTTTCATTTCGGGTATACAAATAAACTCACCAATCACGTCAACATTTTCTGACCTTTGCGCCATAATGCAAACCTTTGTTTTTCACTCAGGTTATGATCCCTTAAATGTAATGGTACTCTGTTCTATACTGTATTATCTAGCTAATTCACCATTTTAGCAAGCTACCGATCTCTACTAACAACTAACATTGTTGTCTGATGAGGGTAACCTCTGCAAGATGCAAGCCTAGTTTTTCTCACCTTTTCTTTATTAGGCTGCGCTGTATTTTGTAGAAGTGCGAACCACTGTCAATTACATGATATTTTACAATTATGCTTATTTACAAATATGAGAGAATTAAAAGTAACAGTGCAGCTACTTTAAAAATTTAAGTGAATTCGATAACTGTCATGCTCATACACTTTTTTTTTTTCTTCCATACTGTTATATCTAATACTCTGTGTTAAATGCCGTCGAATGTTTCTTTTATTTCTTTTTTATTTCTTTTATATTGCAATCAGTTAAGGGCTCCATCCAATCACACACTTGCTGTATCTGCACTGTCATGAACACTTGACTGGTCTGTCTTTCAGCTTTGGCTGCATGGCAGTACGCAAATTTGACAATATGCCTCTTGGAGGTGTATTGCACCGCGCATGTGAATTTTAACTACACTATTTATCTGTTAGTCAGTCTTTAGCTTTAGATGTGTAAGGAGTTCAGCTTGGGTGGTTTATGTTCTCGTTTCTGTTGATCTATGAAGGACATCATTTTTGGAATATTTTCATCAGCCACACCTGGTATGCAGGTATATTTACTTTGAATGGCTATCACTGGTGACGATCATGTGTTCATTCAGAGCCCAGTCACGTGAAACAAGGTATTGGGCCTGTTATGCATAAGACTCCAATATAAAAAATACTTGAAAGCCTTATTCCCTTTGGCTCCCTACTACACAGTATTTAGGTGTTCCTGTGACATAGGCCATGCTAATAAACTGAACAATCTCGCTCTGTTAAGACCAGGTGATATGGCCTTAAATTCATATCAGAATTTAGAATTTTAACGGTAAACATCACTGTTAAATTTTTTTTCTCATAATACAGATGGAACATGCTGTAAAAGTAATATTACTAGGACCAGGGAGTACTTGGGGTACCAACAAATTGGAAGAGTGACAAATCAAATGACTTGCCTGAACCATCTCGCGGTAGCCCCTGGCCAGTGGGCTCCAATAAAAGTTCAGCCCTGTTTTCAGACTAAAATTAGTTGTGCTGATGCCAATGTAAACATCAAAATCCTTTCTCTACTGTTCATAGCGAAAAATCGCCCACTGCTAAATGCTGCCATATACTTCGTCAGAACTTAAGCAGTACGGTCACTACAGTTTTTCCGTAGCTGCTTCCCAGAAACTGGAATAACACAAATGACAAAATCAAAATATCTTCCTAGATTACAGAGCATCGAGATGATATTGTAATTTTGCTGATGTCAGTGGTTGTTTATTTTTTCGGGCAAACCTGATGAAAATGTAAGGTTACTGCCAAAAGCTTGTATCATCCGCCGTAAGTGAATTAGAAAACGTTGTCTGCCGTATTAGGTCACTGTTTTGAATGCGGCTTCTATACCATTGGGGGATACTTGATTAATGTGCGTAATGGCACGAGTTGCAGTATCGTATTATACGTCATGTCATATGAATTTCTGAATTGTCGTGAATATAGTCTCATGCCACCAAACCATTCTAATGTGAACCAGATGGTGCGCCTCTAAGATACAGCTGGATTGGGTCTAGTGTAAACAAGGTTGTTTACAATGCTGTCTGATGTGGGCTTTGCCGTTTTACACAGTCAATAGCACCATAAACATGTCACCGATGTCCTTATCTCAGCGCTCTCATTGAAGCACCCTTTGTATTTACTTTGGAGGACTTGGACCTACTGCTATTTACCAGCCAATGGCGTGGTACATTTTAATTTCTAAAAGTCAGTATTGTTCTGTATTTGGTTGAGTATGCCAATATTTACGCAATTTAGATGACGTACGCGGCTGAACCGGCTGTGTATTTTAAGGATTAAAAATGTTTGTGTTGGATCAGGATGTATGTATTTTTTCAAGTACCATTCTTATTAAATGTGCTGGCATTGTTTTTATGAATAAATTTTAGTGGTGATGGCATTATCTGTTCACAGGGGAGATTTCTGAGCCCTGGCCCCAATGTGTCTTAAACTGGAGAGTGAACACGCTATTCTAGAACCCGTCAAATCTCCTGACCCTCCGTGCCAAGAACCGGAAAGGTGTTTTGTTAGCCTGTGATTTGTTTTGATCATTAGTCAGGAAAAGAAAAGATTCCTTTTCAATGGCGTCTTTTGTTGCTTGGATGTCTCATATACGCATACATGTAATATACTCGCTCCCTTTGTGATGAATGATTTGACAAAGTTCCTGTTGGCGACAGATTGGATAGACTGCATTCATTAGCCTGAAATTTATGGGAAATGGGGACCACATATTATCCTTTGAAATAAAATGTGACAGGAGTGGACTTTGTGGTTAATTCCCATGTAACTTACCGTGACTCTTTTCTTAATTATGATACATTATAGTTGAATTAATATCAAGTTACAATCTTAAAGTCCAATTTTCCAATTCCCTGGATTGTGCAAAATGGTAAATCCAGGTATTGTATGTAACGTTAATAAATAAACATGGTTGGTTTTTCTGTGTTGAAAAATATATCGCTACGCAAGGATAATCGTAATTGCTGTGAAAAAGTGTGAATTTCTCTGAAAGATCAGGCTTTCAGTATCTCATCAAACCAGGTTTAGAGGTTGCGCATCTTTAAGCATTCAAATGCAGCTTCATGAAGGAACAGTCATGTTTTCAGTTTACAAAGCTTACGTGAGTAAATGAAAGCATTACTTCTGGTGCTTAAGTGCACTGCCAGTCCCCCAGTTATGAGCCAGAATGGCTCCTTACCTCCACTGCAGAGGAAAACGAGAGCCGAGTCTTCAAAGAATCTCGCTGTTCAAAAATGGAGGGGAAAAAAAACCGAAAACAACCAAGGAATAAAATGCACGCTATATGTCTGATTTTAAAAAAAATTATTTTATTTTATTTTTCTTTGTTTATGTCCAGCCTACGTCTAATTAAAACCCACAGTGCTATCTATCGCGCGGGGCTGCAGCGGCAAGAGAAGAAGAACCTTAACTTATTTTCACTTGGTTTTCACCTCCTCGCGTTTCTTCATTTCGCATGGGCCGGGAGCGCCGGCGGCGTTCTCTTTCCTTTCTCAAGAGCAAAGTAAATGTGACTTTTCTAAGGGGGTCACAGGATGGCCGCGGGGCCTGCGTGTGCTGCTGGACCGCTGCCTGCTCTCAGCTTAACTCAAGGGCTTGTCATAGATTTCATCTCCACAGAAATGAGCCGGGGGCCCAGCCTGCAGCGGCGGGCAGGCAGCATTATCAAGCCCACGCTGATTATTTTCCTCTGACATCCAATCCTGAGGTTTGCGCATTAGTCCCAGACAAAGGCAGCCCTTCACTGCAGTGCCAGAGCTGAAATTAGGAGAACATAATGACCTCTCCGAGAGCTCCTGTTGCAATCCAGTCCCCTCGGACTGCTCTAACTCGCCTCATTGAGAGAAAATAAAGAAAAAATGCCATGCTATACCCCCCCCCCCCCTTTTTTTTTGTTTAGTCTTTAGCTTTTTTTTTTTTTTTTTTTTTTAAGCGAAGGTGACTTGGTGTTTGGAGCCGTAGCCCCGGTCCTAGACCGCCGAAGGGCCTGAAAGCGATACGCTGCGCAGACGAGGGGGGGTGTCTGTCTCAGGCCTGATCTCGCCCTGCAGAACTGAACAAAGGGGGCCTTGCAGGGCTCTGCTGGGCAGATTAGCCACGAGGCAGCAATGGAAGCGTTTCGTAAAGGGGGCGTTGGGGGGGGTGGGGGTTGGTCCATCGTGAGCGTGGCCCTTGGGTCACTGGGCAGACATGGGGGGTCTGGCTCTTCCATCTCCACCCCGAAACCCCCCCCCCCCCCCCCAACTGCAAATGTTTGCTTTCTGAAGTCCACTGGGAAGCAGGGGGGCGACACACACAACCACTGCATTCCTCATTCACCAAGCCCCCCCCCCTAAACAACACAGGAGGACCCTGTCAGCCGTCCCCACTCCACCCAGCGCATTAATCAGTAGAAAATGATTAGCCTGTGGTATGAAATGCATGACTTGCCAATGAAATTTATTTACCTGCTCGAATTATAGTTGCCTTGGGACAGTAAATATTGACATGGCCATTAAATATTTATCCCCTGTTTTAAGTCTCATATTAAGTAGCATGTTTTTTTATATACAGGAGGAATGGGTTTTAATTACATTTCTTGCCTTGTATTTTCGGTTTGATTTGTGGGGCCGCGTGCGTGGTTTGGCTCGGCCATTTCGGGATGCCTGGTTGCTGGCTTTCTCGCTGCTGTAAGGCTGGTGGCGACTGGAGCCGTGGTCTCACAGCCACAGACGGATGGCACTAGCAGTGCGTCACGTTCTAGCTTGCCAATGAAAGCGTGAATGAATTCGCTGTAGTCTCATCCTCCTCGGCTCTCTCCACCATATCTTGCACTGGGAAGCTACTTAATTTTAGTCCTTATCTACTGAGCTAAATAGCCCCACCGTACATGTAGCTAAGCTAAAGTCCTCCGTGTCTCTCATTTAACATGAATTGAGGAGATTGAATTGGCATGTAGTCTTGGTGACAATTTGCTCTGAAATAGTGAGCACAGTGTTATGTCTTGTAGTCTGTTATCCATTTTTCCCCAACTGCCAAATACTGGAAAAAACACCATCGTTTGAACTATAATCCTTGATGTGTACAGTTTTTTTTTTTGAAGATTGAAAGATAGGAAGTGGCCAGTGTAGTGCAAGCTTGGACAGAACCCTCATGCATTTAATAATACGAGCAATAATTTGGCAGAGAACGAGAGCCATTCATCACATCAAAGCGAAAGTCCTGTTTGTTCGGAAAAAAAAGGAAAAACAATAGCGGATTTGCACAGGCTTGTCTGATTCTGTCCTCATACTCGTACCAGCCGCACACAGGCGTGTGTAAAAGCTGGGTAGGCTTTTTAACAGCAGTAGTTTTATTTTTTTCCATTTGAATTCATTTCACCTACTTGGAGAGTATGGATCAAAAAAGAGAGGGTGGGGGGGCACAAGGAAAACTGATGCCCTTTCCTGCAGCGAAATTAACAGGAATCACGTGGAAAACAATCTGAGCCTCATATGAAAAGGGGAACCATTAAAATTAGCCCTGGGCTATGGACTGCGCCCAATATCAGCAAAGCTGCGCTCGCTGCAGATGTGGAGGCTGGCTTGCAGGCAAACTATGCTGTGTTCTATAGCTACAATTAAAATCAAGCCCTCTGCCAAAAAAGATGGGTGGGTAGGGGGTGGGGAAGGGAGAGAGAGAGGCAGACATGAAACATCAAAGCCGGATTGAAATGTGTAGTCGGTAATAAGAGTGGTCTTTGCGCCCCGCGGTTCTCTGCGGTTCCCTTGTTAATGAGAAATTTTGACCTCTGGTTTGTAAGTTAAACTTGTAATCTCAGTTAATGAAGTAAATCAATCCCAACTCGGGATCGGTTGTTACTCCTCGCTGGGCCATCCCAGAGCCCTCTGTATCCATTTTTATCCGGGAGTGTATGGTCAGGTCTTCCGACAGAGGAACAGGAAGTCGTGAATGAACAGTCCCGAAGTGACACGCTCAGAAGACAGAGTCCCTCCCTCTTTGTCCATTTAGACGCGTTTCCTGTGCTGCTCTCGACAGTAGCTGAAATCGACTTTATTAGGTATCATTTCTAGCCTTCAGGAAAAGATGTATCAATAATTAATGCCAGAGGAGAGAGAATGGTGTGGAGACATTTGCATAAGCGTAGTCTGACCTACTCTTCCAAAGTGAGGTTTGCGAGCCGTCTTATGTATACCCAGCATAAAGTACAAGATTTGAGAACGAATAGGCTGAAGAAATCGATAGCCTGCATGATGTTGGCAGTTCATTTCGAAGCGTTGGCATCTCCTATTTTCTGGTGATCACTCCCACTCACTCTCTTTGGTTTCAAAATATTTGGTCTCTTTGGGTAAAGATGAGTCATTTAGTCTTATTTTCCTGAGTTTTTGTCCCCCTGCAGTTTTAATGTGAAGAGTAATGCCCTTTACCTCGACTGGGTAAGCAAGCGAGCTTGCAGATGGACATCCCACACTTTCTGCCAGTCTTTCAAGAATAATACTGGCATTGCATTAATTATTGCTCTGGAGGATCATTAATCAGAAATAAATTAATAAATCAACAGTAGAATGATCTTTTTGTGATTTATACTTGTAGAATGAAAAAATAACAGAGCCTGCAAGAAAGAAAGGTAAAGATCACCAGCGAATGTAGGAAGATACACACGGAAAGAGGACGTTTCTCCGAGACATTCTGTGGACAACTGTGTAAATGGGGTGCAGACACAACTATTTAAAGAGTGCGGGGAAAAGCTGTCATGTGACAGGTCTGTGAGGTATATGGCCCTATTGAAAACAGGGATGACAAAGGAAGCCGGTGCGGTGGTATACTGACATGCCCGACAGACTTTGATTAAACACCCTTGTCCAATGATGCTAAGATCAGCTTCATGGAGGCAGATGCAAGATGCTTAGGGTGGGGATGGAGGTAGGGGGGGGGGGATCGGGGTGGTGGCGGGGTAGTCTGGAGCCTCCCAGCGCATCATGCGCAAGGTTAGCTCCTCAGTGACTTGCCTCTGAACCGTCCTCAGTGATGTCAGTGCGTGTGCTCATTGCTCCTTCAGTCACATCATCACAGCATCATTTGGTCCCCTCACCTCTGCTAATTGGAGCCTTGTTGGCTGAGTTCAGAGTGCAGTGAGAACGTCAATGGGCGATTTTACAGTAACCTAGGCCAACAGCGTCTCACAGGATCAAAAATTTGAAATGTGTACTATTGCAGTGAATTTAAAAATTTGACTCTTATATTTTTAGTGAATATAAAATTGAGAGAGCAAAATATAATGCAGCCCCTTCATGGTAACAACAAGGAATTTATTCAGGTCGGATATTCGTACTAGAAACATAAATGTGTCGGAGTGGACACGTTTTGACGGAAAGTTTTTGATTTGTCTGTAATTGGCTCAGTTGCCAGCAGTTAATAAAAGTGAGCTTCTCTCCTATAGATCCTACGTATTGTCCATATGTAAAAACTGATAGGATTATATTTACATCCTTTTATCAAATATGACCCAATGTATTGGACTGGACATACAGGACTGAAAAATTGAGAAAACAAAAATGAATAAAAATCCAAATGCACATTTGACCCACACTTATTGCAGTTGGCAGATACTTTCAGGGAATATCATCCAAATTTCATTAGAGTACATTGTGCTCAAGACATCTGTACAAGTAGTGATAATGCCAATTAAATCAAATGATAACTTTCACTGGAACCCACATTTATATCCAAAATTTCTACACTTTTGGACACTGTTTGTAAAGTTCTTGACACAGACCCTTGAAATTTATGTGATGCTTGCCCGTGATGTGCATTTCAATCAGGAAATCAACGCCACACTGCAAACACGATTAAAGATGTGGTTTGAAATGTATTCTCCTGCTAGTATTGATGGCCTTAGTTGCTGTGAAATGGCCCAAAGGTTCCTTTGTGACCCTGGCTTTGTCTGCATAGCTCCTGTGTGTGGGCTAGCTGTAGATTTGGGCCAATAAATGAGTGTTAGTGTCTAGGGCTGTGGTCAGCAGAAGTGCTGTAAAGGTGCTGCTGTAATATGTGACTGCTGGGTGCCTGGAGTTAGTCTTTAAGTGGTCCCTGCGTAAGGCCCTTTCAACTGGCTGTTTTGGGTTAGGTGAAATTGAAAATACCATGCATGTCATGCAGTAAATATGTGTAAACTATCATTTTAATTAAACCGCAGTTTATTTTTTCAGAACTGTAATTTATTCTCCTGCATATTTGAAACTTGAATCAGTGAGATATTTATACATATGTGCATGCAATGTGCATGAATATAAAATATCAATGATTGGAAACTTTTTTTCCCCCTGAATAGTAGTGAAATTTTTATACTAATTATTACTTCCTTTAAGTTTGCTCTGTTATCATCGTTAAATATACAGTTTTGACAACAAAGTTGAGCCCCAGGCTCTTAAAAGATACCCATCTTAAAGAAATTAATTACCTCCCTTGTTAATCTTGATATGATTAAAATAACGAAGAGTGAAATTAGCAGCACTTTTCTTCAGTGAGTCGGGGACAGAGAGGGATTGCAATGGGGGGAGCTCTGGCTGGTGGTCAGGGAGGTGTGGGCTGGCTGTCCTCCATGTAGCCTCCATGCTAATACATTAGCTCACTCCTCCTATTTTCATCATCTGTACTGCATTAAAATATGTCCTCAGTCCACTTCATGTTAATACTCATGCCATACTGCCTTTCGGGCAAATGGTCCTCTGAATTAGGGCTGATAGGCGAACGCTTCTGAGAACTCGACTTTCTCATATCATCGGAATCGCATTAGGCATCTTAATGATGAGCAGCGCCCGGCTACTCTACGGTCTTTATAGCTCCAGTAGCTGCTGATTGAGGACTTCTTTGGACCCGTGTGTGGATGCACGTTTAAAAATGTACCCATTCTATTCGAGTTATTATGATTTACCATGCTTAATTACCGTTTTGCCTTTGTGTACAACCAGTGAGGGGGGCTATCTGTGTTTTTTTTTAATTTTTTTTCTGGTGAGGTAGTACTGTAGCGCTAGTGAGTAGCAGCAGATTTTTTTGCCTCCTCTTCATTAAAGTTTGTTTTGTCTTTATTATTTTCGTTGACAACATTGTACAGCTTAAGAGGCTGGAGCCTGAGGACAGAAGGTAGAAGAAACCGTGGAAATGATCTTTCATTAAAAACAGGAAGGCGCGTGGCAGGCAATAGCTGGGGAAAGTGGCGAGAATGATAAAATATATAGAGCTGGCGAAATGACTCCGCGCTACAAATGATAGCATAAAAATCAAGAATCGAGTTCCCTGTGTCCGGATAGGGCTGCTGCTTCTATTCAAAGGCAAACTTGGGCAGATTTTCTTGTTGGTCACGTCCATCTCTGTGTTTTTACCCGCGTTTCACTGAACGATTGCATTGTTCTTGTGCATTAATCATTTCTAGCATGCTCATCTCAAACACAGAAGCCTCTTGACTCACAGGGTTTTGAAGTCCTGCTGATTTTGAATTTCAGATATATTTTATCTTTAGCACATGAGGAATGTATTCTTTTTTTGTTGTAGTTTATTTATTTTCAAAAGCCCAACCAAATTAAACCTTGAATGTGATTATCCCTCAGCTCAGTGATAGATGCTTGGTGAAAGAGATGGGTTATGGTATTGTTTGTCTGTGGAAGAAGTGCTTAATTTATGCATCGAGATGCGAGGTTTGCCAAGGTACCTGTCTGGCACTTTCACGAGCAGGATGAGAGTATTTTAGAAGCACTGTTTCAACACACCTCGATTAATAATACCTGTTACCTTATTTGGCTTTGCCTTAAATTTGGAGATTTTCCAAAAGAATCCAAATCCACAGTTTGTATTTTTGTGCAGCTGTTGTGAGAAAAGCAACTTATTTTTAAGCAGCTCAGGAGAAAACAGTCGATATTACGGGGCTGGATTACGTTAAATGACCAGTGATTGGCCGTGGTATTAGTTTTTGCACCAGTCACTAGTTGTGCTATTAGTTTTGCGAGCGCTGGAGGTCTTAGTAAATCAGGCCCTTAGCCGGTAACTCTGTCTGAGACAGAACTCTGTTCCTCTCCTGTACGTTTCGACCTGAGGATAATGCATTAGTGTAGCGTCGAAGACCCTCCCGAACAGTTGGAGAGGCCGTAATATCTCAGTCCTGTGAAGAGGGTTAATTGGGTGCTATTTGTTTTCGGCGCTCCCAACCCCCTCCAGTTCTCTGTGGCTTCATCTCTCTCTCTGAGCCCCCCTGCTGAGTTAAAGGCACAGATCCAAGCTCTTGAGACCATTGTGTTGACTGTTGATCCCCAGCCAAGCCAAGCCTGCCAGGGGCACCGCACCCCACAGCCCACACCCTTGTCTCCCCCGCTCACTCCCTGCTTGCCCCCCCCCCCAACCCCCCTCACCCCCCACTGCCCATCACCACATCCTGCTCACCATGTACAGTCGGTCTCAGGGGCCGGTAGCCACGCTAAATTTCACACGGAAACGGTTTTTATATCCAACAGAACGGGGCTGCCTCCACTGCTGTGCGGACGATTGTTTTCCAGACTGTCGAGCGTTTTACATTATTTCATCGTAAAATACGCGTTCTGTGTTTCTCCGCTCCCCCCTCACCCTTCTCTTCTTTTTAGCTGAAATAACCCCAGCAAGGCTAAAATTAGCTGCAGAAAATGGTGCGAGTGAACAAACAAGCTGATCCATTAGTGAGAATGGGTTATTGGCTTGCTTGCCTGTACTCAAATGGCGGCCCATTAAAAGTGGTAATGTCTGCCTGCAGCAGTGCTGCGAGTTACAAACCGGGGCCAAGGAAGGCATATTTCACATGCATCAGACACAGGAATTAAAGAGACCAATGTTCCCTAAAAAGACTGAAGTACATCTCTTTCTGATGTGCGTCTTGGGCAAAAATTCATTGATCTCAGAATGTCCCTTGGCAATTATAAAATATTAAATCCGAGTCACAGTTTTCCACTCAGCTTAATTTTTTCTCTCTCTCTATTCGCTCCCATTTGATCAATTTAAACAAGTTAGAATGACTTCTAACGGGGTTAAAAAAAAAAAAAAACCCTTGCAGAGTCTGGAGGCCTCATTGAACGCACCCTTTGTTACACTGTCTTCTGAACATATATATTAACACCCTGTTAGGATATAGACCATCTTTCTGCTCCACACCTTATGAATGCTTATCCATATTTTATTATCCAGATTATTTGCCTTAAATTTGCTATTTTCATCAACAGTATATCTGATGCTTTTATCAACAATAATGCAATTTTAACAACATGAAATTATAATTATTACTGTTCAAGTAGACGGTGGCAAATTATAATGTGATTTTTATTCATTTGTCAGTGATTTGCCCTGAAATTTTGGGAAAGCAAATATTTGTCAGCCTGCTTTCATTAGGGCAGTGGCCCTGGCATGTGTGTGAGCCACAGGGTTTGGGCATCGCTTCACTGTCCTCTGAAATTATCAGGGGATCTGTAATTAATTGCCCAAATCATTAAATTTATCTCTGATTTCAGTAAATGTATTCACCCCAGCTGTTGGACAACGTGCACAGTTCATTAAGTCGCTTGCTTATTCGTTGTTTTCCTAATTAAGATTTAGGATCAATCATTGCTTGTGTAATGTAGAGTGCAGCCAAATTTGTTTCTGGGGAACATATGTTTTTTTTTTTTTTTCCTCAAGATTCAAGCAATAGTATCCGCTTCTAAGAGCCTCGCCATTAGTACACTGACTGCAATGGGAATTAGACATCCTGAGCTAATTAGCGAGCACAATTAGGTATGCGGTTCTGCCATTATTCCTTTTTGTAAATAATGTCACAACCTATTCAGGTTTTAATATAATCAAGTTCATTTGGAAACAAGAGAAATTATTTTGCATTCATCATTTAAAGCCGTACGCGGGGCTGTTTTTCTTTGTTAAATAGGGTAAATGGCACGCTGCCCATTTGAATGAGGAGTTGATTTTCCGGTCTCATTTAGATCGACAGTGTTGGGTGCCGAATTGGGCGGATGTAATGTTGTTAAGGCACAAATTTGAACATGTGGTCAGCACATGAACATTTATTTTACAAATGCAAATGAAAATTTTGATTGTTACTGATTTTTACTGTGGGCTTTGAAATGCACTGGAAAAACGCCCAGTGTGCGCAAATAGTTTGGAAATCAGTCACTCGTTTTTTCTTCCCTTTTACTCTGAGAGGTATGCAAACATTACAATTAGATGTCCCATTTAATAAACAAACTAAAACAAAATAAAGAGACTATACAGAGATTCCCCACGATTCCATATTTCCATGGGTGCGGGGTCATTTCGGTGCACTATGGTGTTTACAATGTAACCTAAGACTCATAATAAATGTAACTTCATGCATTGCATTGTTGAATTCCTCAGTGAAACACAGTCCTTCATTTGTTCGTTTTTTAAGGAGCTGTGTTTCTGTCTGTGTTTGGCATGTGTACAGAAACGGATTATTAGCGTCTCATCCTGAAGGGGCAGGCAGTGTAGAGTGCAGGCCTTTGTTTGTGGTTCTGTGCTACCAGGGCCTGTGGGTGGTCTTGAGTTAACCTGTTGACATGCCTTAAACATCCGCATGTGGTCTCCATTACCTGGTCGTTACGCCAGGCCTCGTCCCTGCCGCCGCGTCCTGATTGGACCGTACGATGGAAACGGGAGCAGCGCTGGAGCTTTGCTAACGGGACGGGGGAATAAAGTAAATGTGTGCAGAACTGAGCGCATCTGTTTAATGGAAACTCAACATTGGCTTTGAACACGACGGTTCTCACCGAGCACGGGAGCTGATTGGCTAGCAGGCTGCCCTACAGGAAGCTTTAGAGCGGGCGCTGGCAGGCATGCTTGGAGCCGCCAGCCCGCAGTGCCGGAAAACTGAAGCATTTCCTTTACAAGTTGAGTAATTAGCATCGCAGCACAGGGTGTAGATTTAAATTGAGTCAATATGTAGATAGGGATTGGGATTGCACTTATACAAATCTCATTTCAAAGGCAAAGTGTATTTGCTGGTTGCCAAAATGATTGTTGAATTAAAAAAAAAAAAACTGGATTTATTTGGATGAAGTTGCACTGTAGGGCCTTTTGAGGTGGTGTGTGAATTAGAAATGACACTCCGGTTATTCTCTGTATTAGCAGTGAAATAGGAGGGGTGATTGTTATGGAAAGAGACGTCCCCTCTTGACCCTTCACCTCAGTTGTGTTTTCCCCTGGTCTATTTAGTGTCAAAGCCAATGTGAAGATGGCTATATCTAACTGACTGGTAACCGCATGCCGTAGAACTCACTGACACCAAGTGCTCTGTGATGATCTAATGCCACCATTTTGTAACATGTAGCCAAAGCGTTAAACAGCCTTACTGATGGTGGAGTTTCTCAATTTGGCAAAAAAAAATTATCTCTAGCGCTAGCTCTCATTTTCATTGCAACTATGTCATTGTTTTGTGAATATTTGAGTAAATCAGTGCAGAGCTTGATTTCGGTTTCTTGGCTTTGTAAATTGTATAGGCTACTAGTTGGCTGGTTTCTAACCTCATAAAAGCATAATTAAGATTTCCTGGGCAAAATTTCATTTGTACAATGTTTATAACCTTTGCTTTACCTGAGGTTGTATCTTTTTGCAAAATGGGGTAAAAGCAGTATTGTTGAAAGTCTCACTCCGAGACCATTATTCACCATTGTCCTCCTTGATTTTGTCTGTCAACCTCGTGGTTTTTGCTCCGATTATTGAGAACTTTACCATCCCTTCCCAGTGTGCCTCCTTTATATTAAATATGACAATGCCTTTTCCTCAAAGAAGTTGACACTCACCATGAATTTTTCTATTTCAGTTTCTCGGTTTCTTGAAGTCCCCTTGGTTCACAGTTGATGCTCAGTACTGCTTGGGTTTTATCATGAGGGGATCGGTAAAAGGAATACAGTCGCAGGATTAGGGAGTTGACAGTTGAGAATGCCTCTGTGCCACTTTTGTGCCATTTTAACTTTTAGAACTGATTCTGCTCTTGAAATTAGAAAGTGTAACTGTCAAAATTCCATTCCCACCCCTCCAGGAATGTGTATTCCCACTTCAGACGTGAAAGTTTCACAGGCAGTGAACACTTTGGTTGTTTGGAGGTTGAAGCTTGTTGTGAAATGGGATGATATCTTGCCGTTTTCTTTCTTACAAGGGCAACAGTAAATCGGCTGTTGATGCGAATGCATCATACTGTTTGCACATACAGTTAGAAAGAAGGAAACAAGCCATTTATTCTTTGCTTATTAAAAGGGAATGTTCTATTTTATTGACTTATTTTAATGGCAACGTTCTGAAAAATAAGTCCCAGTAATTAAAAAATTTAAGCTATCTGTGTTGGTTTTGTGAATAATATTTGTGTCGAGAGTGCGAGTGGAATAACCAGGTCTTTATTTATTTTTACGTCTTCAATATATGTGTGTGTGTATGTGTGTGTGTGTATATATATATATGTATGTGTGTATATATATATGCTTGTGTGTGCACATCATAGTAATAGTTGAATGTCAGCATGTAAATGGAATGGACTCTGGAATATTGAGTGTCTCTGTTTAGATTGTACCATAGAGAGGTGGATGAGATGATGCTACTGTTTATAGGCTGTAGCGAGTATACTGCTGTCTGCTCCTCAACACTCTGGTGCCTCGACAAGTGATTCAGTCTTAGCATAAAAACCTCTGCAAATGACACCGCCAGACCATTGAAGTGAAGGCTGAAAAACCAACAATACCTCATTAGCGGGGACTTCTGAGGAGCAGGCTTCTGATTTGAGACTCATTACTACTTCCCCATTTTATCTTTAATTGGCTTCATTTTATTTATGAAAAGGTCTGAATATTTAATGCTGCAAAGTTTCACTGCCGATCTTGCACAGAAAAGATTCTCGGTCAGATATTTTTTCCCGAATTTCAAGTACATTTAAATGCTCTTCGCCATTTTTAGTACTTTGGGTAAAGAAAAGAAAGCATTTTAAGGTTTTGTCAAAGCCACTTTTACGCCCTTAAAATGACTAGCATGAGCTTCCATCAACTGAGAATTAGATAAAAACTTATCATGTAAAGCAAATGGGTCCATGCATAAATCTTTGTATGATGCTCAAGCCAAAAGGCCTCCTTCCTTGCAGCTTTATCCAGATAAATTCGGGCTTCACGTTTTTAAGCAATAAAATTATCTCCATGTTGTAGTGATGGAGACGATCAGAGTACTGTCCCTTAATTTTGCCATAGTCCTTTGTGAGATGTCCAAAATATTTAGTGATTCCAAATTTAAAAAGAGGTTGATTATTCTCATCCTAGGTTGTCTTTCACCAGCTAAACAAGGTAAGTAAACAGAGAATTTATTGTTGCCCCTGTATAAAATATCTTTTGTTACAACCTAGTAGAAAAGGAGCAAGTGTTTTGAAGTTGGGGCGCAGGAAAGTTTCGGGTGCTTTGTGAAGAGAGTGTATTGTGTGCGCTGCTCGCTGTTCAGCTGGGTGACCCTGTGACTGTTTTCCAAGGAAATGCATGAGCAGCCCTGATGAATTCAGCTTTAGGGTCAGCTTTCATCTTAGCTGTAACCTGTGGACTAAGCAACTCCAGGCGATGAAATTGCAGCTTTGTCAGTACACTACTAATTAGAAAATTCCTGACCTAAAGCAAGATGTTTTAATTATGTGTTGTGTCAACTAGTTTGCAGATTTAATCCACGGTTAATATACATTTGACTGTAAAAGAGCGTCGTTCCTCGCGTCGGATCATGTGCCACATGTCAGGATTTCATGTTTGTGTCTCGTCTCTTTTTCTTTTTCCCCCAGACAGGTTTCATGTAACGTTACAGTGTTTCATTGTTGTGTTTCTTAATGCCGTGACATGCTGGCGTAACGTGATTGGGCCGGTGAGGTAATGCACGCGCTGGTGGGTTTGCGGTCTGACTTGAACAATGCGGCTGCCGTGCCGAGCGGGAAGGGCTCTGTAGCGAGCGAGGCAGTCGGGCGAAGGTAGTAAAGGGTTAAAACAGAAATTGAGCGGGGATGCTGGGGGCAGCAGTGCTGCAGAACATAGCAGTGTTCGTGCGAAGGCAAGTCATTTCCCGAAACACTGCAGACACATGGCCTGCGGCGCTCTAAAACCTTTGGAGACCAAAATGGCTTGCAGGAGTTAGAAGTAATAAGGTGTTTTTGCCTTCCCTCTCCTTGACTGAAATTCTGTACGGTTGCTATGCATTGCCATGGAACAAACGTGGCTGTTTTTATGCTTTATACGGGTATTAGGAGGCTTTGCAACTGGCCATTTTTAAGATTTGTTGTTCTATAGTTGGGGATTGAATTGAAGTTGTTTGCTTTAAATTTAATTCCACCATTTTTCATCAGGATCAGGAAGGCAAAGCTCCGTTTCTTTTTTTTTCTGCCATTTTCTCCCCCTTCCTTAGAGACCCTGATAAGCCCTAATGGGAGTGGGTAGCTATTTTGCTTATTTTTGATTTTATTGTTATATGCGAAGTGACAAAAGGGAACAAATAGCCTTGCCCTTAGGCAACAACGGATGTATTTTACTTCAGCAAGGGTGAAAATGCTCCCCCCCCCCCTTTAATGATTGCTTTTACTGTGGCGTCCTCGAAGATAGGCTGGAGAATTCAGGTTAGGACTTCCCCATATGTCTTGGATAGCTTAGCTCGTTACGTAAATGCTAATACATAAACCTGGACTATTAAATAGCCAGTCACTATTCAGTCAGAGGACCGACCCAAAAGCTTCCCCAATCCCCTCTGCTAATTTTGCAAATCTTACCCATCTCTCGAGTCTGCGAAGGGCTTTTCTGATGCACAATGTATAGCGGGACATCTGCAAACTGTTACTCTAATTCTTTATACATTTATTAGAGCTTAACTAACTCCACATCAAATGCATCACTCGTAGGCAATGTCAAAAGGCCAGCGGCAATTTCACCCACATCTGTTGACTCTTTCACAATGCCCTCATCTTGCATCAATGTATTTGAAAGAAAACATTTCTGTTGTTAATTAATGGCCAGCGTAGGAGAAAGGATTAAAAAAAAAAAATCTCTGGATGAAGTATTTTTGCCCTGAAGACGGGGAACTTGGGATTGAGGGCAGGAGGATGCTGCTTTCCAGTTGCTGGTTGTCACACATATAAGGCGGGAAGGCAGTGTAAAGTGATGGGTGGCAGTGCTGTTTTTTTCGTTAAGCGGTAAGTTGGCTAGCATGTGTTCTAGCTTTGCTGTGTTGGAGTCAGGCAGTGATAATACAAATGCAATTCGTTCTCACGGTGGACAGTTACCCTTTCACTGCAGCTAACGTTCTGTCGTTGCTGCTTATGGTTGATCGGCGTGCCTTCAGTTCCGCCTCTTGTGGCAGCTTACGAGTATGTGGCGTCTGAGACGAATGTCTGAAGGCGGAGGATCCTTCTGCCTTATGTATTGTTCAAGTGGTAAGCTGTTAAATTCGGCCTGTGGCCCTCTTGGTGTGGACTACAGCCGAAAGAATTTACTGCTAGTCATGTCGTCTTTGACTCTGACCATCAATGTCCATCTGTTAAAGTTGATGCTCCTTCATTTCGCATGGGCAACCTTTGCCATACATTCTGATCAGGAGTCGCTTCTTCACCAACGGTTGATCTGATTGGCACAGATAGGATAGCGTGGGGTAGCATAGCATGTGGCCATTAGTTACCATCACCTTTCCCACTCTGAGGAATGAGCAGATGGGATTTCGAGGTTTGGGATGGAGTCAACCATTTTTATTAGCATGCTACTTGCATTTCTCTTGTGCATTCTTAAGTATGTCTCTCTCGCGTGCGGCCCCAGTTTGAGATTTGAAATTTCGGTGCGCAGGGTTATTAATGGCCGACAGAAATGACATGAAGAATGTCTGTGGGGCTGGGTTTCGCTTCTCTGATCATGCTCTGGGTATTCTGCCCATCAATAATGATGCTGAAACAGCAAGAAGAAATTGCCTCCTGGAACGCTCTTCCCATGTAGGATCTGAAGAGGAACAGCTGCACTGCTTCATGAATAGTCTGCAGTGTGGTTGCCAGAAATGCTGATGTGTTGCCAGAGATCTCTTTCACTGTGGTCATTTGCTTGTATGGCCAAGCAGCCAGAATAAAGCCCAAACCCTTTTCCAATTTGCATTTAATTGCTTAACTGCCTAATTTTGACCTTTATTGCACACTGCTGTTCATTGTTTTATTTTACTTTATCCTATACGCTTTAATGAAAATGAGAGAAATAACACAAGCAGCTGTGTTTGATTCCTTGAAATTCAGTTCACTCATTTACTCTCTTCTGAGATGTGTGCGTGATTTTAACATTAATTTGGGATTCTTCTGAGGTCCAAGAGGCTGCACAATCCCCATCTCTGTCTGGCAGAAGTTTGCACTGTTGCGATTGATTAGGGGGTCATGCTGTCATTTTTCATAATAAAACTTATGACGAGCAGCATAACTGCTGTGTAACTGAGAATTGCCCCCTAGCATGTTACTTTATTAATTATTTACTGTTCCTGCCATTTATATCCTACCATTGTTTTAAATAACAGTTAATAATATCAAAGTACGGTGTGTGTATGCGTAGTTCTGATCTCATGACGGGAGACTCTTGTGGGATCGCGGAAAAATAGTCAGATCTAATCAAAGTATGACCTACTTTAAGATACTGTAGTACTGATTGTACTGGGGAAAAACTAGGCCTATCTCTACCTTCTTTTTGAAAGCGCTTCCCATTTGTGTGCAAACTGAGAAGCAGCTCGGTGAGTTACTTGTAATGCAATTTAGAGTTCCACAGTAACTCATTAAAAAAACTGGTGAGAACTGGATAAAGTTTGGAGCTGGTTGGGGGAAAAAAATATATCAAATTGTACTTGGGTGACTTCTTGAGAGTATTAGTTTCAAAATACTCTGTATGCATGAATCGATTTAGTTTCGTAACTGTGTCAGGTGGGTAATCAGATGGCTTTGAACTTGGTCAGTTCTGGGGTTTTCCCTCTGGGTATGACAAACTGTATCTGACCAATTGTGCTCAAGCTTTGCTTGAAAATAATTAATTTTATTTGCTTATATTCATGTTGCATTTTTTATTGAACTCAGTGCCTTACAATGATGGAGGACCACTAGTCCATAGAACCCACATGGTTAATGCACAGCAGCCATTTTGTGCTAAGCATACACTGAGGTGGGTGGGAAAATTGTCATTTTAAGCCAGTTTAGTTGGCGATGACTAGGTGGCACATTGGTAATTTGGTTAGGACACTGGGGAACTCTATACACTTTGCACTGAGTGGCATTGGACTTGAATGACCACAATGAGTGAGGATCTCGATTTTACATCTCATCCAGGTTGTGCTCTAATGTCCGTGGCTTGTACCATTTTGTTCTTTCATGTTTGCTGAATACTGCTCTTTTTTAACTGCATCGCAGCTTTTTCTGTGCTCTTAGTTTCTGATGTTTGTAATTATCCCTGGTTGCCTTATGAAGGGTAATCACGAATGTCCGAGAGATATCCAAACTGAAAACTCTCTCTGTATGCTCTTTAGTTTTCTGTTGTCAAAATTTTCTTTACAAATTGATTTGCCTGCTAATCTTGTCTTATCTATTCTCGGTCTTGCACAGTTTCGTTTTTGTTAGACTGGCATATTGTTGGTAGTTTCAATGTGTAGTGTTCTTTCAGAAATATACAGCACTGTGCACATTTAAAGTAATTTTGTAGGGCAAATACGCTTGCAAAAATGATTAAATTAAGAGTTCATAGCAACTAAGAAATGTACTAAACAGAGCTGTAAACTGTTAAAAACTAAAGCAAATTAGTATTTGGTGTGACTACCCTTTGCCAAAAAATTTGGGACACTGTCCTATTGTGATTTACACTTAACAAAAATTTAAACGCCCCATGTAAATTATTTATGTAACATGAAATGTGTGACCTCAAATGAGCTGATAATGTCTTAATTGCGCAAAATGGTTATTTGTCCTCATTTGCATACAACGTTTGTGTTCATCTCTGCCAGTGAGCACTTGCTCAGTGATGCATTGATTCCACCCACAATACAGGTGCGGCATGTGCAGACGCTGCTTAAACAGCGTAAACAGAACTCAGACTCTCCCTAAAACTGGGGACAATAAAAGGCCACCCCAAAATGTCAAATTTCATCAGAAGTAACCATGCCACAAATGTTGCAAATCATGCGGGAACATGCCATAGGAATGCTGGATGCAGGAATGTCCACCAGAGCAGTTCCTGCACAGCTGAATGTTCACTATCGGGCAATTGGCAGTTTAAGAGTTCGGTTTAGGCAGACTGGCAGCACAGCAAATTGACCTCTCCCTCGTCGTCCACGTGTGACCACATGAGCACAAGATCGTCACATCCGGCTTTTCTACTTGCGTGATCGCCTCAGCCCAGCAACACGCACAGCAGATGAGGCAGTTGGTCTGCACAACAGACATATCACACCTCAAACTGTCCGGAACCGCCTGGGAGAAGCGAACCTACATGCTTGTTGTCCTCATCGTGATCCCAACCGTGTCTACGAGTATCCCTGATTGCCATATGCCACGATCTTGCTTTAATGAGCAGTAATCTGTTGCAAATTGAACAATATAATGTATTGTGTATGACTTCATATATTGTAAAACTTGATGCTAATTAAAGTTTAAAAGTGTTAAATGGGGCTTTTTGTTAAGTTTAGTTTTATAAGATGATTGACTTTTTGCTTGCTCCAAGCAGACTGTCTCACTTGTGCCCTTCCAACTAATTGCAGACAGCCGTGATGATGTTGACATCGGGGCTCTTTCAAGGCAATATGATCTGTATTTACTGTTTTTTGATGAAATATTAGCATTTATTTACAAAACTTTTCCTTAAATTAGCATTTGAAATTTCAAATTAACTTTTTATCCTCAGCAACTCTTAATGTGGAAAACAAAAAGTAAACATCTAAAGCTGCTTTCACACCAGACGCAAAACAAATTTTTCGCACGACAGATTACATTCAAAGTATGTAATGTAATCTTTCGTCCGAAAAATTTGTTCCGCATCCGGTGTGAAAGCAGCTTAAAGCCGATTTAAATTTTAAAAAGTGCAGGTTGTCTAAGACTTTTGCACAATACTGTATATTTTGAAGTAAATTTTCAGAGTATGACTGCATAATTATTCTGCATTGTACAACAAGTCTGTTGGATTAAGACACCACTGACATATTTTGTGTTGTAGTTTATTTTGGTGTTGATCTGATGGCAGTTTTAGATGATAGCAATCAAGCTGGTATGGGTTTCTGCAGATTTTTAACTGTGGCTTTTGACAACTGGATTTAAGTTGAGCAGGTTCGCAACCTCGTGGCCAACTCTGAATGTTTAATGAAGAGAATGTGGACTCATTAGTGAGTGTGTGCACCTGCATGTGTGAAAAAATGAATATCAATAGAAATAGCCAGAGTCACACAGACTTTCCTTGAATGTTCCCGACATGCAGTGTCAGGTTTACTTGACCTGCTGATTGTATGCTCTCTTGTGTATTGCTGTTAATAGCTCTGAATCTTTGGTCTCATTTTTATATTCACTTCTGTGGCCTGCATGTGTGTGTCTGCGCGCTTGCGTGTGTGTATGTGTGTGAGCAATTATGTGTGCGCTAGCGTGCCTGTGCGCACGTGCAAGTTTGCATCTGTGTGCGCGCATTTGAGTGTGTGGTGTGTGTGTGTGTGTGTGCGCGCGTGCGAGTGTGTGCATGTATGCATGCGTCTGCACAGGCATGTGAGAGTGTACGCGAGTACGTGCGCGTGAGTGTGTGCGTGTGTGTGTGTTTGTGCACTCGTGTGAGAGCATGTGTGTGTGTGTGTATGTGTGTGTGTGCGTGTGTGTTTGTGGAAGCAGGCCGGCTTGGATCCCCATCCTCCCTGACAGCCTGACTGACTGGTTGTGCTGAGACAGCAGCTCGGAGCTCTGCTGGGCCTGCGCTCTCTGTTTGCCTGGCAAACCGGGCTATTAACCCTCCGCCCTCGGGTGTCACCCCAGCCAAATCCAATATTTGCTACACTACCAAGGTCTGATGCCATTCCAACTCAAAAGATGCTGATAAGCAAATAAAGAGACCAAAAACTATGGGACGGCACGAGGGGAAGACTGAATGAGGGGGAGGGGGGAGTTGGTGTGAGTGGGCGGGAGGTTTGGGGGGTTAGTTCAGAGGCTCTGCTTCAAGAGAAACAATAACACCACATAGCTGATAGTAAATGTGGCGATTTGGGAGCTAATTCTGGCCCGGTTGTGTAAACGGAGGAGAAACTGTTGGAGATCAGTGATGTCTTAATAATTACAGTTTGGCCTCTCAGGATTTCTGTGCTCCAGGGGGACCAGAGCTGAGCTTCATGGAGGCTCTGCTGCGGCTGTGAATCCTTCATCTTGTGCTCTTGTACACTCTGAATTAAAGCAGGCTTCAAACGCTACAAGTATTTTTATTGCTACAGCAGGTTGACTGATTTTGTTTTCCCTAAACCAGTTGTGATTTCAGCTGAAATCTATGAGAGTCTGCCATCCTAGTTGGCAGTGGTTTAGTGGTCCGAGGGTCGGCGCTCGAACGCTAATCTAAAGGTGCAATTTGGTATTTATTAGATTTACAAATCGGGCCAGGTTAAGCTTTACGTCTCCACATAAAGAAAAAAATCATTGCCATGCAGAACAACAGAAAACCTGAGTTAGGTGAGAACTTCCTGACTTAGAGGCTGGAAGCAACACAAAGCGGAGAAGAATCCTCCGGAAACAACCTCACGAGTAGTAATTGGACGCAGTGCGATCAATGGCATACTGGCATCACTCTATTCTAGAATAAATTTTGTGCAGGTTACTCTGACCGTTGTCTGTCCTCCGGCTCAGGGAAGCATGTTTTGGCTCGTGAAAGTTCATGGTCATGGAAGGCCGTCATGTTGTACAATTTTACAGCCATTACAGCCATGAATCCTCCAAGTGCTAAATACAGTGATGGTACCTGCTCCTTGTTCTTCCTCAAAACATTTCTCTTTTGACCAAATTGCATTGTAGCTTAACGAATCAACTTGCGGTGCAACGATACGCCAATACAGGATCGTATCACGGTACAAAGCCCCCGATATGATACATCAATTCGGAGGAAGTGTATAAGGCTTTTTAAAATGGTCCACATATTTTCTTAAACCCAGAAATTGCAGTATTTTCTATGGCTTTAAATGAAGACATAGTGACCTGCCTCCTATTCCACGTGGTTGCATCGCTCCAAGTGCGATTTGTTGAAATGTTGTTTCAATTTGTATGAGTTTAAGTTTCCAGACTTCAAGTTAACTACTAATGATAAGTAGTTTGCAATTTGACTGTTTCTTCTTGTGAATAGTAGTGGAGACCTATCCAGCTTTTATCAATTTTTTTTAAGTTGAAGACATTGACCTGAACAGTAAACACACAGTGGACTCAAAGGTAAACTGACTGTATTCCTTTGTTTTAATACATTTTAAAAGCCCCGTCTTTGGAAATATTTCATTGTTGCTGCTTACTTGTGAGTAGAAAGAAAATTGGTTGTAAAAAAACCTGTGGTGTATCGAGATATGCAACGTATCGCGACCCCTGTATCGGGATACGTATCGTATCGTGACCCCACCATATCGTTACCCCTCTATAATCGACGCACTGGGAGATATTGAGGCATGTATTGAGTGTACATTTACTTGTGTAAAAATATCATTGACTTTTTTATGTTTGTTACCATTGGCATGAATGGACGATGTGGTGTTTTTGACCCATACTGGAGCCAGCTATGGTGGCTCTCAAGTGACAAAGTCTCTCAGAAAGACTTAGAGATGTGCCTCAAAAACCAAGCCTCACTGTGGCTACTAGGCTGATATTTTGCGGTGACTATTTTTTTTTTTTTTTTTTTTGGCTTGGCTGTTGCTAGTCGCTTGTTCCAGACCTCAATTTAATTTCTCTTACCGGTCTCCGCCCATGACGCCAAGATGTGTTGACCTTGCGTTGGCCTGGCTCCAGTGCTTTTTGCCATATTGCCTTGGGGCTGGACCATATCTGTCTTGTGTGGAATAAACAGTGCCTCGTTTCCGTTTTAGAGTCTCGCGGTGCAATTTGCTGAACTCCCATGCGTGGGAATGGCCTACCCTTATTGGGCTATGGAGGAAAAATGTGCAAAATTGGGCCTCTGTGCTCACCTGGCTGCGATGCGCTGTAAAGACCGAATGGGTCTGAGCATGGAGAAAGGGGGAGAGCGGTGGTGCGGTTACCATGACGCGCCGCGCCCGAGCGGACGCAGCTGAGGCGCGATGGCGCCCCACGGGCAGAGCGTTCCGGAGAACACGCCTTGGGGTGGGGCGCGGGGAGCGTTCCCACAGGGGGGGATAGCCTGTTTCTCAGCTCAGCTCTGCTCCGCGAGGCCTCGGAGCCGCATTCCGATCCTCCTCCGTCAGCCCTCTTCCCTGACCCCCCGCGCCGCAGTCAGGGAGGCCCGTTCTCATGTGAAATCGGAGGGCAGCGTTCGTCTCTGAGCGGTCGAGGCTCATCTGTGTACATTCCCCTGGATACAATGCAGCCACAGCCTAAGCCTCTGCTGTCAGATGTGGGTGTGTGTGTGTGTTTGTGTTTGTGTGTGTCTGTGTCCATGTGCTCATCGTGCAGTGCGAAAGAAACAGCCCTCAGAGCCATTAGCACGTTAGCAGCCATAGCAGCTTGCACACAAATCTAGGACTTTCAGGCCTCCACTGTGTGGCTCTCTTTCCTAACCTGGTACCTTCAACCACCACCTTCCCCCCCTCCCCCCCACCTTCCCAACTGCCGAGCTGTCCACACTCTGGCAGTGTGGGAGTTTGGGAAAGCAGACCTGTTTGCTCTGTGCCTGTAAGTACCTGACTGTAGTTAGTCACTGTAGGGCGAGGTGTGGAGCACTGCCCCAGGCCTTCTTTTCAAGGTGTGGTGATGGTGCACACAAGCCACGACTGGATCAACCAGAGCCGCTTTAAAGCCTGCTCAGACCTTTAGAGCTCTCCGTGCTCTCTCTCTTTCTCTCTCCCCCTTTCTTTCTGGAAGTGCTTAGAGTATGGAACACTACTCAATCTGAAAACTCTGAATCTGAGGCTAGGTCACGTGCCTAAAAGGACGCTTCTGTGTGCTCTTAATGGTTCAGTGGTGATGACACTTCGCTTCAGAAAGGCATAGGGATTAAAGGGCAGATGTCTTTTTATGAGCTTTTCACTTCCAAGCCGGTGTCAGTAGGACATAACCATGCTAAGCTTGTAGGAACATCGTTTGTATGGTTTGTAACATGAATGCTGTGAGCACCTTTGTTGGGGTTTTGTTGTTTTCCAGTGAAAAATGACATTCAACTATTTGTCGTTTTTTCCTCCCAATTCCCCAGCTCGCTGATGGGTCTCCGTGGATACAGAAAACAACATGGCTGTGTTTGTGTTACTGGCAGCGGGGGCAGATGTATTCGAATGGAAATGAAGAAGTGGAATCAGCTTTCCGCCCTGGCGTATGCTCATCGCCAGGCCTCATTCACTTTTTCGAGAGCCGCTGTTTGTGTACAGCCCTTCACGCATCTTTCCCTAATCAGAGAAGGGTGGCTTGCTTTTCAAGCCTTCTCATTTGCTCCCGCCCTGTCGCTGTATCCAGTCGGAAATCGCGTCCTGCTGAGACAAAAGCATCTGATTGGATGCATCCTTCAGCTGTTTTTCGTGGTTGTTGTTGCCTGTGTTCTGAAGTGGGAGAGTCCGTCTTTGGCTTGCTAAAGCAGTCATCTGACCAGGTTTCATCTGATTGGCTTGATTAGGAGATGTCATTATAATGAGAGGTCATGACCCTTAGGCCTCAGACCTTCCTTCCCCCCGATGTAAACCATCCTCTTTAACAATCATCTTTGGTGACGACGTACAATGTGGATTCCTTCAGCAAAAGTTTTTGCTGTATCGCATTAAAAATATTGCTTTTATTGTAGCCCCCGGACAAAATCGAGTGGCTACTATGGGTTCATTCATGTCGTCTCCGTCGCCGCGTCCGTAGACACTTCCTTGTGGACGCTGCACAGGGCTGTAGTTTTTGACCGATTACTTTCATATTTGGTTGGAGATGTGTGATACTTAAGTTATGACACCTATCGATTTTGGCTGTCATGGCGACAGTATTGGCCAAATAATGCGCAAATTTGTGCTAAAACATACAGATGTCCTTGTGGACCCTGTACAGGCTGGAGAAGTGGGCTTTCAGGGACCACACCCATGCGGTCGCGGCCAACTGGCCTCCTTGTTAAAAAAAAGAAAAAAAAAGGTTATTTGAAGCCTTAAATTTTCATATTTACAATAAACTAGTGCTTATGAAATACAATCATAGTCACCTAACTTCCCATGTACAGCAGAATGTAAATCAATGGCAAATTGTATCAGTTCATGTTGGAGGTCTCCACAATGCGGGAGCATTCGGCCTTTGGACAGGTGAAATGACTGCGTTATGATCAGGTTGACGATGTAATGCTCTTTGGGTTCTCCTCAGGTTTCAGGGAGCTCTGCGGACTCCCCTGCTGGCACCTCCACACCTTCCACCTCCTCTCGGCAGTATTCCCGGCAACGCATCACGCGTGTCAACCTCAGGGACTTCATCTTCTACATGGAGCAGGAGCGAGAGACGGCGCGCTCGCTTTTACTCTACCGGGCCCTGCTCAAGTAGCCTAGCTATCCACACTCCTCCCCCCCTCCCTCTCTCAATCTCTCTCTCTCCCCCCACCACCTGTCCTGCAAATGTGCCTTCCATTGGGTTATACTGCTTTCTCTTAGTCTTGCCGCAGACCTTACGGAGCTACTTTCACGAAAACAAAGGAGAATGAAAAAGAAGCGAAAATGGATTCTGCGTCAATGTGGATGTCGCTCCTGAATAATTATTAGTGGGTGAAAAATGCGTAGATTTAGGATTGTGCAGCACGCTGTGTTAAAATCTGGGTTTGAGTCAAACGTGCAACCGCGTGTTTGCTTTAATGTTGGTGAACATTTTGAACGTCTGGCAACCCAAATGTTTCATGCCTACCGATGGGCGATTTCACTGAATGAACTATCCCAAAGCAATGGATTATTGATTGTATATATTTTTTAAAGCAATATATTCCAAATATTGTACGACAGCCTACAGTGTTGATTTAGGATTGTCAAGTTTGGGTCATTGCATTTCAGGAAAAATAAGTATTTAAAGGTTAGAAACTTGTCAACTAACCTATCTGTATTTTATATATTTGGAACAGGATATTGCCCAGACTTACGAGAAACAACGGCATAAAACAGGCACTGAACACCATTATATGTAAATAATCACTTTCAGTTTGAAGTGCATGTACAAACTCATAACACCTCCAAAATTTTAGCACCAATGTAATATTTAAAAGTTCATGTGTGAATTTAAATTACTCTGTCTTGAAAAATCATGTACAATTATAATTTACATCAAGGTGAAGAGATCTTTATTTCATCAGTAACTGTTTTGTTAATGTAAGGCTCATTTGATCCGGTAACATACTGTAGGTCCATAGCCATGAATCGTTTATATGCCGCATTTTTTATACCAATATCGACATTTAAATCGAACATGGGTGGATTATTTTTTGAGTTATGTCAAGAAATCTTGTTTTTATGGTTGTTTTTAAGTGTGAATGTTGTACTGTGTTAAATAATGTTCAGGCAATAGGCTGGAGTAAAGATAATGATGATTATGATATTGATGATCATGATTACAGTTGATACTGTGTGTTGGCCTTGTGATTTTTGTCCCCAAATTATGATCATACAACTACATTTGAGCCATATTTACTGTAAGTTAGGAGAACGGTGTGAAGGAATAGTCCCATTGCTAAGTAGGTTAAGTAGGTAGAATTTCAAACTCATAGCGTGCAGAGATCTCTAGAATGAGATTGATGGGAACCGCTCCTTTGGAGGACAAAAGGTTTGGACTTAGTGTTTTTTAATGCTACCTTGTGACAAGTTTTGTGATGTCAATCGAGTTTTTATTCTTTCTTGACTTTCATTTTTATGGCCTTTTTGTTTTAAATGTTGAGCTTCTATGCAGGTACCACAGTCTGTTAGAAATGTATTCGCGATGTAGACAGCCAGTTAAGGTGACTCAAACTTTAGTTCTTTTTTTTTTTTTTTTAATCAGCGCCAATAATTTTAAAACCATAGTCTCTCAACTGAAACAGAAAAGAAATGTCACGAATGTATTTGACACCTGTCTCGTTTCAATATTGAACAGTATTCTCTATTGCAGTCAAAGGGAAACCTGTTTTGCAAATATTTATATAAAATATTATTATGTTTTTGCAATTACTTTTAGGCTTGCGATACCTTTCAGGCAATGTAAGTTTAACTTGGTAAAAAATGCATCAGAAGAAAGGAATAATACTGCAACATCATTTTAAAAGAAGCACAAATAGACCTGTTTATCCACTGATCAAAGACAATAATTTTAATAATTATTTTTATGGTTTCTGATAAATAAGGTGAAGGACATTTCTATTCCTCCAGCTTTTTAGCCAAAAGATTATTAGGGAGGTATTACTGATATACACAGATGGAAAATTGTGTTTTAATGTATGGATAATTTGTACATATTGTTTACAGAGACCATGTGTTTATTAGAATTGTTATTTTTGGTAAAATGTACATATTCTGAAATTTTCCTGTTTGTGTGAAAAGCATATGTCTGTATTTGTACCTATTTTGTAAAGGAATAAAGAAGCTGTTTACTAAATTTAGTTTTGGTCATTTGTGTTCCCCTCACTTAGATACAAACATGTGAAGAGGTAAATTTCTTTAATCCTTTCTCCAAAAATACAATGGACATTGAGAGTCCCAGTGTGAAATTTTGGTCTGAAGATATTCAGAATGCCAAAATGTCATGGCGCATGGAAATGTTTGTCTTCTACTCGAGAGTATTCAGTGCTTACTGATGGATTCATTTCCAAAAGTCCCAGTCCCAAATATTGTTTGCGAACATAACATTGTTTTTGAGATACTCTAAATCAGTTGAGTTTACCTCTTAAAGGAGAATTCCGGTGTGAAATTGACTTGGTGTATTGAAACATGATAATGAGCACTAACTTTTGTCGAATACCCCACCTCTATACGCACATAACGAATAGATTGCAATCTGTTCCCCTATCCTTCCTATTCGTTCATGCTTGTCAATCGACTTAACGTGACTTTCAAGACGGAGGCGACTGGAAACTACTTCAAGGTACTGTTTGCATAAATAATCTTTTTTTAATAAACTACCGGTGCATTTTCAAAGTTCTATGTGCCTTTTTTTTAATGTCAGGGCCCTCGGAATTCTACCGATGAAGTATGGAGCTACTTTGTGCCTTGTTAATGATAAAAAAAAATAGCGATTTCTTTGCAAGGCAATGCTATGCCCGATTCACTAATATTGTAAACCTGTTGGCAGCTTCAGCTAAAAAGCCATTTATTTCGAACTGTTGCGTGCGTACGGAGGTGGGGTATTCAACAAAGGTTAGTACTCGTTATCATGTTTCAATACACCCAAAGTCAATTTCACACCGGAGCTCTCCTTTAAGAGTGCTATATGGAACTCTCCCATTATGCCTCCGTATTTCTTAGAGTGCTATATGGCACTCTCTTAGTTGCTATGTTTCGATTGATTGCTATCCTGCCTTAAACAATCAGAATAAGCATTGTGGATTGCATTTGTGTAATCACATGGCATAGCTACTCTTAAAAAATTTTGCCCAATATTTTTAATAACCATAATGGCGGAAAATATGTTTCACAGTGATTCAGATGCATTGGACTTTGAAAGATTCTTGCCAAGGCATGTAAATATAAAATCACTTTTGAGCACTGAGTTGTCAAACGAAAGATTTTTCATAAATATGTAAGCACTCTGAAGCCATAACAGATTTTTTATGATCTCTTCATAATTTTATCAATTAAAAAGGTCAGATGCTGGTCCAATATGTGTCCTACACCTTTCCTTGTGATGTAATGTTGTTTAGCTTATACTTTTCGCCATATAGAGCTTTTTGTGAGGGTTCCATAAAAAGTAGCTAACTAGCTGAAACTGCCTCACAGAGGAGGGGCCTTATTGGTATTTCACTCCTAGAAGGTAAAGGATTAAGGTAATTACTTAATTTTTGTAAGTTAGACACTATGCAGAGTGAAGCATGTCCCTGGTCTGGTCAAATCTATAAATTATTTCATGTCAATATGCATCGATTTTAAGGCTTTTCTGACTCGATTTCCCTTTCATGCATACTGCAGAGAAACAGCAGGGCAGTGGCTCTGAAATAAAATCCAGATAAATCGACCTCACTCACTCTGCTTTTACCGCCATGATGCATGTTTGAGTTCAGTTTCCACTGCCGTACCGTGTAACGTCCCCTCAGGATTCTGCTGCTAATTAAGCTCCAACATTTTGAAAAGACCAAAATGTTTAACTTTGTGCAAAACACTGGGATTTGGTTGCAGGTCCTGTGAGGTTTTTCATAAAGGAGTGAAAGACTGCAGAACTTGATTAGTTCCTATAAAGTTGATTTCTTACACATCTCAGCAGGGAAACTCTACATTGCTTTCTGGCTGCTTACTCTGCCATCAAGAAATGCATTTAAAACTTTGTAAACTGGTTTCAGTGTATGACCCGATACAGACATGAAATCTGTGTAAATTTTTGTTCATTTATTTTATTTTACACACACACTTTGGTAATATGCTCTGAATTGATGCGGTAGATTAGAATTAAGTCATTTTCATTGCTAGGTTGATGTTTCGAGATTCTTTCTCATCAGCTTAGTAACATTTCTTTATCTGGTACAAGCTGAACATTTCTAGCAGTGACACATTGTAGTTCCAGCTCTGGAGGACATCTGCGTGTGTGTCCTCCAGGAGTGATGTCCTCTTTGATCGAATATTATACAAGTGCTTTCAAAATTTCTTGCCACTGCAGCCTATGTATCACCAAGTCACATTACATGAAACACACCCCTTATTGATAGGTTTTTTTTTTTTTTGACCATCCATGTTGTGCCGCTGCACTGAGCTAGTATTGCTGCAGTGGCAAAAAAAACCTTAAGTGAGGAATGCATGGTCTTGATAAGAGCATAGCCTAAATCTACAGAATCTGATCTTTCAGAAATACCCTAGAATTGAAATCTACAGAAACGTGAAGTAAATAATAGCATACAACAAGGTACAAATATTAAATAAACAGTCCATCCTTTTATTAACGCAAATATGCAACTGAAATCAAACAATGGAAACACTGCAAATTAACACATGCCCTTTAATACTAGTCTAATTATTAAAACATTTTGTTTAAATAATTTACATTTGCACCGTAGTGTTCCTTTTGAAATGATTTTTAAAAAAAATTTGTATGTACACGACATATTGCTTGCAAATTTTAATTCCTGATAGTTTTTTTTGTCTTTTCCAGGAAAATCACAACAGAACTTTGATGCTCTTGCTATTTTCTTTCTTTCTTTCTTTCTTTTTTTTTTTTTAAACAAAACAGACACTCAAACCAGGAGTCCAAATACATTTCAATATACAAGTAATTATACAGGGTGAGTGATCTTTACATGAAATGGCACAGAGAGAAACTGTTTGCCACCTGGGTTATTCATTCAACTGGACTGAGTGGAAACAAGTATTGTGTAGCAGAAAAACATGAAACTTTCCTTCCTCTGGCTGAACTTCTTCCATTTTAACAATATACAGCACAACAGATTTTTGCAGGAAGTGAATTTACAATAAATTTTGTTTCCGTGTCCATGAGCTGCATTGAAGCCAATAGATATCGAGCTCCTTTTTTCTGGGAGGGGGGGGGAGAGAATCTATGAAGACAAAGTAAATGCCATCAGCAGTCACTGGTTGAGACTGATTGCACTTAGAGAGCATTAGTAAATGCAAAATATTTATACTGGATGATTTCACAAGTAAACTCAGGGACTTGGTCACCTTCATCAGTTAAAAATATGAGATCTGTTATCCATGAAGATGCAACTGGCTGCATTAGGAGGTCGTAGTATGGTAGTAGCAATGCAGGAACAGCATGGCCCTGCCTGTCCATCGGCACCTCTGGACTCCAGCACCTGCAGGATGTACGGGGACCCAGGCTGTGTCTGTTAGTCCCCGCCTCCCTCAGCACATGAAAGAGGTATTAGCTCATTCACTTTGTGGTGACTGGATACAGCCACCCAAACCCATGGAGTCCAGCGGCAGGCCAGAACAAAGCAGAGCTGAACCTGCGATCCTATGCCAGATCACAACCAGGCTACTGGCTGCCCTGGCCCTGCCTTCCGGCATGCTATTGTGGCTATTTATTTAAAATACGGTCTGAGCAAAGATGTTTTTCAGCCTAGTGAGGGTTCCATTTGCCACCCATCTTTACTCCTGTCCATGATTGAAAATAATTACAAAATCCCCAGAAGGGCAAGATTCCTCAGACAAGCCAGACAAACTGGATTTGCCCTCAGAGATCGACATGAACTGCTTTTTGATCAATCTCTTGGCTTGAAGAAAGCATGGCTTTACGCATAGACAAAGTTTGAGTAACCTGGCTTTTCTTGTTTATCCCTTTCATCTGTAAGTATTGAGAAAAATAAACCAGTGAGCCAATTTACCCCCAAGTAACTGTGCCGCTTGAAACTGTATCTTGGTTGTGTTTTCTCCTCATAATGTAAGTCGAATAGCCCTCAAATGCTCCTCTTCTAAATTTGAGATTTATTAAAGATGGTAAACGCAAATGCAATGAACAAATCAATGGGTGAATATGAGTAGTATACTCAAATAATCCCATGATCTGGGCCCGTATTCACAAAGCATCTTAGTGCAAAAAGTAGGTCCTAATTGCCAGATTTAGGAGAAACTCCCAAAAAAATGAGCTTGTCAGTCATAAATCTAATTATTTTTACCAAGTGTTATTCACAAAGAATTTTAGGCCGAAAAGGAGCTCCTAAGTCTGCGAAAGCTAAAAAGTAGTCAAGAAGACTCCTGAATCCCTAAAACCTATTTGCAAAGAATTGGAAAATGGCTGCTGCTCTTGAAAGATGGAATGAGTTGGAAATTCTGAATGATGCGCAGTTGTTGAAAAGATATCGGATCGACCGTGACAGAATTTTATTTGTTGTTGACTTGGTGAGAGAAACAACCCAATATGCCCCGAAATAAAATGTTTGACAACACTTCGTTACTTGGCCACTGGAAAAATGCAACTTTGCAACGCGGACATTTTAGGGATTAAACAATCATCTGTCAGTCGCTCAATTCAACAAACAATCAATGCACTCTGTGAACCTCATATCATCCAACAGTTTATCCGGTTTCCAATGCACATTCGCCAACAAGACAGAATCAAACTTGAATTCATGCCCATCTCAGGTATGCCCGGTATCATCGGTGTTATTGACGAGACCCATATTTGAATAATTTCTCCGACCCAAGATGAAGAGGTATTTGTAAATGGGAAAAAAAGTTCATTCCATCAACACCCAGGTAGTATTTGATGCCGAATACAATATTTTGGACAATGTTGCGAAATGACCAGGATCCACGCACAACTCGCATTTTAATTGAAAGCAGCTTATGCCAACTATTCGACAGGCATTATGTGCCTGCGGGATGCCACTTGCTAGGGGACAGTGGTTTTGGTGCTGTACCTCCTCCTGCTATGCATTAATTGTTTTATTAGGCTACTGAGCAAGGGTTACATTTAATAGATCATCATAATACCAGCCCATGTCATATTTCGTATACATATTGAAATTGTAGGCTATAAATTACAAACCAAGCTTTGTACGCTTTCCTGTTTGAATGATATCCCTTTTATAGGCTGCAATCTCGGACCTCCCCTGTGATTGCAGCCCATACCACCGCTTCTCGCAGTCATCTGCCGCCGGAGACACCGAGGGGAATGCAACGTTGCTCTGTAGGCTGATATTATCCCACGCATCCCGCTCGGATTTGCTGTTAACCCCCGAACCAAATTTCCCTTTGATTACATGCTTTCGCTCCAGCACCAACTGGGCCAGCAGCAGTAACTGGTCGTACCTCCAGTTGGGCTTTTGCGTCCTTTTTGAACTTTCATCCACGACAGTTTAGGGCAAACAAACTTGAACGGCTTTAAATGATCGCAACATATTCTCATTGGGTAATAAGTTGCTAATTATTGGGGCAAATGACGCGTTTTTACAACAATCTCTTTCCTATGTGTGTTTATTTCCCTAGAGCGTGAAATGTGGGGACTGTGCATAGTGCATTTTCAGGAGTGCTCAACATGTTATTATTTTATGGGACAAACCAGCAGCTGGGACTATTTCCTCATTTTTTCCTCCAAGGGTTGTATGTGGGATATTTTTTTCAATGGGCCACCCAGTCACCAAACAACCAATCACCATGCTCTTTGTCCCAAGACTCATGCAGGAGAACTGACATCATCCACAGCAACGGCGATTTACTCCCACCTATCACAGAGCTACTCCTATTCTAGGAGTTACCAGTTTTCTAAACTAAAAGTTGCCCTCAGCGGCTTTGTGAATAACTTTTAAGATTTTACTCCTACATAAAATGTTTTAGCGTGACTTAGGAGTAATCCTAGCGGTAAGATAAGATGCTTTGTGAATATGCGCCCCGTACCCCATCTGACTGTCTAAAACATGATTGAAATAAAACTGGTTCAGGTCTTCTGGTCAAAAGATGGTATCTGTCAAGGAGATTAGTGATGTAACCAAAGTCCTAAATGGGTGATGTCCAGTTGCAACCTACAGAAGCAATTTTCCCAAGAAAACCATTGGCCCAGAACAATGGTACAATGGTCTTTTTCAAACTCCACAGCCTCTGGGCAGGAGCTGAAAATGAATGCCCTGCGGCCTGGTCTCGGTGACAGAGGCCAAGGATCCCCTCCTTGTCCCAAATAGTAGATCTGGAGTTGAAGCATTTTAAGTGCAAAAGAAAAGCATTGAGCACAAAGATCACAGAGGGATCCCCTTACTGCAGCTTTTGATGTTGGCTCCCAAGCCACGAACAGTGAACCTGGCGCCAATACGCTACAAATACCAGACCACTGTTCTGCACTGGCCGGCCAATTAGAGTAAGGCCCTTGCAAGGAATTCTACACAGTAAAATTCAACATTAGAATACAAATCATTTCCACATAATATACTTAAATGATGCTCAAATTTGTGGTCTCAAATGTGACATTTATTAAACCTTATGGAAATCATTTATTTTGATTTTGTGTGCTTGTTGAATTTGCAAAAGGGACAGGTTTCTTGGCTAAGTATGCCAGCATGCTAGTCTTGAGGAGACCCTATGCATGCTCTCTGGGTGCAAATTATCTACATGTTCTTGTGAAGAAGATTCAGAAATACGATCAGAGAAGCTCATACAAATACCCAGGTTTCCCTGCAGCCCTGTTATAACAATGAGGCATTCTCTGGTTCTGAATGCATTAGCGGCCACGTTTCTTTAGCCACGTTGCCTCCAGACATAATGGTGTTTGTACAGCCAGCGCCAAGTGGCTCCTACTTACGCTTTCATACCAAATGACTTTTGAGAACAAGTTTCACAAATCCTTCATATGGAAAATAAAAATAAACCAATAAATCTTAAAATAAAATCATAGCTGCAAAATAGAGCGGAGAGATTAAAATACTTGAGTGTGTGTACAGTGTGTGTGTGTGTGTGTGTGTACTCACAAACACACACCAGAAATTGGATTTGGCATTCAGCACGAAGGAGACAGAAGCAGGAGACCGTTTTACGCAAAACCCGATCATTCGCTTAGGAGGGAAATGACACAGGCTGGTGTTGTGTTGGGAGTATCTCTGTGACCTGTGAGCAGGATGGGTCTCTCCTGTGCTCTGCCCTGTACCAGGTGTAGCAGGATGAAGGATTAGAGTCTGCACTCAAGTGCTGTCCACATTCAGCCGCGTTGTCACACATAACGCACGTGATTAACACAGAGACGAGACCAGACAACACGTCAGGATGCGCTGAAGTGGAAAAGTTCCCTTTGCTCAGGCCGTCCCGTCGCACAAGCTCGCGGCTCCACGAAAAAAAAACAAAACAGAAAGCAGAGGACCAGAGCTTCTTTAAAAAATTGAAATGGTTCAGGTTTTTTTTTTTTCTTCACAGTCCTTTTGTTTAGACTTCTTTGGGTATTCTCAACTTGAATCAAAGCATTTCTTCTTCTCTTTTCTCTTTTTTTTACACAATTTTTCCATTCTTGCTCAATTACATTCCAATAGGACCACGGAGTTCCACAGAGTCAGTAACATGGACTGGACTGGACTGCTAATACTTTGCTGTTTGTCGGTCAGTTTGTGTTGGGAGAAAGGTAGGATGGTGTTGTTCTGTAGGAGCGTCCATCTCTGCGACAGTCTCTTTCCCAGCATGCTCTAGTCCAGGGGCTCCTGCTTAATCCTGATGGGGGTGTTGATGGGCTGGCACCGCCGGTCCTCGCGACACAGGACGTACTCGCTGAACTGGGAGGAGTCCACGCCGCCGCCACATGACGCCGCCACGCTGAAGCCTTTCAGGAAGAGCCGCTCCAGGACCTAGAGCAACCGACAGAGCAAAGGGTGAAACTACACACAGAAGATGGTCAAATCATAACTAACAGTGGCGTAAATAGCAGCTTTCTCAAGCTCCGAAATATATTGTATTTATAGGGACTACTTGAGATAAAGATTGATTCAATTCTGTAGTGATTTCTTGAGCTGTAGTTTTATGATTTTTACCAGCTATCCTATCACATGTGGGATGTGAGATATTTTATCTACCTCCCGCTGCTTAATCACATAATCTGTCAGTCATAAAAATAAAACCAACACAGTCAGTGTAAAAATAAGACCAGCTTTTCACATTGTGCTCCAAATAAAAAAAATTTATCAATCACTGTGGTGGCACCTAACTGAAAGTACACTGGAAACACAAGCTCTCTTGAGTGCTAGTAGTGGCCTGGAGTCCCTGCAACAGTGCACTATTGGCCAACATAAAGAAAGAGGATTTAATTAATGAGCCATTCCCGTCGTTCAATAGGAGCTCCTCTGGCTTATCAGATGCACGTTTCACTATTAAGTTGTGTGGACCTCTACTGCAGTAACGTTAGTAATAACATTTCATAGCCATAACAGGTCCTTAGATACAAAGCAACCTTCCTGCCTTACAGGAAAATATCGCCGCTCAATGTAAGCACTCTGCTTCATGTGGAATCTTGAAGTCTCAGTTTCACCAACAGCAGAACAATCTTAGATATTTCTGGAACTAATTCTTAAAGCTAAAAGTGAGACTTGCCAAATGAAGTAAATGAAACTAGCATGTACAACCCCAATTCTGAAAAAGTTGGGACAAAGTGTAAATTGTGAATAAAAATGAAAAATAAAATGCAATGACTTTTAGATTCCATGAGCCAGTATGTTATTTACAATAGAACATAGATTAAATTTCAAATATTGAACTGAGACATTTTATGTTTTTATCCACAAAATGAGCTTGTTTCAAATTTTTTGGCTGCAACAGGTCTGAAAAAAAGTTGGGACACAGGCAAAAAAGGGCTAAAAAAGCAAGTAATATATAAGAGAATCTGCTGAAAGAACATATAGCAAGTAATTAAGTTAACTGGCATCAGGTGTGTAACATGATTGGCTATAAAAGGGATGTCTTAGAGAGGCTGAGTCTCTCAGAAGTAAAGATGGCCAGAGGCTCTCCAACCTATGAAGGCCTGCATAAAAAAATTATGGAATACTTTAAGAACAACGTCCCTAAATGTCAAATTGCAAAGGCTTTGAAGGTCTCATCATCGACAGTGCATAACATCATCAAAAGATTCAGAGAAACTGGAAATATCTCTGTGCGTAAGGGACGAGGCCGCAGACCTTTACTGGATGCCCGTGATCTTCGGGCCCTCAGACGCCACTGCATCACTCACTGGAATGATTCTGTTATTGACATTACTAAATGGGCCCAGGAATACTTCAAGAAACCACTTTCTGTAAACACAGTCCTCCGTGCCATCCACAGATGCCACCTAAAAGTCAATAATGCAAAAAGGAAGCCATTGTTGAGCATGATGAAGCGCCGCCATGTTCTGTGGTCCAAGCCTCATTTAAAATGGACAGTGGGCCAAGCCTCATTTAAAGTGGACTGCGGGTCAGACGAGTCAAAATTTGACATTCTTGTTGGAAATTATGGGCGTTGTGTCCTCTGGGCTAAAGAGGAGAAAGACCACCCCTCCTATTATCAGCGTTCAGTTCAAAAGCCAGTATCTCTGATGGTATGGGGATGCATTTGTGCATATGGTGTGGGACACTTGCATGTTTTAAAAAGCAGAATGAATGCTGAAAGGTATATAAAGGTTTTAGAGCAACATATGCTACCCTCCAGATGACATCTATTCCAAGGAAGGCCTTGTGTATTTCAGCAGGACAATGCAAAACCACATACTGCAGCTATTACAACAGCATGGCTTCCTAGTAGAAGCATCTATGTGCTGAACTGGCCTGCCTGCAGTCCTGATCTTTCACCGATTGAGAACATTTGGCGCATAATTAAACAAAAAGTCTGTCCAAAGAGACCCAAAACTCTCAAGCAGCTGGAAGCCTGTATTAAACAAGAGTGGGATCAAATTCCAATGGCTAAACTCAAGAAACTTGTCTCCTCAATGCCCAGACGCCTCCACTCTGTGTTAAAACGAAGAGGGGAAGCTACACAAAGGTAAACAGGCCCCTGTCCCAACTTTTTTGAGACCTTTAGCAGCCGTCAAATTTGAAATGAGCTCATTTTGTGGATAAAATTGTAAAATTTCTCAGTTTCAACATTTGCTATGTCATCTCTGTTCAATTGTGAATAAAATACTGGCTGGTGTGATTTGAAAGTCATTGCGTTTTGATATTATTCACAATTTACACGTTGTCCCAACTATTTCGGAATTGGGGTTGTATGTACTTTAGCATAAGGCAGTTGAGGTAAAGTTTGGAATACCTGTAGCTGACAAGTTATATAACTGTGTTTTAGAATACTGCTGTTTTCCAAAGAGATGCATTTCTTTTAGATTAAAGGTGGAATGCTATGAATTTGAAGGGGTAGAGCATCTAGAACTACTGAAATACTCAAGGCAGTAAAGATTTCATATGAATGAAAATGACTCTTTCACATTGAATTTTTGCAGTTTTATTCAATATGTGCTTAAATCGAAAGCTTCCCAAATATGTTCCAGTATAAATGAATTAAATAACATCATATACACTTTTTTGAAAAGCTTATTTAGTTCATGAACTGAAGGATTTTTAACTTAAGAGTGAAATCTCCAAGTCATCTCAGGAGATACACTTGAAACACTGTAACTGACATTATGAGACATGAAGCATGACTCACATGAGACTGTTCTCAAGTGGTTCTCAAGGGCATTAATCAGAAAGTAGCTCATTGAAAAATGTTAATTTACCAGAGCAGTAATTTTTAGGATATTTCAAATTTCGTATTTCTGCTGTTATAGATTGCATCCTTTGCCAATTGGGTCATACTCGGCGTGAGTGTTTTTAAAGAATATATTACTGCTTTTCTGTGATGCTATTTGGTTGGGTATCTCTTTAAATTCCAAAGCATGAAGGATTGTGCATTTATTTATTCCCTCACGCTGAACAGTGCGCAGCGCATGAAAATGAAAGGTCTCGCCACAGGCTATGCTGCCAGTCAGAAAAAGCCAAACAAGTTCATGCAAAACACTGGCTCCTTCATGAATCTCACAGAAAGTGGGATTCCCTTATCATTTTAATGGCAGCCTCATTTGGAACAAACAGAGTGGGGAATTAGTACTTTTAGCTCAGTAGCAGTGAAATTCACCTTGTAAGGGTGTAGGTGTGGACTTGTTTGAGGGATATTTAAGTCCCTAACAAGACATGCCTGTTAAACTGAGACCAAACATTTAATTAGGCACTACAGACTTGTTCGATATGTTTTCCTTCCTAATGAGGAAGTAAAGAAACAAGGGGTGGAATTCAAATTAAGCTCAGTAAAGGCCACTCTAGTTGCCCACTGCCTAAACAAAGTGGGCAGTGAATATGTACTTGACCAGACAGCTTATGACAAGCCGTAGACACTAGCTAAATCAGAGACAGGCAGAAACATCACACGCTCACATACCCACAACAGATCATTGGGAACAATAGGAATTGTGTGAATTATAATGCAGCCATGGCTTTGATTTTTTTCACAGCATTTTCTACATTGCAGCATTTTTAAACAGATTATAGCATGTCGTACTACCCTCCAATGAGTCAGAGGTGTCTTCTTATGGTACGCTTTCAAACAGAAAAAAACGCAGTATACATGAATAAAATTTGAACTAAAGGCACTCCGAGAGTGCAAACCTCTGCCAAGGCAGCATGGTCAAAATCTTGCTGAGTGAACACGGCTCATATTTTGTTTGACCGATTGCAGTCAAAATCAATAGGGTCCATCCCTGATGTAACAGCAATCCACCCACAAAATTTCAAAGCGATCCGTTCATTACTTTTTGAGTCATCTTGAACACAGACAGACAGACAGACAGACAGACCAACACCGGCAAAAACATAACCTCTTTAGCGAAGGTAATTAATTGGTGAGAATTTTTCATACAACAAATTTTGCCGCTTAATTGTGCTGATGGCCAAAAGTTGTATTCAAGCAGGTATATTGTGTAGAATCACAACATTCAAATTCATGAAAAACCAATTGAAGAAAAGTGCTTGAGCAAAAGTAATAACGGTAAGACGGTATTTCAGCATAAAGTGGCAACTCGACGCAATGGCTCATGTAATATCAGTCCCTAACTTAAATAATTCTGTGGAATACAGCCAACTCTTAAACTGACATACTTGCAAGTTACTTACATCCTCTCTGCAGAAATCTCACTTCATGCTCAAAGATTATTCACATACTTTCAGCTTCCTTGTTTTTGTTCACATGAAGTTCAACAAGCAGACTTGAAACAGCGATTAGCTTAATGTTGTTCCTCTTAAAACGTGTAAACCCCGAAACAGCACAGTGCCTTGATGACATGGCTGTAGTTCACTCTTCTCGGCTCCAGGAGATCGTAAGCCATGAAACAAAACCGCCATGGGGATTGAAAGAGTGTCTTATACACTGAACTACTGCTCGGCCATTAGGTCTGAACACAACACGAGAACAAGGAGAGCAATCACAGTGGATAAACCTCATGGCTAAAAACAATGCAATGCAATATTGATGACCACTGAGGTACAAACATCTCTCTTGATGGTTGGAGTCCAGGCACATGTCTCCAAGTTCACAGGCTATGCAACACGTCATCTGAGATGCAAAACATGACAGTATTTACCACACTGTTGGCCCAGTTTCTTGTCGGACAAGAGTCATGAGAAGATGACATATCCCTCCGGCCACTGCAATCTAATTTCAGAAATCCCAAAATATCAAAAGACACCAGTCTAGGACCAGACTAATACGCACAGCATGTTTTGTTACAAAATATTGGACGGTATTGGAGTTCTCCTTCAGAAACGGAATGATTACAGAGGGATGGACATACTGATGACTTTATACCCACAGATTATATGCACAGGGGATAAAAATAGTATACATTCGTAAGTAGCAAAAGACACCACTTCAGTGATCAATCAAAATAACAGTAAAGTTTCAAGAAAAAATTCTACATACTTTTCAAGTTCTGTCCCGGAAATGAAATGTCCACCAATGGACAGACAGAGAGACGGACAGACGACCACACAGACAACTAAATCCCCCTGCAATATATGCCAAGGGGATAAGGCTAGTTGCACATTTAAGAAGCTTTCATTGTGGCTGCCTAAACTTTGTCTGTTCACATTTAAGAGAATACGACCAAACTGCCACTGCAGCTTATAAATTTGTCTACAAAAAAGGTAATTCCTTCTTTCAACAGGTATAATATCCTCCCTACTGAGGATGTAGGTTGACACTGATGGAGTAAATAAGGCCTACAAGTGAAAACTCGAAGACATTAAATTCATTCTTCATTTAATTTCTGCAGTTGAGCTCCTCACAGTTCACAGCATGACAATATGAGGAGTCCACTTGCAAAGCCAAGTGGCCTCCTAGTCAAGTTGGTCCATTTTTTTTTTTTTTGAAAAATCAGACTTTTTTTGGTAGGCATAGAAATTATCTTCCATAGATACCAACTGTCACTATACTGAAACTATTAGCCTTGCAGACATAATCCATGAGGCAATTCATGATTTTTTTAAGAGATGACTTTGATTTTGCAATGCAAAGTTTTGACTTGGCAGGTTTTGAAAGAGGAGTGGAAATTTAGCAGGTTTTGACAGTGTTTAAACCAGCCCCGTTGCTCAAATAGGTGAAGGTATTTGACTCAGGACCCACTCTATATGCAAGAAATGCATTTTGAAACATGCGAGGATATCTTCCGAACTCATTATAGTGTTCCTTACCTTTCGAGCTTGAGGAGCCTCCTTTCTGAACCCTTAGGAAGAGATTTGATTGCATTTTCTGCTATCAAAACGAAACTTGAGTCTGCATTGGTTCCTTCTTGCGAACGAAAACGGAAACACGTTTCCACATTAGTTGATGACTTAGCAGAATTTGACAGTTTTCCTCCTTGACTTGGTGGGGTTTGACAGAGTTTCACTTTTTCCGTTACAATTTATAACATGATTTAGTAGGTTTTGAAAATGGAGCTATCAGTGGGACATGCAGAGGTGCCTGAAAGAAAGACTAAGGGAGATAACTAATTTTTTTCAAAACTTGACTTAGCAGGTTTAGCAAGTGGACTCCTCAAATACAGCCAGGTTTGACTGATTTCTCAAGATCAGCTCTTTAATCTTGTTCAAGTCAAGATGTCAGAAACCAAGTTGTATTACACTGCAATGTACCTGACCCAGAATTGATTGCTCGGGTCCTAGACATATTAAAGTGAGGCTGGAGCAGCTTTTGTCCCCGAAACTGGCAGCAGGAGTAGGCTGGAGCGATCTGAACACCACACTCCTGTCACCGTGACAAAGGAAAAGTATTGTCTGACCTGATGCCGGTGCTCCATCAACATGATATATGGAATGGCCCAGGCGGCTCCCACTTTGGGAGTGTTTGCGCACACCTTTCCGAGTTTTACAGCAAAATGTTTCCCTTTTATCCAAGCTGACTGCATCTCTCCTGGCAGCACTTCACAAGGCAGGTGGTTTGCATTATTCTCCGGATTCCTCGGACGACTGGGGAACGTGTTCGCGGAGCATGTCTTTTTGCTTGTTTAGTGTGTTTGCTCGCTGGTGTTTGGAACACCTTTCATGTCGTTTTTCTGAGTGAGTCACACTCGATTTAAGCCGAGCTGAAAATAAATATGGGTGAAGCATGGTACGCTGTCAGTTGAAAAGTTGTTTTTGTTAAGCTTTTACGGCACAGAGAGAAATTCAGGCTGCACTAACCCGTGAAGATATTTTTCTTTCTTCACGACCACCTAGTTGATCCGTTGAATTTCAAATGCTATCACAAATGACAAATGGCCTTTCTGTCCACATGATGATGGCACCTTGTGCAGCCCGTACTGCGTCTTTGAACACTATACCACCTCAACGTCTATCTCGCCCTTAATTGGGTGGGGTAGTAACCTCCATAAGGCAGTGAGCCAAAGGCAACAGAAACAATGCAATATAATCTCCCAAAAGCAGATGATTATGCTAACTTTTGTGCACCAGTGATGAATAACGAGGTGAGTAAACTGTTTAGAAAAATATCCGATTTCACAGAAAGCAGCTCTGTTTGCCTCTCCCCCTCCCTCCCACCCCATACTTCATTTGAAACAGCCTGCCCTGTTTTCTCCTTCTTAAAGGGCTACTCCATAAGGGCAGGAAAGAACTCTCAAGCTACCCATTCATCCAGTCATGGAGCCTAACAATGCCTCCTTTGAAATCCACTCTCATCATGCACAGAGCAAAGGGAAAAAAAAAAACTAAATCGGAAACCCAAAGAGTTGAGTTTCCTTTTGGTGCAGGACGTTGTTTGAACAATGAATAAAGGGATTTATATCACCTCAGTTCACTTTCAGCGTCCCATAGGACGAACAGTGATGAACATTTCATGGGTTCTCCGTAAATCTGAAATGGATGCTAGCACATTGTAACTACATTTAGCTCTGTGTAGACAGGGAAATATGTTAGCTAATGCGCTAATTAATTATACTGCAAGACATTTAAAACTCTGTGAATAGAAGTATAAACCAGTTTATGATGTTTGAGAAATTCTAAGTACAGTATTAAAAAATGCAATACATGTATTTGTATTGCTCCGGGCACTTTTATATTGGAGCCATTTCAAAAGAGGAGCTTGGTGTTAAAAAGAGTAAAGTATAAATTATGCATATAATTTTCTTCCGTTTCTTCTTTTTTAAAATCTTTTTGCAAAACAAAACCGTGGAGGAACATTGCGTTTTCTCGATCTTCTCCTGCCCTAAGAGTGGCTTCTGGGCTGGGAGGCAGGGCAGGGCTTTTCTGCTTTAGTCACTGCCAGTGTGCTGATCACGGACCCTCCAGGACTGACATGTGTGGGGAGACGTGGTTGGATCTACGGAAAGAGCTGCCAGACTCATGGCCCTCCGTCAGCAGACCTCCTCATCACACTCGCCAGCGCCACCAATCTACACTCACCTCTCAGGTGGAAGGTGGGGTGTGTGTGTGTGTGTGTGTGTGTGTGTGTGTGTGTGCAAAACCTTCCAAGAATACACTCGCTGATACTGTCCACCACATCCTCAGTAATTATCCTCCGAAGTTAAATCCTACAAGAGTTTTTAGACGGACAACAGTACGAGTATTCGAAGGGAGATGGAGAGGCTGAGGTCGAAATCCAAGACTAATTCTTCAATCTACTTTCTATCATCATCGGAAAATGGAGAATATGTCTCTCATTTTCTCGTTACAAAAGTTCTGTACACCGTTTCATTTCTCTTGCCTGCTCAGGGATGAAATCCTTCCCATTTGCCAATATGTATTTGATGACACATACACACACTGGCTACTGCTAATTGACTGGCTAGGCCAGGTCAATCATAAAGTTAAGGGTGCTTTTTAGCTATATGACTCAAGTGCCTCTGATACATGATGACCTTTAACCAATACCTGTACCAATCAGTACTGGAATTAGAGACAAAAATTATAGCAGTGAGTTCTTCCAGTGTATATCTACAAAAGAAGCCTTTAGGAACATAAATAGCCAAACATCAGCAACTACATGAAACCCGATTGCTTGACCAGTGCTGCAACTTTAAAGCAAAATACCCCAGTCTTAATGAGCATACAATTACATAGCATACCAGTAACAAATAAACAGCCCCACCTGCACAGAGTTGAGCCTGCAGTAGCCGTTGAGGGGGAAGCGGATGACGTGCGTGGGGTCCTGGTTCCAGCCGGCGTTGACCGAGTTGCACATGACATCGCCGGTCTCGGGGAAGATCTCCTCGATCAGGACCTTCTCCCCGCTCAGAGCGATTCTCTCGCCCAGATCGGGCGTGACCCGCACGACCAGACAGTCACAGGGCTGAGCCAGCTTCCTCTGCTCTTTATCCTGCTTCCAGCGCTCCAGCTCCTTAATCATGGGCGTCAGCTGGTAGTACCTGGCCTCCTCGTACAGCAGGTGGAAGTCCTGTGGACAGACATACGCATAGTTGATCAGTCACTGTCAAATACTACAGCTAACGCTCATGTCTGTGTAAAGAATGGGTGCGGACCCTATTGATTACCAAGGCAAGTGTCATCAATTCATGTAATCTGAAGCTTTGGTTTGCCACCATTATTCTGTTTAAAAAAACCCAGCTGCGACCAAAAGAGCAGGAGCCAGCAGAAAGGGACATCATATTTGCATCCCGAGAAAACAAAGATGGCTACTTTTGTATGCAATCAACACAGATTTGAGAGTTCTTTAAACAGTTTTTCTCCATGAACAGGAAGAAGAATTTGATGATAAAGAGATATAACTCCAAAACAAATTGTACTAACCATTTGCAGCACACATGTTGAGCACCATGCTCTATGCGAATACGACATCACAAGATAGTTCGCATTTATGTCTACTTTGCATATCATCTTAGGGAAAAGAGCAACAAAGGACTGAGTTTTTAAGCCGGCTATTTTCAAGCAAGATACACTGCCCGACCAAAAAAAAAAGTTGCACACTCAAATATTTAGTTGGAACCCCTGTAGCTTTGATTACAGCGAATATATTCGTCTTGTCATTGTTTTGACAACTATAAGCAATGCCAGAACATTTATTTTCGATCAGAAATGCCCAAATTTGTCCGAGATTTTGTCTTCTCAACATAATGGTTGAACCACTCGGTGGTCTTTCTTGAGAAAATCCTAATAACTTTTCATGTGTTTAAGGTCAGGACTTTGAGGTGGCAAATTTGTTTGTGAAAATGATTCCTTATACTTGTTTTGTCATTCATGGTTAACTTAACTTGCCCGATCTGAAATACTGTAACATCTTTTCCACCATCAAGGGGTGAGATTTTTTAAGAAATGAGTACCGACGCACTTCATCAGTCAGGGTAAAAATGATTATTGCCAGCTGAAACATTAATAACCGCAATAATGAGAGAAAAAAAAAAATATATATATATATATACACACACACACATATTTTAGCCTTCTTTATGTTTAAATATACTTCTTGATATTTCACAACAGAACATCTCAATGTTCATTTTCACTTGGCACACTATGGATGATACGTAGTAATGAGATAAAATGCAAGGTTAAGGATTCTGGGAATAAGACATAGTTTAATTTCGAGGTTACTTTATATAGTGGCAGATTCCCCTGCCCTGTTCCATAAAATCATCAAAATAGTAGAATATTTTGAACTATAAGAATGATCTTCATCATTTGGTTCATCCCTGTGCAACTATATACTGTGTCTGAATGTAAGAATACTTTTGAGTGTTTCAAGTAACTCCATAAAGCAAAGCCATTCCATCCGATTGGCTTACATACATGGTTTGGCGTTCCACCGCATCCCTACAAAGGCATTCTGTACATATGGCATGGAACCTCCTCCTCACTCGTCACATTCAACAAGACCACACAGACTTGTGTCACACTGTAATTATTCCTGTGCATCAACAAAAGCAAAAGGCATGCCCAACCACCACAGCTAAGATATCAAGAGAGCAACCAAATCAACACATAACGCCAGTGAATCACACACACTTTACTATGAGCAGCATAATGAAACATCTTGGTGTCTTGGAATGTCTACGGTTAGCTGGGGTGTGCAGTATCCACTGCAGCATTGCAGTAGAGAGACAACATGGAACGTCTTCTCTGCAGACAGACTGAGAGCAGATTGCTTGCCTTCCCCCAGGGTCATTCTCGCTCGAGGTGATGTGCCCCCTCGCTCTTGCCTCTAATTTCCCACAAGACCAGATGGCACCATTGCAGAAAAGTACCATAGAAAACACCAAGGAAAAATAGTGCACTACAAAGAAGCCATGGTGAAAACCTGATTAAAAGAAGGTTATCTGCACACATTGTGCGATACAAGTGCACGTGAGGACAGAAAGTGTTTTGGGGTCACAGGAAACGCACCACGTGAATCGGAGGGCCAGACCTTCAGAGGGATGAAATTTTCAGCCTCGACTTCTGCTTTTTCTTTTCAAAGAAATTTTTAAGAACGTCTCTCAAATTGACTGCATCATCGCAGCGCCGCAGATCTATCCCGCAGCAATTTGCGGTGGTGCACGTAAAGTCGGAGAGAGAGGTTTTCACCCACCAATCGTTGGAGGCGCTCGGAGGGATGAGAGAGAGGAGTTCACTCAAAATCCAGTGTTCTTTTCATTGTGTGCCATTTTCTGTAGGAGTTACACAAACGGCAGAGGAGCGGCGGCGGCCATCTCAGTCACTGCAGAGCGGGAACTTCCTGCGTGCGCACGCACGTAAACGCACCTGACGCCCACGCAGCCACACAACCCTGACCCCGGCACCGAGAAGCGGCGACACGAAGCTTCTAGCACAGATATCGTGATAACTTCACACTCCCGTGTGTGCAGCGGTGCTTTTTTTTCCATTCCTTTCCCTGCTGCTGACAAAACGCATACAGAGACGCTCCCCCTCCAGGCCTCGCTCGCTATCAAAGCAAAGCTCCCCATCCTTCCCGGGTCTGAAGCGAGGCATGGATATGTTTTTAACAGGGGTCCGTCTGCGAGGCAATTTAGTCATCCCGAGCACGGCAGAAAACAACACTGCAATCCTCTTTACTGCTGAAGTGAGGATGAGCGAGAGACAGACCGTGCCGATTCCCCCCCTCCCAAAACACCCCAAAAACCTGTGGCCAGATTTTAAGGTTCAGCTCCAAAATAATGATCCCAACCTATGTGCCCACTAGCAACTCAAATTCCCTGGCTCCTGGAACTGAGCACTGGAATTCTGCTGACAATATCCAAGACTCAAAAACCATACACCGGGACAAAAACTAATTGGTCAGTCTCTAGTTGGAAACCAAAACACTCAGTAATGACACCATTACATTTTCTCCCTAGAATCCTTTTTCTCTACAACTAAAACAGTTACAAGACAAAGAATCTTATTCCACAATTGTACAGAAAGCGATCTCTTACTACCTGGAGTATCCGGCTGTCATACATTATCTGTGCTGCAAATTATTCATGCAAGCAGTATTATTAGTACATGCAATCAATATTAATCATTAAAACAGTCCATGGAACAATTTGGAAATTATGATACAATTATGAACAACAATGAAATAATTGCTAACGGCATCGAGGTGAGGAAGTACAACTAATATTAACATGAATGAAAAAACTGCTTCATGTTTGAGTGGAGCCAGGACAATTTCCACGAAGTCCAGAAAAAGAAAAGGCTCTGACATGTACAGTAAAATGTCGCGTGACAGAATGAACAATGCCATTTTGCTACAATAACAAATCATTCAGCAAATCTGTGCACAGACTCAATATTACATTGACCTTCTCAAAACAGCACAGTGGTGCACTTCTGAATGTAATTATAAAAATATAATCATGGTTACATCGCTGTTATATGACAATGCAATATCAGACACACAATTTTTAAATCTAATTATTTTGGTATAGAACCAGCAATGCTCCAGCACAAGCTCCTTTATACTTCTTATACAGTAATGGCCAGTATTTGTAATTACAAACAATTACTGCATGAATAATTATGAAACTGAACCAAATGTAACAGGTATCTTTTAAAAAAATAGAATGTTGTTTGGTTGAATCCACATTGCCTACTAGTTGGTGAGATTTTTAAATTCTACTTTGACTTTCGCATCGATTTAGCACAACAGCCAGTGCCATAGCTGCCAGCGCTATAGAAACTAGCCCCAGAGTGACTGTGTGCAGCACGATTGTGTGCAGATAAGGACACGATCAATTCTGTCTGACAGAATTTGCATTTTTTTCAAGCTCAGACAAATAGAAAGGTAAGCAAGTCAGAAGACTGTGATTTTTGCCACTGGAGCACAGCACCAGTGCTCATCTACTGCCCTTTGAATGAGGACATCAGACACCATTGTACTGAATCAAATGGCCTCCATTGAATTTAATAGGCTGAATGATGTAACAGCAGGGAATTCTCTCTCAGAGTGTGGCTATGCTCTGGTCCGATTGATTACATCGACCCAAACACATTTCATGAATTGGGTTTCCACTGGGGGAGGTCAGACAGTTTAAGTACACATCAGAGCTGGTTCTCTGAACTCCAGCAACTCAGTTGACTTGGACAGTGAATTCCTTTATTGTGCATTGCGTGGAGCCTTTCAACTCCACATTCCATACGACGACTACTGAGCCTGGCGTGGGCCGATCAGTGGTGATGGCGAATACTGCTGTCCGTGGTGCACAGAAAATATACTATAGGAATAGCTACCTGGAAAATATGTAAAGAAAGCAAATGACCAAAAGCTCCAAGGTCAGCTGGCTAACCTTGCATACCCTCTCGGTCCTCCGTATAAACCCAGACCCATGGCATGGTCTTAGAGTCTCCTGCTGTCTCTTATTATCACGCACGAGTAACGTCCCCCCCCTCGCTGTAGCACTCTATTGAGTTCCGCAGAGAAACTGTTGTGTACCTGGGTGGTACTGTCAACAGCGAATTACAACTGTAGATATACCGACGGAAGACAGGGAGGTAAAAATGCAAAAAGTGTAGCGTGCTGAATCTCACCTGAGAGCCTCTCTTCAGAAATCACTTGCACTGAAAGACAACAGCTCAGGGCTTTTGCACACAGCAGAAGCCAGTCCTCCATTTAGACAACACAATCACCTTTCCTCGTTTGTAGACTGTTGACGCTGACACTTGCTAGCAGAGCTGTCTGAAATCACACCTGATCTGCTCTCTGGCAGTCTCTATTTAATTCCTGTTCTGTACAATCATTAAATCCCTGGTATTCATGATTACGGGTTAAGAAAAGAAAACAGCAAATTAGGAGGAGGTAAATTGGGACTAACTTCACAAAAAAGGCAATCTTTAACAAAAAAACCCCCAAGTATTCCAAATATTATAAACTCCAAAAATATCAGTCAACAATGTCGATAAAAAAACTATTTCAATTTCAAGTTTCGATAATACAAACAAAAGGTCTGATTGCATGGTGATGAACATGAAATTATGTAACATTGTTGTCAGAAATCAGCACAGAGAAGCATGATTTGTAATACGAATCAGACCAATGCACAGCATTGTATAGTATTCATAAGTAAGGTTTTCATGCAGTTATGATAATGCCAAATTTTTTGAATAATGTTCCTATTACAAGTGTCAGATTAATTAAGCACGATACTCATATTTATTATACAGTGTAGGGGTTAAGCATGTATGTATATAATAACATGCAAATACATTTCTGACTATGAGATTCCTTTGCATAATTCTTTCTCATAATTTTCCGAATTCTATTGGCAAATCTGATCAAGGCAGACCAGAGAGGACATTGAAACTTCAGACAAACTTTTACTGGAGCATCTTCCTTAACAAAAAATTAAAATAAAAGTTTTGTCTTGCCCTGCAATTAATGCTTAAAAAATTAAAGAGATCCAGGAGAATGCTAAATCCATCATTAGCATGTAAATTACATTGAATTGTGAGATATTTTGTAATGATTCTACTTATTTATGGCAATCTCTGATTAAAAAAAAATTATCCAGCAATATTATCGATATAAATACATTTGGGTTTTTTTTTTTGGGAAATTCAAGAAATCACCAAATTCTAATTTACCTTAAAATCATCCGGGAGGAGGAGTTTACAAGTTCGGAGGAAGCTGAGAATGTACCGGAATATCTCTCCGTCCCGATCAATGAAGTAGTGCTGCTTCAGGCTGTCCAACACGATAGGCTCTGTACCGTTGAACAGGCGGCTGATTCTGGAAAGCAGACACAAAATGTTTTCCTTCAAATTCCAGACAAATTATTTGACTCAATTTGGCTTTTTCCAGTTTAACTAGCTACTGGATAATTAACCTGGTTGATACAAGACTGAAGGAACACCTCTGTATAACCTCAGCATATATACTGCAACATGTTTGAACTCAAGATGACATCCAGTTGCATGTAGATGACAACATTCTATTACAGTAGGGCCAGGCCATATGGACAATATCACAGTATTTTCGACCCAATAACTCAATATTGATATTGTGTCAAGATTGTGGGGATATACTGTTAGTGCTTTCACACCAAATTTACGGAATGAGATTTTTGATAAATAGTTGTCACTAATGTGGATCTGATGAAAGTACAGGCAACAGCTAAAACAGTCTAATAGGTACAGAGAACTGCATCCCTTTACTGTAGAGCAACCTTTAATACCAGAAAAGACAAAATTTACATCATATCACAATACTATATATATATATTCCAACACAATATCTTATATCTTTACATCAAAATAATACTGATAAATTGCCCCACTCTATATTAGACAACAAAATATAATTTCTTTTGCAGCAAAGATATGAATGGTAATTGATTGGGTGAGGAGCTGTAATTCTTCAATGGAAATTAAATGGTAACAAAATAATTCAAAATAATTCATTCAACTAAGAGTTCCACGGGGTCATTATTATTGACCAAGCTGGCAATCTGATCTGGCAAAAAGTGCATAATGAATGAAAGTGTGCTGTACAATTTCCGTTGTAAGATCTCACACACTGAAAATGGCAGTAGCGTGTCAACCCTCATCACCGATGTGTGCATATTACAATGTGACGTGACACCTAAACCAGCATACTTCATCATTACATGTTTAAGGTATATATCAATAATTTCCCTGCTTGCCTTCTCAATGTCACGTGCCTCACCAAAAACTGGCTTTGTGTGTCTCATAGTCCTGGCTAGTCACATGAAAGGAGGAGGGGGGGAAATTTACCATTTCTCAGGAAGATTAATCACCTGTATTGATTTATTTGTGGGAAAAAAATGACATAAGTGATGTGAGTTATGATAAGCTGCACTAACAGCACATTCATAAAAGTAATGAATATTATAATTACAGAGTGGTCAAAATTCTTCATAAATGATGAATAGCCAGGTACGTTTGGGAAAATGAGAAACCTCACTTACAGCTTAATCTCAACCGTGAAAGACTGAAAAGAAAAGGCGCGCAAGCAAAGCTAAAAAGATCCAAAATGACTGAAATGTCAATCCGAGGTATATTTAAAACAGATAAAAAACTTTTACAGAATGTACACTGAGCATTTGTCCCAAAATATGCAAAGGACACAACTTTAACATGCACAGGGTATTTGTGAAATGTTGTAATAAGAATGAAATGATGAAAAGATTTTCTTTGACATTCTAATGCATCAAACCTCACTGAATAGGAAAATTAAATTAAAATGTCAGATGTATAGAAACTTAAAATTTCCCATTCCCATCTGTCAATGAGGTTTCAGTGAAACTTCCAAGCTTTTACACTAACAACATCACTCGCAAAAGTGTATCCAGTAAACAGTGCGTGACCATTACCCTGATAGAGGCTGGATGTCAAGTTTCCAAAATATGAATTTAAATATTTTTATGGGATTGACCACAAAAACTTTACACTGTTACCTCACTTTTTCAGAGTGGCTTTATCTACACATGTAACAAAAAGACAACACGACAACAGTACTGGTGATGAATCGTAAAATAATTATTGCAATGTAAAGAACCAGCAATATCATTGCTTCATTATGATCACTAGTATTCAGACATTATCCACGTATTTCTACGACTCGATGCAGTCTATAATGTTATACCGATATAATAATTCAACACAGCTTGTTTACATGGGCAAATGTTATGATTTTTGTGTGAAATTATGTCAATAACCGATCATTATCACAACTTTTTTTAAAATGTAAAGTTGTTACATGTTCTACCTCAACAATGTCCGTCAGGCCCATATTTTGTCTGGTTGAAGTATACACTGATGTAATGAAAAAACAGTTGAAGTACTCACTGCACAATCAAAGGAAAACAAAAACCTTCCCAGTGCTTAACTTCTTTCAGTATATTTCATCCAATTCACCGCAGTGAAACAATCAGACCAAGTGTTCATGTTTGCTGGCCCTACACTGACAGAGTACCAAACCTCCATGGCCTTCTCCTGAGAGGCTGGATCGACACATGCAAGCTGGAGCAATTTACCCACTGAGCAAGTGCAGCTCCTCCCACCCTTCGTCTCGCTCACTTTTCTGGAAATCGATGCAAAATGCTTTATAAAAAACCAATACTCATCTCCCTGTTGCGCCCAAGGTGGTCCTTTCTCATATGGTCTTGCTGTTCTTCCAGCTAGAATTTCACCATACTGCTTCAGGCCATCTCTGTTTTTCATCTCCAATTTTTTTCCCTTAAAAGCAATTAAAATGCTGCCTGTTTTTCCTTTCTTTCTCCCTTCTCACTCTCTCTGGTCCCCCCTCCTTTCTCTCTCAATTTCATCCCCTTCTCTACCTCACATTTCTTTTGGTAAAGGACACGACACCCCCTTAGCACCCGAGAGACAGCACTCACACTATGAGCTTATTCTTTTATGTCAGAACAAGGCAGTGCAACACGGACCTTTCCTCACAGAAATGGAGTGGCGTTTTGTTTCCTGAGAAACTGGGCTGAAGTGCAGAAAGCACTGCTTACCAAAATCTCAGAGACACCAGGCTAAAGGACTCTTGACCAAAATCTCAGAGACACCCTGCTATAGGACTCCTGACCAAAATCTCAGAGACACCGGGCTTAAGGACTCCTGATCAAAATCTCAGAGACACCCGGCTAAAGGACTCCTGACCAAAATCTCAGAGACACCAGGCTAAAGGACTCCTGATCAAAATCTCAGAGACACTGGGCTAAAGGACTCCTGACCAAAATCTCAGAGACACCCGGCTGAAGGACTCCTGGCCAAAATCTCAGAGACAGTAGGTTGATGGACTCCTGACCAAAATCTCAGAAACACTGAGCTGAAGGATTCCTGAACAAATTCTCAGATTTGCTGGGCGAAAGGACTCCTCACCAAAACCTAAGAGACACTGGGCTAAAGGACTCCAGACCAAAATGTCAGAGACACTGGGCTAAAGGACTACAGACCAAAATCCTCAGAGACACTGGGTAGAAATTCATCAGGATCCAACTGACCGTGTTTCTCAGGCTTCTAGAGTGAGCGCAGTGACTAAAAATATACAACTGTGATTAAAGCGAGAGATGTATGGGAGGGTCAGTTGTTGCCAAGCTGAGAGACAGATTTAAGATGTTCAGATTGATTCCCAATAAACGACAATGTCCGTTAAGCCCTCAGAGAGTGAAGTAAAGGGGGAGAGGAGAGGGGGTATAAGTTAAGACTACTCCATGATACAAATGAACAATGACTCAAATGACTGAATTCTCACCCAGTGATAGGAACTGATGCTGCTGAAAAAGGGTGACATCAAAATGACTACTTAATGTAAAATTGAAGCTTCGCTATGCGGGAGAAAATAAATTTGTACAAAAATGAACAGTAATATTTTCTTTTGTACCATGTACCCAGTCATAGCACTGGACTCACAGTTACGTTGGTCTCACTCACTGCTTTCGGACAAGTAGAACAGAGAAGCATGTCGTTTGACAGCAGGTATCTAATGTTAGAGGAAAAAATCTTGTGAAAGGTTACCTACTCCATATTGGGGAGCTAGATATGATCAAAATAAGACTTTACCTGTCTTGAATGCCCTGATATTTATGATTGTCATTAAAATCAAAATATTAACAATCTTGTTCAAACAATACGAATGTAAAATATATGCGGAAGTAGTGCTAAGTGTCGAGAGAAAGATCCAGGGTACGTTTAAATCACTGTGAGAGTAACTGAACTGGCTTAAGAGAGGTGGTTAAGGCACAGGACTTCACACAAGCTCCGCGGCTAATCAATGTTTCATGACTGCTGTCTCCTAGTGTGAAGTGCATAAAAGAAGACAGATGCACTGACATTAGTTACTAGACTAAGTTTCTTTTCGCATTCTGCATAATTAATCAGGCAATCTATTAAAAGAAATCACCAAATTAAAATTCTTCACTCTAAGAGCAGGGTTTAAGCAAAATCTTTAACGCCAAGTGGTCTTCAGATCAGATCTCAGACCTCAATCAACCCATACTCACTGATGGGATGAAAATAGGGTGTGTTACCATTCACCCGACTCCACAACAGACCTTTCATGCAATGGGTTACAGTAATAATAATAACAATAATAATGCTGTATCTTTTTTAAATTGCATATTCAACACAAAATATGAGGTAAAATTATGTTTAAGTCATAAGTATATGGCTCCGATATGCTCCCATATGTATTTTCTTAAAAATTGCTTTCACAATTCTCTTTCCAACAACACCCGAACCCCAACATTATTACTGTTCTTGCGTTAACTGTGAAAACAAAATAACAATGCATGCAAACCATTCATTTACGTCACTAAACTATGATTTTATACCAATGACAGTCTCTTACAGTCGCAAGAAAATGCACATCCATACAAAAGAGAGAAAGAGATGGGCAGGTCGATTATTATGGACATCCTCATTCTAATGTCCCCGTTCTGTCTTTATTTTCATCAATGAGCTACAGTAAGTGCTCACAGAAGCAAATAATTTGCTGTCAAACGGGAAACAAGAAGCAGGGATAAGAGTATAGTGTAAAAGCATTCCAAGTTAATTTCAGTTCATTTCCGAAATAGTACTAATAGTGGCTAAGACGTTCAGGAGGCTTGACTAGCTTCAGACGGTGACATGGAAACAAGGATGTCAAAAAAAAGGTTTTGCCAAAATGGAAAAGTAACCCAGCAGCGTATTCCTTGCACTGCATTTACACCGCACAAATTCAGCTAAAATTGATATCTATTCCTTGTGATAGCTCTCTTAAAATAATATTCAGAACCATTTCTCACATTCTGTCAAAACTAACGTCCATTTTCGGATCATTTATTCAACGGTTTTCCAGCGCTTGCCAAATTACAACACTGTACCGACGGTGCTTTGAAAATACGTGTCAACTCAGCAGCAGTGAGAGATCATAAAACCGAAGCATACGTTTTAGAAATAATACAACTTGACATAGTATAACTGTCGTCTGATGAATACACATTAATTTCATGCTAATTAAATATCAAGCACAGTCGTGGTTTATTGCATTACAGCTGTAACTATGCCAGCTATTCCCTCTCGATCAGTATTATGTAAAGGGACAGCCTGAGTTACACACCCCTTATCTGCACTGTGGGAACATGCTGCGATAAAATGAGAAGGATAATAATACAGTCCTATCTCTTCTGGTTGGTCCAAGAGAATATATCAATCAATTAGTTGTGACCAAATCATCACGTTTGTTTTTTTTTTTTTTTTAACTGAGATAAATAGTTTAATTTGTATGCCGATTAAAATTTCACTACAGGGATCGAACTCAAACAAGCAGACTCACTGAAAGTTTATATTTCTCCAAAATTATCTTTATAATGAGCTCAAATCATTTGATTCTATTTGCACTGTCCTATAAGATAACTTGAGTAATGATACAATTGCCCTATTAAAAGATTTTTATAAGAAATGAAATTAAATGATAGCCAAATTAATTTAAAAACTCCAAACATTAACTTCTGAAGTCCTTGCTTGAAGAATATAACTTGTTTATCAAAACTGTTAAACCAATGATAAGTGAACTTGAGTTCAAAAAATTATAAAATTCACTCTTCCATACACTTCCACGTTTCACATTGTGAAATTAAATTCAATTTGACAAAAATAAAAAAGTACTGGGTCAATAGTTGCACGCAGTCTTACCTGGAGTCTGGATATTTGGTGAGAGTGGCCAAGCTGCTGGTATACATGTGCCCCCCGACGTCAATGTGCACTGGAGCATTTGCTTTAGTCAGCTGAGCCGGCAGAGGGATTCCCTGAGCGGCCAGAGGAGAGACTGGAGACCGGGTCAGCGACAGTCGTGACATGCTTCTTCCTTCCTGTCAGCGAGCGAATAAGAGAGTCGCTGATATAAATGAGCTGTGTCGCCGGTTTGTCACTGTAGCATCTACCTTTGGAGTAACTGTGACTTGTATCAGATCAGTTCTACATCTGCCAGATTGCATATTTAGCTTACAAATTATTGCCACAACTCTAATTAAGTGTATTTGCATCCTTCTCTTCGTTCCACCGGAGGGGAAATGTAAGGATGCTTATTAGCGATCCAGAAAGAGGAATGCTAGGTGTCAGCCTCCAGGGGGGAAAAAACAAACTGCAAAATTCTAATTAAAGGTCGTAGGCTTATGTGTTAGACGTGAAACATCCTCTGACAAACGAGTAACCAATTTGAGAATTTGGATACGGGGGCATTTTTGCAAGTTTCCCTCAATAACTAGACACATCCTAATTACACTTTTCTTTTTTCTCCAAAATTGAGATCTTGGTGCCGTTTTCTCTTTAAAATGTTATTGCTTCTATATTCTAGTTAAAATGGCCGCCTATTAAAGAGCAATGATAATAATTATGACGATGCACAAAACACTTATGCTCATCTATCGAAGGACAACAATCAGATGGCAATCTTTGCCTCAATCACGTGTATCAATAAGTCTATTAATTGCACTGTGTCACAGGTCATCCAAGTGGTTATGCATGGATTCTATGACAATGTGAATATTTGTGCTTGTGTATCCAACTTCTGGCTAGCTTTGAGGGCTGCATCTCTTACAGGCAGTGTGGAGAACTACTCAGACAAACTACTGAAGACAGGTGAAGCATAAGTCAAATTTTTAAGATGCCAATAATCTATATGTGACACCAGTAACACTGCAGCATTGCAACATTTGTAACCTTGCTTTGCACGGTTTCCTGCAGACAGGTAAGGCCACTGGCCTGGGGCAGATATAGGCCCATCCTCAGGTACAGCAGAGGTTTTGAAGTCATATAATGACTGTGACTATTGCTAATTTTTCAAGTAACATCCTTCAGCATTTGTTCACAGCAAGTTACACAGAGTGTCAGGATATGACACTACTTTCAAAGAAAAGTAAAACATGATTGTCACATAGGCTGCTCATCATGTAAAACCAAATGTTTTATTCTATTTTTTAATTTTGTCCCATTTTTAGTGTAGTGTGGTCCCAGTTCCAGACTTGGAACAAATACAAGCAAACATAGAGGTCCAGCAATAGTATTTGCATGCTGTCAAAACACCTGAAGATGGTTTAGTAAATACTTTATACTTATTTTGTCAGCGATTATAACTCAAACTTCATTGGTTTGGGAGTGATTCCTTCTTGAAGTAGCCTGCTTCATTTGTTAAGCTGTTATTTTAACCATAAAAGGTAAACAGAAGGTGGTTGTTAGGGCTCCACTCAGTTCTTTGCCCACGGCAATGTGCCCGGGGCAGAGAATGCAGAAAGACTACAGAATTTTCCAGGGTGTTGCCTGCCTCGCTGAACACGAAACCTTCAGGAATACTATTCATTTATACATACTCTGGATGATACATTTCAGATCCTGGTGAAAGAAAAACTTCAAAAGACTCCGCAAGTTTTGGGCGTATGGAGTTATCCCACCTCTTCATATAGCCACCGGCCATGGTAACCAATACTGATAGTAATGTTAAGGGAATATACCAAAAATAAACGCGCGCACGCCCATGATACTCACACGTGTGCGCGGTTCGAGAGAGAAAAAAAGAGATAGAGAGAGAGAAAGAGAGAGAGAGAGAGAGAGAGCGAGAGAGAGATGTCGAGCAGAGTGATTGAAATGAATGAGAGCGATAGAAATCAAACAAAGCAAATAGATCCAAGACAGCGCGTAAAAGACTGTCTATGTTCGCGCACTAGAAATATACAGGCCAATTAACAAGTTCCGACATTAAGTTGTTTTATCTCAATAGAGGTCCGAACAGACATCAGCTTTCTGACTTCCGAAATTGGTTTCACAGTGGCTGAAGAACTAATGGGTTACTTTCCACCAGATATGATAATCACAGAAATAAAATATGACCTCCCCCCTTTTCAGATCCTCACAGAGGAATCCAACTCTTACAAACGGCGCAAAACGCAGGCGAAAAGACACTCATTCACTTCAACTTCCCCCAAGTGTGTCCCAAGTATGTGTTATAAAATAGAGTTGCCATAATCTCACAACAGTTTTCGATAACAATGTCATAACAAAAGAGAAAGCTACCCTTTCCAAATTCAGACAGTATGTTGCAACTGCGGAGGGCTATTACCTTCGTAAGTTGCCATTTATAACAAGACACAGGCTAGGCTATGCAAATACTGCATTACCTGTCCGAGCTGGGATTATCCCAAAAATAAATCTAGAGAATCTCTACTCTTGCAATCCAGCTCAATGTACATTGGTGGCCAAAGGGTAGGCTAAATTTAGCCAAATGCACAATATGGCGCCTTTTACTCATACCAACATATCAAATGTAATGCATATGATGCAGATACATTTAAACATATCCAAGATAAATGCCCGACGCCGCAACATGCGATTCATAATGAGAACAGTGAGTAAGGCATTCAGAAATGATTAACTATCCCTCTCCAAAGCTGAAAAAATCTTCAAAAACCTGGCGTAGCATTACATACGATCACACGAATCAAGACCATCTCGTGTAATTATATTCCATAGGAAAAAAAAAACGCAAATAGCTGCACACATGTATTTTGTTTTGTCCAAGTATAATAATGAAGTTCAGCATACCGTTTCGAACATTTTGAGAAGTAGTCTTTGAAGAAATCCGACCCAGATCGTATCAGTCTCCGTGGAAGGTTGCGCTGTCCCTCTATACTGCAAGTTTAGTAAAACTATCTGCTCTCTCGTACACCAGCATTCCACGAGTGTGCCGTCTATTCATTTGCAATGAAGTGTCAAAAAATCCGCAAACGGGTTTTTAAAACCCTTGAATCTAGCGGCGATGCACTGATTTGAAAAGGGTCGCTGTGGCTTTAACGCTCTGGAGCCAGTGTTAGCTAGACTAGTTCAGACTAGGCACTTTCCACAAAAGCAAGACAGGAAGCAAGCAGCGTCCTTACCTTGAACATAGAAGAAATCTCTCCTTTCCCTTTTCGGGTTTTATTTCTATATGTTTGGGGGAAAAAATAGGTGTTTTGACTCTTGCTGAGAGTTTTTATTTAATCTTCTTGTCCTTCTTTTAGCTAAAATGAAACTGCTGGGTCTGTTATGAGAAGAAGAAAGCCAATAATCCGTCTCTAAATAACAGAGGAGAGCTAAAAAAGAATTCTTGCTCCAGGCTTTCCAAACGCCTCTAGGGCAAGGATTAGGCTACAATTAGCTCAACCCTACTCGCGCCCCAGCTAATTTCAAGATGAAAACGTGATATTTTCCCTCTAAGAAAAAAATATCTGCGTCTATACTCAATCATTAGCGTTATTTTCTCATTTTTCGTCAGAATGAAAATGGATCAATCCTTGTAACGGTTTAAGTTTTTTTCGCGGGGGATAACGGTTTTAATGTTGTTCAGTATCAGGCTACTGTCACGTCGTTCAATTGGCATAAAGAAGAAAAAAAGCTGATTTTAATCATTGTCATTTCGTCTGATGTAATACTTCCCCGGGCATTTTAAACTAGGCATACATTTCCAGTCCCAAAATAAGTAATAAAAGGCACACTTCTCTCATCCCGTCAACGCGAATGCCGATTATAGACACGCAGTAGCCTATAACTTGTTGATAAAGTAAAGGTTATGTATTAAAAAATGATTTTGAATATGCAGATATCCATAAACAGTTTTCGTGCGGCGGTTTTTTCTGCCTTCTCTCCCTTGCTCATGTCTCGTGTTGTAACGCCAAATATCCTGTAGGCCATTAAAACCAAATGACGTCTATCGACATGCATTCTGCTATTGCAAAAAGCCCCCTCACAACCTGCCTCCAGCGAAACGCGCCATTTCAATTATAGCACACGGCTAGATGGAGATGTCTGCCGTGAAGATTTCCCAGGCAAGCAGGAAGGAAAGCTACTGGCTGAACGAGCCCTGGATTTTTCTCATTTGAAAACAGTCATTTTGCTCAACGAAATAAAGGCACCATTATACGAATTCAGTCAGGTATAGGGGCTAATTTACCAACCGTTTAATTATCGTGTGTTGCTACATGTAGTTATGTGATAGGCAACAGATTACTATAGCCTGTACTGGCTAAACCCCACTGGAGTGCGTCCCTCCCCCCTCCCATAGTACAGGTGCTCACATGGGCTAGATGATTATTTATTTATTTGTATGTTTGTTTATTTGCGTGTAAATAGCTTTCAATAATAGATGCTGCATTCAGCCTTATAATTGCAGTATTCCCAAATCCATTCATCGCTCACAGAAGCCGGTTTTATTTCTTGATGTTTGGCGCCAACCAGTGTGTAAAATGATCATGGTCACAAAGAAGAAACCCTCAGATCAATGTAGAATTTTTATGCGCCTTTGACTAATTTTGAGGTCAGCTTTGAACTGTGTTTGCTAGCAACATGTTGCTTAGCCTACTGCTGTCTATTGATGAGGTTTGTACTGTTGAATTGTGCCATGGAGGGTTGGCACATTAGTTTGTTTGCTTGTTTTACGGTCTTCATTATTTAAATTAGGCCTAGGATTTTGAGGTCGGGTGCGACGGAACTCAATTAATTCAAGATAATAGTAGTGAAGGAACAACCACTGAGCTTGTTCAAATATAGGTATTACGCAGTCGCTGCAGAAATTTCCAGATTTAAATCGCTTAGAAAGTTTCCTCGGGCATCGCCAGTGAATTTCCTTAATTCACGGATTTTAGCCGAGTGAGGTCGCGCGAAGTGAGATGAAGTAGGTCAGCCGGGAGATTTGCATAGGCCGACACCATGGTTTAAATTCTTTATATTTTGGATCATCTTGGGAGATAGGAGTCCACGGCAGTAGGCCCCTACTAAATTCAAATTTCACTACTTAGGTGAACCAAGACCTCATTCCCCTTCAATGATGAAAAGGAATGAGTAAACAATGCGAGGAGTTCACCGGACCATCAATGTCCTCCCATGTCTTCGTTTTTGTTCCAAACTCAATTGCGATTAAATTATCTTAACAAGCGACTAATTTTTCTAAACGATGAGATTTTTATGCAAGATTAATTGAAATCTTATATTACATCAGAAATAACATTGTATGATATGATAAATCATATTTCTGCGGGCATTTAGTAGGGGAAGCCGGGGCACAGTGAATCAAGGGGCACCGTGAATCAGGGCATTTTTTCCAGAACTGGTAAGGGGGAATACCAAAATGACATCGTCACTTTTTGTCTTTGAGCACTCTCCATCCAACAGGGCTCACTTGGTATCTTTAGGATCACAACTTACAAAGTAGCAAGGTAAAGTATGTGTTTAGGCATCAAAAGTAAATTTCTACCAGTTCAGTTTGTTGGCCATATCCCGTAGACCACCCAGAAATATAAATCAAAACACGATCGAGTAGTTAGTGTGTTTATTTGTCATTATTATTGAATGGGTGTTTCCTTAGAAAAAAAGCAGCATGGGCCAGGAGAGACAGTTTAGGTCAATAAGTGCATATGGGGCACAGTGAATCGGAGCAGAGTGAATCACTGGAAAAGTGATTCACTCTGCCCCAACCATGTGATTCACTGTGCCCCTGTGTGGCATTTGATCAGATACAAGGACCTGACTCCTTTTTAATGATAATTCGTTTTCGAAGTCAGAAGTTCAGTGTGCTCACCCAGACTCATTGAAGATGTCACACCCATCCAGTAATTTTGTTCATCTATAATGAGAAAGCCTGTGCAGCACCTTTAACAAGGTTTAGTGTTTAAATAAATTTGGCAAAATTAAATGAATGGAATTCATTTCACTTTATTGAGAGTGATTCACTGTGAATCACTTGGATCTTTTTTAAGAAATGTGTCTCACCAAAAATGTGATGGTTGTGGCCAGGATCTGATGCCTTGTGTATATACATAACACCCACCCCTCTTATGCTCTTTACATATGTTAAGCTTGCTTACAAACAGTATGAGAAAATCAAGAAATATTTTTTTCTGATTTACTGTGCCCCGGCTTCCCCTACTTATTGAGCTATATTGCAAACATCTACTTGTATTAAAGCATGAAAATAATCTCTGAACAAATTGAATGTGGTTTGAATCAGTGAAGTCCAGAAACTTAGCCACCAATCATAGCCATTTGAATGATAATGCACAATTCAAATACAAAGTGAATGTTCATGAGGCAAACCTGCATTGTATTGCTAACAAAAAAAAAGAAGAATTTTAACCAAGGTAGGAGCTCAGTGGTTGATGTTACCTCTTTTTTATTTAATTGTTTGGTATTTTGCAAGAAACACAATAATAACTTGTGGATTTCTTATCCTACAGTATAGCCTAATCCTTGTGGTATTGCATTTTTCTTTCATAATGTTTGATAAGTAATCTATTTAACAGTGAAAAGCACATGCTTCAGAAAAATTAGCTGCGTGTTAAAATTATTTATTGTAACCGCAGTTGGAACAAAAACCAGCATACACACAGACGTCCCTCAGGACCGAGTTTGGAAACCACTGTTCTGAGGCATGGTTTTTACATTACATGACGTGCAATACCCTTCTTACATTCTTGTTACTCTTTTCATACCCCGTATTAAATAAAACAGTATCGACATCGGTGATGAGGCATTTTGGCTCTTAGCATAGTGCTGTGAATGGTTTGCTTTTGTTTTTTGTGGCGTTTGATGTTTTTTTTTACATTATTTTTCATCTCTAAGGCCTGTTGGAAGTAGACCTTAATATAAATGTAGGCTATTCTTCAATAATTTTAGCCAGCTGGAATTTGATTATAAAAAAGACAAGTCTAATTTGGGAGCGTCCAGTAGGCATTATATTGGTTGTACTGTGCAGGCTTGCCACGTTACACAATGTCTTAACCCTATCTAGACCGGGCTTTTTGGGGCTGCATGGGCCCGCTTCACGTTAACTCGTAAACGACATGGCTTATGACCATTAAATTTGCAGGGGATGATGTACACGTAAAACTAAATCACCACAATCATTTTGGTATTATTATGACCTAATTTTGACATCATGTTTTGATTTTTATTACCCAGAATGCTTTGAGAATGCTTTGGTTATTTCATCTCATTGTGCACCAGCTCTGAGAGGCCATAAAATACACAAAATTCTATTTATGTTCTGTGAAAATTGTTTTTCATTTACTCAGAATGTTTTTCTTAGAAGTTCAGATCAGAAAGAAATGAAAGTAAACTCATAAAGGATTCCAGAATTGCGTAAGCAAAACTTGCTCTGTTCTTGTCGTCAACTTCTTTGTGTTCAGTATATTGATTTCAATATAGAGCCTAAAGACCACCTTAATAATGGAAAAAAAAACATCTCTTTGTTGGTAGTAGAAGCTTTCATCATAGGAAAATAAAATAAATTCAATGACATCATCATATTAGCATAAATGAATTCTACTTAACAAAGCTGACATTAAATAATGTAAGATATTGTAAATATAATGGAATAAGTAAATGTTAAAAAGAAAATCTGGAAAATACATTGATGTTACCAAAATCGGCTATTTTTTGTCAAATATACCTGTTAGAAAACCGTTGCCATGGAAACGGCGAAGATGGTGAACTTGACTTGATTGGTATAAAATTGTTCCCAGAAGAGTTTTAGGAAAAGTCATCAAGTTTGGTGGTCCTACCTCAAGCCGTTCAGAAATTATACGATGTGAACATTTGCACGGGCATAAAAAGCCCCGCCCCCCCCCCCCCCCCCCCCCCAGTCTAGATGGGGTTAAAGCAGTGTTTCTCAAACCTCTCCTGGAGGACCACCTGTCCTGCATGTTTTTGGTCTCTCCCTGCTCCTGCACAGGGGATTCAAATGATCAGCTCATTTATCACCCTCTAAAGCTGATTGATGACAATCTGATCATTTGAATCACCTGTGCTGGAGCAGGGAGAGATCTAAAACAAGCAGGACAGGTGGTCCTCCAGGAGAGGTTTGAGAAGCACTGGGTTAAAGGATTCAAGCCAGAATACTTGCAAGAAGTATTTACAAGAGAAGACTTTGAAACTCTGCAGAGAAGCATTGACTTCCTCTACACCTCCTCAGTATTTGAGACTGAGAGAGTTTTCTTTATATGCAGATTGGGTCACATGACCCTTGTAATTTTCAAAACCACTGTTATTATTTTGTTGATAAATAACTGACTAAAGGTCTCTGTGGTCTGAAGTTAGGAAGTTTTGCTGCTCTCTGAAAATTGAACAGTATTTCATTTGAGAAAAGATAAAAAAAGAGAGAATCAATTCACATTTGCAATGCATCTATGAGGGGACATTTAAATGAGATATATGCATTAATTCATGACCCTATGAGAATAATAAACTTTGCCTCAAGGTCTGAAAGTAGGTATCATTAATGGTGATGCCGAAAACATTACAGGAAGCAGTGCTGTGCTGTTTTAATATGTCACCTTTTCTGAGAAGGATCCGATTATGATCCCTTAACGTTTAGAAATAGTATTAATTTTATTGAGTTATATTGTTCAGTAGGCCCATAATACTCAAATATGCTGAAACAAATGGCCCTTTCATTATACACATTCATGCACGCATACATTTTCCATCCATCACTGATTGATTTATGTACTGTAATGTAATACAAGATCTTGTTTTTGAAGAAAATACAGCAGCCATCCAATTTGTCAGCTATGGCGCTCAGCATTGTATAAGTATAGGTTAGATTAGATGCCATTTTGAAATGTTGTACCGGGAGTAAAAAGGCCATTCCATTACCTCAAACAGCAAATCTGTGTTTTTAATTATGAGAATTTAACTGCCTGAAATTTTGGCAAGACATGAGAAGTGCAATTTATTTAAAGATCTTGAGAACCAAATTTTTAAACTGATGGGAGTTTAACTGTTTCATTAGGGGGCGGGTGGCCTAAGCTGCAGGACCCAACTGTTATCCTGTATCTTCTTCTTCTTTCTTCTTCTTCTTCCAAGGAAATCCTTCTTCCAATTCACGAAAAATCACCAAACTTTGCACAAGGGTCCAGTCTCATGCCAGATTGCCTCAGCTGCAAAACTTGTCCAATAATCCTGATGGCGGCACTACAGCAAGCCTCTGAAGTTCAAAATTTTGAAAATTCACAACAAATCAACCATATGTGCTACAGATTCGCAACTTTCACCAAAATGTAGCCCCAATACTGCAGAAACTTTTGTACATGTAGACCTATTGCAAATTATGAAGTCCATCGCTCAGTTTTTTTTTTTCAAAAACTGTAAAAGTTCTTAACTTATTAACTAGTTCTAACTTATCTCCTCCCACAATTTTTGCTCAATTGACACCAAACTTGCTTCAGAGCATTGTCAGACTGTCCTACACAAATGATTAACACAGATATTGTTGATGTATTGAAAATTGAGCCTACAGTGCATCAAAATGTTTGACTGTAAACAGTATATACTTGCAAATTCTTGCTAAATACATTTTCAATGTTTAATAAAAAAAAAAATGACAAAATTTTGGAATCATGTTAGATGATGTTTGAAAAATATTAGAATTTCATTTCAAAAACTGAATTTTTTTACAGTATTTGGAATTTCGCTGTCTTGCGAACAATTGGAGTAAATACAAAAATGGCATTTTAAACATCAGTTTTTCACTAATGGAGCTAATAAATCATTGTTAAAAACAAATTACCAACATCTTCATGCTGTCTAGGTGCAATCTGTGTATTTTCAGATTTTTGTCTTAATAACTGAATTTTTGACAGCTGTTTGAAATCTGCCTTTGCACACTGTCATTGCAGCTGTAGAATTGCTATAATGAGCTAGAAGAAGTTTTGAACATATATACCACAGAGTTGTCTCTTGCTAATTAGCTCAGTGAGATAGAGTATAGTCTCTTGTGCCAGAAATTGTGAGTTCAAGCCTCAGCTGATGTAAAATGCACATTAGAATGCCACCTTTTTTCATCTTCCTACACTCTGTTTGTTGCTCAGAATTGCCTAATTTTGCCTATAATTGCTCAGCCCCGACCATTTCTGCGCAGCAGCTATAATTGTGTTTATTTTTTCGGTGCCTTTAGTGCACTATGTATCTGAGCCAAAATGATTTGTCACTGATTTTGTTAGATCACATCTGGAAACAGTTTGTGTTGTGGGTGTATGACAGTTTGGAGCTTGCTTTAACTGCCAAAAGTAACTCATGGAAATTGTTTTTTTGCTGCAGCCAAATCTATATGAATGCTTCTTGTTTACCAGGCAGAGGTGGGTGATCCAAGTTAAGACAGTTGAAGTCCTCTACAATACTTTGTTACAACTTCCTCGATCAGCGAATGAGGGCAATCCTTCAGCCAGAAGGTGGAATTGATTGGTGAAATCAGCAGACAGAACCCATGGGTGGAAATGAAACATGGCAGGACTTTTACTTTCTAAACTTGGATTACCCACCTCTGATACCAGGGGTATGTTTTCAGTTTCCAACATTGCACAACTACTAGAATCTGACTTTATTTTACTTGCCAGAGCTACAGCCTTTGATTGAGCCAGATTCACAACTGTCTGAATGGTCTTCTCTGGCTGTGGCTTCTGGTGTTTTGAAATTAGTTCTACAGGACATAATAAACACCTTCCATGTAAATAACAGACTTTGCATGAGTAATTATAGATTTTATATGGCTCATTACTTAGAATGCTAAAATTATTTTTTCTGTGACAAAATTGATGACTAGCTCACTGGTGTGTGTTTGGTTGCAATGGCAGCTGCAAACTGCCTGACACAAAGCAGCCATACACTAGCTCTGGATAGAAAGAATGGATTGCAAAACTTTTTGGACAACACGATCTCATCCCGATTCATCACATAGTGATGCTATCTGACCAAGCGTTGATATGCGATGAAAAAGAAGGGTTTTGGCGTCCTTATTTGACGTTTAGGGTTAGTGTTCGGGTCAATGGTTAGGGGTTAGGGGGTGGGGGTAGCGTTCTTTTTAAACTGGCGTCAAAGAAGGACACTAAAAGCCTCCCTTTTTGTCATATATTGACACTTGGTCAGGTTACGTCACTATATGACGAGTCAGGATGAGACTGGACTCGTTTGGAGGAGTTTATATTTACAAAAAATCATTTGAAATAAGCCCAAATTGTGTCTTGGGAGGAGAACTTTTTGAACCGCTTCAATCTGGGCATTATGTGATTTTCAATGTCGTCAGAGAGGTATCAAAGTCTTTCAGTTGCCTCTCCTCATAATGCAGGATTACTCCAAACTTGTTCCTACTTACTGTTCCTCATTAGCTCCCTAACATTAATTCACTCAGTTGTGAATACTAATCGGTGGAATGACTGTCCAATGGGTTTTTATGACACTCTATTGTTCATTGCATCTCAAAGTAAACTATCTTGTTATGTTTACTAATCCTCATTTTTGATGCCACAAAACATCTAAATTTTTTGGAGATTTGAATTCATGTAGACTGTAAAATGCCCCCTATTTGTTTGCTAGGCTCATAAGGGATGCTGTTTTCATTCAATGTTCAATAGGATTCAATATGCCTTAGATATTGTTTCCCATTTTAAATGTACTGATTTTAAAACTGAAAACATTCTGAGTAAGTTTTATCTCGAAGTAAATTATGCTGATGAGAAATTCTGAAGTGGAAGATGGAATTCAGAGGAAGTTTGGATTAAACAGCTTAATTATAGCCTTTTGCCATCCTTACAAAATATCACATGCATTATACACACTGATCATTCATAACATTATGATCACTGACAGGTGAAGGGAATTGATGTGATTATCTCCTTACAATGGCACCTGTCAGTGGATGGGATATATTAGGCAGCAAGTCAACATTTTGTCCTCAAAGTTGACGTGTTGGAAGCAGGAGAAATGGACAAGTGTAAGGATGTGAGTGACTTTGATAAGGGCCAATGGCTAAGTGACTGGGTAGAGCATCTCCAAAACAAAAGCTCCAATCTCTATTGGTTAAGACCCACTGAAAGTGGTCCAAGGAAGAAAAACCAGTGAACCAGTGACAGGGTCATGGGCAGCCAAGGCTCACTGATGCAGGTTGGGAACGAAGGCTGGCCTGTGCGGTCCGATCCAACCAAAGAGCTACTGTAGCCTAAAGTTAGAAAGGTGTCAGAACTCATGCCACATTGCTGTTTGTTGCATATGGGGCTGCGTAGTCACATACCGGTGAGGGTGCCCATGCTGGCCCCTGTCCACTGCCATGCCCACAATGGGCATGTCTGCCTCAGAACTGGACCAGGGGGCAATGAAAGAAGGTTGCCTGGAGCGATGAATCACGTTTACTTTTACATCATGTAGATGGGTGGGTGACATGGCACCAAGACATGGCACCAAGATGCACTATGGGAGGAAGGCAAACCAGTGGAGGCTGTGTGATGCTTTGGGTAATGTCCTGCTGGGAAACTTTGGGTCCTGCATGGCAATTACGTGGGTGTTACTTTGACACGTACCACCTTCCTAAACATTGTTGCAAACCAAGTACATCCCTTTATGGAAATGGTATTTCCTAATGGCAATTGCCTCCTTCGGAAGAATAATGCACCCTGCCACAATTTAGTAATAATTCAGGAGTGGTTTAAGGAAAACAACATTGAGTTTAAGGTGTTAACTTGACCTCTGAATTCCCCAATTGACCATCTGTGGGATGTGCAGGACAAACAAGTCCAAGCAATGGAAGGCCCACGTCATCAAAGGATCTGCTGCTAGCTTCTTGGTGCCAGATACCACAGCACACCTTCATAGGTCTATTCGAGTCCATCCCTTGACAGTTCAGGATTGTTTTGGCAGCAAAAGGGGACCTATCAATTTTAGGCGGGTGGTAATCATGTTATGGATAATCGATGTGGGTACATTGTAAATGTGGCCTATCAGAGATATTTTTGTCATTCCTGAATGAATTATTTTTTAATTTTCATAGGCTTTTGAATAGATTTTTATTACTCTAAATAAATAGTTTTATTATTAATCAGGCAATTTTAATCAGGAACAGATGGAGAGCAATTATGCATTAAAAGGTGAGGTTACTGAAGGGCTCTGGTGGCAAGCCACGCCGGCATTACCTCTTGGGGAAGTTGGGGTTAAAGAGGTTAATGATTCAAACACTATCAAATACTCTGATAAAAACAGGAACATAATCACTGCATCCTAAAGGCCTATGGGAGCTTATGAGATTAAAGATGCTTGCCAGTTTACGGTGGTAGTGTACTACATTTTCTGGATTTGGACATATTTTCAAATGCACACACACACACAAAACACATGCACATGCATGCGGGCGTGCGCGCGTGCACACACACGCACACACACACACACACACATACACACACACACGCACACACACGCACGCGCGCACACACACACACACACACAAACAGACACAGAGCATAACTGACGTAGGCCTCTTTTTCATTTGTCAGAAAATGTTTAAGTCTCAAGATACCTTGTGCTTTGATTCCGTGAAGGGTTATATGAGGAATTAATTAATTTAAAAAAGTAAAGTAGAAGAATTTAGCAGTTTAGGCTATCTTTCATCAGGCAAAGTTTACGATAATCTGTCACTAGCCAGAGAGTTGCATGGCCGTGGATTGCACCATCTGTACTGTAACGTTTGCGCCATGGGAGTTTGAACGGAGTAAAGATTGTAGTGAGTGTGTGTGTATGTGTGTGTGTGTGTGTGTGTGTGTGTGTGTGTACGTGTGCGTGCGTGTGTGTGTGTGTGTGTGTGTGTGTGTGTGTGTGTGTGTTTAGTTGGCACACTTTTGGTCTAGGACTGGAAGTTCCTGACATAGATTTTTTTCACTTCGGATTCTTTAATTTATCATGAATCAGTGGTCTCTGTATCAGAACAACACCCCCTGCTGGACAAATTAAGTGCCTAAAAATAAACAGCCGGATACTGATTCTCAGTCTGTTTGTCTGTTCAGTCACGTTGTCCGCGATAACTACAAATCTCAGCGTTAGGAGAGAAAATATATATACTTTACTGTTTTCCTATAGGGTTTATATAATGATCTCATATCCGTGGAAACAACTGTGTGGACTGCAATATCTGTTATTAGTTTCTGAAAAAATCTAATAATCACGATAATTTAATTGAGAATGCAGCACATGTATTGACTTGTTATTTGACAATATGCAGGATTTCCTATGGACAGGTCAATAGATCTGATAGAACAGCCAACATTGACAGCATTTGTCATCATTAAAAAAGTGACAGGCTTACAGAGTATCATAAATAAAACTTTTTATTTTATAAATAATATTGAGGTTATTTATATCAAATACTTAATATTCAGTTGGTCAGATATTTTTAAAATGGGACAGAATCTCAAATGAGGATAACCATGATCCTTCATAAACCCTTGATTTCTCCAGATGCTGAATTTGATTAAATTTTATTTGTGCAGCATGTTTCACAGAGTGACTGTCATTAAGATGCTTAGCTGTGTACAGATCCCTAAAATAGCAAATTATTTGATAAACTGTAATACAGGTTGGATTATAACAGCCTGATGAAAAATCCATGCGGCTGTGTTTGCTGTTCTAGAATTTGGCAAGGTGGAGTGATACACTGTTATAAACTTTTTGTCAGTTATTTTGACTTTAATATTACAATAAGTTTACAATAGAGTTCTGTGTAAGTTGAGCGTAAAACACAGTTTAAAGTGCGCAGGACTTTCACTTACAGCTAAAATAACCAGGAAACAATGGGCTAATTTAACTGTAAAATTCAATCAGTTTATAACAGAGTACAGAGGCCGAACAGTATCAGGGCCAGTGATGTGCCATTGGAGGTCAGTTAGGGCAGGCAGAATCCTCACCGTAAAATAAACTATAACTCTATTACTTTGCTTCACTAGCAATCTGAGGATTGATTAACTAATTTACAAGACTAAACGGCAGAATGGCGTTCCAGTTCCATCCACGACATTATTGCCCAGTACATCAAACTTAAAATGCTCACGAGACAGCAAGTTTATTCATATTTGCTTAGGGGATGCTAACGCAATGCCAATAACATATATTAAAACCTTCCTTATGCGGCGTTCAATGTGTGGTCAATATGTTTACGATAATATTTCCCCCCTTAAACACGTACTTTTTAATGCCATTTTTAAAAAAATAGGGAGTTTATTTTCAGTCTTCTTTCATAATCCGAGAAACAAAAGATCAAAACAGAATATGGAATTGCCGAGAGAGTTGAGATTTTATCCTAATTAATTATTAAGATTTATTTCCTTGCAGACTCGAATCAAAGCATAAAGGTAAATTAATATTTTTGTCACTATCAACTCTTAATCATTACAGGCTTAATTGACCAGAAAAAAAGGTCAAATTGATTGATTGACAATCAGGCATAATGCATGGAAACAGGTTGACAAAATGAAGTGATAAAAAAGGAGAAGTCACTGATATCCTGACCACACGTCCCTGATAAGGGCTGCTGTAACTGACGAATTCATGGAGAGAGACAGGGCTGAATTGGGCTGTAAACTCACTGCACTAAGTATCTAGAGCAGGACTATTCAACATTATCCAGAAAGGGCCAGTGTGGGTGTAGGCTTTCATTCCAAACAAGCAGTTACACACCTGATTCCACAAATCAAGCTCCTTGCAAAAGTCTTGGGGCTGATTAGAGGAATCAGGTGTGTAACTGCTTGGTTGGAATGAAAACCTGCCCCCTCACGGCCTTTTCTGGATAATGTTGAATTGCCCTGATCTAGAGGCACCCCTAGAGTGCAAACCTCCGCCAAGGCAGCACAGTCTAAATCTTGCTGAGTGGGAGCAAAGTTCACTTATCATGTGTCATAGGATTTCAAGTTGGCTGCCGTGGTGGCCATATTGTTTCACTGATCGCGGTCAAATTCAATAGGGTTCATCCCTATTGAGGTAATAATACTGTGTCAGCCGTGAAGTTATTAGTGTCCCTGGTTAAGTTCCAGTTTGCATGAATTCAGTCTGGTGTTCATACTTCTCTATTTGCATGCATTTGCGCCGCAGGGACTGTTGGCCGGGTGGCCAGAGCACATAGTTATATGTCTATTTTAGAGGTTTTGAGAAAAAATTATTTTTAAGTTTCCAAGTGTTCTATTAAATCAGGAATTTTGTATCTTTTATTTTTACCAGTCACTCTGTTGCTGCATGGTTCAGAAGTATATTGAACACCTAAGTTTTCGTCAGAGTGTAACTGCAATATCATGGTCAAAATTGCCAAAAATGGACATGTCACCTCAGTGCTCCAACAATTTTAGCATATGATTTGACATAACACAATGGTGATTGGTTGAAAGTAGGTTTGTTTGCAATGGAAGACAGATTATTCTGTAATAAAATTCATGTTTATTCATCAAAATGTCAATGTTTAATTCATTTAAGCAGATTTTGTTGGACATAACACAAAACCATGTGTGAATTCTGATTAAAAATGAATTCAGATGGACATATTGTTATTGTGCTCCAAGGATTAGCTGATAGAAAGCTGTGACAGGGGGTTAAACATCTCAATTTTGGACATATCACCACTGTGCGCCAAACCCTTGATATTTAGAAATCAAAACCTGATCATGCACAGTACAAACACAGGCACTCATTGAACTTCAGGTGAGTTTTATGTACAGTCTTCTACCCAATTTACCAACACAGGTAGTGTTCAATTAAATATGAACATTTTATGTGTTCTTTGCCCATCCTCGTTTTGATTATATTCCAGTAAATATGATCTGTAAATTACAGAATTAACTGATACACCATCTTTACCTGATCTGAAAAGCTGCTCTTTTTTCTTGAAAATGCAACTGTGTATTCTTTCCCAAAGGTGTCATTTTGAATTCTGTTTGAATGAGTGAACTTAACATTTCCGTCATTAAATGGAGATGTGAATGGAAACACCCCTCAAAAATTTCTGGAAAAACTGCAATTTGAAAATTTGTCTCACAACAATCTGAATGGGCATTTCTGAATAGGAAAATATTGGTCCCCCAGCACAATATGCAGAGATGTTTTTTAGTGCCCTTTAAACAAGTGTACAGCGACAGTTAATAATAAGCTTGTTTTTGTAGTCTATTTCTTGTATGAAGGTAAGTAATTCAAGTTTTAAAAGTGTATTCTAAACTCACTCTCTATAATGCATGCGCTTTATCAAGCCCTGTTCCTGCTTGCGGTTCGATTTCCCCAGTCGTTTGACTATCTCCTTGATGCATATATGCGGCAGTAATGTAGTGACAGTTATTGTTCATTATTTCAGAAACAGCATGAAGGTTCCAGTGTATTATTAGAATGGGTTCAGTTGTATTGCATACAAATAAGTACCTTAAACAGGCACAGCAATCCCCTGCAGGTACAAAATGCTGGCAATTAGGTTTGTTTTAAGAAGTGTGCTAAAATAAAGGCTCATATTTCCACCAGACATCAATTGCTATTGAATGTCAACCTAGTTTGGGGGGCAAAATGACTTAACAAGCTGAGCGCTCTCGGTTCATTTTATTTGCATTTGCGCTAGTTCATTTGAATATTTGTGTGACATGACAGGTTTCCAGATGTGAACGCTGTAAATTCTCGGTGGTTTAAAGCTCAAACCACATCCTCTCTTCCTTTGCCTTCCCTCTCCTCTAAGGCAAGTGTATCTCTCTTTCTGTTTATGCGTGGGAGGTGGAGAGTTTTTTTGTTTAGAGTTTGTTCTACTCACCTGTGCCTGAACAGGTTTTCGGCGGAACAACATCTTTCAAAAAGCTACAGTTAACGTACCCCTGGATGGACAGATGAACCTCGTAACTGGTAAGCAGCAACTACAAGATGTCAGTTGTGTAACTCTGTAGATCATCGCTCCTTGTCCAGCTTTTGTCACTAAATTGCTCAATTTATGGCATCTATCATATAGTTACATAACTCAGCTCACCTGGTTACTTGATCATTAATTGATTTCAAGTTTCAAGTTGATTTAAAAAAATCAGCAGAGCCTGCGGCTCTCCAGGACCAGGAGTGAAGACCACTGGTGCAGACTATCCCTACACCGGTACTGGAAGTAATTCCAGGTGTGACTTAAAATGACTATCTAGTGCTAAATATGAATTAATCTGTCATCTGTAGCACCCCATAATGAGTTCCGTGTGATGCGATCTTTCTCTTTCCACATTCAAACTTTAATGAGAAGTTTAACTGAGAAGACACTGAACTGAATTTTGACTTAATTAAAAAACGCATTATATGAACAAACAGTGAAATTATTACGTGATGCAGTTTGGGAGATATTAGAGGATGAGACAACTGTCAAAACTGTACTGAGATGTGAAAACTTAGAAACTTCTTATCTATTAACCAAAAGCCATGACAAGAGGCTCTTGTCCTCAGAGCTACATAATTGACAGGTTTTTGCAGTTCCTATGTTGCAGTTTTTGCTCTCAATGTCATTTTAAAGTGATAATGAAAACCAGAAAACCAGCAAGATTGACGGCCTTCTGTGATCAGGGTTGCGAACCTTTGGACTAATGTTCCAATAAAATCCCAACAGGGTGCATGAAATGTAATTCTAAGCCTTCAAGTGCCACCACATTGCATGATGAATGACTGTAACTACTGTATATGAGCTTGCAAGTTTATACTCTGGCTTCACAATATGAAGCATCTGGGCAAACAATTTATCTTGTTACTTAATAACAATAACAAAAATATATCTGCGAGCGCACCATAAAACTGAAATGGAATTTTATCCAAACTTTAATGTTATTTCATTATTAAGCCAAAATTCTGATTCTCCTTTTGCTGTTACCTGTGATTCCTTGCCTCCATCATTGCTACAACTGGTTCACATCAGTCAGCTGAAATCTGATCATAAACCACACAAATGCAAAAGAGTGCTGCACAGAAGGTCCCAAACAGCAAGGTTCTTTTAGTAACAAATTCATGTAATGGAATGTAAATTTGACAAGTATGTGCAAGAACAGAGAATACGATTACATACCAGATGCATACAAAAATGATTTTATCATCAAAAATTTTGCACAGTATTTTTCAGAATTACTGTATATTCGAAAACTTGGGCTGTTTGGATGAAGGCCACTGGGAATCAGAAGTCTGGAACCACGGCCGTCTGCTCAAACAGGATCTCTGGAAAGGCAGAGACGTCTGGACAGCTGCCAAGAGAAGTTGGATTTAACGGTTTTGGACACAGGAAAGATGACCCAGATATTGCCAGAATGCAAGCGCAGGACGCACATTGGTAAACTCACCAAATTAACCTCTGACCCTCCACCTGACTTTGGAAGAAAAAGAAACCAAGGGGCCTCTCACTGTCCTTGCAGGCATGTTCTTCATCTAAGCTCATTCTTAGAACATGTTTCCACCACCAAGGTGTGTGAAGACCACAATGAACGGAGCACCCATCTGTCTCTGGGATAGTCTGAATTTTCCAAGTGCTCATGAGCTTCCAGCTGTCAGCCTCTAGCTGTATCTGTCTGGGTTTGTCTGTCAGTGGGCTGCCAAACTGTGAAGGCATTTTTCAATTTTCAGTTAGTTCTTGTTAGCTATGGAGTGGGATGAACTTGGGAGAGAGGTTGTGTTCTCCTACGAGTACTTTTCTTGTTACTTTTTTAAGGAAGAGTAGATAAGTCCATCATTATTTTTTTTTCATTACCTTTGCGCAGAAATTTATGCGCTGGAGAGGGTTTACAGGGAGAGACTGAAGTCGACGACAGTGCTTCTCCATCACTGAGTTGTATCCAAACAAATGAGTATTTTTTCCAAGGTATTTTTGAGACATTGGAATGTTTGTTTATTAGAGCTAATGCATTAATTTCAGTACGGATTTTCGATGAGATGCACATTTTTCCCAAAAATTCTCTGTTAAAATGAATCTAGAATCCCATCTGTGATAAAAAAAATCAAGCAAAAAGTATGAGTTCTACGTCCGTAACACTGAATGTTTAGATTTTTCATCCGTGATAAAATAAATGAACAGGTGATAAATCATGTGCCGTTCACACAATTTAAAAAATGACCATGATTAAAATCTGTTGCGCCATATTCAAGCTTCAAGAGGACGATTCCTATTTTTATTGTTTTGCTTTTATAAACACGTCAGATCAAGTCGGCTGTATTGGCTGCGTTTCGAACGTAGTGTATGGAGTTAAATTACTGCCAAAACCTTGTATACAAACCGAACATGTTTTACAAATGCACCACGATTCACAAACAAATACAATGTGATTTGCTAATATAAAAATGATTCACGTGCAAACAAAGTGTGGTTTGCAAATATAAAAACGATTTGCAAACAAATACAGTGTGATTTGCAAATATAAAAACGATTCACGTACAAACTAGGTGTGATTTGCAAATATAAAAACGATTTGCAAACAAATACAGAGTGGTTTGCAAATACAAAGCACCATTAACAAACGAATGTTTTCAGTTTTACAAATACAAAATGTACCGATAACAAGTATACGACGAGAACCATTTCCTACAAGTACAAATCACTTTTGGCAGTTTTCTACCGCTGACATGGCGTAAAGGATTTTCTCACAAATGTCCTCACTGCTATTGTCCCTGTTAAACAGCAGGTGGGGCTATGACTCAATATCCTAGATCTCTACACCGTGAAGTTGAACAGAATGGAGAACGGCCGCCAGCGACAACCGTGGACATGAGGATGATGGCTGAGGCTAAATAAAAACGCAGTGTCTTCGTGTTCGAAATAATTCCGTGTCCGACAGTGGGATGGTGTCAATATAACTACGTGTCCGACAGTGGATTATTGTTTTTAATCTCATGAAGTCTACTGAATCTTTTAGATAGCCTATTAAACGTGAATGTTTGATCAGATGGCTCAGTTCTTCAAGATGGGTACCCAATCAATGTTTCTGTTTAAGCTCTGCTCAATAAAGTGTTCTGATTGATAGTGATATATTTTTATTTTCCATTTCGTTATAAATCTGGGCCCGTATTCACAAAGCATCTTATCTTAGCGCTAGGAGTACTCCTAAGTCGCGCTAAAACATTTATGATAAAACAATCTTAAAATTCACAAAACCGCTGAGAGCAACTTTTAGTTAAGAAAACTGGTAACTCCTAGAATAGAAGTAGCTCTGAGATAGGCGGGGGTAATCTCCGTTGCTATGGCTGATGTCAATTCTCATGCACGAGTCTTGGAACAATGAGCACGGTGATTGGTTGTTTGGTGGCAGGGCGACCCATTGAAAAAATATCCCACATACAACCCATGGAGGAAAAAATGAGAAAATAGTCCAAGGGGCTGGTTTGTCCCATAAAATAATGGCAGTTGTTACGGGTTCGGCAGTTTTCAAATGCATTTCAAAGTAGAGAGGTACGACAATCCCCTTTTTAAACACTGCCCTAACCCTAAGCCTAACCTTAACCTTAACATTGACATTAAAATAATTTTCTTCCCTTCAGCAGTGATAATGTAAAAAATGGTTTCTTTTAAGCAAGTTATTGTTAACATACAAAGCATTGTTTTTTTAAGATTCGGTTTAAGATAATAGCATATTGAGCACTTTTGAAAATTGCAATGCACGGTCCCCGCATAACACGCTCTTGGCAAATAAACGTACATAGGAAAGAGATAATTGTAAAAACATTAATAGTATTAAACAAGTTATTAATGAAACGCGTCACTTGCCCCAATAGCTACTTGTTACCCGATGAGAATGAGAATATGTTGCAATCATTTAAATATCGAGCCGTTCAAGTTTGTTTGCCCTAAACTGTCATGGATATAAGCTCAAAAATGACGCGAAAGCCCAGCTGGAGCCAAGACCAGTTACTGCTGCTGGGCCAGTTGGTGCTGGAGCGAAAGCATGTAACCTAATCAGAGGGAAAATTGGCTCGGGGGTGAACAGCAAATCCAAGCGGTATGCGTGGGATAATATCAGCCAACAGATCGTTGCAGCGTTACCCTCGGTGTCTCGGATGGCTAAAAGTTGCTCTCAGCCGTTTTGTGAATTACTTTTCAGATTTTACTCCTACATAAAATGTTTTAGCGCGAATGAGGAGTACTCCTAGCGCTAAGATAAGATGCTTTGTGAATACGGGCCCAGATTTATAATGAAATGGAAAATAAAAATATATCACTATCAATCAGAACACTTTATTGAGCAGAGCTTAAACAGAAACATTGATTGGGTACCCATCTTGAAGAACTGAGCATCTGATCAAACGTTCACGTTTAATAGGCTATTTAAAAGATTCAGTAGACTTCAAGAGATTAAAAACAATAATCCACTGTCGGACACGGAGTTATATTGACACCATCCCACTGTCGGACACGGAATTATTTCGAACACGAAGACACTGCGTTTTTATTTAGTCTCAGCCGTCATCCTCATGTCCACGGTTGTCGCTGGCGGCCGTTCTCTATTCTGTTCAACTTCACGGTGTAGAGATCTAGGATATTGAGTCATAGCCCCACCTGCTGTTTAACAGGGACAATAGCAGTGAGGACATTTGTGAGAAAATCCTTTACGCCATGTCAGCGGTAGAAAACTGCCTAAAGTGATTTGTACTTGTAGGAAATGGTTCTCGTCGTATACTTGTAATCGGTACGTTTTGTATTTGTAAAACTGAAAACATTCGTTTGTTAATGGTGTTGTGTATTTGCAAACCACTCTGTATTTGTTTGCAAATCGTTTTTATTTTTGCAAATCACACCTTGTTTGTACGTGAATCGTTTTTATATTTGCAAATCACACTGTATTTGTTTGCAAATCGTTTTTATATTTGCAAACCACACTTTGTTTTCACGTGAATCATTTTTATATTTGCAAATCACATTGTATTTGTTTGTGAATCGTGGTGCATTTGTAAAACATGTTCGGTTTGTATACAAGGTTTTGGCAGTAATTTAACTCCATAGTAGTGCGACCTCCGGCTGCATCGCTAACTGACTAATTTGACGAAGGTTCACCGATAAGCTCGTGAAAAGTGTGAACGTACGAAACAAGCTCATTTGTGGGAAAATCAACCGAAGGAAAGCTGACTGCAGACGAGGAATGATGCTCATAACTGGCCCTTTTGTCCGATATTTTATGAATTTCGACTAATGCAAGGATTTAACTGTGCACACGGATGGAGACTAATTGCAAGGGTTTCGATCCAAGTCCGCCCTCTGGTGCGTTCAAGAAAAGGCCGTTTCCTGTTGCTCGTTTGCCTCCATTAAAACGGCACACAGTGTGGCCTTATCACTCAAATACTCGGCAACTTGACTTTTACTTTTTATATGGTGCTTCGAGCGGCATTTGAAGGGGTCTTTGATCCATGTTGCTATGGAAAGTATAAAACAGCAACTCAATGAATGGCATGAATAAAAAAGGCCACGTTTTATGGCTCGCATTGAAAATTAATGCCTGACAACTTCACAATGATATTGAGCAACGGACAATAAAAACGTTTCCTGAAGTGATGTTCCCACTTCAAACACCTGTTAGCGGAAATTCTTCTCCTCATACCTGATGTACACGAAGAAGAAGTACTGAGGACAATTGTGAGCACAGAAGGAGCCAGTTCCTGCTTCGCTACTGCACTGTGTCCACTGAAAGTAAGCTCTTATTTACTTCGTTTTTAATTATGTACATGGTCTATATTAATGTTTATTTTCTCAATATTTGTTGGGAAATTAGCAAGCTGTCAAGTCACGAATTTCAAAGAAAAAAAAAATAGTGGCTAACGCTGGTCTAGTGGTCCTCTGACTTTAATGAGCCAGGTCTCCGTCATGTGCTGTGTTCTTCATTGCAAGAGACAGACACACACAGACATGCTCGCACACACATTTTTGCTATTTATTTATGTCTACACAATGGAAAACTGTATAAGGAAACAACTGTTAAAGGTGCAGTAGAGTACATTCACAAAATCACGGACCAGTGGTATAGGTCTTCACAATATGAAACATAGTGCTCATTTCTTAGGGGTATAAGAAGCAATGTCTCCACCTTATATGGCCACTGCCATTCTTTTTGATCTGATTGGTCCCCCGTTTGAGCATCCCAAGTTATTGAATCTCTCTTAAGATCACTGAGAGAGTGTCTCCTTGGCTGCCAAATATGAATACAAGTAGTCTGCACCTATAACCCAGCACTGAGATAGTTTACAGGAGTGGCATAATATGCGCACAGGTGCAAGTTTGCACGGCTATCCTTATTAAGACAGTGAATTAACTTCCATTCTTTGTTGAAAGCTTAACCCTTACCCCAACCATAACCAAATCATGCCCAACCCTAACCTCAACCTTACCTTAACTCATACCTGACCCCTGACTTTGAGCAAAATCTCATAAATGATGTTTTGCCTCATTAGTACTGAACTTTGGTCCTCACAAGGCCTGCTGGTTCTGACAAAGTCAGTGTTTATACTGGAAAAGGTCCCTCATAGGCAACAAAAATGCGTCCGCAAATGCGCACGCAGAAGCATTGGTCTTCTGCCCTATCAGAGTTGTAAGTCTGAATTAATCTCCTACCCTAAAAACTAAATATGTGGAAAACAAAGTATAGATGTATTTTGCTCCCGGGGAAGCCATATCACATTTCAGATTCATGCTGCATAAAGGCATTCTCATTTAGAGAAAATGCATCCCTATACTATGTCGTCTATATCTATGGGTACAGTGGCCAATGAAAAATTGTGGATATTGCTAGAATTCACTGAATATTTGAGAAAGTCTAAACAAAATAACTTTCTGTTTCCCCTGTTGTGCCATCAGTGAGATCTTTTGGATATTCTCATTGTCGAAACTGAATGTGTGTACAAAGTTTTGTATATGATCTGCTGTTAATTGTTGTCCTGAACTAAAGGCTTCATCTACAGTAAACCTTATCGTAACATTATTTTTGACCTTTATAATTCAGATTTTGTTTAAGTCAAAGAATGACATTTTGTGGAATTAAATAGTAATGCAGCATTTCATCATGAAATATTGTGTTTTTTAAAGACATTAACTAAGTAGGGCAAAGCTGAAAATTCACCAGTAAATTTTGTTTCTAGATATTGTTGGTATCTCTCTGGATAATATTATTTATTTACAGCCTACAACTGGAAACAATTCTGTCTTGTATGGAAATACACAGTGACCCCTCTCTTGTTCATCCTGTGCTCTACCGTACATTGCATAAAGAAAGAGGGAGTGGGCAACTGCTGGAAACATTTAGGCGTAACAACTGAGCATATTGCTGCACAAATTCCAATGGGAAATGTTTCAGGAATTCTGGGGTCCAGACATATTTGTAGATGCTTTAAGGACTTTTGACTTTGCGGAAAATTTTCTTGTGAATGTGAGCAGCTACTTGCAGATCTGCTGTTGAGAATAATTTGGGGTCATTCCATTGTAAATCACCTGATTTAAAAAAAGGTTCCCTTCTGATTTCCTTTATGTTTTTAACAAACTGTTGATACCAAATTTTAGTTTTGTATCTTCATTCATTGTCAAAACTTCAGGCCTGAAAAAATGGGTGTGGCCATTTACATTTGATGGCTAGATTAAAAAAAAAAAGACAAAGTTTCTAAATTCATCATATTTCAGGCATCAGGTGGATAAAGTCTACTTTAAAAGAAAACAATTATACCAGTTTAAGGACCAGTCTTTGTCACTAGCAGTACATAATGAAAAATTTTTATCTTTAACAAAATGCATTTTTTTCAAATGTAACACACACCTGTGTGGGCCATTGAACTCTGGATCTTCATCTTTTGTCATCAATAGATGGGAAAACAACGAATGATGAGACCTTGATTTTATTGGACATGTCTCATTTTTTTTTCAAAGGCCCAATATTGTGGAACCAAATGAAGTGTAAAGGCTAAAATTTTGCATAGTTTATTGGTGTGAGTAGCACTTGTTTTTAAAAATATGAAGGCAATTGAAGATGGTCTGGTGGGCAGCCTCTAGTGATTTTTCCGTTCCACACAAGGATGAAAATAACGGGCGGTGATGACAGGCTGAGTTCAGAGATGAAATGTGGTTTTGGGATGTGCTTGGAGGACCAGTTAACGCGTGCACTCTGGCGACACTGTGGCGGTGGAGGATCTGGTGTGGAAGGAGAGGGGAGGGGAGAGCGCGCTGTGTGTCTCTGGAACCCCAGGCAGAAGGAAAGAAAAGTCTTCATTCAGAGAGCTCGAGGTTTCATTCTGAACTTCAATCTGATGAAATTTTATTTGTCAAATGTGCAACCCTGGTAATTTCTTTGAAAAGAATTGGTAGATAAAAAGCTTCTTTTATAACTTGATCTAGTGAGTAGGTGCTTCAATTCAACATATCCGATTATTATTTTTTCTATGATAGGTAACTCGGTTGAGGAAGATATTGGTGAACGTGCTTGTAACTTTGTTGAGTCACACTGGTTGAGGTCAATACTGCTTTAAATGTCTGTAATTCACTTGGTGTTCTTGATATTGGTAGAGATAGATGTGTATTCTTTTCTGCTTTGTGTGCATAAACATTCACAAAATCACAATTTATTGAAATATTTGGCAGCTAGGAGTGGGTGTTCATAAATTGTTTTGACAAGCCATGAATTAATTTTGCTCGATTACTGAAAAAAATACAGAATGTCTGTCCCAAAAAGCTGTCACTCTGATGAATCACTGAGCATGCTTAAATTCGTATGTCTGGTTCAATGTTGAGGTTTCTGTTTGTGCATGTGGTGTCTTCTCGAGAGATGTACAGAGTGTAAGGGTTTATAGAGTCTGAAATTTGCCACACTGAAAATAATTAATGGCAATGATGACCCTTGTTCTGTGTCCATAATTATGAATGAGAATACATTTTTTGGGGAAACAAAAACAGATAAGTATTCCTTGTGCCGCAGTCCTTATGAATATTCATGTACTTTATGCTGTCCAGTGCAGGATGTCCTTATAGCGACCAGTATGGCAGTTCTTGAGAGAACATTGTTGTGCACCTCATGTGACATATAATTCACCAAGCCTGTGGACTGGAGTAAGGAGCGTGTTTCAAGGCCATTCTGCAAATCTTTTTATTATACACCCGTCTTAAGACGGGACGTATTATGTCATCACGTCTGTCCGTCCGTCCGTCCGTCCGTCCGTCTGTCTGTTGTCTGTTAGCAATTTCTTGTCCGGGGCATAACTCCTGATATTCGTGATACTTCACATACACGTGCACCATCACTAGGCGCTGTGTCGCGCACCATGATTTCGTTCACCCGGTCAAGGTCAAGGTCACTGGCAAAGGTCAAAGGTCACATGGGGCCCAGATGGGGCTTGTCCGGAGCATAACTTCTCAACCGCTTCAGATACATCCATGATATTTCACACACACGTGCACAATCACTGAGCGGAGCGTCGCGTACCATGTTTACGGCCCTCCCTCCAAGGTCAAGGTCACGGACAAAGGTCAAAGCTCACATGGGGCTGTTGTCTGTTGGATATTGGTATCATGTTGTCTGTCCACTTCCTGATCCATGTTCATGACGGGCGTATTATGCACCGTTGGCGGTGCTCTTCTTGTTAAACATGTCACACATAGTTGCTGATTGTCTTACTGTGCTGTGCTCATGAATGTACTTCCATCTTTTGAAACTTTTTTATGAAGCCCAAGGAAAGTCACTCGGTGACATCAGAGCAACTTGGCACATTTTATTCCTATCGTCTATGGTCTTTCCTCGATGTCTGGATGGACAAATGGGTCAGTGTATGACAGTGTGTGGCATGAATGAGTTGGATTATTCAACCGCTGTCTGTCCATGAGAATGTTTTTTATCATCACTAGCCTCTACATTTACCACTGTAATATTCTACTCTACTCTACGACTGACATCTCCCTGCGTGACTGTCATATCTTACGTTATAGTGTTCAAATTTAACTTGCTTTATCTGCTGAGTGCTTGACAACTCCCTTTCGCTTTCAGAACAGCGCGAGTAAATGCTCAGAGCGACATCTTTCATTAAAAGAGTTTATAGATAAAAGATTATTATAAACAAGTTTGTTCACATTCTCTCTATCATGTCTCCATTTGCTTTTGCACTGATAGTGTTCGATCAGACTGTCATTTATCTGTGTGCAGTGCCTCGTTTCTCATGCCATAGAGCATATTTTCTCCCCATCATGGTTCCCTCTTGCTGTGAATATATTAGCTTCATTCCCCCCAAATTACGTGCTCTGTGGAGGCACCCAGGAGCCCCTATGGGGGCATTTAGACAACTAGAAGTCTGACTGGTTCCTTAAGATACACATTGTCCCAAAAGCAATTCTGTTGGCTTTCAGTATTAATTCAGTCCGTGGAGAAAGGGTCATCCATCCTGGTGAGAGAACTGTGCTGAAGGCCTTTCCCACAGCCGGGTAATTGTACAGGGGCACTGGGCACGTCACTATAAGTTATAGGCCTGGGCTGCTCATTGTCTCATTGTGTGATTGCCTATCAGGCTTTGCAGCTGATCAGATCTCTGTATCTCTCTCTCTCTCTTTCTCTCTCTCTCTCTCGTCAGCAGTCGTCTGCAGTCGTCGCAGGCCAGGTGTTGGGTCTGTCAGGTACTAACCACTCTATCACTCTTCTGCTTGACAAAGCCAGACTGATGGCTGTGCATTTAGTGGAAATTCAGTAATTTTACACCATTTCTTTATACCTCTAACCTGGTTGCCTGTATTTAAAAAAAAAAGAAGGGGTGATGTTTTCAATAGATTTTTGGATCTTAGGAGGAGATCTTCAGAGTGGGGTTTCTGCCATTATCTGATTAATATCTAATGGGTCAAATTTTTTTTATCATACACATTATTTACATCTCATGTTTTTATTTTCGACTTTGTGGGCTGTCAGTGTTGATGGCACCACTGCCGTCCAGAGCACACACTCAATGTCAGTTAACATTCTTTCCATCTTTATTCCGAAACCTTTGCACTCATGAAGAAGATTCTATCACCTCTTCTCAAGTTTTCTCTATGCCTCGTACATCTGTATTAAGATTTTCATCATGTTGTAGTTGAATGGGTAGCAGGCACACTCTTTATGGGCAGCATAGCCTGCATCCTGTGCCAATCCAAAGGATGATAATACTTTAGCAAAATTAATATCCTGAATGCTTAAAATGTGCAAAAAAAGATTAAATCTCACAGGGCATACTTCTGGGAAGCACTGAAAGAGATGAGTGCTAATTGAGTTACAATGTCTTTGTGATGATTTGCTCAGGAACCAGTCACGAGAACCAAGCAGTGCAGTAGATGTGATTTTATTAAGCGAGGGGGAAAACCCCCGCAGGGCAGAAGGCAAAGGTACAAAGTCCACTATCCAAAAATCACAATCCAGTTGGGCAAAAACAGAGTCTAAAACCTGGGCAACAATCACAGTACTCGTGGTCGGACAAAAATAGGTTTGGTACTCAGGCACAGGTATGTCAGAGAAGCAAAGCCAAAATCCAGTGGACGTAATCCAAACCGTAACCAGGGCAGCAATCACAGAATTTGTAGTCGGGCAGAAATGGGTCAAAAACACAGATGCAATAAAAATCCAAAATGCAGAGTCAAAAATCTTAAGTCGGACGGTCCAGTCAGAAGAGTAACACTATGAGTACAAGGCGAATACGAAAACCAGCACAGGTAAACAAGAGAAATGTTCTGACAAGGAAGTGCTGTGAAAAGACTCCTAATATACATTCACGGGAAGTCACATGCTTAACACGCAGGTGGACGAAGTCAGACTGATTACAAAGGAGGGAACATGAGGAAGAACCTAATCACATGAAATAGGCAACAGCCAAAACGCGGACAGGGATCACGAGACAATCCTATATACAAATATACAGCTCCAGTCAAGGAGTTCTAACTTGCATAGATAAGAGAAAGGAAAGCGTGAGCAGGTGTGGAGAATCCACAGAAATGGAGCAGAGAAGATTAGGGAGAGACAAGAGGTGGAGATTAGAACAGGGCGAGTGCTGAGAGCTTGTTAATCAATCAGTAAGTGCAGCTATACAATCCCTTAGTGCTCGTTTGTAAGTTAGTATTATATTCAATGTTAGTTTGTGTTAGTAACTCTAGCAAAAATAAAAAACTGTTAGTATAGGTTAGAAATATAGAAAAAGAAAGGCGAAGGAAGTAAACGAGATTGAAAGGAATGGTTGAAATCCAGAAACCATTAAATCACCCGAAAGAGTGGCACGCAATACTGGGGCTGTGAGCAATGTCAAGACAAGAGACCAGACGGGGGAGACAAAATGCAATGCATGGCAGAAACAAAAACATGGACTGGAATGAAACTATGGTAAAATGCAACACATGCCAAAACTAAACTAGACAATAAATGAACAAATCAAAGTAACCAAATCACAAATCACAAAATCACATAATCCAAGGCATGGTTAGGAAATACCGAGAACAGACTGAACATCAAAAAACATTGCAAGGAGAGCAGAATCATAACAGTCTTGGCCCCACACACTGGGAGGGTGGCATACTGTTTCACGGTCGTCTGTCTGTCCATTCGCCTGTCACATATCTTATGTGAGCTGGTACGTCCTGCACTCAGGTTGCAGGTTGACCTTGACGTAGTAACGTTACGTTATCCTCTCTTTACTCTCCAAGCAATTTTAGTATTATTTCTCTCAATGTAGCTGAATCACGAGCTAATTTAGTCAAGGGTCTGAACTTTTTTATTGAACTCAAGAAGCGTGAAGTCTGTCAATAAAAAACGTAACAAGTTGATTCAACTTCAAGGCTTAATATATGCTGGCTTGTCTGATATCGTCGCCCTCACAGAAACTTGGTTGATAGACTCAGTCGAGTCAAATGAAATTCTTCCCGAGGTTTATACCCCGTATCGCAGAGACAGAGGTGGCAAACGAGGCGGCGGAGTTTCTCTTGGTATTCGTAATAATATCATCTCCTGCTGTCGACCTGATTTGGAACCCAGTATTTGTGAGGTTATAATTTACGAACTTGTGCCTAGTAAATCATTGAAAGTATGCATTATTTTGTGCTACAGACCTCCAGACAGTGAAATCAAATTCACAAAATCATATTCGCACTCGGCGATTTTAATCTCCCAGATATACCCTGGTGGGACGAATCGGCGACCACTGGACACTCTGGGCGACTTGGCTAACAGCTTTTCCCTTACCCAGATCATTGACTAACCTAGTCATATTAAGGGAAATGTGCTGGACTTAGTTTTCACCAATATCCCTGAACGCTGCTCCGAGCCCAGTGTAACATTTGGTCAGTTTGACAGTGATCATGCTGTGATTCAATTTTCAAACTCGTGTCAACAGACTCCGCACATGAGTGAGAAACGTGTACAATTTTAAAAGAGCTGACTTTATCCAGCTACAATCTCACATAGACAAAGTGTCATTTCACTCTGCTCTTCTCCATCCTGATATTAATGTTAATTGGCAAAGTTGGCTTGATCTTGTGCATTGATCTGTCAGTAAATTTATTCCCATCACTGTAATTAAGGATGTAAATTCTCTTGCCTGGGTTGACAGTGAAGTGCGTCACCTGAGCAACAAAGTACAATCCACACAGAAACGAGCTAAAAAACGCAATACTGCAGCATTGTGGGCGCAATTTTGTAAACTAAGGAATAAATTAAAAAATGTATGTACTTTCAAGTACAATCAATATTTGGATGTTGTCAGTGATTCTCTTGCCAAAACACAAAGCGTTTCTGGGGATTCTTTAAGAGTAAAACAAAGAAAAAAGTGTCCCCAGTTTTGTTGCTTATGGAGATGTAATGTGAATATAGGCCACTAGATGGCAGTATTTACCTTTTTTTTGTTAAGCTCAGACTGGAGTCATGTTTAGACATGTCCTGGACATGTCTGGGGCAAGTCTCAGAAAATTAAAAAAAAGAGGTCTAAATGTGGGTGGGGTCTGCAAAAGAGTATATAAGGAAAAGAATTGAGACCGTAAAGTAGGAGGAGAAATTGCAAGAAGATGACCAGACCTGCCATTCTGTTCAAGACCTGTGACGTTTCTTTTGTGGATTTCTTTGCCTGTGTTTGAGCATTTTCATCATCCAGGACATCACCAAGCCACCCCCACGAAAAGGGATTGTAAATATTTATGTTTTGTACATAATCCAGTCTTGGTCTTTAGGTTAGTTAGTTGTTATTGTCTTTAAAAATTAAATGTGTTTAAGTTTTTAAAACTGTGTCTGTCATCTCTTGCTGTTGCTGTTGCGTTATAAATGTAATAACAAATTGGGGCCATAACAGAGATAAAACTGCCTCCGATCCTAGCACAAAGGCTAGTCGGTTCAACAAGTATTTTCAATCCCTATTTACCCCTCAGCCTCTAGAATGAACATATCCGGATATAACCGTTTTTAAACTCGCTCATTTGGGCAATTTAAGGATTACTGTCCATGATGTTGAATCAGTTTTGATTAACTTTGATACAAATAAATCATGTGGGCCTGACATGTTACTGGCTCGGATTTTAATAGAATGTGCTCATGAGTTGGCTCCGTCACTTTGTAGTCTTTTGAACAAATCTCTTCAAACTGGAGCATTACCACTTGATTGGCTAAGAGCAAATGTTATTCCAGTCCATAAAAAATCTGACAAAGAAAATGTGAGTAATTATCGACAGGTATCGTTATTGTGCATTTGTAGCAGGGTGCTGGAAAAGTGTATACTTAATTTTGTCTTTCCTCATGTAGTGCCTGTCACCATATGGATTTCATGGCAATCTAGTAAAGTGGTTTATGTCATATTTGTCCAATTATAAACAAAGATTTGCTGTCGATGGTGCCCTATCATCCTGGTCTCCCATTAAATCAGGAGTTCCACAAGGATCAATTTTAGGTCCTTGGATGTTTCTGCTGTATATTAATGACATGTCAGACTGTGTAAGTCTTGAAACTAGGGTTGCCTTGTTTGTGGATGATTCTAAATGCATAAGAGAAATCAGAGACATGCAAGACTGTTCACAGCTGCAGTGCGACCTAGAAAACATCTTGGATTGGAACCGTATTTGGGGCATGAGATTTAATGCTGGTAAATGTAAACTATTGAGTGTTACAAGGAGGCGAATTCCCATTCTTCATCATTACGCAATGTATGGGCATTTAATTGAAAAAGCCGACTGTATGCGTGATCTTGGGATTGTGATGTCATCAGATTTATCATGGGAGGCAAATGCAAATGTCTTAGTCAGTAAAGCAAATCGCATGCTTGGATTAATTCAAAGAACTTGCGGTCATTCGTGTTCAGTTTAAACAAAACAAAAACTGTATATTTCGCTTATAAGACCACTTTTAGAATACTCCACCCAATCTTGGGCCGTTTTATCAAAAAAAATCTGTTTTTCATATTGAAGGTTTACAACGGAGAGCCACTAAGTACATTCTTGGTTATAATGATTGTGTTGGGAGCAATTACAAAGCCCAACTAATGAAGCTCGATCTTTTACCGCTAGGCTACAGACGTGATATTTTTGATTGTGTATTCTTGTGCAAATGCTTGAAGGGGAAATATGACCTCAACTATAACCATTTTGTTTCATTTCAAAATGAGGATACATTTTTAATGAAAATTCCTAAATTTAGGACTGAAACTTTACGCCATTCTTATTTTTACGGATTATTTTATTTGTGGAATGCCAGTCACCTCTTTCAAATTTCTGATACTACAGCTGCTTTTAAATTGAAGCTTTTTCATCTTTATACAAAAAAGTAACAGCTTTTTTCTTCCGATGATTCCTGTACATAGGTTGGCAAATGTCATTGTTCACGTTGCCATCTATCCCTTTGATGTTACTTACACTTGGTAGCATGCTGTCTTATTTTATTTTTACTATTTTTTTTCTTCTCTTTGTTCAATTGTCTGTACATGTTGTGGGATGATTGCGTCACAATAGGTGCCTTGCCACCTGTGCGATCATTTCCTGACTTCTGTCAATGAATTATGTGCAGAATGTCTCCTGAAAGACTGGATGGATTTTGATCAAATCAGATTTGGTAACTCCCTACTCATGCTTGATGATCTGATTAGGTTTAAGGGGTCATCGGGTCAAAGGTCATGGTCATTTAAAGCTATTCTTAACTTTCTGGCATGCGACACAGCAGTTAGTAGAAATTTGAACTTGAACAACTCCGCCTCCCTCCAAAGTCCCACCCTCTTCCCCCTGCCTGACCTCTGAGGCTCCCCTCCTCCCCTGACGTGTGCGGTGAGAAAGTGAGCAGCGCAAAAGAAGCTGCTTTCACACCAGAACGCGAAAAAAGTTTTTCACACAACAGATTATAATCTCGCGTGTATTTGCGTGTTTGCATTGACTTTGAATGTAATCTCTTGTACGAAATATGTGTTTCGCTTCCGGTGTGAAAGCATCTTTAAACGGGGCAATGGAGTCAGATTCAGAGGCACCGGTTCGTGAAAACTAACCAACAGTAATAACATATAATTCAATTCTATATGTGCTATAAAATAAACTGCCCTCGTAACGTCTGACGAACTACCATTAATGTTAGTAATTAATTAGTAACTAGTAATTAGTAATTAGTTTCAACACCTGTTTGTTTACAGTCAGATGCTTCGTGTTTCAGCAGAATTCATCCATATTTTCTTGCAAAACTGCTGTCATAACGTCTTACCTCACCAGAGTTGTCCCGGTAATGTCAGTAATTAAATCAAGAGCAGTTGCAGCCGCTTTGTTTGCAGGCTAACTTCGTTGAATAGCAACCTGCTTTGTCTCTACTGCTCTGCTGCTCTGCCAGAGAGCCGCGCAACTGGCAAGCAGTGACAGCGGTAGGCAACTGGAAGGGGCACAGCAACGAATGACAGACAGGAAGCTTGGCAAATCATTTTATTCGGACCGAAGAAAATGGTTGGTCAGACTTTTATCAGAAATATATGAGAATTGAATATCGATGAGTTTCAACATCTGGTGAATTTCTTTTACATTTTAGTGTGCCATACGCTTATTTGGAGCTTTTAAAGATTACGAAAGAAAAGTGTAAATATTCCAGAAAGGTAAAAATAGCTTTAAGGTGAGCTGTTTGTGGGGACTGAAGATCAAGTTTTTGGATGTATGAAGCTATGGTAGGCAAAGGCATAGTAATCAACGCTTTGCATTGAGTTGTACTTTGTTTATCATTTGAAAACATTTTGCTCACTGAGTTTAGATGAGCTGATTAGGTTTTGGGGGTAATTATCAAAGGTCAAGGTCATATTAAGTCAGCTGATTATGCGGACCAAGATTAACTTTGAGGGCATATTAAACTATGGCAGGTGGAAGCATACCAACGAGCACTTTGCGTCGACTTCTACTTAGTTCACCATTTAAAAACTTTTTGGCCCTAAATATAAATATTTGAATTAATACATAAATAGCTCATATATTTTGTAATATTTGCTTCATAAAAGGTTTACAATTAGCTTAAAAAAACCCCAAAAAACTTTTATTGAATGAAATGGCCAGAACTACTTAAATGGCAAGTGATTTAAAGCAGGGGAGTGGCACTGTATGCACACACTGTGCTGGTCATCAAATGAACAAAGCAAGGATAAGGCTGGGAATTTACACTTTGATTACTGTTGAAATTATAAAGGGCAATGAATTTGGCAAATGTGAATCCAGTTACCATAATAAATGTAGAAGAAGCCATGTCATATATTCAAAATATTATTACCTGTATTGCATGTTCAAAGCTAATTTATGTCTTATTTAGCTTATATCAAACATTGGTGTCTTGAAGTTGTAGGAAAGGTTATAATTACAGATAAAATTTGTTCAGGTTCTTGGGTTTGACTTCAGATTCATTCCACGGCTTTGCCTGTCAAATATGTAATGTGAGTACAGTCTTGTGAGACACTACCATCTAGTGGGCAAAGGTTCCATTACCCCACTGTACTGAACAGTCTTAATGCTGTGAGTAAAGACCAGAATTACTGTGTTGAGCCTGTGTTTTCTGTACATTGCACCGATAATGCTCTTCATCTGCAGTTAGACTGCAAATTCTGCCACTTTTTTCATTTTATTAATGGCTTTTAAAGGTTTAGTTGACCGTTAAATATTTGAAGACATACCAGGTTTAATTAAATCCATTTGTTATTTTTTGGCATATTCCTGCATTGTTCCAAATTTGCAAAGAATAGTAGAATGCAAAAGAGACAAATAGATAATGGGATTCATAAGTTATGCTCAATGCTTGTGCTTATCATAGAGACCTGTCTGTGTGGAATTTGTGAGTTTTGCAGTGTGCGTGTGAGCTTCCTGCGAGGCCTATGTTTTCCTCCCACAGTTCAAAGACATTCGTATTAGGCTAACTGAAGTTTCTTGGCCCTAAATTGATGACCGAAATGCAGTTGAGAAGTGCAAGTGGTAACGATTTCACAGATCAAAATTGGTAACTGATCGCAATTCCACAATTGACTACAATCATCTGACTGCATGAACCAAATGAAGTTGTCATTAGATGAGATCTTAAGTTTTTCTAATACAATATTTGGATGTTTGGTGTAAAAACAAAGTTTCAGACAGAAAAGGTACCTCATAGCCATTGCAAAATATGATGGTGGATCAATGATGTTTTGGTGCTGTTTCCATTTTAGAGGTCCTCAGGCACTGGTTAAGATCAATGGCTTAATGGATTCCACTAAGTATCGGGAAATTTTGTTGCCTCTGCCAGAAAAGGCAGAGAAGTGGCCACAAGTGGACTCTTCAGCGGAACAATGACCCAAAACACACCTGAAAAACCTCACAGAAATGGTTTTGGGACAACAAAATCAGTGTTCTGCCTTGGGCATCTCAGTCTCCTGACCTCAATGTGGTGAAACAACCTGTGGGCTGAGCTGGAATGGGAAGTTGATGAACACAAACCCAGGAATAAGACATTTTATTTATTTATTTATTTTTTTGAAATCCCACCAAATGTGTCCCTCAACATCGTCAAGCAGTACAGGCAAAGACTCCATGCTGTTATCCTTGCCATAAATAGTTACACCAGGCGCTAAATCATTCATTGTGAAACTTTGATTTCAAACAAATGTTTTTAACTGAATGAATGACTAATTTTGGCTGGCTCTGTGTGTTTGTTTGTCTGTCTGTGTCTGTTTGTGTTTCCACACCTGCCGATATTTGCGTGAATGAGTGAAGTCTGCCATCTAGTGGCTCTGCGTGTTTGTGTTTCCACACTTGCCAATATTTGCGTGAATGGGTGAAGTCTGCCATCTAGTGGCCCTGCGTGTTTGTTTTTCCACACCAGCCTATATTTGTGTGAATGGGGTGAAGTCTGCCATCTAGTGGCCCTGCGTGTTTGTTTTTCCACACCTGCCTATATTTGTGTGAATGGGGTGAAGTCTGCCATCTCTGATTGCCTTGTTACAGTATTGCTATGCTATATTCTTATTTATTTTTTGAAGTAGTAGTTCATTTTCAGTGATGGGATCCAATTACTATGGAGCCCACTATATTATTCACATCAATAATTTGCACTACACTGTCAAGTTCATAAGTACTCGGACACTAACTCTATCACATTGGGGTTTTCTTAGAAATAGAGTATGAATCATGTAGTATGACAACCATTTCCACACGTGCCCCTTCCTCCATTTTAGGGGCTCAGAACAGCCATACCATTGGGACTCGCATGACATTTTTACTAGATTTTCTGATAAAACAGCTTGTGAATTTTCATAGGATGGAAGCAAGAGTCAATGAACATGGAATATTTATATTGTCATTAGTCCTCTAATATTCGATGTGAAGAAAGTTGGTCTGTTGTAGATGGTTGGCGAGAAATAATCACTTAAAAAAAGTGACTCGCGTGATTGGCTTCTCTTCAAGCATTATTGCTCAGTATTGCCCAGTTTCATAGACAGTCGCATCCTATATCTAAACTGTTCCTTGTGATGTTGGTACTTAACAGACACTTATATTATATGATAAACTTATTCAAACTGAATTAGTCATAGTGTCACAGTCAGGGGTGTGAATAAATGTGATTCGCGTGACAGGCAAATGTGACTCGTGATGCAGTTGAAATAACTTTTGTAGTTTCAAGTAAAAACTTGATATGGATGAATTGCATGCTGAAAACATGAAACTATAACTGAGATTTCTTTTCAATAGTCATTTATTGACAGGAATTTACTTGCTTACAATCACAAACTAGTGAAACTTTTAGGTTTGTGAGGTAGAAGATAATAAAAAGAATGACTTTGAAACAAGGGCATACAGGGTGAAACACGTCATGCCTGTAGCAGCCTGCGCAAATCTCAAGCCTTTCAAGAACACTGCTTGAAATTGAATGGCTGCTTGTATAAGTCTTTTGTGTCACAGTTCCTTCACTGTAACAGACTTGAAATATATTTGGGATTATTTGAATAAATACTGATTAACAACTAGCAAGAATTCCTTCAAAAAAACTGAGAATAAAAAATGCATGTCTATAACAAAAAAGCCACAAGTTCGGAAGAAATTTTCAATCTGTAAGTGGGCCAAAAAAGTGTCCCTGAAAGGCCCTCAGCATGTTCAAAACCAAAGGGAATCAGGTTGTAAAATACAACTGACTAGTGAATATAACAGGACTGGTATGTCTTATTTGTTATGGCCCCAATTTGTTATTACATTTATGACAGCAAGGGATGACAGACACAACTTCAAAAACTTCAACAGATTTAATTAAACAAAGGCAACTAACAACAAACTACTCTTCTGACCAAGATTGTTAAATACAAGAACAAAAATATTTACTGTCCCTTGAGATGGGGTTGCTTGGTGATGTCCTGGGTAAGGAAAACGGTCCAACACATGCAAAAATCAACTAAAAACTTCACAGGTCTTGAACAGAATGACAGGTCAGGTCAAATGTATCCTTCTCCTTGCAATTTCTCATACTACTTTACTCTCTCTATTTTCCTCCTTATGTACTCTTTTGCAGACCCCTCCCACCTTTTAGACTTTTTTTTAATTCTCTGGGACTTTCTGTTTCAGACATGCCCAGGACATGTCCGAACCTAGCTCCAGTCTGGGCTTAACAAAAGAAAGGTCAATACTGCCATCTAGTGGCTTGTATTCACATTACATATTCACCACAGCCGGTTGATCAAGACCAGTCATTCAATCCTGATCTTAGGGATATTACCCTACCATTTTATACAAATTTTGTAATCGACCCTCTTCCCAGTCAATTGTGCGTATTGTGGTTTTTCAATGCTGCCATCCCTAATTTGACAGACTTGTACATCATAAAACCTGGTCCCCGCAAAGACACGGGAACGCTTTTTCGTTCCACCCCGTATAGGCCTCCGTCTGCATGGCACTGTATTGATTCATAGGAAAGTGTGACAAGACAAATGTGCGCAATTAGACGAAGATCAATTTGATTTCACATCAAAACATTGAACAAATAATGACGTAAAGAAATAATGCCTTGTGCTCCATCAAAAGGACTCATGAAATGGTGTGACTCGCGTGACAAGGGTAAATGGTGTGACTCGCTTGACCTTTAAGAGGTAGTTTTTCCCAGCCAGGCTAATGACTTGCATGATATCTTCACTGCTTTTGAGCTTTTATACTGTGATGTTACCAACATACTACAACCTGCTTTTTCCGAAAGTTGGTACTAAAGTGTAGACATAAACATTGATATTTACTTTTGTGACTCCTGTGACACTCACCAAGGTACTTTTCAACTGTTGAAATCTAAAATTTCTATAGTGATGAGAGCCACAGTCTGTTTGCTCCTTCATGCTTGAAGTATGAGCTATTTTATAACTTTGCAGACAGAATGGGTGATACGATACCTGTAGTGGAATTTTCCATTGTCTCAAAGTGCCCTCTTTTGTCATTTGGGGGAACCAAAAATCATGAATTGTTCAATGTGTGCCCTGGGATTACTAGTAAAGGGAGCTTTGCAGTATTTGAGCTTCATGTCATTTAGATACCACTCTTCCGAAAAGCTAACAATAAAGGGCACAGTTACAAACTTTATATTTTTATTATGATGTATCCATTTACACGGAATGGCTGAGAAGTTACTGGGTAAACTAACACAACTTTTTAATATTTCATTGCAAATCATTTGCAGTAAATGACAGTCTGAAATCCAAGGCCTATAAACATGATCAGATGCTGGGTTTCTTCACAGATGACTTTCTGCCAGGCCGTCTCTGCCGTTGTGCTCATGTCCTGCTTGATTTTGTGGTGTTTTGCCCTCAATTTTGTCCTTAGCCAGTTGAATGCATTTTTCGTAAAGTTTTTCACCTGTCCGTCTGTCTGTCTGTCCGTCTGTTTGTCCGCAGTGAAAAAAAAACTTTAACCTTGGCCATAACTTTTGATTGGTTAGTGTTAGGGCTTTGATACTTGGCATGTACATCCCTTGTGACGAGACCTTTCAGATGAGGTCATCAAATTTGACCTCGTGACCTTGACCTTGGCGTCGGTGACATTTTCATAAAACTTTAACCTTGGCCATAACTTTTGACTGGTTAGTGGTAGGTCTTTGATACTTGGCATGTGCATCCCTTGTGATGAGACCTTTCAGATGAGGTCTTCAAATTTTAACCCCTCAACAGCACCCAAAATAGAAATGCAATACAGAAATTTGAATAAAAGAAAACTAGAGACACTCCGAGAATGCAAACCTCTGCCAAGGCAGCACAGTCAAAATCTTGCTGTGTGATTATGGTTCATGAGAAATTTAAGAATTCGTTCCGTCCCAGACGTGAGACCAATCAACCTACTAAATGTCACCTGGAGCGAAGTTCAGTAATTGCATCATAGGATTTCTAGATGGCTGCCATGGCGGCCATATTATTCAACCGATCGCGGTCAAAATCGATTACAGCCATCCCTGATGTAATGGCAACCCACCTGCAAATTTTCAGGGAAATCCTTTCATCACTTTTTGAGTTATCTTGTAGACAGACAGACAAACAGACAAACAGACAGACAAACCAACGCTTCCAGAAAAATAACCCCCCTGGCGGTGGTAACAAAGCAAGACTGAACATTCTGGCATGTCTCATTCCTCTATCATTTTTCTGAAGCGAGATATTGGCCAAGATGTTTCTGACCTTTTCGATGACCTTGACCTTTAGTCTTGACATTCCAAATTTAAAGCCCTCCTTCTGTGGACACATGGATTCTTGTGGTATAAATTTCACGTAGATATCTCAAGAACTGTGGATGCTAGAGGGCAATTCCACGGTAACAGAATTACGATCAAGGGTAATTTTCATGTCATTTTTACCTGCCATCTATTACTCTTATGCAGTAGCTACTTGCCTGTGCTTTTATCAGTTCCACTGGCATGCCTACTGAACTGTATGACACAAAGTTTGTGGTAATCTATTTTGTAGAAGGCTATACGTGTCGGTAATGGATTTATGGCAGAAAAAATGTCATTATTTTTGCTTTAACTTTGACAGGCATTTCTCTGAAATCTGGCAATGATGGGTAGTAGGTTTAAGCTAAAGTTTTTGACCTAGGATGTTGACCAGGCCATGGTAAGTTTATATTGACTGGAATATTCACAGATATTTTTTAGGATGCCATTTATGAGAAAGAGACACTGGTAACGGAATTAGAAAATGGTAACAGAATTACATTTTCTGAGAATCAACTAAATGTATTATACTCAAAACAACAAAGCAATTGACAATTGAAGCACTGATTACTAAAACCCCACAAGTCAAGTCAAGTGATACTTATGGGGTTTTAGTAATAGGTGCTTCAATTGGTATCATAAATGATGTTTGTGTTGCTGACCTCCTATTGAGCCGAATTTTGAATTAATTTTCTACACATCTGGGCAAAAGGAAGGCAATACATGATATTGATGAGAATAACAATTTTTTCAACATATATAATGTTTCTTAAATAGCACAAAATGCAGTATGGGATGCTGCTCAATGCGCTTTACATAATTAAATTGACAGCTGAGGCAACCGAGGAAGCCTCCCGGATTAGGTGAGTCTTATGTAGGTGAGATTAATGTATATCATCCATCTTGAAGACTATTTTTATTTGCTAAACTAATATCAAAAATTTTACATCAGTTTTATTCAGAAAGGAAAAAGCAAGAAACTTACCTGCTAGCTGGAGGATTGCTGGCTTTCAATTTTGAGCATGAACAAATGTCGGACATGGGATGTGTTACAGCCCCTCCTCTTTCTAATTCTTTCACCTCCACCTTAATGGACCACAGGTGGAACCCATTAGGGTGGAGGTGTTAGCAGAGAATATAGCTGCCAGCCCTGTTGCTGCTACATTTTTTTCTTTCTTTTCCCCTAGTTTGTTTGCTGCTCCATGTTATTTTTAAACCTGCTGTTTTTGGATTTTGTTTTAATTAAATTCAGTTTCTTTACTCTGGTCTTGGTATTTGAGTTTCTCCTGTTTTTCTTGGCCCATGGTCTAAGTGCCCGCCGGATTGCTTTTGGCATCCAGCAGGAATAATGCTATGACATGTGTATTCTGAGCAAAGACTATCAACATTTCATCACAACTGCACTCAACAAGTCCAGGTGTAACTGACCACAAGGGCCACTAGCTATGGTTACCCAATCTGAAACCCCTTACAACATTCACACATTATAAATGTTATACAAAGAGATGCTGTCTTTGTAAAGCACAATTCCAGGAGGAACAGGATGCTGGTTTAAGTGATGGTGAAGAAGACCCCATACTACTGAACAAACATTAATTCATACCCTTCCCCAGCAGTTGCTACTCCTTAATCAAACTATACTATAAATTCCTGCTAATCCTTGAATGAATAGTTGCGGAAACTTAACTCACAAGAAGAAACACTCAACTCTAGATGTCCAAAACAATGAACCTATATGCTCCATAAAGTCCTCATGCCACCTTGTTCCATCTTCTGTTTTTCACTGGTTTTCTGAGTAATTCTGTAATTCCGTTACTGGTGTGATTCCGTTACCATGTAATTCCGTTACCACAAATTTTCCAGGATTATAGCTAAGTATTAGAGAGGTTAATGTCTAAAATTCAGTATCGACATAAGAAGGAAGAGAATTCTTAATAAAATAAATGCAGAAATAAGATGATGTAGAGAACTGTACTGCAATTTTGGTCATGGAATTATGTTGAAAAATGACAAATTTCACAATCAGTCACTGGAATTGTGTGTTTCAATTTCCTGCAATGACTTAAATAGTCTGAAATACTTTGGCTACCAATTATTAGAAATACAATAAAAACCAGGAAATAGCTGAATGAAAGATATTTTAAAACGATTTTCAGTGTCAGATTTGGTAATGAGTCATATACATGAAAACCTATGAAACACTTTTTAAAAATTGCTATTTTAGAATCTCTCATGTGGAATTGCCCTAGAGTGAGCACAAACAATCAGACAGACAGGCAGACATGACAATCAATGTACTTACAAAAACAAATTAAAATACGAGTCTGCCTTATGGATTGCTCTGGCAAAAATAAATCTTCAGCAGACAGATGGAAAGTGACATGACAGAGAAGGAGAGGGGCTGCCTTGGACCCCAGGCTGTCTGCTTCATCTCTGAAGAGTGCAAAGACACTGAGATGGCTTGGGTCCATATGGCTGCATCTGGAGCTGTCTCACTGGCCTATATTGACATTGAAACTAATGATGTCAGCAAAAGAATGAAAGCTTTAGGTCTGTTGCTCATTAGAGGGAAGTTTACTTTACTATTACTTGGTAGTGTCAGTAGGATTGGCATGGGACTTCCTTTGTTTATTTCTGGCAGACATAGGCCATAAACTATTGTTTTGTGTTACCCCACGAGAGTACCTGTGGGGCCACCACCCAGTCAAACTTCATATGCCCAAATGCAATAATTCAAACTGTTTTGATGGGAATCATGCCACACTTCATGTGATCATTTTTGGTGCAGAAAAAAGGCTAGTCATCAATGGGACTCACCCTATGACCTTTGCTGTTAAAACTTCAATAACTTGATAGTTTTTATAGGAATGGTGTGAAAGGTTTTTTTCTCATACCTGTTGTGAAGAGGGGGAACCCTATTTTATTATGTTTTGCTGTGTTTTCCTGGGAATCGAGTTGCACTTCCTGTGATCATTACCAGTGCGTAGAGAAAGGCTGTTATTTATGGTGGTCACCCTCTGACCTTTGCTGTAGGGCCACCACCGGGCCAAACTTAATTTTAAAATATCTGAAGTACTCAAATAGCTTTACTGGGAGTCATGTCAAATCTGCTTTTACCTTTCCTGATGTATAGAGGTGGAAGTTATTGACTGTGGTAGTTCTGTAATTTATCCTGTAGTGCCAGTGCTCTTTTTTTTTTTTTTACAAATTGCAATAACTGTCGAAATGACTGCTAAAATTTTCTGTGAACATTCTTGGAGCTGGGAGTAGTTTCCCAGTTGATTTTCTAGACTCAATTGTATCCACTGACAGCATTTGTGTAGTTTGTCCAAGTACTTATGCAGACAAGAAAAATGCAGACTCATAGATTGCCAATATACTGAATTTCAATGTGTTCAAACAAATCCAGCATGAAATTAATGCAGACATCCTCAGTATTTAAAACAAATATAATTAGTACAGTCAATATTTGATTTGGAAGAAAAATAAATGCAATGAGTACAGAGGATTAGCAACAAATTAGTAATCTGTTCCCATACTTCAGCATTTAAATATACCTGCTAATAGGCAGTGTAAATAAGGCAATAGGTTTGAGATTAGGTTTGTTTTTACACTTGTGCACTGACATTTAAACAGTTATACATTCACTGGTTACAGCTTACATATATCTGCAATGTAGCATAGACCCATACAATGTGTATCCTGCACTGGCTGCTAAGGTCAGTGGCTGCAGGTCTAAAGTCAGGTTAAGGTGCCCATTTTCCATATCACTGTACCAGAACTACAACCAACAAAGCCGGAACATTTAAACAACTAACAGCAGATCCATGTACTGCAAAATCCACCACATAGACATACTTCAATACAACTTTTCCCCTTATACATGACTTGTGTTTGACATACTGTTTTCTCTACCCATTTGTTAAAAATATATCAGTGCTGAAATTGTAAATGATAAGTTTTCATTGCATTACTGACATTTTTTTTTTACCGTTGATTGACAAAAAACTTAATGCTCTCTTTGGGTCGGTCAGACACACAGTGAAAAGAGACTCCTGTCATCATAGTATTTAGGTTACTCTTCTCTGTTCTATTTTGGTGAGGCTGTCAATGATAAAAGTTCCTTAGTGCTAAGATCTCTCCTTCTCTAGTCTGTGATGAGTTTAATTTAGAGGAGGTTATGATTTAATTCCACCGTGTTTACTAGCTCGACAGAAACACCTGAAAACGGGGTAATAAGCATAGCTCATTATATTTGTCATACTTGATTACCCATGTAAGCAGCTGGATATATATACTGAAGCACCTTGCTTAATTGTACAATGATAAAATATTTTGCCCTGGAATTAAACCTACAGCCTTCTGACTGCAACTTCTTTAAGCCACACTTCCAAATTCTCCCCACCAAAAAATAATATATATATATAAATATGTTATTTACATGCTAAGCAGATACTGCTTGTCTACACCACGGAACCACAGAGCAAGTACAGCCATTGGGCCAGTACTTGTCAGGACATGCTGATGTTAAGCTTTATTCTTTTACCAGATGTTGAATCTTATTTACTCATTTTGCCCCATTAGGTTTCACATTTGAAAGATGTTACCATGGTACAGAGCTGTGTGTGTTTTTTTTTTTGGAATTTAGTGCCAGTATGCACTGCAAATGAATGGGTGTCACGGCAGATTTGCTGTCAGTCTGAGGGTTTCTGTGAGTTTTCTTGGTTTTGAAGTTGATATTGATTTTAGCAGGGTGTCTGTATAAGGTGCATAATACAGATCAAGTGTCCTCAGTCAATATTTGCTAACAATTCAGTAAAATAGTCTTACAAAGTCTGGCAGGTGGTGCCTAGTAATATGTGCATTAGGGCACCCAATGATTTTTAGGACATAAATTCTCCACCAAAGGCTTTGATTATGCCGAATACGATTCTACAGGTACTTTTGGCATTTTGAACATGGTTTACTCTTTGATATATGGGATCCTTTATACAGTAACACTTGACTGAGAGTATGTTTTCAGAGAATCAAGCTTAGCTTCTGGGCTCAGGGATCAAGCTGGTAATGGTTTACCCTAGCCCAAGGCTGGGAAATGGTTCATTCAGTATTGGAGGGAAATTAAACATTAGCCAGATTGTATATCACCTTGTCTATGTCTGGTGCATTTTATGAATATGTACCTTGTGAACCATGCCAACAGTAATGCTATTGACATGCTTTAAGCATTCATTGCAAAGGAAGTGCACCAGCTGGAGTAACAAAGTCCAGACTTTAAGTAGCATGATGTAATATAATAGTACATTTCCCATTAAATTATGTTAAAGTATTAATCTTATTTTTTATGTATTTCACTGTATGCATATATTGAAACATTTCTTGAGAATTGAGAATTTGATACATGTTGTATTTTTCAAGTGTATTGAGTGGACAACTCATATGTAGTTAAATATTTGGTTTGTACTGGATTTCTATTTTAGGTTTGCATTTGCAAGTCATTGACAATTTCTATCCCTGCTTTATTTCCTCAGAAAGTTTTTTTTTTTTGGATCTGTAAGCAATACTCAGTTGCCTCTCATCGAGAAGGACATTTTGGTAGTTTTATTTCAGGAGAAACTTGTTCCTAGAGAGGTTGTTTCAGGTAAGCTACCGCAATTCAGACTTCCCTCTGCTGACCTTTATACCAAATCTCTGCTTTGGAAAGTTGTTCAGCCTCAGTACAGATCTTTAAAAGGTTTGGAGTAGTTGAACATCAGGTAGTCCATGTAGTAGAAGTCATAGGCCCTCTGCCTCTCAGTGGAGTTTAGCTGTGCAAAGTACTGCTGGGTGATGTGGACAGAGGTGCGCTCCGCCTGGGGGTGCCTGTCCTTGAATTTGGGAAAGGTGAGGTTTTGGGGGGCTCTGGTCCTTTGCAGGAGGAAGTTGGCCTCCTCCTCCATGCTCTCGAACTTCCCGATAAAGTGGTAGTCCAGCAGACAGGGGCTGCACAGCTGGTTAACGCGCTCCCAGTGGATGTCCATTCCCACGGGTCGGTGCACGTCCAAGAGGTACAGCATGAACTCCTTAAATGTCACGCCCGCACCTGTCCTGAGGGCAGCAAGCGAGGCATTAGCCCGGTACTTAGAGATGATAGGTTTCCCAAACACTGGGTGGTAGTAAGTGTTTGGGTTCTCAAACTTGTCCCGAAAGGCCGAAACTAGCCTCTCGAAAGGCTCCCGCACGAACAGAACTTTGGTGTAGGTCTGCAGCCGCTGGGCAATGCCCCGGTGATCGAAGCTGTCTAGCCTCTTGAGGTGGTTGCCATAGTGTACGGCGTCGTGTTTGATCTCGCCGGTGGAAGCCGCCATGCCCCCTAGCACCATTAGAACCCTCTTCCAGTTAGAGCAGCCGGCCTTTGGCACCTCGCAGTACAGCAGCTTGTACTTGTCCTCCACAAAAATGCGCGACACAAGGTGCGGCGTGACCGGCCGCTTGGAGCTGCTCTTGTACTTGGCGCACACCTCCCTGACCAGCCGCTTGCGGGCCTCCTGAATCTGGGACAGCCTCTCCCAGCTGCTCTTGGGCAGACCGGTGGAGGAGTTGAAGGTCCGGATGGTGGATGCCGGGTTCTTCAGTAGTAGCTTTCGATGCCTCTTGGTGATGCGGGCAGCTCCCAGGTCCAGCTCCCAGGAGCTGGGGGTGCTAGACTGCTGCGGCCATTGGGAAGCAGGGGATTGCATTGGGGCGATGGTGCTGGAGAGCTCCCGTCCATCCTGCCGTCCAGTCCCACCTGGGTCACCACTCGCACCAGTTCCACCGGGACTGCACTGGCCCTGCAAAACATGGGATGGGTATCAGTCATAGCGCACGAATGCACTCTAAGCAGGCTTTCATTAACACTCTTTAGTCAAACTTTTATGAACTGGAATTGTAAACTATTGATGAGTCTCAAGTCAGTTCTCAGTAATTATTTTTTGCCTTTTCTTCCGTGATGTCAGATGTCCTTGATCTCGTATTTCATGGGACAATTATCACCTTTATTTTTGATGTATGTTCTTGTAAAGGGAACAAGAAAGAACACATGAAAATATTGCAGATCAATTGAAATATTCATCTCGCATTTGATGATTCAAGGGACTAAAAACACCCAGCTCAGAATAACTGGCTGAAATTAACATGACAATATAACATTTATCGGGGTACTCCAGTACACCAGGAGATGGCACTACAGTACTTTCACAGAATTAAAAGTTTCTGTGCTGTTGTAAACACAGACTCTAGAGAAATTCAAGTATGATGAAGACATTCATCGTGAGGGGTTTAAGGCTATTAGTCACCCTGTGCTCATCAATGTGTTTTAAGGGAAGAAAAAATAAAAAGCTCAAAATGATAACATTGAGAAAATATGTTAAGGATTGGTGTTCTGTGTTTTTCCTGCAGCCTTCGTGGTTTGATCAAAATGAGAATTTTGGATTGCAAATAAATACCAAAGTGCTGCCCAGCGAACTCTCAAACTCTCAAAACAGGATATTAATTGTAAATCGAGAGAGAATGGCATGCAGCAGCGCAGTGCGCCGCAACTGACAATTTACGTCACTTCAGGTGTGTTGCAGCCCTCTGATCTCCAGTCTCCTGGAGGCAATGAGGCCTCCTTTGAACTCCCACTGACCAATTCCTGGTAGGGAGTGAGTTCAGTTCAGTTCAGTTCAGTGCAGCAGATGTGCGCGGCACATATCAACATCTCCAGCGGCGTGCCAAGCATAGTGATTCCAGGTCTCCCTTTGACGCTCCTGTCCGACCAGATGGCCTGACTGTTTATAATACGGAGCGGATTCCGAAAGCTGTAGTGCGGTTATCTAGAAGTTACTGCAACGTGCTCAATTTTATATCCCCGAGGATACTTCACTCAGCAGATACTTATCTGTTTCTCGGGCAATTGCTATGTATCAATATTTCCTGTCATGGACTCTGTGAGTGATGGGCTTGTCACTCACCTTCATCGCTGTCTGCCCGGGAGACATACTCAGCTTCACACCTGGGGAAATAAGGACGAAATCAGTGCTCAGGTGACAGATGAACATGATGTACAAACGTGTTTACGTGATTGAGTCTTTCGAGCTCGTACCGTGGCAACCACAGACTTACTTCATTTGAGAAAGTGACTTTCGAATTAGGCACGGCCCAATGCACTGATGAATGTGTAATTTGAAATGTCAAGGGGGAGCCAAATCCGATAATGTACCTATGCTCCCTTTTGAGCCGAAAATCAATTTTTCATGTAACGTCGGTAATTTGATTAATCAGACGAGTAATGTAATCAAGAGGGTAGCGCAGAGGGCAGCGCAGGATGTCTCTGTATGGGGAAGCAAGCTCCAGACAGCCTCCGAGCACTGGCTTATCTCTCTAAGCCTGCTGGGGTATGTTGTGTTGTTCAGGACAGCCCTTGCCCCGATGTGGCCGGTCCTGCTAGCTAAAGCGTAATCAGGCCGACAGCTCCCCCGTACGCCCTGCCCGGAGGTGATGAGAATTGTGAAACACCTCCGCTTGAATGGCCTGTCACTTCCAATCTGACTTGAGAAGTGATAAAAACCCGGAGAGAGGCCCAGTTCACGCAGAACACAGCCGTCACCTCGCACTGATGAAATCAGAAGGCTTTGTGTCATATTTAAGCTTTCATACTGCTGGCATCTGAAAAGTCCATTTAGCTGGAAGAGAACACTGGCACGTGATGTCATTTCCTACTACATGACACAGAGTGGCGTTTGTGCCGTTTTTTTATTGGCGTACTTTTTCGTATAGCATTACTCATTAGCTAAAATCCCCCCAGCATATAATGCAGGAAGATATGGTCATCAGTCTGGTCGTCTCTCTGTCCGTCTCTCCGTCCGTGGTCATTTCGTTTCTGGGGCAGGGCTTAAACACTGTTCAATATATTTTAACGAAACTTGCTGTGCATATTACTCAGGGCCCAGACTGGTACATATTACTCAGGTCCCTTTTGATATTTAGGGATTTCTGAGATTACATTGGGGGGGTCGGTAGATATGCATCTTTTGATGACTCTTGTTTCCATAGCTAAGGAAGAAATATTTTTGGTGGTAATATACAGTGTGTTTTGCGGTGTATCCTTGGGCATGCGTGTCTTTGGGTTTTGTGTAAATTTGTAGAGAGGAAAGTCTTCACATCCCTGGGTACTGAAATTAAATCAGGATCAATTCCAAACTCCAAAATTATTTAGGTAGTAACCAAAAGTTATGGAATTACTCACAGAAGGAGGCATTAAATGATCAGGTAGACTCAATTCTTCCAGGAAAACAATGATTCTGGTCTTGGACAATAAATAAATAAATAAATAAAAATTCTGAATAATAACTCACTGACACAGTCTTTGCTGTATGCACTCAGCCTGTACAGATCTGTGGCCATTAGCTCATTCCCACTCATCGAGTTACATGTACTGCATTGATCTACACACCCATCAAGCTATTTATTGAAAGATAGCAGTGAGTAATTTCCTTTTACTAAGTGCTGTTTCCTGGAGGACCAACATCCTGCCCGTGCTGGTCAAAGCTCTACTGTTGATGTCCGGGCTTCTCTTCTTCATTTCTTTTTTACGGTGGTTGACATCCAACCTCTGGTGTGTTATTGCCATTTGCGTGTGGTCTCCAGTGAATTTGGCCTCTATATGGCCTAAGGTTTAAGTGGTTCTTTTTGGAATGAGTGGTGCTAAGTGCACAATGGTTGTGAGGTAATGCGAGAGCAAATGACAATCTTCCTTCACATCGCCCATTTAACCTGTGTCAGCAATAATATCCCCTGATGACCGCACGGAAGAAGACCTCCACCTTTTAATAATGCATTTTCTCAGCTTCCAAGTGTGAATAAACGAGCCCGACCCCTGGCTCTCTCAGCATAAAAAATGAATAGGTCGCTGAAGGCCTCTTAGGGAAGAACTACCCCAGCTAGGTTTCAGCGTATCAAAATGTCCTCCAGCTCAGGATATTTCCTTGTTCTGGGAAAATCCATATGGCTGTTGCTTACAGCTGGGAGAATGTTCTAAAATGAAATGGATTTCCATATTTCCTGATTTGAGTTTTTCAATATTTTTCCCCCCACTAATACTTTCCCTAATTAATCCTTTATTGCATATTTGCTCCATCGGCTGCAAATGTAGAAAGTAAATATTTCTACTATTCAATGTCCTCGCTTTTTTTCTTTTTCTTTTTTTTTTTTTTAATTTGGCATCTCCAATCCCACCCGAATCTGGAATGCCCAATTGGTGAACTATGTACAAAGCTTGCTCGTATGCGACCCCTTGCTGCCAACTCAGGATAGTGAGACAGTTCACGGCTCTCCTCCGCAGCACGTGCCTGTCTGCCACTGATTCTTATACACTCATTGGTTGAATCTTCGCAAGTTCAGAACTAGGGTGGAGGATACCCGGACATGAACCAACCCGGAGTCTTTCTGACGAGCGCCCGTCTGGCCAACAGGTGGCCCTGGAGCAACGAACAAAGCTGATATATATATTGTATACCCAAATCCGGCAGTCCCTTCCCAGTTTGAAACCCTGTAGCGCGATGGCCAATTGTGCGCTACTCTGAAAAAGCTGCCGACCCCTGCCGGTGGGTACGCCGGGGCTCGAACTCGCGACGTGGTGATCACCTCTGCACTGCAGAGCAGTGTTCATGAAAATGACTCATCAGCTACTGCATGGAAGTAAAAACTGATAGAAATTAGAAGTACTTTCAGAAGTACTTTAACAAATAAATGTGAGCACAAAGTTTCCTTTCTAAATCTGTGCAATGCACCTCTACTCTACAGTGGCGTGAAAAAGTATTTGTCCCCTTCCTGATTTCTTTTTTGCATATTTGTCACATTTCAATGTGTCAAATCGTCAAACAAATTTTATCATTACACAAAGATTACCCAAGTAAATACAAAATGCAGTTTTTAAATGATTATTTTATTTATTGAGGGAGAAAACCTATCCAAACCTACCTGGCCCTATGTGAAAAAGTAATTGCTCCCTAAACTTAATAACTGGTTCTACCACCCTCGGCAACAACAACTGCAATCAAGTGTTTGCGATAACTGGCATTGAGTCTTTCGCACCGCTGTGGAGGAATTTTGGCCCACACTTCTTGCAAAATTGTTTTAATTGAGCCAAATTGGAGGGTTTTCATGTGCGAACGGCCTGTTTAAGGTCATGCAACAGCATCTCAATCGGATTTAAGTCGGGACGTTGACTAGGCCATTCCAAAACCTTCATTTGGTTTGTTTTAAGCCATTCAGGGGTGGACTCGCTGGTGTGTTTCGGATCATTGTCCTGCTGCATAACCCAAGTACGCTTGAGCTTGAGGTCACAAACTGATGGTCAGACATTCTCCCTCAGGATTTTCTGGTAGAGAGCAGAATTCATGGTTCCATGAAGTATGGCAAGTCGTCCAGGTCTTGAAGCAGCAAATCAGCCCCAGACCATCACAGTGCCACCACCACATTTGACTGTTGATATGATGTTCTTTTTAAGAAATGCTTTGTTAGTTTTACACCAAATGTAATGGGACGCACAACTTCCAAAAAGTTCAACTTTTGTCTCGTTAGTCCACAGAATATTTTCCCAAAAGTATTGGGAATCATCAAGATGTTTTTTGGCAAATGTGAGATGAGCCGTTATGCTCTTTTTGATCAGCAACAGTTTTCGCCTTGGAACTCTACCATGGATGCCATTTTTGCCCAGTCTCTTTCTTATTGTTGAATCTTTAATTGACTTTAAATGAGGCAAGTGAGGTCTGCAATTCTTTAGCTGTTGTCCTGGGTTCTTTTGTGACCTACTGGATGAGTCGTTCATGCGCTCTTGGAGTAATTGGGCTGGCCACTCCTGGGAAGATTCATCAGAGTTCCAAGTTGGGCTGGCCACTCCTGGGAAAGTTTGTCACTGTGCCAAGTTTTCTCCATTTGTGGATAATGGTTCTCACCATGGTTCGCTGGAGTCCCAAAGCCTTAGAAATGGCTTTGTAACCCTATCCACACTGATAGATGTCAATGATTTTGTTTCTCATCTATTCTTCAATTTCTTTGAATCACGGCATGATTAGTTGCTTTCTGAGATCTTTTAGCCTACTTCACTTTGTCAGACAGGTTCTTTTTAAGCGATTTCTTGATTTAACAGGACTGGCAGTCATCAGGCCTGGCTACGGCTAGTGAAATTGAACTGTAAAAATGTGGTTAATCACAGTTAATTCATGATTTAACAAGGTGGGGGGGGGGGGGGGGGTTGAGGGGGATTACTTTTTCACATAGGGCTAATAAGGCTAGGTACGTTTGGATAGCTTTGCCCCCCCCAGTAAATGAAATTATCATTTAAAAACTGCATTTTGTATTTACCCGGGCTATCTTTGTGTAAATCTTAAAATTTGTTTGATGATCTGAAACATTTAAGTGTGACAAATATGTAAAAAAATAAGAAATCAGAAAGGGGGCAAATACTTTTTCACGGCACTGTACATACTGATGATAGAGTGCCATTTTCAAATCATTTTAAGTAAAGTCTTGATGTGTTGTCCCCACTACATTTAAAATACGGAGAATAATATTCTTCTCCCTGTGGTAACCCTTGACTGAACAATGTCCAATGAGGCACATAGATTTTCAGTTGCAACGTGCAAGTCAGTCCAGGGACGAACAGACGTGAGTCATTCCAGTGCCCATTAAAATCCTGTCAAAATATCACAGCTCCTTGTGCAGCATTGTAGGAGATAACATGTTGAAATGAACCCCACCCACACACACAACGACACACGCACACACACTCACACACACACACGTACGCACACTCACCACGCACTCCAAAGACCCAAGCAATACAGTGGGACAAAATAAGAAGGAGTAATGAGCTCGTTAAAAGGACGGATCATGCCTTTGTGCTCTGGGAGGACTTCTGCTAAACGGTAATTCATACCCAGAGAGCACTGGAGAAAACCATTGGATAATGATGGCACGCTCCACAGTCCCATCTCCACTATGGACAGCTCTGGGGCTGTTATTCTCTTCGTTAGGCTCTTATCTAACGAACCTGAAACCTGAGCTGTTCTCAGACCATTTCCCCCAAGATACATGCAGCAGTCTGACCCCTAACACCTCCTCCCCTCACACAAACGGACCGAATTCGCACAGGTTTAGTTTGCCACTTTATCTGCCGCAGAAAAGAGATCCACCAAGAGCGGAGGGACAACATTTTGAATCTGTCTGTTGTTGATGCATCACATCAAAAAGGGAACAAAATGAAGCTTCCTAATGAAATTTCCATCACTGCTGGTTAATGAGATGGGACACTAGACTGTATTGGCTGTAGCATCTGTAGTGGGACTCGACTTGCTTGCTTTCAGACTGCAGAGAAATTCATTACATCTTGTGAAACACAATATTGTATCCAATCGGTTGTAATATTAGCTATTGGCATTATTAAGACACCTGCTTTTGCGTAAGCAAATGCTCAATTAAACATAAAATGACCCCCACGACAAGAATCACAGTATGATGTATCCTATAAGTTGAACAATATTTGTCAGCCAGAACATTGAAAGGCTCCAAATAATTAACTATATTAGTGACACATGAATTAATGACACACAGTGCATGGACTGCACTCATTTTCCACCATGCCATTTTTCACCTCAGTTGAATAGCATAAATTGGGCTGGGCACAAGGGCTGAAACAATTATGAACCCCAGTTTTTTAAGGCGTAGTACCACCACCTGCTGCCAAGGGGCGAACATCCGAGCTTTCCCTTTTCCTTCATTAACCCCATTTACTTTGCTTGATTAGCAATCAAATGGTGGATTCGTTTACTCTCTGGCCGACTTTGCGCGACCAAGTCGTGTTTCTGGAGTAGTAGAGCGAGAACCAAAATGACCCCTGCGCGCGCATGTTTTCATAGCTCCACGCCCGAATGGGAGGATCACGGACACGAGTAACGCCAGGGTTTTAGCCACGTGCCGTCACTCCCCGAGAAATTCTGGGTGATGTGGGGATTATGATCGTGAACTCTGACTCTACCACTGTAGAACAATTTTGGTCACGTATGCTGTGATCTCGGAAATTCGAGCGAAACGCGTGTAACACAGGTATGACGCAGGTTACGTGCATAGGTCACCCGAAGTTGAATGAGTAGAGCTGTTTATTAAGACAGCATGTTTAATTGCTGCATTTTGAAATTTAAATGGCCATAGAACAGCTTAGATTTGTATGAACACGATTGCCATTGCCACGCCATTTTGTGCGACTGTGATAATTCATATCTCACATTCATGTTTCAAATGCTTTTCAGAATGTTTTCCACCTTGTGTATTTTTTTAAACGCTTAAAATCCAGGGTGATCTTAAAACAAATCTGTTTTAAATTCATCTTTAATAATGTCCTAAAATGCTACAATTAGAGATGTAATTCAGAGGAAGTTTTTTTTTCCTTATTATTCAAATTATTGGCAGCCTTTCAATCTAACACCGTAGCCCAGTTAGGTTTGTCTGCTTTTCACCATCACATCTTAATCATTATAGGCTACTGAAATTGCTCGACTGTTATTTAGGCCAGGTACACAGGTACACAGCGCCTGTAATTAGTGAAATCTAAACTTCTTCCCAGTGGCATTGTTAATCGTTTAAGGCGCTTCAGGTGTGTATGTTTCAAGAAATGAGACACGACTGCCTACATACCCCATGAAGGCAAATGGTCTCATAACACCTTAATAAAATCCTTGTTCAACATTGCCACATCCCAACTCTGCATTTCATCTCTCATTTTTTGGAGATCTATTATGATAAAATAAAAATAAAGAGATATGTTTTCAGATCGCCCTGAATTTCAAGTGTGTAAAAAATACACAAGGTGTAAAACATTCTGTAAAGCCGATGGAATGTGAGATATGAATTATCACAGTCGCATGAAATTCCGTGTCAATGGCAATCATGTTCATGTTCAAACAGCTCTACTCATTCAACTTAGAGAGTAAACAAATCCACCATTTGATTGCTAATCAAGCAAAGTAAACGGGAACAGGTTTACTTTTCTTAGAGTTGCCTAATTGGTTAATAGGAGACCACTCTGGTGTCCTTTACTTGGCTCCGTGCAGCATGTCACCGAAAAACACTGATATCAGTCAGGTTTATTTCAGGAAGCATTTCCCATGCCCTGGCTTTGATGTTTGGCACTTTCGTTCATTGTAAAGCCGATGGAATGTGAGATATGAATTATCACAGTCGCATGAAATTCCGTGTCAATGGCAATCATGTTCATGCAAATCTGTGCTGTTCTATGGCCTTTTAAATTTCAAAATTCAGCAATCAAACATGCTGTCTTAATAAACAGCTCTACTCATTCAACTTAGAGAGTAAACAAATCCACCATTTGATTGCTAATCAAGCAAAGTAAACGGGAACAGGTTTACTTTTCTTAGAGTTGCCTAATTGGTTAATAGGAGACCACTCTGGTGTCCTTTACTTGGCTCCGTGCAGCATGTCACCGAAAAACACTGATATCAGTCAGGTTTATTTCAGGAAGCATTTCTCATGCCCTGGCTTTGATGTTTGGCACTTTCGTTCAACCTGCGTCGGGCTTAATGAAGGAGAAGGGGAAGCACGGATGTTCGCCCCATGGCAGCAGGTGGTGGTACTACACCTTAAAAAAAACCGCGGTTCAGAATTGTTACAGCCCTACTGAGCGTGCCAGGAACCTAATGAGCTAATTAAATTCCATCCATTAAACGGTACAGCAGAATGAACTGACCTAAAATGGAGGCCAATGATGTTGAGAAACGGGGTTAGATTTTGATATAATCTCCAAATTTTAAGTGAGAAGCCCTCATGACAGAGGGTTGTTATTTGCGGATAATTCTTTGTGAAGTACAGTACCTGTATTTGCTGGGCTTTTCTATCATCCTCTGCCTTAGCACCAAGTAAGAAAAAATGCTTTAAAGAGTAAGGCTGACTCTCTTTGAACCTGTCAAATGGTATCTTGCATGTGCCTGGTGAAGAAGGTGAATAAAAAACAAGGTGCTGCCTTAAGCTCGGCTCCTGAAGCTGAACAGTAGCTCTGGTTTGCCACAGTTTTTAAAATATAATTAATAAAACATTAATGAAGAAATGTATATCATTGTTGGAAATAAAACAGGTTATCTTCTGATGGCAGAATGTCAATTCCCTATTGGTTACAAGGCTGAGCAGACCCAAAAAAAGGAGCCTCACTGTGTCTTTAAATGGATTACCATGGAAACGGCATGCTGACAGGGGGAAGGATGGGAGGGGGAAAGGGTGTGATGAAATGCCAGAGAAGGAGACTTGGCAGCCTCTGAAATCAGGCATCTGTAAACAGATGTACCTGTCAGCCGCCACACACACCAACTAAGTGAATTATTCCGACAGAAGAAGGTGTACAGTAGGCTGTAATTGGGCTCATTGAAATGCAGGAGCGAATCCGACCTGTCTTAAGCATTCCGTGAAATTCCCGTGAATTTGCTTCATTGTTCGTGAGTGAGTGGAAAATGAAAACGGTTTCCCATATTTGGGCGGTCAGTGTGCAGACTGACTCAGTGAGGGCGTTTCCGGCCACAGATCTGCAGGGGAAGTTGGGGATTGGCTGCCTTCCCTGTTTTGGGGGATACACCAGACGGACAGGAACACCCCGACTGGGATGGTGCACCTTTTTCCAAATGCCCACTGCAGTCACACCAGAACTTTGGAAATTTAGAGAGTATGCTTTTGGCTCCACAGCCTCGTGTGACGCATTGGAGTTGCAGTTACATTTGCATGCTGGTTTGGTTAATTTTCCTGACTCCTAGTCGACAGGGTAGTGAGGCTTTCCGGTGCCCTCCACAGCCTATATTGGGCTGGAGCCAAACTCTTGTTCACTCTCATTGCTTAAGTGTTTGCTTTGTAACGGCCTGGGAAGACACGCTACATTGTGATGTGAGCATTGTTTGGCGGATTGAATGTAAATAGTAGGACATCCAACAAATGCTCAACCAAATTCCCGCTGTGCGTCATGCCGGCAAACTTCAAATCTCATATCTGCCAGTCTGAAGACTGTGCCTATGATTCCCACCATCTGCGGACTGGAAACCCAAGAAAAGGAGGGAAGAGCCTGACCGCAGATCGAAGAAAAGATGCAGTAAAGCTCCTGTCTATGCCAGGTGCTGCAGATTGGCAGCTGTTTGCAAAATGGCCACCTCCCAGCATACTCCTGGATAAGTTCTCAAGGACTCGGCGAGGTTGACAGGATTAATAAGGCTGGCCGGAGTCAGAGGGCCATTTCCTGATTTCCTGGAGGGAGCAGGAGGGCTCCAAGCTAGCATTGTACTTGGACAAAGTGACCTACCTGGGGGGCATAGTGCAGATCGATTACATGCCAAAATGGACGAAGATGCATTGATGAATTCCGTGGAAGGCGGACGCGCACAAGGCTCAAGCGCCTGGTATTTATAGAGAGTGAGCTGCTTGTGGCGTTCACACTCCCACAATCTCTCTGCTGGCACATGGAGAGCACTGAGAGCAGGGCTCCTACCCCGCCTTCTTACAGTCTCCCAGTATTCTGCATCATCTTTACGAGTTGTGATCTCGCTACGCACAGGGCAGCTGCTCGCAAGTTCACGAGGGGGGAATGAGGATTCTAGGAACCCTCAGCTAGGGACAGAAACATTCCAGTTGAGCCCAGAATTCCTTGCTCCACCCCAGCCAGAGGTCCTAAGATAGAAAGAGATGAGACAACTCAAGGATAGGATCCCATTTTGTTTCTATCGCACAAAACCGAGCAACTGATGGATTTTTTTGTCATTCTTTACTTAGAAAGGAAACATATTAATTTAGGTGGAAAAACAACATGCTAGCTGGCAATGGTATTGACAGGCTTAAGAGGGGAAAATGTTTGGACATGAACAAAAAGAAAATGGGTGGAAAAAAAACGTATTAACCTTTGAGACGATGCCTGATGACATGATGGAAACAAAATGGCTCCTTGAGCAGATTTTCTAGAATCCTCATGTCGCAACTCTATCCAGGAACTCTACCCCTGCTTATATGCTGCTCTCCTCTACAAGCCTCTGTAGGTATAACATCACCCCCAGCAGTTCTTACAGTCGCTTCTCCACTACTGCCCTCCTCTCCTTGCACAGTTGCCCCCCCCCCCCCTTCCCTCCGTCCTTCCCCCTCATCTCCCATCCTCTCAGCCTGCCACTGCTGGGCCAGTGAGTCACTAGAGCAGAACAGTATTTACACAGCTCCTCCAGGGCTGCGCCGCTAATGACGGCGAGGCGAGCGCTCCGCACAGCGGTGCCTGACTGTCTGAGGCGCGCTCTTCAGAACTCTCTGGAGCGCGCGCCTCCGCCCGGGCCCATCTCTCTGTCCCATGAGACAGGCTGTCATCTGAAGACGCAGATTCCTGTTGTTTTCTTTCGCTGCGTTTATTTACTAATTTATTTATTTACTCCTTCATTTGCATCATTAGATTTCCATGCTGTCAGGGAATCCACCACTGGAAATAGACAATAAACAAGGCAAAATGCGCCGTGTGAAAAATAAGTCTATATTGAGAGTTAAGAATATCACATACATATTGTTTTATCTTCAATACTATTCTTGTGTGTACCATGTCGGTATTCAACTCAGTGCTTAAGTGATATCTGCTTCATTATTTGTCCCTGGTCAGCCCGTAAGTGTCAGTTTGGTTTCATTTAGAATGTTTTTTTTTAGAATTTCTCATTATTAGAATGCTTCCCCCTCTTTTACTGTCAGGGTAGGGGTGGGCGCTCACTGACTCCATAGCTGATAATATAACGGGATTGGTGTGGACATGCAACACCTGGAACAAACTGTATTGCCACATGCAACTCTGATGGATTACTCTAAGGGAAATTATGTTAGACTACAGATTTGACAAAAGAAAGCTTGTTTTTAGAGGAAAAAGAGGAAGAGGTTAACCCCTTTGCACAGATATAGACGCCAGTGTCCGTAAATTCCGAAATTGAATTCCTTAATAATTCTTTAATAAAATCCAAATGTCTTGCTTCACTCGAATAGTTACCCAGAGTTTCTCTTACACAAACACTGGGCTATAAAGCCTAAATAGGGTCCTGTATAACAGGAAAAAAAAATTGACATTATTTGTATTCTGCACTACTGAACTAATGAAACAAGATATTTGGCCTTAAGTTGAAATAAAAGACATTTTAAATTGGCATAGAAAGACTGAGGAGCTGGAATAACCAGAATAATTTGGTAAAGAATAAATTGATGGCTTTGGCAAGTTTAATGATGCTTGCTCAGAGATTCATTATGTTTTATTATAACATTACATGCATTTCCATTACAGTTTTGCGCATTTGAAAGAGATGTTTCAAATGATTTGGCAAAGCACAATTGCGAACTGCGGGTGTTTCCACTGGAGATGCTTTTGTGAATAAAGTTTGTTATTCTCATAAATTGTCTTCTCACAATACTCTTTCCGAGTCAAAATGGACGCTGTGGATCAGAACCTGTTGCATGTTGCGTCACATCCTGCAGCTTGTAAATGCGAAAAAACTATTTCCACTCAACTTTTTCAAAATGTTGCTCTTCCGACATGGCTGAAAAACCACTTCATGAAAGCGCAAAAACTTTAGTGATATTTGAAAGTTTATTCGAAATGCACATTTCCATTACCACTTTATTTTGCTATTTAGATTTTGCGCATTTGTAAGGGTAATGGAAACGCATCTATAGATGGTCCAAATGCACTCTCAATACAATAGTTGAGCTGTTAGAGAAATGAATGAAAAAGCGTGTCAGGGCTGAATTGTAAAAGGTTTTTCTCATTTGTTTGGTGCAGGTGGACAAAGAATGTAGACTCTAGCTCAAAGCTCCTGTGTAAATCTGACAAGGTAATGGCACTCATATTACATTTGTACCACAAAAGAAAATGTTTCAGCTGAATCACAATACTTGTAAATTCTAATGAGCAGAACATAGTCTTAGTAATAAACAGAACCTGCTTACTAGGATATTGAATGAATAATTTTAAATCTCTCAAATGCAAGTTATATATATAGGAGAAAGAGACAATTTAAGAAAATATTTTTCATAAATAGATAAAATAAAAACATTAGAGATTAAGGTTAATAAATCAGGCGAGCTACATGTACTCAAGATTAGCACTCGCTTATGTTATTTCCATTGCATGCAAGGAAAAAAGAAAAAAGAAAAAAAAGACTGCCCATGGTGTGATTTCCCACAAAGCTATACCGTGACTCGTGAACTTTTATTGCTTTTCGTGTGATGAAATTGGAACAGCTGAAAACAGCAACTCCGTTACCATACCACTGAACAAAAAAAAACAATCTCAGAAGGTAAAATTAAGTAAATATTTGTGATTCTTGATGAAGAATGACTGTCTACATTGCCTTAATATGTCACACATTGAGAAGTAACAGCGGTACAGCATGCAGTGTCCACTGACTCTAAATTGGGTTTGACCACCTGGGATATTTTCACAGCAGAATTAACATACCTGTAAATGAGAAATGTCCAAAGATTTCAGAGATAAAGACCAGAGTGTTCCCGAGAAATGAGTGTAGCTGGCTAAATGAAAAAAGTAGCCAGTCATGAGTTGCACAATTCCTCAGCCTGTAGGGAGGTATGCTCCCTCAGAATTTTTATTATATCCCCGAACGCTGAATGGCGTTCCGGGGGATTTTATGTTTTTGGTCCGGCCGCCGCACTACATGTGAACGCAATAACTTCAGTAATATTTCAATTACAAATTCAAAATTTTGCACATAAGTAAATATCATAAAGAGGAAGAACTGATTCGATTTTGGACAATTTACGATGTCTAGATTGGCCACCAGGGGCCAAAAACTGATTTCAGTGTTAACGCGATAACTGCAGTAATATTTCAATTACAAATTCCAACTTTTGCATATAAGTAAGTATCATAAAGAGGAAGAACTGATTCGATTTTGGACAATTTACTATTTCTAGATTGGCCACCCGGGGCCAAAAACTGAAAAAAAATCACTGTTTTTATCATATCTCTGGAAATATTTGTCCAGTTGACCTCAAATCAAGTGCAAATGAATGATCATGACCTGAGGATGTGTCCCACGATGACATTATACCTGCTTGGTTCAAAATTTTGACACAAGGTGGAGCTTTGTCACATAAAATTCACCATTTTTGCTATATCTTTGGAACTATTTCTCCAATTCACATGAAATTATGTGCAACTGCAAGGTCATGACCTCACAACGTGTCACATGATGACATCATACCTGTATGGTTCAATATTTTGCCACCAGGTGGCGCTTTGTGATGGAAAATTACCATTTTGGCCATATCTTCAGAACCATTTGACCGATTCACCTGAAATTAAGTTCAAATGAAAGTCTATTCAAGGTCTATTCAAGGATTGGGGAATTGGAGGATTGGGGGTGTGCGGGGATATACCCCCAGCCGTCGTCTCCGGCATAAGCCTAGTTTATTTTTTAAAAGGTGCATTCTAGTGCATTCTTCGGACAGCTTAAGGCAAATATTTTTCAAAGGATAGTGTTGGGATTTTCTGGTCAAGTTTCACTTTGTTAAAGTTGATTGTCCTTACTTAAGCAACATGCTACCATTTCAATCACAATAACAACCAGCACCAAAAACACTAATACATTTAATACTAAAAGCAAGCATAAATCAACTGATACAACAAAGCAATTATTTCTTGAACGATTTATTCTATTATCATTTATTCTTTATCTCACATTGGTTGCATGTCTTATCCTGTAGTATAAGAAACTCTACATATAACATTTTCTCTCTATATAAATTTTATTTCAATACTTCACTTCTTTTCATTTAATGACCTATGCTTTCCTTGAAATATCTGGCTTTTTCTTTGGCCCTGATTTATTTAACGTGGAGATTAATATCAAAACTGCATTCAATTCCTGAAAAAAAAAAAAAAAAAATTCAGAATCACTACGCATAAAGGATGTTCATCTAGCCATTTTACTTCATCTCAAATGAACAAATCGCATATATGACCAAGCAATTCTTTTTTAGCTTAATATGCAGCCTTCATGAAACACACCTTAAACAAATTAGATTTTAAATTTTAATCTATGGAATTTTTTTAAATGAAGTAAAGCCAAAAATATGGAATCACTCATTTACTTTACAGTCAGTGAGTTGGTAAGAACTGTAGATATCGAAATGTATGTGCACAAAAAAAGAAGGGAGTTTCTCACATCACTTTTAAAATTCAAAAATAAGCTGATAAACTGGTTAAACTAAATTTGAAATATGTCCTATCACCTACATGAAATGGGTCCAGAAATATGTATTGATAAATGCACAGATTTCAATTTAGGACCTTACTCCTCCCCATGTCTTCATCATTAAACACACATTAAACAAAATGTAAATTTAAGAACTCAACACTAACACCCCACGATTTTCTTACAAATCTTCTGTAGCCTGCTATTCTGAAGTCTCAATTTTATAACACATAATTGCACTCACCCTATTCCTATTTAAGATCGCCTGATTAAAAATCAACTAAACACTCATGGGCTAAACTCTCAGAATAAAATTCCATCTATTCAATGTTTTCAGTTGAAAATACCTTTCCTTATAAGGCTTTTGTCATGGATTCACTCCAGCCGGATACAAATCTCAATCTGGCGGGAGCTAGGATCATGGGCCTGAAACGAAATTCAGGACCCAAACGCTAGGCTGGAGAATTTAATACCTTAAAATAAAATCGAACATAAAGTTAAAACAGGGGCGCAGTGCTAACATTAACACAAGGTAAAAATCCAAAATGCAGCTCCCCTGAGCACTGGCAACTGCCAGCCCTATACACCTTGATAATCACCTCCACCCTAAAGAACAACAGATGCAGATCGTTGGGTGGAGGTGAGAGCAAAAGCCTTACCGCTTTAATGTTTGCCCATTACACTCCTTCATCTTCTTTCTGGACGGCATCTCTCAGCAAAAGCTACCAATTTTAATTCAAAGACTTTCAGAAAACAGGTCTACAACTATGCGAAGATGAGGGAAGTTCAATTCTTGGAGTTCATCTGACGCACAATAACACTAAATGTTGAAACTGAGTAATCAATGAAATTGCTGGCTGCCGGGGCTTGTGGAACTTCCCTGAAAGACAATACAAATATGCTCTGCCGTCTTCTAGAATACACACATTCTCAGTGCTAAGATTCTGTTGGCCTTCACTTTTTCCACATTCTGTTAATGTTCATTTCTATTTCTATTCACTGTTGTTTGTGTCGGCGGTGGCTAAGAAGAATAAGGGTATTTCCTAAAGCTTCTGAAGCTTTGAAAGCTGTATTGATTTGCATCAAAATGGATCCATATTAATGGCCATGGCACATTGCTCAGGAGAAGCAGATTAGACTGACATTGATGACAAACGGTGTAGAAGACAGAAATGTAGCGGGGGAACATCTGCACTGCATGCTGAGGTTTCTGCTGAGGCTCTGTCAAATGGGAAATGATTGTGGCGAAGCGGAAAGGGTGGGAGGGGGTTATTTGAAAAACGGCATCAGCCACACCCTCCTACAGTCATGCAGGAAATCCTTATGTGCAGGAAAATGTTTCCAGTGCCTGAGTGATGCATGAAATTAAAGTGGCAGTCAAGTCAATAAGTGGCATCAATTAAAGCGTTTCTTTTTTTGAAAGTGAGTAATAATTTTTGGAAAGGAACATAATGGCAAGTTCTTGGATCATGGCAAAGCTGAATGAATGAGTGTCCAAGCCATTGATTTGCCATTATTTGCTGCTGCTAGGTCCTGCATGTGCAGCCATCCTTCATGAGACTGCCCTACAGCTGTTGTCTTGTGTATTATGGCTTTAATTCAGTATGGTTTGTTTTTAATTTCATATCTTTTTTTCCCCCACAAATTCCATTTCAAAAGTCCGGAAGGTCAGAGTGCTGCTATTCTCTGGAGCCGGTAGGCTCAGCACTGCGTACGGGAACAGGTTTACCGATGGCTGTTTTTGCAGTGAAATGGAGCTTGCAGGCTGACGCGGCACAGGTACAGGGTAGTTGATGGGAGCTTGTCAGAGGGCCAGCTGTAATTCTGCATGGAATTTCCCTGAGGAGAAATGCCTTCTCACTTCTCTTAGAGATGACAATGGAGTCCTGACAGTGCGTTTGTTCACATCTGCGAGAAAAGGACTGCAAAGTATATCCTCGTGACTGCCTTCTCTGCAAAGACGGGAAGCCTCCTTTTAACACATTCAATTAATATCGCACGAACGTGGTAAAAGTTTGCATGGTCTTGAGCGATAAATCAAACTGTACGAAATATTGACAGAAAAGCCTGACCCTGCGGTAATGTTTGAGTAAAAATAGGAGGCTATCACTTCTCGGGGCCTCTCTGCGGTCTAAGACCAGTCAGACGGAGGTCTCGGGCTGTTCTAGGGGAAACGTCATGTCGAATGGGCCATACCATTAATCTCTCCTTTATCTGTCTGCAAGGAAATGTCTACCCACGTACCACTCCCCAAAGCTAACAGGAGCACTGCCAGAGGTCAGATCATAGGCGGAGGGGTGATTGACATCCTTACTGACGTGCAGCAGCAACCAGTCTAGATAAGTACGAAGGAGGACATTATGGCTCCTGGAAGGTGACCAGCTAAAGATAGACATGTGGGTAAGCGGGGCTCTCCATCATGCTCTTTATAAGTGACAGGATGGAAATATTAATGGAAACCACTTAATGCCTTATTAGGCCCGCTGCCTCAACACCTTCTCACCGCTGTGGATATATATCAGAGCTACTGTACAGCAGTAATGAATAAATGACACGCTTCATGGTATTCCTGACATAATATTGCACCATGTGTCTTTCCTGAGTTGGATGTGGAAAAAGTGCCAATGTAAGTGAATGGCTGTTCTGTCGTTCTCCATAACTAACAGGGTTTGGATGCAAGCTGCAGCATTTCAGGAAAATATTTCTGAGCTCCATCGCATGAATGCTGAGCTGAACTGACAGGTGTTATCGGTCTAAACTCTATATAGATGAGGCTATATCTTCACAGTCGTTCCTGAACATCTGAGGCAATATGCTATCAAAATGTGCATTCTTGGATTAAAAAATAGATTTAGAACTCAGATTTCTGTAGGCTGTCCCTCTTGGCCTCTATAGTATTTCCCTCTCAAGTGCCAAAACAAACTTCATATTTTAGGAGAGGGCTTTGCAAGTCTTTGAATTAATTTCAAAAACTTAACTTCATCAGTCACATCCTTGGGAATAACCCCTCTGAATTACAAGCTTCTCAAAAATGTGTTTGTTTATATTCATAATCTGAACATAAAATGGTGGCTTGTGAATTGAGCTAATTAACAAGTCAACAGCAGAGGCAGGCCCATAAAGACACAGAGGCATCCCAGAATTCACACTTCAGTGGCAAAGTTGTTAATTCTGCCACAAAGTAATTCATAGGTGGCCTGTCCTGGTCCTGTGAAGTCCAGAGGACATTCTGCTTCCTGTTTGTACTCAGTAATTCATTGGCTAATTAATGCAGTTGTTTATGTCGCTAACACGCCTCACCTAGAGGTAATGTCATCGAAGAGCCAGGTTTGCTCCTTGGGGCACATCAACAGAAAAAGAGAAAATTACTTTTTTTGTTATGGTTTATAAAAGCAGAACCCTGACGTTAAAAAAAAAAAAAAAACAACAACAAAAAAAAGACAAACAAAATTCTTTCATGGACTTCTGCATGGGGTTACTGCAGCAAGTGTATTTAAAATAAAGTAATATGAAATTACTCCAAAACGTCAGTTCGAATTTTGAGGGAGGGTTACAGCACATTCTGAATAGCAACCCTGCCCTCAAGAAAAATATATTTTGAAAGAATTCCCATCACGTTAATTTCTGGTGAATAACTTGGAAGGACGTTTGTGCCTTAAGTTATTTCTTTGACATGACATAAATTTGATCCTAACTCCCTATGAAAATATGGCAAATTTACAGTTTCCATGGTAATGGAGCGATGCGTAGAAAGATCATACGGTTTAAGAGTTCACTGGGTGTCCTCCCTTCATACTTAGTGAAGGAACTGTCCTGCCATCGTTGACTAAAAGAGAGAGCTCCGCTGCTAATTGAGCGTAATTGCAAATGAATCCTGGAAAGAATGATTTACCGCAGTGATATATAAACTGTGCCTAACATTGTGTGTTTAATCAATGATGTGACTGCACTGAATCGATAGCGTACCATTCTGAATGAATGAATTTGTGAAATATGCCATTCTTTCAACCATTCTGGATTTTCTTATAGAAATGCTGATGATGTTTTTAGGGCAGAACACAGGGAGCCCATTTTGAGAACCAAGTCCAGATATGAGCAAAATCTTCGGCCCAGTTCCTCTTTAGGAAGAGGTGTCATGAGATTAAATGTTCTGATAGTTCTTCAGCATCACTAGTGATGACCTGTGTAATTCTGAAGAGACAGAAGTAGCAGACGATAATAGTTTCTGTCAATCGTTGCATTTCCCGCTATCCTGCATTTCATGATGTCTTTGTTGCCAAGGGCAGAGGAAAGGTAATGAACTGTAAATTCAAAGAGTTTACAATTTCCTATAATTTGGTCGCATTTCCCATAGTGTGGAAACCCTGAGAATGGCATAGTGGCTCTTAAGTAAAGCACCTAATAATGAAAACTAAGAAAATATTCAAACCCTGTTTATAAAAGTATTATATTTTGATAACATTATATCAAATTTCATATATTGAAATATATATATGTATTTTTTTATTTTATTTAATTTAAAAAAATATATATTTTAAATGGTAAGTGTTAATCTTCTTTTATTTAAAAAAAGATATCAAAAAATTTAACGAAAACCTAAAGGGACACAGTGCCGATTTTCAACCTGATTTCCATCGATCCAAATTGAGAATATCTCTGGGAAAAATCTGCAAAATCTGTTGTACTTCCCCCTCCAGCATTATTTTTTGATGTGCGTAGTGACATAGTTGGAGGGAAGGAAGAACTTCAGGCTATTTGAACTCAGATTTCTGGTCTCCGCTCCTGGGTAGCTCTGGATGCCACTCAAAAATAAAATGTCCTTGTTGTCTTTCCTTCATTGCAAACTTGTTGGCAATGTTTCTAACAGAAATGGCAAGCCAGAATGATAGCGCAGAAAATATTACAGACGAGGATGTATTTTACTGAAACCTAGCTTGATAATGTTATCTTTCGATTAGCTATGAAAGCTTGAGGACTGAAACAAGCTTGGAGGTAGGAAATTTCATAAGCCATTTCAGCAAAATAAACTTACTGTTTTGGCTCTGTCAGCATCATTTCTGTATATTAATGTGGTCACACTTAATTTGAAGTGTTGCTCATAAAGGCTTTATACAGAATGTATAATGCCTTCATAAATGAGACATAATATCTTCATGAATCATGCATAAGCAAATTTCATGCTTTGTCAAGGGTGAAATAACACATTCTCATTCAGCATGTGATGCTGGATGTGACATTGACAATGTCACTTAGCTGACAATGTCACCCTCTATCACATTCAGCCGCTAGCTAATTGACATTGTCAGTTATATCACATCTGGCATCACATGCTGAATGAGGATGGGTTATTTCACCCTTTACAAAGCATGAAATTTGCCTATGTATGATTTATGAAGACGTTATGTCTCATTCATGAAGGTATTACGCATGCTGTATTAAGCCTTTATGAGCAACACTTCTTCTAAAGTGTGACCAGTAATGTTAACATTACAGGGTACCCCCCTGGATTTTTTGAAACTGTGGTGGAGGGCTTCAGCGTTGGGTCAAAACTCAGCATTATCAGGTGTGGCCTGTTTTCATTAATCAGCATGTAAGTAATGTAATAATTGAAGTCATTGTCCATGGAGGTTTATCAGTTTCACATGCATATGGTGGATTTCACATACTTATAATATCAAAACCAATTGTGACTCTGGACTCAGGAACTAGAATTAAATAATCATGAAGATACAATTAGGTAGAGCAGGATGCGCAGCAAACACAGAAGTTAACATCATAGTTCATTGTGTGGCTAATGGCTAATTTTTATTCATTGGACAACGTGTTCATCAAGCACAATGATTGACAACAGGTCATTTATTAGCGCTCATTTTAACTTTTTTTTTAACAAGGAGAACTGGCGACACCTGATTGTCCTTAGGATTTTTGGAGTTTATATAAAGTCATTTTACATACAGTGCCGTGAAAAAGTGTCTGCCCCCTTCCTGATTTCTTATTTTTATAGCATATTTGTCACACTGAAATGTTTGTTTAAAATTAATAGTGAAATATTAGACAAAGACAACCCCAGTAAATACAAAATGCAGTTTTTAAATGACGATTTAATTTATTAAGGGGAAAAAGCTATCCAATGCTACCTGGCCTGGTGTGAAAAAGTAATTGCCCCCTAAACCTAGTAATTGGTTGTGCCACCCTCTGCGACAACAACTGCATTCAAGTGTTTGCTATAACTGGCAATGAGTCTTTCACATCGCTGTTGAGGAATTTTGGCCCACTCTTCTTTGCAGAATGTTTTAATTCAGCCGCATTGGAGGATTTTTGAGCATGAATGGCCTGTTTAAGGTCATGCCACAGCATCACAATCGGATTTAAGTCCGGACTTTGCTTTGGTCGCTCCAAAACCTTCAGTTTGTTTTTTTTCAAGCCATTCAGAGATGGACTTGCTAGCGTGTTTCAAATCATTTTCTTGCTGCATAACCCAAGTGCGCTTGAGCTTGAGGTCACCAACTGATGGTTGGACATTCTCCTTCAGGATTTTCCAGTAGAGAGCAGAATTCATAGTCGCTTCAACTACGACAAGTCGTCCAGGTCGTGAAGCAGCAAAGCAGCCCCAAACCATCACACTACCACCACCATGTTTGACTTTTGGTATGATGTTCGTCTTATGAAATGATATGTTAGTTTTACACCTGATGTAACGGGATGCGCACCTCCCAAAACGTTCAACTTTTGTCTTGTCAATTAACAGAATATTTCCCCAAAAGTCTTGGAGATCATCAAGATGTACTTGGGCAAATGTGAGACGAGCCCTGGTGTTCTTTTTGGTCAGCGGTAGTTTTCACCTTAGAACCCTTCCATGGTTGCCATTTTTGCCAAGTCTCTTTCTTATTGTTGAATCACAAATACTGACTTTAAATGAGGCAAGTGAGGCCTGCAGTTCTTTAGATGTTGTTCTGGGTTCTTTTGTGACCTCCTGGTTGAGTCGTTGATGCGCTTTTGGAGTAATTCTGGTAGGCCAGCCACTCCTGGCAAGGTTCACACAAGTTTTCACCATTTGTGGATTATGGCCTTAGTAATGGCTTTGCTGCCCTTTCCAGACTGATTGATGTCAATTTCTTTGGTTCTCATCTGTTATTGAATTTTATTAGTTTGCAGCATGACATGTTGCTTTTTGAGATCTTTTAGCCTACTTCACTTTGTCAAACAGGGTCTATTTAATTGATTTTTTGATTCAACAGGTCTGGCAGTAATCATGCCTGGGTGTGGCTAGTGAAATTGGACTCAAAAAATGTGGTTAATCACAGTTAATTCATGATTTAACAAGGGGGGCAAATACTTTTTAACATGGGGCCAGGCAGGTTTGGATAGCTTTTTCCCCTTAATAAATGAAATCATAATTCCAAAACTGCATTTTGTATTTACTTGTATTTTTTGATGATCTGAAACCTTTAAGTGTGAAAAATGTGCAAAAAAGTAAGAAATCAGGAAGGGAGTAAATACTTTTTCACCACACTGTAGGCGTGGCAGCTTTTATTTTGTTGTGGCTGTGCACCACCATCAATTACATGTAGCGGAAACCCAGCATTAGCTGACAATTGTTGCCTATATTGGCTGGAGCTGACTATCAATTCAAAACATGGAACGTGCTGATGTGGTGTCAGAATTTATTTTGGAATTTATTTAGGGCATCTCAGACCGGAGCAGTAAGGTATGGCAGTGCATTTTGGTAGTTGTTGTCTGCATGGAAAATGAGCATGCTTTGTGCTCAACTTATGTATACAGAGCCTAAACTTTAAAACTATCCATGATTAAATACTGGCAAAATGCCCCTTTAACAGAATTGTTCATTGAAGGTTAATTAATGCATAAAAATGAATGAATGATTTTCTTAATTAACACAAAACTTACTAGAACAGCAATTAGGAACAGATTAAAATTGAATTAAGTTTTGGTTGGCAGAAAACTTTTAAGTACTGTATTATGCAAAACATATTTGAATGAAATGTATAAAATCACGAAGCAATATCAATCTCCATCAGCATTGGTGTTTACCTCTGAATTAATGCATACAGGGAAGGCTACAGCCACATGGTGCAGTGATGTTGTTGGCACGCTGGGAGTGTTGGATCTGGGCTGAAAGAGGGCTGAAGTGGTGACCAATGCAGGGCACGTTGCACACAGAACCGGACTCTGAATACTACTGTAGCTCTCCTACCATCTTCACAGGAGCCTGACGCAGGGTTTATCAGTGTGAATCTGATAGCAGCGTTTGCTCCCTATCTGGACAAGTGTACAAGTGAAGCCCTTTTCTGCCCCTGTCCCTCTTACACAGGGATTTAATCCCTCACCATGTAGGGGTCATTTAACTCACTATGCCTGGTGATTATTATTATCTCATGTGGGGGGAATGATTTACACAGCTTTTCAGGGTGGTAATCCCTTCATTAAGGTGGGAGTCTCTTAGCCTGTGTTAGGAGGATAATTACAAGCAGACTGTACAGGAAATTAATCCCAATCAAAAAGGTTTCGCAATTCTCATCCAAAAAAAAAATTTTTTTTCCAAGACTGTTACCTAATTTGCATTTACTCCGTGAGAGGTCAGTTAATAGTACGCTAGCATAATGTTTTATGCGTGATCCATTGCGATGGTACGTGCACGTTTATCTGTGCGACTATACTCAAAGTAGAAACAGATTAAGATGTGTGATTGAGTTATAAAGGTGCAATAAGGCAAGAAAAGCAAGACTGTACCCTCCACTGCTCGCAGATTAGTTATTCTCCAGAGCTGGCACAGGAAAGGGAGTTTGTGACATTTTTATTTATTGGTGAAGTGAGTCAGTTGAACAAATAACACTTCCTTTGTGTCATGCAAACAAAGATTTATGTGAATTTCACTTATATATGGAGGAACAAACTAAATGTATATTCGCATATTGTATGCCATAAATCGACATGATCGCTGGTGCAATCCATTCAACGGAATTCATAACAGCACCTGCTGACATGCACTACTACAGATTCTCCCATCAAGATAAACACTTACAAGAGCAGCAGTCAATGCTCACCGCCATAATCCATACAACTGAGTACCAGTCAAGCCCATTCAGGAAATGAATTGTGATTCAATACATTAAAAATGAACGAGCCCAACGGACATTATTACATTCATGAATTGAATTCCAATTAATTGAATTTGAACCTCGATTGCACCAGTTTCATGCATTTTCAATTGTCTACACCTCTAGGATTTAAAACAAGAATTCTAAATTGTTTATCAACCTTCAATGCAAGCCTGCATTTGTAATGAAGCATTTGATAATTTATGTGCTAAATATTTTTATATAGAAGCAAAACAGATAATTATCTATTTAAAGAAGCACATTAAGCTAGAATTCAATTTCACAGAGAGAAATATTTGTTCATTCTACTATGTGAATCATGCTTGAATTACCATCAAGTTAGAAATTGTGAAAACACAATTCGTCGGCCTGCTGAAAAAACCTTGTTTCCCCAAATTTATAAGAAACAAAAACTTGTATGTCCACTATTCTTACATGCAAAATTAAACATTTTTTATTTTATTTATATTTTAAATTATATTTATATATATTTTATTTTTTTATTTATTTTATATCTATTTTATATTTTCCTGTAAACTTTATCATTATGAAGATACAAGGTTTTATCAGCAGGCCGATAGATTCCTTTTTGTCAAGGGGACACATTATTTCCATATTTTTTGTTTACTCAGGTTTCAGTAAGAAATATGCAGAATCTGATTAACAAATGCATAGTTTTCAGCAATAACGCTTGAATAAAATTGGGAACACCTGGGTATATGCACAGTGTGCATGACTATAATGGTCTATATGTTTTTCAATGGATTGACCACGGTTTTCGGTGAATAAAATTGCATCGTGTTTCATAAAAATTGTACTAAAAACTCTCGACACTGAGGCACATACTGTATGTATGACTCCCCTGGATGCTTTCCATTTTATTCATACAAGGTTCAGCCTGGTTGTGACAGATTTACGTACTCTTGTTCCACATGACTGGACGGGTCTATACTTAAGTTTCGCTTTTGCACCTGTAAGTGGATGTGTCACAGTTGCCCTCAAACCTATATTTACAATGCTCAGAGATGCCATAAAGTAGTTTGTGTGTGAGTGTCAGTGGTAAAGGAATACCAGTTCTGAAGACGGCACCATCATCTGTGTGATGTTACAGTGTGGTTGGTGCTTGCAGACATCCCAAACACATAATTTCAGATAAATGCCGCTCTCCCTGGCCTTTTGCCTGAACATTTAGGGGAAAAACTTAACATCTGCAGCAGCCTTTTTTTTTTTGCAGAAGTGTCTGGCATGAACTTGTGTTATTCCTTTACACAAAGGATAGGTAGGGGGACTATTGATTTCAGCCGTGTCCGTCTGTGCATGCGTCTGCCCATATCCATTACCCTGAAACCATATACCACAGCCTTAGCATTGTACACTGACTTTATAAACTTTACCAAAGCTTTATACCAGTTACCTTTTTCATGACCTCTGACCGTTGTCCTCCAAGCAATGACCTCCATCACTATTTTTTGTTTCGGGAGCATAACTCTGACACTGTTGATAATGCCCTATTGAAATTGCTTGTATGGATGGGCCATATCATCTAGTTGTGCCTTTGGAATGTTTCGTTGACATGTGACCTTTGACCTTTCCATCAATGACATTTACCCTTTTCTGCAGTTTTCAACTTTCTGAAAAAATCATCCAAACTTTTACTGAACAACAACCAAACCTATTAAGTTCAGGACAAGGAGATCAGTACAATTATTAACTTGATTAACAACCTCTACAGAACATTTTATGTGACCTTGACATCCAGGTCTTGTTCCATTTCTGGAGAATATCCTCCAAACCACTTGCAATGGCCTTTCAAAATGGCCTCTTAGGCCCCTACCATCCTATGCAGGCCGTGTCCCTTCGCCCGACTATTCATCAGTCAGATGGTCAGCCCATCCGTCCGTCCCTGCGTGATCCTTTGAAAGGGGGAACTCTGCAGTCTCTGACTGGCTTATATTCTGTGGTAGTGCTAAACTATCCTATCTGAAAAATGTACGTGTTGCCTCAGAGTGGCAGACTCAGTGAAGTTTGATTTACTTCTCATTCAATTTAAATGCCCCAGTGTGACATTATTATAATACATGCACAGTGTAACTTACTTCTATCCGGTTGGAATAAGCAGGGGTGTCCCTAACAAGAGACAACATCTGGAAGGCAACATATGTTGTTCAAAAATGCACGTGTAGCCTACTGCGCCAACAGTGCCTTTACACTTGTTCGGATTGCCCATGCTGAGAGTAGTAATACAGCCCCAGCCTGTGATGGATACTGACTTTTCAACATGTTTAGATGGACTTTAATGGAACTCTATTGTCATTATCTTCTTATTAACTAGCCAGCCCGCGGAGGATGGGCTTCCCCACTATAGCCGGGTTCCTCCTGAGATTTCTTCCCACTGGGGAGTTTTTTCTCACCACTGTTTGAGGATTTTTCTCCCTACTGGGAGTTTTTTGCCTCATTTGCTGTAGTGGGGAATAGGCTGGGCACTGCCCTTTCAGTAACTCATCTCTCACTGTAAAGCGTCTTTGTGACAGTTTATCTGTGAAAAGCGCTATACAAATAAATTGAATTTGAATTTGAAATGTTCCTGATAATGTTTGGGATGATCCTTCACTTTGGCCCTGAAAACTCACCGTGTTTTATGTCCAAAAAACAGTTCAAAAAGACGGACTCGTTTGACCATGGCACTCCTTTCCACATTGCGTCAGTTTATTTCAGATAATCTTTAGCCCAGAGAAGTCGGTGGTGCTTTTGGATGGTGTTGATACAGGGCTTCGTCTTTGTAGAACAGAGCCTTAACTTGGATTTGATAATGCGACAATGAACTGTGTTCAAACTTTGGTCTTCTGTTATGGACAGAAGCACACAGGCTTGTGAATATTTCAGAAGCATGTGTGTTCTTAATGCTGTCTTAGTACTGTCTGAAGGCTCAAAGGTCATGTGTGTTCAAAACTGGGATTTGATCTTGCCTTTTACCCAGAGAGATCGCTCCAGATTACCCATATTCTCAGAATCTTTTCATTATATGATGGGCTATCAATGGTGAAATCCCTAATTTCCATGGAATCGCATGTTGAGAAATATTCTGAAACCTTTTGACCATTTGTTCATGCAGATATAGCAAAATGACTAACCTCAAACCATCTCGCTGGCAAACGACTTTGCCTTTCGTGACGACTCATTTTAAAGTCCACCACCATGAAATCACCTGTAATCTTTGAACCTGTACACCAGTGGAATAGTCCAAATGGGCATTTTTCTGTACATTCCACAGCTTTCCCAGCTTTTCCAAACTCCTTTCCCAGCTTTTTTAGAATGTGTTGCAGGCGTCAAATTTGGAATTGGCAAATACTGAAAAAAATCGAGACAACTGATAAGTCTGTTTTATTTGCATTTTCCGTACTGTCCTAATTCTCATGAACTCGAGATGGTACTAATCAAAGCAATAGCTTGTTGGAAGGTATCCCTGGCAACATGTGCTTCACCAGAAACCACAGGAGTTATAAATAAAGTATGATGTATTACTTTCATCAGTGAATTTCAAAAGGTCATGCTCATTTGAGATTAAAGTTTGATTAAATTTAACAGGTCAAGCCGAAAGGCAAAATGTATTGCCACGGTGAGATGGCGTTGCTAACTTTTTCACTGAACCACCCACACCTACCGCAAAACTTTCATCATTCTAATGAGGAGAGAGGCTTACAAAGTGTCACACGAGACAACAGAAAAACATGCCAAAATAATTTTCTGAATAAAAGAAACTCTATCGTCACCCCTGCTGCTTCTATAATCAACACTTATTTTTTGTTGTTAAAAAACTCATGCCAATCACTGTTTCCTCTAATCCGTTCGAAGACGAAGCATTGTTTCACAGTTTTTGTATTCATGGTCTCATACATGAACAGTGTCACCTTTTGGACTGTAGCTATTAACACATCAGCTTTGTCCAACAGCCCTGTTGCTTATTATTTTAAAGCATGATGTTACTAGTGATGATAATTTATTCTATGACATCTGTCAGATAGCTGGAGCTCGCATGCCTAAAGGATTTCTTTATAACAGATGAGCTCAATGTGCTTTGTAAGATTATATTATACCTTTTTGAATTTGTTGCAAACTGTTACTTTAAAATTTTTTTAAAACTATATTTTTCTCTTCATTATGGAAATGTTTAAAAATTACAAAAACATTAAATTAATCAGATTTATCAAAAGGTTCAGGTAAAAGTTTTGGATAATTTTGAATATTTAAATTTTTTTTTTCAAAAAAGGAAATGCTTACAGCCAAGCTGTTTAAAGTGGAGAAGGGTTAACTTCAGTTTTGTAAAACTGTCCCTATAAACTTTCTCAGGATATTAGAAAAGACCTTTTTTTCTGCGTTTGGATGTTACAGGTGAATGTAACCTGATGTGAATGTAACTCAGTTGCATATTGATGTAAACGCTAGACTGTATTAAGTCAGTTAGACGGAATACACAGTGAAAATCTCTTCTTGCGCACCAATTTCTTACCTTGGTCTTATTGTTGGCTCACCTCAGACAGTTGAGAATGCAGAAAGCAACCTGGAGGGAACACCATTGGTACTTAAACATGTTCCTCACGTCACACACATTTTATTTCAATGCTCTATAACAGAGGCTCTATTTCAAAGCACATAAATATTAATGCCTGCCGAATAAGCAAAGGGCATATACCTTCAACTGACATCAGAGAGTGGAGATTCGGGCCGGAAGTGTTGTGATATGCCCTGGCAGAGGATCTCCATTAGAGGGCAGTAATGGGTCTAAATTGAAGAGCAGCTCGACTGTCCAGGGCAAATTTCCAAGTCTTTAGTCTGAGGACGTCTTAATATAAAACCTGCCAATTGATGCATGATGAACTGATCAAATCCTTTTTGTTTCTCAAAGTCTTGTTGTATAAGGAGCACTACTGTATTCAGGCACTCATATTTCAACCAGAAGAACAGGCTTTGTATTCACTCTGATTGTTATTGTTATTGTAGTAGTTATGTATGTAGTTATCTAAACCACTATGTATGGACAGTAAATGAGCACAATTGGCTTCTTAAATTTGGTTAATTGGATCCATGCCAGTACAGTTTTTTTTCACCATTTCCATGCCCTGGTCAGTCTGATATGACTGTGAAAGACAGATATCCAGCTGCCATATTGTGAAACTTTTCCTGGAAAATTCAGGAAATTTTCAATGACCACAATACTGTCAGATTGAATGCACTGATAGTTGCTTTCACATTCGTGTTTTCTGCCCTTGACAAAAGCAAATTAAATAGAGGCAATGAAAGCTTTAATTTGACTGCAGAAATCTGCCTTTCTGCTCCCTTGTTGTTCAAAATGGAAGCTGCAGTATATAAGTGATGCCCGGTTCGCACCTCTGCTCCTGATGTAGTGCAGCTCAAAACTGTGCACATCTCCAAAACAGCTCAGTGGACAAACACCTCTGCATTATAGCCACAAGCAAGCTACCAGCAACATGCTGTGCAGCTGTATTAAAGCAGTACACAGAGTTTGCACTAACTGAAGACTATAATGTACCACGGTGTAATGCTCAGCTGAGAAGGCTAGAGACAATAACCACAGAAGAATTGAGAGTCTGAAAACATAAACGCCTCCCTCACCGCCGAAAATAGTGCTCATTCAGCAACTAGGTTCTCTAAACCCTTGTGGTATCCCTTTTCCTTTGGGCCCTTGCACCCCGGGGCCCTATAATCACTTCTGGTGATCCTTGCTCTCAAATAAGTGTCTTACCGTCGCAGACCTTCAAAGCTTGAAAGCATCCATAATGTGACCCTCTGGTCCTACAGGCTGTCTGTCGGGGCAGATTTTCAACCCCGTAATGTATGTATCGGTTAAAGACTACTTACTGCAGGAGGAGTGGTGGAGATGGAACAATTGGTTTTGCTGATATCCTTCTGTGAGCATTAATCTAATGCGAGCGCATTGTGGGAGATGAGCCATGGTGAGCGCATGCATTATCTCCACATCCCCCCTCTCCACAAACTTTAATAGCTTTCAAATCAAATCCCCTTGTGCGACTGGGGGAGAATACAGCGAAACCTGAGAAAACCTTTGAAAGTGAATGACAGCCCTCAGTTTCTGTCTTGACAGGAAATTCTTTTTTCCACCACAGCAGAAGGACTCGGAATGCTATATAAATCTGGCTTAATGCTCCCAGTTGTTTACGATATGAGATTATTTGCATTTTTATGTCATTATTTTTTTTTCTATTTCCTGGAGAATGTTAGGGGGGTGTCACTGAAAACACTAAAACTGTCAGATTGTCTGAGAAGACCTTGTGAAAGAAGGCAAAGAATTTGACTCGTGCCTTCTTTGAGACCGCACTTATACTTTCAAGAGCCCTCTTTGTTGTTGACAGGGTGTCGACCGCTGGTCTCCAACCCTGTTCCCGGGGAGCTACCATCCTGTAGGTTGTTACTCCAATCCTAATTCAGCACACCTGATTTAGCTAATTAGCAGCACATCAAGATCTCTAGCTGAGAAATGAATTTTGCTTTGCTTTGGCTGGAGGGAAAACCATCAGGATGGTACATAAGCATGGACAAGGTTGGAGATCACTGGTGTGGACTGTGTGGTCTTTGAGCGTGCTCTCTTCAGCTGCTCACCGAAATAACCCATCGGGCAGCATATTGATGGTATTATTGACGTTTATAGAAAAAGCTTTTTCACACACTGAACTCCCTCCTCTGCTTCTTTGACAAAAGAAAAAAAAAAAACCTACAGGCTGTCCCCCTGCGTTTGCACTGATGGTCTTATGCGAGACCGCCTGATGTCATATTCACTGACCCAAGTCCTGTTCCAATGTCAAGATCCTCAAGGAGGAAGATACGTAGCTTAAGGAATAAGGAAGGGATCTTACTTCTCCTCAAGGACGCAACCAATGCACTTTAATGCAAAAACCAGCTCGATGGGAAAGGACATCTTGTCATTCGTTACACAAATGCGGACAAGAAGATTAAAACTCAAATTAATTTTTTCGGGTCATCGTATTGCCAAATCTGTTCAAGAATGAAAATAAAGCAAGAAATTTAAATAATAATTGCCAACCACCTCTCAGTTTTTAGCAGTGTATAATTAAAATCGGTCCTTTGAGTTAGACAAGTTTACCCATGTATAGTAGTAAAGGCTAGCGAGATTTTTATTGATATAAAAGTCATCATAAATTATTCAGCCTAACGTGAGCTGTGAATGAGCTGTGAATGAAAGAGACGTTGCACCTAGCAGATGGAGACTGCTGGGATAGCCTTTCTGCAGCCTTTTTCGCACGTCGCAAGCGACCATCATTTCTCAAAGTATTGAACAGCGTTTCCGTATACGTCTGATCCTGGAACCGCACTCTCCCGGGGACTCCGACAAGAACGTTCTTCAGTAGTTGTGGACTTTGCAACTTTGACGTTGAGAAACGCCCACATAGTGGCTTCAGGAACTTTATTAATAATCTGAAGAATAACACAAAACGCCTGAGAGATTTGAACAAATTTGTTTCAGTCTTCATCACTACTGTATCAGGAAATTGCATTTGACCAAATGCAGAAAAACTGAGGGAAGCTTCAAATAGACAGGGCCTGGGTGACCCTCGCCCTGAACGGGACATTGGAGTGTGTCCCAGAGACAACCAATGCAGTTTGGACCCTGTCATTGAGCACAGTCTGGCAGGCCAGCCCCCCCCCACACATTACTGCTCTTGGCCACAAAGGTGAATATTCATGAGGGTCTTCACCTCCCACAGCCAATGGCAGCCCCCCTCCTGAGCGGTCGGCCTCCTGCTCGGCTGTCCACACTCATGTTGACAGGCTGACCTTCCTGAGGACGGCTCGCTTCCCCGTCCTGACGGTAGCGCTTTCTACCACCCCTGTCGCCGCCCGTCAGGATCTTTCAGGGCAGCGACGTGGGCCAAGCTCCTGTCCAGCCCCCTAGCGCGGCCTGTTAGCGACTGAAGCTAGGCCTGCCTGCTCGCTCTAACCAGACTCAGGAGCCCACCCCCCCACCACCACCAACTCCCTAGAGTGACGCCTTCTGTTAAGAAATGCTCTGTTTGCTCTTTGTTTCCCTCTTTCTGCCAAGCCAAAGCCCTCCTTTCCTCACCCTTTTGGAGAGGCGCCCGATCTGGTCTTCATGAGCTTAATTAATGTGCGGCAGGGAAGGCGAACGGCAACCTTCACCTGGAGACAGAGCCGTCCTCGCAGTCTGTTGGGCTCAGATGCTCCCCAGCCCGAGCTGCTGTATTATTTATCATCCTCTGTATTATTCATGGAAATTTAGTTGCGCTTGAGTCAATAGAAGAATATGACAAGCACTATTATAAGCAAGGCTGAGCTCAGTTTAAGAAAATCCTGATGAATAATACACCAGGCAGGAATTAATCTGTTTAAGTAAACGTCTATATGATTCACTCCAAAAGCTCTCTCCGGGTGGTGGATGAATAAGCGGGTTACAATGATGAAGTCTTGAATTCGGCTCCTGCTCTGCAGATGAAGAATAACACAAAACAAACCAACACCGCTTATATCATCTGTCTAAATTCATTTATTTTTTGATCAGATGCAACTGCTGGTGGATCCTGTGGCCTTAATCAATATGGCTTTGCTGGTCGTTGTTCGTATATTTTTTGTTTCAGACACATCTATCGTTGTGTCTTTTAATCCTGTGACACTCAGATTGAAATTTTATACATGCTTTGGGAACTTATGCATAATGTAATAGCTGTCTTTTTATTGCAGGTAAAATTAATTCTTAACCATAGTCCTTCAGGCTTTGAATGCAAAAACAGAGGTTCAACAGAAAATGCTATGGAAGCCATTAGAAAGATTACTTATCAATACAATAACTGTCAGAGACCATAGACCTCTCACATGATGGATCGTTTATTGAAGCTTTGGGGCAGAATTTGGCAATGGACATAGTGTTATGGAAAAGATGTCATCCGCCGGCCATCTCATTCTGCCAACCATTCTGATTAATTTATTTGTGCTTTACTTAATTAACTATTCAGCAAAATGTGAAATGCAATTTTTAGTCGTGGTATGTGGAGACTCTCACTGAGGATTAAGCCCCAGCTCTGAACAATGAAGTCTTGTTTCAGTGACCTCCTGAAAAAATCTCTGATCTGACCTCAAACTTTCAAACGGCAACAGTTGGGGGCAGAGGGGTGGTAGAAATTCTTTGGTCGAATTAAACTATTCATCGAAACGAAAATGATGCCCGACTCTATTGTAATCTACTGTAATGTGCAAAGAGGATGTATAAATCCAAGTAAACTTTCCCTGACCCAACCACAAAGCCCACCCCCAGCCCCAAGGCACCATCGTGAAAATTTCCACCGGAAAATGGCAACTCTGATCTTTCTTGAATTAAACTGATTACACTTTTACTCAAATGACGTGACATAAAACTCTTTGACGGGCTTGACCTCCCTCAAGTAATTCTCTTTGAGAGCAGCATTGAAGGGCTGTGTCATCACATCTTCCTTATTGTTGTTTTTTTGGTGTATAACTGATCTATCTTTGCTGATTTATGCTCACACCTTTGGATTGATTTATTCTGTGGTTGCAGCGCATTTTCTCCGACAATGCACTTGCAGTCTTATGTGCCTGTGGCCTTATGAGGAAAAGGCTCTCGGCTGCATCCTGATTAAAAGCTTATCTGTGATAAGACGCGTCAGATGCGTAATCAAAGTGCGAGGGTTATACATCCGCAATACCTGGACCCCATAGTAGAATGCTAATCATATTCCCTCACTTCCTCTCAAAGTGCAGTGACAGACAGACACATTAAGAATGCAGTGGGCCTTTGTTCCGTAGTGTAATTGGATCAGGAGTGCTGCATGTGTCGCATTACTTTGGTTACGCATGGAGAAATTGCCTGCTTAATTGGCGCAATTTTTTCATGCCTGAATACGCATTCAATATACAGTACATACTCTCACTTGGCATAATTAAAAGATTTCTTTCCCAAACCTACCAGAATGGCAGGTTTAATTTAAGGACCAACATACTGTGTTAGAGACAAACCATTTCAGCACAGTTACAAGGCACAGTGACTGGCACATGATAGTTTTCGAGCATTCTTGGTGCCATGCATTGTCAAAAAAGGTGAAGCCCACCTGGCAGGCGAAAACCTGAAATGTAGAATACACGGTGACTGTATATCGTCTTTTGTCGGCAGAAGGTAAAATATTTGGAAGTTGCCTTCCTCTAAACTTGACCTGTGACATATTTAGACATTTTTAACATAATCAATATTTCATTTCTACAAAAATACCAATCTGGAACAAATCTTTGTGATGTGATTATTTCCCTTAAAGTAAAAAATGGGGCAAAGATATTTCAGGCAGGCACCTCGAGCCCTCGTTATCAGGAACACTCTCATACCTATCTGCCACTGCTGCGCCCCTCAGGAAGACAGGCAATTTAAGCTGCTCTTCTTGCCTGCTGCAACACTGCATCACACTCTGCTACTGCTAATTAATGTTAGTTGCTGCTGTGTCACTTTTGCCTGCTGCTTGCTGAACATCTCACCTCCAGCTCAGTATCTACCTCAGGGCACTGAATATTTTCCCGGGGGGGGGGGGGGGGGGGGGGGATGGAGATATCCTGCCATACCCAGCTCTATTCTCCTCAGACTCTGGCCACAGATATGTCAGGATCAGGGCTGAACTATCATTATATCTGTTTGAAAACCGTATTTACTTGTTAGTTGACTTACTGAAACCAAATAGGTCCTAAGGTTTAGCGGCAGGGACATAATGTTGCATTACGTGCTAACAAAAAACGCTGCATGACTCACAAAAGTTCCAGCTTAATGTCACTTGGGTCATGGCAGTTTCTCACCTAAAATACACAACTCTTATACAACAAAAACTTAAATAGTGTAAGTGCATTGTATGTGGAGTTGTTTAAGGACAGCAGAAAGCTATACAGGGCTGTGAAGGTGTTAACTATTATGAGAATTCAGATGGAGCTAAAATGAATGTTCTATTGCTGGCCTTTGTTCAATTCCTCCTTGACATGCAAATACTTCCTCACAGGGCAGAATGTAATTCAGAAGGATCCATCTGTTACAGAAATACTGTTTTTTCTTTCTCACCAGTTCAGTGTCGGCGAGGGATATGAATGAATTGAATCATCACTCATTACTGTTCGCTTTGTATTTGCGGCAGATACTATTTGAAAGGCCTCAGTCATAACTTGGTCCTAAAGGTGGTGCAACACCATGCAGAGGAGAGTAAAATCATAGCGAGAGATAGGTGTGAGGTTTCGCCTGAACTGTAAGAATGATAAAGCGTTCAGTAAAGAGCTCATCTCCAAAGTGTTTGTAAACACCATCTGTTTTCATGCAATCTTTTTTTTCCGACTTTGCTCTTAAGCGAAACCAAAACTGAAGCTCATTGAGAGGGGGGTAAAGCAGATTGCTCAGGATGGCTGTGCAGTGATTTTTAACTCTATGCAGTATGAGAAATTTGAGGTATTGATTTCCGCATTTTCATAAATGCATATAGGCACTTAGGCAGTTATGAACAGCTTCATAATCAAACAAGTGCAACTCCGAGATCGCAAGGCTAAGCAATCCCCCATTAGTCAATATCTCTACAAAAGATTCTTTGTATTTTTGCTCCATTTATGTAGCAGGAACCATTATCAGTTAATACTCTCCCTAATCTAAACCATCTCATGCAATTATTCAGTGGTGTTTGGAAGTATCCACCCCTATTGGTGACTTTACCATTGCAACATAGTATGGGCTCTAAATTCGTTGACCAGGGGCAGGCGCGGCGAATGGGGGGAGCCCTGGCCCAAAGGGGGTGTATCCAGGCATATTTTGCAATTTTGTGCCCGGCGCAAGTAATCCTCCGTCCTGCCTCTGTCCCTCCTGCTGGCGCAAGTGGCAAAGAGGGAGGAAAGAAGGTGCGAGTGGGTTTAACACAGCCGAGTTAAATCTTCACCAATCAAATTAACTCCTCTCCTGACCTTTAAAATGTTGGAATAAAGAAGCCTCTGTCCTATATCTGCATTAAATGTTGCATTTTACTTTGCTGCCTCAGGCATGTTTTCTGCACCGCTTACGTCTATATTAAGCATTACGAATATGAGTTAGCTGGCTAGCAAGGGCATTCGTGAATTATTACCACTAGCGAACTTGAATGGAATTTCAAAACGAAACTACGTCAGATCATTCAAACTTATGAAGTTTGAATGAAATACGACGGTTGTTCATTTATTCCTTCTGCCTGCATCTTCTGCCTGCAATACGAGATCATAGCTATCAGGCTGTATTCCTTTCCCCCACTAAGAATGATAAAACCTAAGTGACAATAATAGTAGTATTAAGCCGCTTGCACACTGGCCGCAAAACGAATTTTTCGCACAAAAGATTACATTCAAAGTCAATGCAAAGACGCAAATACACGCAATGCAAAGTGTATTTGTGTCTTTGCATTGACTTTGAATGTAATCAGTCGTGCAAAAAATTCGTTTCGCGTCCAGTGTGCAAGCAGCTTCACTGAGCATAGAACGCAAGCATTATCTGCCTGATGCCGAGGAAGTTTGTGGTTGGCTGAGACAGATGTGAAGTCGTTAGCTTGCATCACAGATTCAGTTGCGTTGATTGATTGCGTTGAAACCAGGTCGAGTTTCCATTACGAGTGCCAGCTGCCTTTGATCTGACATCAGGACAATCAATATAGATACTATAATTTATGTCCTGATTCAGATAGTTACGTTAAATAGTAGTTGCTGTAATTATTTATTGCATTGAAATGTGCCTGTGAGGTTTCGGTGATGTGTGCGCACTGTGCTCCGGTCAGCCAAATTACCACTGCGCAGAAAGTAAGCCAGGTTGGAGCTGGCAAGCTTTCTGCGCAATTTCAGCATAGACTTTTGGTACGAAATTGTCGCTGCGTCTTGATGAATATGTGACACATCCCCCTACTACGTCGCCACACCTATCTCGGCGCACGTCCGTCTACCAAATTGCCAAAGTGGCTGTGCACGTTGTTGCACTGCACAAAATTACCATTGCGCGGGCTGCACCAGATGAAATTACCACTGCGTCGGCTGCGCCACGCTATGCCACACTGCGCCATCCTGCGTTGTGCCAAGAAATTAGAACCCTATGTGTCAGCCCCCCAATTTTGCATCAGTTCAGTCTCTTAATCCAGAAAGATGTTCAGATAGAGATCAGTTTGCGATAGTTTCTTCACATCATTGAGGTAATGCCCCAAATTTGTCACTTTTTAAATCCTTATTTGTAAAGATTTGGCAAAAATCAGATCAGGATCACTTCCAAATTCTAATCAGCTCGCCGAGATCTACCACTGATAAAATCTGTCGGTTAATTTTTGCATAATGCTACTAATTAACCTTCTACCAAACAAACGCAACTGATCACATACAGCACCCTCCATAATTATTGGCACCCCTGGTTAAGATGTGTTCTTTAGCTTCTAATAAATTCAGTTTTTTTCGACAAAATAATATAGGACGACAATGTAAAAAGAGGGAAATCCTACCTTTAATTCAAGTTCATTTATTCAGTGGGAAAAAAAATCCCACATTAAGAAATTATTCTTTTACATGAAATCATATGTGCCACAATTATTAGCACCCCTGATGTTAATACTTTGTACGATCCCCTTTTGCCAACGAAACAGCAACTAATCTTCTCCTATAATGTTTCACAACATGGGGGAATACAGAAAGAGGGATCTTTGACCATTCCTCTTCGCACAATCTCTCTAAATCATCCAGCGACCTGGGTCCTCTCCTCCGCACTCTCCTCTTCAGCTCACTCCACAGGTTTTCAATGGGGTTGAGGTCTGGGGACTGAGATGGCCATGAGAGGAGCTTGATTCTGTGTCTGGTGAACCATTTCTGTTTAGATTTGGCTACATGTTTAGGGTCATTATCTTGCTGAAAGACCCAGTGATGACTCATTTTCAGCTTTTGAGCAGAGGCAACCAGATTTTGATTTAAAATGTCCTAGTATTTCAAAGCCATCATGTTGCCATGCACCCTAACAAGGTTCCCAGGGCCTCTGGAAGAGAAACAGGCCCACTGCGTCACCGATCCTCGCCCATACTTCACAGTGGGCATGAGGTGCTTTTCTGCATACTCATCTTTTGTGTTCCGCCAGACCCACTTAGAGCTTTTTGGCAACAAACACTCTATCTTGGTCTCATCTGACCAAAGCACACGGTCCCAGTTGAAGTCCCAGTACCACTTAACGTACTCCAGATGTTTGTGTTTATGATTGTGAGTGAGAAAAGGTTTTTTCTGTGCATGCCTCCCAAACAGCTTGTTGGCATGTAGATAGCGCCTGATGGTTGTTTTGGAGACTTTGTGACCCCAAGATGCTACCATTTGTTGCAATTCTTTAACAGTGAGCTTTGGAGAACTTTTTATTTCTCTTACCATCCTCCTCACTGTGCGTGGTGATAAAATAACCTTGCGTCCTCGTCCAGGCTTATTTACCTCTGTTCCAGTTGTTTTAAACTTCTTAATGATTCCTCTGACAGTAGATATGGGCAGGTGCAGGCGAGTGGCTATTTTATTGTAGCCATTGCCTGACTTGTGAAGGTTGACACACATCTGCCTTACTTGAATGGTGTGTTCCTTTGTCTTTCCCATGTTGAAGAGTGGATAAGAGAAATTACCTCTGTGTCACATCATATTTATACCCCAGGGAAACAGGAAGCGATGAATTACTAATTAAATGTTCCTAGATACTCTGATCAACTTTGTAAACTACTGTAGAAATGACAGAAATACTTCAATTACATTTAATTCCTTGGAATTGTTAGGGGTGATAATAATTGTGAAACAGGTGATTTTATGAAAATAATTATATCTTAGTCAGGGATTTTTTTCCCCTTAAAATTCACTTGAGTTGAAGGTTACATTTTGCTACAATTTTCAGTGTGAGAGTATGCTTCTGCAATAAAAATTGAATTTATTTTAAGGCTTTTAACACATCGTAACCATGGGTGCCAATAATTATGGAGGGCGCTGTATCTTCCCTAGTGGAAGTAAATATCTTTTCATTCAAATAATTGTGAAAAGATGATTTATGTTGTTTAAGAATTGTATCAAACACAGTACATTTAATGTAAAAAGTATAATAATATAAGAATGATATATATTCTACAGTGATGTAAATGTCTACATTTTCTCATTACTTTCCATGAATCACAAGCTGTTGTATGAAAATCTTCATGAGCGAAAATAAGCGCATTTACAAAACAACATTGAATCCATGGAGTTGGATGGCGGTGCTAATGATGATTATTCCACAATTTTTACTGTGGTGTATCTTCCACATAAGACCTGCATTGTAGGTCTCAAAAAAGACTTGAAACTGCTTGACTGTTGTTGTGCAATAAGTCATCTCAAGGAGTTTCTGTACCCGTGTTACCTTTTTAAGATTTGATTTTGAAGTGCCTTTCTCCATTCTTCACCAAAAGTGAAGGTGTCTCCTTTCTCTCTCTGCTCAAGGCTAGTCTCTTGGCAACAGGTCTGTAACTATGCACAGGCACGCACCCAATTACCACATAGGACATTTAATCAGTGTCCCTTCAACATCAAGTCTAAACTGTCATCGGCTAAATTAATGCGTGCTTTTACTTCTCATAAGAATCAAAGGACACCATCCAGTCTGAGAAATGATAACCTCAATACCAAATGTCTAACAAATATAATGCTTTTTGATTAAAGTTAACTGGAAAAACAGCATAATTTAAAAACTAAATGTGTTCAACATGCCTAATTACTGACACATTTACAGTAATAATTTTGCACTTACACTGAAGAGGAATATTACTCACAAAACGCGTCTTGTGGGTGAATGAGTGGCTCTTTGTCTGTTATCGCATGCTAATCAAGCTGATTGTGATGAGTTTAGCTCTCCTTGGCAGTCAGCTTTAACTTTAAATGCCATGATGATAATTTTGTATTTGAAACATCAGAGGTCAGGAGGCAATTGAAGTGTGAATTGTTTTATGATTGTAGGGCTTAATTGTAAGTCTTCAAGATGTCAATGATGAAAGACTGAGAGAAATAAAAAAAAACAAATGTTCCTCCTTAGACCCTGTCATCTGTTCTTTAACTGTATGTGCCATCTCAAGATCCAGGGGGGTCCGCTGGAGTCATTAAAATGATAATAAATATTGCCAAATGATGCCAGGTAGTCTTGATAATAAAAAAAATGTGAGGCCTTGAAGCATTACCATTGTGCCTAATAGGGCAATGAAAAAAAGCAGATGAAGGCAACACACACATCATCATCAAATTTTCCTCTCACAGTAATTGTGAGTTGCCTGAAACCCAATCTGATCCAAAATTGTGAAGTTTTCATAAATTTCCTCATCATTGGGGGGGGTTAACACAATTCATTCCCCAGCTGATGCTTTTTCAATGACTAGAAAGACGGCAATTTCTCCCTCCTAATTTAACAAGTAGGGCAAGAGAGGTTGGCTGTTTATTGCAGTTCCCTCTGTGTCAAAATCTCAAATTACCGCATTAGCATGAGCATCAAATGCACAAGACAATACAGTAAATGTCTGTTTTGGCTTCAAGGTGAACCAGCCCGCTGTCAGTTCATCAAGGCTCCAAAATGAAAGTACTCGTGCTTTCATTTTTGTCAAATGAAAAGGCCCTTGAAAATGCCCATCCATGCCAAGATAAAAAGGAGGCTTGCTGTGTAATGAAGAGACAAGGTCATAGTATCCTGACCTTCAGTCAGTCGGTTGCTATTCTCCATCTGTAGGCCTGCTGAGCCAGTTTTATGTAATTAAACACAAGGAGCTGCACTGCAAAAAGTGTCTGTCTTAACAAGCCATATAAGACCTAACTTCCCAGTTTTTCCTCTCTCAAGGTTGAAGAAAATATGTGCTTGTTTTAAGTAACCATGTGCTTGACAAGTGAAAATGTCTTATCCCATTGACAAATTTAGAAATAAATCAAAATGATCTCACCCCATTGGGAAATTTTTTGTCTTACTGAGAAAAAAAGGTAAGAGAAATAAGTGCGTTAAGTCTTAAAACAAGATTAAAGTGCTTTGTAAGGAGGACTTATTTTTCAGTTTTTTGCAGTGCGCAACCATCCTCTCAAGGGTAGTCGCGTGATTTAAACCAGAAATTATATTTCCATAAACATGGCATTCTGAGATCAGTTCATGGGCTCAGTTTATCATTAACTATCTGTAAGCCAGTGTCATCATCATCACTCCAGTTGGTGAATGCCTGAATTTAATTCAGAAGTTGGGTATACAGGGACATGTACGCGCGTACAAGGATGGTTATTTTGTGATTCACTGGAAAGCACATGAATTACTCTTATGCTTTTAAACATTTTGTGACACTTGTGACCATCTTGAAGTTTTGACATTATCCCTTATTAAAATATTGAGTATGCATCAGCTATCCTCTTAGAGAGCTTTCTGTACTTAGCAACTAGTGCAAGGTCAGATATTAATTGGTTTGTAATAGTTTCACAATCCCATTTCTGGAAAAATTAGGCACTTCATGAAAAATACAAAGGAAGAATGCTGTGATGTTTAAATCATCCTTGACCATTTAACCAAACTTAATAAAATGAAATGTCATGTTTTTCCATACAGTGCGTCTTGGAAATAAATGTTCAATCAGAATTTTTACACCCTTAAATATTGGGACAGGGGTGTGCTGACCTCTGTGTTGCATCATCTTTCCTTTTAACAGCTCTCCATGTGATATTTTTGGGGACTGGGAAGACCAGTTATTCCAGTTTTGATAGATTTTTTTTCTTTATTCCTCAGTGATAAATCTCTTCAGCTGCTCAGACATCTTGGGTCTTCATTGTCATATTGCACTTCTTTAAGGACTGGGAGACAAATCTGTTCTGCAGGTAGGCCAGTCTAGCGGACACACTCCGAGTGGCTTGCCATTTTATTTGTTGAAATAAGAAAGGGTGTGTCTGAAAAGATGTATAGAAGACCATATACAGCATGCTGCTCCAAAATGCATAAATGTCCTTCAGCCTTAATGGTACCTAGACGGGCCAAGCCAAAAATAGCAAAATATTTCACTTTTATTGGTCTTGACAACAAATCATTGGCCAAAAAATTAGCAAGACTTAAATCACTGCTCTCCTGAGAATTTCTATGTCACAATTTGCCATTTAACCTTTTTGCAGTGAACTTTTTGAGACAAAGCTGGACACTGCTGCTTGAAGCTAGGGTTGTTTCCTGTCAATAAATAAGTGAATAACTGCTTTAAAGTTCAAGAGAGTATTGTAGAAAGGCTTGCTTCCCAGAGGTAAAAAGTTGGATGATCAGATGTTACTTTTTTTTCCATACAAAGTTGTCCATAAATTCACTCACTTAAATATTTTAAAGTGAAATTTTGTCAAAAAATTTCCACAAGTAGCAATAAATCTTAACCCATTGAGACTAACGAGTGACCAAAATTTTTGGAAAAAATTTAACTGGTAGCATTTTTACTGGGGATTATTCTCTCAATATTATGCCCTGTAGGTAGTCATTTAGTTGTTTTTACGTCGTTCAAAAGTTTTTGGATTGTTCAATACCACAGTTTTTTGCCAAGTAGTGAGCCTCGACCACTTATTCCTTGTGATCAACTGGGCTGTTTGAGGATGCACCTTTTATTCGTGTGTGTCACCTATTCAACACCTGTGCATTTTGTAGCATGCCAATGCTTTTGAATCTTACATTGTCCCCGTTCGAACTTTTTTGGAATGTGTTGCTGCAGGCATGAAATTCAGAATAAGTGTGGATTTAAAAAAAAAAAAAGCAGTAAAGGTGATAAAGTATAACAGAATATTTTGTGCTGTTCTCAATTTTATACAGGTCAAATATGATTTACAAATCACTACCTTGTTTCTTTATGTACATATTCCATATCAATAATTTTTTATTTTTTTGGAAATAGGGCTGTATTTCAGAGAAAGGTATACTGGCAGGAATGTTTCAATATTTCTACAATCTATTTCATTTTAAATATACAGATATTTCTAGACTTACAGAAAGCCTGTGGTTGTCTTGGCTGAGTCATAGAACGTACTCTTTGTTCATAAATCTGATAATGATAAATTTTTTGCCTGAACGACTCAACCCGAAGCCATATTGCAGAGTTCATGGAGTTCCATTGTAGTTATCCAAGCATGAAACTATTAATCTTTGGCATTCCTGTTCAATATAGTGGTAATAAAACACTGTTAATTGTACAAGTTCTACTGTACTGCAATATCACAGCGATTAATCAATGAACAATGATTAACACATGCAACGCAACTTGAGTACCTACTTTGCATCAAAATGCAATCACTCCAACAAATAAGTCTGAATCAGAGGCACAGTAAGGGGTTACAGCAGACCGCAAACTCATCAAAGTAGAGTTAAACAGACCAAACAGTGCTTTGCAGGACCACATTTTGTAACAGAGGCTGGTTCAATTACAGTTACTTCATAGTATGATTGTTTCTAGATACAATATCGTTTTCTTGCCGAGGACTATTAACTTAAAAAAAGAAACAAACTATTTTTTTTTCTCAGAGCTACTGCACAGCAGAGAGCTGACACACTTTTTTCTCTTTCAAGTTATTCATGTGAGCAAACTGGAATATTGGGAACAAGGCATAGCGTATAAATATTAATATCTCTCCATGTCATGGGAGATGCACGGCGGTGCGTTCATATCACTCCAGTGGAGAAGCAATGCCGGCTTTGTGTTATCGAAGACTCCTACAGGTCTTTGCGTCTGTCTGTCAGTCAGATTAAAGCAATAAGGCTGGGTATTGCGAAACGAGACACAGAGACACGGAGGGCTAACCTGGGAGGTCTTCAATCACAACTCTGTTTCCCTCAGGAAAACTTTTTGTGGAGGAGGGGGGTTAAGTTGAGATTTGCTATCTTTCTGCTTCCTGTAAAATGCTGTATGCTCTATGGTGAGCAAATATCTGCCCCAGATTGCTCAAGTTCCCTCTCTCTTCTCTTTCCTGGTAAATTATTGAGGGGAATGTTCAAAAATCTGTTTTCTTCATCTCTGATCATTTATAAATAGCTATAACATCATCCTTTGAAATACAGCCGGTTTGCTTTCTGCGAGGATAATGTCAGCCTGGCATAGATTTTCCAACTGTGGACAGTTGCACTCGTATCTCTTAACACAAGAACGGGCTCGGTGAGCCTGCTAATGCATTGCTGTCATGCTATACAGAAAAGGGAGACAATTATCCTTCCATAGGCTTTGTCACCTGAATTATGAACAGGGAGAAAGTGAGCTGGACACCCTGTTCTCGCATGGCGTCTATTGGGAGATTATGTGGTCAAAGGTTTATTTCTTTACCCCAAGTAAAAAAGTGATATAATTTACTGATATCACTCATAATAGCAGCTTGGCAAAATGCAAAGCCCTGATCCAAATACATACAGACATAACTTGTTGTTGGACACAGAGGAATACATTCTAAAAGCGAGCCACGGAGAGCGAGGTAATACACCTTGTCGATGACATGCAGCTAAAAATTTACCAATCATCACTGCAATCAGTAGGAGTCCTCTTCATATCAGCACTGACCCACAGAACAAAAATGTATAGAATTCAACAAAAATTGTGGTCCATAGAGTGAGAACAATAAGTTGTGGACTGTCTGACAAATGGACCAACAGACAGAACGAGTGATTGCAATATACGCATGAAAACCTACTTCCTGAATAACATCCTCTTATCTGATTAGCTAATAATGGTGCTAATTTGTTCTAAAAAGAGAGGAGAGGCTATGGGCAGTCACCATTTTGCTTTGCATGGCCAGGATGTATGAAATGTACATTCACTGCTTTCTCAGAACAGTGAAAAGGCGTTAACTTGGATGGAGCTGGCAGTTGAGAGGCACATTTAGCCGAACCCCATGATAGGATTTTATTTGTGTCAAAGTTTCCTGCGTTTGCTCCAGGAGTATGTGGCGCTGACTCTGTAAATGAAAATTTTCTTTTTAACTTTTTTAAATACGGCAAGGCTGTCGGACTCTGGGCTGCATCCTACAAAACGCAATTTGCTTTTCTTCATTACTCAGAGAGAAGGATCACTGCCACTTCAATAAGAGAATGATTCAGCCTGTTCTCTGGGCCAGCCGTCTCTCCCTTTCCCCGGCGGATAAATATTGACAGAATTGGAAGAAGCAGATGGCTGGGGCTGCAGCCAGGAGAGTGTTGTCTGGACCAGGTGCCCAGCGGACCGGAGTCCTACATCAGAACGACTCATAAACGTCGACTGCTGCCAAAGGCCCACAATGCAGTACAGACAGGAGGATGCCCTGCTGACACGCTACAGCTGCCATTCCAGCAACCAAATCCTCCTCTTCCTCCCACTCTTCCTCTGTCTTCAAACACCTGCCCATGAGGAACCTCACCCTGCAGTGTGATCAGAGCCCTCTGTGTGCAGTGTTGCCTTTCCAGCAGCCCAGATTAGCCAAATGATTTTGATTTGATTAGGTTAATTTTTGCTGCCAAGTTTGGGCTACAGTCAGCAATGGGACTGCTATCAAACTCTGTTTTTTCGGTTCACCTTGCAAAACCGCTGGTGTTTGTTTGTCTGTAACATTTCACTTTGGAAGGGCAGCGTTAAATGCGCCCATGGACTCAATGCATCGCACTGCATGGGTGTAAAATTGAACACTGAAATGTCAGGGCAGACAAATCACCTCGGGGCTCACTTTAAAAGCCCACGATGCATTTTAAGATGCATGATGCGTTCATTGCTGAATGTAATATAGAAATCATAAAGCAGATGTGCCCGTGGAGCCCATTTCCCCCATATTAAATTAAACTTCTGCTTCTGGGGTTTGACCCTCTTTTCTAATGGATGCCAGAACAATTAGACTCATTATACCTAATCGCTCCAGGCTCCTATTGAACAACTGAGGCAAACAACATCACTGTAATTATTTTCTCAGGTCACTGAAACGCTGGGATGTGCCAATGGCTGGCAGTGTTGATGTAATCACGCAGCATAATGCAACGCCACATAACATAATATAACAGAATGAAACATAACATAATAAAATTAATTTTAATGTAATATGACGTAACTGTGCAGGGAAAAAGGCCATTAAGCCCATCTAGGCTCACTGGATTCCGATTATCTTGCCAGAGCCTTATGATATTTAAACACTAGATTGTATCTAGCGCTGTATCATGCCTGGTCTTATGAACTCCTGCAGTTTCTGCCTCCATGACATGACCTGGCAACAATCAGGAATTAATTCGCCCAAAGTAATTTCTGATTATTTATTTGTGGTATTTCGTATGGGCATTGACACATTACTTTTTCCTGTAAGTTACTATTATGGGCTGTCAGTTTGCCATGATGTACCTGTATTGAAACATGCTTATCCCTTTGTTTGTGTTTCCACAGTCCTTCTTCCCTTGCTGATTGAAAGGTGCACTTATTCTGATATCACTCCATAAAAAAGCTTGGTGACAGATACAGTGCTGTCACTAATCAATATGGCCATAACTTTTCAATGCATTACTGGATAGGAATAGAGCCTTAAAAACATTGAAACCTTCTGAATAGCATACTGGAGAACATTTCACGACCGGATCATTCACAATACTGCATTCATAATCCACAATCCAATATTAGTAATTTGCATTTGTCAGTGTAGCCTTTGCGAATGTCAAGTTGCCCTGTTAGAATGCTGGAAGTGTCCTTCAAACACAGAACAGAAAATGAAAAGCACAGTGGGCTGACAGACAATAAGTATGTTATTCCCTTCCCTTAATCCTTTACAATACTGAATTGATAGCTAATGTGAAATGAAGTGAATTTACTTTAGCTTTATAATTTTAATATGAATGAAATTGGATTAGCCTAAATAACACCTATTTTTAGCCAGAGGACCGGATATTAAAATCTGTACTGCCTGGCTTTTCAATAATAAATAATAGTTTGTTCTGTGGACATGAAAATATCATCATAATATGAAAACATTTTACATAAAGTACTGTTTATACCCACACAGCACACACATTAATTCATTGGACAGCAACACATTTTTTGTTGTTACTGTATTTTGGTTTTGTTGTCTGAGTCAATTACCAGATCTGCATCTGTACTCAAGGCATAATTCCCTCAAAAAGGGCAGGAACTGAAGATTCAAAATAAGCTAATGTTGTTCATGAAATGGTAAAATGTCTTAATGTCAACATCTGATATGTGGTCTATGTTCTATTGTGAATAAAATGTGGGTTGATGAGAGTTGCAAATTGCATTCTGTTTTTATTCACATTTTCCACAACGTCTTGACTTTATTGGAATTGTGGTTTGTAAAACCACCAGCCTCATTGTGTTGGTCCCCCTCATGCCATAGTCAAACTTCCACATGAATTCTCAGACTCAGGGTTTCTCAGCAGAACATTTCCCACAGCATCAAACTCCCTCCGCTAAATTGTCTTCTTCCCTTAGTACATCCTGTTGTCATCTCTTCCCCAGGTATATGGTGCCCATATACTCAGCTGATCCTCATCATGTAGAGGAAAATCAGGCTCAGTGGACCACGTGACCTTCTTCACCTGCTCCAAGGTCCAGGTCCCCTGTTCATGTGCCCTTTGTAGGTGCTTTTGACAGTGAGCTGGGGTTAGAATGGGCACTCTGACTGTTCTGCAGTTACTGTGTGCTTTATGCAGCAGGGTGTGATGTACTGTGTGTTGTGACAAATGCCCCGAGTAAGTTTTATTAAAATTCTCTGCCTCTTCTGGTACAGTTGCCCTTCTGTCGGTTTGGACCAGACAGAATAGCCTTTGATGCCATTTTGATGCCCTTGTGCATTGCTGTATCTGGGCAGCCAGCACTCTGTTTCCGGGTTATGGTTAGTACTTCCACAGACCACTATCCGTAGGCATTCACTGGAGATGCTCTGACCCACTCATCTGGCCATAACAATTTGGCCCTAGTCAAAGTGGCTCAGGATAAATTTCTCCCTCATCCATCACATCAACTTGAGATTTGACTACTTTGTCAAAAGTTTGTCTGCAGGCCTTAACATGTGCCCTTGTCAATGCTACTCGCTTAACCTGTGAGTGGTTTTAATGTTTCGGCTCACCGATGTGTGCATGCAAGCGTGTGAGTGTGTGTGTGTCTACATGTATATGTGCAGTAGACTAGATTAAAAGATGGACACAGCACCGAGTCTGAAAAGTGAAACCAATTTGGAAATCTCTTAAAATTGCGTTCTATTTACTGGCCACCAGATGGTGACGTCAGTGGCTGCAGAAAGAAGTTCAACGCTATAGGAGTCCATGAGAAAATGACTCTACTCTCCCATGTACAACAATGATTTTATACCCCCGATGAAGTGTCGAGGGTATATAGTTATGTACCAAAATTTGTGTATGTCCGTATGTCCGTCCGTCATTCCGTCCGATCGATAACTCGAATATTATTCATTGGATTCTTTTGAAATTTGTCACACATATTCTCTACCACAGGGAGAAGTGCAGTGCAAAGTGTCGGCCATCTGGGATAATTTTTCAGAAAAATATTGCCGTTTTCCTGTTTTTGGACTTAGAAATTTTCAAGTGGGTTCAATGTCAGCTTGTCTGATCGATATCGCAAATATTATACATTGGATTCTTTTCAAATGTGGCACGCATATTCTGTACCACAGGGAGAGGTGCATTGCAAAGTGTCGGCCATCTGGGAAGATTTGTCTGATTGATATCTCAAATCTTATTTAATGGATTCTTTTCAAATTTGTCACAGATAGTTTCTTACATATGAAGAGGTGCAAGTGTCATAGATGTGTTGTTATTTTTGTCAAAAATTGATTTTTGGAATGTGATCATTTCTATAACGGAAAAAAGCATAATTGGGGACGTTGGGGGTATTAGTAAGCTCTGCTACTTTTTCACTTGTCCACATTATTTTATGGTGTCTATTGCAAGTTTCAAGTCCCCTTCGATATATCATGATGTTCATTTTTGTAAATTATGGTCCTAAATAGAATAGAATAAAGGATAAAGCTAGATATGCTTTAGGGGCATGGCTATCCTCTGGTCCTCAACAGATACTGTCAGATCCACCCGTAGATCCACCCCTTGCTCCTCTCTGGATCTTCAGGTCACACTCTCGTCCAATAGGAATCACATCCGGTTTCAAAACGAGAAAATGGAGTTGTTCAAATTACCAAAATCAAGGCTTCCTAAATGGTATGCTGAAACCAATGGGTGACGTCACGGTTGATTCGTCCATCTTTTTATACAGTCGATGATATATGCCTCGCATATGTGTGTAAATCTAAACGTTTACTCATATATGTGCTTTTGCCGGCCAATTGCTCATTTTTATTCAAGTGTGGTATCATGAGCAGTAAATCATACTCAGACTCAAATTCATTTTCAAGCCCAAGATCTACATGGTTGGCTCCAAAGACATGCTAATGCTGCATACAGAAGAACGAGCGAAACCAAGTGTAATGGATCATTCACACGTTGACAAAATGAATTATACGCTTCCTCCGTGCTTGAAGAATAGATGGTACGGTTCAACAATTCATACAGCTGGATAACACCGTCATAAATCATGGTTAATAATTGAATTTATATTTTCTGTGATGTTGCTTCTAATTGTGGAGGAGAAAAAACTGAATTCTGGCTACTGCTGATCCCATAGTGACAGTGTAAGAGACCACAGGTCAAGGCATGTACACAAAGCAGTGTTAAAACGCTCAAATTCTATAGCCATATCATGCTCAGTACTGTGGAATCCAGGAATAAATGTGTCATACAACCACAACCGGCATGCACTTCGTTTACCCTCTTGGGTTAACACCACTTGCACTTGAGAACAGAGGCGTTGCAGGCTCAAAACCCTTTGAGCCAACATGCATTTACCTCTTTATCCTCTGAGACACTGTAATCTTTCTCTCCAAGTCTTTTTTTTGAAAAGAAAGGTGAAAATACTGCAATCCTCCCTTTCAGACAAAATTTAAACCCACCGAAAAACTAAGGCACGGGCGCAAACCCACATTAGTGATAGGAACCATTAGATTGCTCTCATTTTCAGGGGCAAAACTTCACTCACATGCGAAAAATACTCGATCATTGTGTTTTTTAATGGGTTGATTTTATAATTGAATATGGATGCATATACTATGTAGAATACTGAAAGAAATTGAAGGAAAAACTGTTCTGGTCAAAGCTTCTGCCTTTGTATGATTAACATTCCTATGAAACCTATGGCTGTTTGCCAGCATATTGGCAAAAAAAACCCCCATAAACCTAGTCACCTTTTTAACGCACTGTAGATGCATTATTATATTGCCATCCAAATAGCAATGAGTTTGAAAGGGGAGGGGCACGTGAATGAGAACGCTTCCATAAAATAATGCATCAGACTCCATCTAGAGTTGAATGGTCAGTTTTACCAGCCTACGCTTGTCTGCGTTTAGCGAGCACCATGCTGTAATTCATCAGACAGTGTCACTTTTTTTTTGTTATTTTGATTCTGTTATTTTTATCCCTCTGTACCTCAGCCTCATTGCCGTTACACCCTTTCAAACTCTTAAATGCTTGAGTACAGAGCCAAAATAAACAAGCATGAAATACTCAGATCCCCTGCCATGGTTTTGGCTCTCTGGCTTGGAAACGACGCAAACCGGAGGGACAGACAGGGGAAAGAATGAAAAGGCACTTCAACATTATAAAATGTATCTACTGTATATGTTAGATTTTGTAAAAAAAATGTTGAATAGTTTGTTCTGGTCTGGAAAAAAGAAGCATGATGGACAGACACATGGGGGGACAGGCTGACGGACGGACAAGCGGAAGGACGCACTTATTTCTATTTGATAAAAAAAAAAAATGTACCACTTTACAATGAATTCCGGTGCTCAGAGTACTTCGGCCAATTAGGGACATGGAAACCAGTGTGAAAACACTATTACGGCATTGATTTTCCTTTGATTAAAAACCTGAAACATCATGAGACACCCTGAGCTCTCTGATAAGGGGTTAAGTCATAACTTTTACTCAAAAGCATAATGCAAACCCAGGCAGGCACAAATGTTTGGCCCGCAGAAGCACCGAGCAAAAATATAATGGCACGTCTCAGCTTATTAAATTCTGACCACCTCGGAGCTCCTCTATGGTGCTATTTTCATTTCATAATTCTTTAAAATCAATAGCACGGGCAAGAGACACAAAGGCCCTCAGTTTTGAATTGATTGAAGGGCTGAGTGGCACAATTAGGCTCAGCCCGTCAAAGCCGTGCAGGCCTGATGACATTTTCCGTTAACGTGGGCGAAATGCTGCGTGCCTCTGAATGAAAGAAGACCTGAAAAGGAGAGAGATGAGCGCTACAGTCCCCGTTCGCTGGCGCAAGGAAACCTCAGGAGTGATGCATTCATGAAGGCAAGTAGGGAAGGAGTGGCCTATCTTCAGAGTGCTTTTCCTTTCACCATGAATAATGGAACATGCCATAAAATGCAAACCTGAAATACTATGAAATGAAAGCTTTTCTTGAGCACATCTCCTTCTCCATAGACTTGATCTCTAGAATTGCTCACAAATCTGTGATTATATTGGTTAACCCTTGAACCCTCTGACTCTTGAGGACGCTTGTTGGCAATAGCATTTGCCAAGTTTCTTTCTTTCTTTTTTTTTTTTTTTGCTTTGCCCATTTTTTTTTCAGCTGGCTAATTTCCTAGCCTACTTTCATCAGTTTCCTTCACCGTGAGTTAAGTCTGATTCCTGAGAGCAGATCTGCATTAAAGTGACTGGCAACTGATTTTGTCTGTGAACTTGAGTTGTAATCTGGTCGTAGTATATTAGCATTAATTAGTTCTGGTTAGCCTTTAGCTGTGATGCAGGATTGCGGAGTGACATACTCGGAAACAAAAACAAAATAAAAATAAATAAATGAATGAATTAGAATCACAAAAAACCCACCAGAATCCCAAATGCATGTAAGTACATAAAAGGACAGGCATTCAATGTGCCCCTACTGAGCTAGATGGAGCCGACAAATAAACTTTCCATGGCTGTTGCAGTGATTCAAAGCACTCACACTCTTCCTGGCTGCAACCTGCTGGTTGGGAAAGTGGGTCTGGTTCCCAGGTTGGCACTTTCTCTGTTCCCTAGAGTAATACACTAAACCTCAAATTTGAGAGTAAAAGTACCCAGGTGTGGAAATGTCTTGTATACACAATAGAGCAGACTGTCAGTTAAATTAAATATAATGAGACATGTTTCTTCCTTTGCATGTTTCAGCATTTCCATATAAATCTGTATTGAGTGCATCTTGTATGTTTCTTCAAACCTAACATTATTACATCTTCATAATGGACAGTGTTTTTTTTTTTTTTTTCTGGTCATATAAGAGATATTCTGAACATACTGCATTGAAGAACTCGCTTCAGATACCTTATTATCACAATAATTTTTCTTTATTTAATGCTTGTACAGTATATACAACCCCAATTCCGAAATGGTTTGGACAAAGTGTAAATTGTGAATAAAATCAATCAAAATGGATTGACTTTCAAATCACACCAGCCAGTATATTATTACTTCACCCCATGGAGTGGGCATGACGTACTGTTTTTAGAGGCTCTGTGTGTGTTTCCACACTTGCCAATATTTGCGTGAATGGGGTGAAGTCTGCCACATCTGATTGCCTTGTTTTCCAAGTTTTCCACAATTTTTTTTATGCAAGCCTTCACAGGTTGGAGAGCCACTGGCCATCTTTACTTCTGAGAGACTCAGCCTCTCTAAGACATCCCTTTTATAGCCAATCATGTTACACACCTGAAGCCAGTTAACTTAATTACTTGCTAAATGTTCTTTCAGCAGATTCTCGTTTTGTATATTAATTGCTTTTTATGCCCTTTTTTTCCTGTGTCTCAACTTTTTTGAATCCTGTTGCAAGAAGAAAATTTGAAATAAGCTCATTTGGTGGATATAAATGTAAAATGTCTCAGTTTCAACATTTGAAATGTTATCTATGTTCTATTGTAAATTACATATTGGCTCATGTGATCTGAAAGTCTGCATTTCGATTTTATTCACAGTTTACACTGTCCCAACTATTTCGGACTTTGGGTTGTATTTATGTTTTGTATCAGAACTTGATATTGATGGTCATAATTTCATATGCTGCTGTAGGTTGTTATGTATTTGGCAGACTGAACAGGACCTATTGGGTATGATACATCGTAAGTTTTGTAGTGAAATGTTGCGCACGGTGTGTTATATCACTTAAACATCATGGTAAATTAAAAAAGTGATGTAGTCTAAATACATTTGCCAGTGCAAAAAATGAACAAATAGACCAAATTGAAAAAAAAAGAAAACAAAGACAAATCTTAAGTATAGCTCCAGCTAAGATAAAATAATTCACTCTAAATTACTGTATGCCAGGTCTTATTTGATGAGAACTTTTTGAGGGGCGATAAATGCATTTATGAGAAGTCTGTGTCTCATTGGCAAGTAAAGTGTGTATATTAGACATGAAAACATGAAACAGATGACATCCACCAAGAATTTATTGCTGTTGGACCAACAGAGCTTTAGTTTAAAGTTTTTAATCCAAATTGTTTCATGTGTAGTTACTGTCACTATGTTCCGCACTAAATGTAGCAAGAAGATAATTTATTTAATTAGCATCACTGCAGTAGCGTAATTGTGAAACATGTTCCTAATGTGTCAATACTCGAAGCCGGTGAACAAACGGACAATTGAAACTGACTCGCTGTGTGTTGCAGATGATGCGACCCTGTAAGGACAGGATCCGCTTGTACCAAATCACTCCCTTGGAATCAGAGATTGAATCTGATGAGAAAGAGTGGAAAGCGGAAAGCAAATGATGAGACTCACTGGTCATATTTGAAATGACAGATCTTGTTCAGAGCTCTGGCTGCTACAATGGCAAAGAGGGAAAACTGCAGCTGAGACTGATCACTGCAAGCATGGTACCTTGTATAGTCCCCGCCCTACCATATATCTTTTGCAACTACAGTACGGTAAAAAAGTATTTACCCCTTCCCGATTTCTTATATTTTTGCATATTTGCCACAATGAAATGTTTCAGATCATCAATCTTAGTTTAATGTTGGATGAATATAACCCAAATAAACATATAATAAGGCTGTACTAAGAGTAAAATTTAATTCAATGAGGAAATAAGCAATCCAACCCTACCTGGCCCTCTGATAATTGATGTTTGGGTTCAATTTCACTGGAAACACCCAGGATCTGTCTGGCAATGTGAAGAAGGCAAAAAGCAGCACATGATGCCGCAATATAAAGAAATTCAAGAACAGATGGGGAGCAAAGACTCCCCAAAAGACGCCTATTAGTCTGCAAAGGGTTACAAAAGCTCTGGGACTCCAGCGAACCATGGTGAGAGCCATCATCTACAAAAAAAAAAAAATTGAAATGGTGGTGAACCTTCCCCAGGAGCGCTCAGCTAACAGAAATTGCTCCAAGACCGCATCAATGACTCATCTACAGAAGAGGTCACAGCAGAGCCTCGACTAACATCTAAAGGATTGCAGGCCTCACTGGCCTCTGTTAAGGTCAGTGTTCACAATTCCATTATAAGGAAAATACTGGGTGAAAATGGCATCTATGGGGGAACTATACTCGGCCAAAATAAAAACTTCACACTCGTTTGGAGGTCGATAAGTTGAACATACAAGAAATGAGGTTTTAAATAATGATTTTATTTAATTCTGTGCTCATTAAAGATGGTGTATCATAAAAATAATGTCTATAATGTAACCAGTTCCACCGGAAATGCTATGGAAATGTCCAAGAGTAAAAATGGTGTAAGTTACAACTTGAATAAGAGCAGTGCGCAGGCGATTATGTATGGTTTGGGCAGTCACACGACCTCTAAACAATTCATTCCTAGTGGACGTTGCAGTGACAAATCGATTATGCTAATGACGTAACTCAATTTGTCAGTCTTCTGCTTTTGACGTCACACGTGGGCTACCAGAATGAGGTCGGTCAGCTGCGGTGCCAGTTTGTTGGAGACGTGTCCGAAGATCATGGATAGTCCGTCGACTGCATCCCACAACCCTTGCAACGTCAGTGACGGACCTTTCCGTATTCAGCATGCCAATGGCACATTCACACTGAATGCTTGACAGCCATGGCATTGAAAATCAACGAATAATTAACTGTAAAAACTTGTTTTTCCAAGATGTCACTCTAACCTGCTAATGTGACCTCAGTTGTACATCTCTCATATGGTCACATGACTAGGAACACGAGAAAACATGGTTTTAGCTTAAAGTACGCTCGCACGTGCTACATACCTGTGCACGTTGAAGTTGATGTGTGTCATGATGTCTTTGACAACGCATTTACCACTAGTGATACTAAGTTTCAAGAAAACATTTACAAATTCATGAGTGTGAAGTTTCTTTTTTTGACTCCGTACATAATGGAGAAACCACCGCTGACCCCAAAAAAAAAAAAAGCAAAGGCTTGTCACAGACTTGCTGAGAAACATCTTTTTTGTCCCATGATTTTTGGTATAATATTCTTTATATTCTGTAGATAAATGAGTCAAAGGGAGTACTTTTTGGAGGACACTGGTCCCATTATATACGACATAAAGCTGACACGGAATTTGTTAATAAGAATATCCTAATGACAATCAAACAAGATGGTGATATTGTGATGGTCTGAGGCTGCTTTGCTGCTCCAGGACCTGATTAAATAGCAAGTAATTGATGGAACCATGAAATCTGCTCTCTACCAGAACATCCAGATGGTGTTATGGTCCAGACCAGGAAACAAGTGTGGAGACACACTTGCAATAAAACTGGTAATTTATTGGCAGTAATGACAATGGAACCCCAATGGAACCCCAAAGAGGATAGGAGGGTATGGAGCCATGGAGAGGAGAATAGGCAGTAGGCAGTTCAGCATAGATGAAATAGGCAATGCTTGGGCTCGACCATTAGTAGTTTCCAGTGTGTGGCCAGATATTGAAGCTTTTGCCAGCATCGGACAGCCCACAAAGAAGAGGGTTCACGCTTGATAGGCATTCTGTCCTAGTCCTGGCCCCAGCTCAGGGTTAGAAGCTTGTTCCTGAAAAACTTTATAAAGAGAGTAGACCTGCTGGGGTTAAAAAGAATACAGTCCCAGTCCAGGACCCTGAATAGGATTGGAAGCTTGTTCTTGCATACTGCAGTTGAGCAGGATTGAGCCAACTTTAACTCAGTCCCAATCCTGGATCCAGATTAAAATTGGAAGCTTGTTCGACTTAACTATTGGCAGATGACTTGAATCTTAGTGCCAATGCATCTTCATAATCCAGCAACAAGCACATGAACTAGTAGGCTTAAATACCTATCACTCGCTAATTAGGAGACAACAAGTAAGGAGATTCAACCAAGACAGGAGACGGGTTCAAGACATACACCAATCACAGCACACATACACCTGATAGACATGCAGGCTGCTAAATTGTGAAGAGACAAAATAGGGATTCACACAAGTGTTGTGACAGAGGGTGAATGTCTGGCCGTCAGTTTGTGACCTAAAGCTCATAGCTTGTTGGCACAGCAGATCCACCTGTGAATGGGCAAATAAAAGGAAATTAAGGTTTTGGAGTGGTCTGGTCAAGGTCCTGACTTGAATCTGACTGAGAGGCAGTAGCATGACCTTAGACAGACAGTTCATGCTTAAAGACCCACCAATTTGGCTGAAATAAAACAATTCAGCAAAGTTAAGTGGGCCAAATTTCCTCCACAATGATGAAAAAGACTCATTGTAAGGCTGACCATGGTTTTTGACTCCTAACTCACCGTACTAGTATATGTTACCATACAGTACAGGCCAAAAGTTTGGACACACCTTGTCATTCAATGCGTTTCCTTTATTTTCATGACTATTTACATTGTAGATTCTCACAGAAGGCATCAAAACTATGAATGAACACATGTGGAATTATGTACTTAACAAAAAAGTGTGAAATACCTGTAACTGAAAACATGTCTTATATTCTAGTTTCTTCAAAGTAGCCACCCTTGGCTCTGATTACTGCTTTGCAGACTCTTGGCATTCTCTTGATGAGCTTCAAGAGGTAGTCACCTGAAATAGTTTTCAATTCGCAGGTGTGCCTTGTCAGGTTTAATGAGTGGAATTTCTTGCCTTATCAGTGGGGTTGGGACCATCAGTTGTGTTGTTCAGAAGTCAGGTTGATACACAGCCGACAGCCCTATTGGACAACTGTTAGAAACATACATAATTCCACATGTGTTCATTCATAGTTTTGATGCCTTCAGTGAGAATCTACAATGTAAATAGTCATGAAAATAAAGGAAACGCATTGAATGATAAGGTGTGTCCAAAATTTTTGGCCTGTACTGTATGTGTTTGTTTTGTCTCGCCTGCAAAACTCATTGCTCCCCTGGGGACATAAATAAAATAATGTTGAAGTTGAAGTTGCCAGTTATTGCTAACCTTTGATCACAGTTTTTGATACCAAGTGTGGCACAACCAGGTATTCCATTTAGGAGGACAGTTTTTCTTTCCATGAGTGATATATAGCTTTCGAATTACTCTCTACCTTAAACTAAATTAAACGATCATTTTAAATCTGTATTTTGTGTTTACTCATACTGTTTTTGTTTTAAAATCTGTTGGATGAACAAAAACATTTAAAGATGACAAATAAGCCAGAAAAGTTTGGGAAGAGGGGGAAATACCTCTTCACAGCACTCCGCATATCATGAACGATCCCCTAAGTAAGTTATATATACTTTCCTTTCAGATGCATTAGTTAGAGGCCTTCAAAAGTGTATCATTAGATAGCTTGTTCCATACCAAAACATGGAAATCAGTGAAAAGCCCAGTTACATCAAATGCTTAATAGAATAATTAGGCCCCTAATTATAGAGAGACTTCAGCTTACTTTCTTTTATTGTAAAGAATATCTCGGAGACCTCCGAGTAGCATATTTGAATCCAAATGTAATTGCCTGTTGATGTCACTTAATCATTTACAACAATTAAACTGCTTTATCACTGTTACGACATGAGCTGCATGTGCGTAATGACTGTAATCAAGATCGATGTCATAATTCATATCCCAACAAAATTGACATATGGTACAACTAAAAGCACCAGCAATTGATAGGTTCTTTGTTGGGAACCATGGAAATTAAAATTAAGAGCACGGAGTGGGTAGTTAAAAAATGATGTTCCTCATTTATTACTGAAATGAAGCATATTTCATGTCTCTACCCATGTTTTTTTTTAAATGACCGGAATAAACATGTATATAATGCTGCCAATTTTCTGCCAATCGACACACAACTTGTTTTTTTTCATATGAGTGAATGTCTAGTTCTCAAGAGCAGGAAGCCCCTCGTTACGCCACTGGAGAGTCGGGGATGAATTACCATTCAGTGTGTGGCAATATTCCACGGCAAAGAGAGCAGTTAGCCCGCAGCCTTATCCATTTCCTGGCTCCCGGTTTTAGATTCAATTACCTGCTGCCCTGGGTTGCGGTCTGCGAGACGAGAGCCATGCATCTGTCTCCCAGCCGGCCAGGAGGAGGCGTCAGGGGGAATACATTACGGGTCATTGTCCCTGTGAGCGGGGTGCAGGTCTGGCCTCTTTTTCATTTAATTGCAGATTTGCCGTTATTGCTTGCCCCCCCCTCGCCCTCCCCCCGTCCCTGTTCGTCGTAAGCGGGTTTGCTTTTGGAGGTTTTTGGCTCTTCCCCTCAGACACCTGTTATTAATTCTCAGCACTTTAATCAGACGGCAGAAATTGGCGAAGAGCGGCCAGGCTTCAGGCTCCGCTGGATGACAAATGAAACCCTCTTTCAAAATTCATCCCCTCTCTGAACTCACACCTTGATGCACATAGAATTTTTACCGCACAATATTTATTTAACCGTGCGTTTATTTGCCAGATGATCAGCAGCGGCGTGGTTTGCATTGTTTATTTCAAATCCTAGTACTGCAGGTATCAGTACATGAATTGTTTTTCATTTATCCACTTATTGTTGCCAAATTTCATCAATAACTGTCCTGAACTTTAGTAATTAAATGGAAGCATTACCTCATATCCATTTACACATACAGCTGGGCAAGTCCCTTTTTCAAACTGTATTTATCTGTGTTTGTATTCTTAGTTGTATTAATTTTACTGTACTAAGCCCTAATGGGATACCATATTTTTATCCAGCCACACAGATTGGTGTCCCGCCAAAGAATGTAAAGATGATCAGCTTCCTGTAAAATTGCAGGTTCCAGGAAACTTGTGGGACCAAAACAACATGCACTCTATGCAAATTCTTGTTCTGATTTTATCCTTCTGAGCCCAGGAATATAAGCATAAAACAGTTTTTATATCATGCTTTGCTATTTGGGTTTTTTTCTGTTCTTAGTCAGTACGATTTTCCACAATAAAGGACTTGTATCGTTATGTTGTTGCAAGTAGGACCACAATTCTCGATTGCTGCCATAGGAACTGGTGCAAACCTTAAGGTTGTTAAAACCACACTAAAACATAATTTGGTAATATGAACATGGTCAACCTCAGGAGGCATAATCTCACTATACAAGCTGTCTTAGGGTAACCATAAGTGTATTTTCTTGTTTCAGGTCAATTCCCACGTACCCTGATACCCACCATCGTAAAGCTGGCAGGAGAACAGGAGCAGTGGTAAGTTTCTAATATATCCTTTATTGCACTCAAAACCTGTCTGGGCCAATCAAAAAAAGCGCACTAAAACTGAAATTATATCGCAAAGAAACTTCTGAAGGTGAAAGACCCCTTTAGTGGGATCAGATCCTCGATGCTTGGTCGTGATTGTCTCTCCTTATGGGGACCATGGTGAAATCAACACAGTAAATGGGATTTTAGAAATGGGGGTCAAGGGACGTACGAGGCCCTGAAGTTCTGGACAATGCTGGTGGCACAGTGTTCCGTCAGGGGGTTCATTTGGGGAACTAATAAAACTATAAGATAACTAAGGTAGCTGTTTTGAGTGGTCAAACAGGTGGTCGATCATTTAATGAATTGAGGTTTGACAGAGCTGTGCCCCAGCTGTGCCTGGAAGACTGGGATTATATGAGTATAACAGTCAGTGATAAGATACAGAGGGAGCCAGGATGATAGATGATATGCATGCATTAAGCTACAGTATGCCAGAGAGTATCAATACATAATTAATGAATTGAAGATTCACTTGCCACGGCTGAACAGTGCTTGTTAAGGAACAATGCACCATTGTTTGAAATGTATTCACTAGAAGTGCAACAAAGAGGTCATTGATCTGAAGATATTTTTCACTTAAAGGAATTAGAATGAAGGGATATGAACAGTAAAATATTATATTTGGGATGTAGAGATGGTGCAAAATTAAATATCTTCGCAGTCATCTCGTTGCATAAACGGTAACTATTACCAGTTCTTATTACCAATTCTTTGGTACCTTCATCCATTTGAACAACCAAACTGATAATGTCACTGTGACAATCTCAGAGAAATCCAATCTCTCCTTCAAACAGTTGTTGAGAATCTGACTGCAGTAATACAGCAAATAGCTCAATCACTACATTTTTAATAATACTATGAATGAAGAAATGGTGCAGTACACTGAGAGGACTCCAAATAAATAACCATATCCTGGCTTGTTTTGATGATGTCATAAATAGCAGCATACGCGAAGAATCTCTCGAATATGTTGTCCATTAAAAGTACATACAGTGAATTTAATGAATAGGCCAAAGGAGGGTGCAGTATTCTGCAGACAATCTTCCTAGTTGGGCGTTTATCTGAAATCTGGCTTCCATGGGCTGTTGTTGCCCGTTTGGCTCAGGAGGCCGACTGACTTCATATTTTAGTGGGGTACATCCCCTGGTTCCCAATTATGTTGTCTCAAAAACAAAATTATGCATAACAATTCATTGTGGGTTTGGATTGGATGCCCCATTTTATACGTGGATAGTCACTGTTCCATTTGGCTGGAAAAAGTAATGACTTAACTAATGCATTTAAATGGAATCTCCACAGACCCAGTGTTATCTCACCAACGGGACCCCGGCCACGCTGGTTTCACCTTTATGAACAAACATACCATAATATTCTGCGAGGGTGGTAGGGTCTTCTTTGTTAGATCTTATAAAAGATTCTGCATCACTTAGCCATTAGAATACCTTCTAGTTTGCTTTAAAATGTGTATTTTTCTGATGTGTGAGACGGTGCTGATCAAAATCAACCACTTAATTCTTCCCAGTTCATCACCATGTATCAAAAAGCAGCTCCTGTCTCATCTGACAAAGACAGAGATGTATCCATTGCGCTCAACATGTATATAGACAGCAACTACCAGAAAAATGCTTTTATGACCATGGAACAGAAGCGGCAAACATTTCAGTCAAAATCGACCTTCGTCAGTGTAAACAAAGAAAGACACCCCTGTCATTATTTTCATTGGTGTGCCGATTCACACCATGTAGGGTTTTCCAGATGGCAGACAGATTTGTTTATGTCGTGGTTGTATTATATTTCAATGGTCATAAATATTTTTGCCTCTTTCATATGTCTTTAAAATCCAATACAGGTAAATTATTGCAGTTTCGTTGCAGCTGTGATGATGTGATCGACTTTGTTTCAGTAACATATCTGGTCATGGCCCCTTCTTTTTGAACCCACTCCATTTTACGAGTCTTGCTCTGATTGCACTGACAAAGTTCGATTGTGACCGAAAGGTTTCCTGCATCTTTTTTGTGATGACAAACAAATTTCTCGAGAAGTTGTCATCTCTGGCTACACATTTGCAGTATGCGAGGCCTTTGTGTTAATATATTCCCAGTTTTGTCTCATATGTCCCTCAGAGGACTGTTCAAGCTTGTGGTTCTGGAGTCTCCAGTGTAGACGGACTTGGGTTCCAGTAAATTCCGCTAATTCATTAAAGCCATTCAGAACATGAATTTATGTACACAATTCTCTTTTTTTTCCCCGACTGAAATTTATTCATCTTTTCCTTCCTGCCATTTACCTTTCCAAACATGATTTCCCACCGGAAGATTTTACATTTCAATAAACGGGCAGCCACACTAAGCAATTAGGCGTGTGTTCGCCTGCCAGTCAGTCAATCAGGTGTACTTAACACAGTGCTCTTCACAGACAATAGCTAAATTAACGGTTCATTAGACCCCAGTGGCTATATCAGCTGAAATGAAAAAATGTAGACTAAGGTCCTGGGATGGTGGACAGTTCTGCCTTGGTAAAAAAAAAAAAAAAAAAAAAAACACACAAAAAAAAACACATCTACCCTAATTTCATGGCTGCTGCTGGTTGCCAGAAAACAAACTGCTCACCTTTTACATCCCTGTATGTTCTTGAACATAATGTTCACAGCAGGATGACCTTTTCTGACACTTTGTTCGACATTTTAATGAGATCACAACCCTGCTTGATTTTGATTCAATGTGGAAAACATTGTTGCAAACTTTAGAAATGTTCCTTGTATAATAAGACCAAAAATAGAGACCAGTTGTCTCTTGCTGCATAGAAAAGATGCTCGGGGTTTCAAAGTATTAAGGACCCTGCAGTCTGGTGTGAAAGCCAAGTTAGAAATTGGGGGAAGGGGAATTAGTCAGTGCTGCTGGACTTGTCTGGTTGAGTAAGAGTGTCCTCTTGGATCCAAAGCGCATCTGTAGTGTGCTGTGATAGGTGCACGTGAGATGTGGTCCTCTAATGCTGTCGCACTCATCCAGTGGAAGCTGCGAGCTGCAGTACTTCTGAGGAGAGCGAATGCAGTCTGTTGTCTCCCTTACTTAAGGAGGGTTTTACAGGAGTGCGGCAAAATTGCCTCAAATTAAATGATAACAGAGAACAGGGGCAAAAGAATCAATTACCTGTCATGGTGAGAGGCAGGATGGCAATATTTAGCTCTGTAATTCTAGGCACTCTTCACATAACGTTGCAGGTAAATTCATAAATCATTGTTGAATCTATGGGCATGATAACAACTGTAGCTTGAAGAAAATGTTCTTTAATGAGGCAATGAAGATCCACTCTTGAGGTTATGACACTAATGTGACAGGCAACTTTTTGCATTTGGGCTTTTGAATCTCTTAATGATTGAAAGGATCACTGAACCTAGTTTAAAGTGCTGGGCAGGGATGCCAAAATTCGTTCCTAATGCAGAATGATCATTGAAAAGGGCGATGAAGCCTATGCAGTTCATTGTAAAAAGCCTTCAAGAAAACTGTTAATTTTCCAGAACTTGCACCAGTCTACTCTTTCTCAAGATCAGACGTATTATGGAGTCCAGGAATCAATCCTGTTTATCACAGTCATTGTGCCACCTGTAGCTCAGCAGTTAGGGGGTCAGAAAACATCCATTAGGATGTAAAATTACTTGATATAGCTGTTAACAAGTAGAATAAATTTGCATTATTATAGAACTGTGTGCAACTGCATGGTACTGACAAAGGGGGAAATTTGTATGTCTGCCACAGAAAGACGTGAGAAATACTTAAACACTTTAGAATAAGGCTGTGTCAGATGAGACAAAGCTACATGATTGCACCCATTACGTTTTTGTCGGTGTGTTGTTGTGTTGTTGCTCTTGTACTTAGTGCCATTATGATGTTTTTCAGGTCCCCTCTTGTTATAATAAGTTAATGCTAGTCATGTTAATGCTAGTCAAGATTGGGTGAATGGGTTTTGGTCTTTTTGCAGTCATCTAAACTGGTCTCGAATGCGTCCCTTTGTTACATCCGCACGTTTGTATTTGCTGTGCAGCAGTGGCTGCTCCTTGGCATTGGCTGCCTTATGCTTGTTATGCTTTTAGTGTGCAGGGATCTCCATAACAACATGGTACATCACTCTGCCTGACTACAAGCCCAGCAATAAATGTGTTCTCACTACAAGATCAGAGATCAATAGTGGGCGTTCTCTTCACAGTTGTAATTCTAGGACAGTCCCTTGTTTTTGCACTGTGTTTTGAAAGACCTCATTCTCAGTACAACGGACTTATTTACTGCAAGCTCTCGGGACTCCATTTGAATGACAGTCAGTAAGATGGACATGTCATTCTAAGGTTCTGAAAGTCTGAAAGCCCTATTGTAACTGTTAAAGAAAAAAAGAAAAAAAAAAACAGAACCACATTGATGCTCTTAGCCTGCTTTCAAGGGGATGTTTCAGCAGTCCGGAGCACATTTCCAACAGCACATCAATGCAATTTTAACAAATCTTCAAAGCACTGAACTGACTGGAGAGGTATCGCTGTAATCAAATAGGCCAACATTATACTTCAGCTACCATACAATGACTCTACTGTGTGACCCGCCGCTCAACTCCTGAATGCTGACTATCTGGGCTTCAGCTTTCATCTCGGCCCTGTGTCTTAGCTCAGCCGACGGGGAGTGATGCCTGGCTTACTGAAAACCAGATAAATCCAGGTGTGACTGGTACCACCTGCCTCAGCTGTGGGAGCCTGACCTTGGGAAAACCTCTTAAACCTCCACTAGACAAAGAACAGTGCCACAGCATTTTGTCACTGATGGTCTCTTGCTGGATATCGAGGATGGCTGCTACTATAAGAGGTGAATACTATAGGCTAAGAAGACCAGGACATTTAGCACTATTCTATAAAACAGCCTCTCTTCCCAGACTGAAAATTCAAATGCGCGTAATCGCTTCTTTGTTGAAGCAAAATCTCCACTCAGCGATGCACTGGAGATCAATACGGCCTGGGGCACACAGTACTGGGGATGATACGCTTGATCAGAAATCAGCACGGCAAATGCACATGTAATAAAAAATATCTTCCCACTTTTTTTCAAATCATGGATAAATGTGAGACTTGCATTCGATACCTGATATAATCCTGATGACATTGAGGTTGATGAGAGCTGACAGTGGAAGGAATAGGCAGAGCCTTGCCTGCATCCACTATGCCTGTTTGGTTTGTCCATTGATCATCTTAAGGAATTATGATGCCTCACTAACCCCTACTATTTTTAGTCAGGTCTGTAAATCAACTGGTGCGACATAACAAACACAAACGTGTCCACACAATCGCCTACACACGCACCCACATGGACATCATGTTCTATTTGTCTGTAGTGGTTGTTAAATCCTGTATTATATTGCCATTGTTGGCTAAATCTATATGGCAACAATAGCCCTCCTTTTTAGGACTCCCTAAAGAAGCTTTTCTTCTTTGTGGTTTGCAGCCCTGGTTGACATAGCACGTAAGGCGAAAGCAAAAATACTATATGTCCTGCTGGATTGATTAACGCAGGGCTATTCAACATTATCCTGCATGGGCCAGTGTGGCTGCAGGCTTTCATTCCTATTAAGCACTTACACACCTGGCACTACTAATCAAGCTCATTTGCAAAGACTCTTAGGGTTGATTAGTGGAGTCAGATGTGTAACTGCTTGGCTGGAATGAAAGCCTGCACCCACACCGGCCCTTTCTGGACACGGTTGAATAGCCCTGGATAAAAGAAATGAATAGAAGTCACATTTAGATTAAAGTTTGTTGCAAAGTCTGAGACTTTTTTTTGTATTTTGTCATGGCTCATTGTTTAACCCCTTAAGCCCCGAGCCTCTTTTTTGAAAATGGCAAGCCCAAAATGAAATGATTATATCTCTGCGAGAGCTTAGTCAATTTGAATAATCTTGGTATTGTAATAAAGGTAAAACCATTGGTGTAAAATGGTGTAAAAATCACTATATATGTCACTGAGTCAGAGTAAATGGAGATGGAACACAGTGTAAATGAAAGATCTCATTTTGCACCTAACAAAGTTTTACTTTGATTTGTTAAGTTGCAGCCTGAAACCTCTACAAAATTACAGAACAGAATGTCATTATTATCTGTGCCAAAGTTTATTCTGATCAGGTCAATCAGGGCAACATTAGAGAAGAATGTCTAGGTGGCTTCTCCATTTTGGCAATTTAGGTACCTTGTGTTTCATTTCAGATTTCTCAGATACCAAGCTATAAAACCCATAGAATTTTACTTACATATCACTACAGGCATCCATTCCATCCAAATACAACATTTTTCCATTTTTAGAATAAAAAAAAAAATTATTATTCTTGCCAGTTTTGTTGCCTATACAATTTCCCATTCAAAGATAATACATACAATGAAAATTAAGTTTGACTCCACTGGAGCATATTTATTAAATAAACAAAACAAATAAGTAAAATGATAAATACAAAGGCAATGTGAAAAAATGTTAAAGAAAAGTAAGAATAATAAAAACCCCAGCAATTATTTGTAGAAGGCAACTGCGATTACTTCCAAAAAAAAAAAAAAAAATAAAAATAAAAAGGTACCCTGATCAGGAATCGTACCTTCGTACCTTAACAATTTCCTTTCAGCAGCGCGGAATTTTATCCAATAGGCTGGAGCAATCGACAACAGTCTATGGTCAAATTGCCCATTCAACGAATGAGTAAGGAAAATACGTACTGTACTGTTGTAGTTTCAGTTTTTGTGCGGAATAGTGCAAAGATTCTGTCAGAAAACAACTTTGAAAATGAATGTTGAATATTTAGCGGATAATTAATCGGACAATACCTCAAACAAACTAGTTATGCGTTTATATTGTTGCGCTATTCAAGAACATGCATGTGTCCCATGAACTTAGCTTGACGCACTCGGAACACAAGGCTGTAGCTCAGACTAGGTTTCTGCGATTAAGGTGGTTTAGAGTTCGTTAGAATCATCAGGACTCATACAATCAAATTCCTACTGGCATAGTCTTACTGACAGCATCACAAGCCGAAAGCAGATAGGAAAGTACATTGCAAGGAAGCTGAATGCTACGGAGCTGAGATATTTGAAGCAACGCCCTGGAAAAGAGCATGCTAGGATCCTGGCAGATCTAGTTTCGTTATAACGCGAACACATTGGGCTGACAATAGCAAGCGCAGATTTACCCTCCAGCAGTTTTTTTATTGCAAAATATCAAAGGTAAGCTGTTCTTTCAATGTGGTGTTGGTTTAAAATGACAGGGCTCATATCGTTGCATTCTCTGGACTTTCCTATTTTATTTGAGGTATTGTTTTTATGTATAGCACGAATTCAGCAGAAATCCTGGCGATTCAGCGCTGATATGATTTTATATGTTCTGCTGCATGCTTATTTACTTGCTTAGTGCGTGAATTGTGTTCGGTTGAGGTAAAAATGGTTTACATGAGCTATGGCCGAGTTTCTTCGCGAAATGTGGATATGCCGCCTGACATTGTCGCGATTTGGAAAAATGCTGTATTTACAATGTGTAATACTACGCGGTACCGGGGTGTAGTTCTTAAGGGGTTAAGCTAAGACATAATATATATATATATATATGAATAAAACCCCAATTCCGAAATAGTTGGGACGAAGTGCAAATTGGGAAAAAAATCAAAATGCAATGACTTTCAGATCACAGGAAAAAAGCCAACATGTTATTTGCAATAGAATAGAGATTACATTTCAAATGTCAAATGTTGAAACTGAGACATTTTACATTTTTGTAAAATGAGTTTATTCCAAATTTTATGGCTGCAACAGGTCTCAAAAAAGTTGGGACACAGGCAAAAAAGGGATGAAAAGGCAATTAATATATAAGAGAATCAGCTGAAAGAACATTTAGCGAGTATTAAAGTTACTGACATCAGATGTGTAACATGATTGACTTTAAAAGGGATGTCTTTGAGAGACTGAGTCTCTCAGAGGTAAAGATGACCATAGGCTCTCCAACCTGTGAAGGTTTGCATTAAAAAAAATCACGGAATACTTTAAAAATTATGTCCTTAACGTCAAATTGCAAAGGCTTTGAAGGTCTCATCATCGACAGTGCATTCAGAGAAACTGGAAAAATCACTGTGCGTAAGGGACAAGGCCGAAACCCTTTACTGAATGCCCGTGATCTTTGGGCCCTCAGACGCCACTGCATCACTCATTACTAAATGGGCCCAGAAATACTTCAAGAAACCACTGTCTTTAAACATAGTCCGTCGTGCCATCCACAGATGCCACCTAAAACTATCAGGCAAAAAGGAAGCCATTGTTGAGCATGATCCAGAAATCTGTGGTCCAAGGCTCATTTAAAATGGACTTTAGCAAAGTGGCAAAATGTCCTGTGGGTCATACAAGTCCAAATTCTTGTCGGAAATCATGGGCGTTGTGTCCTTTGGGCTGAAGAGGAGAAAGGCCACCCCTCCTGTTATCAATGTTCAGTTTAAAAGCCAGCATCTCGGATGGTATGGGGATGCATTAGTGCATATGGTGTGGGACACTTGCATGTTTTATGAAGCACCATGAATGCTGAAAGGTATATAAAGGTTTTAGAGCAACATATGCTCCCCTCCAGAAGTCAGCTATTACAACAGCATGACTTCATAGCAGAAAGTCTGTGTGCTGAACTGGCCTGCCTGCAGTCCTGATCTTTCACCTTGTGAGAACATTTGGTGCATGTTAAACGAGAAGTCCGTCAAAGGAGACCCAAAACTCTCCAGCAGCTGGAGGCCTGTATTAAACAAGAGTGGGATCAAATTCCAATGGTTAAGCTCAAGAAAGTTGTTTCCTCAAAGCCCAGACGCCTCCACTCTGTATTAAAAACAAGAGGGGATGCTACACCATGGTAAACAGGCCCCTGTCCCAACTTTTTTGAGACCCGTAGCAGCCATCAAATTTGAAATGAGCTCATTTTGTGGATAAAATTGTAAAATTCCTCAGTTTCAACATTTGCTATGTTATCTCTGTTGTATTGAGAATAAAATACTGGCTGGTGTGATTTGAAAGTCATTGCAATTTACACATTGTCCCAACTATTTCAGAATTGGGGTTGTATATGTGTGTGTATATATACAGTATATATATATATATAGATAGTATGTCATATCTATTGATCCTCACTGTATGAACTTCATGAATATCGTGTCATATGGGCTTGACAATTTGCAGTACCTTCATCATATTCAGGAACTGCCTTGTTCTGAGCTTAAATTGGGCTCCAGCATTACAGTGCCCCCAGGGGAAGGCACAGCAGTGATGACCTGAGACAGAGGCTCATATCACACTCATTTTATTCATAGTGTATGCAAACTAAAGAATCTTTTTCACTATGTCTGTTGTCCGAATAGCCTACATAGTAATGTGTGCCAACGACTAAGAGGAAATCTCATTTCACATCTCATTTGTAATAACGAGTATCATACAATTATGACCAACATATCATTATTGTGTTACTATACTGTATTGACGCGCTATGCAAAAACATATTCATTTATTACATCACAAGTGATGATTGATGATTTTATGATATGATCAATTATGATTTTAAAATGTTGTGAATTACAAAGACATAATATACAAAAGCAATGACTGTGGTTGTGTGAGTAAGCCCTGTCTTTAACCCTATAGTCCATTATTGGAACTAATTGTACAAGTGCCTTTTTGTATAATGCAAAGCAAATTTCTGAAAGGCTAATTAAGCGTTCGATGGAGTCACTTCAGTTCAGTTTCCAATCAATGAACTTTCTTTTTGTAATCGCTACCAACATTGTAACAGCGTCATCAGTTGTAGAATCTTAAGTCTTCCTGTAGCACATGCTGGAAAGTTTGATCCATTTCCAGCTTCCTATCTTTCATTTTCCCTGGATGGGCAGGCAATTAAGGTGCAAAGTTAGCTGCGATGATGAAAAGATGGTTACACTAGCATGGTTTCATCCCTGCAGCGGTATTTCAGGGCAGCTTTAATAAACAAGGTTGATTTTTAGATATGCTTGGCAAAGGCAATATCTCATCTCGCCTGGAAGCTCTGCTGGAATGCATCACAAAATCCAGATTAACACAATTATGCGCTGTTCCGCAAGGAATCTGACCTCCGCACTGAAGTCATGTGGCGATCATGGGCAGTAAAGAGCCTTTCCTTTGTTTCGTACAGATTACAGCTATGTTAAAACAGACAACAGTATCCATTATCCAGTAAAATACCGCCATCTGACCCTGAACTGCCACAGAGCACTGCTGCATCTGCATTTCCATGACGCCATGGCAACAGCTAGTGCTCTAAAGTAACATGATATGTGATAAAGAAGCGGTGCATTTAATTCATCTTGGGCACCCAGTTCTTTGATAAATAACTCCCATTTGAAAGACCGTACGCTGATGATTGTAATTAGTATTTGTAATTACTATTAACTATAAGTTCATGCATCAAGTATGGTGGCCTTATTTGCTTGCAGGAAGCTATGATGTCTACTTTAAACATTTCTTTGAATATTCATTTCAATATTCATCATTTGAACACTCACTTGACTTTAGCAGACAAAAGGCAGTGTTTCTTCTTGCCTGCTGAAGACAGGCAGCGCAGGTGAAGGTCATCGCGGCACACAAATCAAGAGCGGAAAAAATAAACCATTGGTTAGCTGTAGCGGTACTTCTGGAAATATTTTTTGCTCTGCTGTTTAACACCATTGAAGAAGGTGATCTAGACAGCTTACATTTTGCATATTATCCATTTACATCACCATTTGGCTGTATAAATGGCCTTATACAAGTGCCTTGTTCAATTTTACAAGAGTACAATTCTTCCTCACAGCAGAATTATATATCAAATCCTTCTGGCTAGCAGCCCGGCTTTATAAATTTAACATTCTTTACATGAATCGCTAGATGTACAGCAATGCTGAGCACATTACGCCTTTTATGAAGCAAAATAGTGGAATAGTCTGTGGCAAAAAACTTCTGTGGCAGTTTCCTCGGATTCCTGAACAAGCGGATACTCGAGAGCTAGCATACAACATGCTCTTGGCCGCATACTTTCATTCCCCCTCTAATGTCTCCCCACTTCCCTCTAGCACTGAAATCTCCGCCTGTAGAAGCCAGTTCTACAACCCAATGAAGAATATTCCTTAAAACACATAGACCAGGAAACATTCTAAAACAAACCTGAACACTAATAGGAATCAATTAAAACATAGAAGTGTGATTATGTTACTTCTCTGAGTACATCTTACTTGGTGGAATATTGTATTTTACTACAAGTTATAAGCAAGTCTAGCAAAGCCTACCTCAGCATGTAATTAGTGAATTTGATGAAGGCTAATTATGGTTTTCGCTGAGCTGTGGATTATAGAAAAGATTTCTCCCTCAAAGTTCAAATTTTTCACATCTTTCTACTAGCAATTTAGTCAATATTAGCACATTACTGTGAATGCAGCCAACCTGAAGTTCTGTGGGGCAGTGCATTGAAAATCATACCCTCTGAATAAAAAATAACCTGAATATAGCCATTAAGCCTTCAATCATTAAATTGAAAGACTTTTTAAATCATATAATTATCTATACCTGTAGATAATTATGTGGCTTGCACGTATCATTTATAATGCACTGTATTTCTACACCCTGGGAAATATTACTGGATTAAGGGCAACATTAATGAAATTAAATGGCATCAAGCATTAAATTAGCTTACCCTGCCATGTTGTCAGATACTAAAATAAGACAACATACACATGTTTGTAAAGTTTAACAGAGACTGACGGATGCTGATTTATATTGGTTAGGTCAGCTTTACATGCACATATAATAAACAAATATGCTTTTTGGATTTTCTTAAATGAAAATAATTTAGTAGGACTAGATGTTCTTCTTACTCACGCAGAACAAATTGCCACTTACCATAAACAAAAGCCAGTGGGCTTTATTCACAGTTAATGGGAAAGAGAATTAGTTGTGAAAGACATTGTTCAGCATCACTGTGCACCACTCATTAAACATCTACATCTGATGACATGCTCATAAAAATGCAAAAATGCATGTCCATGAGGGTGGAAAATAAAATTTTAGACAATGGAAGGGCTGAATTTTGTGGTTATTACACTGAGTGTTTAAACATCAAAATAAGTGGCCATAACAGCTCAGCTGATTGCATGAGGTTGCTTGTATTGAACTCTGGAGCAGTGGCAATGGCAATTTTTCAAATGAAATTTTGTGGCAAAATGTATTAACATGATAAAATGGAGCCATTTTACTAATGTAAACACAATGTTAGAATAATGAAATTTCGTATTTCAGCTTTACAGAGCTCAAATTTTTCTGTGTCAGACAGATTAAGGGAAGGGAGGGATAAAAGCACTTGGGCAGATTATATCTGGCTTCCTCCTTTGCTTAAACTCGCAATTAAATTGGCATGCCATTGTTTTGTGTGCAATGTGGAAAACATTTTGTCAGCCTGAGTTTGCGAACAAATCCTTGCAAAGTTGAGGACAAGCGCTGACTGAATCTAGGGCAATGTCTTACAAAGAGCCATCCTGCAACTTCTCATTCCTTCTGTCTCCATCCAATGGGAGCAAAGTGGGACAAGAGAGGAGCGCTGATGTCATCTTCAGAGCTTGTGCAGTGCTGCCATTTGTTTTCATAATTCATGATCTCTTTCAATGAGGATTTTCGTTGCTGAAGTCTGCTTCTATATGGAGCTTTCCTGAGTGCCCCATTTGTAGTATTTCCCACAGCCGAGTATCCAGCTGAATTCTCAGTACCCTAAAAAGTTAAGGAAGGGTCTGCATTGTCACGCTTCAATTTTTATAACATATTTCCGAATACTTCCTGAAATATGATAATCGGTTTTAAAAGGTTTTTCTTGACAATGATATCTGGGATTGCTTCGCAGTGATTTTGAGATGAATCCATGAACTTCCTGATGATCACAGAGTGCATTAATGAAATAGTAGAATAAGATATTAGTTTCCCCCTTTTCATCACAATCTCATGCTTTTGCATGAGAAAGCGTCCATATTCAATCCTTCAAGATGACAACTTTCATCTTCCAAGTATTTCAACCATTAGCCTTCAGTTACTATTGGATAAGACCACAAGGTAGATTGAGCTCCTAATTCTGGGAAATAGCCCTGAAAACATATATTTGTAGCCATAAGCAATTGACTTTTGAAACCCTGGCAAAAGGAAAGCTGATTTTGAGCTTCTGGCCAACTTTTTCAGTTTATGAAATTTTTACATTTTGTGTACACACCATTGACATCCATTGATCATTAGCACCCTTGATCTTGGTGAGCATTTTAATAGGTTTTCTTGGTCTGACCAGTTGCTGAAACAATAACTGAATAATATCTTGAGGCAGTTTTCTGAGGTGTGTTATGACTGCATGAGTGCATTTGTATGAGAGAAATGAATCTCCATTACAGAATACCCCGCCAGCACCTGTTTTTTGGGTGGGCCAATAGTACTTGCAGCTCATCCCGTACTAAGTCGTCTGGTTCGCTGCTTTCCAGACCAATCCTTTTGAGGGAGCGAGCTGTGACAGAGAGCAGACGTGCAGAAACTAAGTTGTCAGGGGATAGCAGCAACTTTACTTGCTACCTCCGAGAAGATATTTCTTCATTATTGTGTCCTGCTCCAGTAGCAAGTGGCCAGGACAGAAAAAGGATTTTGTTTCTACACACGCCCTGAGGCCAAGTGATGAACTAATGTTGAGAGTTATAGCAATGCAAGAGTAAACGATGCAGGTGAGAATTTGGTAGCTGGGATTCATTCCTAGACACTTGCCCAGATTAATTTTGTGAACACAGTTTAATGGTGTGTGCAGTACCATTATTAGTTTTGGCGTAAAATCCATGTTAAAGGTATTTAGGCAACTGAATGGGATGCAGGGATCAGCTGTAATGTTTGGCTGTTGCTATGCCATGTTACTTAGGCATGGTTTGTTTTCACAGTTTAATGTTGCGTAACGACGACCGTAAAGGAGATGCGGAGACAATGCAGAATCAGAGGGAAATGGTTTGCTGATGCAAGTGAAGGGGAACAGTCTACTCAATGGAGCTGTCAAATCAGTTTTTGCTCACTGCTCGCAACGCTGACCGTGAAAGTATGGTTAATCAAATTCACATTTCATTTAGCCTTCCGGAAGCATCTACACATTCATCTAATGCTATATGGTGGCTCAGTTCCCAGCAACAGTTTCACAGATACCTTATAAACAGAGATAGACTGGCTGTCGACCAACTGCATTAGAGTGAAAGATACAGGGTCAGCCTTAACTCAACTTTCAGAGACTGAGTATTGCTTGAGGAACTTGGCTGGAATGCATGCTTACCAAGCGTGAAGCTTTTTGACTGTGTGACTTGTTTAAAAGGCAGTGAAATCGCAGTAAGGCGATTCTGTGAGAATGCAAATTCCAGGGATGGACTTCTGACTGGATTTCATTGTCAGAATTTGTAGACCAATTATCAGAGGGGAAATTGAATTCGCGTGTGCTTGAGTCAAACCTTTCAGTCGAGGTCTGTTTTCAAATGAGCATTAATTGAAAGAAATTGTAATTAAACCCCATGACGGCCCTGTGATAATGGTCCAGATGACAGAGGCTTGGAGAGAGAGCATCATTTGTCTCTTTGACAGCAGGGAATAACATGGAAGATGTGGAGTTGTAGATGCAGAAGATGCTGCATAGGTGCACAAACCACATTACCAATGAATTCATTCCATATCTCACACAAAACTTCAAATGCTCTCTGACGAGGCTCATGAAACCATAATGTCTGCAAAAATGGAAAGCTGTCCCCCCCCCCCATAGAGACTGCACAGGCTTGCATGCCATTTGTCTCTATTACACTGACAGTTGTGATGTATTTCAAATATCGATTGAAAGGTTTCGAGACTGCTTGGTAAAATTAATAACCTTTCCCGCCCATTTCATTTTAATAGGATGTATGTGTCGTGAAAACAAATGCTGGTTCTGTGCTCCTTGTGAAACAACATCTTAGGAATCACCATCTCGGTAGCAGCTGTGGAATTATGACAGAAATACATGAGCAGTCCAGAAGAGATTCAGCTTCAATAAGTTCTCTTCAGAAATGCACCACTGATTTTGCCAAGCTAGCACTTTATTTTAATAAGACACCCTATCCAATTACACTTTCCAGGAAGAGAGCATTATTGAATTTATCTTCAAAATACATTGTTTTTGCTGCTATTTTCTGGGTGTAATATGAAAAGAAGCCTAGAGGTGCCCTGGTGAGTTCTGAAGCACTTGTGGAATTCCTGTTCCATGTTTATGGCAGCTCTTGGCAGTGCACTGAGGAATGGGGCTGTTCAGTAGGGGGAAGTGGAGATGTGGATCTTGGGCTCTCGTTGTAGGAGGGTGTGGTAGAGGGTGACTCAAACTTGAAGCCTCTCCCATGAAGCCAGTTCATTATCACTCCTCAGGAACACTTCCTTCGCCAGGAAGTGTGGGAACACACAGCAACGCACAGCCACGAGCGTGACGTGTCTTCACACCAGACCTGCTTCCTGCTGTTCACACTCTGAGTCATGGGCCCTTATGAAAAATATTCTCGAAATTGATGGGGGAGCTGCTGTCTGGTTATGCGTGGAAATAAACTCAGAAACCACGAGCGCTATTCCCTGAAATACTTTTGTAGTGCATAGTGCTGCGTATCAAAGTGACACCATGCCTTTCTCCAAACGGTGCACAGCCTGATTGTTAGTGCGCTGTTACACCTGTGGCTGCAGCTATAACTCTCTTCGCTGAATTTATTGCCACAAAATTGAGGTTGCTGTCTGTCAGCTGAAATCGACTTGATGGTTTTTGGCTTTTAGTCATGGGAAATAATTTTGAGCCAATGAGCCCATTGTTCACTGCTTAATTATACTGTACTATTCTATTTTTCATTTATATTTTTCATACAACATCGAACAGAAGTGATACAGCCAGTGCTATGTAATTTTCCGAAGGTTGCATGTGCCTGTGAGGCTGATATTAATATCAGACACCGACGCCTTGGTTTCTTTTTGAGAATCAGCTGCAGAGCTCCTGACGTGTGGGCGATTTGTGATCTTGTGCTCATCAAGAGAAAATACTTGCAGTCCGATGCAGATTGTATGTAGCATCGCTTGTTAAACATCGCAATAAAAAGAGGTGATTTCTCCACAATGATGTTCTCCTCTTGTCAGCACTGAATCGTTCAATTTGACACCCCCTTCAGTTTCGTCCCCACTATCAGTCTAGTGTGCAGGCTTGTGCAGTATGTGATGAACCTTGCGTGGATTTGGGGGGGGGTGGGGGGTTAGAAGACAGGGCTCTTATCATTTTACATTGCTATTTATTTGGACGTAATTGATGGTTTAGAATAAATCCCCAGAGGAAATGTAAGCCACTTTCACAATGAGACCAGCTCTCACATAATGAGACCAGCTCTCATCACAAGCTCTTATTAGCAAAAAGTTGGCCAGTAACTGTAAATAAATAGCTTGTTGTAGTGCCTGGTTTTGTGTATGACTGAATAAAATGAATCAGATTTATGTGAGGCGTGAGAGTTTTACGCCTCTGTGCTCCCACATCTGAGGGCTGTGACTCCATTTTAACACCAGGCTCTAGTCCCACTCTCTCCTTCTGTGGGGTTTTTTTTTTTTTGGTGTTGTGGGTGATTCACGTGAGAATTCTATTCTTTCTTGGAAAAAAAAACACTCAAAATATGTTGCAGAAAGATTCATATGATGTTATTTTCATCTCACAGCTAAGTTTGCAGCCTTATTTTAGATGTGATGTACTGTACCATTCAGAAATATCAGACATATGAGCCTGATACACTGCAATTTATTTCCCTCTAGTTTACAAATTTCAAAATGAAATTTAATATATGCTGTAACTTATACTGTTCATAGCAGTGTATGATTAACGTTGCAAATAAGCGCTACTGAGGGAATGCACTATTCGAGACCAAGAGTCAGATTTTCAGACATGCGCTATGTCTGACTATACTGTTTTTTCTCCAGCCGCAAGGAATTACTGAAATTTTTCTTCTAGAGCTTCGTGCATCATTAAATAATAATGTATTATGTACATAAAGGTATAAATTTAAGAAATGTATTACAATTGTATCATGTTTCCTTGTATCTTGATGAGTGTCCCCACTTGCAGGAATATATTTGACATCAGTAATAATAACTGTGGAGCCTGTGTATTTCTTTAAACCAGCTGCACCTCCCACCACACGAGTATATAAGGTGTGGTTGAAAAATACAAAAATGTCAGTCCTGACAAAAAGTGTGACTAATAAATATATTTCTTCACTGGATTTTATTTGACGTTGTCCACTCAGTTTGAAATAATAATTTTTGGTACATGGAATGTGAACTCTATTGCCTACATTTGTGTCAATTAACAGAAAAGCCAATAGAATGCCTAATACTAGGCAAACATGCGCAGTTTAAGCTTGCTGTAAATTTAACCAACAAGGATTACAGGAGACATCTTTCACTGAAGGTTCTGGACATCTGTGTTCCAAGCGATCCAAATTCACTCCCAGTTGCAGTCCTAATGTTGATTGCCCTGGTCTTATATGCTCATATTCTGAGAACATGCACAACCAATGCTCCAAACAGATGTAGAATATACAAAGTAGCTATCATCCGCACGTGAATGCATAGTTAAAAGCTGTTATTGCCGGCTTAAGACGGATCGCCCTTCTTCTAATCAGGTCAACTTATCGCATAGCCCGCCCATGCATTTACAAACACACACAAGAACCACTCCTATTGACAGGTCACGGAAGAGGTTGCGATAGCACTTAGGCCGACAGCATATGATATGAATAATCGGTCCTCAAATTCTCCAGAGACAGTGACACAATAAGATCACCAGAGGACATTTACTGCTGCTCGTGTGTGCTCAGTACAACTATTCATGCTGTTTGTACGTGGTTATGACATGGCCACCGACAACATTAAAATTTTTATAGAAATTCAGTTGGCTCCTTAAGTTCAAATTAAATTTCATGAAATTATGCTTAAAAACCCCATAAAATGTTCAACATTGACAAATAAAAAATCCTTATTTAGTTTTTTGTATATTTAGAACAAAGTTTTTCCATGCAATAAGTAATGTTAAAATAGTTACATTTTTATACTTGCCATATACTTATACCCAATCATTTCATAATAGGGACGAAATAAATACATTGTTGAAGTGCATTTAAAACTATTGGTCAATCATATTAATCTCATTATTAAAAGGAGGCATGTCCTCTGAAGGCTCTATCTTATACTCTGCACTAAGCAGTGCCATGTGGACCACAAGTGGCTTTGCTACTGTCAGACTGACACAGTTGTCATTTACCCGTCCACTGCCCATAATATTTAAATAACAAAATATACTTATAAAATATACAAATAGAAGTATACTTGCGTCCCTCTGAGCACCCATGGACATGCTGGTCTTAGAATGAGGTGTGATTAGGTGCATTAGTAGTGCATAGGTATCTTGAGGCAGTGAGAATCACAGAATTGGCCAACAAAAACCTAATCTGAAGTCAATGGAACAGTAATTTTCAGTTATTTTGAGGGTACATTATTACGATAGTAATGAGCTGGCACAAAATGCCCGTAAACTCAGCTTAAATATGGAGCAGCGCACAAAACACAAAATATTTACAGTAAAAAGATTACCGTGTGAAAGATCACTTCTGTATACATCGAGACGTTTAGAACTATGCATGTCATCATACGTCATGTTACTTTCACTTTGCACATGAGCAAATTTGCATCCTCCACTTTCTATCCTACTGCTTGGTTAATATGAAGCTTAGCGAAAGTTCAGTCAGGAAGACTCTCTCGCTCTATCGCTCGTCAGCCCCGTCTAATTTGTTCATGCATGTTCACTCCTGATTCTCCTCAGACAACATCCGGGGCTGTCAATGAGCAGTCAGCTGGCATTGCAGCTGATTGCTCCTATCCAACCGGGGCACACCTCAGTCGCGTCGCTAGCCAATCATTGTGGTGCCGTCTTTTTAAATATGTTATTTTCTCCGCCCTAGTTCGCCCATGCTGCCGCTCGCTGACCCTCCTCCGCCCCAACGCCACCCAACTCATCAGATCTCCCGTTCCGCCACTCCAGCTTCACCAGTCTTCAGCCACCATCATTGACAGTGTCTGGACTCTTAGGGGGGATTTCCCGCAGCTGCTCCGGGCAGTGCTCCTGATCTTCGAGTCTTCCCAAAGAGTCCAAGCGCCAAAGACTTGATTCGATTATAAGCACGTTACCCCTTTATGCTCAAAGGATAATATATATTTTCTTGATTTCACTTGAGTCTCTCCTGGTTGAACTGCTATTATAATAGCAATCCACCAAGTTGCCTGCACACCTCACTGTAATAGGGAATGAGAGATGATACTGTGATTGATTTATTTAATGTTATGCCCAAAACAGACCAATGATTAATTAAGAGATCAAGAACAAAGATTGTGCTCAGGTTATCTGCCATTAAACGAGCAGTAGTGGATTTGGACAGACCCTAAATCCACTTGCACCATGTACTTTAGACCTTGCATATAGATTGTTAAAATATAGCCCTAAAAGTTCTCCCTGAGGTTAATACATATCTAACGAGATGTCATAGATGGTTACCGTGTAGCGAAATTAAATGTCATCCTTCGTGATTTCAAACATGAAATATTTACCAACATGGAAAACATTGGGCAGACTTAAGAAATGAAGAGAGGTATTAAGTCCATCTTAAACCCTGCAATGTACTTAATTAATTCTGTTACACATATGGCATGGTGATAAAAGCAATTCGAGACATTAATCAAGGGCTTGAGGAAACTGAAGAATATTAGATAGGTGCTGTGACTGACAGTTTGATTTATTGCAAAAAGCGACTTTGTGGGATGAAAAGGTTTCCATCGCCCAATTAAAGGTGGATACAGAGGGAGCTGAGAGAGGGATGCTTTTAAAGCGCAAGAATCTTGCAGCAAGAAATATGTATTTTATATATTTTTATGCTCACACTGAAATAATGCTGGTGAGATGATTTTCTGCTCTCAGGCTCTTTGATTAAATGTCTTCTTAAATTCTACTGCCAATGCTTCAGAATGATGAAACATTCCATGTGTAGCATAGTTGGGCCATTAAGTACATATTTTCAAGAAAGGAATGAGAGGGTACTGTACGTTTTCCACTCTCAGGAACACTGATTTAAGCATTTACATACCGACAAGCCATGCGCACTGTAGTTGGCCAAAGTACCTTTGTTTGTTGGCCTTACGGGGATGTTTAACGATGAATGTTTGCCGCTTACTGTCATCCTGGTTTTGGAGATCCGTAATCATCTCCCAAACGCATGCATCATGACAACTAGATTCATCTGTTGTGCTAATTATGAGTATATTGCTGGATGAGACAGTCATGTCTCCCCTGGCAATGGAGACATTTCTGAAAGTGTTGATGGATGGAAAATGATTTCCCCATTTTCTCATTTCTTTATGAGCGCAGGCCGCATGCAGAAGACCTTCACTTCATGCTGGCCATGCACTTCATATGAGAGAGGAATTTTTTTGCTTGATTTGCCTGTTTGTGAATAATGCTTGTTGGAATGAAATCAAGACCAGCAGGGATGCAGTTTAAACTAGTAATGTGTAATCAATCCAAGAGGCCACGAAGCCTAGCAGTGCCTTTTGCATTAAAGTTACATTCTGTTATAAATGCATTTATGAATGCCAAACATGCATTTTCTAGTCATAAACGAGATTTATGAATCCAGGGACAGTGCAGCCCAATGGTAATTTTAGCCGATCGTTTGGGGGGGAAAAAGCAAAGAAATGAGCTCTTGTGCGGGACAAGTACTGTTTACATTCAGATATGTAAAGTCTACACTGGTAAAATTAAGACACGATTTTATTATGCTGTACAGCATTACCCTGCTTGCAAATGAATCTCAAATACAGATGAGTTTCCTGGGGGAATCTAATCTGGTGATATAATTGTAAAAATCCCTTTAGCAGTTTGCGGATAATTATTCTGAGGTTTATTTATCCACACAAACAATTATGCCCTTTGGAGGGGAAATAGAAATGATGAAAGCAAACTACAAAAGAATTGATTTCATAATTGGATCCAGCAACTGCTTCTGAGTGAGGTTACATTACAGGAGAGCATGCAGACATTTAATATGCAAGTGTTTCTAAAAATGTGCAGTACAATTATAATGCTTATTTTTGAAGCATGCGGATAAGATGTACATTGACCCTGTCCCATTCTCTGATGCAGCATTACAGCTGCATTGGCACACAATGCATTTTCATAATCAGAACACAGTCCTAAATGTTCACATTAACAACAGTTGAGTTATTCAATTCATGAATATGTGTATTCTAAGCTAGAATCGCAAAAAATGCAACCGTAGCTGACACCATTTATTACTGTTCAAACTCCACTTTGGGTGTTTTAAAGTTTCCGCGGTGAAGACTGCATACTTTTGCAGCCTGATTTCCATTCCATTCTGTGGGGATAGATGGATACAATTTTAGAAACCAGGCTGGAGCCTGGATCTGATCTAGAATGCCACAAGCTTCAGCCTTAAAATTCCCAACCCAGCCTGGGAGGAATTTATTCATTTTGATTTGGGGGAAAGAGCAAGGGACCTGAATCTTTCATTAAATGGGCTTGTTTTATTATTTAAAACGGTTCATTTTCTGACCCAGTTCACAAATGAAATGCCAACTGGCAATGTGAGACTTTTTAAATTGGTTTGATTCTTCCTCCATCTGCCACTGTGACAGTACTTTCGCTCTGAGAATAGATGCATGGAAAGTCACCCAGACTGGTTAATTCAATTGGATGAATACGGCAGACAGACACGCTTGAGTGACAGTTATATTTTTTCTGTAGCCAGTTTTCCGCCGCTCTCCTAAGCCAGAGTGAGAGTGACCTCGTGAAAAAAAGCCACAGAAATGTGCTGCACTTGCTCTCATCATGGGCAGATGCCTTCCTGAAAAGATGGCAAAGATGTCTACAGTTTGATGGGCACATAATTCTAAGGCTATAGCCTTGGACAGTGAATTACTTTGTCTTTGCTAAGAAACTCACAACAGCAAGTCATCTATCATTTAGATGGTCATCATCCATTAAGATAGTGAATTGAAATGTGTGTTTTTCTTAAAAAAAAAAAAAATTGTTATAAATTATTTTGCTGGTCCATGCCCATCTAATGGCCCGGTCCCACTGCACTTACGGATGCAAAGAGGATGTAAAACGTAAAAAAAATCTTGCCGTCCATTGGAAAACGCTATGCATCCGTTGTGTACTCATTGCATACGTGTTTCATACGCTCCATCCTTCGAGGATCCGTCCACAGTGATTTCATCCGCGCAAAAAGTTTTGAGCTGTACAAAACTTTTAGAACGGATGAACTTTCCGCCGCGTACGATGTAAATCCGCGACATCTACGAGCAACAAACTCTCTATGTCCGTTATCATCCGCTAAACGTCTGCTGTATCCTCTCTGCATCCTCTGGGCATCCTCGCAACTCACATCCGCTGCAGCTGAAAACGGAAGGAGGGAGGAAAGATAAGGTACATGGAACGTCTATACATCGTTATTAGCACAGAAATAGAAAGGATGTAAGCGTATGCATCTCGTATATAAAGTATTCAAAACGGACAAAGCGCTTCATTCGCTATGCATCCGCTCTTTCTGCTATGCGTCCGCTTCGCAGTTATCCCCGGTAACCCCTTCGGAGCTGTCATCCATTTTCATCCGTTTCATCCGCTAGGCTTCCTATGAACATGCGTTTAACATCCCCGCTACATACTACCCATGTCCGTTCTTTTCCGTTCTGTTTTCGCAAATTTTCGCCAATTTTGTCCATTTCTGGAGGGAATGAAAACGGATGGAGCCACCCCCAACATTTTGGTCGTCTGCTGTGTCCTTTTTGTATACGTTTTGCTCCATCGGCCAGTGGGACTGGGCCTATAGGATCCGTGAACTCTCTAAAACACATCAGATGTGATTGCATTTTTGTACTATCACAGTAGGACTGATTATCTTATGACTGGGCAGAAATGTTGCTGTCTGATATAACAAATGATCACAATACACACATCAGTGAGAAAAACTTTTTTCAATGTGTTTAATTCTCCAGTCTGCTTGTGATTATGATGGAAATGATTTAAAATATGCAGGGTGATGTTTTGATGAAAGAAATAACTTGCTCTAAACACAGCTATTTATAAAAAATAAATATGTATTTATTGAGAAAATAATATGCTACATAAAATTATATGCCACAAGCTTATCATTACTGTCTTTATATCCAGGAAAATCCCCATCATTATATTAATGAGGGTCCTTAGCAATGTAGATATGTGAATATATAGAGGTCTCTTGAATTTGGCTGATTAATTGGTTTCTTGGATTAATCGGTGCTGATGAGACGTTTAACAAACTTCAGGTATCGGTAGAAATTGCCTCAGGTTGTGGCCAATGGCTGTGCAGCCTCCACCATTAACGTAGGGACGTACTCTGCTTTTTTTGTTTTTCTACATGACGAAGGCATGACCTGACCTTACATCTTATTGGCCTACACTGATATTTTTACCCTAACCAATCTCACTCTTCATGCCTTAACCAATCCAATCAACAAAGGTAATGAATACCAGCCAATCAGAGGCAGACTAGGATGGGTCATACATTTGAATTTGGGGGGGGGGGGGGGGTTGGGCTTAATGATTTGCATGAGGCTCCGTACACAAAGTAAAGATAATGGGCCCTAAATTCGTAGACCAGATGCAGGCGCGGCGAATGAGGGGTGCGCCGCGCCAACGGGGTGTGTCCAGGCGGCGTCTTTTTTTTCGTAACCAAGCGAGGCCAGATTTCGCATGTTCTCATGAATATTCATGACACAGGGGGGCCGCGAATTCTTTTTTCTCTAAACGTTATGTCTATTGCACCTTTTACTTGTCCTCTGATTGGTCAATCGTCTCCAAGGACGCATGAAACTCCAAGGCAAGGTCATGTGGTACAGTCCCTGACTTACGGCAGCGTATTGCTGCCATTCCTGGAAAAAAACGGGTCTGTAGTGAAAAGTTTCTTGTTATTACAAGATCCTTCTCGTGTTATGACAACATATTTTCACGCTTTAACAAGATATCTTCTCGTTATTTCAAGGCGAAAACATCACATTATGACAAGAAACTTTTGGCACATTTACATGGTTTGATTAAGTTCTACTTCTTGCTTGTCTTGAAACATGACGAGATTATGCTATTATTGAGGAAGGTGGGCGACACAATCTACTGACTCTCTTAGATATTAAACGTGAATGTTTTGATAAGAGGGCTCAGTTCTTCAAGATGAGTACCGAGAATTTCATTCAATGTTTCTGTTTAAGCTCTGCTCAATAAAGTGAGTCGACATTGGCGCAGTACAATGCACAATGCCTCTGTGTCTGACAGCCAAAAAAAAAAAAAAGAGAACAATTACAACAGATTGATAATGATATAAAGAATAAAAAGAAACATTTTATCAATAGAACATGCAATGAACACAGCGATTTATTTATTTGCGGGTCGTCTTTTTTGGATGTTCTGTCTGTTGGTGATATATTTTTATCCCCCGCCGCGCGATTAGCGCGAAGCGGGGGATATAGCATTGGGCTTCACATAAAATTGAGGCGGCGGGGGATATTGCCATGTTAGTGGCAGACACTTGTTATTCTTTATTTCATTATAAATCTGTTCTCATATCAATAGCCTACTTTTAATTTTTGTTGGCTGCCGGACATGGAGTATTTTGCATTTCGCGTCAGTCTTGATCGTGCATGCGGTAATTTATTCACACTGTCAATGGTCATGGAATTGATTTGCTCCCTGACTACAAGCACTATTTTATCTCTGCTGTGGAAATAAGGCGTGAATCTGTTCGATCCATCTGACTAATTTTCAAAAGAAAGACTGAAAAAAGACTGTTGTCCATCTTCAACGGAAGAAAACAGACGAATAAAACGACCCAGAAAAGTCGATAGCTATTAATTAGCATTTTGTGAAGGTCGAACACAAACATGGCCAAGTTTGCACATCTCATAATTCCTGGAAAAAAACTTGAAAAATTAGAACTTTTATGACTTTCGGACACGAAGCTATATTAAAACCCTGTCCGACTAACGCGTCTTTGCATTGACTTTGACTGTAATCATTCGTGCAAAGATTAGTTTCGTGTCCAGTGTGCAAGCGGCGTTACTGAGCATAGAACGGAAGTATTATACTCACTGCCCGACGCTGAGGCAGTTTGTGGTTGGCTGAGAAAGATTTATTCAGCTGCGTTGAATAAGCCAGGTCGAGTTTCCATGCATTACGCGTACCAACCGCCTTTTTCCTGACATCAGGACAATCGATATAGATACTATAATTTATGTGCTGATTCAGAGAGTTACATTAAACAGTGGTTGCTGTAATTATTTACTGTATTGAAATGTGCCTGAAATTCTGGAAACCTGCTTGTGAGGTTTCGGTGACGTGTGCGCACTGTGCGCCGGTCAACCAAATTACTACTGCACAGTAAGTTAACCAGGTTGGAGCTGGCGAGCTTTCTGCGCAACTGCAGCGAAGACTTTTTCTACGAAATTGTCACTGCGTCTTGATAAATATTTGACACCTACCCCTACTACGCCGCCACACCCATCTCGGCGCACTTTAGTATACCAAAGGCTGCGCACGGTGTTGCACCTCACGAAATTATCACTGCGCGGGCTGCGCTGGACTAAATTACCACTGCGTAGGCTGCGTCAAGCTACGCCACGCTTCGCCACCCTGCGCTGCGCCAAGAAATTAGAGCCCAATGTCATTTTGTATGGGAGATAATTTGTTTAAATGGTAGTTCATTTTTATCAGACAGCTTTTATTTGTAAATTATGAGCATGACAAGTTTGCTAATTGTTGTAAGGCATTATTAAGGCATTAAACTGAAGACAAGTCCTGTGCTGCTGCAAGTAGACGCTCAGTGCTGGCACTCAGTTCGCATTCTCTGGAGATGGGGAGAGGGGTAGCCATAAATGCGCAGCAGACTTTAAATAACAACATTAAATGTGGACTACGTCAAAGATAATATTTTTCATAGAGAAATTCTCCACTCAGTGAAAACCTTTCAGCGCATTATTCTGATGATAGGGTTATGATATGTGTGCTAAACCTTTGTGGTCCCTCTGCTGTTGGAACAGCAGATTTTATATCAAAGCTGACAAGTGCCATTCGTATCATGTCTGACCCTATTTCAGTTTATTTCTACCTATTAGAGTTTATCTTACGAATATATAACGAGAAACTATCAGCTCTTTGTCCTTGGTAAAAGTCGGGCAGACAGAGTAGAAAAGAGACCACTGCTTTATTTGACAATTCTCTCTTTCTGATAATCCAGCAACGTAACAGTCCATTTATTAAATGAAATTATGCACTTGTGGGAACACCAACGGAATGTGCAAGTACATTAATGCTTTGCAAAAGTGGATTTTAACAATGTGACAGGCAGTGTTTCTAGATCTTGTTTATATGAGGTTTTTTCTTTACATGGCAGTCTCAACTTGCATTTATGGATGCAGCGACAAACTGTGCTCACAGACAGTGGTTAATGAGACTGTTCCTGAGCCCATGCATTGATTGCTATTACAGAATCCTGTCTATTTTTTATGCAGTGCCACCTGAGGGCCTGAAGATCAAAGCCAGTACTGGTCTTCAGTCTTGTCCCTTGTGTACAGACATTACTGTTGATACTTGGAATCTTTGAATGATATAATGTACGTAGAGGGTGAAATCCCCAAATTCTTTGCAATTTTACTTAAATAAGTGTTATTCTTAAATTGTTTATCTATCTGTCTATTTGCCCATGCAGTCCTTCACAGAGTGGTGATGCCCTTGACATGTTAATTTCTGAAGGACTTTTTATGCCCAATCATGTTACTGATCTGTTGCATATTGACCTAATTAGTTGTGAGATGTTCTACCAGGCGTAGTATTTAAGGATCAAAGAACTTTTCCACTCTGTTGTTGCCCCTGTCCCAACTTTTTAAAAATGTGTTGCTGACATCAAATTCGAAATGACACAAATATTTTTCTAAAACCAAAAAAAAAAAAAAAAAATCTCAGTTTCAACATTTGATATGTTGTTTTTATACTGTTGATTAAATTTAGGATTGTTGATTTAGAGAATTCCAATCATTGCGTTCTGTCTTTACACAGAGTCCCAAGTTTTTTGGAATTGGGGTTGTGAGCACAGGCACACACACACACACACACACACAAAGACACACACACACACACAAATATAAGCATATTTAATTCATACAATTTTCTGGGTAATACTAGGGGGTAATACCAGCAGATTAATTGGCTATTGGCTTTTCTGAGTGGACTGTCACTTCTTTTTATATTTTATTAATTCATGTTCTGCGCTATAGCTTATGTTATTTTTGAAATACAAAAGATTATTATTATTATTATTATTATTATTATTATTATTATTACCATTTCATTTCAAAGCCTTTGTTCACATAGCATTTGAGCTTTAAATGCCAGGTAGGATCTTGCAGGGTGACTGGTAATTAACTTAATTGGTGTTATCAAGTAAACAAATTTGTTTAAAAACAAATCAGTAGTAAAGCTGCCTGGTTTGTAGAGAAATGTACAAAGCCCTCAAGCCAATGTCAACTCACTTTACGGTTAATATAATAATTATGGGAGCATTCTCAGATTGCGCTGTTTTCAGCATCATAAGTCTTCTAACTGTACCATTGCAAACTTATGTTTGACTCTGTCGCTCATTTTGCAGCAAGATGTTTCATAGTCCATGCCACAGTATGCATTTTATTCTGCTTAATTCATTCAGTCTGCAATGAGACTAACAGGAGGTTCCTCAGGCTCATTGCAAATGCAAACGTAAGGTACACATTCACCCTGCGAACTGTCAGTGAACCGCCACGGAGAGGACTGTGCTGAATTTGCAGCATGAAACCTGGCAGGGGGCAGATAAGACAAGTTCAGTTGTTTCAGCTCTGTGGAGGGAACACAAGTTGACAAGCTCCATTACAACAGCATTTACATTCTGTTCACCGAGCTCGCCTCAGTACAAGCTGTACATCACTTTGATAGCTGACTCAAAAAAAATCAGGCTTTAAATAATAAAGCATTCATCCATTTTCTGTCAATTAAAATGCCCTGCCTTTGCTCTGTAACTTGGAGCGACGACACATATCAAATTTAGGAGCTGCTATGCTCAAAGTGAAATAGTGCATGGTTCACTAGCCCTTTATCACGGGAGTAGAAAATTCAGCCGTTCCCTGCACTTCTATGATGTATTGAAAACATTAATATGAGAAAGTTGAATCATTTCATGATGGAGTTAGTATTTGCATTCATAGGTTAAAGGCCGCTTTAAAGTATACACGACCCAGTTTCTGCTGCTTTTTGAATATTGTGCCATCCATTAAACCTCTGCACTTTTATTTTTGCATGCCATTCAGCAAATTATTTTTGAACAACTCCTTCAGGCAGCCTGATATTAAATTCTTGTGTATTTTGCTTGATGACTGATGGTCCCAAAGTTTTGCCATTTGATTTCAAAAATCCGTTTTGTACATCCCTCCAAGCACAAGGTCTTAGTCTAGACATTATTTGGTAAAACTTTACAAAAGAATACATTAATTAACATTAGTTAATGCAGTCATAAGTATTTACGAACAGTTAACTAACATTGAACTAATCCAACTGGTAATCATTTTTAAAGGACATTCATATCAACTGAGGTATTAATTTATACATTATGGTTTAACAGTTTGAAGTGCTGCATAAGGGATACTGAAGGGATGTTTTCAACTTCACAATAAGGGAAACATAGAAAATTATTAAATGGTAATTATGGTTACATAATGCTTATTCAGCTATCTACCGCATTAGTTACCTGCTAATTAACTGATAGTAAATGAACTAATGTTAATTAATGTTAATTATTGCACCCTTATCGTTAAGCGTCATTATTTGCGTTGAGCAGTACCCACTGTTGGAGGTACACTATGTGGACTCAAGACAAAATTCTCAAATTATAATTTAAAATGTGCTTTCTTCCTTTTGCTCTTTGGAAACTTTACAAGTTAATTACAATTCAAATTTCTTTGTACTCACATTATTCAACAGATAGAAGTACAAGCATATCCCCAAAACTATGCGGAGGTGTATGTTGTTTAGGTTATTTGATAAGCGTTTGAATGATCTGTTAAACATTTTGTTTTCCAAGGGCCTAGCAGGGTAGCACTATATGAACTTTTTTTTTTTTTTTTACTATTGCAATAAGTTTCTGCTTGTTATTTAGACCCATCACATTTTTAAGACACTGTTTTCCAAAACAAAACATTATTCGGGCCATGTTCTAGCAAGTTTACAACCAATGGCAATGAAAGGCAATAAAATAATATAGATTTTATTTCACAAAATAAATTCATAGAGTGAACCGTGCACAGTCAGTAGGTCAATTGTTTCAGAACATTAAATGTCATGTTCACTTAGGCCTTGCATATTCAATATAGCATGCAGTGTGTACTCTGGAGAAATAAACAAGGCAGTGAATTGAATGTATTGCAGTTCATTTCGTATAGGTTTTTCTCAGTGCCTGTCACCATATAAATTCACAATGAAACAATGTCTTTTCAGAGTTTTAATGAGTTCCACAGCCTGGATTCAGACTCTTAATGGCCCATTCTCTGGTTTTAAGCATCACCTCAAGAAATCTCATTAATTCCCTTCTAATTGCCATCGGCTAAAATTGGGTGAATGCAAAGGTGATACAATGGGCTAAGATTATATCAATATATTCTCAGGCTGACAAATTCCTCATCTTCTTAACAAGCGAATGATTCTAATGTATTCTCAGTAATTAATCATTTACATATGCTGACTGTCACCTGCTCGGACATCCTGCTGAACACCTCCCAGCATTTCTTCTGTACTGCCTGCCCATTAAAATGCTAATTTATACCACTGACCCTGTTCTCTCTGGGAGAAATAATGAGGGCTGTGTGCATGTCCAAAATAACCTCTGTCTTGGGGGGTCTCGCGCACCCTCAAACCACATTGGTTCCAGGATCTGATCCAGGGAGCTGAAGCCATCTAAATATTAAAAGATACATGCAGCTTGGCACCGTCTCCAAGACAGGCTCCCTGAAATAGCATATGAGTTGTGTGGCTTGCTTTGGTGGAAAGCTTTTCTGAGTGAATTTCACACAAGTTTATTTTGAAAGTTACAGCCATGGTATGCAGGAGTTTTCTCCACCACAAGCTGATTTATAATGAGAAATTAAGTGCTGCCTGATACTTGTGTTAGAATCTAAGATTTGTTTTATTGAGAAATTTCACCTCAATCGCTATTCCTATCTACTGAGCAGTGTCTGCAGCATTGTACAATAATGGTGAAAAAATCCAGTATAATTAAAAAGAATGTGGACAGACATTACCTGCTCTTAGAGTGATTTGTAAAAATAACAGGAAAACAAGATGGTGATGGTTTACTCCAGTGGATTTAATTAGATGCTTCTCAGAGCTCTAGAATCCTCAGTAAATCAGGGTACGTAAAGCTAATATAAAAACAAGCACTTTTTATATAAACTGTAGCAGGTAAACAAACAAAATGTTATTTTGTTATGATGCTTTAGAGCACAGGGACCGGGTTGATTGACAGCAATAGTACAGAGATCAGGTCCCCAGGGGAAACAGCACTTAATGTTTTACATAGGTTTGCTTTCTCCATGTTTGAGAGAACCACGCTTCTGAGCATGCTCAACACTGAAAGATCACATTGACCTGACAGCTCTTAACATGAGTGCTTTTCTTTCCTCAAAATGGAAACCAAGGGCGGGAGGTTATTCCATAAGGACACAGCTATAGCCATGTGGACACAGCTATGTGAATTAACATTATGTTCAGAACTTTGTTCTCCAAAATATTGTTTTAGCAGTCATGCATATTGTGGCAGAGGCTGGTGATTTCTTTTTAATGCATCATTTTTGTTTTCAGTTTTTCCAAGGGTCTTTCATATGCAATCTTTTCGCAATTCCTTCCTCAGCCTGGTAATTGTACAGTTATTTGTATCACCGGTGTTCAGCAGAGCAGGTGCCTAACTATTAATTAGTAATTGAGAGCAGTTGTGGTGCATTCTTGTTGAGATGCACTTTTTTGTTTGGCTCTTATGAGGTAGTAATTTGCACAGCCAGTGATAATTTTCATTATATTGCTAGTCAAGATAGTTTCCACATCAAAGAACCCTGTTTCTAGGAACACTGACCTTTTAGGTCAATGATCACCAAAGCCCTTAAGGTTTTATTTTGTATTTTTTTTAAAGGTCTGCTATCATGTCATGAGGTGCACAGCCAACTGGACACTACAAGACAATTTAAACCTGTTCCTTTGTGATATTGGATGGTGAAGAGACAACCCAGAGGCAAGTAGGACTAATTAACTTTGGCCAACTAACCAGTCGTTTCATTCATTATTCTGGATGGTCTGTCCCGTTTGTGATGTCACAAAGAACAGGTATTAAAATGGCTAGTACTTTCTAATGGGCAGTAAAACTGATAACAGGATAGATTATCTCTAAACATTCTGGGTACAACTCGTGATATTTCCTTGCTTGACCTGGAAATTGTTTTGGATGTTGTTCCTGGAGGACTTTCAGCTGAAAGCCACAACATCAATCGGTAGCTAGATGCTCACAGCAGATCAAGATTTGTGTAGTTATCTGAAATGGACATCACTTAATGTGACTCTTCAGAAGATAGGACGTCTCATTTCTTTAAAAACAAATTTCCATAATTTTTCTCTCCTTACATGGTTTCCTTGCATCACTCCATGCATTCTAGGTGGGTGGGACCAAGATGCAATGAAGTGAGGGAAACATGGATGCAATTTTTTTTTATTAGTTTCAATCAAATACATAAAACAAAATACATAAATGAACAAACACAAAATGAGACAAACACCCCAACGCCCCACCCCTGGGTGGCCAAGGATGTGAAACAAAATACAGGCTTAACATAGCAAAAAAATGTAATAAATTTAAAACATTTAAAAAAAATAAAATAAAAATGTTAAATAAATGTAATAATGCATAATATATATACTCTTGAGTGGTAAACAAAAAATAAATAAGAATATAAATAATTTAAAAAACAGGAAATAGAAGTATTTGCCACTAACGTGTGTTTGTCCCCCGCCACAAGATGTGAAATGGTGTGAAAATGAGCAATCTATTGGTGTGACCTTGAGAGTGACGCGAAGGTCACCGAAATCGACTGCCGCCAGGGGTATCACCCTATTGAAAAAGTCCAAGAGATAATACTGGCTTGCTTAGCATTGTGCATTTTTGCTACTGATAGTTCCATGTATAGTATATCTAGTAGAGAATTTAACCAATGATTCCAAGAGAGAGGGAGAGTGCGGAGGTTTCCAGCAAATTGCTAGCATCTTTTTAGCTGCCTTCAAACTGGCAAATAAAACGAAAGGATATTTAAGTAAAATTAAATCAGAAGTATCATTCAATAAAAGCAGCTTAGGACAATAAGGGATTTCAACATCAAGAAGTTCTGAAAATGTAGTTGAAACCATTTTCCAAAAGTTTAGAACTCCTGGACAATACCAATACATATGTATAAAAGATCCAATATCATGATTTAGACAAAGCCCGCAGTTCGGGGAGGATACAAGCTTCATTAAGTGAAGCTTTCTAGGTGTAAAATAAATCCGGTGTAAGAATTTAAAGTGTATTAGTTTATGATTAGGATTTTTTGAAATATAATCTAAATGATCACAAACAGTTTTCCAGCATATATCCTCCATGAATGCAATTTAAGAGAATTGATATGTACCCTATCACCACCTATTAACAACTCCTAAAGGAAATGTTAATTAAATATTTGAAGAGACATTTGTTAGTTGTTACAGGCAACTAATATTTCCGTTTTCTTTATTTTATTTGCTTTGGTACTGATTTTCATTATTCTTTCTGGTCAGCTGAAGTTTGAAATTTCAGTACTGCCACACTGAACAGGGTCAGTGAGCATAGCCTTACAAACTAGCTAACCTCAGTGATTGGGGCATTTTCATTTTCGATGTTCCAGCTCAAGAATCAAACTGTGAGGTTGCTCCTGAGCTGTCTATCTGTCTAAAGGATGCCTGTGCCATTTCAGTGCAATAACTCCAATAAGCAGCATTTTTAAATGAAAATAAACCATCCATTCTTTTTCTTTGCGTACAGCTTGTCTGTGCTTATCTGTCCAATGCTTAGTTGAAACTCACCCGCATTACGGCCTCTCAACAGATGCTCCATAATGTCCTCAATTTATTTGCGCAAACAGCATTGACTTTGTCATAGCTTAAAAATAGAATTTGATAAATATTACCTGTGGGAGTATTGATCACGTCAGACTTACAGCGCAAACAAGGAGGAATTTCAGTATTCTTCACATTCAGCAAGCGGCAAAGCAGGATATCGCAGGTTTGGAAGTCTTGTGGGATGTGATGGTGAACCAATGACTGCAATAACTCCAGGCTTCAGCATAATAGGTGCTTCCCACAGCAGTGAGTCCAATAAATGGGACAAACTGGACAGAATTGATATCCCACTATTTCAGCAGGCTCCCTTTTCATTTTTTTTCACAGCATAGCCTGCCTGTAGTCCTGCCTTCTTTTATTTCCATTGCATCTCATACAAGATTTTTCAAGTCTAGTAGCACTCTCATGACAAGCAACCGATAAGACACCTGACTGGCCTGATAAGTATCACTATTACAGAAAGGTGCAGTTCAAGGATTCACAAATGGATGGAAACTGTCAGATCTATCGCTCATTATGCATAAATAAGTACAACAATGTACACGGCCTATATTTTTTGAGAGGTCTGAATATATAATGTTAAAAGTTCTGTGGTCTTGAAATTGTGTCAGGAAAATAACCAGTGTTAATAAAGAGGAAAATGTTCTGATTGGTGTTTTATAAGCAATTCTAGGCCAAAGATCGAAATACATCTTTTTTACTTGAAGATGGACCTGTAGTAGCAGTCGGCAAAAGATGACTTTGAAAGTCAAGCGGATTTTTACGTTAGCTTCTGTCATCCGTGCCATAGGTATGGGATGATAGGACCCTACTTTCCCTATTTGTAGGTTGTTATGGTCATTATCATCGATAGATAGCCTTAGTAGACATAAATTTATATGACAGATGTCCTCTTGCGATCATTGTAAATATGACCCCGGCAAGTTCACGTTGGGAGGAGGTTGGGGTTGCGGTTCGATCAACAGAATAGCAAACTTTACCAGTGGTTATTCATAGAGAGGTCCTTTTCTAAATTCAGCTTTCATTTTGTCGATTTTTTGTGAGCCCTTCAGTAAAAACTGCTCATAAACTGCAGAGCCATGAGTCCAGAAAGGCCATCTCTTAGCACGTTTTTCCCCTTTAAATGTTTTTCACGTACTGAGTGCGAGTCATCGCCCTTTAATCTAATAGAACACTGACGCCATATTTGCTTTCAAACAGTGTAGTGCCTTAATAGTAATCTTGTTCTTGAGGGGTTGTGATCTAACCCATAAAGATACGTTGTGTTGTGCATCTACTGTATGTCCAGTGCATTGTTAAGAACAGATAATAGAATTCAGCGGAGATATAGTAAGTATTCCGCTGTTAAATTTCCCATTTTTATCGATTATAGTAACATACTGCCCAAGCATTTATAAAGCCCTGATAAGATGCATACTACTGAGGAAAATGGTATGTTGTACTGCTGATTAGATTTAATTTGTTTGCGTTATATCCTACTTTCCTCATCTGCATGTTTGCTTCAATCATAAAAGACAACTTGCTTGAATAGCTGATTTGTGTATTTGTGACAGCGAGTCTGTGAGGTTTGCATTATTTTTTTTCATTTTGGGTTCTATATTAAATGATAACGGAGGATGTTAGTAAACTCCCTTAAGCAGGTGCAATGTCAGAGGAGACTTTTTGTTTTTCATATTGTAGTACAATGTCATACAATATATATTCTGTATCTGCTGGTTGCAGTGCTTCACAGAGGGGACATCACACTGATATTCAGAGAAAAACAAACCCTGGATGCCTTTTTTTATGGCCATGACATTACATAAAATGGTGAGTATCTAGATCTTGCAAATCATTTTATACACTTTTACCTGTGATTCAGCTGGTCATGTTTGGGATCATTGAAAACCCTGGGATTCCCTCCAGAATTTAAAATAAGCCTGAATTTCCACAGGTTTGAATACAGTGGCGGCATTGGATGGACCCCCTACACGGGTCCTGAGGTTTTATGAGGTTAAGTTTCTCTGGCTGAATGACGTGTAGTTAGTCATCTGTTTGGTTTGGAGCCCAAATGGACAGGTACTATATGAACCGCTCTCATTTCTACAGTGAAAAAGATGAAGAAAAATGATCATATGCACTTGCAATGAAGCAAAGGTTTGTACTATATGTGAAAGCAGTTGCTCTGTAGTAAACCACTGCATTATCAATAATTCACTCCAAAGCAAAAAAATATCTCAGTTTTTACCTGTTTGAGGTAGGAAGCAGCTTTTATTTGGCTTTATAGATAATAAGTTGTTCTGACTATCACCCTCAGGTGTAGCTCACTTCTTGTCAATGAGTTCATGATTCAGGAAATGTATTGTTTATGGCTATTTTTTGTTTCTCAGTATTCCATTGTGAAAGAATATTTAATTTAATGTTTCATTTTCATGTAGTTTCTTTGTGTTTGCGGGACTTTTGTTTCCCTAAAATTATGAAAAAATGGAATGCAATGTCTTGATGAATGAGCTTTCATTTCAGGTATGAGTGTCTTGCTCCATTAAAATAAAATTTTTCCAGTCTGGAGATGCTCAAAGCCTGAATTATAAAATTAAAAAGGTATACATAGGGCTGATACAAATACATATAGGCAAGGATTGTCTTCATTTGGCATTTGGATTAACCAGACCTCTGACCTTAATCACAGAGTAACTGCAGCACTGACACATCATGAAACATGATAAACAGTCCTATACACTACCATCAGGTAAAATAAGGCCCTACTCACTCATACCTATGGCTCTGATAACAGATGAATAATGCCCACTAAATAGATTGATAAGTCAGATCAGATGCAAAGTCAAGAGTGTGTGCCACATACTGTGACACAGGTATTTATTATGTGGAAGCATACGGTGCTTCATCAGCCTGTTAACCTGTATATAGACTGTAATACGGGAAATTTAACCATAACTGCAAAGCATTTGATTTAAGGTTAAGTGTGTTCGTAATAATTCCTAAAGAGTTCTGTCTAGTGGAAGGTTGATTTGAAGTGTAGTCTTTTCTTTTGAAAATGCCTCATCTAAAGCAAACAAAGATGGAGTGACAGAATATGATTGAAAACCTGGCCACAAGCCTCTTGATCTGCTTAGACACATCACACGCATGCAAATGACACTGAGCACTGAGATCTGGAACAGTGCAATCCCAGTGCTCTTACATTAGCTCTAATAAGATGAAAGCATTAAACTTCCGCTAATTATACTGGTCCTCTGTAAAGGACACTATCTCTAACATAGGAAGCCATTTTGTAATTGGAAACCTTAGCAATGTACAGTGCATTCATAAAAGTGGCAATTAAAAAATTGATTAGAATAACCGTGCTGGGTGTGCTTTGATTTTGTGAGCAAACAATTAATCTGCAATTTCCTTACTTTCAAAATTTCAAGTACTGATTTAAAACACATTCACAAGGTCATAAAATTAAAGCAGTTAATTTTGATGAGTGAATTCCTGTTAATGTTATTCAGGCATGCAGGGTGGGTATCTTTCTGAAGGAAATTTAAATATAGATCACAGATCATACCCAACGTGCAGGCCTGTCTCATAATTGGTTGGCCTTTTCAACTCATCTGAGGTGCGCAGGAGGGTTCAGAAATAGACCCTCCAGTTTTTTCAGCTCATCAAAAAAAAAAAAAAAAAAAAACAATCTTAAAGCTACAATGGGGGACTCCCATTTGAAATCATTCACAGCTTACATTTGAGAAATCTTGTAAGTAAACCTAGTGTAAACAACGCTTTTTGCTGAGCACCACAAGTAAAATTTAAAAGTTAAAGAAAAATAAACAATTCACTGATGTTTTCAGAAAATGGCCGGTGACCGTACACCACAGAATAAATATATAAATGAAAATAATGCCCATGAGGCCAGTTTAATGACTGTAAGTAGTGTCTGTAAATGAGGTGCCGGAGTAATTAAAGACTTGGACACAGAGTCACCCCAGGAGCGAGCTGGTTTGAAAACAAAGAAGCAGATTGTGTTTGGGAGGATTTATTTATCATGCTAGAATTCTCTCATAGGCCCACTGTGAGCTCGCTCCTTTCTTACTGCCCTGTAACTGCTCTGAGCGTGAGGGAGAGAGGGAGGGAGAGAGAGAGAGAGAGAAAGATGGGCCGACAACAGCACGATAAATCTCAAATAGGTCTCGGTGCTCTGAAGACAAGATGAATCATCACGTAACGGAACAAACCTCTTGTATAACCTGGTCTTTACTTCCTTTACTGGATGGAATCACTGTTTTATTGCAAAAAGTGCGGAAGTGAAGAAACCTAAAACCAAAGGAGGTGTCACTATAATATCTACTACTAAATGTCCTTTTTAGGGTACAACGAGTTGAACAAATACGCAGTACATCAAGAGGCAGGCCGTATGTAAACTGTAAATCGCTGTGGACGTGGATGTCTTGCAAAGCAAATCATTATTTTTGTGTTCTATTTCATATGCAAAAGACATGGCTCCATTTGGACACTGCAAATATTCCTCTCCTCCCCTTGACATTTAGAAATTGCAGGACATGGAGAATGGCAGTTAATCAATTGTTTAAATTTGGACATTGCTGACACCTCCCTGATGAGATCACGAGTAATCCTTTAGGGATTACATAGTCAAATATTCTAACGGTCAGGTCTACTTCCCTTCTTAGGCAGTATAATTTATGGCCATGCAGCAAACATTGCTTTTACTGTTGACCATTCATATCCAAATATTTGACTGTGGAATCTGAAGGCACACTGCTGACCAGTGCCTCTTCCCTGTTTATTATTGGCGTGTAGCATTGGATTTAATACACAGCATACTATTAGCCATGCTAGTTTCACTTCAAATAAAGGATGAAAAATCTAAGCACTACTGTAATACTGCATGGCTAAAAATACAAGTTACCCAAATGTGAAAGCATCGATACATAGACTACGATATCCGACATCATAAATTGCGGTAAGAAAATGTATTGAATTCTGCCGCGCCAGATATATGGAAATGTGTTCTGAATAATACATGAAAAATGATTATGAGTAGCTCCATTTGTTTATATGATAAAAATTTAGCATGATTGTAAATTAACCATCACAGCATGTTAATTTGGCCGAGGAACACTATCTCCACCCACAAGGCAATACAGTCTTTATTTACACAATATCCAAATTATTATGCTCTACACAGCTATCTTAAAGATCCCACTACAGACAGATAAGTATATATGCCTATCACAGCCTCGAAGCCCCTGTTCTCTGGCATTATCATGAAGGCAAACATGGCTTCAAGGCTTCCCATGACTTATCTGCATCTGCTGACACTTTAAACAAATAATTGGTTTAGTGCTCGCAAAAGGTTAATCTTTCTGAGGAGCGATTCATCTGTCTATCATAATTATAAGAGCTGTCTCTGGGGCTGAGCTGCACATGTCCCACTTTGTTGGAGGTTTTGGCCGGCTTTTCAGGACAGAAATCAACTTCCTCAGGCTGTTTTCTCAAAGAACACCGATCAGCCTGCGGCCTCCTGGCATAACAGCTTGTGAACTCCTCCAATGTGTCCTCAAGCTGGTCGCTGGTGCATGACTCAAGGATTCAGTCCAACATGCATGTTCTCAACCCTCAACATCGGACATCATTCGCTCACATCCTGTGTAATATAACCTCTAAATAATGAATAGTATGGTGCAGCCCCAGATTTCGCTTTGCATTCAGTCTTGTCTGGCAGTTTCACAATTCACTTTTCTAGCACGTGGGACTTAAATGAAGTATGAAAAACATTGTATTACATATTACTTAGTTTAGTGATAGTTGTAATAATTAATATTTGGTGGCGGTTTGTGAAAAAATGTTTCAAACTTACCATTTTAGGTAAGTTGTTGTTGTGGCCTTGTTAGCCATGGAGTCATTATACCTGGCCAAGAGATTTCAGGGGAACCTCTTGTGTAAAGGATTTTACAAGAGTATATATCGTAAGAAAAATAAAACATCATTATACCTGCAAGAAAGCAGTGGAATTTGGTGTAACAATTCAAGTTTGAACTGTGGCATTTGTACGGACAAAATGTAGCATTTGCACAGGTAAAAGCCATAAAAATCATCTGAACATATGACAAATCACAATTGATCTTCATGATTTCCATAGCTTATTAAGTAGCCATAACATGGCCATTGATGCAGATTGTTGATATTGCAAAATTGAGTTTTTCTTGGGAGAGAAGAGTATTTGAAAATATTTGCCTTTCTTAAGACCAGTGGCATGCCATCGGCAGTATGACAGGCCTGCAATAACCTCACCTTTCAGTGTTAAATGGCACTAAACATGTTGCAGTGCTAAGGCCAACTGGTACAATGATTGGCTAACTTATTTTTGATAGCATTATTGAGCATTGCATCACAAAGAAGGAGTTTTTCCCTGTGCATGTAAATGATGGCATAAAATGTCTATGTTTTTTGAAGATTTTGAACTTGTGTTACTCGTGAAATGGCGCAGGTTTGTGCAAATTTGTTTGCAAAGCTTATTATTATTTAAGTCTTCCGTCCAAAAGTTGGGTATGGTTCAGTATACCTAATATTACTTCCTCTACAGATGTATTCTTTTGAATTCTTAGAACATTCAGGAGAAATCAAGTGCCAAGTTATGATAGATTACACAGCTGAAGGCTAAGATGGACGTCAGAGAAAGTTTTTTTTTTTTTTTTTTTTCGCCGTTTGATTATCGTCATATTTACAATGTCACATCCATTACAAAAATATAGCCAATATGCAATCTTTCTGTTACTATCATTTCTTGATCATTGTAGGCCTCATATTGATTTTGGATATTCAGTAAATAAATTGTCTGATTGTTAATCGTACAAACAAAAATGGGAGTAATCTTCAGTTGTGACCTTGCAATATGAAGCAGATTAAGTATGCAGTGGGTGTGTGCGTTTGAGCCCTTTGCGTCAGCATATTTTATGACTGGTGATTTTGGGTGTAAGCGTGCCAAACGTGTGCTGAGATTGTAATGTGAATCATGCAAAACTTCTTATCATGTCAGACTGCGTTTACATATTTGGTCTTGCAGAACCTGGAACATACAGTAACTTAAGCTCTACCTCACAGGAATCATCTACTATGAGAGAGGTTACAAACGGGGGTGGCCCAATTCTGTCAGGGTGCCGTATCAGCATGTCCTGCTTTCTCTGGTGTGTGGGCCGGCCTGGAAGTTAATCAATCAGTGCTCTCCTCTCTGGTATAGGACTAGGACTTCTCTACTCCAACTCAGAAGGCAACTGCCTTAACACGTTCCTTCCTTGTGTCCTGGGCCCATTGGATGCAGAATGGCAGAGTAGTTCACTGTCAGACGCCTCCACAGATATAGGTGGCTTCCACAGCAACATCAGCACAAAAGCCACACCACAGTGAACTAATTATCCTCTCAGGCTCAGAGGTCTGCATAAGGGAGACCAACCCCGGTTATAATCACGGGCTACAGGCTCAAAGCGCTGCCTGTGAGACTTTTGGTTTTCTGTCACCCCTCTGCCTGCGAATTTCCCTGGATATAAATGGAAGTAAGTAAATGGGAAGACTAGTCTGATGGCTATCGCTTAGAGGCAGAAGAAGAATGGATTACTGCCATGAATAGGCATTAGGCTTTAAATTGGTATAATCAATTTCTCCTCAAAATGCTTTCACAATGGCCAAGGATTTACTCAACACTCTATGGAGGGGAGTATCAATAAGACGGCAAATGACTGCGGCTGCTGAAAGATAAAAGAGGATTTGAGTGAAGTGTAACAGGATCTCTGTTGTAGCCCCCCAATCTGTGCTGTCAGAGATACTGCTCCCGCAATTATGCCTGTGAGACTGCCAGACTCGAAAGGAACGGAGGGTGAGATATTAAATGGAACGTAACAAGCTGAAATGGCATCTGTATCTAGTAGAAACACGATAGCGGGCTTTCTCTTCACCAGTCAGTGACAGCAGAAAGCCACGGTCCATTTCCTTCAGTCAAACCCCAAATTCCCAAAACTTTCCTTTGCCAGCTTGTACTGCTCACTTAATAGCCCCCCCCCCCCCCCCCCCAAGTCATGCCGTTGAAAGCGTATTAACTTTGATTTCGTAAAGAAGAGGAGATAAAATTCTTATTGTCAGCAAATGGTCTGGAGCTGTGGCTTCGGTTTGGGTCAGATTGGCACATGCAGGCATCTCCAGGAGTAGGAAAAAAAATTTGCAAAGATTAACTGTCGCTCTCAGCTCATAATTAATGCTGCATCACTCCTCCGCGTGTTCTCCTTGGCAGAGGAACTGACACACGATTGATGGAAATGCCACCAGCGTGTCAGCTATATGGCTGCAGCCGTGGCAACAGCCACAGTCTTGTGCTTATTATCAAGTCAACAGTAACCCCTCATATGCCAAGAAAAAAAAAATAGTTTCTTATTATTTCTTGTATACCTAACCCCAACATGAAATTATGATTCATACATGGGCATGTGTTTAAAATAACAAACACATCAACTCTGCATCATCATGCAGCTAACAATCACCACCATTTAAATGCGCCGTTTTATTTATAGTATAAGGACCGTATTATCAAATAAATATCACTGAAGTCATGGTTTCCATCCTCAACCAGGAGTTTGCATTGAATTTGCATGTCCTCTCCATAACTTTGTGGAGTTGCCCTTTACCTACAGTAGTTTTCTCCTTCAGTCCCAGAATATGCATATTAGGCTAACTAGACAATCTAAAACGTCTGTGTGTGGTATACTATTGTGCAGGAGAGATATAAACTGCATTTGTGGCCTTGAAGTGAACTTGGCCCATCAGCCATCTGCTTAGCACCCATACCAGCCATACTGTGACTGTGGAACGAATGTATGGCGCAACTGGGGGAATATAGCGAAGGTCTAAAACGATAAACAGTGGGATATAAAAGTTAATGTACATAACAGAAAAAAAAGCAAACCCCTCAGTTAAAAAGTATCTGGTTTACAAAAAAGGAAGTGGTTACAACCTTTAAAATTTTCAAAATGATAAGATGTAACTAGCATAATCCCATTTTCAAAAGCGGAATGACTGTGTTCAACTTTGTGACGTAGAGTAGAGCTTTAAAAATTGCTCCCATTCAAGGCTAGCAGGGAGTGTGTCGGCCGTCTGCTCAGAGAAACACTTCACATAGTGAGAGTCAGTTGCCATTTGAGTCCACCTCAGCCTTGGACTTGGTGCATTTGAAAGACTTCCCACCCACCTTTGTGTGGGCTTACAAATCCTTCTATTGAACTGGGCTTAATGCTGAACTGCACTGCGCTGTTCCTCATGGATTTTTCTGAATCCTCTTTGCACATACACGCATAAACGCCCCCACAGAGAGGCTCTTTTCAGAAATGTTCTAAAAGTTCACAGAGAAATTATAAAACTTTTATACACCGACAGGCTGTGTATATACAGCAGAGCATTGGTCTGATATGCCTTTGCACTCGCAAAAAAGCTCTCCAGCTGATCTTGAACAATGAGCCGGCATCTGCTCCAGTAGGTAGGCAAGTTTATCTCCGAGCTCCAGTTTACCTCCCTCAGTGATTTTTAATTAAATGATGCTGTACAAAATGTTGTGCCATTTACAGACGTATGTGCTGACACAAACATATCAGACATGCCCTGTATTTGAAAATGAGGTGTCTGGTTTATAAAAGTACGCGAGCTGATCTATGCAATAGATTATTAAATACAGATATGATGTTAAATTAAAGACCGATATCGTTTAGGTCTGTGATGATATGACTTGGGAGTTTTCCTCTCTGTTATTATGCTATTATTAATATAAACAAACATTTTTGACAGTTGTTACAATGCAGTATTTAGCATTTAAGGTGCAATGAGAGCAGTATAATATTCGTATGAAAATCAGTAACCTTCTACAACTACTGATGCAGCAATATTCACTGATCAAGCACTCGTTTGAAAACCCAAGGAACTGCACCTGAAGATGTGTCTGAAATCTACAAAAACATACAAGTGTGTGTTACTGTCAGCAGCAAATCACTGCCGTGATTCTCCAGGAGATGGATTTCCATAACTGGTGACATTATTGCCCGGGGAAGAACATCGCAGATTGCCAGAGATCAATATCATTGATCTGATCGGTTATAGTACATGGGTGAATAGCATTACATCTGAATACCTGAATATAGGAACAAACTGAGCAACAATTGATGTAAACTGAGCCTTCAAAAACTTGTATTTGTTCTAATTAATTGACTGGGGTGGAGATTAAACTACATTAATTCCATACAATCAGGACTCATATAGCACAAAAACCTGAACAGACACCAGCCCACCTCTATTTCCCCTCCCCCTACGATGTGTTATACTGGCTTCTCACAACATATTAGATAAATTCAGGAGCCTCCCTCATACTGGTTGTGTCCAGGAACAAGTACAAATTTCTGTTCCTTCACGATGGCAATTAAGCCTTATATGCCCGACTATAATAAAATTTGAAAGAAAAATCTATGTATTCTGTTAATATGTCCTGGGGAGGGGCTAATAACAACTCAATAGCAATTTTTAATTTTTGGTGACCTTTGACCTCAATGTACTGTCGTTTTGTGACATACATGTCACTCTGTTTCGAGGATATAAAGAGAACTTTTGTCCATCATCATTTTAGTAGTTGACAAATAGCTGAAGTATTAGGCTTAGCTTATTTCTCATCAGCTTACCTGTTTGTCTACTTTATCCAGTGATGAATGGATGCTGATCTATCTTGGGGATCCCGCCATGGGGGCGGCCATATTGGAAAGGTTATCTGGTGCAGCCAGTGTAGTGTCAGTTCCACTTTTATGCATCAGATGGCAGCACTGATGGTCTAAATATGTCAGTATGGGCATTAGGTTGCAAAATTTGTGCGGGGTCAGTGGTTCTGACAACCCCCAAAATCGTGTGACAAATTTGTCACAGGGGGCATTTAAGGGTTAATTAATTTCATTTATTTGATAAATGTAAGGACAGGTTTTTCAAATACCTTGGTTTTGAAGGTTCTTTTGAATATGTTGCGATAAAATGTGTTGAGCCATAATGCTCTTTGCAGGCACCTGCTACTTTCCCAGATGAAAAGGTAAATCAGGGTGATTAGCAGTGAACATGGAAAATGAAGAGATAACAAATTACATAAATTAATTGTAAATGCTTCCTCATTCTAGGATCTGTCAGGCAGTTAAATTAGTTTCAACACTTCAGGTTAACTTATTCGGAGAGATTTGTCACTGACGCGGTGATTAAGTCATCCTATCGTGCCCACTAATCCACAAAGTGATGAGGGCGCAGCGCACAGACATTTTTGCTATACTACACTATGTGAAAATACAGCTCTCTCTTCACTGACAGTCAAATTACAGGTAATCTTAGTCATTGCAGATCTAGTATTGTGCGGTTGACAAAAATGAGACATATTTCTTGCAGCCAATTAAAAAAATAGAACGATATCAATGGTTTGTCAGTGTTGCCTGGTTAAAATGTGCTTTGTATCAGGGATTATGTCTTGAGTTAAAAAAAGAAAAGATATCAGTTCTATTTTGCAGAGTATGCTGCTCTCTGCACCGTACAAGCTAGCCGATGTGCTCTTTTTCAGTTTGCTACCCTGATCAGCCCACAAAACAAAACCCCCATTACTTTGGGGTCACCCTGAGAATGCATCCTTCCTGTCCTGGGTCCACTGGCTGTCCACCACAATATAAGGCTGTTTTCACACAAGGAATGGAAAAATGGCAACATTCTGCTAACGTATCAATTTCATACTTTATGACTGGTACTTTAAAATCAATATGTCTCTGTCCACTGGGGACTACCTCCAGCTTTGGCCTGAAATAAAATTGCAAACACCGGAATGGCCAGAACGCAATCTCTGTGACCAATACATTCTCCATGCCACCACCAAGGCTGTGTTCACATTTTTTTGTCTAGTGAGTGAAACATTCCTTACAAAAGCTTACTGATAAAGAATATACAATGTGTCTAAGGGCAGCTCTAATTTCAAGTCAGCTTTCTGATAATGGTATTGCGCTTCTCAAATATTACGATTTGATAATATAAGAACATATGGTATAGCACTTAAAATGAAAATTCATGCCTATCCCATTGCTGAAAGGTGGGAAGCTCCTGTATAATTGTTGATTTATTAGTTTCAGGCTCCTGGCATGCCTAAAATCATTGTCTGTCCACTGATGTAATATAATAATATCCAGACCCCACAGCCTTCTGCTGAGATTTAGCTGTCCGTGAGGGATACTGTGGTAAATGAGCACTGAAAGCCATTTCAAAGGAAACATGAAACCTCCCTTAGCCAGCCACTGTTTCCGATATTAATGCATCACTGCCTGTGGCCTGTTTGAAATATTTCCATATTATCTGATGAAAGTTTATTTCTTTTTCAATTTCTCAGGACATGGTGCTTTAAATCGTTAAATTCCTGGGTATAAATTTGAAGAAATGGTGAAATTGAGTTCTGCAGTCTTCGCACTGCCTTTGTTCAGCGGTTTGTCATTGTGTAAATGGGATCTGAGCTCCGTGTGTCTGTCAAAGCACACTCAGCCCACCACCGCACGCCATTCAGGAGATAAGATCAGTCAGCCCACTCCAATGACACCGCCACATCCTCCTGCAGTCAGCAAATTGCATTTAGAGCTTGACAGCTTGTTATCGTTTTCAATGCCAGAAGGGCTTAATCTTATTTTTTCATGGGGACTGAAGAGTTAGAGGCTCGGTCTGTCTTCTCTGCGCTGACATGAGTGGATGCACTTCGTGGTTGGACGGAAAAGACACTGCATCTGTAGCTCCAGTGAGCGACTGCCCCATACCCATGAACCCATTCTAATGCCAGCATAATTGCGTTAATTGGACCACTCAAAAACCTGCATGCTCTCGTATTGTTTAAGCTCTCCTACTCTTCAAAACGGCAAATGCCTTGTAGTATGCCTTATGAAATGCTACTCTCGTTCTTATTTGCCCACAGGTTGTGACATGAACCTTACAGATTCCCAAAAATAACTATATTTCGGTATATGACACTCTCTATTATTAGACATGCATTGATTCTCTCTTAATGGTACTGATGCGAAGAACATTGAGCATTACACAGAAATTACTCACATATTTATGAATCCCCCTGTAATGGGGAGGGATGTATGAGCAGGATGTTTATAGAGGAAAACAAGTTTCAGAGGAGCCAGCACATTGCCCTCTGTAGCCAACTTTTTTGCCATAAAACATACAGTTTGATGTGTTGTTTGACATGTTTAAGAGTTTAATTTGAGTTTGTTTGACACACCAAGAATTGTGCCATAAAAATCCTCCCCTGATCTTCCGTAGATTGCTTTGAACTCAGTCTGACCAATGCATCCATCAACCTCGTGCTTCTGTTTGCTTAACAGCTTTCAGACTGTGCCCTTTGCAATGGGAAACTATTTGTTATACTTGCAGGTAAAATATATTTGAAACAGCTAATGGAAAACTATTTTACTATTCATAATCGCATCACAGTCAATCATTCTTCCAGTTCTGTCCATTTCTATTTAAGTTGAGGAAGCCTTTCTTGCCAATCAAACAGTCAGAAAGGTACCATATGAATAAATAAATAAATAAATACATACATATTGTAATACTCTGTCAGAATAAAAAAAGGGAACAGCTCTTCGCCGCCAGATGCAGACCCATGAATTTTTTTACGGGGGGCACTTATGGGAATCTCAAAGCTTACTAAACGAAACTTTTTTGAAATGCTCTTTAAATTACTTTTATGCGGAATTTGCTCAGCTTTAGTGAGAAAGGAGCACGGCCTTGTACTTTTCAGTCTCAGCCATCCCCAGTTGTCTCTCCACAATTCTTGAGCCGGGAATTCGAGTTCTAACTGATCTTGTGAAGTCCCCAAACATGAGCTTTCGTGGTTATCGTAGTTCATTCTCACAGACAGCTTTGCTTTCATGTTCTAGGATGTTTCATCAATAAGACCAGAGCTTATATAAGGCTCTCTTCATCCTCCTCTTTGACTGGATTTTGCTGTCTGGTGTTCATTCCATCTGTGGCCTGCTGGGAAATTCTGGATGCGAAGCCACCGCCACATGTCTACACTTTTCACTGTGAGTGTCTGTAAGAGCATCAGCAGTAGCACGGATGCATTCTCACAGGAGCGAAACTGTGAAAGAGGCAGTAAACTCACATCAAGCATCCTCCTTTATTTTATTATTATTTAAGTAAATCCTGTGAGCCTTTTCTTTCAGAGGCGTTCAGCCCCTCTACGCATTACGTACACATTTTTTTGTTTTCTGCTTTTCTGCACTGAATGCCATTTTTATACTTTTACAAGAAAAGATTGATTTTATTCAGAATTAATGAATGTTTTTAGGTCATGAATTTTGAAAAAGTACGACTTTGAAGCCAAACTTTAGAAACAATTGTCATTTTCTCGTTGCTGCTGATTAGAGGCCTTATAAATGGGTCCTCCAATGGTGAGACCATTTTCAGGTAGTCAAGAGATTTGTATCAGGCAGTTAAGGAATTGACTGGAGAAGGGACTGCTCACACATTTGGAACAAGTGCCATATTGCTTTTTGTTTACATTAATTATGAAAGGTTAATAACATCTGATGTCATAAGATTGTGAAAAAACAAGTCTCCTCCCACCTATTCTAATAAACTAATCAATACAGCATGCTGCTCTAGTCTGCGATGAGAGGCAGGAGGCTTGCACGATTTGTTCTTGTTATCAAATCATTACAGAAATCCTTAAGGAAACGTGCAGCCTCGACCCCACTCTGACGTCCTTTAAAGTTGACTTAAAGTCACACTTTCTCAGAGTTTTGAAATATACGACAGGAGGGAGGGAGAGATGGATGTGGGAGAGAGGACAGAAAAATGAACGACTCCCAGGAATGCTGAATCTCTCCACTGCTTCTGCTGGACCCCCATCTGTCACATCCATAGCGTACAACTTTATAGCAGCTGATTTGGCCCATAGCTGATACGCAGACATCCAAAAGCAAAAGGTCAAGCAGAACAAAAGCAAACATTGGCTCGCCGGGTAAAAATTACAAAAGAGCACATCACCATTTGCGAAGAAAGGTCAACAGGGGGCTGTTATGGGGGGTTGCCAATTTGTTTTTGATGAGCGACAAAGTTTTAAATGTGAAGTGGCATGCTGGCAGAGGGAATTTGCTTTGTTCCAGAGCTAATGGGGCTCCGCAATGAAACACCAGGCAACGCAACTCTGAACGGAGCCTTTAAAGAGGTTTTAAAATGCTGCTTCTCAGCTGAATCCAAGTGTCGTCAAGCTATGCGGCGATCTGAGCAGAGCACTCTCGGCTTTATTCTCCCAGTTCAGCACGATCTCACGAAAACAGCTACTATATGTACTTCTCTGTGGGAATGATCTCATCTGCAGCGAATGCATCCTGTCTGTATCAGATGCCGAAGTTACACTCGGAAGAATAGGAGCTAAGGATGACTGCGTTTCCTCCACTGTTGCATTAGTTTAATTTATGCAGAATGGTCTTTGAAGTACTCTTGCATTTTAATTTCATGGTTTGCTGGCCAATACAATATTGACTATTTGTATTCCCTCCCTCATTGTTTAAACATTAAGTAGAAGAATTGTACTGACATGGAGAAAAACATGCTGTATTTCGAAGTGGGCTACACTAAAACAAAATTTTTGTTTTGGTTAAAAGTAAAATTCACCTTTCAAAATCAAAAGCCTATGTATATGATTAATTTATGCAACAAAGCTAGTATAATATTCAAACCGTTTGAACACAAATTAAAGGAGGGTAATAACCTGTAAATACAAATGAAATACAAGCCAGTCAGAAACGGCAAAAGTCCTCGGCTAAAGAAGGTCAGAGGTCAATGAACTGTTCAAAGGGCACAATTACAGGATAAGGCCAGACTGCACAAGCAATTTTGAAAAGCCACTTCGAGCACAGTGTCAAAGATCTCCTCCGGAAACGAATGCAGGCAGACAAACACACCAACGGACACGGCGTAAATCAATAGTCCTCCGACCTACCCTTTGGCTGGAGGGGGACTAATTTAGAACACATGATGCCAACACATAACTGTGAATTGAAATGACTTTCCTGAAAAATAAAATATAGTCAGAATCATATGTTTTAGAGTAACTAGTATATATTTGTGGATTATTCATCAATTCCAAGTAACTACTGGCAGTTTTTACAAAAAGTTATATATTTTTTCTGGAATGGAATCTTGCCACTGCATGGAGGTTTCTTGGCAGACTCAGCCAAACAAAATCAATGTTGAGACAAGGACAATGAAAAAATAGGAGTAATCTGGGAACACACTTTATACAAACAACCCCAGGTCTGACAGGAGGGAATTACTACGGTTCAAATGGCACAGGTGTTAACTAATGATAGGAAGGAGCTGCAACAATATCAAGTCCTCTGCTCCTTGATACTGCAAGTTTAGTGGAATAGTCAAGGTCCCGAATCAAACCCTGAGGCAGTGGCAGCCTCTGAACAGAAACTGGGGGGTGTCCGTATTACATCAGTTTAAATTAATGATTTGTCTCGATCTGTTTTCAGTCATTTTCCTTGATAAATGATATGTTAACTCTGAACATTCAGCTCAATAGCTCTATCAGGTGTAGCCAGTTTCTCTTCATGAAGGTAAGACGAAATAACATGCTTCCTTCGGATATGAAATTGTGTACATTTCAATTTTTAAAAATTTCCTCATTTACACAAGCATGAAATGCATGTTAGATGGCCTGCATTGCAGAATGTGGCGAAAGTTTAAAGGGTTGCTCAACGGTCTTGTTTTCTGTTCAGGAGCCGACACTCTCCTGACGCAATGAACAGGTCGGGGAGTTTATACGTTGACCCTACAACACATACAAAGAAAATGTTAAATCCGCAGTGCTTCACTAGATGTGAACTTTTATGGGAGGATATGGGGCTGAAGGGCCAGGGATTAGTTAAGGCAAGGGTTCATGGGACTAGCTGACCTTATTTCCCAAGGATTATGCTCACAATGGAGCAAAAGGCATAGAACTGCTTCATTTCTAGGATCTGTATATTGCGCCAAAGAAATTACTTTAATATAGCTTTCTCCAGGGATCCGTTGCAAATAGGTGACTCTATGATATTTCAGGACACCATGAATGGGCAATTGGAATATCAACAGAAGCAGTCCTTGTGATAAGATAGTGTGTTATACCAAACACATTTTATTGGCACTCAAAAGGGAGCTATTATGCTGCATTTTTTTCAAGTTATAATAATATTGGCTGTCCAGAAGGGAGGTTTATAAACATTTTTGCAAAAAAATAAATAAATAAAAATCCATGATTTCTTTAGAGTTTGATTCTGGGCATTCCTAACCTAAATGGCTAGCATTTATATAACAACAACCACCTGCTAACAAGATTCAATTAAAACAGTCACAAATATGAACTGCTATCATCAAAGTGTCTTCTACATTGCCACTGGCTAAGTGATGCTTTCTAAATTTACCATCAATTTATTAGGTAGCTAGCTTGCTAGCCAACAAACTACATAATGATTATAGAAAAGTAATGCATCCATGCTGCCTTCCCTGCCAAAAACTCCAGTAGAATACCATTAGAAAAAAACCTTTAGGAACCATTAGGTTTCTAATGTTCGAATGGGAATTGGAACCCCATTAGGAACCTACTGGTCCCATTAAGATGTAAAACCATTAGGAACCTACTAGTCCCATTAGGATGTAAAACCATTAGGAACCTACTGGTCCCATTAGAATGTAATACCATTAGAAAGCTACTGGTTCCATTAGAATGTAATACCATTAGAAAGCTACTGGTTCCATTAGAATCTAATACCATTAGAAAGCTACTGGTTCCATTAGGAGCCAAACCCAACAGAAAACTGGTCCCATTAGGATCTAAAACTATCAGAAAAACATACTGGGAAACCTACTGCTGCAACAGAAATTATGGCAGAGTCGTAGCAATGGGCACCTGAGACATGTATATACATATGTGTAATTACCTCCACCAAAAAGGTTATGTTTTCGGTGGAGTTTGTTTGTTGGTTTGTTTGTGTACAACATAACTCAAAAACTTATGGCTGGATTTTGATGAAATATTCAGGGTAGGTGGGTATTAAGTCAAGGAACAGCTGATAAATTTCGGCATATCTTGGCCAAAGTACGGCTGAGATATACGCCAAAGTTCAACATTTCAAGTCTTTCCAATGGGCCGGAGTTCCGATCGCCGTGCTTTTCGGTTTGCTGCCCCCTGGCGGAGGTCTGCGTTCTCTGAGTGCTTTTCTAGTTGTGTATGTTCGAATATTTTCTTTTTTTTTTTTTAGTATATTTTACTGGGAACAGGGCATATGGGGCGTGACAACTCATTGCAGTTTGTGATTTTAATCAAATTTTTTCAGAACATGAACCATCAGGTTGTGTTCTTTTGGATGGATGAGTCATGAAAGTTGATCTAATCACAACAGGCCAAGTATGATTTAATCACAAATTTAATCGTAAAAGGCCAAAGGTGATCTTGGAATGTATTAACCCCTTTCTGCAGATGTAGACGCTGGTGTCTATATAACTGCAAATTTAAGCATGTAGTTACAGTACTCGACCACGAGATGGAACCCCCGAATCAGTTATTGAATATTCACAAGCAGGCAGAGCTGAAACACGATTTAGAGTATGGAGAAATTCCCTCCAATCCCTGTTTTTCAGGAGTTGCACAAATTAAACTCCTCACCTAAGCCTGATGTGCAAACTGGTCGATATCCTTGCCCACAGTATCGATCCAGTAGTTTCAAAAAATTGTCAAATACGACAGAAAAATGGTACTCTGTAGCAACCACTTTAGCTACAGTGAGCCAACAGTATTCCAATTAGTGGTTAAAAAAATATGTTTTGTGAAGCAAAAAATCCGACACGGTGTTGATTCTCTCACATTCTACTGTCAATTACAGTCATCACACACAAAAAATGTGTAGTTTCCTCTCATGGATTAACGCATAGATTCCTCCATTGACAACTTCAGCGCTCCCTTATATTCACCCAAGTAATGGTGTCGATAGCCAGTCACTCAATTATATACTCAGATTCATCTGCGTAACTGCACAGTAATAGTTCACGCCCTTGTGAAACTTCCCCGGTAAGGATGTATCAATTGGCTCGTTTCTAATGTTTATCTTTATTATGGAGAAAAGGCATGTTTTGTGTTTGGAGAGGTTACTGGTGACCACTGATGTTCAACTGCGCTAATTTTGATAAATTCATGCTCAACTCAACCAGAAAATCATTAGTTCATGCTGAATTTCATGCCTCAAAAGTTAATTTGTGTTAAATATATTATTATCATTTTATTATCTGACAATGCAACATTTTGATGCATCTCAGACTTCGGGGAGACACCTGGATAGCTGTCTAATTTGGCTCATAGCAAGCAGGTAATGTAGAATGTAATGTTCCAGATGAATTTTACTTGTGGTCAAGAAGTTTATGATCTCAGGAATGTATAGTTTTAAGCCCCAGCAGTTTTTCAATTGTCAGTATTATTATTTTTTTTTGCAATTTTAAAGTTGAATTTTCATGAAGATTTTTTGTGTCTGCAGCCCCTTTTCTTTACCAAAATAATAAAAAATAAACTGAAATACGATGGGAGTCTAAATGCTTTAAGTGTCTAGACTCAATTGAACCAAAGTTTTTCTGTGAAACTGCAATCTTGAATTATAAAGCCTTAAACAAAGGTGACACCTAAATAGCCAGATTTGGCTTCTGTGCAAAGGGGTTAAATTAAATCACTGAACACTGTAATCTACAAACATACTGTATAGCCCACACAAGGACCCACTAGAAATCACACAGATGTGATCGCCAAAGAAGGCTATAACATCTGTGGTCCTCCATCACATTAGGAACCATTAGAGACTACTACACCCTGTAGTGACCTCTATAACACTGTTGTGACCATTAGACTGGTAAAGAAAAGCCTATATGAACCATTTAGACTTCTGTAGGAACCGTTAGACTCCTGTGGGAACCATTAAGACTCCTGTAGGAACCATTAGATTCCTGTAGGAACCATGAGTAGGGACCAGTTAAAGTCCTGTAGATTTGTGCAGGAGGTAATAGAATCCCATTAGAAAAACAAACTGAACCATTAGGAAAACATAAGTAGCCATTATAAACTATTAGAAATCATTACAAAATGACCAGGAACCATTAGAAACCAATAGAATATACCTAATGGTTGCCTAATGGTTTCTCTGACTTTTTTCAGCAGGGTTACCAGTTAAGTAGTTTTGAGAATGGAACTTATCAAGCTAACTAGCCACACCGATAACCATGCAATGCAAATTTTACTAAACATTACTCTTGGAATTTGTTAAAATGTTAACATAAATTGGAGACATTAACCTTGCTAGCTAACTAAAGATACTCCTTGAAAATAAATTGAAGCCACTGTTTCTATATGTCTTCCGAAGAGCCTAATGGGTCCCATTTAATGTAAGTTTCATAGCCAGTCCTGCATTGTCCTGACTCAGGTTTGTAGAATGAAGCAGTCTGACGAATTGAAGCTGATTGCAGCGGTAATGTAGCCTTACACACACACACACACACACACACAGTCACACGCACCCACGCATGCATGCATGTACGCATACACAATACAGCTGCTATCATCCTTTGCTCTCCATTTGTACATGATTTTAGTGGGTCCCGCACTTGCAAAGCATCTTCTCAAACGAGCCTTGGGTGGAGATATTTAATTGGGGGAGGGAATAATTCACAAGAGCCTGTGTGTGACACAGGCAGGGGAGCCAAATTTGAATGGCATGCTGATGCCATGTTTTATGAAAAATACAGCCCAAGAACAAACTGACTGGGTTGTCTTATTTCACAGTTTTGGGTTGGTAGGCACCAAGATATATATTTGTCCTAATCTTTAAACGTTATTTGTGAAAGGCAATTGCTTAACAATGACACATATGCAGGCTATGGATTTTAAGAATGATACTCCTCACTCAGTGATAGACAAGGGGTTTTGTTTAATTTTGTCTTGCTCCAAAACAGGGTTGGACTGTCAAGTGTACATCTTCGGCAAGGACATATTTCCGTATCACAGCTGTGCCAGTCTGACTGAGTTACATCTCCAACACTGCAAATCATCTTTGAGCCAATACTGACAAGTTTAACAACTACCCAGAAATGGGAAAGCAGGCTGTACATGGCACATAAAAAAATCCTTCTACTGTCAGGGGCATTCTCATATAGATTTACAAGGAAATCACATCATTCCGCTCCCTGCCATCAGTCATCAGTGAAATTTAATCACATTAAGAGACAACTATATTACACGGTACAAACAGAAAAATGCTTATGGGATTACTGAGCTCCTGTGCTGCTCATCTCAATCTCCTTCTGTCTGCATTTCACAAGGTTCAAGGCTGGAATGGAGGAAAGCGTGAAGGCAAAGGACGATGTTGACTGTGCACTCAAGTCAGGGATTCCCTAGGCTATGTCAACTGCAATATGGTCTTATAGTTCATAAATGACAAAATAATACAGCCTCTTCAGCACAATAGTGCTGCTAAACTGCTAGTATGAGAGTGCTTGAAATTCCTGCAGAGAAATGAATAAATTATCAGCGTTTCTTTTTTTCTGCAGTCTTTTGTTGCACATCACCCTTTAGTTTTAAAAATAACATCTGTATTTTGTGATTTGACTCAAGATTAAATCTTATCTTGACTCTGGTGTCATCACTTTTGATTTGGCTGCAGCCTTTGTTATTAGCATCAGAATAATCCATGAACTCATTCATATGAGTGAAAAAAAATTCTACTTTTATGGCATAATATGAGATCTTTTCGCATTAAAATACTTAAACTGACTTTACCTGGATTGTATATTATTTAGAGCTGTGTGCTTACCAAAACATTTCCAAGAATTCTCAAAACAAGAGAACTCTGCAGATTTAACCAAGGCAACAGTCTGTTTCATTTGGTTGCCTGTCAATGGCAACTTATCCGTTTTACATCCTCTATTTGCTGTGACATCCTGAGAAATGCAGGAAAAGCCAAATAATACACCAGAGAAAGAAGGGAGGGAACCCCACATGCTAGATGGCGAGCCACTATATTACTGTCCGTGTTGCTTTAAAGTGATAGATCATGATCCTGCATTGTTGCTGGCCTTTCTGGGTAATATTGGTGTGATTATACATACTAAGGCTTATTGCAGTGGTTTCGTGCTTATGCAACACAGGTTTGGTTTAGCAATGGCTATGGCAATGACTTCAAATGCAGGATAGGTTATATGTAATTAGTGAATAAATGCACAATTTGGGCAAGTTCAAACTTAAATAAGTTATAATGTTAATTCTAAGGAAGTTGTTATTGAGACATTATTAATATAAAAGCAGTTGCAATACAGTTATCTAAGAACATAACTCTGAACAATGACTAAATAGCTAAATATGCTTGAGAATAAAAATTTAGAATAAATCAAACAGTGTTGCAGAATCATAGCTACTCAGTTGTTTTTTTCTACCTCACAGTATAATTTTTCAATTAATTTCTTGCCATTTTACCGCAGCATGATTTTTCAACATTGATCTAGCTTATGCCAGTCTCCAAGCCAATGCATACAGTATATGTGTATGTAATATAAGTTAAAGTTAAGTTTGCTCACATTACCTGTGGCTCATTTGAATGAAATGACATGAGGTGACTGTAACTTTGATACAGAGCAGGCATTAGTTTCTCTTTTCCTCTTCCCCTTAAGGTGGTTTTCTCATGATGAAGAAAACAACTCCAATGCTCCAGAGGACACTTCTTTGTGTTTTCATATTGTTTTTTTTGCTGAGAGACCCTTAGCAGCAGCAAATTACATATTGAGCATTTAATTATCTCTAAGTCACTAGCTTGACTACTCCGCACCAGAATGTATCCTTCACTTTTTTTTTGGTTCTGGACTCTAAAACTTTGTACTTGAAAGGATACAGTAATAATGATGACTGTCATTTTTAATTTGAGGGTGTTTTGCTTCATGGACTTCAAGCATGCAATAAGTGCTAGAAATTTGTGATGCGCACGCACACGACGCACTGCCAGGCCTCTGCTGCAGCTGTCTTCACTTCCGACTTGTTTTGGACACGTTTTGCCTTTGGTTTTCTCTTTTGCATGTAAAATGCATGTTCTGTTGAATTCAGATTCACAAAGTGAATAAAAGTATAAAGAATACATTCAGAGGTGAGAAAAAAACCATGAGACACGATCTTACATTTGACCAGTTCAGAACAGCCTCTTAACACATGAACAGTGTTTGCCGTTACATATTTTCAGTAAATTTACTTTTATACTGTGGAGTTACAGTAGACAAAGCCAATATTTCTCCAGATTTCATCGAAGATGAGGCACACAACTCACTCGCTAGGCTTAATATCAGTGTGGGCTGAGATTAAGCTGTATGAATATGGGTGCTGCTATTTTACTGTAGCTGCTGATGCTCAGGTTGTTTCTATTCTCATGGAAATATTTTCTTCGGTGTCTGATATTGTCCTTAATCTATTTTAGAAATTGCCTCTGACTGCGGCCTGCAGAGGCTCATGGCCCCTCCAGAGCTGCTGTGTTCATTATCTTCACGATGGGGAACCAAAGACTGCGGCCAGGCTATACAAGTGGGATTAATAGATGAATCATAAAAAAATGGTTTAAGCTCATTATTGCTTGAAAAGAAATAAAGCACCCAGGTGTAATATCAGCCACATTAACCCTTTCCTTGTAATAACTGTAATAATATCAATTCATGTAGAGCACCCCCTATTTCCAATACAGCCATGGATTATCAGAAGCGATAAAGGTCCTTTTAATTTTTCAGCAGTGAAATTATACTCTCTGAAGTACATTATACGTGAATCAAAACATTGTATGAGGAATTTTTTGGTTACTCAGTTTTCCTGAAGAAACTGCTAACCTTGCTCAGTTTTTAATCCACAGCATATTATAATAGTATGTGTTTTGTGTCCTTAAAGGGGACCTATTTTGCTATATTTCCAAATTGATATTTTGATCTTAGACTCCCCTAGAGTACTCCTGATCATTCAAAGTCCAAAACAGTGTCCTTATTTTGCTCATACTGCCATCCTCAAAAAACCCCATTTGTGGTTTATTGTAGTCTCTGCCTGAAACGCCTGATTGGGCTGGCTCTTCCACCATGGCCCCCACTCCCTGTGTGCCCACTTTCTTCTGACTGGTCAGCTCTGTGGAGGGCGGAGTTGGGCGGGACGAGGCTATAGAACGCAGTTTTCTGGGTCTGCCTCCCCAGAGTGAAACGTGAGACACGTCTGCCATCTGATAATGGGCAAATTCCACAATCTAACGTTATACTTGAATATAGATCTAATGAAATGAAGTTATTCTAATAAACGCAGCGGCAAAAGTGGAGGATGCAGGGCGAAAATCTGGAAGCACAAGCTCAAATTTGCTATCGGCTACAGTTCGCTATATGGCAAGAGTGGTGAGTACAGCGCACAGCGGTTTTTCTTTTCTATAGCCAGGATGCAGGGAAAGCTAGAATCTACTACACACAGCCACATTTGTAGAACGAGTCGACATGCCCTCGTGTAGACCGGAGACCATAGAAATCCGGTGGGTATTACTTTGAATGCAATCTGTCGTGCGAAAAATTTGTTTCGCGTCCGGTGTGAAAGCGGCTTGATGTGCCCGTATTAGCGTCTTTACATTGACTTTGAATGTAATCTGTCGCGCAGAAAATTAATTTATTGTTTTGTTATAGCCCCAATTTGTTATGACATTTACGACAGAAAGGGATGACAGAAAAATTTTTAAAAATTAAACAAATTTAATTAAACAAAGACTAACACTAACCTACGATTTATACTACTGACCAAGATTGATAATATACAAGAAAAAAAATATTTACAGTCCCTTGAGATGGGGGGTTGCTTGGTGATGTTCCGGGTGAGGAAAATGCTCCAACACAGGCAAAAATCCACAAAAAGCTTCACACGTCTTGAAAAGAGTGACTGGTCAGGTCAAAAGTATCCTTCTCCTTGCAATTTCTCCTACTACTTTACTCTGTCAGTTTTTCTCCTTATGTACTCTTTTGCAGCACCCTCCGACATTTAGACTTTTTTTTTCTCTGGGACTTCCCCCTCTCAGATATGCCCAGGACATGCCCAAACCTAGCTCCAGACTGGGCCCAACAAAAAAAAGGTCAAGTCTCGGCCATAGGAGGATCTGAAGTGACAGCTGCAACCCTAGCATTTCTATCATGATAAGGCTTCAGCATGTTAATGCGACACAACTGCTTTGGCTTTCTCCTATCTGGAGTCTTCACAATGTAACTGAGATCATTGAGTTTAGTCAGAATTTCATACGGACCATGAAATCTAGCCTGCAATGGATTGGACTGCAAGGGAAACAACACAAGGACCTTGTCTCCTGGTTTAAACCCACGGCTTCAGCCTTATGATCATACCAAGTTTTCATTTTTCCCTGACTTGATTTCAATTTCTCTTTGGCTAGGTCACAAGCTGCACGCAGTCTTTCTTTGAACTTGCTAACATAGTCTAACAGACTGATATGCGGCTCTTTCTCTTGCCATTGTTCACTCAACAATAGCAAAGGTCCTCTCACTTCATTTCAAATTCACTTCAAATTCTTCTATTTACACCATCTCTTTTAGTGAGTTGAAATCATCCTTGACCTCCATAGAAGTACACCAGCGCTCAAAGCAAATCTTCTTCTCATTAGCATATTCTACATAAGTCTGATAGTCAGATTTCTTCGGACCTCTGAATTCCTGTCGGTACGCCTTTTTGACAAACTCATAATCAGAGGAATCATCTGCAGGCAAAGCCGAATAGGCTTGTTGAGCTTTACCTTTGAGGGCAGCTTGCAACATCAAAGGTCAGTGTTCCTTTGGCCACTGTCAACTCTACGCTACCTTTTCAAAGCACTGGAAATACTTATCAACCTCCTCCTCTGAGAATGGAGGCACCAGCTTTACCTCCTGGGTAGCACAAATTTGTTTTCAGTTGCTATTTTGATTTTTAGTAGCACCATTTGGAGCCTTTCTTCCCTATCTAGCTTCTGTAAACCAAAATCTCTCTTTCTTCTTTCTCTCTCTCAAATTCTTGTTGTTTTTCTTATCTTGCTAATTTTTCTGACTCAAACTGCCTTTATTTCTCTCTTTCTTCCCTCTCAAATTCTCTGTGTTTTTCTTTTTCCTCCCTTCCTCTTTCTGCCCTCTCAAATTCTCTTTGTTTTTCTCTTTCCTCCCTTTCAATCGCTAGCATTTTTAATTTAAGTTCCATTTCTACATTTGGATTTTCCACTGGAAACTGTTCCAGATCTCCTGGTGCAAACACATTTTCATCAATGTAATATTCAACAATCTGTCTAGCCAGTCTTGCCTTTCGCATGGCTGATTTTACCTCTGTCAGCTCTAACTGTCTGCATATTTCTAGCAGTTCTGTCTTTTTAAAAGACTTTAAAACCTCTACGGTTGGTGATGCCAAGAAATCATCCATTGCTGTTGATCTGTCAATATATATCTAGGAAAATTAAAAAAACAATTTCACAATTTGAAATGTTAGATTTTCAATAAATGACTCGCATAATGGTCTATCCCGGACTTGAGCCCCCAATTTGTTATGGCCCTAATTTGTTATGACATTTACGACAGCAAGGGATGAGAGACAAAATTTTAAAACTTAAACAGATTTAATTAAACAAAGACCAACACTAACCTACGACTTATACTACTGACCGATATTGATAATATACAAGAAAAAAAATATTTACAGTCCCTTGAGATGGGGTTGCTTGATGATGTTCCGGGTGAGTAAAATGCTCCTACACAGGCAAAAATCCACAAAAAGCTTCACAGGTCTTGAAAAGAATGATAGGTCTGGTCAAATGTATCCTCCTTGCAATTTCTCCTAATACTTTACTATCTCAATTTTTCTCCTTATATACTCTTTTGCAGCCCCTTCCCACATTGAGACTTTTTTTTTCCTCTGGGACTTTCCCCTCTCAGACATGCCCAGGACATGCCCAAACCTGGCTCCAGACTGGGCCCAACAAATAAAAAGGGTCAATACTGCCATCCAGTGGCTTTCTTCCACATTACAGTCTGGTGTGAAAGCTGCTTAATGCGCCCATTACGCGTGTATTTGCGTCTTTCCATTGACTTTGAACGTCGGCTAATCTGTCCAGTGAAAAATTTATTTCGCGTCCAATGTGAAAGCAGCTCGGATGGTACGCGACAGCTAGAGAGAGCTTGGTTATGTTATGAACATAATACAGGTTTTACAGACCGTAAGTCTGTATGTGGAGCTAGCGAATCGATCACTTCTACAGGAAAGAATTTCCTATTTAATCTCTTCCTTTTTCAGCTTTTTATTAGCCACAACAACTTCAAAAGGGGGATAGAATTATGTCACGGTAGTGCAGAGAAATCATTTGTTATGCCAGACACGGCAGAGATTCTGTGTTTAGCATTGCTTTATCGGTAGCACCAGAGAGCTTGCCCAGACATTTGTGAAGTATTCGGCTGATCCCGGTCATGGATAAGTGAAGCTATCACAAGCAGCCGTAAACAAACCCAAACACATATCCCAAGCTCTGCAAAACCTACGTCTGGTCTAACTGTGCTTTTCAGCCCAACTTTGCGGACACATACAGCACCTCTCTGGTTAGCTTCAACTGTGGTGGCTACAACTAGGCAAAGTTATGATGAAACTTACCGAAGTAACACAAGCATACCGATCAGAATTATTGCATATAAGTTAACCAAGAGAATTTTCAATTAGCACGACACGCGAACTAACATGTAGTAGCTGGTAACTGAGCGGTCAAAACAACCACAGAGACAAACCTTGCAATACAGGATTTACAGATAGCAAGTTCCGTCACCGTGGACAGTTGTACCAAGCATCCAAATTACAAACAAGTAAAAAAGTTAGCTTCAAATGACGTGTATGTTTACACACCTTCCGTAGAATTTCCCCTGATATCACTCTTATGCATATTTAGGACAGAAAAATTAGCAACTGTTACTTAGCTACGCTAGCCTCAGTGCTACAGCCACAATCTACTGGCTATCACGTCAGGTAGGCTTATGCAGTAGAAGCTACTTGCAGCTTCTGTGTCTGAGAGTGACAGACAGTCGCGACCGATCTGGGATTTATCTTCAGATATTTTAGAAAGCCTGCGCTTGAGGCCAGTTGTTAGTACTAACTATCGTTTGCGGTCCTGCTAGCCAGTAGCCACCCGTCACATGTTAGCTTCACTTACATTATTTGCTGTTATGTCGTTTCTTACTGCTTGTGGCTCTGAGCACTTGATCGATGCAGCTGCTTCAGGCTTGAGAGGCAGCTGAAACGCTTATTCTGTGTCGAATTATCCTTTATTAACAAAGCTGTCTTTGGTTAAATGCAGAGCACAAGCAGCTAACGTTCCCTTTGGCCGTGGCTGTTTGCTGCAAGGAAACAAAAAAAGCTACCCACTGATTTCTGGTGGCATCGTCTTTTGCAAGAGAAATTGTTTTTTTTTTTGCCTCCAAAAGTAAACGGACAAGCAGCTTTGGGAGAGATACTGACAAGACTGCACCTCAAATGATCTGTGGTTCTTCTTTTGTTTTTTCAAAAGTGTAGGCACTACTAAGGCATAGTCTGATTTGCCGTTGTCAGTGCCTGTTAGAATAGCTTCCGGTGTGGGCAGGTCCAGCGCCGTGGTTGGCTCTGGCTAGGTCTGCATTAATTTGACGGCACAACCTGACGTCAGATTTTGCCCAAATCTCGTAAAGATCTCGGGAGGAGCTGTGCAAAGAGGAAATCACGTTCACGAAATCATGTTCTTGGATAACGGCAAAACCTCTGTATCTTATGTTTACAAACTTTTCAGAGGTTGAGTATGGACAACTAACATTATAACATTACTAATATGTATTAAAAGAAGGATCAGCATAATAGGTCCCCTTTAAATGATAACAAGATACAGTTCACACGTTCATCCCTCACATTCTCATTTCCAGACCATACAGCCCTTCTTATTTCCCTTACATTCGGCCCACTTCCCTAAAATTCAGCCATTCCCATTTTCCTCACATTCAGCCATTCTTATTTCCCCAACATTCAGCCGTCATCATTTCCTTCATATTTATTCATGCCCGTTTCCCTCACATTGTCATTCCCATGTCCCTCCCATCCAGCCATTCCCAATTCAGTATTATTTAGCCTTTCCTCATTTCCCTAACATTCAGCCAAACCCATTTCATCCACCTCCAGCCATTCCCCAAACATTCACCCATTCCGATTTCAGGGGGATTCAGCCGTATCTCTTTCCACAACATTCAGCCATACCCATTTCAGTGGCACTCAGCCATTGTCATTTCCGAAACATTTAGTAATTCTCATTTCACCAGTATTCAACCGAACGCATTTCGATTTAGAGTCAGCCATTTAAAATTCGCTCACATTCATTAATTCCTTTTTCTATGGCACTCAGCCATTCATGTATCAGTAGCATTGAGCCAAACCCGCTTCCCCCCGCTTCCAGCCATTTCCAATTTCTCCATATTCTGCCATTCCCATTTCATCTAAGACATTTTCACATAACGGATTTCTATGTGGCATTTCACTTGGGACATGCAAACTAAAACAGTTAGATTTTCTAAAGTGAATGTTATTTATTTATTTATTTTGCAATCAAAATGCCAGGGTACATCTAAAAAAATAATAAATTGATTGAACTTAAATTATGCAAAACAATGTAAAAGCATAAAGTCAACAGTGAGAATATTTTTCAAAATTTACCAAGTTACCTACTATTCACTATTTCAGTAGTAACTGAAATTATCATTGTCAGTGTGCTGACAGTGACTTCAATACTTGGACTGACGTTTAAGCACTTAAGTACTCTCTTTAAAATGGCACCGCTTACAAAGCGGGATGATAATTTCTATATAGTTATAAAGTTCCCAAGAGCATCCAGCAATCAGGAGAGTATTAGAGCTCTTAGACCCGCCACTCTCACTGAGTGCTTCTTATTGAAGGAGATGCTGACGGCTCTGATACTAATGGCACCCGGCAGGAGCGACACGCGATACACCAGAAAATCACCAGATGTGGAGCGCTGTTGCCGTCTCACACCCCCAGCGTACGCACCATCAGAAACTTCTCACTCAAAGTCTCTCTGTTAGTTCTCATATAGAGGATTACGGGAATAGTGAAATATTTTTAAACACCATCCAAGACACTGACCCTGATCTACTATGACCTGCAAAGACCCTGGTAGACTGTTCTAATTCTTGAAGGACCTTCTCTATAGCCTTCTGATCTGGGTCCAACTTGAAAATTGAGGTCAGGTTCTCATTTCTCTCCATGCAGTTTAATAGGCTAATTTGACTAACGGTGAGGTGTGAACCAATAATGAACATGCAGAAAATAAGAAAACAAATGGTAGAAATGAACTGCCCTGAGGAATATGTTAATGACTGTTTACATAAGAGCCAAAGGGATACCTCTAAAAATGGGTTATTTCTCCCAGGTAAAGCAAGTATAACAAGTAACTGTGCTAATTAAATGTCATCCCTCTTAAAAGATCTAATCGGCTTCTACCACGGCTCCTGTTCAAATAAGTACTTTTCCCTTTTATACTAAAATCCACACACAATGTGCACACTCCGTAGTGTAATTGTGATTGCTCAATTCCATTGAAGCCCATATCCAAACATTTTAATTAGCAGTAAAGTACTAGCATTGGTCTTCCTTCATGAACTAACAAACTCCAGGCACATTTATCGACCACCGTGTTCAATTGAAATACTTGCACTGGGAATCACTTGCATTTACATGTAAGCCAAAATTATGGGATGTGTGAATTGAATCTTGGCCTGAGTGCACTGAAGGAATGACAGCGGAGCGTTTATATGAAGCACTGACCTGGGGCCTGCACTTGGACCATCTCAGAAATTTCCTGTAGGTGGATGAATAGCACCAGTCCTCCGGCCCCAAACAACAGGACGAACCAAAAAGAACAAGGAAGTTTCATGGCCATTGTTCCCAGTCTTCTCCGCCCACAGCGGACATCCGAGGCTTTATACTCCATTCAGAAAATCTTGAGCCAGCCCTGCGGGAGGGACCTTGAGAAAGACAGAGCAAGAACATTGGTTATGTGAAGGATCAGGGAAAGCAAAAACTAGGAGAGCAAATTTTTGTGAAAACATGAGTTTTTCCTTACCAAAAGTATTTACAAGAATTAGAATGGGTAATAAAACCAAGTCAAAAGTTGCAAAATAACAAGCGTATGTGGGTAACAAAGGTTAACTAAATAGAAGTCGGTGTAAGGGACATGGTGATTGCTCCTCTTTTTCAGGAGACACTCTTCCTCTTCAGTCTGCAGGGTTTTTAATACTATGCTGACCAGTCCATTGTTAATTGCAGCATCAGTGAAGGCAGCTCTGTTCTCATGGTGGATGTAGGAGTCCCTGTAAAACAGCCCTCTAACACAGCCTCCTCTATTTAAGCTGAACAATCACTGCAGCTTAGTCTTTGCCACTCTGATGGATGAAGAGGAACTGCTGCAGCCCTCACAATATTCATAATTCAACTGACACATCACTAAATTCACGAGACTGCATGCACTCGAACCGGATAAATAAAGTGGGATCAACAAAATAATGAAGTCCTGTCCCTTATTCTAATACATATTCTATATACAGTACAAAGCAAATCACCTGAATAAAATTACCCTAGTGTTTTGAGTTTGTTGTGCAACTGTTGGTTTTAGCCGTTACAGATCGTTTGTCGAGCCCACAAGGAACAATGTGACAGTTTTGTCAGCTTAGGTGAAGAAAATTGAGTACAGGTAGAAATGAGGCGTTTCTGCCGCTGATTAGTTAATCGAGGTGAGCGGAAATGGTAAATCTTCTTTAACAAGACACTGTAGTGTACCATATGTAGAATGCTTATAAAAGGTTTGTGTAAGTACTATTTGACAATTAATCCTTACTTAAGAAATACTTGACTTGCTGTAAGAAATGTTTAATTTACCATCTTTCAATAGGACTTTTTAGGATACCATCCATTACCTTAAATGAATGTTACCATGGCAAAATTTCTACCAACATCAGTGCTTTTACTCTCAATGAAATGCACGTTTTTTTCTTGAACATCAGGTTGACAATTAATAAAAGTAAAGCAACGAGAAATATCATGAAAACTTACATTATCTTGTTTTTTTCATAATTCCTCTAGATCAGTTAACTTGGTTTATTTAGTTATTTCCTGTAGTACTTCCATGGTGTATACAGGTCATATATAAACCGACACTCCAAGGTGTGCCATCAGGAAGAATTTGCTTTTTCTGGAGAATGTTTATTGATGGCGTTTTCTGTTGTTTAAATGGAGTTGAGAGGCATTGGCTGGTGTGTGTTCCAGCTTGCCTGACCTTGCACATCTGTGTGATATTCAGGATGCCACATTGATTAATGTACTCCCAATTCCAGGTCCCTTTCCCCTGAGAGAGGACATGCATCTGTTTCTCTGGAGTTCTTTCAGACTGCCGCACTCAGCAGGTGTGCCCTGGTTTGCGAAGCAGGACAGAGGAGCTGCACTGCCCTCAGTCCTGCAATTTCAGAGGCCTATTTTGATTACCTAAAAGCAGCATGCAGATGCTTGCAGATCAAAACCCCATTTCAGTAAATTTGTGTCAGGAGGCGACAGCACAGCTGTGGTGCCACTGTGAAAAGGGTCAGACTCAGACAAATCAATGACCTGTGGGTGTGGTCAGGGTTTGGTTCTATTTAGGTCAATCAAATTAGCCACTGCCATCCCCTCTAAGGCCAGTGTGTTAATGCCATAGGGAACTGGCCATTCTGGCGGGTAAAGAACAAGCACCTAGTTTGGCTTATTGCCACCTCCTTCTGTCCTCTGAGAACCAATGTACTAATGCATAGAGGTGTTTTTGGCAAGAGGTTGATTCACCAATGCATTTTGAATGAAAAGATGTGGGAGTTTCAAACTGTATGAAAAAATGTTTGGCAGATAAAAAGTCTTGTGATTTCAGATTAGGTTTTTGCATTTGGAATCCGCTGCTATTAACTCTCAATACGAAGTCCAAAAAGCGGTCACTGCCATAGAAATGGGCCACTATCACAGGCTCGGATAAACAGACCAAAGAAGTATTTCTCTGATGAAGACAAAACCCCTTTACGACAGTTTTCCAGATGTAGAACACCCTTCAGGAGGCAGGAGAATCAGTTTCAAAGTCAACAATCAAGAGATGAATTCACCAGAGCAAGCACAGAGGAGTAACCAGAAGATGTAAACAATTAGTAAGGCTCAAACCTTTCTTATTAGGAGGTTTTCCTAAAAAGCCTGCAGAAATCGAGAACAATATCCCAAGGACATATGAGACAAAGATCAACTGGTTCCATAATGGAGGGAAGAAGAGGGTACAGAGAAGGAAACCATCCACGATATCCATGAGTGGATGCAGTGTTATGGCATGAGCATGTATGTCAGCCAATGAAACTGGGCCTCTTGTATTTATTGATTATGCGACTGCTGACAAAAGCAGCAAGATGAATTCATAATTATATTTAGCTATAGCTGCTGAGATTCAGCCAAAGGCTTCAAAAGTCATTGGATGGCACTTCACAGTGCAGTAGGACGATGACCTGAAGCGTAAAGCAAAAACAACGCATGACTAGTAGAGGGTTCTACAATGTTAGTTAGTATACAAGTTAGTCACAAGACAGGAGGGTAAATTCCCTAATACACATCTAGCAGGAACTGAAGACAGACGAGATATTCTGTGTTTATAAACCTCGCTTGTTTGAATTTTGTTATATCGAACACAAACAATAGGCCTCATAATCACATCAAACTCCCATGTTTATGGTAGCAGACAAATATTTAGTAATTAGTAATTTACAGAAAGTTCACTGCTGTTGATCATGTTATATTTGAGTGAGCTAATTGACTAAGGCATGTGAAGCGTTGTGAAGTGCTGGACCTGAGTTGAGCTATGGCAGTAAAAAATCATTCTCACCTATAGACTACGCTTGTATTCCCCCTTTCTGAAGAAAGATTTTTAGGTCTAACTATAAATAATTTGACTAGCCGTTCCTAACAATCCTCCCATGAGTTGCCAAACCACAGTCCCACCAAACACCGAGTATTTGGAATGTGGTATCAAATACTTGCACGTTGGCTATACATTCCATCTTTTCTCAGGTTTCAATGATGATGAAAGATGAAAAGATTACTGCTTCTGTATGCTACATATTCTGTAGCACATGCAGGCCTTTGAGATTGTTGCCTGATTTGTAGTCACTGCTTTGCAGGAGATACAATGGCAAATTTAATAATGATAAAAAAAAGTGATGATGAAAATGACAGCTTCTACATAAATGTAAATTATACAGCAAAGTTATTCAATTAAGAGTTAATTAGTTTACATCTATGTATATGCATATTTTCAGCACTATTCCCTGAAGTTCTGCTCAGTCATTATGTTACAGTTATCACAATTCAGTATGAGGCAAATTAATTGAATTATCAACACATGAGCGCTTGGCTTTGAATTTTGATCTGACAGACATCACTGAAATACAGTATTATGACTTTTTTTTAAGTTCAGAATGAATGTGCCCACAAACTTATATCAATAAGCAGCCATTTAGTATGTTTAAAGAGCAGAAATATGTCCATTGATCCCGTGGAAACACGTACGAAATCCCTCAAACAAATATACTTCGCTGAGCCGTTTTTTCAGATTTTCAAAATACCAAGATATAAAAGATATTTTTGTTTATTAATGTTCAAACGGAACAACCAAATTAATATATTTATTCGATAAATAAAAAAATTACCAAAAATGAAGGTAACACAATTATTGGCACCCCTGATTTAAGAGCTCGGTGGACCACCTCTGGCAAAAATAACAGCATGTTTTCTACACTGTTTAACAAGGTTGAGGTATACGTGTGATGGGCTTTTACTCCATTCATCTACATGGATCCTTTCAAGATCAGTGGTGTTCTTCATTTGTGTAGATCAACTGCTCTCTTCACTACAGCCCACAGGTTTTGATCTAATTGAGGCCCGGTGACCGAGATGGCCATTGCAAAACATTGATTCTGTTGTACCAGAGCTGTTTCTGTAATGATTTTGATGAGTACTTTCGGTCATTGTCTTGCTGAAAAGTCCAGCAACAGCCAAGTCTCAGCCACCTGGCAGAAACAAACAGATTGTTTGCCAATATGTGTAGATTTTTAGTGGAATCCATTAAGCTACTCATCTTAGCCAGTGTTTGTTACCACTTAAACAGTGGCCTGGAGAATGATAGCAGTCCTAAAACGTCACTGATCCATCACCATATTTCACTTTAGGTATCAAGCGCCTTTCTTTGTGACCACCTACATCTCAATGCCTGACATGCTGATGGTTTCTGACTAAAACATACAATTTTGGCCTCGTGGCCACAGCACCTTTGTCAATTTAAAGGCCATTTTAAATGGCTTTTGGCAAAATGTAAGGACTAACCTCTGTGTCTAAACCTATAGAGTCTTGCATTTCGTCAACCAGTTATTTTGTGGCAGTGACTCCAAATTTTTGACAGCAGTGTTTTCCAGAAATGGGGTGAAGAGTGACTAAATGACCAGCTATATCCCATCTCTTAACTCTCCCAAACACATGTAAAAATCAATCTAAAATACAGTAGAAATGGATAAAGGAGCACTGCTTCTTGGAGATGAGTAGGGTCTCAAATTCTGGAAGCAAAAAATGGAAACCAAGGCAGCTTTTCTGGTAGAATTTTTTTTAAATGCCTTTTTGAAAAAGAAAGCCTTTTAAATTTTTTTTCCACCACAAGAGCTGCCTTGGTTTCCATTTTTTGCTTCCATCAATCTAAAATAAACTGGCATTTACAACACCTGTTTATTTTACTTTGAAGCAGCAGAGAAAAGTACAACGTTGTAGAATTTTCTCACTGGATGTTTTAATAAAAGAAAGTAAACAACTTCTAGAAATTTCCAGAACTAGCCGGCAAAGCCTAATCCTTCGCTGTGGCTCACATATATTGAGGTGCCCTGCCACTAGTCTAAGGGTGCACCTGAGGTTTATGCAGAGAGAGAGAGAGAGAGAGAGAGAGAGAGGCTGAGTGGATGTGGGATGAAAAATGTGGCTTTATCAGCCGGTTCCCTGTATTGAGGGCTTCCTGACAGGCAGCTGGACTGTTTTTATTCTCGTGTTGGAGACATGGCTTACTGAACAGTAGAACCTAGCCGCGGTTTTTTGACAGCCGGATGCTGCAATGGGAGAGCTGACTACCTGCTTTCAGTCAGGATTTCTGGAGAAGAATGCTGCTTTCCATAGCTTGGTCAGAGGCTAATGCTAGCTGTTCACAGTGTGATGTTAGCTTGCTGTAATCGCAGCAACCGTACAACTATATTGTGATAGCAATCATTGTAACATCTTCGTACACATGTGACTTTTAAAAGCAATTAACCACCTTGTGTGTTTATTGGTTAAGTAAAGTGACTCACAAATGTGCAAAACAAATTGAATGAAGGAATACACACATCGTAAAGGACATTAAACGCAAGAGGCTATCATAAGTGAGGACCGTTATTCCATGCTGACACAGAGTTATTTCAATACACGGCTTTGCACGGTCTGGATTCTACCAGCAATTCTCCATAATTCGGTTACTCTTGCTCTGGATTGAATCAAGTACTGCAGGTTTCTTCACATGAATTCTGAACTTGCCACATGAGAGCACATTGCGTTTCAGTGATCTTTCACACTGGCCACAAACATTACAGTTTGTCATATCGTCTGTCCTCTCAGAGCTTGATACCCTTTCTCACAGATGCATACATACCTAGTCTAACGTACAAACCAGCACAGCACAGCACAGTGGGGGTAGGTGTTAATTGTAAATCAAGCAAACATTCCACTTCATTAGCACTTTTGGTTAAAGACAGTCAGGAGGTAACACCTAGATCAAATCTAGCCTCACAAAATGCAAAAAGCAAAAGGGAAAAGGGGATGGTCACACTTTAAATGAAGTGTTGCTCATAAAGGCTTTATACAACATGTATAATGCCTTCATAAATGAGACATAATGTCTTATTAAGTACATATTACGTAATATTATGTAAGCAAATGCTATGCTTTGTAAAGAGTGAAATATCACATCTTTATTCAGCATGTGATGCCAGATGTTACAATGACAATGGCACTTAGCTGACAATGTCACCCTTTATAGTATTTAGCCACTAGCTAAGCGACATTGTCAGTTATATAACATCTGACATCACATGCAGAATAAGGATGTGTTATTTCTCCCTTTACAAAGCATGATATTTGCTTATGCGTGATTTATGAAGAGATTATTTATCATTTATGAAGGCAGGATACATGCTCTATTAAGCCTTTATGGGCAACACTTCATCTAAACTGTGTCCAAGAAGATTGATGACAGCTCCTGAGCCCGATGAATTATTCACATTCACCTGACATTATCAATGTTATTGATTTATTATTGGTGACCGCTTTCATGTAATATGGAACAGGAAGTAAACTGGATATGGAAGAGAATACTTTTCCCACTGAGTGAAATTGAATGGGGCAGATTGCTTGTTTTGCAGTAATTCCCAAAGACACAAAGTCAAATAGCTTGTCTGGTGTATAATGTACATCTATCTTTCCTATCAATGAAAGGCTATAAGTGAGTGGATCTAGAAATTTCCAGTCAGTTACAGCCTCTGAAGTTTGACTTGAGTGTTATTTTGGCTACTTGAGCCATACGCACTTGGGGTAAAAATGGGGTAAGTTTTTGCATATTTAGCCGAGTTTGAATCCCGTAACATCAGTCAGAAAATTAATAAAGCCTCCAAATACTCATCAAGATTGCAAATTTGCTGAGGGATTTACAATCATTTGTCGAATCAGTAAAATTTTGTAAATGAATTCTGAATATTTTACAAGTGTAAAAATGGAGTCTACTGGACTTCTTAATTGATGCCTAAAAATTTGGATTGCAACCATTTCATGATACCTTGTATAGTACAAAAGGAAAAAGGCAGAGTCCCTCAATAAGCAATGATGGTTTGAGGCTCACAAATTTGCCAGCAGATATGTAGGCTTACTTTGATACCAACATGAGCATTAATAAGGCATTGGGTCCCTTCAGTGCTGTGATTATTGCCTCCATTCAAGCCGGAAAAGCATCAGTGAATCAGGCAGAGACCTCAGGTGATCAGCCCATGCTTGAAGTCAGCTTTCCAGTTGATGGCGATGGTGTGGGCCGGGCACTGCGCAGACGATTTACGTTCTTCAACAATGATCTTGACAAAACATCTACGGCTCTTGTCTTGAGCTTGGGGGCACTGTCATGCTGAACCTGAAAGAGGTCTTCCTGAGCTGTTTGAAGCACACAGTTATATGAAATGTCCTGCTATTGTGCAGGGTGAAGATTTTCCTTCAGGGGAGCTCTAGTCTGAACCATGCAAAACTACCCCAGAATAAAAAATAAAATAAAATAAAATTTGAAGATAACAAATTCTCTTGACCATGTTGTGAAGTCCTGATATAAATAATTAGCCAGTTCCCATTTTAGTTTTTTCTTTATGCAAAGAGCAGACTAAATGGTATGTTCATTTAAAATTGTTCAACAGCCATGGTTAATTAGCAATGAACATAGCTCTCAGGGATCATACGCCTTGTTGAATGCAGCCCCTCTCTCTAGCAACATAAAGATTAAAAAAACACCCATAACTCTCAGCATCTGCTATCTGTCCCCTCTTCTTACCGTTTAAAATATCACCCAGATCATTCATGCAAGGATTCGTTGCCTGTCCATTGCAGACTCTCAAGAGTGGCTTTCTCATTACTAAACAATTTGGATATTTACCCCAAGGTGTTTTACCATCCAGTATCTCATTGCCATAATTTACAGAGCGTGAATAGAATTTCCTAAATATTATATTCTATGAGTTAGCGGAGGGATATGTCCTTATCTCTTGGTCAGCCTTCTAAATGGAGTTTTAAACGTAGGTTAATGAACCAGACTGCGCATAAAAATGTCACTCCATTCATCCATGTCCAAACCAACCAGCCTAGTTATACAGCCTTCATTCTACAATCCTCATCTGTCTCATTCAACATCCCTCCCTCCCTCCGGTTCCCTTGCATTCATCTCTCACGCTGTCACTCTATAGAAACCCCCCTGGGAGTTGAAAGAGCCTTTATGACTCCAAGAAGACACACGACTCCCGATCTGAGTCTCGTCACCCGGGGCTTCCCGTTACCTGCTCTGGTCGCCACCTACTCAACTCTATTCTGTTCATCATCAGTACAAATTCCCACGCTTATTCCATTCAATAAATATCTTCAACTACTATTTTAGGTGTGGTCTGAAATTCATTAATTAATACAGCACCCTCCATAATTATTGGCATCCCTGGTTAGGATGTGCTCTTTCGCTTCGAATAAATTCAGTTTTTTTCAAAATAATATAGGACCAAAATGAAAAAAAGAGGAAAATCCAACCTTTAATTCAAGTACATTTATTCAGTGGGGAAAAAAATCCCACATTAAGAAATAATTATTTTACATCAAATCATGTGTGCCACAATTATTAGCACCCCTGATGTTAATATTACATTACATTACATTACATTACAGGTTCTTAGCAGACGCTCTTATCCAGAGCGACGTACAAAAGTGCACAGGATCAGTATAAAAGTGTAGAGCTCCTAGGACACAAGTACAAGTGCTAACAGTAAGTGACAAAACACTTTCCATTGTTACCGATTGTTACAGATCTAAACCAATAACAAAAGGGCAAGGGCAAGTGAACAAAATGGCAACAAGGTCAAGTGCAACAGAGGCAAAGTCAGGTGCAAAAAACGGCAATAAAATAAAATAAGCGCAACAAAAGGGTAACAGGTCAAGTGTAACAAAGGGGCAGGAAAATTGGTTAGTTACTTTGTTGGTTAATACTTTACAACCCCCTTTGCCAACAGAACAGCACCTAATCTTCTCCTATAATGTTTCACAAGATGGGAGAGTACAAACAGAGGGATCTTTGACCATTCCTCTTTGCACAATCTCTCTAAATCATCCAGTGACCTGGGTCCTCTCCTCTGCACTCTCCTCTTCAGCTCACTCCACAGGTTTTCAATGGGGTTGAGGTCTGGGGACTGAGATGGCCATGGGAGGAGCTTGATTCTGTGTCTGGTGAACCATTTCTGTGTAGATTTAGCCACATGTTTAGGGTCATTATCATGCTAAAAGACCCAGTAGCAACCCATCTTCAGCTTTCGGGCAGAGGCCACCAGATTTTGATTTAAAATTTCCTGGTATTTCAAAGCGTTCATGATGCCATGCACCCTAACAAGGTTCCCAGGGCCTCTGGAAGAGAAACAGGCCCACAGCATCACCGATCCTCCCCCTTACTTCACAGTGGGCATGAGGTGCTTTTCTGCATACTCATCTTTAGTGTTCCGCCAGACCCACTAAGAGTGTTTGTTGCCAAAAAGCTCTATCTTGGTCTCATCTGACACATGGTCGCAGTTGAAGTCCCAGTACCGCTTAGCGAACTCCAGATATTTGCGTTTATGATTGTGAGTGAGAAAAGGTTTTTTCCGTGCATGCCTCCCAAACAACTTGTTGGCATATAGATAGCACCTGATGGTTGTTTTGGAGACTTTGTGACCCCAAGATGCTACCATTTGTTGCAATTCTTTAACAGTGAGCTTTGGAGAATTTTTTATTTCTCTTACCATCCTCCTCACTGTGCGTGGTGATAAAATAACCTCGCGTCCTCGTCCAGACTTGTTTACAACTTTTCCAGTTGTTTTAAACTTAATAATGATTCCTCTGACAGTAGATAAGGGCAGGCGGAGGATAGTGGCTATTTTCTTGTAGCCATTGCTTGACTTGTGAAGGTTGTAACACATCTGCCTTACTTGTATTGTGTGTTCCTTTGTCTTTCCCATGTTGAAGGGTGGTTAAGAGAAATGGCCTCTGTGTCATGTCATATTTATACCCCAGGGTAACAGGAAGTGATGATTTACTAATTAAATGTTCCTAGATACTTTGTTCAACTTTGTAAACTACTGTAGAAATGACAGAAATACTTCAATTACATTTAATTCCTAGGAATTGTTAGGGGTGACAATAATTGTGGAACAGGTGATTTTATGAAAAATCTTAGTCAGGGATTTTTTTTCCCCTTAAAATTCACTCGAGTTGAAGGTTACATTTTTCTACAATTTTCAGTGTGAGAGTATTCTTCTGCAAAAAAAAATTGAATTTATTTTAAGGCTTTAAACACATCTTAACCAGGGGTGCCAATAATTATGGAGGGTGCTATATATACCTTCTACAGGCACCTCCGCTACATCCAGATGCTAACACATCTTATACTTTAGGACCTTATTTCCTTCACAAACATTACAACATTGACACTCAAAGGTCTTAATTGGTACTAAGAAGATGAATTCATAGTAGGCAAAGAGATGGAATTATTTGATATTCAAAAATATAGGCTCGCCAGTCAACACTGTATAGCAACAGTACTTGGTTGCATTATAAATACCATTAAAGCTCCACATACCCTCCATATCCCATTATAAAATACAAGCCATTCAAAATCATTCTGGAATTTAATTAGCTTGAGCATTTGCATTCTACACCGTATAAGCGTGATTATGGTTTACCGGCTTATAGCAGGTCTATCTGAAATCCTTAATTAACTGGAGGTTCACTTTAGAGAATATCAGTGCAGAGCCCAGTAATTCACAAGGGAAACAGGGTGACTCACTGGACAACATGTATGAACAACATGTATGAAGGCAGATTACATTTTAATATTGTAAAATGTTTTTTACAGCAGTATGAAGTGCTGAATTGTAGAAACAATCTGGAACGCTAATTAAAGAAATAAAATAAATGAACAGCTACCATCCTCACATGTGCAAAGCTAGGTTTTTAACAGCTATGCACTGAATTCCTGACATATGGCATCGATATGGATTGCAAAAGCTGCCGTCATTTCATATTTTTTCTGCATGCAGGGCAAATGAAAGATGTTAATCGCTCTGATTCTCTGAATTCTGTTCTCCTATAGCATATTAATGTGCACTATTTACAATTTATATGAATCTGATATATAAGCATGTAGTATTATGTATCCGGTAATTCTACCATGGAGACCAATGTTTGTTATTCTGTTCCTGACTCTTTTATACTGTATGCTGTGCTTCTGCCAAAAAAAATGGTGGTGACAATAATAAAATGAGCTGGCATAAGGATTGCTTATTGACTAGTATATCTGCTTGAGTACCTCCTGTGTCTGTTAATAACATTGCAGGAACAACACAATGAATCTTAAATTTTTACTCCAGTGAGACAATGCAGCACCTCGGTTGTTTTATTTGCAATACACAATACTGTAAATCCTGTTTGTGCAAATATGAACTTGAAATCTGTGCATACTACTCTGAATATCCCAGTGAATGATGAAATCTGTTGTTTTACATAAACCCCACATATCCTTTCATAATGAAAAAGGTTTTATTTATGGCCATACTTTTCAAGCTGCCTATTTGTATTCTTGTTTGTACTCAGGACCAGTAGCTTTCTTGTCTGTCTTCCTTCAATAAAAAGACGTGACTTCCTGTTACACTTCAAGAGAAAACTAAGGCAACAGAAGCGTGTTTGGACACTGCTGCGGACATCAGCTCCTCTTAATCAAAGGCTCCATGTGCACCTGCTTCCGACTCGGTGCTCAGCCATCCCTTTATCTTTGATGATTGCTTTCCCCTGGATCCGGGCCAAGACTTTTCATCAGGGCGGAAATGCCCTCTGACTCACCGATAGGTTTAAAAAAAAACAGAGCCGAGGTAGAACTGTTCACGCTTTCAGCAAGCATCAGATCCCCGAACGAGAAGCCAGCTGTGAAAAAAAGTCAACACAGCCGACTGACAAGAGCCTGACCTCAGGGCCAAACTCTGAAAACCTTAGAATGGAGAAAAACAACATGCCAATCTCTTTTGGACACTTTTATTTTGTGGTCAGTCATCCCAATAATTCTTAAAATATCATTCAGGTGTGCGGTCACAGGTTGTAAAATGCTTGATTTTAAATGAATGTCAGGTTTAAGTGTTTTAAAAATGAAGTTATAAAATGTGTTAGTGTGCCAGTTTTTATGAAGTGTTCCTTTTTGAAGCAAGATCAGTATTGTAATAATGCGCTCATATATTCTGTTTCTAGGGGTGAAAATCTGTTGTGTTCATAAAAAATGTATGCATCGGAGCACTGTGCTTGAGATTTGTAAAATATCACCACTATATAAAGCATATTATGAAGTCATTTTTACCTTGAGAATGCTTTAGAATGCCCTGCGCTCTCAATGAAAAGCATTACAGCAAGTTCTATATTGCATCATGTAGTTAATGTCACTGTAGTACTTATTTGTGTAATTTACAATCTTATGCATGTTCCCCATATCAAAGCCCTGGTCTGCTCCCAGATTTGATGCCTCAGATTCACATCCAAGTCAGATTTATACAAATAATTCTGATATTAACTGAAATGACTAGTATTCAGTACTTTGTCTGACTCGTTTACAGACATCAAACCTCTTGTTTATACTTTCATGGCAGCGTTTTTAATATAAGCCAGTATCTCCAATAATACACCAGACTGTCACGCATGTGTAACCCATACATAACATATTGATAGGAAGTAAATGGAACAGTCCGAATATCTGCGCCCTTCCATTTTGCTTCTAATTGAATTATGAACTCTGTATTCAATTTAATAATTGTGGCCCTGAACATAATAATGATATCAGCATTTAATTAAAATTTGAAGCCATTTTAATTCAACTTAAATTAAACCAGTTCTCCCATTAAATTGACCATGCTGTGTTTTAATGTGAAGCTATACCATGGATCAAAGAAGCATGGATGTGCTTTGCGCTTATCCATATTTTAATTTTATTTGCCTAATATGCTTGGACTAAGTCCATCTCTTTAATTATTTCAGGAAGGGTAGCAAATGCATTAACAATATGACTGTAACTTATGTGATGATTAAAGTATGAAACCGCATCTCTCAGTAGCCATCTCCACCATATTTGTTACACAGGTCCATAAGCACAAATTTATATACGAATGAAGTTCCCAAGTGTGCAATGAGATGTCATGTCACCACAAACAAATAAAATCAACGCAACGAAATGACTTCATAAGCCAAAGGGAAATCAAATGCAAACATGCATTACAAGTATTTGCAATAAAAACACTGCATCACATTAGCACCAGGATCTTATTGTTCATGCTCACATGCAGAGGCTGCTGATTCTGTGGCTTGTGAGAAAATGCATTCCTTTGTTACTACTGCATGTAAGGTCAGTGTGATAGGATAAGTGCACTTTATAAGGGGGTTATTATTCTGCCTGAGGTTAGAAAAGTCTCCATGAAATTATTAAAAATAAAACAGGAGCTTGAACGTAATTACATAGATTATAATGACAAAAGTGATACGCCATAACTACAAAGAGTGTGTTCACCAAGTATGTAAACGAATGTTAATTTCAGAGACTTCTAATTTGAAGAAAATTCAATGCAATATATTTGATAAAATTTATGCTGGAGGTGAATGAATGGTTCACCTGCTTCTGCAAAGCCCTTGTATGCAAGCATACTCTATAAGCTTGGTCAGTGTGACTGCACATTCCCAGTGCTTTTTCAGGGGTATCAGTGCAGAAATGCTGATCTCTAATTAGTTTTGCCCCCCAGCCCTATGTGGACAAAGAGAGAATATGGACAGGAATGGTCACTCTGTGGAACACCTTATGAATACTGGATTGTGTTTGTTTTAATGCAGCTCTTATGCATTTTAATATGCTCTACTGTACTGTGCCCAAAAGACGGCGAGATAAACACCCTAGCTGGCTCATGAAAAGGTGCCACCTGTGTTTTTTAGCCTGCAAGGGTCTACTGTAGTTCTGTCAAATTTGAGTAACAAATCAATTTCCTGCAGTAACAGAGAATTAATTTGCTTCTGAGTGCTCAAGCTTTTTATTTTCTTTTTCTCTCCCTGAGAGTAATTGTACCTTCTGTATCAAAAGCACCACAGGAGACTATAATTTATGTCATAAACTGCAAATGTATAATTTGCCTTCATTAAAAACCAAGGCAGTATAAACAAAACGGAACAAGCCTATAACTTTAGACATGTTAATTGTCTACGTTGATGAGTATGGCATGAAGCTGTTCCAGCAATGTTACAGTGAGGAGGTCAGGTTTAATTCCCTTACACCTCACACTTTCATTTTCCATAAAGCAAAGTAACTTCCATCTCTGTACATCACTGCAATAGTTACAGTTTGTCTGTTTCTGAATATAAATGAGGCCCTGGCCTGAGCGAGCACAGTGCCACTGAGCAGCACAGAAACGTTAGTCATAATGGCTTTGCTTGTTCACCTCCAGTGAACATAAAAATTATAACGGATGTTTATCATGAAATTTACTTGCGCAGGTCATTCCCCCTTTGTTTTTCTCATTTGGCGATCAAAACCCAAAAATACACATAAAAATACACTTTAAACAAATATTCTGGGCACAATGTACGAACGCCTGTAGCATGTGCAAAACCTTAAAACCCGTCCTGAACTGATAACACATCCAATGAGTGGTCATGGTATTTTTTGCACCAATAATTTGTTGTGTTATTACTTGTGCTTGTGCTAAGAGGTTTTGCACACACTGCAGGTCTCAGTAAATCTGGCCCTCAGTGTTGACAGCCTGCTGTGGCTCAGTAAATTTCTTAACTCCACAAATCATAAACCTGTGAGGGCTTTGAGGAATGACTTTCACCATTTCACCTTATATATGTTATTTGCTGTATATAGGGCTCGAAATTTCATGAATCTAATTTCTTGCATTCTTTTAAAATAAATTAAAATCCTACCCCTGATCAGCCAAAATGAGACTTGGAATGCTTAATTACAACAGATGAATATGAGGGAAGACAGGCCAAAAACCAAAATTCAAAACTGATACCTTTGTCAGCTAGCAGATAAGCTCAAAGAAAAACAAACAAATAAATATAGACCTCCATTTCGGTGAGAAAATTCAAGAGTGATTGAACAGCAATACAGCTGCTTCCAACGAGTCCAAAATTCCAAAATTGCCGAACACTTGTACCGTAGGGTATAAAAATCAACATGAAACACGACAAACTTTATAAACAAGTAGAATAATTAGTATAATGCGACTTAAGAATAATAACATATCAATAATAACAAATCGTGAATTTGCTTTAAGTCACTGCAATGACCACACGAGCCTTATCTAAATATAATTCTTGAGCTGAGAATTAGTAGCTGGCTTTTCATTTGGGTTTTGAAGCATAAAACATGGACCATTTCTTAGGCTAGATAAGTATGTCAATTTGATAAATATACGTGGGATTCAAGGCCTAAAATTGCTTAATCATCATAAAAAAGTGATCCAGCCATTAACACGGTGGAAAAAGTGAAATGTGTTATGAAACACAAGAATGAGAGGACTTGGTATATCAAATTTTGCAAACCCATCAAGTATTTTAAATTTTTCTTCAGAAATTCTGGGTGGATTTTGAAACCCCAAGTGTGGTGTCTCAACAACGCGATTGTAATCCCTCTAAAGAAGAACAAACTCAGTCCAGACCAGGAGAGTAAGCCTTGCTTGTTTTGCTCAGTTTTTTCCAAATAAATTTCCAAGCCGTAGTCAGCACTCTGGAACTGGAAACAATGAATCATATAGTAGTACCTGTGAAATAATATTGAATATCAATGCCTTGATGGTCACATTCTGAATTGCCAGGTAATTATGATAAAAGAGGGTTCTTCCCAGAACTGTTGGTTTAGTGGAAAGCTGAATTCTGTTGTACAGCTTCCGGCTGGATACGTCCCTGTACATGGATTACTGAATACTGGATGCAGCCACTGTGTTTAATTTAATTCAAATGGGAAAGCAGAAGACGAACAAAATTGCTTCTGCATTATTTATTATTTGTTCAATAGCTGATTTGAGGGCTGAGTAGTCGAAGAAAAGCAATACAGAAAGCAACTGCTTGTTATTGGTAAATGGCGCTAATGTGATGCTCTAAAGTGAAGCAACCCATATTTCAACAAGAGAAAAAAACTAAAGACCATTTTGCGATGGGATCACACCAGCCACTCATCCTATCCCCTTACTTCCAGTGCCCTTGCTCAGACTGCACCTTGCATGGTAGAGATGCTATTGTGTTGATAAAACCTGACCACAGAGAGACAGATAGATGAGCAGACAGACATAAACAGCTGGCAAAAAATACTCAAAACCACTTCTATGGTATTCCAGCAACAATAGGGGAGTCCAGAACCGTGTTTTGGCATGACATACACAAACAAACTCACAAGGTGAAAACAATATCAGCCCACGCAGTAAATATTCATTCTGTGAGCCCTCCCTTTCTGCTACATGGTATTATGGATGCCAGTTGCATGTGTACAGATGTTACAAGTTGTACGTATTAGATCTAACTGACCCAACTTTTAGTGTGAAAATTCCAGGTCTTTGAGACTGATAAATGTTCACCAGAGTAAAAGGTATGCGCACAAATATTTCTGTGGTTTCTCCTCACAATTTTATGACATTCCGGACAATGAGTTTTTATTACTGAACAGGTGCTGAAGCATGGGCCCTCGTGCTCAGGATTCTGGGATCAGACGTCCTTCACACGTCTGAAACCCAAGCTTTTTTCTAATTTCTCTACCATTTAACAGTGCTTTGGAATTTGAATTTCTGTCTTCACGTGCTATTTCACTCACATAAGTCACGTGATTTTCTACAAAAGTGAGGTAATTCGTGGTGCACTCAGCAATTTTCCATGAATTTCTACTAAGTTGCACAACAGCTAAAATGGCTGGCTATATTTCCATGCAGAATTGGTTCTCTGTTGCCTTCTCCCCTGCTGAAGTAGCTAAATCTTCATGTGTAGTTTACGGTAAATCAACTGAATTTCGTGGCGTGAAGACCGTTAGGCAGAGGATTTGCGGGGACCAAAGAGACAACTGCCTCAAGCCCGTTAGCCAGTGGGGGTCCACAAGCGGAGCCCCTGCTGGCTAATTAAGCTATATTCTCACTATATTTAAACAGTTGTTGGAGTCTTTAAATTAGATAATACTCCGCGCTCACTGCACATATCTTTGCGATTGGCCATGATCTTCCTTAAATTATCCTCCATTTTGTTAATCTAATCTCTATCATGGGTTTTTTTTTTTGAACAATCAGTCATAACTATTTTTCAAGTTTTCATGCTTAATATACCCATGTTTTAAAGACTATTACTGAACTATTTTCTTACATTATTTGATATTTTTCTTTTATACTGATTTGCAAATTGCCAAGATGATTGCTGGGTAATGTGTTCCCGATGTTAAGTCTGTATTTGATTTGATCATGAAACCACGTTAATGTCTGTAAAGTCTGATAGTTCAAGTGCAAAATCTGAACATCATCAAACTCAGGAGCAGTCATTCCATTCAAACTTAAAAGCAGTAGGCTAGTCAAAAAAGAAAAGAAAGAACTAGCGGAGAGGGTATCAAAGCTACCAACACCAAGTTCATTTGGCATCAAGTAGTTGCCGCACCATTGACCACCCGTCCTCGAGCAGAGTCGATTGTTATATATTTATCTATGGCTGAAATAAGGCAGATAGTGTGCAGTAAATTGGTAATTTTATGGGATTTATGCAGACGCTGTTTTGTTGGGTAATTTAGGGGACATGGTGGCATTGTTTTAAATATATTTAAATTTCGTTATATACTGCAACTTTCGTCCGTCTCTCTCGTCGCACGCTTTTTTCAAGTCACAAATCTCTTGCCTTTATGTCAGATATTGCTCTCGTGAGGTAATTGCCCAGAAATGCAAGTTTTTGGACGTTTTAACTGACCCAGTGATAGCTGTATAAGAATTCTTTCCAAGCTAATTGCCAATTTCGTTTTCTTCCTATAAATTTTACGTTCGCTTGTGCCTCTATGAAATATTACTGGCAGTATTAACTGCTAACTGGTATTCGAACAATGTTTTTCTCAATAATCCCTTTACTGACCGCGCTGCCACACATTAGAATTTATGCATGTGCTGTTTTTGTTGTGGTACGCACCGAGAAATGGGGCTCCCCGAAAATCTCTGGGTTCACGGCCGCTTTGTCAGAGTGCCCATAACAAGTCATTATCTCACTCTTTGCAGTAATGTAACGTTTCTCTTTTTTTGCTCATGTATATGCTAGTGGTCATTGTCTTGGCAGGGTAGCAAGCTTTGATATTTACCCAAATCTAAATTTACAGCCCTTAATTTCAGTTAACCAAATTTCAGTAGTTTCAGTAATCTTCTCTGTTGTTTTCTTTACCTCATGCAGGCCAATAATTTGACACTTCTAAAACCCAATTTCCATGGCCACAGGATATGATCTGACATGTTGCTAGCTTAAAATGAGGAGCTACTAACTGCATCAGTTAGGGTTAAATAACTGAAACCTATTAATCACTTCCATAATTATCCAATGGAAGGCTCTTACCTTTTTAAGTGAAATCAAGAGGTGGCTTTTTTGGCAGGGCAGTATACTCAAACTCAAGGCATGAAATAATCTGCTTCATTTAAACTGTCAGTGTTTTTTATTTATTTAAATTTCTTTTTAATTTGTATAAAGTGTTTTAATCAAGTTTGTCCCCGTGCAATTAAATTTCACGTGATAGTCTAGTCTTTTTCAGTCGGGCTTGTTAAATGTTCTGAGGGCTAGTGACTTTTTTTCCCTCACATGCCTGACCGGCTTATGGCAAAAAATTGAAAGATCAGGCTTTTCCGACAAATAAAATTGATGAAACTCATGTTGTAATTCCCGTTTTTACCTTGTAGAAGGCTCGGAATAAATGAAAATGACTACTTTTGTCCTCGCCAAAGGCTCGGAATAAATTAAAATGACTATTCTCGTTTAACAGACGTCTGGCAGCCATACCCTATATGTTTTTACTGCCAAAGCACTGGCAACTTTTTTTTTTCTCCCCCTTCCTTCGTAACAATTTGACTGACAAAGAGGCTTCACTGTATATTTTCTGAAACAAAGGTTTCTTTGGCTCAATAAGTGACGATCTGTGTTGGTTAGGAAAGGGATAATTAACGAGAAGGTCACGGTTTTAATGCACGACGCGGAGGCAAATAACCACCCGACGCCAAGCGGAGCGAAGTGCATTAAAACCGTGAAATGCTCACCTTCGAGTGGATTATCCCGCTTATACCATGGTCATTTGCCTACAATATCAAATCGCAGCATTCAGAAATTTCTGGTTAAAGTTTTGCACTAAAAAAAAAAAAACGAGCTGGTAATCATTAAACAGGCGCCGCGCCTTCTCATACTCAATACTATAGGCCAAGCTAAACTGAACCAGCTATCTTAGTTCATCTTACATTCATGGAGAAAGAATTTTTTGAACACGCTTACATCTGTTTACCAGCTGATGATTTGATTACGGATTCCAGCTGAAATGGAGATTATGCATAACGCAACATTATGCGCGATTATGCAGACTGTAGCTAGCTTGCTACCCACAATTACAATGAACTTATGACGGTCTCCGCAGTCAGGGAGTGAAATCACTCTGCTGGCATAGCACGTAGCTAGCGAACTGTCAGCAGTCGCTGATACATGAAGTGGACATGTCAGCTTCATTTGTAACCATACACAGTTACAATCGTTTAATGGATAAAGCCTGATTACTTCGCTGCCACAATATTTAGGTCATTATCGCTTGAGTACCTATGGTTAACCGCCCAGCAGGACGCGATTTATATGACGTCGCTAAATTTACTGGAAATAAATGAGCAGCTAGGTTTCCACCCAGTTAAATACCAGCTCAAACATTGCTATGGTCACAAGTTGGCTAGTGGATGAATTTCGAATGGTGAAACGTCCGTAGCCGAACTACCTGTGAGGTTCCACGGTTTTAATGCATACCTGCCAGCCAATCAGAAAAAAGTATTCACCCAGACCATAATATAAGATAGATTATGGTCTAACCGACGTGTACCCCGTTACACGTTGGAGATTTATGAGCTTTTTCTATCGCAGTTGCGCTATATAACCACAGAAAGTAAAATGAGTTGAAAATAAAATCCTCTATCATTTTGACAGATAAGAAAACGTACAAGTGAAAGCTGAAAAAGGCTTAACCTTCTTTTTTAATTATTTTTCTAACTATTGCTCACTTTTGTACATTTTTTTTAAACTTAAAGTGCAAACTGCATCCCTCTCTTGCAACGGTGCAGTGGAATTGGCGAGAAAAAGCAACTCAAAAAGAAGCTGAAGTGAAAGGAAAAAACTTCACCTTTATATCCACAAAGTTAAAAAAGTAGAGGGGGACTCTCACAATTATTCACTAAAATTGGCAAAAAAAAAAATGTTTGTTTCCTGCTCTTTAGACGCGAGGAAGAGTGATCAGGTCGTGAAAATCCGACAGAACACCAACCAACAATATAACGTGCAACAACATGCAGCAATATAGGCTAAAATAACAAGCCATTAACAGTTTTTGTTTTCAGCTGCACAACATTTGCTCATGGAGAAGAAGATGAGCGCAGCGCTCCTCTCAAGTCCTCTGCAGCCTATTCTTGAAGTGGCGCGACACTGGCTGTGGGTTTATTTTTTATTTTTTTATATCAAGGTTATATTGCACCCCATGCATCTGTATGCAGATAACTGCATTAGTGGGAACATGTAAGTGTATACTTAGTCAATGTTATTATCTGAAGATTTCAGGCAACATTATCACCCCAAAAAATAGGCGACTATATGTATTGGTGAGAAATGAACGAGGAGGAGGAAGAGGAGGAAAAAATGACGTGTACATGGTTATTGATTTTTCTAAATGGTTATGATTTGTCATCCGTATAACCGTTTACACGTGTAGATGTTGACACCCCTACTCCTTCATATGGATGTAAGGTTGAAAGTAATGGATGTAAAGTTTCCCTTTAAACAGAGATCCATGAATCGATATAAAAGGTGCATTCAGCAATTTTGGACCTAAACTGGAAATAGAAACAACATTCAGCTTTATAAAAATAGGACCAAGAGTCCTGTAGCTGACCGGCAAGTAATCTTATAATGACGATACAAGTTATGAAAATTTCATGTGAAGTTTGACATTCGAATCATTGAAAGTCAATGCCAAGGTTACTAAATAAAAGTTCACATACATTAATACGACCTGTTATATAATCCTAAACTAAAAGTCCTAAAAGTCGTTGAAAATTCAATATGTCAGTTGTGAACTTTAAAGGTCACAGAAGGTAAAGTATAGGTCAGTAAATTGACTTCATATATGCCTTTCTAAATGCCTCTACACAAACTTTGGCTCAATCTGTGACCATTTTGGAGATAGAAGTCATTGTAATTTCACTGTCGAGTTTGACACTGACAGTCACTGACAGTCACTGACAGTCAAGTTGAATGTCACCAAATGAAAGTTCATATGTGACTTCCTAGATGTCAGTAACACAAACCTAGGCTCCATCTGTGACCATTTTAGAGATACAAGTCACTGAATCTTCTCTCGGTCACATTTGACCTTTGAAGGTCAATATGAAGGTCACCAAATGAAAGCTCATATATGACTTCCTATTCGTCTGTAATTCAAACCTAGGCTCCATCTGTGACTGTTTTTGCACTACAAGTCATTGTAATTGTATTATGTCAAGTTTGACCTTCAAAGGTCACCAATAGTCAAGTTGAATATCACCAAATGAAAGTTCATTTGTGACTTCCTTTAAGGCTGTGATACAAACTTAGGCTCTATCGGTGACCTTTTTATTGATAGACATCATAGAATTTTCACTCGGTCAAGTTTGACTTTCAAAGGTCAATATGAAAGTCACCAAATGAAAGTTCACATTTGACTTCCTATATGTCTCCAATACAAACCTACACTCTCTGTAACGATTTTGCTGATATAAGTCATTGAAATTTCACTGTAAAGCTTGGCCGTTGAACGTCACTGAAGGTCAAGTTCAAGGTCACCAAATGAAACTTCATAAACGATTTCCTATGTGCCCATGATACAAACCTAAGCTCTATCCATAATAGTTTTAGTGATAGAAATCATTGAAATTTTGCTATGTGACGTTTGACCTTCAAGGGTCACCCAAGGTCAAGTTCAAGGCCACCAAAAGAAATTTCATATAAGACTTCATAAGTGTTTAATACACATATGTTCCCAATCTTAAATATTTTCAAGCCTAGAAGCCTTTGAAAATTGTTACATTTAACTTTGACCTCAAGCTTGACCTTTCAATGTCATCTGAGGTCAACTTTAACACAAGCAATATATAGGTCAGGTATGACTTCTTGTATGTTGTTAATACAAACTTAATCTCTATCTGCAGCCATTTTGCTTCCACAGGCTATTTTGCCCATTCTCCGTAAGGCCCAATGTTAAAGTACGGCGCCCCCACTAGACCCACTTCTGTCTATTCAATCAAAATGGCGCTCACACTGTACATAGAGTGTGTCAAGATGAGTGGATTACCAGATTTAGAAAAAAGTCATCAGACAGTTTCTGAGAAACATGTTTTTGAAATTTCAAGTCCTATCTTTTAACATTGTTGATATTTTCCTTGACCTCAAGTTTGACCTTTCAAAGTCAACTGAGGTCAACTTTAACATAGCCAAAATATGACTTCCTATATATTGATAAGACAAACTTAATTTCTATCTGTAACCATTTGGCCTCCACAGGCCATCTTGCAAATTCATGAAGTACAGCGCTCCATAGACCCACTTCAGTTGATTCAGTCAAAATGGCGCTCGCACTGTACATTAAGGGTACCAAGGGAAGTTGATTGTCTAATTTAGAAAAAAATTTATCACACGGTTTTTGAGAAATAATTTTTGTAGATTACTCAGTCCTATCTTTAACATTGGGGCCAAAATTTCATGGGCCCATAAAACGGACTTAAACGATTCAATCAAAAATTCGAAATAAAAAGTCTGAAGATATGGTCTAGTGGCAAGTTATGGCAAATTTACACAAAAATTAATGAGGCCAAAAAAAAAAGATAAAATGTTCCCGTGACGGACGCCACACCACGACAATAGCTTATTGGCCGGTAAGCTAAAAATTCATGAGTGGATCTATTTACGTTGTTTATTTTTTTTATCTTCAGAGTTTCTGAATAGACCAAGAAAAGGATCAGTCCGGTAACTTCAGCGTCTGAGCAAAAACAAAAACAGAATGATTGTTGATATTGTCTAGCTGCCGAAATATTCAAAATTTGCATGAGATATTTATTTCTCTGTTAATTGGAATGAACTGAAGTTTTTTCACATTTTAGGTACTATGAAGTTTAATACACCACAGATGTTAGCATGCAAATTAGATTTTGGAAAGGGCCATCAGACCCATGCAAGCACAAACAGAACATTTCTAACATGTAGATGTAATCCTGGATGCACTCATAGCAATGATATCTGGAATTAATTCCAAGCCCCATCTGTTGCGAGACTCGTGCCTTCTTATGGACTGGTGAGATCACATCTTGTTGCTTCTTACTCTTGTATTGGGCTTTCCCAGGTAAGAAGCACTTTGTTTTTGGTTTGAGTTGTTGGCCTTGTATTGTATTCCCCAAACAATTCCTCACACGCATGCATGCACACACACATGCACCCACAGGCGCCCACTCACCGACACATACACATGCACACATGATGCACCCACAGACACCCACCCACCGACACACATACGCGCACACTCACACACAAACACACACACACACACACACATTCAATATTCTCTCACCCCATCCCCCAAACTCAGAGCCATCTCTTTTTGATAACTTGGCAGCAAAGACGTGGACAGAAAATGTTGCAGCTGAATCTTCTTCCCAGCAACCAGTTTCCAGACATTTGAATGCTGAGCTCAATAAATCTGGTTGCCAGAGCTACATATTTTCTGTTTCCTTTGGGATATGTGGAGTAGGGAAGACTGGAGTCCAATAAGCCAAGGGGATCATTGAGCCACATGACACATTTGTGATCAATAGATGTCAGAGTTGCTTAAAATAGGCAAAATAGTGATATAGCTCATGGGTACCAGTGTCCTAAAATTCAGAATATAAATGTAAATATTTTTTATTTTGAAATGATAGAAGTGCCTTGCTTCATTGAAATCATTTTTCCAGCTACTGTAACACTCAAATCTTGAAAACAAAGCCTGAAAGAGGGCCATTCACACATAGGCAAGGATAGGCTGGATTTGGTATGTGCATAAAGGGGTTATTAGCTTGCAAAATATCTTGCAATGCAGGCTACCTGCACTGGTTCGTTCAAATTAAACAATGAGCCAGAACTATAGATCATTTTGAAAACAAAATTACTTCATGACCAATTATCTTGAGTGAACTAGAGGTCAAACCCAAGATGCAGATGCACCCAAAAACTGGATCAATTCATTGCACAGCTAAAATATTTGCGAGGGGCAGGGTTTTGCCCTGCCTTGCAGTACATCTTGTTGTACTTGTTTTTTTACCCAATACATTTGCAACAACAAGAAGAATGTAATCAAATTTTGCAGTTCTGGTCACGTGAAATAGTGCTTCAGAAGGTTAAATTTTAAGTAATCCTGCTGGAAGACTTGCATGCCAACTTTCATAAGGCTCTCATATCAGAACAAACATTGAAAAAGCAATCTCAGGTGGCTCTGCTTCAAGAACAAGCATGATTCTGCACTTGAAATCACTGCATGGGTGCAGCAAAGCTTCCAGTAATCACTTTCTGTGAATACTTTTGTCATGCAATCCACGAATGCAAGTTACAGCTGTTTCATGCAAAGAAGAGGCCAAACGTGGACATGATCCAGAAATACCGCCATCTTCTCTAGGCCAGAGCTCATTTAAAATGGACTGAGGCAAAATGGGAAACTGTTCTGTGGTTAGATTAATAAAAACTTGAAATTATTTTTGGAAACCAAGGACGCTGTGCCATGCGGACTATAGAGGAGAGGACCATCCAGCATGTTATTAGCACACAGTTCAAAAGCCTGCATCTCTGATGGTATGGGATTGCATTGTGCCTATGGTGTGGGCAGCTTACCCATCTTGAAGGCATTATCAATGCTGAAAAGTATAAAGAGGTTTTACAACAATGTATGCTTCCATCCAGACTAAGTCTCTTTCAGGAAAAACCTTCAGTATTTCTGCAAGGCAATGCTAAACCATATACTGCATCCATCACAACAGCATAGCTTAGCAGGAGAAGAGCGCTGGTGCTGAACTGGCCTGCCTGCAGTCCTGACCATTCATCAATAGAAAACATTTGGCGCATTATAAAATGAAAAATCCTGTAAAGAAGACCCAGTACTGTTGAGCAGCTAGAATCTTGCATCAGACAAAAGTGGGACAACATTCCTCTGTCAAAACTCTGGCAACTGGTCTTCTCATTTCCCAGACATTTACAGATCGTTGTTAAAAGAAGAGGGGATGTTACACGATGTTAAACATGGCCCTGTCCCAACTTTTTTGAGATGTGCTTCTGCCATCAAATTCAAAATGAGCTTATACTTTCCATGAAATGGTAAAATGTTTCTCCTTCAAATGTTGTCTATGTTCTATGGTCAATAAAATGTGGGCTTATGAGATATGCAAATCGTTGCATTGTTTATATATATATACTGCTGTGAAATAGTATTTGCCCCCTTCCTGATTTCTTGTTTTTTTGCATATTTGTCATACTTGAATGTTTTAGATCATCAAAAAATGTTATATTAAACAAAGATAACCTGTGTAAATACAAAATGGAGTTTTTAAATGATGATTTCATATATTGAGGGAAAAAAACTATCCAAACCCACCAGGCCCTCTCTCCCATAGCCTCTCTTACTCACAGCAGTAACATTTTTTTTTTTTTCTGTTTTGCTATGTTCACTGGCTAATTAGAGCTGAGCTCATTATCATGGAAGGGAAGCCCACTCAACACTGCCTGCTCATCAGTGGGGGGAGAATGACAGGCAAGGACTGGCAAAGAAATTTTTGTTTCTTTTTTGAAAAAAGCTTTATAAACCTTCATTTTGGACATCCAAAAATAAAAACATAACATATGACTTTTAATGGTAACTAGTAGTACCTATTAAGATGTGAGAGATGTGGGCTTGAATCTTGTGAGCTAGTTTGTTTCTGATTCTTGCTTAGATATACCTCTTACACGAGCACAATGTAATCCTTCCTTCAATCTATCCACGTCAAGCTGCATATAAAATCAAGCTCCATATTTTTTTGTCAGATGCTCATGCACTATTATTTCAAAGAGCCTGTCTTACAGCACTGAAGCATCACATGACTGATTAGGAAACATGATAGATAAATACAACTCCTTGGAAGGTCTTCCCAAGTGCTTTCTGTCAAATCCTGCTTTTGCATAAAATGTAAAACCCATTACAAATGTCAGTAGAATGATTTTCATTAAGAAAGAAAATGAATTGAATATGGGAACTGAAACAGAGCTGTGGCTGAATTAGTTTTAGCTTTAGCTTTAGCTTTAAAAATGGACCAAAAATTTACCCACAGACAATTTGTTAGTCAGATGAACACTTGAGTGTATTTATCATATACTTTTTCCATACTGCCTTATTTTAATCCCCCGCCGCGCGATTAGCTCGAAGCGGGGGATATAGCATTGGGCTCCGTCCGTCCGTACGAACGCATGTCCGTATGGACACATAAAATTGAGGCGGCGGGGGATATTGCCATGTTAGTGGCAAACACTTGTTTTTCATTGGCTATTGTTTACCTTGATTGTTTTGAACAGTCCTTCAGGTGCACAATAGCAGTTGTGTGAATGCGTTGATTTAACGCAGCGTCTGCAATACGCATCCAAAGTGGAAGTCACTTTCATCTCCCATGCCTTCCCTAATTGTGATTCAGTCCTCCCACACAAACATGTTGGTGCAGCCCTGTATCAGACAAGATGGTGAGTAATGTTGGCATTTGAACATTTAAACTAACATCTACCATATCTGCTGTAAGAATTGGAGCCAAGAAGGAGAAATAGTTAATGTTGGAGAAAAATACAAACCTAATACCAACCACATCTCAAACACTATGCATGACAGTATGTACAGCAGCCTATTAAAAAAAACATATATTTTAGGTCAAATTCCAGAAGCTTCCTGAAATTGGAAATGAGAAAGTTGACCTTTTCCAAATCAAGTTTGTCGGCAGATGAAATATGTGGTACTTTAATGTTTGTTCACCAAATAACAACTTCACATTGACACCTAGGAAGCGGAAGTCTTAGACCCTTTCCATGCAGTGCCCGTTGATGGTGAGGGGCTGGTTGTTGTTGTTTTTCTGACAGAAATCCACAATGACCTTTGTTTTGAAAATGTTGAGGGAGCAGGTTGTTATGACACCATGCTGTTAGCCGCTCCACACTCAATAAAATGAAACCCCTTGAAATGTTAGATTTACTTAATAATGTTATGATAACTTTTTGCACAGAACTGAGTAAAGTACATTCCACTCATTGCAATTGAATGAACTGGCCAAGTCAAATAAAGGTTACGCAAAGCAATTGTGTATGAACTGTTGACATAACATTTTTAAGTAAATCTAAGATTTCATGGGGTTTCATTTTTTCGAGTGCAAATCATCCCTGTAGACGGACTTGTCTCCCCCTGAGATGAGTCCCACGACTGTTGTCGTCAGCGAACATGACACAGATGTTACTCTGGTGCAGGGATTCTCATTCTTTCCCAGAATGAGCCACAGTGGGTGCAGGAATTCATTCTAACCATGCAGTTTCACACAAGATTCTACTAAGCAAGGGTCTATGGCAAAAGCTTTAAGGGTTGATTAGTAGAATCAGGTGTGTGGCCGGGTGGTTAGAATGAAAGCCTGCACCCACTGCGGCTCATTCTGGGAAAGAGTGAGTATCCCTGCTCTGGTGGATGGGGGTGCAGTCATCTCATTGTTTCAATATATATGAAAAACAATGCTACCATTTCTTACAAAAATTTATGGCAGATAATCCAGGAAAGTACCTCATATACATTTTTTGAAAACCAACAAAAAATTGGAGACTTACAGCCATGCCTGACCAACAGATGGTAAATTTGGTTCTAAGAACATTTCCAGAGTGCAATTATTGTGTTGAAATGTTGAAAGCATGTATTTTTCCAAAATTTTGGGTTATCTTCTTATCATTCCCTTTAAATTGCAATCAACATGACAAGAGCACCGTGGTGGCTGACTTCTGTCTTCTTTGTGATTCAAGCAAAAAAGTGAATAGGGAAAGGACAAAAATGCACATTTTTGTTAGGAATTTTATAATTACACTGCCCTGTGTCATTCAGAGTATTCTTAAAATGTTTTCTTACGTATCCTTCAACAAGCTACTCGAGTACATCTATCAGGGGATCTTGCTAATAAGAATGTCTGCATCATATGTTGCAAATTTTGCTTTGACCTCAACAGAAATGGTTTGGTATAATGCATGAAAACTAGCCTGTTTGAGGTACATTCCTTGGCCCATTAATAATGATAGCTCAGGATAAAATGGGAGTCTTACTAAAATCTTTCCCAACATTCCGGAAATTATTTACATTTATCCAGGATTACAGAGGCTAGAGCGCAGAGACTTCTCATGCCAGAAACCACAGCTTTGCGTGCCAATTGAGAATTTCAGCCGAAGCACTAATGTATTCAGTCCACATCATTCATTTCTCATCTCTGTTTACAAAATATACTGATTAATATTCAATTATAATGGCACTTGTGAACGCAATATAATATAATATATAATTATTATATAATATATAATTTGGAGGTATGTGGTAGTACCTTTGTGTTGTTTCCCAAGCCAGCTGTACAGATGACTGTAAATTATGTCAGATCTGCATGCAGATCAAACAAAGCTAAGGTAGACAGGACTCCAGAATACCTTTTATGTCCAGCGTGTCACATTAATGGCTGAATTGTTAATGTAAAATTGTCAGGTGTGGATGTGTGCACATGCGTGTGTGTAAACAGCATCTCTGTGCACCTCTTTTTATTCCTGAACATTCAGGACAACAACAGATAAGGCTGCCAAATCATTAATACATATTTGGCAGGTAAAAAATTGATTAGACATTTTAGGTTAGCCTTACCGAGCCTGAGGACATATTTCACAAAATATATTATGCATTTAAAGATGTTTGAATACTTTGTATGTATTGGCAGAAGAATAATATGGAAGAGAAGGTGTACTGGTAAAGTCCACATTCCATCTAATCTTCTCTCATGTTTTACATTTTTTATGTGTTTTTATAAAATTCAGTTGATACTTTGCGAAGCACTGGATTCATACTACCTGGTACTTGGTTATTATCTAGCCCGAGTGATCACACCAGGTGTGCTCTATATTCCTGTGGCCACATCAGCATTATGATTTATACCTTCCATTTTCCATTTCTAATAATGTCCATTGGAAAGTACAGTAGAACTAACAGTAATGGTGCTTTTCCCATCAAAGTTAACATGAAAACAACAAATAGTATCCAGAATGCTAATGGTTCTGCCAAATAAACTGATAAGTGCATGCAGCAATCAATCATTTTCCGATTCTTTTTAATTAAAATTCTTAGGACTGTAGAGACATAACCAATTCATTCCAATATTAAATGGTATTTGAAAGCATTGGAGTCATGAAATAGTTTTTTGAACTTTGCTTTCATGCAGTCCTAATACTTTTTCTGCATATCCAAATTCATCAAAGATAAAAACTGAATTGAAAATAATTGCCAGTACATTCCCTGTGGAATTTTGAGGCATAAGTCATTTGTGACAGAGCTCTTGTCTTTCATTGATTTTTTTTTTTCACAAAAGAAACCAGATGGATTGAGATGTGAAAATGATCTATCGTTCCCCTTGGTAAAATGTATAGATTCTCATGTATTACTACACCATAAAACAGCTCTTATAACATGAGCTGATCTTAAAAAGAGGAAAACACAACCTTAGTGATTACAAAAATGGTCATTATATACTACAGCAAATTACCCTGATTTAATCTTTTATAAATTAATTAAGAATACAAGGTAGGAGATCAACAGAAATTTAATAGGAATTGTTATTTTACACAAACTAACTCATGAAATGCTGAGGAGCGTAGGGGTGTAAATGATAGCTAAAGTGCTGGAGAGTCAGTAGTGACACGGACTGAGAGACTAGGCCCGCGGAGATTCAACATCTTTATGTGCACAACACATCAAATCTCTTTTTACCATCTATCACGCAGACACACAAGTCAGCAATAACTGTTATATAGCGTGTATGATTTATGATGAGAGCATCACATGGTGTTTGGAACCACGTTAAACTTGCGTGAAAAAAATGTCTCCACGCTGCGTAGGGCCATAAAACACACAGAAACTCAATAAGAAATGCTAAGCTAACCCCTCTGTTATCTTATGAGAGATGGCGTGAATCATACCACAAGACTCGGTATAAATTAGGTGTAGCCAGCAGATGGTAAATGTAAGCTGCTCATAGATTTTAGAGCCACAGTGCCAGTGCTGGTAACCTTGGCAGTAATGGCAGTCCCCATCCGATTTAAATTGTCTCTGCAAGCCTAGGATATGTCCTGGGTTCCAAGGTTAGAGGCAACACTGGGATGGAATACTCCTAAATTACTAATTCCTGGCCAGCAGCCATTCCCATCACAGGACAGATTCTGAGTTACAATCACCCTACCACCCACTCACCTACTCAACCCCCACCACTCCCACCCCCACCACAACAGAGAAGGATAAAACTTTTGCTCCTTTTACAATACATTTGAGTGGAATCACTCATAAGAGCACTGCCACTGATTGCTTTGCAAGAGGATTCATTAAAAAAAGATGGCACTTCCCCGAAAAGACGAAGACTGTTTTCCCATGACCAATCTGAGATCATGATCATAACACACTTGCATGCAATATTTATGGAAAATAGAAGAGCCTTTCCCCCTATCCGTTTCACTATTATACCATGATCAAATCAATGAGAGAGAGAGGGAGAGCTACTGCCTACCGCCCGGGTGGTTTTGAGAGAGGAGGCTATGTCAGTTAGAGATTTCAATGACTAAAATAAAAAGCATCATCATTTTACCGTAAAAAAGCCTTGTGGTTGACACATCAGCACATAAGAGACCAGAACTAACTGAAGACTTTGCACTCTCGTTAATGACCTGTCTTTTTTAAAGGTGATACTGCAAGAAATTGACATCTCTGTTAAAATTCTGAATTATTTATTACTGATCACGTTTAAAGAAAGACTAACAGCTAGAACTACACTGTGTTCGGCAGCCGGAACAAATGGTTTGTCCAAAGTTCTGTTAAAATATCTGACACTCTTAAAAAGGTACCAAAATTGACCATGATTGACCACAAAAAAGTCAGGCGCAGATATCACTATGACTGACAGAATTGAGCTGCCTTGGAGTATTTGCTGAAAGGTTCAGGCATACTTTCACCTTGATTGTTGTATTGACCGTAAACACTTAAGTGAGCAAAAAATATTTCTATATGTCAAAATATTTAACATTATGTTGCCCTGGCATTTATTCAACAATTAAAAGCAGAGAGCATAACATACATATATAGCATTTATGTGTCAGGCCATATTATAACTGAGCAATTCTTGAACTTGTAAGGTACAGAATAGCGGAATATCTTTTCCCTCCCTTGATAGAGCATTTACGCTTAGAGTAAAAAAGTTACTCAACTGCGTCAAGTATGTAAAACAAAGCAAACATAAATGATTTGGTCCTTGAGAAAATTATCACAGTTTACCAAAAACAGAATTAGCTTAACACATACTATAAGAATACTGTGCTTGAATTAGCAATGATTTATTTGATCACAGTATACATCAGACTGCAGTATATTAGATTGTTGTGATCAAAATACAACAACAAAATGATGGTTGAAAGTGACTGACATCTGAGGAGTGGATTGTTAATGAGGCTATTGCCTTCTATTGTCATGATTCATCAGAATAACTTCATGTTCAATTAATGGCAATATGGTCACAAATTTGTAGTGCCACCTAGTGTCATGGTTTTTGGAGGCTGGCGAGCTCTCTTTGTTTCTCTCGTCTGGGACAATATCGTTTTGTCCACAATCGGATTCTTTGGCCAGCTGGCATTAATTGTGGGCGGCGCCCGGACTCTATTTAAACCCAAGTTCCGCCTCGCCGCCTTTGCTAGAGTGTCAGAGTAACTTTGCCCTATAGCCGGTAAGGTCTCTAGCTGGAGAACTGTTTGAGGAATCAGTTTTAAAGAGGAAAGTGCTAGTTAGCAAGGGAATCTTTCTCTCTTTATTTCTCTCTTTCTGTGCACCGTCGGGTGCCATGTCTCATTATCTCTGTAGCGGAGATTTTCCCTTTATTTCGTTCCTGTCCTCCTCGCATTGCTTCCTTTTGTACCCAGACTAGATCTTTGTCCGTTGGAAGCGCGAGTCTCTCTCCCATTTTGTTGGCTTGTCTCTCTTATTTTGCTGGACTTCCTTTCATTCCTTTTCATTTCGGCCGCTACTTTTGTCTCGAAACACCAGCCATCACACCTAGCATAAAACACAAGCATTTTAAACCAGTTGTACAAGTAATACGTTTCCATTTATGGGCTGCTGATACTGAACATCAATGCATATGCTGTATTAACTCCTTTCACTGGGTCAATGAATCATGTAATGATCCCATAAATGTTTATGTATTTCTATTTATTTCACATAGTGTATATGCTGAGAGCACCTAACATATCTGTCATAGCTGAGCCATACTACGAAAAAAAAATATGATTTCTCACCAAGATATCACATGTAAATGATACAGTCCCAATCACTTTCACTGGGGGCTACATTTTAACAATCTAAGTGCACAGTGTAAAGCACATGGCACAAGTACATTTAGTGCGCGTCCGAATTTACTTTTGCTATTTTAATGACTGATAATCTGCACGCTTAGTAAGGCACATGATTCAAAGGGATTGTCGCTTCTCTCTTAATTTATCATAGGTGTGGTTTGAGCGTAACATGAAATAAAGCAATCAGATTATCATCTCCCATTCCATTTCAATACTAAATTGCCAGATTTGCCAAGAACTAGGAAAGAATGGCTTTAAGAAATGGATCAGCTCACGAACTCAGTGGTCTGTGTGCCTTCTGTCTAAAGCTATACAGTACTTGTATGATGACATCACAAACAAATATACTGAAAAGTATGGAATTTGTTCTCTGTAATTTCCATAATATGGAAAGCAGATCACTTTAATCTCCAAAAATGTTGATAAAGAATAGTGTGTGCTCATTATGCACCTGCCTATGTTGGCACATGTAAGTATTGAAATAATGTGCCCCAAAAATAACAGTAAAATGCTGCCCATTGACTTAAGACCAGGTTTTTTTTTTTTTTAAATGGTAAATCACACTGTCGCTTTCTCATATCTCAAAATAGCAATGTGCCAACAGTGCACCTGGCTACACCTCATTTTAAGACCAATACACCCATGGGTACTCATAGGGGCACAAGAATATTTACTATTTAAACAACAAGGGCTCTAGACAAGAAAACTAAAACTGCATTGGTCTGAAACTAGCAGTGACATTTGAGTTCAGTTTGGTGCCACTTTGTGCTTTGTGTAAGAAAAAGGAGATGAAAATGGTGCTAAAACTGTTATTTGTTAGAGGCAGCATTTTAAAAATATTCAACCCCTGAGATACCTTAATCAAATTATATCATTCTCAGAGCAGTCATTACCATGGAAAGTAGGTGTAAACAAGTGCATCTGACATATACTAAAACATTAAAACATTTCTCAACAGTATTTAGCAAAGCTCCTGATTTACGATTTGTTCGATGATTTTTCGCCCTTATGCTGCCATATATCAATATTCTGGAGATATTATTGGTGATGACTCTCAGGACTCATAAAATAATAATAATTAATAGCAACAATAATATTATTATTGTTATTATTATTGTTGTTATTAATTATTATAATTTTATGAGTCATGAGAGTGCTAGTGAACTTAAGGTAGGTAGATTCTCCCAAAATAGGCTTTTTTTTAATTGTTTTTGACATTTTTGTAAAATAACTTTCAGTAAGTTCATGGTGTGTGTACTTGATAGGACTGTCAAAAATATGGACATCTGTTGTTTTTTTCTCAAAAGCATTGCTTCAAACACTATTTCTCCTCTCTCTCTCATGCTATCATTGTGAAACTTGGAATATAACTTCACCAGATGCATGTCTATGGACTGATCAAGCATTTTGAAGAAATCGTTTGTGTAACTCTAGATTTTGTGGTAATTAGGTACCGAATAAAGTAAAAAAAAAAAAAACACTGAAATGCCCATATTTTTTTTCACAGAAATCTTATTTCTGAAAACCCTCAGCTCAGAACATGCACTATTTAGTCATAAATGATCTGTGAAAATTTGAGATTAAAGTAATGAAAAGTTTTAGAGATATCCTGCCTGAGGTGGTTGCAGTAGCCATCTCGGGACCTAATTAGCATAATTTATGTAAATGAGCCATCGCTTTAATTCTGTATTTAGTAGTTGTGCATATGATGTTGGTACTAAATAGTTATGAATGAAAGAGAAATAAATGTATTTGGGAGTGTCTACTTACCTTAAAGAAGTGGATAAATTTTCATGGAGTTTGGGGCTAAAGAATAAGCTCTTTTTTTTTTTTTGGTTGAGGTGAGCTAAAATAGACTTCTATTTAGTTATTTGATTAAAGGTACATTAAAAGTCAATAATAAAACAACATAATAGAGATATGTGCAGGTGAGGGGGAAACCCTATAGGGCTTACCTCTCAGCTATCATTACATACATTCATTACAGGCAAGGATATGGACTCTCTGTAGAGCACAATTGGTTACTTATGGATAACTTCTAAACATTGTACTAAACAGATCATTAGATTCTTCCATAACTCTAGAAGCTTTTTATTCGGTCTCAGCCTCCCAAATGTAAACATTTCAGAAGTCATGAGGGTGGGTAATGTATTCTGCACAGCAGGGACTTGCATTACTGTGGAGAATACAATGATTTGGCATTGTAGCCTGGATAAAGAAAACAATTATGTTCAATGACTGTTTCTGTCAATATGTCTTATCACTTCACCCGGGTACAGCATTTAGCTCTTAATTATAACACAAAGACAATCCTTGTTTTGAAGGCCAGGCACTTCAATTATTGAATTCAGCCATCACCAGATAATGTACCCAGCTCTGTGAAACATTTACTAATGACGCATGGGCTACAATACACTATCTATTACAAGACACCCTACTATTGCATTTATCCCAGGGAATACACCTGTATCATGCCAGGGGGCATTAAACATTGCTGACAAAATCTTGCTAATGGTTTTTGAATCCCTTTGTACCCTCGCTATTTGAAATAAAAAGAACTGAGTGGGGAAGTTTTCAGTTAATTAGAGAGAATCAAGACTGAATTGAGAAACACCAAAAAAGTTGAAAAACAAAAGTAATTGTTTCAGTGTCATATCAGCTGGAGAGCCTTTGAAATAACACCTCCAAAAATGACTCAACAAACTGAATAAACCATCTGAATTGCTATACAGAGATAAAGATGCAAGCTGCTAAAGCAGATCTATGTTTACTGGACCGTACTGTAATTCATCTGGGGGGTGGGGGGGCTGTGTTGTGTGACATCACTGACATCAGTACCACTGCTGCACGTAAACCTTTCATTATTCTGTCTGCTTCATCTCAGAACAGCTATTAATGTATCCTCACTATTCTACAGCTTTATGTACTGGATTAACTGACAGACATCGATGTCAGATGCTCAAAACAACCTGCCTCAAAAGAACAAGACAGATAGTTAGATCATTCATTAATGCTCATCATCCTTTTTTTTTCTTTTTCAAAGAACTTGCCAGGGAGCTACTGTTAAATATTTATGTTCCTTATTACATGTAATATTCCCTGGTTTCCAGAGTGCCTGTTCCCAAGAATTACTTGATGCAGCGCCAAGAACCTTTTTTTTTTTTTTGCCAGTTTTATTTTTTGCCTGTAGATCACATCTCCTGCAAAATATTTTCAAGACAATACCACAACAAACTTGTGGAGTGCACTGAGCTGAATTATTTTATTTGATATGCATATTTAATATCTTACTGAAACTGAACTCAACTGTCAGCAATAAAACTGATTTAAAAAATTGTATACCTGAGTGCCTGTGGCAGAAGTTAAGCTGTGCGACAGGATAAACAGTGCCAGCCATGACATGTCTGCTGTATGTAAACATCAGCGAGTACTTATGCTGCAGCCATCATTAGAGGCTCCATCACCCATTATCAGTACATTAAAGCATCACAGTATTACACAACTCTCACAGAGGTGAAGAACTGGCTGTGGTTGTGTGAAGTGTCTGTACTGCATATACTTTTGTAATACACTATAATTCTATACCACAAATTGATGGTGTTAATACCGAGACAGGTCTGTATTTAATCGATATTCAACACTAATTTCCCTGGTGCTTGCTTGGCTACGTTTGCTGTAAATGCGAAATTACTTCATATTTCTTCACAAACAGACAAGTAAATTTTATTAATGAGTGAATTCACCAACTGAGAGACTAAAACTGCCCACAGGGAGTGCACTCCATATGGCAAGCCACTCCAGACCATATCTGCGGCAGTTTTGGACATGGGGTGCATTTCCAAAAAGCAAAGTTAACATACATAATTGGAACCATTGAAGTGTATGGTTGAACTTTGTAAGTAGTGCTCAGCGGCATTTTCAATTGTTCATCTTCTTGTAGCCATTACCAGATTTATGAAGGTCTATGAACATCTGCCTCTTTTGAACTGACAGTTGTTTTGATTTTATTCATGGTGTTGGATGACAAAGGGATATTGCATGAAAGTTACCTTATTTTGTATACCCTAGTGGAACAGGAAGTAATGTAATGGCTCAATATAGTTCCTTAACATGTAGATAAAGCCTAAGTAAGTGGAATTTAAAACCTGGTTCAATTTTTGTAGATTTACTCATTTTTAAGGGTGCCATTAATTCTGAAACCTTGATTTGGAGGAAATAGATTTTTTATTAAATTAGTAATTGATTTCGGCTGGTTCCTTTGGAACATTAATATTGTGCAGTATTTCTCATGTTGTTATTTAGAGTTTCTTTATAAATATATATTTTGTGGTATTACCTGTGCATTGCCAGTCAGGGGTTCCACTAATTTTGAAGCCTGTGGTATACAAGGCACACCACCAGGGTGGTAGAGATGGAGGAGCTGGGCCAATGCGGAGGGAGAAGGACAAGGGGACAACTGTGAAAAGGAAGTGAATACCTAGCACTGGTAGCAACTTCCCTGCGTTTACTTCCCTTAGCAGCCCTCACACAATGTGACATGTCTCTCTGAGTCTGACAGGGACAGAAGAGTGAAGTAGAGGACAGTGTGTCTCATAATGGGCAGACAAAACTGTATGCCCGGGTTAACTCCCTCCCCAGGGCAGTTATTGACAGGCACCGTTGAGCAGTCTCTGTGACCCCGTTTGGCGACTACCCGAATTGAAGAAACTATATGCCAGCTGCAAGTAAGCTTGCCAAGTCCACTCTGATCGCACTATTACAGTTTAATGTTTTAATGACTAAAAAGCATAATTAAAATGTGCTTTGGACTGTGCATTTTATGTTCTGTTGATAGCAGCAATTTCAACTGCCTCTGACCCCAACCTAGTAATATACCATTAGCCTAATATAAGGACAAACCTTCATGAAAAATGTATGCATATGAATGCCAGATGTTAACACAGCTATATCCCTGCTGGACTCTTCTAAAGGATGTTTCAGTGCAATCTAGTTACAGCTAGTGCTGCCAGGCATGCAGTTGGGTGATGTGGCAACTTCAGTCCAGGTTCTTTGTTTTAACTGTGTAGTTGAGTACGCAGTAGAAAAGCACTGAGTACAGTGGGTACAGGGTAAGAGTACAAACAGGGTGCTGTGAGCACTACTGTGATACTGCCCTCTTCAGGTCTCCTACATTAAGCGCCATCGGTTCTCCCTCAGCAGGAGGACTGGTTAATGAGGGTGGACAGATAGCACATCATTTTCAAGTTCACTGTCCGCAGTACTTGTCCGCAGACCTGGTGCATCTCCAAGCTGTGACAGTGTAAATAAAATCTGGGGCCGCAATGGAGCATGATACACACACAGCTCAGCTTAGGCTTATCATGCTGTCCTCTTATAAAAACCACAAATACACACGACCCCCCACCCCACCACCCTGGGGGCTCCAGTTTAAGATGACTTCTGATTGAACTCAGGACATTCATGTGCTAATCCCTGATGGGTGAAGGATTGAAACATCAGTAAAACTTATTGGAATGCTTCGAAAAGCAGAATGTGAAGTATTTTTTCCACTTAGTACATTATTCAAAGAATTGGTGTCTTTCACTTTTGAAGTAAAACAGCTCTGATGAACTCTACTTTATTGAGAAAAGTAGAAACAGCATATATACTTTAAGGCCATTTTTTCCAGTTATTCATGGTGTCTTTGGCAGCCTTGACTCTGTAGGTGCGTCATTCGTGGTTTTTCTCTTGCCTTTTTGCAGTGATCTTATTCAATGATACTTCACTTAAGGTTAATTGATACGCAAACTTGAAAACTCAAATAACGCCACTATGGAGTTTGCGGTTGAAAGTGTAGGGGTACAAAACCCAAAACCAGTGAAGTTGGCACGTTATGTAAATCGTAGATAAAAACAGAATACAATGATCTGCAAATCCTTTTCAACTTATATTCAATTGAATACACTGCAAAGACAAGATGTTTAATGTTCAAACTGAGAAACTTTATTTTTTTTTGCAAATAATCATTAACTTAGAATTTAAAGGCAGCAACATATTGCAAAAAAGTTAGCACAGGGGCCTTTTTACCTCTGTGTTACGTCGCCTTTCCTTTTAACGACACTCAGTAAACGTTTGGGAACTGAGGAGACCAATTTTTGAAGATTTTTAGGTGGAACTCTTTCCCATTCTTGCTTGATGTACAGCTTAAGTTGTTCAACAGTCCAGGGTCTCCGTTGTCGTATTTTACGCTTCATAATGCGCCACACATTTTCAATGGGAGACAGGTCTAGACTACAGGCAGGCCAGTCTAGTACCCGCACTCTTTTTCTACGGAGCCATGTGTTGTAATACGTGCAGAATGTGGCTTGGCATTGTCTTGCTGAAATAAGCAGGGGCGTCCATGAAATAGACGTTGCTTGGATGGCAACATATGTTGCTCCAAAACCTGTATGTACCTTTCAGCATTAATGGTGCCTTCACATATGTGTAAGTTGCCCATGCCTTGGGCACTAATACACCCCCATACCATCACAGATGCTGGCTTTTGCGCCTATAACAGTCCGGATGGTTCTTTTTCTCTTTGGTCCGTAGGACACAACGTCCACAGTTTCGAAAAACAATTTGAAATGTGGACTCGTCAGACCACAGATTACTTTTCCACTTTGCATCAGTCCATCTTAGATGAGCTTGGGCCCAGCAAAGCCGGCGGCGTTTCTGGGTGCTGTTGATAAATGGCTTTCGCTTTGCATTGTAGAGTTTTAACTTGCACTTGCAGATGTAGCGTCGAACTGTAGTTACTGACAGTGGTTTTCTGAAGTGTTCCTGAGCCCATGTGGTGATGTCCTTTACACACTGATGTCGGTTTTTAATGCAGTACCGCCTGAGGGATCGAAGGTCACGGGCATTCAATGTTGGTTTTCGGCTTTGTCGCTTACATGCAGTGATTTCTCCAGATTCTCTGAACCTTTTGACGATATTACGGACCGTAGATGATGAAATTCCTAAATTTCTTGCAATAGCTCGTTGAGGAATATTGTTTTTAAACTGTTCGACAATCAGCTCACGCATTTGTTCACTAAGTGGTGACCCTCGCCCCATCCTTGTTTGTGAATGACTGAACATTTCAGGGAAGCTGCTTTTATACCCAATCATGGCACCCACCTGTTCCCAATTAGCCCGTTCACCTGTGGGATGTTCCAAATAAGTGTTTGATGAGCATTCCTCAACTCTCTCTGTCTTTTTTGCCACGCTTTTTTGAAACATGTTGCAGGCATCCAAATTCCAAATGAGCTAATATTTGCAAAAAATTACAAAGTTTACCTGTTCGAACATTGAGTAACTTGTCTTTGCAGTGTATTCAATTGAGTATAGGTTGAAAAGGATTTGCAAATCACTGAATTCTGTTTTTATTTACGATTTACATAAAGTGCCTACTTCACTGGTTTTGGGTTTTGTACATTGAAATTCAAATCTGTTATCATGCTTTACCTTGGCCCTATTGTGTATCCATAGATAGGTAAGAATAAACCATTTCAATCGGCAGGGCTTCAAATGCCGATGCTCTTGATTTAAATAAATGTAAAGTATGTTATTAAGTTTCCTAACAGTAATTTTCACAGCTCAATGTGGTAAGACAAAAAAAAAAATAATAATAATAAATAAAAACCCAGATAACTCATATCAAACTTCCAACAGGACCTAAGAAGTTGGCAAGTGGTGGCTATTATGCTGCATGGTAAATAAAAAGCCGATTGTGCCTTATATTCGCCTAGGTCATCTACAAGTGTATAAATACCTGACAAACTTAATTTGTAAGAATCCTTTTAACAAATTTGCCACTGGAAGAATTATGTTACAATTGCAGCATTGGTACTCATACAGTACTATGCAAAAGTTTTAGACACCCTAATTCTTTTCATTTAAATTTTGTCTTCAAAGTTTATTTTTTGTTCCCACATCAGTAATGCTTGTGGATAAAAAGCATATTTGGGACATCAAACGTTAATTTAAAAGTCATCTTTCAAAAAATGTAATGTATTTCATTAAAAACAGTTGACATGTAAAATATAGCCTTGAGAGAGCCTTGATCTCAACATAATCAAGGCTGTCTTTGATTAACCGGAGAAGCAGACCCAAGTGAGACTGTAAGCCTGCCAAAGAGCTGTGGCGAGTTCTCCAACTTTCTTACAACAATTAAACCGCCAATTATCATATTAACTATAAAACTGCAAGTCAGTGTTTCTAATTTTTAGGAGAGGGGTTGCAAAACCAAATACTGTTTTGATTTCTGATTTAGTTCTTAACAGTAAACATATCATTATAGAACATTTTTATATGCCTATTCCACTGGATTGGCATTTATTGCGATCGCCCCTGTCCATTCCTTGGTCCATCCACAATGTTTCTAATCTACACACAACCATTTTTGTTGGATTCTTTCCGTTATCGTTTTGACGGTCACTGGTGATATGGCGAAGATCCCTATTGATTTCGGTGATGATTGGAAAATGTTTTACATGTCATTGTCAAGACCGCCATGTGGGTCTATTACCAAACTTTGCATGGCTATCTTTCAGTATTTAAAACCCTTTCATTTCTTGATCTTTGGAAGCATCTTTGCCATAGAAATAGTTCTCAGTGTGCAAAAATCTTTCACGCAGTTCTGTATACTCACATCATTTTTATGGCTACAAGGGGTTGGATACAATGACGGAAACATGATGTTAAAAAGAATTGTTAACCTACTGAATTACAATTATTAAGGTAGCTATACGGGTGAATTATACTACATTGAATTCCAGTCGGCATGATACAGTATGTTATCTATTAAAGAGCTCCTATTGAAGTTACAGGAGATAAGTACAAAAGCAGAGTTCCTGAGAGGCAAAAAAAAAAAAAAAACTATTTACCAGATATTCCGATTCATCGTCACAAAAACTGCTAAATTGTTTTGTGCGGCAGGAGAGCTGTGCCAATGATTCAATAACTGCCTAAGATAAAATAAAATTGCATTGACAAAGAGGAACAGTAACCAAGCTGATAAAAATTTATCCTTGTGACCCAGTCTCAACAAAAATAAAGCTGGTATTTTTGGCAAGGTCACCATTCCAAGGCTACAGCAGAAAGGCACATATCCTGGAGTAGTTTCATGGTGGCTGGTATCTTTATTGCTTCCCACAGCAGTTATTAACATCAGTGAAACTTTGTTCTGAAACACAAACTGTGAATCATTTTTCAACTCACCCCATAATGCAAAGAATTGGTGGCTTTCACTCTTGAAGTATAAATATAATTTTTTTTCTCATTGAACTGGTTATCAGTGGCCTATTCATTGCCTAGCGATCTAAGGAGTGAATGCGCTCAGGCAGTCTCTGAATTCCATTTAATGCATATAGCTGCACTTCTACAATCAGAATAATATTTCCAAAGAAATGAAAATGAATGGCCCCACACCTTCATCTTTTTGTGTGCTGGTGAAATCGCAGCAAGTAAAAAGCTGCATCACTAATGCTGCCTCAACAGATTTTGAGAAAACGAATGGTAATGAATAGAATCTGCATATCAAAATGCTGCTTCAGTTCCAAGTGTACCTGACACTTTGAGGAATGGTTTAATTTTCTAACGGATGATATCGGATCATACCGGTGTGAGACATTTTTAAACTCAACCCTTTTCAATAACAATGAGAGAGACTGAAGGCTCACTTGATGAATGATTATGGACAGCTTGCTTGTCCAGGAAGGACTCCAGTGGCAGCAGTGTGTGGTGGGAGGATCTGAGGTGTGAAAATGCTGGCATTTTGTAAACAGCGTAGCTGAAGATACATGTTCCAGTCTGAGGATCAATGGTTGAATGAATATGAAAAGCAAAGTTTTATATTTTAACATTGTGACATTTTTGAATGATCAAGATCTCATTGGCGGAAAAACTTGGGGGGGTTGGATTAGAATATACATCCAGTGCTTATCATGGTGCAGTATGAACAGCAAACAATGCTTCCTAAAAATGTTTTGCAGGATGGCACAGCTTGAAAAGTAGTTATTTTCCTTTAAAATCTAAAAAGTGATTCACCTAATGGAAATGCACTTATCTATCATCAGTCTACAAATGTTCCGTTCTTTGTCGACAATTTACCAATAAAAATTCCCAGGTGAAAACGCTTGAAGAAACACTATGAGTAAATTGAACATTCTAGCTGTTTGGGCCCATAGTACCCCAGCAGTAATCACATACTAGGAATCTCTTGACGTTCTTAAAAGACACAAATTGCTTCAATGTCCTTGGGAGCAAAACGCTGCATTGCTACCTTTAACTGAATGGAAATAAACCTTTTGCAAGCCATGAAGAACAGCAAGAAACAATATGCCCCGCAGAAGTAACATTCCCTTCAACATTTCGTCATTCCATTTTCTGTTCCCAGCTATTGCAAGCCACGTGTTATTTGATATAACGGTGATATGCTGGGCAGCACATAATGCATGTCTTTCACAAATTTGCATGCTGATAGAGGAGGGTCAGAACCATGGACAGCGGTCATCTTGCCTCGACGGGCACCTGCAATCTATGAACATCACATCCTTATTAGGGTGTACAACCAAACTTCATCTAATGAAGATGTTCTGAAGTGAATACCAGTGGGAAGCATAAAAGGAATTGTGAAGGAAGGGTGGGGTTGCTTCATTCTGGCAAGAAATTAAACAGAAATACACATCACTAGTGGTTGCCCAGATTTGCTCACATGGAATTCTGTCGACTTCTGATCAATCTACTTGTCAAATGCAGCCCTCAGGAGCTTCAACTTCCAAGCATTTGCGTTTTTTTATGAATTTCAAATGACAGTTTTTGCATGGGCAGAAAGTCAGCATTTTATGGCAATTGATTCAATACTATTCACCTACAATATCGATACAAACTCTGAAGTGCAGACTCTGCAAGCTGGCTGGCCCATTTTAAATGTCAGATATTTTAGAAACGTGTATACGTAGTTTTGGTATTGATTGTGCAATGCGGCATGACACCTTTACACAGGTAAAATATGAACTTTGTTTTACTTCAAATTATTGTTGATGAAGAAGGAAATATAATAATAATAATGCATCAATTTTATATAGCGCTTTTCTGCTTTCTGGGCACTCAAAGACGCTTCACAATGGATATATTATTCATTCACTCACACATTCACGCTCTGATGGTGGTAAACTACATTTTTGTAGCCACAGCTGCCACGGAGCGTGGCTGCCAGTATGCGCCTACGGCCCCTCCGACCACCATCAAACATTCACACACAGCCATACCAGAGTGTTCCTACATTACATGTTTTGTGGGTGGGGGAAACCGGAGTACCCGCAGAAAACCCACGCGAACACGGGGAGAACATGCAAACTCCACACAGAAAGGCCGGATACGAACCCACAATCTTCTTGCTGTGGCAGTAGTAGTGCTAACCACTGTGCCACCGTGCCGCCCAAATAAAATAACATGAGTTAGGACAGCCCAGTACAGTTTCTGTGTCACAGCTTGGCTCCCTGGAAAATAGCCAATCATTTTTTACCACTATTCACATAAAGCTCTGTTTGGTTGGCCTGTTCTAAGATAGTGGTGATACCCAACATTTTATGATGTGTCATCATTGACAACAGTATATTTAGAAACTAAAAAAAAACAAGACTCATCATACTGGCCATGAGCGAAATGTGCTATTTCAGAGTGTTTAAATATTATTTGTCCAGCTGCACATACAAACTCAATTCCAAAAAGTTAAAACATTATGGAAATTGTACTTTTGCAAATGAAAGAAAAAAGGAGTGATTTTAAAAGTACTTTCAGTCTCAAATATATTGTAAATACTACAACAACACATTTTATTTATCCCTTATTTAGCCAGGAAGGTCCCATTGAGATAAAAGAAAGCTTCTCCCAGGGAGTCCTGGTCAAGATAGCAGCATAATAGTTTCACACATTGTTTGGCATTTTGACTCGAAAGATCAATTGTTCATTGAAAATGCAACTTCAAATCAGATGACTGCCCCAGACTCCAAAAATGTTGGCGTGGGGCAAATTTAGGATGAATAATGATGTGAGAAGTTGCAATAATACAGTGATTTGAAATGCATGATTTTAAATAGGTGAGCTGATCATGTTATAGTGTAAAAGGGGCCTCCAAAAAGGGCCAAGTCCCTCAAGAAGCAGAGATGGGTTGAGGCTCAGCAATTTTCCAACAGATGAGCAAGCTAATAATCCATCTTCCAAATAATTTGTTCCCAAAGGACAAATTAGTCAGAATTTTGGCATGACCTCACCTAAAACATCACTGTCTTAAGGACTGCCAAGCAACTCTGATGAATATTACAACCTGTACTGGAAAATACAGTGGTTTGGTGAACCATTGTCAGTCAATAATATTTGCTAGTGTAGCAGTTGTAGAATGGTTGCACACAGGCTGAAGAATACCTGTCACACCCGGAATCAGGATCTGCGGCTTTAATGTCAGCACAATAGCTATAAAAGTAGCACAGGGTACAGTCAGCACACACACTCCACAGCACGGTCTCTCTCTGCCTCCAGCACAATAGCTGTTCAAGTTTTGCCGGGAGTGTGGAGCTACGTCACTCATGCATACTCTGTGTGCTTCATTAATTAAGTCCCCCATGCTACAACAGGTGAAACGGAACTACCAGAACATTTATCTACTCAGTATCTGTCTAATACACAGAAATCTCAACTCGATAATAAAATATTAATATAGAAAATTAAACAGGTTTTGAGAATGTTCACAAAAAAAAATGAAAGACAATATTTTCTCAGCTACACTAGCGCATCTACAGATGAAATTTTAAACTTTTCCTCTGCAAAGCAGCATGCTTACAACACTCTCCAAAAGTGGTCCTGATTCCTCTAAACTCAGTGTCATGTGAAATGAACAGTAGCACAATAGAAGCATGTTTAGTGGTCCAAAAAAGTCAGACTTTCAAGTGTTTTTAGGTAAAGAATGTTGCTGTGATGTCCTGTCTAAAGATGACAAGGACAACCTAAGCTGTCAGAAGCATCAGCACCAATGCCAATGTCTGTCGGGGTATAGGGGTGTGTCACGTGGGTGACGTGCACATTTGCAAGGATACCATTGATGCAGAAAAATATACATGAATTTTATAGCAACATATTCAGCCATCCATACATCTTCTGTTCCAGGCATGTTCCTGCTTTTTCCAGAAAGACAATGTTAAACCACATTATGGGCATGAAACAAGAACATGGGGTGCTAGAATGGTCAGCCTGCAATCCTGATCTGTGCCCACTTGAGTATGTATGGTGCATTATGAAACAAAATATGCAGCAACAAAAACTCTGAACACTTACACACCCGCATAATAGAAAAATGGGGGAAATTCTGGTTCCTGAATATTACCAACCAGCCTCTTCAGAGCCCAAATACTTAATGAGTGTGATTAAAAAACATGGAGATGATAAAGAGAGGTAAACAGTCGACTGTGCTAACTTTTTTGCAGTCAACACAATGCATTTTTCAGTAAACGGTTAAGCTCACGTGTTAGAACATAAAATACTGTTACTGTACTGTTTTCAACGTAGTAGATGGTGAATGAACTTTTCACATCAGTCCCTTTTGATTCTATTTCCATTTTCCACGCTGTGCCAAGTTTATCAGAATTACAATATTAAGTCATAAGCTATGAAAGTGGCCTCCAGCTCTCTAGCTATCATGCTGGACACAATCAGGGTGTCAAAATTAAATTAAAGACGTTATATTTCAATGAAGACATATTTTGTCTGTATATATATATAAATGCATGGAAGCTAAATAGAATAATTATTCAGGCAACAATTTGTATCTTCCAAGGTATGAAGTATGGAAAATGGCATTTGATACTTCAATACATGATTGCACCATATTCCCGAGATAAAGATTTTCACATGACTTTTAATGAAACTTAAAGCCTTCTTTTGTGTTGCAGATTGGTGAAGTAGACAATTTGGCGGAGAATGGACCAATGCCAATACTGTTCTCTATTTTTAGCTTTTTATTTTGTGTCGATATTAGCACTACTGTCGATTTTATGATATCACAAAGATAATATGGTCATTGTTATAAATTTTGTGATTTGCGATGTATAGCCTCGGTGAAGTTCTGCTAAATAGTATGTATGGGTTATTTTCCATTGAAAACATGCTATATATTTCATGCACATATATATGTTGCTCAACAGATAAAATTAAAGTTTTCATGACTTGTTTTTGAAAAAATTTGACACAAACTGTTTACATTTCCACAATCTTGCAAAAAATATGTACGCAACGCTGCCCCAAATTCTTTTACAACAGGTACCAATAGACAAGTCATTGATGAGATTGTATGAGCTATTTTTCTCCATAAAATAATTACCTGTCACAGTAGTTTTGGGACTTGGGGGCAATATTGTGCACAATTATATGCTTGTCATGTATAGTCCTCAACGGGTGTATAGTCCGCAACAGCATGTTTAAGCAATGTAAATTATGTACATATCTGCTTCACTTTATCTCTTTGACAATCTGAACATTTTCTTTTTTTATTTTAGATATATTGTTGTATCAATATAAAGGTTTAGAAATAAATTCCTGGATTTGAATGTGACTTGTTTGCCACAAAGTAACAATGAAATATAACACAAATGCATTTCTTTTTTTTTGCAAAATCTTGTAAACAGGTCATCGAATATTGGCTGTGCTGGTACACAGGCTAAAAAAGATTTATTTCTGCCTCAACAATATAATATAAAGCAAGTTTATATTGGACTAGAAATACATGTCTAGAAAATCACAGGATATTGAGCAGTTTTCATGGTGTTGCGGACTGTACACGTGATACATATGATTGATAAAATATTCTAATATCATTTATCTTTTCAGATTTGGTGATTTGTTGTATTTTGATTTCAAGCTGTAACCAGGCATGTGTACAGTCCGCAACGTTTGATAATTATAAGGGCTTTCTCTTCACTATTCAGATATCACTTTGATATCACTTTTTAAATTTTGTTAAAAGCTGTTCCCTGAAAACATTGTTGACCACCTGTGTTTTTATTTTTTTCATATTGAGTGTTTTGTGACAACGTGAAACAAGTTGCCTTCCAACAAAAATGTTGCATATTTAGTTAAGTAATTCATGTTATTACAACGTTCACCCTGGTGTTAATATTGGCATACATGATAAATGAGGCTTTGTAAATATATTTAATTGATGACACCATTGAAGTTGCACTGAAGCTTGAAGAGATATTTTCCAAATTGTTGGTAAATGATATGTATGACATCTATGTATAGTCCACAACGATTTGCGCTTTTTTGAAGGTCTATGATTTTCATTTGTCGAGCAGTAAAACAGTGTGTTGAGAAGTCTTTACACTTAAATCCATGCACAGCAAACTTCAAAGCTACAAAATATTGTCACTTTAATGTCTTCTGTGTGATGTTTGCTTACTCAAGTTTGAATGTACAAAGTACTTCAAGAAGTTCTGCGAAATAAAAAGAAAAATTTAGTTCATAATTTTAAACTGTTTCCAGCAGTGATTACACAAGTACACCAATACTTTATAATATATTAATGGATTTTTCTATGTTATCAGGCGACGTACTTGTTTAGAATAACCTATTGAAGGCATTTTGAGCTGAAGTATTATGAAGCTTAGGCCTACATTGAGCCTATGGTTTAAGTTGTATAGTCCGCAACGCAACCAAGTTTCATATAGGGTACCCCCGGAAAAAATGCTCGAACTTTTTTATAGGGTGAGATAAGTCCATGAAATTTTTGACGGAGTTTTGACACATGAAAACTACTCTAACAGAAAATGTACAGAGGAAGAACATCAAAATTTGCACATCCATGCAAATTTTTTGACACCCAGATTGTGTCCAGCATGTATGTACCTAATAATGATGGGTAAGGTCCTTGATGGGCTCCTGATATTCCAACTTACACAGCTTCAAATTTAAGGTCTCACTCCTGTTGGAACGTACAGCCTATGGTGTCCAGGTTGATTAACAGATCCCATCTTCGCTAATTTTTCCAAAAAACATTTTGAAAGAAAGGGGAGAGACACTCATGACATTCCCGATAAATAAACTAGTCAATGCAGAGCATGTAAGAAAGAATTATGAAATGGGCATCAAAAACTTTCTGTTCAGCTCTAGGGGTAAGAATTATAACTCATTTGCCTTAAAAAAATAAACAGAACTACTTTTTTCTATAAAGAACCTCATCATAACATACTGGGTACACTTTGTGGAGTAATATGCAATTTCCAAAACATGGTATAATATGGGACACTCATTATTTCTTTAAGGGTGGGCAGATTGACTGCTTTAATCTAATTATTGCATTGACTGAGTATGGCATGGCTGAACAGGTGATTAGCTAATTACTAACTGACAAGGCTTGAGTCAAATGAATTGCTATAATCCACAGAGGGAATTTTTTGTCGCCAAGCTGATCGATACTCTGGCAACTGGTCACTCTATTGGGCAAGAATTATAGCGCTGACACCTGGTGACAGGGATAGCGAATAATGAGCTTGGCTAGCTATGTTTTCCAGGTACAACGACATCAACTACACAAGACACTATAGACATGCTTCAGCATCCGGACAGTGACCTTGCTTATGTGTGCGTAACTCGTTTATCCCCCAACAAACAAAGCCATTTTCTTTCTTCATGAAAAAGACACAAAGGTATCATATCTGATTCCAGTATACAACGGGGCATTCTTAGAATGGGCATAGTTTTCAAAGGAATGATTATAAAAATATTTTACATCTGTGATGACTTTTCAGTACAACTGAAACATTTTTAAGTGACTATTAATACAACTGGTGTCTCAAGTGGCTTTATTACTTGTTCTTTCTCCAGCCAAGTATGTGTTAAATCATGTTTAATATCTGGTACATCTGTAAATCTGTCCACAAATGCATTAAGATGCAAATAGGATTTCATTGCATACTTTCCATTTAATTTTTTTTTTTTTTGCTCTGGATCAGATGAATAACGCTAGATGGAACCTCAGCAGATTCCTAGGAAAACAGCTAACTCTGCAAGACAAGTATTAAACTCGAATTCTTAGTTTCAATTTTTTCAGGTTCATTTCCTCAGCGACATTGTGAATGGCAGTTACTAAAATTTGCACTATATAACTAGCCCATGTGACAATATTTTAGCACGGCCCAGTCTTACAGTAGTCAATGATGTTATCAGAGTAACATTATTATTTTTAAGTAATATGTAATCTGTCACGCGTAAAGGATAATATCCTCCATGAAGTAGTTTTTGAGATATATATATAATATATATAATAATATATAATATAATACAAAAAAAAGGGTCAGACTCAAATTCATTTCACATCGAAAGAAGCTGCTGTTGGTGAAATTAGCTCTCTTCTGCACTTCAGTATCACTGATTGCTAGTCTCAGCTACGCAGATTAAAGACTGGACTGTTTTGGTTGGATAGCACCCTTTTTGGGTGACAGGGCACATATATGGTTTTATAGAAGATGGTAATGACACCCACTCAAGTTACACCATCATTTGTTGGCCTATTTATGACTCAGCGCGAGTATGTTCTGAAATGATCACACTTTGTTTCTTGTGGGCTTTAAAGGACACCACTGAATCTGTGATGAAGAATCATGTTTGACAGCATTTGCATTGCAGTGGTGATGTAGCCTTTGAAATCAGTCTTAAATTTAACTGCAAGAGAACTATGATATTATCGCTTTGAGTATTTTCAGTCAACCAGTAAGGCTGTGAAGCATTCTATGCCATTAAAATACAAATACTAGCAAAAAAAAAAATAAAATAAAGAAAGAAAAGGATATAGTGAGGTTGTTTTAACTTACGCTAATCAATTATTCACATATTTCAAGGAAGCACGGCCATGTGAGTGAGAGCGAAGCTCAATCGTAACTTTCTCTTTCCTTGTGGAATGACACTCTCGCACCAAAATAAAAAGCCCCTTTTTGCATAATTAAGTTGCATAAAGCACACTGCAGTGCGAGGCACATATTGAACGGTCATATAAATCACTCCAGGTTAAATGGCTGTGCAGGTGGTGTGAGGCAGGGAGAATAAGTACCAGCTGATTGCCTCTTCTTTTGAGGGACGTTGAAGCGATCGGTTGGCCAATAAAAATGACTGGTCATTTCAAATTGGGAGTGACTGTTAAATACAAGAACTGCTCAAAGAAAAACCTCTGTCCTTAGGCAGTGGTTTTCAATGAGGGCCTGCAACTATGTCTAAACACATTCGACAGAATCAATTTCATTTCACATTGTTTCACACAACAATGCAGTTCCCACTTATTGTTTCTTTGAGATTAAAAATAGATACTTAAGGGAAAAATACTTTGGCACAGCTGTGATGAGCAGTCATACGAATCAGAGTAAGTAACGCATGCGTGCGAAACTAGTAATTCATAACCAAAGTAAACTTTTTTTTAATGCAGCAAGGGTCTCTTTTCTCCCTGCAGATAGTAAACACCCATTAGCTCAATGCTAAAAAATGTATGAACTGTCCCAAGAGGCTTATTCCCACAGAATTAAGGAGCCTATTAGATGCATCTGCAAGAGCGTGAATTGTAAACGCCTTCTGTTCCACACAAAATATAGAAATAAATTACAGGAAAGGTTACCCTATTATGAAAGGGTGCGTGAAGTGGTAAGATGCTAAACAGTGCTCCCCATTTGGAGGTAAGGGAATCCTGTTAATATATTATTCAAGGATAACCCATTTCAAATGAATGCCTTTTGAGGATTGTTTGATGTCCCAAATTAATAATTAACAGGTGACCTTTTGCCCGTTAAACAGACTGGATGGAATAGTATTTCCCGTATTCTGCAAGACGGATTGAATTCAGATGAGTGCAGGTTGCCCAATGGTCCATTAAAAAATACATGGCTTGATACAATGCCTGTTTTCCAATGAGATTATATTGCATTAATGCATCTTCAGTATGCCACAATGATTCATTCACCACAGTAAATATAGAGTATCCCACACTCACTCATCAGGCAATAGCTGTGGTAACAAAAAGCAACAAAATGCATTACCCACTCATCATTCCTTTGTTTTTAATTTCTGAAACTATTATCAAAGCAGCCGTATCAATGAATCTCCATATGCATAATCAGGAGGCATTTTTGCCATAGATTCCCATATAATTTTTTCCACAGTGGAAGCCATGGATTCTCAGTCTAAAGTGCGGAGGTGTACCAGAAAAAGCTATTTATAGCAAACAGAGAAATAATTCAGTGTGATCAGAGTGTAGAATATATGGCCCATCCCTGGTGAGGCAGATGGGAGAGGGGAAATGAAGAAGCTTCCCACTAAGTATCTTAGGCCGTCTAATGGATACAAGAGGTTATCTGTCTGAAGTCGCTGTGCGCTTATGCGGTCCCTGTGTGCTTCAGCATTGCAGGCAACCCCAGCTCACAGAAGGCCCACCCAAGCTAATTCGCAGTGTGCGCTATAACGAATTTCGCTAGCTTGTCGAGTACCGAACACCTCGAGTCTTTAATGTACGAATGTGAAAAGCAATTCGGGCCTTGATGCTACCACGTTGAGTGTTTCAGAGAGTATAATTCAATGCTTTGACCACAGCCACATGCACTGTGAGCGCACAGATCCACACAGGTGGCCAGGCCATCCTCATGCCAAGCGAGATCTGTGGATGCTGAGCGTACCCCAAGGCCATCTGGAGCATTCTCTCCTGGCAGCACCGATGCTATGCAAGCCATGGAGCCTTGTAGTACCACACAGCATTCGCTCCTCACACCCAGTTACATGTCTCAGAGCTCTGCTCAGTCAGAATACACTGCTAATTTATTGTAATTCTGTCAACCCCTCAGTGGGAGAATTGATATATTCTCTGAACATTTCTGAATATCAAGGTATATGGTTACTCCACTCTAGATGTCTAACTGGTATCTCAGAACCGAAAAATAGCACGCCTTTAACTTCAGGTTTTAATTCAACAAAAACAAAATGAGTAAATGCCACAAGTTTCATTTGAAGACTGTGTATTTTTATTAATATATTACTGTGGGATAATACAACTGCACCATACATTTGGTGATTCAATCCTCCCATGACCATAGGCATTTGCCTTGTTACATTTTTTAGATTTATTTTGGATGCTTCAGTTCTGTCAGGTTAATGATACACAAGATAATGTAGGGTGAATGGCGTTTGAAGTGTATTAAGTAAATTAGCCAGTCTAAAGACAGAGGTGCAAATAATATTGTTAAGAATTAAATGAACCTTGGCCCGAGTAATACTGGAACTTGTTCAGCCAAGAAAATCCTCAAGGTAAATTACTTTGCTCGTTTTACAAATTTTTAATCATTTTGATAATGCATACAAAACAAGATCTGCAAGTAAAATATTAAATATTCTAGAATATGCTGCACTGATATTTGAGCATAAGAACGGGAGATTTAAAGTGTGAATTTTGAATGTAAATTCCCACCTTATGCCAAGAATTCTGATGCAAAGTGTGCACGATTATTGCTCTAGCTCCAGACATACAACTACAACTTGGCCAAAAACACAACCCTCATTTAGCTTGGTGTGCTGAATATTGAACTTCAGTCTACCAGTCTTGAAGCAGAAACTTATATGACTTCTTATATTCCCATTATGAATATAAACAACAGCAGAAAAGAATAGCCATAGCCAGGATATGAGACAACAGAGGGGACACGATCCAACTTTCTCTAAAATAACTCATAGGTTGATCAATACTGACACCTGAACCAAGCAAGTAGTAACTGCCAGTTACAAATCTATAATTTGTAAATAGATGCCTGATGACCAACATTGTGAAGACAAATCAACTTAAACAAAGCAAAGTAACATTTACAACAGCAACAGTGCAAGTGCAGTTTCTGCTATCCCCGTGAACAAAATAAATTTACAAACAAGAATAAAAGAAAGATAAATAAACAAGCAGACAAAAACGCTTAAATCACGTGAAAGTAAGAGATGAAAAATAATCTGCAGCTGCAGCTAAAATAAAAAGCAGCTGTTCTTGGATGTCAGTATGAAAGTTGTCCGGCGATTTTTGTGGATCGATTTTTCTGTCAATCGTAATCATTTGATAAAACAGTGGCTTGCCTGTCTTGTGGAAGTACGTGTAGGTTATGTCCAAACAGTTTCGAGCAACAGTAGGGAACTGTCTCGCTAACATAGTTGACTGGCGTGAAGATGTGGTGAGAATGTTGAACAGCACTCGTCGACTGTCTTACAACAGTGGGAGAGAGTGTCCAATAGCACTTGCTGACTGTCCCGCAGCAGTGGAGAGTAGCCCGTGGCACTAGCTGACTGTCTTGCAACCGTCACTGACTGTCTTGCGGAAGTGGTGTGAGTGCTGCACATCAATAGCAACAGTGCAGCACAGTTTTGGCTGTAACTGCTGCCGTTATTTTTTTTTGTGTGTGCAAAAATACCTACAGATGTCAAATACTTTGTGCTAAAAATGAGGACAAAGTGGATTTCAGATCTCTTCCAACTGCTTGACTTTTTGTGAATTAAAGTGAAACAAAGGCAACATCAAGTCAGAAGAGCTTAGTGACTTAAGAGCCAGAGGTGTATCTGCTGAACATGGTTCAGCACGGGAAAAAGTTTAGCATCACAGTTAATTGTATCTATGTTTTATACAGACCAATTACAGTTTAAAGAAGGGCCAAGCTCTTCGATGTGTAAAAATATTCACAGTTCAGTGATGTGAATGTGAATTTTCTCCTAAGGAAGCAAATGAGGGATCATAATTCAGTATTATCTTATAGGATAATATGATCTTGTCAGAGAAAAGGAAAGTCTTCATTGGTCCTTTGTACAAACCCCTTGTCTTGTCAGCTGTACTATAAACTTTAGATACACCTCCATGCGGTGTGAAGAAAAAGTTATTGGGAATTCACCTACTTTGTTTGTGGTCCCAAGCATAACTTATGTATATCCTAAAGCAAACTGATCAGAATAGAATCACATCTTTGCTGCTGTAGTTGTTGTTGTTTGGAATGGTGTAAAAATAATATGAAATAATAATAATAATAATAATAATAATAATAACAACAACGGAAACAACATTGTTATTAATTAAAATCCATTTGAATGCAACAAAACAGCAGATCTAAAACAGGAAAACTTCAGATCAAAGTTGACCTCATCTCAGTTCAATCCGTCAGGCTGTACCAGTAATATTGCAGTATTCTCAGATGAATAACCAACACATGCATAGCAAAGGGGCATGTGTATAATAGTCTTACACTATGCGAGCTCTATGAACTTTGAACGATTACATTTAACACAGTCTGTTCATGTAGAAACAGAATAACTTCCATGTAGTATTTGGAATCTCATCTTTCACTGCATAAACACATTCGTGTTTATTTCTGATCAGTAATACAAGCCAAACAAGAGTAGAATCTTCTCCACGTTTCAGGTTAATTACCAGCTGTCAAGAAAACACCCACAGTGGCTTCATGTAGGCATTGTAAACATCTTACGAACTGCAATGAGCACAGAGAATGACTATTAATAAAAAATGAGAGCAATACTGACCTTTTCACTTACAAAAATTAGCATATAGCTGAAATTTGGCAAGAACAGTCGTTTTACGCTGTATCCTCTTCTGCTGAAATTTATTGGTAAGGGTTGTACACGGCTGGTTGTACACGGCTCAGCACCAGTTCAAATTCGCTTTCAAAAAGTCACACAGTTTAGAGCACATCCATAACTCGAACAGATCTCGCAGTGCCTGTTCTTCGTTAGCTCCTTGGTGCAAATCGTGGCATCTTGAGGTTGACACACTAATAAAAGCAGTTCAAAGGGTTGTATTCAAATGCAACAGAAAGTATGATGGTCCAACCGCATTTCGCTCTCGCCTCACTAAAACTTGCTTTCTACATCCTTGGAATTCTCCGAGCGAAGTAATGCTGCCTGCCGGTCCCTCCTTGGCAGTAAACATTCTAAAATTGCTGTTACCCCCCGTTCGTGAGAACACGTGGGCAAGAGAGCCACAACTGTCATCATGCTTTCTCGTGTTTACCTTTTTTCCTTTTCTTTAAACAGTGCAGACGAACCGGCACTCGATTAATGTCTTCACATGGCTTCTGGGCTGAAGAGGAAAAAGAACACGGTCTAGACCGCAGCTGACTGAGAGCGATCTTGCGAACAGAGATGTGGAAGACGTTCTTCAGAGCAAGCTAATCGCATGCACAGTACACGGGAATCTCGATTTATGGATGAGCAGCGATATGGATCTTTGCAACTCAGTGCTGGGTGTTTACTCTGGCTCTTTAAATCAAAGCTTCCCATCTAAAGTTAAAAATATTGTGGCGATGCCAGGGCGTGGAAGCGCATGAACAGTGGTACAAATCGGAATCACGTCTTGCTGTATTTCGAGTCATGATTGCCATTGTTGTCTATATATTGTCATCAGGCAATAAAACTTTCATGTATTCCAAAGTAATTGAGTCCACATAAATTTAAGAGAAAACAAATCCATTGGAGCACTCTTTTTATGAACCTACCACTAGATTCTTTTTCGTTCACAGTGGCTCAACAGTTATGCCCAAATGCATATTTAAATACATTGTGGGGATATGTTCTTAATCGTAAAATTGGTGAGGAGAAGATCCAACCGGATGTGAAAACGGGGTCGGATTCCATGGCATCCTCCACATCGTGAGATAGAAGTCTTAACTCATCTTTCCGTGTCATCTTCTCAAAATCGGTAATATTCTTATTTTGAAAATGGAGGATTTTTAAACGCACTCAGCTCTGCGACCGCCTCTCCTGCATGAGGCTGGAGTGAAAAGATAAAATTGAAAATTTAAAATAGCCGTTGTGTATTGACTTGAATGAGGTAACATTTGTTGGGTGAGCTCAGAATGTGTCATCATTAACTATGAAAACAGAAATAGTAAGTGGTAACTGCGGTTCAAATTACCTGTCACAATTCTGTGTTACTGGGAAATAATGCAGCATCAAAATTAACCTAAACGGGCTTTTTCTTTTCTTTTTTTCTTTTTTTAAAATAATTTTTTTGTTACGTCCTGATATCAGAAGCCAATTTTATGTGTCTGGTCCAAGAATCTTTATTTATTTATTTTTTTAGTTCGGTTTTAACTATCCAACCTTTCCTAAACACATTTTCGACATTCTGGAGCTCTTCCAAGCCTGAGACTCCTCCATCCCCCAAGCAGATAAACGGAGCTCTTTGCAGCCTTGATTTTTGAAATTGTTTTTGCAGTGGCACACATGATTGTATATCCCAAAACTTTCATCATCCGGCAATAGGGTAGTTTTAAACTTCAAGATGATGTGGAATGACTGTATGGTCAAACATACAGATGCAAATTATGATGGAATGCCTAAATTTAAGTCATGCAGTCCAGTACAGACAGTAGGTGCAGTATGGCTTTTGATATGTTGGCTTCACAGTTTATATCTAACTGACATCTGCGGCTGGTCGGAAGCATTAAATAACTGCAGCACAAAAATAAATAAATAAATAAGAAAAATTATTGCATTCATATGTGTCACTGCTTTTCTCAGGTTACACAAATGACTAGTTTCAGTGAATGTGAATTCAGCTATCCTGAAAATTTTTCCAGTGACTTGGATCACTTGACAATCTTTGTGAAACCAGTCGAATAGCCTATGCTTCAATTTGAAAAATACAAGTTTTGCAAAGATATAATTAAAAGCCAGAAATAGTTTTGCATCTCAAATTCATGAAGACTATACATTTTTACAAAGGATGTAAACAATTTAAAATGATTTATGTGTATGAACACAATGGAAATATAGAGGCATTATGGAGATGACTACAGTGATAACTATTCTGTTTAACTTCACAACTAAGAGGTTCCATAATAGGAATTGCTTTCAAAAAGTATTCTTGCAATTGATCATAAAACATTTCTTACTCCTGAGAATTGTTCAATGCCTCTTGGCATCAATATTATTTTCATATATTTCCTAGAACCATGGAGTTAAGCAAGTTAAGAAACAATTTGATAAGACAACATTGGTATTTGATAAAAATACTTTTCCTAAGCAAGTGTGAACATATAATTATGAACACAAAATTAGACTTTAATAGAAAGGAGTATAAATGAGGGAAGATTATCTGTGAAACAAATTTTATTGGGGTCACTTTTTTTAGCTGTTTGATCTATGCCTTCAAGCCGGCTGAATCCCATTTACAACACTTGAACACACTGCCCTCTTCTGGTGTGGAAGAAACCATCAAAGATTATTACCAGGCTCTGTGCTGCTGTAATCTTTCTGGATGAAAAAGCTTTTCATGCTGTTCAGTGTAATGTACAGAAATTATTGTAGAGCCTTTAGAGTCCTAGGATGCTATTTATACAGTGTATATTAAATTGAACATGAGTCTGCATAAGCCCTGTTTATGAAAATGGGGCAGTGAAATGGTCAAATGGTGATAAACAGTCTAACACCGGCACAGAACAACTGTGGCTGGTCTCTAAAGGGGCTTTGGATAAATGAGCTGAACATAATGTAAGGAAATTTCCAATAAAGAGTAATTCCGTCTGTTTCAAAATGCAGTACTGAATCTGTGTACTGCATGTGTTTCTGTTAATGTATAAAACATTTATGTATGTGTCATTCTCTGTTTTGTATTCATATCCCAAGGAATATCAACCATTTCCTGTGGAAATAGTAACTTTGACAAGAGAAAAAAGGTCAGATTATTCAGTAGATTTCTAAGGCCTACTTTCTTAATAAGCTGACTCTGATCAAACTCAGCAGCAGTTGTATACTGAGGGTATGTTTTATTGGGGTTTTAAAGTAATTTATTTAAGTCGCGACAAATGATTTTTCTTGAAGTAACGCCAAGTTGCGGTATTAAAGTTGATCACTTTATTGAAAATGTTTGCAGCATTAACATCTTTTGAATGAAAATTTAGCAGATATTTTAGTTATAGTTGAGAAATATCAAACACCTAACAACAAAAACTGCTACTGAGAGTGAACTCAGGACCATAACTTGATTGCTACTCAGGATGTGTATTTCTGTACCTTAATTTCTGAAAAAGTTGGTGTGGTATGGAAATCCAAGTCAAAGAAGAAATATAGTTGATTTGAAAATCATCTGTAAGTTGTATTCAGTTGAAAACAGTTCAAGACTAAATATTACTCTGACAAAATATTGTATTTTTGGAAATGCATGCTCATTCTAAATTTGTTGTCTGCCACACATTCCAAAAAAGTACCGTCAAGGACAGTATAAGACTTTAAAAGTGCTAGATTGCTAAAAACAGTTGTACAGATGTTGAACTGGGGACGCTGTCATGCTTGCTCATAAAATTAGCATCCTCAAATGGTCCAGTTGTTTACTAGCCTCTTTGGTTTAGGCTCTTTGTAATTCTAGTGTGGCAATTCCAGTTTTTTAGGACGGGATTATGTGCAAGTTTGTGTTTCTGCCAATTTCCTGAATAAATTACGAAACTAGTATGACAAGGAAGCATGATTTTAATCATGTGTTTGATCACAATGAAATAAATGTTTATCTCGAAGTCTGTTGCCTGTCAGATCAGAGGTGAGAAAGTATGGAGTTGCCTGTTCCTGGCTGTCATGCAAACTTTCTGTTGTCAATTACTTAATAGGCTTAATTAGCAAACCCTTTGAGAAATCTTACAAAACCCAAAACCAGTGAAGTTGGCACGTTATGTAAATCGTAGATAAAAACAGAATACAATGATTTGCAAATCCTTTTCAACTTATATTCAATTGAATACACTGCAAAGACAAAATGTTTAATGTTCAAACTGAGAAACTTTATTTTTTTTTGCAAATAATCATAATCATAATAATCAACTTAGAATTTAAAGGTAGCAACACATTGCAAAAAAGTTGGCACAGGGGCCTTTTTACCACTGTGCTACATCGCCTTTCCTTTTAACGACACTCGGTAAACGTTTGGGAACTGAGGAGACCAATTTTTGAAGCTTTTCAGGTGTAACTCTTTCCCATTCTTGCTTAGTGTACAGCTTAAGTTGTTCAACAGTCCGGGGTCTCCGTTGTCGTATTTTACGCTTCATAATGCGCCACATATTTTCAATGGGAGACAGGTCTGGACTACAGGCAGGCCAGTCTAGTACCCGCACTCCTTTACTACGGAGCCATGCTGTTGTAACATGTGCAGAATTTGGGTTGGCATTGTCTTGCTGAAATAAACAGGGGCGTCCATGAAAAAGACGTTGCTTGGATGGCAACATATGTTGCTCCAAAACCTGTATGTACCTTTCAGCATTAATGGTGCCTTCACATATGTGTAAGATGCCCATGCCTTGGCCACTAATACACCCCCATACCATCACAGATGCTGGTTTTTGAACTTTGCGCCTATAACAGTCCGGATGGTTCTTTTCCTCTTTGGTCCGGAGGACATGATGTCCACAGTTTCCAAAAACAATTTGAAATGTGGACTCGTCAGACCACAGAACACTTTTCCACTTTGCATCAGTCCATCTTAGATGAGCTTGGGCCCAGCGAAGCCGGCGGCGTTTCTAGGTGCTGTTGATAAATGGCTTTCGCTTTGCATTGTAGAGTTTTAACTTGCACTTGCAGAGGTAGCGACGAACTGTAGTTACTGACAGTGGTTTTCTGAAGTGTTCCTCAGCCCATGTGGTGATGTCCTTTACACACTGATGTCGGTTTTTAATGCAGTACCGCCTGAGGGATCGAAGGTCACGGGCATTCAATGTTGGTTTTTGGCCTTGTCGCTTACGTGCAGTGATTTCTCCAGATTCTCTGAACCTTTTGATGATATTATGATGATGAAATCCCTAAATTTCTTGCAATAACTCGTTGTGGAATGCTGTTTTTAAACTGTTCGACAATCAGCTCACGCATTTGTTCACTAAGTGGTGACCCTCGCCCCATCCTTGTTTGTGGATGACTGAGCATTTCAGGGAAGCTGGTTTTTTACCCAATCATGGCACCCACCTGTTCCTAATTAGCCCGTTCATCTGTGGGATGTTCCAAATAAGTGTTTGATGAGCATTCCTCAACTATCTCAGTCTTTTTTGCCACTTGTGCCAGCTTTTTCGAAACATGCTGCAGGCATCAAATTCCAAATGAGCGAATATTTGCAAAAAATTACAAAGTTTACCTGTTCGAACATTAAGTAACTTGTCTTTGCAGTGTATTCAATTGAATATAGGTTGAAAAGGATTTGCAAATCATTGTATTCTGTTTTTATTTACGATTTACACAACGTGCCAACTTCACTGGTTTTGGGTTTTGTACATGAAGCTGCATTTCTTGAAAATAAATGTATGATTTTTAGCCACCGAAGACCGCGCTAGTGCCCCTAAATGTAGCATTTAAAAGGGCAGAATGTTCTATGCCAGGGCTGTGCCCTCGTGCTCCTGAATACACCATCTTGTTGAATTTCACTCCTACTCAAACAAAAAACACTTTATTCAGAGGGTAAGAATCTTTTTATAAAGCTACTTAGTGGATTCAGTCGTCCCAAAATATGGTTGGTTTGAGAAATAACAGGACAGTAGTGCTCCAGAATCAGGATTGGGCAGCCTCGTTCTAGCTTGGTAAAACCAGGCTCTATCACTTCGCTGTGCTTTGTACACAGAGTCTGGCCAATCGTCATTGACAGGTGTTTACTTCCTGGTGGGTGGGCGCTTGTCTGAAGTTTAAAGGGTGCTTTCTAGCGCGTCTGCAGGTAAGCCGGTTGCGGGAGATTCCTGAAAAACTATGCAAGAATTTTGCCGAAGTTGCGCGATAAGCCCAGCAAACCCCGCGATGGCTGCAGCTATCGAGGGGGTTTGGAGAGCTTATCGCGCAACTTCTCGCGTAATTTTTCGGGAATCTCGTGCAGCCGCCATACTTGCAGATGTGCTCGAACGCACCCAAAATCATTGGTGTACCCGTAAACTAATCACTAATGTTTGGCGATGACAATGTTATGCGCCGGCTCAGCCGCCTTGTACATCTGCTGTAAACACAGTCCTTCATACCAGGAATGCAGCGAAAACAAACTGATCAGTACATTAAAGTTAATACTGTACCCATGCATCTACCCATCTACCAAATTTAAGCCTTCACTCATTCACATAAAGAAGCAAAGGTGCTCTTCCTGTTCTCCTTAGAAGAAACAAACTATTGAGCTATTGTTTTTCCTGTAGATACTGCTGCTGTGAAAATTAAAACTAACGTAAGAGGCCAGAAAGCAAAAACAGAATTCACTAGAATAATGCATCATTTACATCAGGATGAAATCTGCGTTGACACGAAAACTGAACAGTTAACCATACTAGCATTAACATCACTTGCTATCTAACTTCATAGCAACACAGTTTGGCTCGAAGCGTTTGGCTGTCTCAGACAGCCATTTCATTGATGGATAATGACAACATAACACTGAGACGGCGAATAGGTCTTGTGACACTAACAAAAACACGGCTTTTGCAAACTTAAATTGTGTGAAATTTGCGGGCAATGAAAAACTAGAAGCTATTAGCTAGCTGAGGTGGTTTTCCTGTCTCTCACAGAGATGAACAGGGTGCCTATTTCATGATGGCTATTATGTAGATATGACAATCTGTAGGGAGTAGTGCAACAACATAATTTCCATTCAAAAAACCAACCAAACATTCATCTTTTTATGGCTATAACTCGCTGATACCTGGGATTTTCTCCACGACAGAGCGAATGGCCTCCCGTGTATCTATGTCTGTGGCCATTCTTGATTTTGGAGACTACAATTTCAAACTCGGTGCAGCTGCTACATTATGGCTCTTGGCCACGCCTTCTGTTCGTTGGTTGGGCCGGTGGACTTTCTGAGGAGATAAACAAGGCAGAGCTCCAAGTGACCAGGCTGAGTACTGAAGTGAAATGAAATTAAGCGGAAGTACGAAGGCTGGAGGAGTCAGGCTAGGCTCGTTCATGTCATGCTTTGAAATTTTTACAAGTGATTGCACTCATGGATTCAAAATTCCTTCTATAACATGATGGCACTTGCCTTAAATTTTTTTTCAAAAATGTGTCAACATTATGTGGACATCAAAATATTAATCACAGTTTATTAATCTAATTAATTAATTAAAATAAATATAAATGTGTTAAATGTTCAGAAATTTTAAGATTCAGATTTTTCCTGTCATATGCAGTACTCATAAGGACCATCGCAACCTCATCTGGGATCTATCAATGTTTTTCTGAGTATACCAAGCATATGCACGTTATGCAGTAGTCTGAAGTAGGTGCACTCTGAAGTTCAGCAGTCCTTCAAAAGAGGTCATCTCAACTTCAATGCTGATGCTGTCCTAATGAAGCTAGGAACAGATCTAACTGAAAAAATTAAGCAAAAGTTTTTACAGACCGTAAACATTGATTGGGGACAATTTGACCCAAAAGATAATAGGAGGGATACTGAGTAGGTTTCCTCATGCTACTCTATGGTAGTAGCTATGTTGTGTATTATCCTGCATATGACAATGCACATAAGTCCTGTATACTAAACAGTTACTTGACCACCAAGTTAGCACGGTTGTTTTGAGGTCAGTGGGACGTTACCATTCTTGATAATTTGTTAAATACTAGTATCTCAAAAAGCAGTGGCTGCGTGCTGTAATATTTGGCCATTGTAGTATGAAGTTCGAGCATCTTTCACATAGCCAACCGGTAAAATTTATATATCATCGCCTTCAATACTCTGCATGCCTAAAATTACTTTTTCAAACTGAGAGGGTGGGGCCAAATAAAATACAGTGAACATAATTTTTTGTCTCATTTTTTGTTGTGTAAGAGGGAAGCCAGGAGGTAACATGGACATGCGATCAAAAGTGCCTGTTCTTAACATAGTGGCGTAATAAAGGCATAAAAACCTACACTTCCACCACAGCCGGCATCGTCTCCAGTCAGGCATGGCTGGGAACAGTGGGGCAGTAAAAGTTATCAGGGTCCAGACATCCTCTGCAGCAACACCCCCAATTCTACCACTGTGATAAGGGGGCCTGGAGCTGGACACTTCAACATGGGTGATTGAGCGCATCAAAGACGGGGAAGGGAGCACATGGCTTGGTTGTTGCAAGGAATTCCTCTCACAGCAGGGTGTGACCTGTGCTCTCTGCCCTATTGGTGCCATAGTGACCTCTTCTGGACACCCTGTCACTGCACCCTTTTATTTCATCACTGTAACTGTTCTGATTTAAGAATTTTAATTCACACAAAACCCACTGTTACGCTGTTTTAATTGCCCTCATATCATCACTGAATTACTGTATTATACCTGAAGTAATAGTGATGTAAATCTCATGGGGAATGGGTCTGTTGGGAAGAAAATTCTTAATAGTTACATCATCATAATCCTCTATGTAATCATGTTTGGTATGCATCTCTTCAGCTAAATTCAAGGAGTTGAATGAGTTGTATTTCATATCCGCCATATTTCAAGAAAACATAGTTTCTGTTCCCCAGCAATGATTTGTCCTTAACCAGAGTTATCTCTTGAGGTATTTACACTCATCTCTCCCCCTTTACAGAAGTGCCTTGCGATCCCTCCCTGAGGTCTGTCTAAGGGTCCTTGCGCAGATCTAAGAACTTTTATTGTCTCCTTTGAGATAGTAAATGTTTCCTTATTTCCTCCGGAGGGGGGGATCTTAATTCCGATTTGGGCCATCTGTGCGGCCTGATCAAAGGCGCCACCTACCTTAAATCTGAGAGTGACGACCTAGTCTGGGAAGTTCGCATTCGACTTCCCACACTTCCGTCCATGCGTATTTTAGCTTCGTGAAGTTTTGGCAATTCGGACTTTGCACGACGGCCTAGTGTGTAGCCTTTTCGCCAGGTATGACCTTTCGCTCATTCTCTATGTGTGTACTTTATAATTGATTTGACATTAATCTGTTTGACTTAAGCTTTTGCCTACCTGGTGAATAAATTATTGTTATTCCTTTTCCAGCTTGCGTGTTCTCATTGTATATTCTTTCTGGCCTTGTTGCGATTGGGACTTAAGGGGAGACTCCTACCAAGACATGTGTAGGTAGCGATACTTCTAAGTTAGATTGAGATTGGGTTCTACCTATTAAGGGGTTATGGAATTATCGGCTCTTAAGATTTAGCTATTGGTTAATCTTTCTAAGGGGCCCTTTGATACACGTAAACCTAGGTTCGTGGTACGTTCATACTCAGAGCCATTTGCCTGATGTTGCTACCGTGACAGTCTCCTCTATCCAATGGAAGTATTGTCGAATTAGACCAGGCAGTGACACCTATTTTAACCCTAGGGGGTGTCTTGCTTAGTGACAATGGTTTTCGCAGACAGAGTTCGGGTGCGTAACTGCCCTGAGATTCACGCATGCTGTTTCAAAACTATCCATTCTAATTCTAATTTAGAGTTAGCCACTTTGCGAGGATATAACCAAATTTTATATTCTAAATTTATTATGGAGTCAGATTTGAAGCGAGAGTAAAATTGTAATCGTTATGCTTAGTTTGCTTAAATCACTGATAAATCTGACGTTTTCAGTTGCTGCGTGTGTCCCAATGTGCACCTGGGATTATTCGCAGCACGACATTAAGTTAGATGATTCCGTGATTTCGGCATAGCCCCGTTTTCGAACGGAGAACTATTGAGAACATCTCCGGTAAGTCTCAAACTGGGTCCAAAGCGGGACACCGGCATAAAAGATTTAATTGACACGTTCCATTGCCTCATAACAGCTGGATTCCGCACGCATAAACCTTCGCCCCTGGCTCCTCCGTCGTTGGTCGAGCTGTGTGGGGTTTTACAGTTGCTACTGACATAGTCTTTATTCAACTATCCTCTTACTTGTTCCTGTTGTGTTCTGGGGTCCTGGCCTTTGGCCAGGACAGCATTTATGGTTTTAGCAGTTTCATGTTCCAAGTTTCTTAGTTCATGTTCATAATTCATATCACAGTTAACAGTTTCTTGTATCAAGTCATTGCATTTCATAATTCATGTTCATTGTCCATGTTTTTACTTCTCTGTGTTTTTGTCTTTGCCAGGTCTGCCAAACCACTCCACCGCCTGTCTGCGTTCCGCCCCATGCCTTTGTGTTTACACATTTCAGAGCTCTGGTTGGCTTTGGTATTTCCCCCTTCCTTCTGTGCTGTGCTGGATTCGGGGCGGTCTAAGCTTAATTGACAATTCACTGTTTTAAGTTACTAACATTTACGAACACTCATTGGGTGGTGTAATTCTTAGATAGGCACATTACTTGTACTACTAATTTAGACTGGGAGTTTATTGCCATGATTCCTGCTTTACTATTTCAAGTCTTGCTGTGCTTTTCTGTTCTAAGCATTCATGCTGCTTTCAAACTGCATACTTAATTGGTACTTAAGCTGAGCATGCTCATTCTCTTAATGAGCAAGTCTTGTCATCCAATCTTAGTCCATGTCCAATGATCTTGCCATGCCTCTTGTTTCTCCTTTTCCAGGTGTTGCCCTGCATGTCTTGATTTCTTACCCTTTATCTGGATGCGGTGGAAGTTGGCTGGCAGACAGTGTCTCAAGTTTCATGTATAGTTCCCTTGCATTTCCAAGTCTTGTTCAAGTCCCATGCTCATGATTATAGTCCTTGTCTTGTATGTAGCATTCTGTTTCTTGTCATTCATATCTTTAGTCTTTATTTCTGTTTATGGTTATCTTGCCTGGAGTTTCCAGTGCCTTTTGTTTTTGTCGTTTTTTGCTCTTTAGTTTTTAGCTCTGTGAAGGTCTCCTTAGTTTGTCTTTTGCAACCCTTTGGGCCAAGTTTTTTGTTGGCCCTCGTGCCTGTTTGCTTTTGTTTAAATAAATTCCCTTTTCCCTTCCACCTCGCATCAGTACCCATAATATGTTGAAGCTGGCTGTGAAAAATAGTCCAAAATACAGGTTCCACAGAGAAGTAGAATGGGGTTCTGACCATTCTGTCCAGTGTACAGTGTTTTTGCCTGTAAGAAAGATGGGCTGAGAAATAAATGAATATCTTTAATTTTTCTTTTTTTTAGGAAATCATTTCACAGAAGAGTTTGGAGCCCTGTAGTTTGTATAGCATTTGATGATTCATTCATTTGTCAACCATTATGAGATAAAACAAAGACATATTTGCAGAGGTTACTATGGCAGACAGTCTAAACAGTCTGGAAGTGCTTATGTTGTGAAAATTAGGAAGTTCTTTTGAATCAGGGAAATAAATGTATTATTAGTGCTGAGGTCAATATAACATTGAAAATGCATTAGAAATGCAAATTAAACCGATTTGAAATGTAACAATATTCACAGTCTTTGAGGAAAACCCTGGGGCTTTCTTCTCTCCCCCTCATCCTCATAAGTTACACCAGCAGCAAATCTCTCATTATTATAGCAAACCAGGGGGTGATAATGCAAAAGGAGACATGAATACTGAGAGGCACTTTAAAGATTTTTTTTTTTTTTTTTGGTGGATAGCCTACCAGGCTGGCGCAGTCATTTTCTGCTTCATATTAAAATCAAATTATTTTAGAGATGAGAGCAGGATTCAATTTTTATTATGAGCGGGAAATCAGATTGAGCCATATATGGGTCAGCCTGTGTCAAATCAGGCTGTATTCTGAAGATGACTTGCAACAACCCATCCATGTACATTCTGTACCTTGAGGAATCTTGAGGTATATTACTATTGTGTGATGAATCTATTCATTTTAATAATACATGTTCTGTGTTATATATTCAATTACAACTCCATTTCTGAAAACTTGCAACAATATGGAAAAATGAAAATAAAAAAGAAAACACTAATTTGTCTATCATCCTTGATGCTTGTAAAATTGAAAGCAGTGCAGAGACAAGATACTTTCTACTTTATTAAGTAGAATTAAATTCCCTATTTTAATTGATTTTTGGAAATAAATGCTCACTCTAAATTTTATACGTGCAAAACGTAGTCCCAGCCTACATGGTAATATCAATTGCAAAAGCGTGACGGTTTTAAATGCAGTTTCATCTGATTGAACGAAAATCATGGGCACTCAGTATTGATTTTTAATCTCATCTGTCATATAGAATTTTTCCTGATTCCTTGAATCTTTTAATAATTTTATGCCCTGTAGAGGGTGAAATCCCTTAAATCCCTACAACAGCATGTTGAATAATGTAACAGTTTACATGCAACACATCGCAATCCCAAAGCATTTTACACAGTGCCTTGACCACTTGTTGCTTGTAAACAGCTGTCCTCTTGTGTATGCTCTTTTTATATCCAAGCATGGTAGCTTGACTGTTCAACACCTCTGCACCCATTTTTATTTTCCAATACTCCAATAAAGTTTAACATTTCCCCAAACCCAGCTTTGTCAGAATGCGTTGCACCACTCATTGATTTCTTGGTATAAAATCATTTCCCTGCTCTTTTATTGACATTTTCATAGAATTTAGGTCATTTCTCATTAAAGGGGACCTATTATGCTGATCCTTCTTTTAGTACATATTAGTAATGTTTTAATGTTGGTTGTCCGTACTCAACCTCTGAAAAGTTTCTAAACATAAGATACAGAGGTTTAGCTGTAATCCAAGAATGTGATTTCATGAACGTGATTCTTCGAGTCTTCTCGAGATCTGGGCAAAACCTGATGTCAGATTGTAACGTCCAATTAGTACAGATCTAGCTTGAGCCAATCACGGCGCTGGACATGCCCACACGGGAAACTATTCTAACAGGCACTACCAATGACAGATCATACTATGCCTTAGTAGCGTGTACACTTTTGGAAATACAAAAGGACCGTGGATCATTTGAGGTAGTTTTGTCAGCATCTCACCCAAAGCTGCTTGTCCGTTTACTTTTGGACGCAAAGAAAAACACCTATTTCCATTCCAAAAGAGGATGCCACCAGAAATCAGTGGGTAGATTTTTTTGTTTGCTGGCAGCAAACAGCCATAGCTAAAGGGAACGTTCGCTATTTGTGCTCAGCATTTCACCAAAGACAGCTTTGTCAATAAAGGATGATTCGACACTGGATAAGCGTTTCAGCTGCTTCTCAAACCTGAAGCAGTTGCATCGATCAAGCGCTCGGAGCCACAAGCTGTCAGTAATGATCTACAGCAAATAATGTAAGAGAAACTGACATGTTACGGGTGGCTAGCAAGACCACTAGGGATAGTTAGCACTAACCACTGGCCTCAAACGCCGGCTTTGTAAAATATCTGAAGATAAAGCCTGTATCGGTCGCCACTGTCCATGACTCACAGACACAGAAGCTGTTAGTTGCTTTTACTGCATAAGCCAACCTGACGTGATAGCTAGTTGATTGTGGCTGTAGCACAGCCGCTAATGTAGCCAAGTTACTGTTGCTAATCTTTGTGTCCTACATATGCAAGAGTAATATCAGGGGAAATTCTACAGAAGGTGTGTGAAGATAAACCTCATTTGAAACTAACTTTTAATACTTGTTTGTAATTTGGATGCTTGGTACAACTGTCCACGGTAACGGAACTTGCGGTCTGTAAAACCTGTATTGGAAGCATTTGTCTCTGTGGTTATGACCACTCGGTTTCCAGCTACCGCATGTTAGTTTGCGTGCTGCCGTGCTAATTAAAAATGCTCCTGGTTAGCTAATATGCAGTAATTCTGATCGGTATGCTTGTTACTTTGGTAAGCATTAATGTGGCAGTTTCATCATAACGTTGCCCGATTGTAGCCACTACAGTTGAAGCAGCTGCTTGTGATCACTTCACTTATCCATGACCGGGATCAGCCGGATCAGCTCTCTGATTCTACCTTGAAAGCAATCGCGAAACGCATCAGCTCGAATGTGTCTGGTTTAACAAAGGATTTCTCTGCACTACCGTGACATATTTTCATCCCCCTTGAGAAATTGTTGTGGGTAATGAAAAGCCGAAAAAGGCAGGGATTAAATAGGAAATTCTTTCCTGTAGAAGTGATCAATTCGCTAGCTTACATAAGCAACTTGTCCATGCTAAGAGTACTCACGGTCTGCAAGATCTGTATTATGTTCATAATATAACCAAGCTCTTTCTAGCTGTCGCATACTAACCATAAAGCTGCTTTCACATCGGACGCAAAACAAATTTTTTGCGGGATGGATTACATTCAGAGTCAATGCAAAGAGTCAAATACACGAGTTATGGGCATGTCAAGCCGCTTTCACACCGGACGTGAAACAAATTTTTTTGCGTGACAGATTAGCCACATTCAAAGTCAATGCAGCTTTCACACCGGATGCGAAACAAATTTTTCGCGTTAGAGATTACATTTAAAGTAAATGCAAAGACAATGCATTGACTTTGAATGTAATCTGTCATGTGAAAAATTCATTTTGCATCCGGTGTGAAAGCAGCTTATCGCGCCCATTTTCTGCGAGCAAACGCTGGTCATTCTGACGCAGTAATAAGAAACCATTACCACGGGCAATTTCCAAAAAAAGGCCGTTTATTCTGGAGCTTTCGCCCCTTTGTCATACACCAGCGCAGAGGCTGTTCGTTACTCCTTGCTAACGACACACCACAGCTATGCACACAAACCAGCAGGTCCTTATAATACACACTGAAGCAGTCCATAAGTTGTTGGTCCACTGTTAGCTGCTCCTCACTGTCCATGTTTCCCTCTAAACTCAGACTCAGACCCGGATATCTACGGTCTCCGGTCTACACTTGGCTTTGTCGACCCATTCTACAAATGTGTCTATATGGGGTGGATTCTAGCTTTCCCTCAATCCTAGCTATAAAGTAGAAACACCGGTGTACTTACCATAGCAGCCTTAGGTAGACTGCAGATTCTAGCTTGACCTGCCAGACATTTGCACTGCGTCCTCCACTTTCGCCGTTGTGTTTATTAGAACAAGTCAATTTCATTAGATCTATACACATGTACTGCGTTTGATTGCAGAATGCCCGTCGATTCCTTCGGGTGATGCGTCTCTGTTTCACTCGGAGGAGTCGGACCTGGAAAACTGCGTTCTGTTGACTCGTCCCGCCTAGATCCGCCCTCCACAGAGCTAGCCAGTCAGAAGAAAGTGCGCACACGGGGAGTGGGGGCCATAGCGTAAGGGCCACCCCAATGAGGCATTTCAGGCAGAGACTACTATGGACTACAAATTAGGTTTTTTGGGTATGGCTAAATAAGGACCCTGTTCAGGATTTTGAACAATCAGGAGTACTCTAGGGGAGTCCAAGATCAAAATGTAACCTTGGAAATATGGTAAAATAGGTCCCATTTAATTTCTGCCAAAATCCAAGAAAACCTCTTGCATAATTTTTTGGGTTTATAAACCCTGGAGTGGTCAATTTCACATTTTTCAGGCGAGCAAAATTAATATTTTGATTGCAGCTGGGGGTGTATTTGGGTCACTTGGGTCACAGATGTCCAGGACCTTCAGAGAAAGATGTCTCTGACACTCTTCAGTGTAATTTAGAACACTCTTGAATTCCGTATGGTTTTCTCCCTCCTGGCAATTATGTAATCAATATACTACTCTCCCAATTGATGTAAATCTGGGATAGAATAAACCTATTCATTCTGTGTCCTAAAAATTGTGAAACTGAGTGGGTGGAGTCAAACAAAATGTTTTAAACATATTTTTTAATCTTGACTTAAATGTTTTATATTCTTCAATATGTCATCATTTACACCTGCTTTGGGGTGAAACTGGTTGTGAGAAGTAGCACACAGGCTCCACAGTTAAATTATAATCAATTTCAAATGTATACCTGCAAGAGATGACACTAGATTCTCATTAATGATACAATTAAACACGATACCAACACATAGATAGATCATTATGCAAATACATTTAAGTTTGTAAAATATTATTCTTCTGTACTTTCTTCTGAAATTAGAAATATTTCGTACTTCTGTTCAGACATGGCTCTCGCAAATCATGTATGGCCAGCCTTATGTATGAGGAAGACCAAAAATTGCCTTGCATTTCCTTATTCAAATTACACTCCTACTGGTGTCATCTATTTTATATGAAAATCACCTCCTGAAATATATGTCTATGCCCTTGATATGTGTTCTGCCCAGTTTCGTGTGGTCCTGGCAGAAAAACTCCAGCTATACCTTTTGGCTGGGCGGAACTAAGAATAGACAAATAAAGAAATTCAGGCTCTACATGGGGCTTCTGCTCAGAATCGAAAAGCGCACCCATGGTAAGCTTGAGCGCATAAAATTGCTGCAGCTGTAGGGACATTTTGGCTGACTTAAGCAGAGGGAATATGCTGCCGCATATGTTTTTAACTGTGTCTGAGCGTACCTGTCCTTGGTTGTTATGTTTATAAAACACATGCACATCTTGGAAATATATCCTTAGATTACTTTTAGGCTTAATTCCAAATACACTTTTTTGAAGTAAGCTTCTGGTGGCCTTTTTTAAGCATGGCTACTGACTGCTAAATACGTATAAAAGACATAGTTGAGATGGGTCTGTATTTTTCTACATTGGTTCTTACTGTTTGTGCTAAAGGAAGGAAAAATTGAATTCTGACTTTCTTTATCTGATGTTTGGCAACACTATCTCCCAGACCAAGAATAAAAGGAAAAATACATTTTAGGGGACAGAGAAAAAACTTTTAACAATAATTTTGAAATGACCATATCCTTTAAAAATATCTTCTAGGTAGAGTATAGCCCTCCAGATAGAGTAACCTGTATGTTCAATTACCGTGTGCTATTTTCTTGTTTTATTAACTTGCTCGCCACACAACACAATGAACACAATGCTGTTTCTCATGAATGAAAAAAAAATACAGGATCCATGGTTGCATTTCGGTTCAGAATTGTATTTGTGAAACTAGTGCAACACATCTGCCAGGGTAATTTTTATACCCTCTCAAGTGTGAAACAAAATCAGGAAATAAAATAGAAAAAATTAGATTGAGAGAACATGGCTCCTAAATTAAGGGACAGTACAAAGCAGTTCACTGCCACTATCAGCCTTAATGAAGGTTACTGTTAATGCCACTACCAATGCTCAATTTCCACTGAGGGGAAGGAATGAAAATTAGTAGATGAGATCATTGGCTTTACCCCCCACTAATTAAATTCTTTCATTGCTTTTCATACACTGATGCACACATTCCTGCTGGTCATCATCTGTTGTCTTCCTGCTCAAGCTGACTGCTCTGCAAATAAGGGGACCATTTTTCTACAGTTTTAAGACTCTGGATTGGAAAATGTGGCCGGTGACTTTTCAAGATTTTTCATTCAATTTCTTATCCTCGCGTTTGTACTGGTGCAGCAAGTAGGCAACAAACTATAAATAAGATGTTGTAAAAGCAATATCTGGGGCATGATAAATAATTTTTTGAAACTTTTCTGTCTATTTTGATTTAACAGTACAATTTAACATTGCAGTCTTTAATAATAGTTCATTATTGAACAAGCGCACAATAAGATATTGAGGAATATTAAAATTCACAATAAAAAAGTGCCACTGAATGCATATTAGAATTTTAAAAAGCTGTGTGTACCATTATTTTATGACACAATGAATGTGCACCTGGGGTTGCAACTGTACTGCATGACTGTATATTCAGTATAATAAGAGCATTTGAGCCAACATCCTTATTAAACACAATTAATAGCAAAAACTATATTTTTTTGAAACATCCCTGATTTTATAAATCATTTGCTGGCAATCTGGAAGCCAGCTCTGTTAAGTGCATTGGAATTATACTGCGATAAAATGCATCCACTCTGACTGCTGCTTTTTTTTTCTAGCAATTCCTTGAATTTAGCACTAAATGGCTCCAGGGCAGCTTTATTTCTACTCATGTGGTTTAGTGCACAATTTAAACTCACCCTGTTGGCGAGTTTCAATTGCTTCCTTGGGTTTTTGAAGGCCATTAGTCCTAGAATGGTGTTGAAACTTCAACTGCATTTCCACTATATTACTGCAATGAATGAAATGTCCATGACAGAACAGTCAGGAAATGTACCTTCAAAATGACTGTAGCGTCACCTTTCTCTCTTTTTTCCTGGAATGAGAAATTATTGCTGCAGAGCTAGAGTCATATCTTATTCAGTTACAACTTTTTTTTCCCCGTGGAATGATCCAAATGGGTGTTTTTTGAAATATTCTAACACTTTCCTCATCTGCTGTCCCAGTTCTTTCGGAATGTGTTGTGGGCATGCAATTCGGAATTTGCAAATGTTTATAAAAAATATTTTCTATTGATCAGGTGAAACTTGAAATGTGCTGCTTTCAACTAAATATAGGCTAAGAAGAATTCACAAACCGCCTCATTTTACTTTTCCATGCATGGTTCATACCATCCCAATTCTTGTGGAACTGAGGTTGTATATACAAATTCCCCTTAAGAATGAAGTGGAAATACTTTCATGAAAGATACGACTGCAAGGGAAAAATATTCTTGATATTCCATGGGTGTTGTCTATTTGGTTATTCTAATAAGAGAAACAAATTAAAGGTCATTATGTCACCGGTGTGAAAGCAGCAAAGATCCCAAAGAGTGAGTCTACATATAACGACAACTGATATACCCACAGCATCTTGTTTAGATGCTGCAGTATACTTTTCCCAGCGCTGAAACATGGAGCTCCTAGTGCGACTTATGTTAGCCCCTGACTCTGTGGTCACAGCAATCTTCGGTTGCAGAAATTGAGCCAAATCCCTCAGGAAATTGAGAATTAAAAACAAGCTTTGCATTTTAACATCATGTGTGACCCTCTGGCCTGTCTGAGATGGTGAGAGCTCGCGGTGAATGGCGGCACAATGCCACATTCCACGCATCATATTGTCCCTGATGACGGTGGTGTGGAGCAGTGCATGTGCCTCCTGGCTTTTACTCTCTGGAGAGGCAGCAACAATCAGCAGCACAGCTGTCACTTTCACACCATGTTATCCAACGAGGGAAATGACTTTAACTGTTTTCCTGCATAAACTGTTCGAGAAAAACAAGCTATGGCTTATCACCTTCTCAGAGGCTTGATAACTTTTTTTCGCAGTTCACTTGGATTTTTTTTCCCCTTTCAAAACTGAAAATCTGGGGGGAAAAACACTGCCAATTAAGCCAGTGAAAGAATACATTGCCGTAGAAAGGAGTAATCCAGATAAATATATTTAATTTTACAAAACCCAAAACCAGTGAAGTTGGCATGTTGTGTAAATCATAAATAAAAACAGAAAACAATGATTTGCAAATCCTTTTCAACCTACATTCAATTGAATACACTGCAAAGACAAGTTGCTTAATGTTCGAACAGGTAAACTTTGTAATTTTTTGCAAATATTAGCTCATTTGGAATTTGATGCCTGCAACTTGTTTCAAAAAAGCTGCCACAAGTGGCAAAAAAGACTGAGAGAGTTGAAGAATGCTCATAAAACACTTATTTGGAACATCCCACAGGTGAACAGGCTAATTGGGAACAGGTGGGTGCCATGATTGGGTATAAAAGCAGCTTCCCTGAAATGCTCAGTCATTCACAAACAAGGACGGGGCGAGGGTCACCACTTAGTGAACAAATGTGTGAGCTGATGGTCGAACAGTTTAAAAACAACATTACTCAACAAGCTATTGAAAGAAATTTAGGGATTTCATCATCTACGTTCCGTAATATCGTCAAAAGGTTCAGAGAATCTGGAGAAATCACTGCACGTAAGCGACAAGGCCGAAAACCAATATTGAATGCCCGTGACCTTCGATCCCTCAGGCGGTACTGCATCAAAAACTGACATCGGTGTGTAAAGGACATCACCACATGGGCTCAGAAACACTTCAGAAAACCACTGTCAGTAACTACAGTTCGTCGCTACCTCTGCAAGTGCAAGTTAAAACTCTACAATGCAAAGCGAAAGCCATTTATTAACAGCACTCAGAAATGCCGCCGGCTTCGCTGGGCCCAAGCTCATCTAAGATGGACTGATGCAAAGTGGAAAAGTGTTCTGTGGTCTGACGAGTCCACATTTCAAATTGTTTTTGGAAACTGTGGACGTCGTGTAGTCCGGACCAAAGCGGAAAAGAACCATCCGGACTGTAATAGGCGCAAAGTTCAAAAGCCAGCATCTGTGATGGTATGAGGGTGTATTAGTGCCCAAGGCATGGGCAACTTACACATATGTGAAGGCACCATTAATGCTGAAAGATACATACAGGTTTTGGAGCAACATATGTTGCCATCCAAGCAACTTCTTTTTCATGGACGCCCCTGCTAATTTCAGCAAGACAATGCCAATAATTTCTTCTACAGCATTTTGTAATGTTCCTGGTGCCTAGAGATATAATAAGGGCAGAGGGAGAGTGAATAAGTGCTTTGTTTGGACCTGTGCATTGATGGATGTCTCCAGACAACAGGAGGCATAACACTATGATCAGCCTGCCAGGATTTGAGTGATGTGCAGTGGTTGAGGGCTTCGTTGAGTGCCAGTTGAAGAGTGGGATGTTGGATGATAGTGGTCTGTCCATTGTCGAAGTGCTTACCCTAAAGACATCCCCTGGCTTAGCGATTAAATCTGGTCTGGTCAGAATAGTGTAGATTTGGGTGATGCAATGCCATATCAGGCTTCCACTGAAGGTCACACTTTATTAAACCACATTGACTAACAGAGATGATAAACACTAAGGACGTGGCAGCAATGCCAAATGCTATATGCGGCATGCCCCCCCCCCCCCCCCCTCTCAAGTTGTTGAAGCTAGTCAACTACTCAAGGTTCTGAAGCCTAGTCATGGTCCTGGTTTCAATCCAATTTAGGTGCTGTGGTATGTCTTTAAACAGGAATTTCATGCTTCAAAACCCTCCAAGGTGGCTGAATTAAAACAATTCTGCAAAGAAGAGTGAACCAAAATTCCTGCACAGCGATGTAAAAGACTCATTTCCAGTCATCGCAAATGTTTGATTTGATTGAGTACTTGCCACCAAGGGTCACACAACCAGGCATTAGGTTTAGGGGGGCAATTATTTTTTCACGTGGGGTATTTAGGTCTTGAATCACTCTTCAAAATCAATGAATTAAATTGTTATTAAAGGTGGATTTTGTGCTTACGTTGTCTTTGTCTTGTTGGTTACTTAGTTGGTTGATCTGAAACATGTAAATATGACAAGAAAATATCAGGAAGGGGGAAAACTTTCCACGGCACTGTACTTATGCAAAGAATTTCTTCATAAACAGTATGTTGCTGTTGTATTAATTTTACATGGTAAGCAGTAAATACTTGAGTTTGTCCTCTGCTCTATTCGATACCACAGTAGCTTTTCTCTGTTATGGATTATTTTCAGCAGACAAGTAGCATAAACATTTCAGATGAGCATTAATACCTCAGCAGGAGATAAACCACAATGCTTTCATGTTTGAAAATGCTAGGTTCTCAGGGTACCACCCATAGCATTCTGAAACTGAAATTAATTGGAGCATCAGCTGACTTCTTTGTGAAACTGGCTTATATTGTTGTTACGGGGGATGAGAATGGTTTTGAGGTCAGGCTAAACAGTTTAATCTCACTTAGCAGTGGATTTATGCTACTTCTTTGCTCTGCTTCCAAGGCAGGCTTAATTAACTGATTAAACCACTCTGCCATATAAGCTAATTGCGCATCCTGTATGATGACATTAGCTGCAATGCAGCTCAGTGAGATATTTCACACTGAAAAGCGGAGTGCAGCAGTCATACAAGCAGTTTTGAAATTGAAAAAGGTGTTAGGAGATGAAAGCTCTTTTTTTTTGTAAGCACATCTTCCCACACTTACTTGATTCTAGTGTGCAAGCAATGTTTAACTTGTAGGTTTGTTTGTGTCAGCACAAAAACTTTTTATAGTTTAGGCAGTGAAGCAATATAAACATTTTGATGAGCACTCTGCAGTAATTTCAAATCAATGTCTTTAAGGGTCAGTGCTGCATGGGTACAATTTTAAGTGAAATCGGAACACAATCTTAAATTTATTTTTGATGGGTGAGAAAGTTCATTTTTATTGTACACAGCTGTAAATTATATCACATATTATAATGGTGTTCTTCTTATTGCTCTTATTTTTCCTGTTTACTTAAACAAGACCAGATTTACTGCTGCCACAAAATATATCCCATATGGGTTTCTGAAGAAAATGGGAGTTTGTCTTGTGTTCACTTTAGTTTAACCGCAAAGTGGATAACTGAAACCCAATTTGCTTTGAGCTGAGAATAATAAGAAATGCCCGATTACATGATATAAATAATGAAAAGTTAAACTGCAGATTATTTTGAGACCAGCTGCAGTCATGTCTTTCTGTTCAATTTCCAGGAGAAAGATAAAAAAATAGTAGCCCTCAGGCTGAGCTGTCATTGATTCATCTTTCTCATGTTACTTTATGTCTACTTTTTCATTTAATGAACAATTTATAGGACAGTAATGGGAAGGAACTTGTAACATACTTCTTTGATTTCTTTGATTTTCATGGCTGCGGGTATGACGTTGAAAAAGATTACTTTTCAGCCAAGAAATAATTCTGAATGATCTTATTCTCAGCAATCAGGCATTATATCACCTACTGTTCTGACGATATGACCCCAATAGATTGGCGGTCTGCAGCTCTTACACGTGCAGAATATCATGGGTCTTTTCTTTGATATAGTCATTACCGAGCAGAACTGTGCACTGTGTTTTGGAGTATTACTGTGTCTTTTCATTGCTGTTCTTACAGTCAGGTCCAGAAGTATTTGGAGAGTAAGGCAATTTTTCTTCCCCTGCACCGTGTAAGACTGGGGGCATACAGGGTTACTTTTGTCCATTCATAAATATTTCCATACTGGGTTGATAATTAATCCACTTCTTCTCAAAGAACTGTCAGCAGAATTCTTTGAACTTATAGATGCACAGTGTAGGGACCCTAGATCCATGCGCACCTCATAACTTGTTTCTGAATTTCTAAAATTTTAACAATTTTTTTCAGGTGTTTGAACTTAGGTCACTTCTGTCAATTTTCCTTCTCCCTTGGCCATGACCATTTCATCTCCAAAACTGCTCAACAGAATTTATTGAGCTTATGGAGGCGCATTGGAGGGACCCAACAAGTGAGCATAATAAAAAAGCTAATGATAATGAACAAACAAAAAAAAAAACTTAATGGTTGAATCTGGAATATTTTCTGTTAGTTAAGCCTTGTTAATATGAAAATCAAGTAACATTACAAATGTACAGCACTTTTGAAAATACCATGCTTGCATGTGATGTTTACTCTCTGCCGCTCAACAAGGAGTGGATAGGAGCAGGTGCGGACGACGTGTATTACGTGTTGGAAGTCACTGCCCCTGAATAGGTTTGATAATATAGAACACCCTGTATGACTTTATTCAAAATGTGAGGAAAAAAAAACAAATATGTAAGGAAAGCTCCAGTAAGCATGACAGAGATTGGTGATCAGTATCTGCGAGATTATTACATGGGAAAGCACCTTTCGAAATGTATAGATTCATGATCTGAGCAAATTGAAAGAATTTGAAAACAATGTGTGGATGCAGGAATTTGGGTCTTATACCTTGGAAAGCACTAATTGAGTGCAGGATAATCCAATATTCTACTAATGACACTGGATTCAAACTAGAGTGAGAGGGCTTGGTAGCCTCATATTTTCAACATAGTTGCACAGGAGTTGCAAGGAAACTCAGTTGACATTAAAAAGTGCAACAATTCTCCAGTCGTTGCCATCTTGACTCTGAAGTATTGTGGACTGCAAAGTTTAAATTTAGCTGACACTGGCTTTCAAGCAGTTGCTGTGGCGGAGTGCAGACTCTTCGGCTGTGGGAGAACGGGTGGCTGGCTGGTAACACGACAGGCTTAATGTCGAAATACATAGTGAGGAGACGCATACAAGAGTAGAATGAGAGATTTTTAATGATGTGCCTACTGAACTGAGAGTAACGCATCATGAGAATGTGGAATTTTTCGCACAAAACAACCTCGCTAATTCTAATGCACTGGTACTCTTCCACAAAACCTTGAAAAATTGTTTTTTTTTTTTTTTTAATGAATCTTATTAGCTCCTTGCTGGGTGTGTAATAGATTTGCTGCTATAACCAGATCCAAAAAATCTTTTTAAATGTGCTTAATCTTAGATGTAGAAAATTGGACAGAGAGTGAACGGGAGCTGAGTTCTTCGCAGAACATGCACAGATAAGACCTCAGATGGCGCCCAAGAACCTGGTCTTTGGACCTCTGACGAGATAAATGCTCTTTTTGCAATACATTGTTTCTATTTCTTTCTCTAATTTTATATTTTAACTTTTAAATTTGGCTCATGGAATCAAATTTCTGATTAAAAGTGTGTTATAATGCCTTCTGCATTTGAGTGAAGAACGTAAAAATAGTGTGATTGCCCAACCCCTGCTCTGCCCCGGTATAGTTAGATTCCCGATCCGCGCTCCATTCCAAATGCTGGTGGTGAGGCACCAAAATGTTGTCTTAAGTACTCCACGTGATTGGGCTATTTTAAATCTGACAAGAAGCTACTTTAGCTGAATATTTGCACTTTGGTGGCATTACTGCTGAACTAAGCTTTCACAAGACAAGCCAGTGGATCAAAGAGGACATTCTCTACCATGCTAAGCAAGCTGCGGGGGAGGTCAAAGGAAAGGAGAAGAGAATGATATGAGGAGATAGGAGGAAAATGAGAGGGGAGAGGTGAGGAGAACATGAATCACTTCGCTTATTTACTAAAACTGAACATTGGCTTATTTTGCAGTTTGGAGGATTGGTTTATTAACCTCCGCCGAGGAGTTTATGTTTTCGGTGCCGTTTGTTTGTTGGTTTGCTTGTTTGTGTACGAGATAACTCAAAAACTAATGGCCGGATTTTGATGAAATTTTCAGGGTAGGTGGGTATTAAGCCAAGGAAGAGGTGTTCAAATTTTGGCATATCTAGGCCAAAGTACTGCTGAGATATACTCCAAAGTTCAAGATTTCAAGTCTTTCCAATGGGCCAGAGTTCAAATCGCCGTGCTTTTGGCTTTGCTGCCCCCTGGCGGCGGAGGTTCTGCGCTCTCTGAGTGCTCTTCTAGTTACTTCATTTATTCATAAAGCAGCCTCTTTCAATTATGAGTAAAGATTCCTTGATTCCTTTCAGTGGTTATTTACTTTGAAAACCACTGAAGTATGCATAATATGGCATTGTTTTTGGTTGTCAGCTGTTGTTGTCAGTGCTTTAAGTGGAAAAAAATAAGTGCCAGTACTCCCCCTTTTCATCTGTTGGCGGGTAAATTAGGCGGTGGGTGGTCGGTACCAGCAGATCATTAAGTGATAGATTCAAATGCTAGAACATGATGCTGATTTTAAGAAAATTTATTTTAAAACTCCACTAAGAATTTTAACAAGTATTTTCTTGTTAAAATCCATCTATGAATTATCTGCCGAAAAACACGTCCAATTGAAAGGAGATGTTGCCCAACACTCCGTGCACAATGACACAGTTCTTTTTGGTTTTTTGGAGAGGCATGACAGAGTGTAGAGCTTGTCAAAGAAAATCTTACAATGGTTACGTCCACCAATCTCCTTGAGAACATCGTCAACTGCCAATTCCAGATGATGATTTGAGCAGTGTCACAGAAACAGGTCTGGAAATCTGGTACAAAGTTGTGCAGCAACTCTTCTGTTCGGCATTACTGATGCTTCATCACTTACAAATGTCACAAAACACTCACGCAAGAAGTGGTCATCAAAGCCATTTTTATGAAGACATGCTTGCAGTTTTTCTCTTATATCATTTGCTGTGGTCCCATCCAACTCAAGCAGCTGAAAAAATAATGTGTCTGGCTGTGCATTGGCAATAGCTGACCACAAACACACCACCAACACAGACTTTACACTGACTGTGGTGGATTCAATCAATCAACGGACAATATTTTTGTCCGTTTTTGACTATGTCATCAGCCACTTTTTTGTAATCATTCTAGCTAGCTAATTGTTGAAGAAACCAATATGGCATTCAGTGCTCCACACTCTCCAGTTTCCCATATTATACAACATGTAGATCCAACCAAGCAATCTGATTAGTCAATTAGACGTTTAGAATGTTCTCAAATGAGCAAGACAGTATGGGTAGCGTGGGCTCAAATGAAAAATACCTCATCACTGAAAATATTACTCTGCCTATCTCTGGTGACTAGGCCATTGATTTAATTAATTTGTTTGCATTTGTACTTTAAAATGAACATTTAATAAATCAATAGATTCGTGAAAACAGCTTGTTTCAGAGGTAATTTGATAATAGTCTGAAAAGGCGATTAGCGAAAGCCCCCGAAATGTGGGGTTGAACTATTCAACTCTGTTCAGCCTTAATGTTGCTGGTTACTTTCACTGCTTGGCCACATTAATCGGAGCTAATGTTAATTAAGCATTATTACACGCGAGGGTGTGCTTGACAGTCATTCTTGTCACGACAGTGATGCGGCCAGCGCCTCGTTCCGTTATCACTGAAGTGACAAGAATGACAGTCAAGCACACCCTCCAGTGTAATAATGCGATTTTACAACTATTACCACTAAAATAAAATGTATATTGTAAACCAAATAGTTGGTGTTTTCCGCAATCTGATTGGTTAATTATCCTTTTCGAAAAGTGTTCGACATCCCTGAAATGACAGGACCTTTTCACCTGCTCATGAGTACATTAGCATGCAGAGGTGGATAATCCAGGGGTCAGAAAGTAAAAATCCTACCATGTTTTCATTCCAACCGTAAACTCCTGTCAGCAGATTTGACTTGTTAGTTTTACCACCCAGCTGAAGAATAGTGTCAGCTGCAAGGTCTTTTGTGGCTGGAACAATATCCTGGGATGGACTTTTACTTTCTGAAAATGGATTATACACCTCTGTTAGCATGAAAACGGACCTACTTTCGCTCATTCAGCCCATCAGTTCAACTTGACAGGTTGCGGAATTCAACTTGACAGGTTGCGCGTGACTCGATGACCTAATTGTGACGGATCACGTCGCCATACGAAAGAGTCCGTGCAAGAAACGTTTCTTTCTCGCTTACGGTTTACAATATCGATAAATAGTTACGTTTGTGAAATTTATGGTTTACAATATCGATAAATAGTTATGTTTGTGAAATTTCTTGGGATTCATTGGAATTTTAAACTAACGTCGTCGGTTTTAAACTAAATTTACGGGCGTTGAATTCCAATGAATCCCGTAAATTTCAAAACGTAACTATTTATCTTCATAATCAAAATTTATTCAAACTATTGGCATGAATATAAAAGTTTTTTGCTAGTATTCTCTCCGTTTCCGTGGAAATACACGAGTTCTGACGTTAACTAGTCCTTGTGAGCCACCCAATTTGGGCTAATGTTTTCTAGACATTGTGATTTCCCAAAACTGAATAAATACTGCACATAGCAAGACAAAATTGCTTTGCTACCTCAATGAGGTACAACCATTCCACAATGGGTCCGATCTATTGCCAGCATTGTTTGCAACCTGCCCCTGATTATCCGCGATGAGACTGCTAATGCATCATGCGACTCGCTCAAATAATGTGTGAAAGACATGCCACTTTTCCTTGAGATAAGCCTGGTGCCCGTGCGATGTTGCGCTTGCGCTCAAAGTGCGGCTCTGGTAATGGCTGCCTCCAGTGAAGGAAATCGAGTGGAGGCAGCCATTGAGTCATTGTTACCAGGGCCTCACTTGGAGCGCAAGCGCAACGAGGCACGGGCACCAGGCTGCCTTGAGATCTCCTTGCGAGTTAACATCTCGCGAGTAAAGGGACAGACGCGCGGCGCATACTAGTGCACAGTGGGTAATGTAGTATAGCCATCGGATCATGAATCACCAAGAGAGAAAGAGAGCAGGACAGGGTACTACGAGCTCGTGTGAAGTCCCAGTATGCCCTAAAAAGTCCCGGTACGCGAGTGGCTAAAATCTAGAAGTGCCAGTACTCTGTACCGGTGCGTACCGGCCCACTTAAAGCACTGGTTGTTGTGATAAATTCATAGTCAAGGCTGAAGAAGAATACTGTCTCTGTGTGAATTGATAATCTTATATAAATCTGTTGAGTATTAAATGTGAGTGTCTGGGTATTGATTGAATGAATATGTAAGTCATGAAAAGATGCTCTACTGTATATAACTATATTTTTTGTTTGTAATTGTGAGAGGGGTGCCCTTTCTCTTTTGCTTGTGCACCTATCCCCAAAGTGTCTGTGTATGATCATGCTTTCTTTTTCACAGTGGTTCAGTTCTGTTATGACTGCTCAGTCTGTGAAATACAGTGGAAGCCATTTCTGGTTTCAGTGAATTTTTTGACAAAAAAATGCATGTAAACATTGACTGTACACTTACTTTCATATCTTAGAATTACACTGTTTGTCAAAAGTAGATATGCATTGGATGAAGAATAGAATAACCAAAAATGGCAAATAGAAAATGCAAGGTTTTCAGTCATGTTTTTTTGATGATGTCATGAAAACATTTTTTGGACAAAAGAATGATGGCTGGAAATGAGAAAATTAGAATTTTGGGCTAATGAACTTCAGTCTTTCCACAGTCTTGTGCCCCCATCTTGTATAATTCCTATTTTAAGTATTTTGGTTATGGGTGCAAAACCAAAATGTAGCAAAAATGCATTTACCCATATATGCCATTCTTTAATCGGAGTTGCTGAGATTCAATTTAATTCATTTCAATTTTAATTCACCACCAATTACGAAACATAAAGGAAAAGACAAGGGAAAACAACATATATACGAAATAAAATACGTACAAAGTCAAGAATAAAGCAGAGTAATGATGATGGTGGGAAGTCCAAGAGAAGCAGAGCTTATAGACGGGGGCCCCAGTAGACATAAGTATACATACACATATGAATTCCCGGACAAAAACTGTACGAATCAAGACAGTATTGAAAAGGATAAAATAGCCGGGAGAGTAGAGGGGATAGGAAAAGAGAGAAAAAAATGCAGTCAAGTGAATCAGCAAGTATGACATAGCATTCGAGGGCACGTCAGCTCAGCCATTGCGGACCAGCAGAAATTGGAATGAAATGCATTCTGTTTAGATTTGAAGGCATGTTGACAATATTAATAATAAATGTAAGGCCCTCTCCCAGAAAGGAGCAATTTAAAACACTGTCTTCTAAATCTCAATAAGGATAATCAGTTTTTCATGTCTACAGAAAGAGAATTCCATAGTTATGGAAACTTCTCTAGAAATGAATTTAGGGCTGATGTTGTATGCACCATAGGTTGGCGCAATAGTTTACTCTGACGTGTTTCATACAAATGAACGGTACTATTAGGGTTATACATATTATTTAAAATGGATGGTAAAGTCCGAGCATGCAGTTTAAACATGATCACCAAAGAATTATAGGAGATTAAATTATGTATGGGTAATATACGAAGTTGTGAAAATAAAGGATTAGTGTGTGCATTTATGTTGGAATTTGAGATAACTCATAATCTTTTTCTAAACTACAAAAGTTGACTCTTATAAGTATGACCCCATACGATGTTACAATAATTCATGAGTGGTAAAATAATTCTGTTATACAATAATGTACAGCTTCAGGCAAAGTAAGTAAGTAAGTAAAATTAATTTACTATAGCACCTTTCACAGAGGACATAAAACTCACAAGGTGCATCACAGTATAAAAAACGTGCAAAAAACACAAACAGTGAAATACAAGTAATAATAAATATACAAATACAAAAGACACATAGTAAAATCACAACACAAAAAAAAAAAAGTGTGCTTGAACCTTATGAGAACACCAAGACTTTTTGCTATCTTGGATGAGGTAGCAGTGATGTGCGGCTTCCAAGAGAGAAATTCATTTTTTGAGACAATAAGAAATTAGATATCATTTACTACTGCCAGTATATGCCCTCCAATAGAAATATTTGAGTGATTATGAGGTATACTTCTGCCCCTTGTTCTGAATACAATGCATTTAGTTTTGTCTAGATTCAAAAATAACTAATTACAAATGAACCAATCATATAATTTATTAAATTCTATATTGCTGCTTTTATGAGCTCATTTAAATGTTAGTGAGACAGTAGGACTGTTGTGTCATCATTGAATAATGAGAACTGGAGTATACTGGAAGAATTAATGATGTCGTTGATGTAAACAAGAAACAGAAGGGGCCCCAATACTCATCCCTGTGGTACACCACAGCTTAGATCCCCAGAACTAGATCTGACACTGTCAACCACCACATACTGCCATCTGCTTGTTACAACCCCAATTTCAAAATAGTTAGGATGAAGTGTAAATTGTGAATAAAATCAAAATGCAATGACTTTCAGATCACGAGGCAATATGTTGTTTACAATAGAACAGGGGTCTCCAACCCTGTTCCTGGAGGGCTACCGTCCTGTAGGGTTTCACTCCAACCCTAATTCAACACACCTGATTCAGCTCATCAGCAGCTCGTCAAGATCACTAACTGAGAAAGCAGGAGTGGTTTGCTTCGGTTGGAGTGATAACCTTCAGGGTGGTGGCTCTCCAGGAACAGGGTTGGAGACCCCTGCAATAGAACATAGATAACATTTCAAATGTTGAAACTGAAACATTTTACATTTCTATCTACAAAATGAGCTTATTTCTAATTTTATGGCTGCAACAGGTCTCAAAAAGGTTGGGACACAGGCAAACACAGCAAGTAATTAAGTTAACTGGAATGAGTTGTGTAACATGATTTGGCTATAAAAGGGATGTCTTAATCAGGCTGAGTCTCTCAGAAGTGAAGATGGCCAGAGGCTATCCAACCTGTAAAGGCTTGCATAAAAAAATTGTGGTATCTATCTATAAAGCAAGAAGTGTCTGTGTATCTGTCTGTGTGTCTGTGGCTCGTATATCTCTCTGACTGTTCGTCAGATCAGCCAAAGCTTTCAGATATGGCTTGCGCATGGCACAATGGTGTGCATCCTTCATTTTTCAGGTGTTTGCATAAATTTTCACTCGCCCCACGGGCACTTGCACTACTTGGATGAAAAAGCCAGCTGATCCTTGACTTGACAAGTTCATGTGTTGACTAAAAGATGTCTCCATTGCGCTTTCCAACTTAGCATGTTACCTTTCACCAGAGCGATAGATAACTCAGAGTGGCGCCACTCATACCCCTTTTCCACGAAGCTGGCTCCAGGGCTGGTTCGGAGCCAGAGTCTGACTTAGGACCGGTTCTTTGGATTTCCACAGCCTAAGCAGCAGCTCCTGGCTCTCAAAACTGGTGCTAGAGAAAGCACTAACTCCTACCTGGTCCAGTGCAAGCACCAATTATGTGGGGCGGAGTTTGACCAACAAGACCAGCATGATCGCAGAAGTATTTTCAGCGTTCTGTCTGCAGTAAATGTTGGAATAAAGAAGCATCTACAACTATATCTGCATGATGCGTTAATATTGCATTTTACTTTGCAGCTTCAGGCATGTTTTCGTGCACTGCTTATTTCTATATTAAGCATTAGGTATATGAGTTAGTTGGCTAGTTAGGGCAATCGCAAATTTTTGCCATTTGCGAACTTGAATGGCCTTTCAAAAGGAAACTACATTAGATCATTCAAACTTATGAAGTTGGCATGAAATACAAAGACTGGTCATTTATTTCTTCTGCCTGCATCCTTGGCAAGAGAAACCATGGATAGCGTGGTCCTATTATCACACCCTGTTGCTGCTTAAGGTTTTGGTATTAACAAGCATGGACAAAAATGCAAGATACGTTACACATTTATTTTCAATATGTGATCTTAACTCGAGATCACAGCAATCAGGCCATATTCCTTTCACCCACTAAAAACGATAAAACCTAAGTGAGAATGATGGTACACTGGACGCGAAACGAATTTTTTCGCAGAACAGATTACATTCAAAGTCAATGCAAAGACGCGAATACATGCGTGTATTTGTATCTTTGCATTGACTTTGAATGTAATCTGTCCTGCGAAAAATTTGTTTCGCATCCAATGTGCAAGCTGCTTTACTGAGCATAGAGTACAAGCATTATTTCAGTTTTAAATTTTTATTTGTGGTTTCCCTTAGTTCATACTGAATTTCTGTATTGCCAGATGTTACATCAGCGCTGCTGAGAGAGACACAGATCTCCAAGGAAGTTTATTTTCTCCTGATCTGTAGGTCTTAAATTATAGTGATATAATCGGGTGGCTCTGATTAGGCTCCTCAGCAATGGAAAAGCAAACAGGTTCTTTGGAGGTTTTGGGGTTGAACTAACTAAGCACTGCCACTACCACCAGCACCGCAGGAGCACCAGGTTCTTTTATCAGGAAAAGGGGTATCATTGACTTCGTTGCTAGACTGCTCACAGGGCTCGTGGGGAAGCGCGGTAGTTCCAAACAAGCGCTGCACTGTCATGATCTCCTATGGGACACGGTGTGCATCCTTCATTTTGCAGGGTTTTGCATACGTTTTCACTCCCCCTACGGACACTTGCACTAGCACTTGAAAAACAATGTTCCTCAACGTCAAATTGCAAAGGCTTTGAAGGTCTCATCATTGACAGTACATAACATCATCGAATGATTCAGAGAAACTGGAAAAAATGTCTGTGCGTAAGGGACAAGGCTGAAGACCTTTACTGGATGCCCGTGATCTTTGGGCCCTCAGACACCATTGCATCACTCACTGGCATGATTCTATTATTGACATTATTAAATTGGCCCAGGAATACTTAAAGAAACCACTGCCTGTAAACACAGTTTGCTGTGCCATCCACAGATGCCACCTAAGACTCTATCATACAAAAAAAAAGTCATTGTTGAGCATGATCCAGAAGCCCCGCCGTGCTCTGTAGGCTAAGGCTCATTCAAAATGGACTGTAGCAAAGTGTCCTGTGGTTAGACGAATCCAAATTTGATATTCCAATTGGAAATTATGGGCGTTGTGCCCTCCGAGCTTAAGAGGAGAAAGACCACCCCTCCTGTTATCAGCGTTCAGTTCAAAAGCCAGCATCTCTGATGGCATGGGCCATTGAAGGTTGGTTATTATAGAATATTTTTTATTATAGAATTTTTTTTTTTTTTGGAAAAATAATCAAATTTTGCCCATTTAACCCCAGATCACCCCTTAAATTGTCAGGACCAGATGAAGTTGAAGATTTCATGGCGAAAACAATATCAATCATCTCAGAGGCAGAAGTGAGCTTTAAAAAGAGTGAAGAGCAGAATGTTTCAGGTAAATATGTGTTAAAACACTTGGTTGCAAAAGGGATATGTTCACGTATGCATTTACAATTATTCAAGAAGTAGTTATTGAATGTTTCCGCAATGCACCTCTTTGTACTAACTTTGTCTTGTTGATAGTACATAATAGTAGGAAGATTATTCTTCTCAGCACCAACTCAAACAAACGGAAAACATTTATCATAAAAGAGATTAGTTTACTGATGTTGGAGTTTGTGATCAAATCAAGAAGAAGTCATGGGGCGAGGGAGTTGGTGGTTATTGTGCATGTTGTTCCAGGTAACTGAGGAGGTAGGGCCCAATGGTCCATTGTGGCCCTTCCCCAAAGTACTTGATTGGGTAGAGATCTGGGGAATTTGCAGGTCACTGGAATTGAGTGAAGTCATTGTCAAGTTTACAGACAATTTGTATTTCTCCATAGACTCCATCTTTTGTAGGAAGTCAAGCTGTGGAAAGGACTCAGCAGACTGCAGTAGCAGGTGTCCATGCATGTATTTCAGCATGTTGAAGGCCTCTAAGTTGACTAACATAACGGGATTTATTTTTTGTCTGCACAAAGAAAAAATATGTACCAATATTATCAGCTCCAGGGTAGAAGATGAAGAATTACAGGAATCCAGCAACTTTTGTTGTGTTCTCTTTATTATTATTATATCAGATGGTATTCAAGAGTTGTCAAAGACCACTGTTACTAAGAGGCTTACAGAAACTATTCATCAGCTGAATAACACGCCAAGTAACTTGGATTGCGTGTATTTCACATAGCAATTTATGCATATGATTATGCCGCTATTTCTAAGATTTCATTGGTTTTGAACAGAATAAAAAATGAAACCAGTGAGATGCTGGCTTCCACTTGGCTATGTGTTGTCTGTCCTTTATGTGCACGGATGCAGTGATTAGTTTTTGATTAGTTACAATTTAGAGTGAATGACAGCATCTAAAAATTCAGCATGCAACAACTTTAGGTGTTATTTTACTTTTGTCAAGAAGAGTTCAGTCCTCCTGTTTAAAAAAAAAATGTCATTTTCACAGAATAAAATAGCGTTGTCTTGTTTTTTTTTTTGTCTAATGGAACCATTTTCTTTCACAATGGACAGACTGTCACACTGAAGGTTTTAGCCAGTCCACATCTCCAGTCTAGACATAACTGTTATGGTTCCCAAGTGTTAACGGGCTCTCTAGCTTGATGAAGCACTGCTCTGATAAAAACTCTTCAGAAAAGGCATTGTAAACGAGAGGCACTCCGTGAGTGTAAGCCTCTGCCAAGGCAGCACAGTCGAAAGCTTGCTGAGTGAACACAGCTCATAACAAATTTAAGGTATCTGCAACATAGGATTTAGAGATGGTTACTGTGGTGGCCATATTGTTGGACCGATTGAGATCAAAATCAACAGGGCCCATCCCTGATACAATAGCAACCTACCCACAAAATTTCAGAGATATCCATTCATTACCTTTTGAATTATCTTCTACTCAAACAGACAGAGAGACAAACCAACACCGGCAACACCTTGGCGGAGGTAATGATGGACATGATTACAGTGCCTGTTCTGTCCGCAAAGCTTTGGAGGTTGTGTTTCCTGAGGCATGCTAGCCGCTAGTCAGGCCAGCCTGGAGTCTTGTACTTCGATGGCTTTTGATGTTGATTTGCCGGCAGCCCCAATGGAGGGCCCGAAGTGACACATTGGATATGTGGATATGACCACAGATGGCGGGAGTAACAGGGCACTGTTTATGCAGAGCCGCAAGGCTTCCTCCCCCCCTCGTTTGCTGGTACCCATACTTGGAAGTGATTGTGAGCATATTAATGGGCTATGCAGAAACTTTTATTTACCCACAGGTTAGGGCTTTAGGAATGTAATTTGGAATTGCCTGGAGGTAATTCTCAGGAAAACAAAACATTCTTCCAGTCAACTCAAACTTTCACAGGAGTCAATTTTTCCGCCAGTCTTGTGCTTAATTCAGCAATGGATTCTGCATATCTTTTTTTCTGCATACCTCTAATATATTTACATTCATTTTTCATTTTTACACTGGACAATAAACAATAAAGTGTGTTTCACCCATGATTATAGGCACTAATTACTGTTTCTGCAATTGTGTGCTAAAAATAGTTGGAATGGCTAACCCCCACTACCAAAACTGAACTATAACCCCAGAGCTTTATTCTGAAGCAGTATTAAAACATGTCACCATATTTCAAATTTCTATCAGCAGGGTTTCATATTGCATTTAATGCTTATTGTAACTCAATTCCTATCTGTATCATTATTAGAGTCTAAATGACCAAATAAAGCCCTATTTGCACAGGATTAGTATTACCTGGGGACCTCTGGTAATTTGTAATAATTACAGAGGGCGTCTGCAATCTTAATCCCGTGCGAATGCGCCATGTCAGTAATTTGTAAAGTAAAAATTCCACTGCAAATTACCTACCATATTTTACCAACACAGACTTCATGTGATAATACTAGTCCTGTGCAAATGCACCGCAGGAAACATAGAGGTGGGGGGGTAAATTTATAAATTACCAGAGGTCCCCAGGTAATACTATTCCCGCGCGAATAGGGCTTAAGACTCTAATTTCATTCCATTCAAAAAAATGAATTTTAATGGATGATTTTTTTTTTTTTTTGGTTTCTTTGTCAGGATATACTGTAATTGCATGTTACAGTGCAAAGTATATATTACCAAACGGCAGGCTTTGATATCCATAGCGTATTTTTCACTTGCATCTGCCTCTGGTATTATAAAATAGTCTGGGGATTAGAGAGGGTATAAACAGTATTGCTGTCATTATAGGAAATGAAAACCTCAGACTGCTTGAGTTGGCCTGTTTACATAACTGCATGTTAACTTGAGCAGCGTAGGATAAATGCAGGGAGTAAAATAAAGCACAAGGCACTAACAGCATCCCTGGTGTTGCTCATTATTGACCTTGTCTCCTGCAAGCTAACTTGCTGTGTGCTCTCCTCTATGAGATGGCAGGAAAACCATTCTGCCTAAAACGGCTCCCAATTCCCTCACCCAATGATTTACAGTCTCCGCTTGGGTCCGATATCTTCACGGCAATCTTGCATCTCATCTGGCAAACCTGCCCTGCGCAGTAATTAGGTAACATGACTGAAAGTATGAAGATTGTCTCAATGATTATCATTCTTCCACTTGTAAACAAGAGTGTGATTTCATGTATACTCCTGTGCCTGGCTTGCACTTTGTACGTGCGTAAATGAAATGAAATGCTGGAACCAATTGAGAAACTCTTTCTGAGGCCCCACACTGGGATTGCGTGGTGGTTAGGGAGGGAAAGTTATTGTCTTCATACAATTGTCATTAGTGGGCGGGAGATGTGAAAGATGTTACCTCTTGAGGTAAACAAATGCCTGGGTATGGGACTATCGATTGACATCCTGGTAACTCCCGACTATGTACATATTCCTCTGCTTTATGTGAGACTGTGCTACTCGGCTAATTACAAGTCTTTCCCTTTCAATCAATCCCAAAAAGTGTTATATGTGCGAAAGTCATATGTGCGAAATTAATTTCCCAGTATCAAATAAGGTTCATTAGATATACAGCAGTGTGTTTTGAAACCCACTCATATATGATATTTGATAATTACAATGAGGGATAAAAGTCCCAAATGCTGGAATAAATCGAATTAAAATTTACAGAGCAATGTTTTTATTTTATTCTATTTTTATTCTTTTTAAATTTTATTTTATTTCATGTCATATTTCTTACCAGCCCCCGACCAGAAACCATCTACTAACACTTTCCAGGAAACTGTAGACACGTGTGGTGCTGTTCAGCAGCAACTGTCGACTCAGCTTTTCACATCAACAATCTTTTCTCCCACAAACCCAGAACCAGTCAGAATTAATGCATCCAGGGCCTCCTCAAAATTTTGTCGCAGATACTTCCTCCCATTCTCATCGATTGTTATAGCATTGGGCTCCGTCCGTCCGTCCATACGTACGGACACATTAAATTGAGGCGGCGGGAGATATTGCCATGTTAGTGGAAAACACTTGTTTTTTTTTTTACTTTCTTCAGGCAGTGTGAAATTTCTGTTGTCTATAGTGAGGCTTAGTTAGTTACCTTCAGTGGGTAGCTCCTATGTGAAAGATACAGACACTAATCTTGCGGATGCCTGAGCTTCATCATGGCTCTGGCCTGTATGGGCTCAGTTCTCCCCCATCACTGAGATACACACTCATGATTGCTTTCCTTTTTATTCTTGCATTGCCTTGACTGCAATCAGTGATTTCATCTAATTTTCTTTAAACTTCACCTTTGCCTGGCTGGTGCAGTGAATTTCTGGCCAAGACTGTAAAATCTACTCTTTTCATGGTAGTTAATCCATCATATTCCATCATGCATTCAACACTCAGACTAGAGTGTTTCTGCTTTCACAGGAGTTGTGTTAGAACATTCAGGTGCATTATAGAAAAGACTAAGTGACTGAATAAAGAAATTCCTGCAAAGAATTTTCATAGCATTTTCTGGGAATATACATAACTAAGTACTTGAGGCTAATTCCAAATGTTTCATTAATTCCTTTGTGCTGAATACAAATAATGCCATTTTTTACAGTTAAGTTAAGCATGTCCCTATTTAGGTTTTAAAACTCAGTATTTGAGGAAGGTTAAATCAGTCAAATGACACTCAGAGGCAGGAAGAACCCCACAGTCCACAGAGCAAAGCTTCAGGCAGACCCATCAGTCCAAGACAACACCCAGCACTCCGCGAAGGTCAGAACATGCAAGGACGTAAGCCGATGGTGAAATAACCAAAGTCTAACAGCAAGGAGTCAGAAACTACCAACACAGATTTAAGCCTTATCCAAAGTTACATCAAAGGATTAGCCAAAAAGAAGCTGGAGAAGATGGGTGACCTAATCTACAACTACGGAGAGAAGAAATTTGGAGTGAAGGAACAAGTCAGGAAGAAAGACATGCTTCCCACCCCCAAATCCAGTCGTCTTCAGGAAATCTAACAACTTGTGAAAGAGAGGCGACGGCTAAGGAAGTTGTGGAAAAAGCCGACAGCAGAAGAAAGGGAAGGCATCGACCGTCTTCAAGAAGACCTAAAACAGAGGATTTCAAAGCTTCGCCGAGCAGAAAGCCTAAGGATCCGTCAGAAAAAGAGAAAGCCAGAACCAACTTCTACCAAGAGCTATTTAAGTTTGTGAAAGGCATATTCACAAAGTAAAAGAGTGGATCACTGAAAAAATCAAAAGACTAGGTTGAAGAACATCCGAGAACCACCTATACTGATGAGCAAAAAGATGAACCGATCTTTGTTCCCAATGACATCCCTCCAATATTACCCCCATAACATCAGTACGATATCAGCCCTCCCAAGCTGAGTGAGGTGAAGCAGGTGGTAAAAATGGCAAGATCGGCATCTGCACTAGGTCCTAATGGTGTTCGGTATTGTGTCAGCAAGAATGCTCCAGATGCTCTGAAAATCCTCTGGAAAAACATGAGGGTAGTGTGGGACAAACAAGTTATCCCGAAAGCCTAGCGAAGAGCGGGAGGAGTGCTTATCCCAAAAGAAAAGAACTTGGCTATCGTTGAACAGTTCCGCCAGACAAACCAGCTGAACATTGAAGGCAAGATCTTCTTCAGTGTGTTGGCACAATGACTGACAAGGTATCTGAAACAAAACCATCTCATTGACGCATCAATCCAAAAGGCTTGCATAGCAGGATTCTTGACATGCCTCAAACATAACAGCGTCATATGGCATCAAATCCAGACTGCTAAAGTAGAAGGGAAAGAACTTCATGTCTTGTTCCTTGATCTGGCCAACGCCTACGGATCTGTTCCTCATTCACCACTGTGGACTGCCTTTGAGTTCTTCCATGTGCCCACGACAATGAAAAATCTGGTATAACAGGATCTGCAGTTTTACCTCACAACATCAGGCTTCACCAAAACATGGTAACCTCTGGAAGTAGCCATTATGGTGGGGTGCACAATCTCCCCCTTAGCCTTTACGATGGCAATGGAGATCATCATCAGAGCGTCGAAATCGGTGGTGGGAGGAGCACGACTACAGAGTGGTCAGAAGCTACGACTAATACGAGCCTATATGGTTGACTTAACAACACTGGCAACAATGGTCCCCTGCACTAAGAGACTCCTGGAGAAACTTCATCAAAACATCACATGGGCGAGGATTTAAAGCCCAGCAAGTGCAGAAGCATCTCCATTGTAAAAGGCTAAACTATAGACCAGAGATTTTATGTGGGTGGAACACCTGTGCCAACGGTTTCAGAAATGGCAATGAAGAGCTTGGGATGATGATATGACGCAAAGCTCATAGACACCGAGCAGTTTGAACAACTAAAGAAGGATACCATCACCTACATGGATTGCATCAATAAGACCTTGTTGCTAGGAGAACTCAAGTTGAGGTGCTTTCAGGTTGGCATACTCCTAAGACTCTTGAAGCCTTTAACTGTGTACGAGATCCCCATCACCAAGGTGGAAAAGTTGGAACGGGTGATCAGCACATCAGCTGAAACAGTGGCTTGGAGTTCCATGGTTCTAAGTTCTAATCAATCAAACAGCGGCCCCCTGGGTGGCAACAGGAAGGATATGGACTCCATCATAAGCTGCGCGGAGTGCAAAGTCTGCTCTTCACTTTAGAGATGTGGTTGGCTAAGTCCAGCATGGGAGACAGGGTCTCGGGCTAATCCCATAAGCTCCTCTATGGCACAAAGCAACATCAGTGCAGGAGAGACGGCTTGTGGTAGAGGAAGTCAGGAGGCAGGAGGAGGCAGAGTGACATGCCAAAGCTGTCTCAATGGCTAGGCAGGGGAGATGGACTAACTGGGAGAGCTTGGAGAAGAAAAGGCTCAGCTGGTGTGACATCTGGCAGATGGAGGGGGCGCAGCTGAGTTTTCCCATCAGAGCCACCTATGACCTGCTACCTTCCCCGGAAAACCTGAAACTGTGGTACGGAGAAGACCCCGCCTGTTCCCTGTGTCGAGCACCTACATCCCTTAAGCACATTCAGTCAGGGTAGGGCGCTATACTTGGCGGCATAACAAAGCACTCAGAGAGTTGGCATCAACACTGGAACAGAAATAACCTCCCACAAACATCAGCAGGAAAGGTCCACTTCCTACAGTTTGTACCCGCAGGCAAACCTCAAAAGCACCAAACAATATCAATGGATGCAAGCATCCTACAGTCTGCTCAAGATTGGAAATTGGAAATGGACGTTGATGAAAAGCTTGTGTTTCCCCCAGAAATAGTGGCTGCAACACTCTGACCAGACATGGTCCTGAGGTCTCCAACAGCAAAGCTGGCTTATATCGTGGACCTGACAGTTCCATGGGATGATGGGGTTGAAGAGGCTTATGAGAGGAAGAAAAACAAATATTCTGACCTGGCAGCTGAAATATCCCAGAATGGTTGGAAGACCATCATCTTCCCAGTAGAGGTGGGATGTAGGGGATGCATTGCAACATCTACCACCAGTCTGTTGAGGAAAATGGGGGTGAGGGGCTACCTTCAAAAGTTACTTACCTACCGAAGCGATTGAGACATCTAGTCCTATTAGCTTTACTGCGTCACAGAGACTGTGGAAAATTATTCCGGTGAAGCAAGACATTTGGGAATTCAATTGCAGAATTATTTTGGAATTAAATTTCGGAATTTTAAGACCCCGGCGTCTACATCTGCACAAAGGGGTTAATTCATATATTGAATGGTAGGATTCCATGGAAATAATTTTTGAAAATTATGTAGTTCACATCACATCATCATTTTACAGTGCATTTTCTGTGAATCAAGAGTCTAATCACTGTACTGCAGTGTATTTCTTGCTGGTTTCTGGGGCTTTCTTACATAGCAGATTTCCCTTCAACATGAAACCAACAGGTCTCCTAACAGTGCAACATGGCTTTTCAGGTAATACTTTCTGAAACTGAATCCACGCATTAATCATCCTTATATAGTCCAAATAGCTTGCTGAACCAAAATATTTTTCCACCTTTTATATACAGTACCAGTCAAAAGTTTAGACACACCCATATTTTTCAAACAAGCAGATTAGATAAAGAAACAAAACAAAAAGAGGTCTCAAATCCATCATAGTGACCACCATTTGCAATAATTATTGCTGAGTGTACTTTTGTAATTCCTCCTTTTGAGGACATTCATATGGTTTTGAAAGTTCACACCTCTGCGGCAGTTGACGTTTTCACAGTTGCGCTGCACTTGCCGTTTGCCTCTCTTTGATCTTTCAACCATTTAAATCCAACGCTAGTCTGTTTATTTGTCTTAGTATGGATGTTTTTTAATCAATGCAAAAGTTTTGGGTACTATCAATAAAAGGATATTTTTAAACTTTAGGCTATTAGCGCTTTACTGTGCACAATTTGAAGTTAGTACAGTGCTCAAACCACCAAAACTTCACTGAAGACAGAGGACTGTGTACATTTATGCACAAGTGAAGCATATCCAAACATTTTACTGGTATTATGTATACATTTTGGAGCTGGGCAAAATATCAGAACACTTGAAAAAGTTCCTTTAAAATTTAAGTCTTTAGGTAGCAATTACAAAAGATTCTACAATGGTCATTTCTATTAGTATGAGTGCTACAGAACAACATGTGTATGCTTTAAATAAGTCCAATGAGAAATTTTTTGCTAGATGAGTCTGAAAGCATGGTGAGAATACTGAGATTCATGATTCCACCAAACAAGTCGTGGCAGAATCGTTGGTGCATCCATCTCAAAAGCAGCAAAATTATATAAGATGGCAAAGAGAACTGTGTCAACATTAATTGAGAATTATACCATCAGTAAAAACAGCAATGGAAAAATGGAATTGTGGCCAAAAGTCAAATCTCTACAAAAAAAGCACTGACAACACTTGTAGGACAGTTTGTAATAGCCACAGAACTACAGATTTCAGACAAACCACAGAATTGAATCATCATTTCTGAATTTAATCAATAACCGAGCCCTGTGAACTTCTCAAAGCTGGTATTTATGTTAGTGTTCCCGCAAGTTTGACTCTTTGTACATGTGCAAACTAAAATGTTTTTTTTACATCTTCATCTCTGAATACTTATGTGAATTTTATGTCAGCAATTTCAAATTTCAAATGAAAAAAAAATGTTCAAAAGGCCAAGAATACATTTGATCCTTTTTAACTGGCAAAGGTCGGCTATATAAAAGTGCTGCTTTCACTCACCTGAAATGATTCATATGTCATACTGCTATGACATACTGCTATATGTCATACTCCAACCCCTGAATCTATGTTCTCGGTCTTTTGAAATATGTGATTTAACTCTCTCCCACGCTTTTTTAAAAGGGCAGATAAACTTCAACATCCCAGATCAGTGGCAATATTTTTTCTGTATTTGTTGTGTATTGCAGCTTATTAGAATATTTCTTATAGCCTCTGGAATGAGGGCTGCTACAGAACAGCTTGTGAACTTTTTCCTCAATTTTTACATCAGGTTTCTCAAAGCCCTGTATTGGAGGTGAACAGAAAAACAGATTTGGTTTTTGTCATAATGTCCCTGCATCACTTAAGATCTACAGATAAATTATGTGGAACAGGCAAGGACTGGGTCCAAAATTCAGCACCTGGATTCAATTTCTGTTGTCGTAATTTGACAATATCTCGATACAAAGTAGTTCTTGGGAAGAGTGCACGCACCATGGACAAATGAGTGCATGGCGCAGCCTGAAACTGCATGCCTTGAGCCAACATTATGGGTGTCATGTACAATCTCGACCTCAGTAAAATCCGGTCCCTCCATGTGACTTCTGTTGCATAATGTGCGTCAAATGACGTCTTTCGAGATTTTCGTAAAATGCCACTGCTGATCACACTGTTGCTGGTCCGGGCTTGACCCCTTATCCACTCTGAGTGGATGCAGCACATGATGGGACTGTTTGCATTTTATTCCATGGATGTCCAGAGCTTTGTATACATTTTCTGCCAAATTTTAATGCTCTCATACGAATACGCATTCGTGATGGGGGCACCGCATTTCCCTATCTCACTAGTGGGCTAATGGAACAGCCTCGATCTTTAAAAATGCCTTATCTTTTCTTCTCACTTTTTTGCAAGCAGATGGTAAGACCACCCTGTTAGTTAGAAATCACTTTGGTTATTCTGGCAAATGCCAGGTTGTTCTGGAGGGACATCCAATCCTCAGAATACTGTGTCATATGACCTGTTTTGAGTAGGTTCTTTGGTAACACTTTACAATAAGGGTACATTAATTAACTTTTGGTATTGCAGTCAGACGCATTAACTATCAGTTAATTAACAGTAATCTAATTGGTCTACCAATCATTTACTTACCATTACTATGGGTTTCATGCTAAGATATTAATTTATTAATATAAAATAGTTTGATAGTTTGAGGTGTTACTTCAGGGATACTTGAGGGATGTTTTCAACTTCATAATAAGGATGTCAAAGAGCATTAATAAATGGTAAGTTAAGGTTACCTAATGTTTATTTCGCTCTCTGATGCATTAGTTAACTGTTAATTCATTGGTAGTTAATTCTTATTACTCCATTGAATAACGTACCCTTATTGTAAAGTGTTACTGGTTTTTTTATTTAATTCTGTCTCAGACACCTAAAGCTGAAATATTAAGTAGGGGATAATATTTATGGTTCCTACTATATTGCTATTAATAATGATCTGATCTTTCTATGTTATGCTGCTAGCTGTAATTGACTGCAAAACAGACACAGTTCATTGGTTTTGGCTACAGAAGATGTCATTTACATGAAAATTCTTCAATTTAATTACTTTAGTGATTGGGGGTTTTCTAAATACTAATACACTTTGGATGATGACCACCACCATTTTATGTTCTCCCATATAACTGATTTCCATTGTAAAACTAGGAAGCCCATTAATATATTTTCCCTCAGAATATGGACGGAATGCACATAGCAGTAGTATGTCCTGTGTCGGTGCATTTGATGAGATCAGCCATTGAGTTAAACCAATCAGGTTTAATTGGGATCACTTATTCATTAGCCTAATTGTGCCTTATTCATCGTGTTTGTATTCAGTATGATTGCTCTCATTTTTACCTTCAGGAAGGTTGTATATGAATTCAAACATAATTTTGTTCAAGTGATTGTTCTTGGCAGTAATTTCTTTGCCTCTCAGTTTGCTTTTATCCTCTCTGTTGTTTTTTGCCTTACCTGCCCACACAGCTACAATAAATTTATCTAGTTCCAGAATAATTCAGCTATGTCTTTGCATTATTGGTTAAATAAGAGATATGTAAACCCACTGCATTCATATTATTATTTCTGCTTTGTGGAAATGATGGATCTATCAGAACAGACAGTGTTAAGGCATCTGATACACTTTATGATATACATATAAATCCATATGCATCTCTTTTTACCTGGTCCCTTCTCAAGTGTTTGTTTCAGAAAATAATCCCATTTCATGTAAACCTTCACTGTAGAATTAAAATTTTATGCTCAATTGAAATGAAATGTTTTGTCCGCATTATTGATGATGACTGAAAGATGGGGGTAAAGTCGATCAAAGCTATATTGATTAATTTATTGCGTTTATGAAACATAATATAGTAGGATTAAATTGGAAACATGCACTCATAGAGGTAAAAGCTTAAAATTTTTTACTAGTAGCATATTCGTCCCTTCTTGTGAACCGTAACACAACATTTACAGAGGCGGTACCTCAAGCGCAAATTTGCATCCATTGCTGATATTGGCCGTCGCTCCAACCATTTGAACTTATTTTAATTGTCATCATGGTGTTGACTGCTGTGTTTCGGCATAGTGCATATACTTTTTATTATTCCTGGCCTAACTCTCGTGTGTGTATCTGTGTGTGTGTTTCAAAATGACCTGTTCAAAAAAATTATCAAAATTTTGTAAATGATGCAATGAATTTTTTACTCAGAGGTTTTGGTTTACCTTTTGTAAGGAACACAAGTGCATGCCAGTCGTAAAAAAATAAAAATTGAACTATATTTACACCATGGTTTTAGACTTTAATTTCTACATTGACAAGAGTATAGAATATGTGTAACACTTCAGATTTAATGCACATGATCTGCTGCCTGCCGAAGTGATTCTCTTTTGTGCTAATTTATACCACTTTTGAATGACGTTGAAATAACAAGCACCAAGGAAAAGGGTAACGAGTTCAGACCTGTCACTGGGACCTGCTCAGCTTCCATCCAGAAAATACCCTGCACACTCTGCTCCCTCATCGCAATGGGGCCTCTGCTATGGAGCCAAACCTGCTGATTCTTAATTACTGTGCCCACACTTCCTGGATCCCTGCCACTGCCACAGTGCTCTTAAAAATGTCTTCGATCATGTAGTATTCTAGTCATCTGCCAGTAGTACACTGGCTTGCATCATCCAAAGTGATAAATATTAATATTTTTAAAGTGTAATCTGTTTTTTTTTTTTTTTTTTCCTAGAGGCATCATTTCACAGACTCATGAATTACAATCTGGCTTTTATGCTTGTCTTATCCCTGGGTTATTTGCTGATAATCAATCAAAATGAGTTGTAGTTGGTGACAGAAAAGATGCAGCTGAGAGCAGGAGACTGAGATAAGTACAGCTAGGGAGATAAAAAGGAAATGGATTCATAACAAACATTCAAACTGCTCTCTCAAGAAACGGATTTACTGACGAGGTTTGTGCTCGGACCACAGTGCTTCTTTAATGCATTTGGCATTTTGCTATGCCTTTGAACAGTGCTGTAGCCTCTGCCCCTTCGTATTTGTGTTCTTGGCCCTCAGTAGATTCATTGTTTTAATGGGCAATCTGTAAAATTTGTGTCAGAAATAAGGCATGCTTATTCAGCACGGGCGTAAGCCAGTAATGTTTAGACCTGCTCAGCTTTGACTTTCAATGGTAATGCTACTGTGTGCTTTTCATTCCACGCCCCATTAGCTTTCATTATTTTGCAACATTATTCTTGCTGGAGTTTCCCCATCACGGCGAAATGGGAAAGTGAGTGTGGTGACACCAGGTTTGTCTTTACTGTATTAAAATGTGCACTGTTGTGGATGCTCTTGCTAATTAAGTCACAAAAATGATTGCTTCTGCCCTGAGTGCTCGTCTTTGACATAAACCATAGGTTACACAAAACTTTTTTTATTGGAAGAAATTTTTTTGGTTGAAAAGTTGTAAACCAGCAACAGGGGACTGTTGCTGGTTTACAACTTTTCAACCAAAAAAATTACGGTAGTTGTATTTCTTGGGATTTACCAGTGCTGGCCCCAGTTTATTGAAAAAGCAAAACCAGGTCTGGTAGAACTTTTACAAAGATATTTCCTTACTGCATTTTTCAGAGGAAAAACATGCAGTAGGTTGTCCTGAATGGTACTTCAGTAAATAGGAGTTCATTGAGAAGTTGCAAGCTGATGGCTGAAATCCAGTTGAATTTCATTCTGTGCACGTGTGTGCATTGGCGTCTCGGGAAATCTTTGCATCTGCATATATGTATTTGAAAAGGAGCTTGTGAATGCTTTTAAATGTCTGCATGTGTTCTTTTTCAGCAATGAATTGATAATTGAGAACATGTCAGCAATAAAGTATCTTTATTGTTTCCTGAGGCAAAAACTCTCAATAATTACACTGCTACCTGAAGATTTTCTTGCGCTTCTCTGCATAAAAGAAATCAATCCAGTTAAGCTTCCGATATCAGCAGTTGTGAGACAGCATGTCAATTTTAAGACTAGATGCAATGTCTATGGCGGCCTCGAGAGGTAATTTCTCCATGTTCCGCTGGAACGACTTTTTCTCTTGCTGTTGTTTTTGGCTTCCCAGGCTGTGCCACTAGGCAGGCCGCTCAGTCATAATGGCCGTCGTGCTTGCCTGGGTACCCAGGGCATTAAGCTCAGACCTTATTACTCTGTGGGAAGCTAGTTCATTATGGTTACACTTCACTTCACTCCAAATATCCATGTTTTTTTTATTTCTTTTTACTGAGGAAGGCAGGGGAGCAGCTCCTTCCTCATGAACTTGACATTTTCAGAATAGGAAAGGGCACCACTCACACACGTCTCTCGGGTGCAAAACTGGGATTCAGTTTAAAGGAAAGCACACATTCATTGGCATATCCTCCACCAAACCATTCACTGAGAGCATTGCTGGAAAATAAAGCAAGAAAAAATATGACCTGGTGGGGAAAAGATGAGCGAATATGCAATTATGACTGAAAATAAAAATGTATTTAATCGCAGTAATTAAGTCAGTTACACCACTGGTCAAAGGTTTGGAATCATTCAAGTAATTTAAGTGTTTCTTAATATATGTTGAACAAACGCATTTGAATTAGGGCAAATTATAAAAAGAAACAAACTAAAATCTGTTCTAGGATCACAAATTTTTTGCTGCAAACTAGATAAATTAATATTAAATAAGAATATTATCTATTTTAGTGATTTATCATCAAAGTATCCTCCACTGCTCTGCAAATTTTTTCCATTCAGGATTTTATTGAAATGATCGTTTGATTTTTCTAAGGAATCACTCTCTGTGGATTTCCAAATGTACTTCAATATTTTCCAAAGGTGTGCCTTTGAAGATGGGCTCACCACAAAATTACTGATCTGAGTAATCCAACAAAAAGTCTATGGTTTTAAAATCAGTTGACTGTTCTGACATCTCATTTGTATGTCCTGTCTGAAAGTCCTTGCAGATTTTAGATTTGTGTTGTGGCTTGTTTGTCGTTCTGTAACATGAAGTTGCTTCTGCTTACTGTGAGCGGTAATCATAAGTGATTCCAAACTTTTGAGCAGTAGTGTTTATTAGAGGAGATGATCTGATGCTATTATGGAATTTGCTTGCATTCCTTAGTCTCCCAATGGCAATCGGTGAAATAAACTTTACAATAAAATTTCTGATTAAGCTTGATATTAAAAACCAAATCTGTGCACAGTGCAATATTGCTGAATGCTGTCAAGAGCCAGGAAGCACAATAATTATCATTAGGGTAACCAATGGCTCGAGAAGATTTTTATGTCGCACTAGTATGATTATTTTTCCCCAGTTCCCTTGTAAAACCTCGTTAGTCCACCTTGGCAGGTCGTCACAGCTGGTACATGGCTGTCTCTTGGGTGTGCTGGGCCAAATCAGGATGTAATAAATGTTAATATCTATGGCGGTTTTCAACATGAAGTTATTTTCAACATGCAAACCAAGGCAGCAACTGCTTTATATGATGATGGCTGGACAGGCCTCACTAACAAGATAACGAGAGCTTCTTGTCAGATGCAGAGAGTGATATGCAATGTGAAAGGAACCACAGGGGCACCGAGGGTAAGGTTTTGTCTATGTTTATTCTTTTGGAGAGGGTACAAGTCATGACTGAGAGTGCAACTTCAGTGAAAAGTTAAGAAATGTCTCTGTCGAGCTGCCGGATAGCTCACTCGGTTACTGCGTCGCAGTGCAGAAGTGACTATCACGTCACGAGTTCGAGCCCCGGTCGTACCAACCGTCAGTGTTCCGCAGCTTTTTCAGATTAGCGCACCAATGGCCATCGCGCTACAGGATTTCAAATTGGGGAAGGGACTGCCGGGCAAGGGAAATAAATAAATAGCTTTGTTTGTTGCTCAAGCGCCTCCTGTTGGCCAGATGGGCGCTCGTCAGGAAGATTCTAAATCTGTTCATGTCCGGGTATCCTCCGCCCTTGTTCTGAACCTGCGAAGATTTAACCAATGAGTGTATAAGAAGCAGTGGCTGACAGACATGTGCATCGGAGGAGAGCCGTGAACTGTCTTCAATCTCCTGAATTGGCAGCAAGGGGTCGCATACGAGCAAGCCTTGGACATAGTTCACCAATTGGGCATTCCCGATTCGGGTGGGATTGGAGACGCCAAATTTATTTTTTTTAAAAAAGAGAATGTTTCTGCAGAAAGCATCAAGTTTATCATGGATCATGCACAGACCAATTGCATTCTGACTGCCCTAAATAGATATTACCACAGAGGAACTCATAGTGGACCGCGGGGGTGGGTGGGTTCGGTGTTGTTGGTAATTGGGGATGGGTGACCGTTGTAACAGTAACGTACTAAAAAACAAAATACAAGTAAAACTAATTATGTGGCCTTTAGTTGACCCTAAATGAATGTATTGACAATTTAGTGTGTCAGAAATCAGCTATAATTAGGGCTGTCAAATTCCAGGCTTGGATGGTTGTCACGTCTGCTTGTTTTCATTGTACTTCAGCGCAAGTAATTAATTGAAGTTATTGATTGGCTATAGATTCAGCACACCTTGTTTTGGAGGCCATAATTGGCTGCTGATCAAAAATAAACCACAAACATTGTTCTTGCAGTCACTGAGGCCCTCTGGGAGCAGAGCTTGACACTCCTGGCCTAGATAAAAGTATCATGATGTATCATTCTGTGCTGTGCTATTCTGTGGCCTGTTATTGTACAGCTAAAAGGGGCAGCGGCTTTAGCTGTTGTCTCCATTTTCACACTTGCTTCATCTGGAGCAGACAACTGGCGTCTAAGTTGGTATGTAGGAAAACTTAAATATATCTGTGCCAGTTTGGCAAACAAAGAGCAAGAGTTTGAAGCCAGAGAGAAGTGCTACAGTTTCTTTGTTAGCCTCTTCTCCCACAGCTGCCTAATTAAGGCTGATATGGAGCTGCAGGTCCTGTGGCTCTCTAACCAGATTTCCAGAGAAGCTCATAAGGAGGTGAAATCCAGCCAGACCTCGTGTAGGCCTCCGCAGGCTTGCACATGTGCAGTGTGCCCAGAGTGGCTCTCATTTCATGCTCAAATGAAGGTAATAGGATTTAGCTGATCTGGTATTACATTACTCTTGTTTCAGTTATCGCAAAGCAATAAATCATGTCAACTTAGATATCATTTATTGGAAAATATTACATTTTGCGGTGCGAGTGACAAAGGAGCTGGCAAACTTGCTTTCAAGCCGGAGCAGAATGTTACTGACGCACTGGTCCAAACAAACAGCATGTGAATCTGTGGCACTGATACACCTGTGTGTGAGAACGCCAATACTGCTTAACCCTTTGAATGCCAACCCAGGTTCCAGCCCTGCAACCGGTGGCCATATTGGATTTTTCACAATTTAAGCACTTTTAGCTCTCCAGGACACATTTTATTTGCCATTCTTGCCCAAGAAAAGTCAATACAGCAAGTATGTCACTGATATGACAAGGCAGCCACAACTACTATGGCAGCCTGTTTTAATTCAATTTAATTAAATGTATTTAATTTCTTGATATCTGGACTCCTTTTGTTGCTTGTACAAATGACACACCTCCTCTGGAAATTCTGTTTCATTGGGGTGAGAGGTATCACTTCTGGGAAATGGCGGCCTGACAGGCGATCAGTAGCAGTGGGGGCAGCAAGGTCTGCACCACTTGAAGCAAGAAGTGCTGAGATTGCATCCAACTTGAACTTTAGGTAGCACTTCCTGTTGTCAGAATTCTTGTTCAAAAGATTAGTATTTAGAACAGCGTCTTCAATAAAGTGGAAGAAGTGGAAAGCAACTTTCTTTGTCCGCTTCCTGCTCTTTCGAATAGTGATGTAATTCGTAATCAACTCATTTCAGGCGACGCCTCCCATATAGCAGTTGTAATCATGTTTCACTGTTTTTGCTGGCACTCATGATCAGGCTGTCATCTTCTTCGAAACTTTTGACTTCTTTGCCGCTTTCACAATATTCTTCAGAGCCAGAGTTACTGCCATTATATATCTGAAACGTTGTTGCTTTCCTCGTTACTTGCGTCCCTGAATTCAGTGTCTCCATCTGCAAATACTTCTTCTAAAACTTCTTCGGCTGCCATGCGACGTGAACTCGCTGTTATCTTGGATTGGCCATATAAACACACTCAGCCTCCTGGGTAATATTTTGTGAACACCAATGCAAAATATTCAAGGTCAGCAGATTCTTTAATGCCTCTGAGGTCCTTTTAAGTGACCCACAAATTGCCGAGTAGAGAGCAAAGCTTTTTAGAAGACGTCATTGGTATCTGTGGGTCACAATTTACGACGCATTTATGTCCTTGGCATTCAAAGGGTCAATATTTCTTTTCTCGGGGCTGTGAAAGAGTGAAAAGGATCCTTACTTACTGAGCTATGATAACAGACATAATGGGGTCTGGACGATACAGGGAGATAGGCTGCGAGTGTACACTATGTTGCGTTTGATGAGAAAATTGAGTCAAGCCCATCACAAACTGGGCCAGATATGGCATACCGTCATTCTTGTCAGCCGAATTTGATCCTTTTTCTTTTTAGTTTCTGTTCCCTACCCCTTTTGAAAGGGGGGAAGAGCACTTCTTGTTTCAGTTTGTTTTACAAAAAGCTCTGCTTGATGTTTCTGTGATACATTCAGCTGGGTGTTCAAAGATGTGAAAATGGAAATGACAGTTCAAAGCTGTTTCCCCCACATCATGCCAAGATATGTGTCTGTATGTTCAAAGTCTTGACTTGAAAGGTTTTTGGTGAGGAGACATGGGGCAGCCGAAATGCAGAGTTGAAGTGTTCCTTGCTCGGTTTCGGATAATTGATTCATCCAGATTTATGATTACATGCTGTGACCCAAAAATTGAGCCTGGGAGCTAAAATATTAAGCACATTTTTGAGTGAAAGTCAATTTTAATGGCTTGTGAACAACTTCTTTTTTCTTGAGGAGAAACAAATAAAGATGGTAAAAACAAAATATACACAGCTGTACAAAGTTGGGCAGAGTTTTCTTTACTTTTTGGGTCATGCTTGTGATTTAGCCCTTAGAACAAACACAGATGGAAGCCAGACCGAGCATGTCAAGCTACAGTACAAGTGCAGGTTTTTCTGGGCGCGCACTCCAGGAGTTTCCAAATCTTTTAAGATCTTAAAATCGCAGGGGGCTGCACACATAGCGATAATTCTTGCCGATTTTAATCAACGAGCTGTGAACGAATTCTGTCAAAAATAGGGACTCTGCACACTACAGCTCCCGAAATCCTTATCTTCCAAGATTTCACAAAAACTTGCATGATCAAACGTGACTTCAACGTAATGTCCCCTTTCCTGGGCACGAGATTTGACTGTTGAGGGATGAAGAACCAGAACCTAACCTAACCTAAACCTAGCAAATCTAAAAATGGTATGCATGTAGATTCACTGAAACTATCTTGGTTGACATAAAAATGTGACTGTAGCTTAAAAATGATGAGTGTGTGTAGATAGCTAGCAACCATTAGCAAACGTAACAATGTAACTGTTAACAGTTACTCGCCTGCTCTCATTTAAGTGTTAATGTTAACTCACCTGTTACCTTGACAGCTCTGGCCATCTCGCTCAGAGCGCTCACTTTCATGGCGCAGTTCGTGTAGTCTTGCGAGGAAATATTGTACAGGCATTCGTTTTCCTCCCACATCACCACCAGGCGCTCCTCTATCACTCATGTCCAACCTACCATCTTTGTTACTTCTGGTTTCCACTCGATGACGTAACGGCCTGTAGGATCATCCTCCGAACACCAGATAATATCCAACATGTTGGATATTATCGGGAGGCCCCGATCAGTTTGGGAGGGGCCGAATTCGGATCTGTAACCTCTGCACACTAACAGATAACTGGGCCGAACATCACAGCCAAATTCGGATTTTTCCCCGATTCTCAGGAAGGCCAGTTCGGGGCAAAATCTGACCCAAATTTCCTGTAGTGTGCACCCAGCTTAAAGCAATATTTTATCCAAAAAATTTCAGTGACCCTTCAACATGCTTGTGTATACTTCAGAACTTCCCCAAGCGTCAAGTTGTAAGAAACCTAGTCTGATCTTATGTGATTATTATTTTGCTACTGTGACGACAATTAAGTTTATTGTTTCTTACTTAAAAAGTATGTATGTATTTCATGTTTTTGTAATGCGGCACATTGCTATAAAGGATTCAGAGGCCTCCTCTACACTTATCATTTCAAGCATCTTCTATCTGGATATACGCACATTCCACTTAGCCATATCTATGCGTCATCACGAGACAGATTAGCAGTTTACCTCTCAAAACGCTAAGTGAAAGTGGAGAAAATGTCCTTGCGTGTGTTTGTGCCGTAACAGGCGACGTACTATTTTTAGTGCAGCGTGGATCTGAAGTATGTGATTACTGCAGACAGACTTACATGTGTTACACCACTTTGCGGCCATGATGTGTCTTTAGACTCTTCCAACGCAGGTTTGAGAAATCCGTTTTAACTCTAGCATAAATTTATATTGGGCCCGCTAACATTTGAGCTTTCAGCTATCAAATCAGCTAACTACACGAACTAAGTGCGAATGGGATCCAAGTCTCATTCAGGCAACCTCTGCGCAAATAAATCTTGATATAAAATGTAGGAATGACTGTTGAAAGATGTCTTGATGATGAGCAATGCACAGGAGAGTAAAAAGTGTGACTACCAACCCCAGTCTCCCCTGACGCTGATATGTCTGGTTTGCTTGGAAATACTGCATACTCCTGTTTCCCTGACAACTTCTAATTAATAACTGCAAAACTTTTTATGCTGATATATTTCTTTTTTCTGTGCACATTATTTTTCTTTTACCAAGACAATGAATAAATTGTAGCAAATGACTATCACTGTAATGCGTATTGCGTAATGTGCTGAATATTTTGTATATCTGGTGTACTTGTACATAGAAATGTATTTTAACACTTTCAATGGCATATCCTTTTTTCGACTTGTCCTCAGACTGTATTTTGGATTGTTTGTGATGCAGAAAACTTTTAAATGTGCTTTAATCGCCTTCTTTGAGTGTCCCATTAACAGGATATGTTAGTGGTGCCAGCGGTACTGATGGTGCATTTCATGCAATGGGTATGGCAGTGCAAAACAAAACTTTATTGTTCATTTAAACAAGCACGCAGATTACAGTGTTACATTTGCTTTGGTCTATTACCCCACCCATTAGGCAGCTGTATTCCCTAAAAGAAACCACAAACCGTCTCACTGACAAAGTCTCACTGCAGAGTTGCCATCGCAACAACATCAAGAGCAGGTGAACTAGGGAGAGAGCAACCAGCCTGGCATCAAAAATGTCTGGGTCCATAACCACATCTAGCCTTATGATTCTAAGAATTAATGGCTTTAGGTAACTGACAGTGCTGCATACAGATATATATGGTGTGTTACAGCAATAAGAATTCCTATACTGTTGAATTCCTCATACCTAGATCAGTCTCCTAAGCTTTTTGCTGAGGTGGGTTGCATCCTGCAGGCTTAGCCACACATTCACAGTCACGGGTCTCCGATAACGGATCTCCCTCAGGCTGATTATAACAGTTTTATCTAAAACTGCTTACATGTGCTGTATGCAACATTGAAAGGAAAGTGGGGTGTGAAGGTGACAGTGACATGCTCTGCTAATGGTTCCCCAAGGTTCACTGGGCCTAGCCTGAAATGCTCAGGGCGGCGAATCTGTGCTGTGTCATTTTTCCTTGGTAGCTCTGGTGTTGATGTATATTAACTGGCATAGGTCGCCAGTGCTGCTAAACTGACAAAAGGCTGATTAAGACAAATAGCCAAGCCTGGAGCTACGGCATAGTTTCCATGACTATTATTGGATATTCATTTTGAGAGTATTGGGACTTGGGAGGCAACAATGACTGCAAGATAAATGGATTCAGAATGTGACAATTTAGAAAGAGTTCAGCTCTGTGCGGGTTCACTTCATTGGCACTTCTGTTTTTAGATTATCCCTGGGCTAGCTGATAGATGACTTCAATGCACAATCTTCAGAGGACTGGTTCTGGCAAGAAAACCATTTCAAAGCATTACTCCCAAAATGTTGTCGATGTGAGCACATTTAAAGAACCACCATCTCTTTGTGAAATACAGCTGTGCTTTGGGCTGAGCCAGAGGCAAGAAGTCATAATGCACTTTGTAATATTCTGTAATATCACTGTTGCCCATTTAAGATGTATCTTGCTAAGCAGTTGCGTGTCAACATTTTACCAGATCCACTTGTTTCCCCTGAATTATGCACAAGAAAGATGTAATTTGTAAATAGTCCTGGTTATGGAAAAAGGTAAAATGCAGGCGAACATATCTGGGTGCAAAACAGGCCTGGATGCAGTTGAGGTGTCGTTTCATGCATTTTGGGGTAATATGGGGTGGCTTGCGGAGCTAGTCCAGGCGGGCAACTCAAGACATGCCCTCATTGTCATTGGCACTCCCACTCATTTCTGCTACAGTGCCACTCCTCTGTCATGAGGGCTATTTAAGCTGCTATCCTGCTCAGCCCCTGCTGTAAAACCATGCCTGTACTTGCCACTGCATCTCTTTCTGCTGTTGTCAATAATGTTGCCTGCTGCTGCATTACATTTGCCTGCTGCTACTAAACATCTCACCTCTACCCCGGCATCCAGCCCAGGGCTCTGAATTTCCCTCAGAGAAGGGGGGTGGGGTGTTTGTAACCTGATACTTTCTCATTCCCTCACCTGAAACTCTGTAGGCCTCACGGTGTGTCAGGGTCTGAGCCTAGACGCCAAGCTAATTTTTTCGGTCTGTTAATGATTCTTCAATTATGTTTTAACATGGGTTTCCTGACTGAAATATAAAGCGGAGCGTGTTTTTTAATTTATTTATTTATTATAGTTGTGGAATGTACTTTGCCGGTGATACATTGCTTAATCTTTCAAATCCCAGTATTGCCCTCCATTACTCTACATTTGAGATCAAAGCTGGAATGCATATTCTAGCCCTGCCACAATCATTTATTTTCATTTAATTCTTTAACTAGGCGATAAAAAGTGACTTGTGCAGAATTAAAGATAATTGTGCACTGTAGTGTAAATGCGCAGGAATAAGCTGCTCTGTCATGTAGGCCATGTGGTCACACACAAATCATAATCACATTGAATGACATAATACTGCTCCATGTTTTTGACCCAACTCTTGAATAGAGGATGGAGCAGAAGAGCAGAAAGAATGGAACACTGTCTTTGCTCAACATGTATCTCAGCATTGCAACAAATAAATATTTACCTTTGAGCCTACAATGCTTGTCTGATGGTGACCATTGCATGACTGGTTTATGGACTTCTGTTTTTGAAGTTACAAGTAGAATGCAGGATCCTACTTTGTTCTCTATTTCTGATATCTAATTTCATGAAAACTGCAGTGAAATAGATAGTTAGCCAGCATTAGATTGACAAGTAGGCATTGAGTATACAATATTTCATGGATAGAACTGGTGTGTGCGCTAAATGCTCCTGATAGGTTATCCAATCCGTGGTGCCTTACCACTTTAATTGGATTTATTATTTTTGAAAATGATATCATTAGCTAAGCTAAACAGCTGTGAATATGATGGGAGAAAGTTCTGGTCAACCCCACCTGCTGTTTTGACTTCAGTACACCAGCATGCATGTCTGAAGTTCCCCAGGGAGATCATTAAATTCCTATACTTGGCGCCAATATTTGTCTGAATTGTCTATTCCCTTCTCAATGGCAGGATGCTCTCCGTCCCTGGACCAACTCAAACCAAATTCTACAACGTGACTTTCCTCGGCTAATCAGATCCGTTCTTGGCAACATTGTAATTTTGTCAGATCAAATAGACAAGGCCTCTCAAATCACAATAACGCTTGACTGTATTCCATATGCCATAGATGGAAATAATTACACATACAATGAGCACCATAATTCACTGAACTGTGACACATTTTTTACTTTTGTTCTGAATGCTAACATTTTGAGTTTTGAAGGATACAATGACAGTAATGTCAATGTGCAGACTCATAGCTTTGATTTGATGGTGTTTTCATCAATATCGGACAAATGGCCGCCCCATTATACATAGTCAACCCCCCATTTCTGAGGGCAGAAAAAAAATTATATTTCAGTTTTATGTAATGTAGAATAAAGTAATTTTTTCCCAATATTTAGCTGCATATCCTTTGCAGGCAATGACTGCTTGAAGTTTGTGATACAAAGGCATCAACAGACACAGGGCACAGGTTCCCTTTTTAGCATTCCGTATCCTCTTCAGTGCAAATAATGCATGTTCTGTTGGATTCAATGTCACCGTCCAATCTATTATGGCGATCACTGTATTCTACTGACAGCACAGCTGTAAGAGTAGCTACAGTGTACTACGTGCTCTAATTTTCCTGCAGGTCCAAGGGAAATTACCATCGCAGGTGCTTGCATGGCATGACATAATGGACCTGTCTCACTGTTTCTGTATGAGCACAGCATGTTCAGCTCTAGCCATAAGATCGTGAGCACCACCTGGTGCACACTGCATTCAATACATCAATTATGAGGCAAAAGTCATGACACTTAACTCCCACACACAGTGAGTTTCAAGAGCTCCTTTCACAGAGACGTGACTCGGAGTCGTACACTCAGGCTCTTATGTTAAACACATAATTGCAGAGTGTTTTGCAGTCAGTCGGCAATTTCAGTAATTGCGCGAAACCATTTATCTTTAACAGCAAATTGTTGAAAAAATATGTCGTACAGTTCTGCACTGAATCATGCCTTCAAATGTAATCTTGAGCTTCCTGAATTGAATATTCTTTCAGGCTGTTTTGCCGGCAGTCATTGTCATTGAGATAAGGGAGCAGTTAAACAGACATTACCCAGACATGAAGCTTTGAATTGCACTGGTTAGTCTGCTCGGCTGCTTATTTCACATTAGTCATCTCTGTTAGAAAAGAAATTTAATGATGGTTAAAGTTACCCATCTGCTGCTCTGCAATTACCTGCTGCCAACTGCTTTGTATCAGCTGTGCTCACTGGAAGTAAATAGAATATTACATTCTGTGAGTTTGCTACATCCATTGTACAATGGGATCTGTGTGAGATTAGAAAATATGGAGTTTTATAATTTCACAGACAGGTTCTCTTGGCATTTCAGCTCACTGAATTGCTATTGTTTGGACTTGGCCCTCAGATATCGGCTGATCAGAGCCCTTGCACTTAATGTACTGAAGTGTAAACATTGGACTCACCCATGTTATTTTCACTGCTTTCCCTTTCTGTTATATCTTCTGCTTCCAAAAGACCCCTGCAGTGTATTGACCGGGGCTATCACAGCATCAAAATGAAAGTAGGAACCAAATCAATCCAATCCAAAATATAGCACGCAGTCACCTATTGACCGTCCTGTGTTAACTAAGGTGGGGGGGGCGGGGGGGATGTTATTGCTATATTCCACTGCCCGCTGCAGCAATATTAATGTGATTCTATCTTGACAATGTGTTTATGTCCTCAGAGGATGCAATCTGATTAAAAGGACTTATTGTAGATGGAATGAATAAATAGTGTCTTTTTTCTTTGGGCAATGAAACATGGATGACCTGAACTCAAAGCTAATGGATGGATTTTTCTATGCTTACTGACACGGAAGGGCTTTATCAATAATGAAATCTTACAGTTTTGCTGGTGGTATAAAGCCATATATTGGAAAAACAATTAATGCTTTGTAACAGTATTCCAATATCTATTGCATCAACAGAGTTTCATTGTATTGATTAAAAGAGATACGCATTACTGGCAAAGGTCATTAGCCCTTGAGTAGAGCCAGATGCTGCTGAAGATGGATTCCACTCATCAGTAAATTAGATTAAAGCTCTGTACTGCACTCAAAAACCAGAATTCAAAATTGGTCTCGGTATGAGGGACAAAAGTGTCCGGTGGCTGTTGAACGAGCCTGTGTATTCTCTGTATTGACTTTGCCATTTCTGAGAAGTGACTCCTGATTGCAGTTTGTCTAAGAGACTCACCCTCAGGAAAGATGCTCAAATGCAAGCTATTCCTCACAGAATGGGGGAATTCAATTGTTCTGAGACTGAACCGCTATTACAGGGCCTGTGTTCATGTGACCACTGCCATGGGCACCGTCAGCGATATTGGGCCCCATGAAAAGCTCTCAGATTCCATTACATCAAAAATATATTAATCCAACTTCTTTTGTTCCAGTTTCATTGAAAGCTATAGCCACTAGGGCCCTGAGAATTATTCCAACTACGCCTTGTTCTGACTACCCCTCAAGCACCCCAGCCACCCCCCACTGGGGTAGTTCCAGTGCTCACAATATGTGAGACATCAAGCTTTCTGCAAGCCATTTACAATATTCAGCCTCTCTGTATGTGTGTATGTGATTTGTTAGTGACTTGTTTGAATCTGGCTGAAGAACACTATTGGCAGAGCAGTGGCTAGAATGGGTTAGCGATATAGCAACGGTAAGGTTACTACGCTGCGCCAGATGAACAATGTGTTGTATGGACAGTCAGTCATGCCAGTGCAATCCTGCAGTCTCTGTGCTGAGGTGAAAATCTGTCCTAGGCCCTCTCTTTTGTCCTTTTTTTTTCCATATCATCCACCACAGTGAGTTTTTGCTAAACATCCTGAGGTCAATTCAGTTTCTCTGAGCACAAACCAGCTCCAGCTCATGTTCTCCTCTAAAGCACCTTTACTTTCTACTTTAACTTTGGCTGCACCTGTTTCAAAACTCCTGCACATGCTGCTGTGAAACTGTGATGCATTTTCCCCAGACCTCCAGGGCTTTGTCCTTAAATTGCTTTTAGTCTCCAGTATACTAGCCACAGCACGTCCTACGAACAAGTGCTGCACGGTGGAATCACACACTGGAACAGTGAATTACCCACTATAAAGACATGCACTTGTTTTAAAAGTTATTTTTCTACTATATAGTTATTATTCCAAATAATAATTATTATCATGCTGCTCCCAAGATGCTCTAAAATACATCACCTATAAATAACTAACCCCCCCCCCCCCCCCAGCAGAGGTTTCAGGTTTCAGTGCCATAATTCTTCTGAAAAACCTGGAACATTTATACAGCATTTTTCAGCAGATTTACATGTGCGCGCACAAAACTCAAAGTGCTAATTGAGGCCTACCAGTGCGATACAGGTACTAATGCACTCTCCGTGAAATTAAGATTTTATTTAATAAGGTTACAGCTAATTACGCAATCAACAAATGGGACTGCTTATTCATTGCAATTATTGTGTGGAGCTGGACTTAATGGGTGTAAGAACTTGTTTTTTTGGCCATTTGACGTAATGACTCTCTTATCTCCCAGTTAATGTGTGCTTTAAAAATAATAAATTCATTCCGGAAAAATTAATGAGAATGAATAAAGTGCCAGGCAAATGGGAGAAGTGTGATGCTGTTAATGGTTGGCCCAGATAGCTGATGTTGCCACCAGTATTCTCTTCATGCAAATGTAAGTTTGGTTATGCCATGGAGTGACATTTAAAAGCTATATTTGTGGCACCTCATGCATATATAAATAAATAAATATATATATGTATATATATGATATTATATATATATAAGCTTATTGAATAGGTCTGTGTTTCAAATTCTGGTTACTCCCAGGCTTATTTGATCGGGCCCACATTTCAAAGTCTCAGATGATGCTCTCAAGGAACTCAATCAACTGACTCTTTACGATAGAAGAGAACTTTTGTGCCAGATGCTTTATACAAACATCCTGCACTCCAGTAGTAAGTTGCACCAAAATCTTTCACAAATCAAAAATGAGCTCAGAAATCCAAAAAAAACTTCCTTTAATATAAATGTATATATATGTATATATATGTAATATGTATGTATATATGTGTAATATAAGTATAAATGTAAAACTAAATGCTTCCAGGACAGTTTTTCACCATACTCTGTGCAGAAATGAGACAAATTTTTAAAATTATTCCTTGATCTTTGAAGCTTTTAAACATTTTGCCATTGTACAAATTCTTTGGTTTTTTTTTTTTTGTTGAGTTTTTCAATTTGCTGTTGTCACACCGACTGACAGTTGCAAGTCAAAGTTTGTTAATAAAGTATTGTTTTTAGTGAGCTATTACAGAACAATCAAGCTCCTACGCAAAGGTGGGAAGTCAAAGCTAGTTAAAGGCATCAACTCCTTTTCCTCATGATGGCGCTGTGTTTTGCCACTGTCTGCAGAGCCAATACAACAATGGACTAGAGAAGCATTACACCATGTTGAATGGCAGTGAGCAGGGAACAACTGTTCTCTCTCCTATTGAGGGCTTCACAGCTGGCATGAGTGTATGTATTACTCTTAGGCGTGACGTCAGCACCATGTTAATGGCTCATCTTGCCTGTGATAATAACAATGCCTCCTCAAAGACACACCACTAGTGCTTTTCTTTATTTGCTCTTTCTTCCTGCTTGTGGATGTCTTTTCCACAAAAAACTTTAAAAAATGTTTCAAAAATGAAAAAAAGGCCTGTCTAGAGTTTTTTATTCACATCCTTTTGAAAACATCCCACTGTGTAAGCCTTTGCCAATCACAGATGTTGTCAGGGTAGCATGTTCATTTATCAGTTACTGTCATATTTGCTAGTGCCAGCTGTGATGTTAGAAGGGGCACGTTTCTTACGTGTTAGATTTTCAAATGTATACAACTCCATCGGCAGAGATGTATCTTAATTGTACCCATTATCTGGCCACAGATTCCCTGCTGAAAATATGTTATCTTTGGCATGATGAGTTGATTAAATTAGTTCATTGAATCTCACCAGGTGTTCGATATCTAGAGGAATTGAATTTACATTTTTCTGTATATTTGTTATAAAAGAAAAACTACTTTGTGGTGCACCAATGCACCTCCAGACCACTGTGTGAATGGAGAAGAAACACTTGCTGATTCATGAAATCCCACATGGAGAGAACCTATATAAACATATAAGTTTTAATATAGGGGCAGATATAGGTTTCACACATATGCGACATACTTTGTACATAAAATTGGCCATTTTAATAAATTATATGTATGTACCTATAATATACGAAAACGGCCAATTAAAAGTTCCACTATCTATTTATTCGGTTCAGCAATTCCACCCAGATCTGGGACATCTATGTACAATTTTCTAGGCTCATTCGCGCATGCGGCCTATTAAAGAGGACGTTTATAATCCACGCTTAATACTAGTTATATTCAATGTTATTGCAGAATGAAAGTCGTAGAGCTCAAAACGCGAATAGAGGATGGCAGTAGCGCTGCGAAATCAGAATTTTATATATGAGCGCCCGTCTAGTCACCAGGACGCGCCTAGAGGAATTCTAATCTACATAACCCTTCCCAGCAGGCCCTTTTCAATTTGCATCCCTGTACGCATTGGCCAATTGCGCGCTACTTCTGAAAAGAGCTTCTGACCACTGATACAAGGCGGAGATTAAAACCTATATGTTTATATAGGTTCTTTCCGTGCGGGATATATTGGATTACAAACATCTTTGTATTGGCAGGAAACCATTTTTTTGTCGTCCAACTAAAAACTTTCACAAAATTAAGTTACAATTTATTTTTCAAGAGCTACTCTAATTTTCAATGTACTAGCTTCATCCTATGCCATAAATATCCACCAGCAGTAATCTTGAGATGAACTGCGATAGGAAAGCTTTTGTAAAAGAGAGTCAAGGGAAACGACTTTAATATTCCTTCTGTATACCCTTACCAACATTTTATATGTGGATATTTCAAAAACTGTTATAGTCTGTCAAACGACACTAAATTGCATAGGAATAGGAGTAGAGCAAAAACTGAAAACATAGCCTGAAACATTTATCCCGTATTCTTGATCTATGAAACATAAACCCCAAAAATATGTTTTTAATTAACTTTCGCCTGAAGTATATTTGCTGAAAACTAACAAAATTATGTCTGAATGTAAAAAAAAAAAATGCCAAGCTTAAGAACTGTCTGGGAAACCAAAATGGTGAGACAATATAGAGGGATTGTTTGTGGCCAGGAGAGTGGGAGGGCATTATTAGGCTCACTCTCCCAATAGGAACAATTAAATTCCTGCTGTAGAGTCACCCTGCCTTGAGAACTGTGACCTTTCAGGCAACTGTTTAACTCTTCAGCAAATAAACACATGTATCCCCTAAAGCCAATTGGCTGTTTGTTACGACGGCAGCAGTTAGAAACTGTTCTTGGCTCTTGCTGGCCCAGTCTCTAGACTCATGTTATCTGCCTGTGCTGAGTGGGAAATTGTGGCTCAACTCATTCACTTTACACAGAAGCCCACTGATGAAGTGTGCTCCTGTCATCCTGTGCGACAAGGGACCTGTTTACAGATTTTGCCTCATTCATTTTCTGTCCAAAATGCAGACAGAAAAAGTTAGGATGAAAAGGTGAAAAGCACGTCCGTTATGTTTCTGGCAGTTGTCTTCATTCAGTTGTCTTCATCGAGTTTACAAACTTTTAGTTGTCTTTCATCGTGTCCCTGGTATCTGAGCGCTAATGTTTGGAAAAGTTAACTTAAGTGCTGAAAATAGCACTGAGGCGTGCATAGCATCACTTGTTTATCAATATATCTTCAGTCTATTTTAAAAGCCTCCTCCTCCACGCTGACAGCTCTGTTAGTTTACTGAATGCTTTGTAAATGTGTTACAGGGTGAGGTTGCTCTCCAAGGAACTAAAGCTACTTCGACAGGTATTCTCTTATTAGTTAGAGAATGCAGCAGTTGTTATGGTTACAGGTTATAAATAGTGTAGCTGGCCTTGTATGTGACAGCAGCAACTGAGTGTGCCAGGATGAAATAAAAACTGAAATCTAACCCAGAATTCATTTTCCTGAGCTTCTCTCAATGAAGTGTAAAATCTCGCGGCAAACTTGCTTGGATACACACACAAATATCCTCTATGTCTGGCATATGCTTCTATAAAACAGCTTGTGCCATCATGAGCAACATTTTTAGCTCAGTATTTGGAAATTTCAATGCTAAATTTTCAATATTTGTAAATCAAACCATTTTAATTACATTTCATTGAAATTATATGGTATTTTCACTCTAATTTTTTTTTGGCTTTAAATCATTTTGGCAGCTAGGGGGGGATTGGGGTGGGTGGGAGGGGGGAGTGGCTGTTTGGCCAGGGGACGAGGGTTTGAGGGAGGCCGCTTATCTGTCTATCCTCCAATTTTATTTGCTCATACGTGCCTACAATGGATAGGACAGTTCACCCTTCCATTGCAAGCATCCTTCTTGAACAGTTTGAATGAAAGTTCCTGCAAAACAGTGTACTGATTTATGGGTATTTTCCACTCTTTCAATGGTTTCTCAATCCACCCCCCTTGGCTGTGATAATGTATTGGTCTGGCCCTTTAAAGGACCCCTATCATGTTGTCAGGTACAGTGGTGTGCAGCCAACTAGGCATTACAGGCTGTGTCAATATATGTCACCTATGACATCACAAGGGGGTGAGACAATCTAGAGTAATGATGGAATAGATTCATGAGTTAGCTTAAGTTCGTCGGTCCTCTGGCTTTTGGCCGGTCACTTCCCCATGTGATGTCACTGAGGAACAAATTTTGAAATGGCTTATAATGGCTAATTGGCAGTGTACCTGATGACATGATATAGAACATGAGACCTTAAATGCAGAAAAATGAGTGAAGGGAGGACTGACTGTGAATAGAAGCAGCTCAACACTTTAATGATGAAAAGTGTGCATTTTGGGTGAAATGCACAAAATATTGCCGGTGGCTCTGACATAACAGTGGCTGATAAGGTTTCGGAGCAGAAGGCAAACAGGGCAGATTGGAAATAAGAAGTCTTGACTAGCTTGGTTTGTAGTTTATGCTGTGGCACTCGGTCTCTGTGTTTTTGTTGGGAAAGGCAAGCATGTTGGCAAGAGCTTGACGATGGTTTTGTGGTTATGACAGGAAATTGGCACAGGAGACTTGTTATGAACCTGTCATGTACGCTGGTGCAGCTCAATATTAATTTCATGCCTAAAGAACTGCAACAAAAAAAAAGCTGCTTCCTGGTCGAAGAAATGAACAACTGCGGGGAGGATAAAGGTATTTTTTTTTTATCAGCATGGCAAACCAAGATTGTTTAATCAGCAATGGAGAGGCTATTGGCTCAATCAGCTACTTACCTTCATTCATCCATGCCAAATTAGTCTTTTTTTAATGAAAAATGACTGTGATAACGTGGTAAAAGAAGCCCTGTTTAATTAAATTATCATTTGTTTCATTTAAGACAGCAGTTCCTCCATATCGGCCTTCAGTTAAGCATTGCATGCGCCAAAAGGCATTATATTTCACAGCCTTGGCATCGACATGCGTTTCAATGCTTGTTATTTGGTTAACATTAAAACGCAGGAAAAAAAATAAGTTAAACGATAAGAGAAATTTCAGATGTACAGTAGTTGCCCAGTTGGCGGACAAAAAAAAAAAGCTTTAAAAAAATAGTGAAATATAACGTTAAATCAGCAGTCTTACTGGACCAATTTGAAAGCAAGTCTGTCAAAGAAATGTATAGCCTTTTGAATGTGAATAAATCAGGCAGTATGATTCTTTAATTGAACAAACCACATGCACCTGCGTAACAAGTCAGAAAACTACAGTGTGTGAATGTAGTTTGTTAGCTGGTGGTTAGAAAGTGGGTTTAATATGTTAGCTATCTGACTATTTCAGTGTTTGAAGTTAGTTATTCTTGGCTTTACTGTGTAATTAAATGTTTCATGCAAGTTGTAGAATATGGTGTTGATGCAGTGTTCACGTTTTCCAGCTCCGTACTTCTGGTGTGAGAGAGGCATTACCCCCAAAAAAGATTCTACTTTAATTGCATCAGCACCAGTGTGAAGTGCACATTAACTCTTTCTTGAATGCTGAATGATTTTTTTTTGTTTACCGTGGGGTACAGCTCACCTCTATCACCTCGATCAGTGAAATTCTGTATTCATATTACAGTCAAATCTTAGCTGCAGAGCAAGAAAATCATCACGAATTTTCACAAATCAACTTTGAAGCCATTTCAGATGTAGTTATCTACTTTTGAGTCATTTTCATTGTTCTTCGGAAAGAATTAGCAAATGCTATATGCACATACATAGTACTGTGAATGAGTATTTGCCATCCTCCCAATTTCTTCTCTCTTTAGATATTTGTCACACTTACAGGTGCACAAAGTTGTTTTTAGACAAAATAAATCTAAAAATATAGCCGTGAGCGGTGATGAGCGGGTTCCGTACCCGGTGTTGGTCTCCAAATGTGGCAAATTCCTGCTCGTGCCAATGCAAACGCCACAAAGTCCCGGAAAGCAAGGTCCCATGGTGCAATTTTCGCCAAACTCACACACTTATGGTCAGCGTAAAAAGATTTTACCCAGCGGGCAACCATAGTACGCCTGTTTGTCTGTCGGCTTTGGCGCGCAAGAACAGTGTCCCCGCCCTGCTTCTCTTGTCCACCCAGTTGCCTGGGAAAATGGTGCGATTGCTATTTCCACACAGTTAGCTGTGTCTCCAGGGCCCAGTGCCCATTTGACAGCATCTGCATAGATTTTAGGGTGGCTTGGTGCAGTGTGCTCATCCGTGCAGATTATAGACAGTTAGGATGGGCAAGTTTGCCTGTGTGCGTTATTGTGTGCCTCTATGTGTATGTGTCCATGAGTGTGGTGTGTGCTCAAGTGCTTGTGAGTGTGTTTGTGTGCATGTGTGTGTTTGTGATTTGAATAATACCGATAGATATTAAATGCTAAATGATTTACAAGCCAAACTAAGAGGTGTCGAAAAAGGTTTTTTAAATGATGACAGTGTCCATGCTGGTTGTTTTCAAAGAAATTGCTGCACAATTGATGAGAGGGCAACTAAACTTAAATCTAATTCTGACATCACTTGTGGGACATACAACAGTGATTTAATTTGATTAAACTTTTTGCCATGAAATGAGTGCAATGTGCCCTCCAGGGCTTGCAGGACCAATGTTGGGGCACATTTATGTGGTTTTTCATCCAGGTTTGTGGGTGTCGATATAGAGATCAAGAGCAGGGTGCTTCTTAAAGTGAATAACAGCCTAGAGGAAAATTATCTAATGGACTTTTAAATGTTTCAGATCAGGCTAATTTTATTAGGCCTATTAGACAAAGTAACCCAAGGAAATGCATAGTGCTGCTTCTAAATGATAATAAATTTTTTTTGAAGGAAAAGCTATTCACACCAACCTGAGCCTTTGAGAAAAAAAAGTATTTGCCTCCTCAAATCAACCAATTAACACATTTTATCGATAATTGGATTCAATTTCACTAGACACACCCAGCCATGATTATTTCCAGCCCTGCTGAATCTAAACATGACTCAAATTATCTGGCAATGTGTGGTGGGCAAGAAGCAGCACATGATTCTGCAATCTGAAGTCCCCGTTACATTTAAAATTAGCAGGAATCAAGCAGAACCACCCAGAATGAGGAATTTGCGAAAAGTTTTGGCGGGAATTTCAAATTGAGCAAAATTCTTTCAGCTTTGAAATAATGCCATTGGAATACTTAGAATGCACTTCAAACCCGCCTCAAATGATTCTTGCAAATTCTGTGCACCGATGAGTCAAAAATGGAGCAGTCTGAAAGACATGGGTCCTGTTACATCTAAAACAGCATTTCAAAATAATTACAATAAGAACATCATACCAATAGTCACACACAGTGGTAGTGAGATGGTCTTGGACTACTTAACTGCCTTGGGACCTGGCTGTCTTTCCATAAAAGATGGAACCATGTAATCTGCTCTCTACTGGACAATCCTGAAGGAGAATACCTGGCCCTGAAGGAGAATACCTGTGACGTAAAACTCAAGTTGTTTTGCAGCAGGACAATGACCAAAGCACAGAGGCAAGTCCACCTGTGAATGGCCCAAAAGAAACAAAATTAAGGTTTGAGGTGGCCCACTCTACGTCCTGACTAGAATCCAAGGGCAATGCTTTGGCATGAACTCCAGGAAGTTTATGCTCAAATAACCTCCAGTGTTGCTGAATTAAAACAATTCTGCAAAGAGGAATATGCCAAAATTTCTCCAAAATGATCACAAATGTTTGATTGTAGTTGTTGCTGCCTAGAGCGGCACAACCAGTTATTAGGTTTAGGATAAGAAATTATTTTTTCACATGGTGATACAGGTTTTTCACTAAATAAAATGATCTTTAAAAAACTTCATCATGTGTTTATTTCCTTCGTCTTTGTCTTATATTAAAATTAATTGGATCATCTGAAACATTTAAATTTGACAAATGAGCAAAAACACAAGAAATTGGGGAGTGGAGCAAATACCTTCTCACAGCATTGTGTCAGCTTAAAATTAATTGATTTAGGAAATGTTGTCGTACCAGAGAGAATAACTGATTAGTGCAACTAAATATATACTGAAGGAATAGCATTTTTCAGTGACCTTAATTCTATACCCCAACATCTTTGCTTATGTTTACTGGAGGAAGGAGAAACAATCTTCGGTTGTTCCTTTAATCATGATGCCAACAGAAGAAATGACCAGGTTCTGGGTTTTATTCCATTTATAAACCACTATATGAGGCCAGAGCTGAGCATTTACCGGTATGACCGCCAGAAACCCAGAGCCATAGAATTCGCAGAATCGACCTTTGTTTTTCAAGTGGCATTCGAGTGTCTCGGGCATACACGCGGTCGGTGTCAAAAGATTTTATTAAAACTTTCTAGAAATGATGCTATGGTCTGGGCTGCTGGATCGATTTGTGGATAAAAAAGACATTTTTAACTGTATTTAATCAACAATTATTTAATCATTAATTTACTTTCTCAAAACTCTGCTACTGACTTTGCTCTCAATGTTTTCATTTAATTTTTTATTTATAAAGTGGGAGCAGACAGTCCACTCTCTTTTTATATTTTACACTTTATTCTGACTGGGGAAAAGGGGAGAGAGAAGGGCTTGAATCTGAAAGTAGGGGAGAGCGGGGTTGGATGGCACACTTTTCACTTTCAGCTTTAGCACTCCAGATATTCAAACCAGCATCAAATGAAAGGTTAAGGTCTCAGCTTTAATCAAAAATATTTTGAATGTCCACACTCATTTTCTAAAATCAACTGATTTACAAGTAAATTCACATTACGCACTTGTGCCAACCAGCCCCGACATGGGGTTGGTTGGCACACCTCATGGGGTTGGTTGGCACAATTTAAAAATGATAATATTAATTAATATTATCAAAAAAAATATTATTAATATAATTATCAAAATTTTAACAATAAAGAGAAATCAGAACATTCCATGTATATGCATGTATATACAGTATTTGCATATATAACAGGGGGTTTAAGGGCATGAACAAGGTAAGAAACACACAGTTAGAACATCAAAAAACAGGAAATGATTTGAGCATTTGATTTCTTTTAAGAGAAAATATTTGAGAAATGTAAATTATCATGTATGTAATGTATTATCAAATGTAGCCTGTCATCACATTTTATTTTTATTTCTCCCCATCTCACTTTGTCTTAGATTTGACTTGGGGTGGGTGGGAGTTATTTAGATTATAGCCCTAATCAGAATCGCTAGAATCACAGTTCTGGCATGTATAGGCTTTTTGGCCCATTTCAGTGCATAACTAATGTGCCCAACTAAATTGTATAGAATTATGTTTAATCACATTTAATATATGTATAGTGCATGTCTTGTCAAAAATGTAACTACACGCTCAAATGAGCGTGCCAACCAACTCCAACCGACCTTTGTAAACATATAATATTTCCCAACTAATATCATCAAATTCCACATCAAATTGTAGCTGACTCCTATTTCTCTAAACTGGAAGTAACACATTTCTAATGCCTCTATTCAAAATTATTTTATAACACTTTAAGTGTGGGGGCATTTATTTACTTTTCATTCCAAAAAACTGCTATTTTGCCCTCACCAAAAAAGTGAGTGAGTTTCAGATATTTAAACAAAGAGTGCAGAATAAATAGATGATCATACTGATGTCATATTTGTAAGTCTGAGACCAACAGGAGGCCAGAAAACAAGGGTGTGCCAACCACCCCATTCTCCCCTACCATGACAGGATAAAACTCCCAGCAAGTTGAAAGTATTTGTATGCAGCATGACACACACCTAGCATCATTATCGCTCACATTGTTAAAATATCTACTCCTTCCCCCAACAGCCTATCGTAATACCAATATGATACACATGCTGTCCATCTGTCTTGACCGATAATGCACTATTGACTGTATATCACAGTTTGCAGTTATTTCTTTGAAAACTGTTTGATAGTGCTCTGGCCTTATTCAAATGCATTCTAAATGCAATGTCATATATGAAATACCATGCCAATCATGCAATTAAACCTACATTGGGGAGATGGGAAGGAGTTTTAGCACATGAAAAAAAGAACATAAAAAGGAATGCAAAAAGAAGACAGCACAGAGACAAACCAGATCAATAAAAGACGAGGCCCAGCAGGAAAACTTCAAATCAGCCATAACAGACCATTGCAAAAGAGAGAACTATATCATGGATTGGGATAATGCCAGAGTCATCAAACAGGAAAACAACCGATACCACCGCTGAATAAAGGAGGCGATTAGAATAAGAAAGCGGAGCCTGAGGACGATGAACAGGGACGAGGGAACGTACATGTTTTCCCATACCTGGAGCGCTGTCCTGGGGGGGTGTAGAGCCATGTCAAAATTGCCCACTAATGTCAAAATACCCGCAAATGTCATAAGACGTCAACCGCAAATGTCATAATACCCGCAAATGTCATCATGCGTCAACCGCAAAGGTCATAATAGCCGCAAATATCATAACACGTCAGCCGCAATTGTCAAAATACCCGCAAATGTCATAACACTTCGACCGCAAATGTCAAAATCTTATTAACCCCAAATGTCACAACAGGTTTACCGCTAATATCAAAATTTCCATTTTTACCGCAAATGTCAAAATCTTATTAACCCCAAATGTCACAACAGGTTTACCGCTAATATGAAAATTTCCATTTTTACCGCAAATGTCAAAACTCATTGTTTACATTTATAATGAGAAAAAATAATGAAATAGAAAAAAGTGAAATAAAATAAATTGAAATCGAATGAAATAAAGTGAAATTGCATGAAAAGAAGTAAATTAAATAAGACTATTCAGAAATTAAATAAAACGAGATATTTGAATTTATTGCTGGAGACGAATTAGGTAGTCTGTCAAAATAAGGTTTTGACATATTGTGACCCAATGTTCATGGGACGCTTCAGGTTAAAGGAAACTAAACCCCAAGCATTAACTTTGGTTGTTCCGACAGGTTTATAACATCTCTGCCCATTAAGTTCTTAGATTTTCAATTAAAGTGTATGAGAAAGGTATCAAGCAAGAATAATTATACCATCTCAACGTGATATTTTCTTGAGACTTGACGCACAAGGTGAAGTTGATTGCTTTGTAGGCCTAAATGTATTCAAATTTATTTGTTTGTGTGTGTGTGTGTGTGTGTATGGTGATGTAGTATTTCATTGACCTGTTATTACCTCCGCCAAGGAGGCTATGTTTTTGCCGGGGTTTGTTTGTTTGTTTGTTTGTTTGTCTGTTGGTTTCCAAAATAACTCAAAAAGTTATGGACAGATTTTGATGAAATTTTCAAAGAAGGTGGGTATTAAGTCAAGAAACAGGTGATTAAATTTTGGCATATCTAGGCCAAAGTACTGCTGAGATATACGCCAAAGTTCAAGATTTCAAGTCTTTCCAATGGGCCGGAGTTCCAATCGCCGTGCTTTTGGGTTTTGCTGTCCCCTGGCGGGAGTCTGCGCTGTCTGAGTGCTTTTCTAGTTTTCTTTTGTACTTACAAATGTCAGAATGCAATTATTTTATAACACTTTAAGTGTGGGGGCATTTATTTACTTTTCATACTAAAAAACTGCTATTTTGCCCTCACCAAAAAAGTGAGTGAGTTCCAGATATTTAAACAAAGAGTGCAGAATAAATAGATTATCATTTTGATGTCATATTTGTAAGTCTGAGACCAACAGGAGGCCAGAAAACAAGGGTGTGCCAACCAACCCCGTTCTCCTCTACCATGACAGGATAAAACTCCCAGCAAGTTGAAAGTATTTGTATGCAGCATGACACACACCTAGCATCATTATCGCTCACATTGTTAAAATATCTACTTCTTCCCCCATAACTCAAAAAGTTATGGACAGATTTTGATGAAATTTTCAAAGAAGGTGGGTATTAAGTCAAGAAACCGGTGATTAAATTGTGGCATATCTAGGCCAAAGTACTGCTGAGATATACGCCAAGGTTCAAGATTTCAAGTCTTTCCAATGGGCCGGAGTTCCAATCGCCGTGCTTTTGGGTTTTGCTGTCCCCTGGCGGAGGTCTGCGCTGTCTGAGTGCTTTTCTAGTTTTTGCAAACAGGAAGTTATTTCAGGTATAGAAGGGGTGTGAGATTCAGGCTGAATTCCTCTGTACCAAGGATTGCCTCTTATATCCTTCCACTGTCCTCTTTCCTTGCCCTATCAAAATTGTAAGACAGCAAAGTTGAAAATTAACGAAGGCATCTGGTGCTGTGGTAAGTGTTTCTTTATTTAAACATTGTCTCCTTTGGGCTTGATATTCCCTGGTGTTTTAAAAATGTACCATGTTTGACTTCTGTTCGTTTAACAAAGTTAGTAATGCGCCGTTAAACATTTTCACCGTCCCATTTAGATTCCCAGAGGTGAAGGGACAGGACAGATAAATCCGTCTTCTGCAGATTAATTGGCAGCCATTTGTTTTAAAAGCCAGTGCTTTCCTTTTAATGGTATGTTGTATTTGCTCTTTTTTGAATGTCCATTATTGGCATGTCATGTTTTTATCATGGTGTATAGAAATTCTGGCAATCCAGTCCATAATTAAATATCCGTATTTCAACTTTTAATTGAGTCCCATCCCTTGTCTGCGCTATAATTGGAGTATTTGATGTCGCTGTCACCAACGCTATTCATCTTGCTCCTCCAGCTAATTTAATTGCAGTTTCTCGGATCACAGATATCCAATAACAGCAGTCTTGATGGAACACATATTTGAAGTTAATAAAAGTATGAGAAGCTGATTAAGGTTTTGGATGGCATTAGAATTCCTCCTTGGAGTGTTAAAGTGCTGGAGATGTTATTTCAGTGGGATGACAGGGTTTTTGCAAGAGTTTGAAGCTTTTGTATGTTCAAAGCTTGCTGTGAGGGTTTGGTTGCTGCATCATGTGCGTCCAAGGTTCCAGCCCACCCAAGCTTTGAAATTCTCTACATAAAAGGTCCTGAGGGCAAAACAAATGCAATGTCCTCATGACTGCTGAGTGAAAAAAATACATCATACCATCATGTAAGATTATTGGGAGATCTGAGGTCAGCAGACAGTCTTTTGCTTCCATTTTGCATTAGACGTTTTATGCTGAATCCGCAGAATTCCCTCATGTGGCGCAATGCAATACCTCTTTTTAAAACTGCCAAAGATATATGGTCTCACGGAGAACATAATGTAACTTAGATGTATCACTGCAGATAGACACCATATCCAAACTCAAACAAAGTATGAAACTCAGAGAGTATTATCAATCAATATTTTCTCAATGGAGTAATGGTTGCATTTTTTTTTTAAATATTCAACTGAAAAAAAAAAGGTGTGTCAGATCTAGATGAAATGTTGGGTAATACAAATCCTTTCCGCAGTTAAAAAGCCTGACAGGATAACTCATGTCACTGTAGTTTAACATTGCTACGAAGTAGGCTTTGGGATTGACTTGGTCAGCTGTAATTCAACATCTGTAGTGTTCCCTGTTACCATTCCCTGATATTTTTTCCATTATACTCAGAAAATGCTAAATAGCAGGATGGCTGAGCAACTATTATTTTGCAATCCTTCAATGAGGATGATGTCAGGTGACATGGTTTTGGGGGGTTGCTGCCAGCTGTGCATTTTCTTCGCCACCTGAGGGCGATCCTGCCGTGTGATCAGGTGGTTGATTGCTTATTGTTTGCAGCTGCTTTGGTATCATTCTTGTGATGTATACAAAGCCCTTACCGTTTAGTTGGAGGAAACTAAGAGTTCAGGATTTGATGTTTGTCTCTTCAATTTATTGTTCTGTTTGTCAGTGTTTATGTTCTGTCCCATAGAGGTCTTGTTTGTTGGAGCATAGTCTTTGCTCGCAGACCTCTGTCGCATCGCTCCTCTTCCAGCAGGAGGTGGTGGTTATACTGTCTGTCTCTTAATAGAAAGCTCCTCACAGTAAGGTCTCTCACAATTTTTGGATTTTTTTTGGACGTTGCCACATATTCTTGAATTTATTTGTCAATTTATTTGGTATCTGATTTTTAAACCTGCACAAGAATGCTCGGTTAAGAATCACAGACTGATGATTTTTCTTAAGTTTTAGTCACAAAAGAATCAGCATATTCCCACTTCCAGCACATGAATACCTGGTAGGACAACTTGGCATCTCTTTTGATGCAACGGGTCCCCGTTTAGCGTCATTTTTCAATGTGCAGGATGATCAGAATTTAGGTGATCAGGCTTTTTGTAAGGTTAATGTTAGGGTTCAGAGTTTGTGCAAGGTGGTGATGCTTTTTAAATGGTTAATGGTATGGTCCAGAGATGGAGAAAGGCGATTGGCAATTTTAAAACACAGAATTCACTACCAGTTGCAAATATTAAACTTTCCATTGAAAATGTTATTGTTTATTAGCCCGACCAACCACCCTAGGTTTGAACCTTTGCAGAATTTGTCCCAATGTATTGACAGCATCTGATTTGATCCTTTGCGTCACTCACACGTAGGACTTCCAAACCAAGGACCAATGCGTGAAATTCCACCTGTTTTAACCAGTGCAACAAAAAGCTCTCTATCTCTGAGACTTTAAAATCAAACCGCAGAACTTTTGTATAGAGAATGTCTAAAAATAAAATATTTCATTCAAATTTTGGAGATTTTTTTTTTTAATGAGGAGCAGCATGTATGAAGGAAATGACACCAATGTGGAATACATGAATGTTCTGAAAATACCCAGAGGAAAAAGTATTTTGAAAATTCTCACCATTTTAATTCTGGAGCAGTTTTTTTTCAGTCCAGGAATACAGTTTAATACATTTTTTTTTTAAAATGAAGCTTTATAACCAAACATTTACTTTAAACGGAAGTCGTTTTTCATGTTTAGTCTCAACATTATATGTGCATGAAATGTAAAAATTAATAAATAAAATTTTCTGCTTGCATTCACGTTGTGGTGCAACAGTTATCAATAAAATGACACTTCTTTGGGGCTCTGATACATGCTCACTGCATGTTTAAATAGCAATGGCAAAATGTAAAATCAAATAGATTCTGTGTTCTTCTTTTCAGCTGAGCCCCTTTTGGTTTAGTTACCAAAGTGTCTTTACACTGGATGATAATTGTTATTTTGAAAAAATGCTGTATCCCTGTGTTCCAGTAAAGTGATTGGATTATAGCTTATAAATGTACAGATAACTAATAATTAGGTGGTTAATATTTACAGCACATGCTGGATACCCCAGCAAGAATAAAGGAGCAGGTCTGCTGATGCGCGCTGTGGGTTTACTGTGGGATAATGCAGAAGAAAAGGCACCTCCACTACCATGGACGTTGTGTGATTAGCTAGAACCCTAATCAGTCAAGAAAACACAGCAATTAAGTCACGGAACTTGAAAATCTGCAGTTATGCTCAGCAACCTTTGCGATGACAAAGTGTAGACCAGTGAAGCTCTAGGGTAAGATAAAGAGGGTTTGCACAATACAAAAACTTTATACGTAAAGTTCTTTGCGATATGCCTTGTGGTCCTCGGTTACCGCCAGAAAATTGTATAAAAATAAATAACCAATAAATAAAATTTCAAACGGTTTTTCTTGAAGCCCAAATGCTGAGTGATTTTTAGTAATTGGGTTTTGGGGTTCATTATGATCATGGACTCATTAACAGGGCATGTATCAGGGAGAGTCTGCAACCTGCAGTAAATATAGGTGAGTGAACAGCACTGATGAAATATTTTGATTAAGATGCTAACTTTGTATTTCCCTGGAACAATGACCTGGTTATCAATAATAAATGTCTCAAAAGGATTCTGAATGATAATATTGGTATGTTTTGCTCATTAAATTGATTGACTTATGTAAATCCTGTTACACTGGAAATACTGCCAGGGGGACTCCCTTTGTGATGTCATATTGTGATACTAAAGGCCTCTGACCGAACATCGATCTGTGCGGAGTTGGGATTGAAAATGGATCGAAAAAATTCAATGCATTCAGTCAGTCAGAATGCTGCTTTCTTGTTTGAAGTGTTTTACCCTCCAACCGATCATCATAAGTGACTTCTTCTGAAGCCTGTGGGTATAACTATGAAACTAACTATGGAAACTGCTCATCATTTATTCTTCTTTTCTCGACTTTGTGGCCTTTCACATTTCATGCGTCATGGCTTCTGTGAATTTATCTGACCTATGTTCCCTTCAAAATAATTATTCACTTGGAGGAAAACCAGAAAGAATCTGGCAAGTGTGCATAACATTCAATCGTCTCTCCCTGGAGTAAATGCTCTGTACGTGCCCTTTATAAGGCATTTGCTGAGCTCAAATTTGCTGTCATGTTTAATATCACGTCAGTTTGGATGGGCGAAGACTGGAACAGTAAAAGCTCTTCTTGTCTACCTGCCTCTATCTTGGAAGTGTAAAAACCATCAACCTGTAAGGGAAGCAATGCTAATATTAGAATGGACAGGCACTTCTCTAAGAAGATGCTAAGTTACTATGTTTTTCTAGAAGCAGGTATATCTTTTAGAATTGTGCTCATCTCATTTAATTTCTGAGGCAGACCTGTAAGGGTTCATCTGAGCTGTCTCACAGCTAGGCAATAATGGAAAAGAACAAGATGTTCTGTCTTGAAGGATATACTCTTCACTGTCCTTGCATCTTTAGATGTGGTCACTGTCATTGAATGTTTACATATGAAGGGCACAGTAAACACTACAAGGAATGCAATGGTCGCCAACTCTGTCTCTGGAGGTAAACCCTCCTGTAGGTTTTCATGGCAACCTTATTCTGGCATGACAAACTATATTAATTACAAGCTCATCAGGCTCTCTAAATTGTGTGAGTGGTTTAGTTTGTTATGGTTGGAATGAAAACCTATGGATGGTAAATCTCCAGGAACAAGGTTGATAACCTTTAGTGCTGAGTGTTTTTTTTTTAATGTAATATAATAAATATGTAATGAGTGTTCACTGATATGCTTAAACCCTTTACAATTACAAGTACATTGCTCATGGTAATGATACTGTAAATAAATATGGTTTAAGTGTTTGAAATGCAATGGAAGTATTTCATAATTGATTGACACAATAAAAAGCGAAAGTTAAGTGTTTAATGTTTGTATTTCCCAGTATTGAATATGATTCAATGTTTAAATATCTACCTTGCACTATATATATATATATATATATATATATATATATATATATATAGAAAAGAGATGGATACAGGAATATGAAATAGAATATGCAGTATATTCAACAAATTTTCTGTACATTATAGTATTTTTCAAATGTCTTCACACTTCCGATCTCGATCAGAGCAGGAAGCCTATCATTAGGGAATTCTGTACTCATGGTTGTTTTACTGGCAGTTTCTAATGCTGAAGTAAGCTGCATGAAATTAATCACTCACATCTCCTCCATGAAAAAGATGTTTTCCTGTCTAACAAAGCAACAAGGAGTAATAATTACTCATTTACACCCCTCTTTCCCCTGATACCACACACCAAGCCAATATAAAACAAAGTTCTCCTCACTGGAATAATTTGTTTTGTATTTAAGTAAAATGGCTGTCTGACTAGAATGATGCTTAACTTCTGTGGTGTCCATTTGTGGTATGTCCCAATGAAAATATTAAATGCTGTTTTTAGCAATTGAATCCCCATGATTTCATCTATGCTCAAACTGTTCTATGCTAAATGCATGTTCTTCAGTCATTGCTGAGTTCTTTGAAGTTTTGTACATGCAATTCATACTATTTGAGGAATATTATATTATTCATTATATGAAAAAATATTGACTGGTATTACTGAACTATTGATATTGTTGGATATTATTATTGACATTACATGACCAGTTCATGTGACTCAATATTCGATTTAAATATTTATTTTCCAAGAAATTAAACTCATTCTCCCCATTTAGATAGGGACAAGATGGATAAATAATTTCAATCAGGATATTTAAAATAATAAGAAGCTATAAGACAAAGCAAATTTGCATACTCAATGATATTCGAAATCAACTGTTTTTTGCCCCTTGATCTCCAATGGGGGCTGCCAAGCTGTCACGGAATTACACTCCCATTACATTTTGGGTTGTAACTCTACAACTAAATAAGATTAAATCAATATGTCATATTGAAGGTATTAACTTGTTCTTTAATATAATTTAGTGAAAATATATTTTTTGAGAAATTTTCGTAGAAGAAAGAAACAAAAACTACTCCGTCACGGAATTACACAAAATTGACATGGTTTTTTTAAATGTTGTGTTTAACTAGCCAGAAAGTGATGTTCCCATCATAGTTAAGTTATGAAACTTCAATATGTTCATATTTAAGGTGTTTTTTGTTAATACTGTAAGTTATAGAAACAAATATTGACTTTTACCCTGCTTTATGGCCAAGAAAATTCAAAAAATTAATGTCACGGAATTACAAGAGGCAAATTGTCACGGAATGACAACAATATTATTAATTAGTTTCAATGTATTTATTTCAATATATTATATAAATATACATAATTATTTACATTTTTACAGTTCAGCAATATATTACCATGAGTTTACCACTCATAATGACCAATCATAATACATACTTCAATTTTTTTTAAATCTCCATGTCAACATTGGCTTGGCGGCCCCCCTATATATTCTTTGGCAAAATAAGAAAAAGCCACAGTGAAATTATAAAACATGAGTGCTTAGTATATATAGAAAAACTAAAAACAACTGCAACCAATAAAAAAGTTCCCATATCATTTTCTCAAGATAATATGTGCGATATATTAATCACACTGAGGATTTAGCAGTAAGCCTGTAACCACTCTCTCAGAATGTTGTTTCCTTTGTCTTTCTGGCTGCTTGGGTTTTGAGTTTTGAGTTTTAATTAAACTGCCATCACGGTGGCAGAGAAGTGTAAATAATCCAAACGCGGACAGTTTCCTTCAGCATCTCGATGTCTCTCTAATTAACTGCTGCGCTTGTCACAGAGGGATCCTCGTTTGGAAGCGTGACGCTGTGATCTCTGGCTCAGTTATCTCTCTCACGCTCTGCTTTGGGCTGAATCTCTGTAGAGCTCCCTCCCGTCTTCAAATGCCTCTCCTACACGCCTGACAGACGCACGCGCCCCCGCCCCTGCGCGCACCTCTTTGTTGATATTTATACGAAACCGGGGTGTCAGAAAAGTAATCACCCTGAACCCGCGCCGTCTTTGTTATCCAGGTTTTGAGCACAGCGGTTTCCATGGGAATGCTGAGGACTGCGTGGCGAGAGCTTGAGTTTTACTTGTAATCAGCTCAGCCTGTTCCGTGCCTTTAATGGCTCGCTGGCAAAGATGGGCCTTCAGCATACCTGTACAGTTTTCATTTAGACAGCCTGTCAAAACCTGGCTTGCTGTTGATTGTAAGTTTTCATGGCAGAAAGTCAATATTTATTTGGAAGTGAACTCCAGGGAAAGTGCTTAACAGGACACAATAAACACATGCCATGTCAGAGCAAAGTGGATTTATGTGTTGCGTGAGTGCAACTGAATGATTTTTGCTTGTTATTTATTTATTTTCTAAAACCTTTTGATACCTTTGGAATAAGGCCGTTTGTTATGTGCATAATATTAGCTGGTCGTATTTCCTTGCCTTGCCAAATCCATTCAATAGCAGTTGCGCTATTCATAAAATAGGATTGATACAGCAGAGTCAGGTTATTGTTATGGAGTGCTGAAATGCTGGTGATAGCAGCCAAATACGTCTTATATTTAAGAGAGGCACAACGTGTGATTCAGCAGTGCAGACGAGTAGCACCATGTAACACGGTTGCAAATCAACTCCTAAATGGTTTCTAGAGATTATGACTTTATATTTACGACGTATTTGAGGTGGTATAAATGAACTTGAACTGCTATTTTGTCAGAATATTGTGAAGCGGATTACCACAGATTTACATTTCTGTTGTTAGCTGAACTTTAATACATGTAACTACATGATGATGGAAGCCATATTTTCAGTTAAAATCAAATACAGTAATATTGATAATCTTATGAAGGTCCCGTAATGAGTTATGAAGGGTCATCAGGCGCTTAATGTCTTGATTGTTCTAGTTTGTGGCTATTGAATAACTTCATGGATAATTTGTATTATTACTATTATTATTACTTTAGTTTAGAAATTCCATCAACAACATGTTAATCTTTTTCAAGGATGTCCCGGGAGAAATTCCAGATAGAACAGTCGCAAGTGAGGAAGAATGGAGAGAAACAGGGGCGGAGCCCCTGGAGCAATTTTGGGGTTGAAGGCCTTGCTCAGCAGTAGAGTTCTTACGGACTTCATCCCTCCAGATCAAGTCAGAATCACAAGCCCCTCTGGGGGCTCGAACCAGCAAGAGTTTGGTCACCAGTCAAGCAACCAAACACTGGACAACCCTGCAGCATTAATAATGGAAATTTCATAGCGTCAGTAATGCACATTATTATTGAATTTAGTTGTAAAGGTCATGCTTCTCATATTTGGTAAGTTCTAAAACTATTGATAATTTAGTGTACTAATCATGAGCAGTTTATATTTTTTGATGTATAATATTGTCATAGTCATTTATGATCGGTAAATAATATGTGTACTTGATTTTAAGGTGTACCAGTACCCATGCACATAATCTGTGATACAGCAATCCACTTTACTTGACATTACCCATCTCATCTTTTCAGTCAGGAGACTGTAACCAAACAGCATGTAATCCAGTTAACTCCTCACTTGGATGCAATGCACATCTTCATTTAACGGCATCATCTCAAGCATAAAATGACAGTATTTCCACTGAAAGTTCACAGTAGGACCCACTGTCCTCTGTGATTTCCGTAGCCGTGACAGTATAATCAAAGTGAGCCGTTTCCGCAGAGCTGAAATGACCCTTGAAATGCACGCAGCCGGGGCGTAATAATGCAGAGTTTCAACTGTATCCGCCCTCCGTCTGCATGCAAGCGCTCAGTGCTCAAGCAGTGCGCGATTCATCTTGTAACACACCGTCTCCTAGTGATGTGTTGTGTTTTTGCTGTCTTTTGGAAGTATTGACAAAAATGCTTGATAGCAATGACTCGCAGAAATGTATTTTGAGTTCCTTGCTGACAATCTTTATTGAGCTAATGTGTGTGATATGTGTTTGGGTTCTGTTTGCAGTGGTGCTGGTAAAATTAAGGGGTCATTTGTTTAACTTGAAACATCTGCATTTGTGTGCAGTACTGCTGATTTAGGCAAGGAGGACAAATGCGGACTTCAACAAATGTGTCTGATAGAGCAGAGAGAAACACAACCATCTCTTTCAAGCAATTTTAAGTCGACACAGCCGCACTCAAAGAAGTAAAACATTAGGTTTACCTAAAAATTGTTTTGTATGTCAGCTGGTTCCACACAGCAGTTTTAAGTAACGTGTGAGATTTCTGGCTAATTTAATAAATCAAATTCTTAGAAAGTTGAGTGGCTCAGCACTGTGGAACCAGCTGACAAAGCATTTTTAATAAAATTTAACATTTCACTTTTTTGAGTGGATGCCCATCTGTTAAGCATTGGACTGTGTGTGTCTGGGTGCTACTGGCTGCTGTGGTTGATTCAGGCTTCGAGCAAAATGGGCTTTCAGTTCAAGGTTCCACAGTAATGATCTGTCCTCAGTGCTCAGAGCTCAGCTGGTACACTTGTTTGCATCCTAGTGATGCCTGGGATAGTGGGGATGGGCGTCCCAATGTCTGCATGCCTGCCCGGGCCAGCTCTGTGTGCTGGGGTCTCTCTCTCTCTCTCTCTCTCTCTATCTCTCTCTCTCTTTGTCTCTCTCTCTCTCTCTCTGTCTCTCTCTCTGTAAGGCTTGGACAATGGATCCATGTTCAAGGATTATTGGTATAATTACATCTCATATGAGAAACAGCTTGTTAATTCTCTGGCAGGGCTTGACGTGAAAAACAGAAAATGTGGTGATGATCAATGTAATGATTTTTGGCGGTGTTGCTGGCATTCCCTGTTTATGTACAATGGCATTGTTGTTTTGGTGGTTTATCGATACCATTCTGAATGCTACAGGTCTCCTGCTCTCGATTTTGCTGAAAACGCCCCACTTACAGCAGGAGAGCATCTGAAGATACAAAGACTCTAAAGGCCCAAAGTATCTTGGTGCAGGCTTCTTATACAGAAACATATGATTTCTCTTGTAATTAAAACCCTTATTCCCTTTACTCTTTGATCAGTTGATTTGAGATATGTATCTGTATATGACTGATGAATTCTGTGTGATTTCTGTCCCATCAGTTTCCTCTCAATACACGGGAAGACCGAATTGAACTGAGGACTTGCTGATGTTAAATGCTCAATATGCAGACAGAAATGGTAAATTGATTTTTTTTAACCACCAAAACGATTTTACTGTATTATCATGGTCTCCTGATTGTATTATCTTGGTATTCCTAGTAACAAGGCCACTAAGTGTGGAGATGTACTAAGGCATTTTATTGAAGAATTACTGTACAAGGATTTACAAATCAGTAAACTTGAACGAGAGCCCACAGAAGGCATTTTTTCCAGCACCCCTTAATATTAGATCTTGCCTCTGCCAGTTTCTTATATTTTCTGTGATTTCCATTGCTCTGGAATCCAATAATATGTATGGTCAAACCTTTAATCCATTTATTGCTGAATAGATTTACTTGGTACAATACCACCCTCTTTTGTTTTTTTGATGGAACTGCAACTGTTGCAATGTAGTGAACTGACATGCTGCTCAGACATTTGCTGGATTAAGTCTTTGCTTTCAAGGACTCAAACATACCCAGGTTTCTGCAGTGACAGAAAAAAAGGAAGTCATTTTCTATATGCACCGCTTGTGAATGACTCAATATATTTCACTCGACATATTACTGTTTTTTATTTAAACATGGCTATTACATGTTGCACATCACAGTTTATATATCACTCATCATCCTTCGGTCTCAGAAGATGCAGGTGACATACAGTATATATGTATGTCATATAGTATATAAAACTGACGGCAGTTTTTTCATCCCTCATTGATGCAACATTAGTTCATTAAAATAAACAATATTGTTTGATATAATACTGAAGTCTATTGTTAAGATCTCTAGAAATGAATTTGTTTTGCATTTTGAGTGGTAGAGGATCATGCTTTACTGTGGCGGTAAAGTTTGAGTGGGCCCCCATCAGTTTTACCACCACATCCCCCACATAATCATAAAGTCCCTCTAACTGCTCATTTGACATTGTAAATATATTTGTTTTAAATATTTCAGTACTTGCAGTTTGTGCCCATTTTAAATTAAAAATCTTTCACTGGAATGGCAGCAATGCAAAACCACTGCAGCGCTACACTCTCATTAAATAAAGCAGTTCAATCATTCCAAGTAAAGATGCCAGCATTTGTTACCTAATGAGGACATGGTCAGCTTAATGCATTTCTATCCATCACCAATAATGAACAGGAAATTGAAAGTGCTAGATTGTAATGAGGACATTAACTTTGATTCTTTTCTTAACTGCTCTGTGCAAAAATACCGTATTGCAAGAGGTGGGTATAACTACTTTCAATGTGGCCATAAGTGTATGTGTGCATAGGCCTTCCACTGATCATCAAAGGGATTGGCTCATATACAATTATTTTTTTAATTCTGTGCATTGCTTGTTAAAATACACTGAATTAATCAAAATTATGGCCGGCTGTATATAGATATCTGTGAACAAAAGTAATTTAAGAATCAATTTGATTATGCAGAATACTGTTGTTTCATCATTTTCTGTCCGTCAAACACTTTGCATCGCAGGTATTTGCAGCAGAACTGAAAAATGCGCGACATGGATCTACCTCAGATCCTTCTTCAGATCCTGGGAGCTAGCCCAATTAGGAGAGGTCAGTAAGCGAACCCAACACTTGCACTCATGTATTTGACGTAGACTGACTATAACAAAGATGCTGCTAATACTTTACATGGTGACCAGAATGATAGAAAAGAATAGTTATTTAGACTGAGAGCTCTGTTTGAGATGATGAAGGATAAGGGTATTACTGCTCCTTGTGTGGCATGATTCTTCCCCCTTTGAATGTAAGCTCACACCAGTCCTGCATTCTGTCTGGATATTGTAAGCAGTCATTTAACCAGAAAATATCTTTTCAGTCTATCAGTAACACCTTCTCAAAAACCTGTATTATTTGTTAATGCACAGCATCCAACTTGTGCACAAGAACTGTGTAAACTGAATGACCAGTCATTATTAGTAAAATGCATTTTTTTGGTTCATGTTTTGCTTCAGCTAAGCACTTTTTAAATGAATAATTGTGAAAAAGGGCAGCAGGACGGTGCGGTCGGTTGCACTTGCACCTCACAGTGGGGAGGCTGTGGTTTCGAATCTGGCCTGTGGCCATTCTATGTGGAGTTTGCATGTTATCACTGTTTTTTCATGGGTTTTCTCTTTCTCTGCTTGGGCTTCCTCCCCCAGTCCAAACACAGGTATATCAGGCTAATTGGAGACTAAATGGCCCATTGCTGTGAGAGTGAATGGTGTGTGTGGACCCTGTGATGGATTGGTGAGCTGTACAGGGTAGGGTGTGATCCTGCCTCTCACCCATAGTCAGCTGGGATAGGCTCCAACTCCCCTGCGTCCCCAGTGAGGAAGAGGCGGTATAGATGATTGATGGATTGGAAAAGGAATTGAGGTGCTGTAGTTATTACCTACGGACCCAAATGTGGGTCCATCCAATGCAAGGTCTGTACTCTGACCAGTCAAACTTCAGACCTATTTTAGATTCTAGAGCAGGTCCCAAGGTTTCAAACAATACTATATATGTTCTGCGGAATCACAGGGAAATGTGTATGAAATGATGTACAAGATCCAGATATTTTCCATTTGATGTAATGCTGTGACCATAGAAACGTTTCATCCTGGGTTTGAATATTTGACTCAATGTAAGTGTGATGTAGCTTCAGTGAAGCGCTGCAACCAGCAGATTCAGAATACGTATGTGACATTGTCCTACAGTATGAAAAAAAAGTGTTTTTTTTTTTTCTTTCTTTGACCTACTTCAGGGAATACGCAAGTAAAAAGTCAGAGTTTATAGGGTTAAGCTCACTTTTTCTTAGTGTCTTAGGAAACAGCCGAATGCTGCATATCTATGTGGCAAAGTTAAAATGTTTAAAAAAAAAAAATGGCCGTAAGAGCAGCGAATCTGTACCGCTGTCCATCTACTGTCCTTTAACCAATTGTGAATTGTTTGATTGCTTATCTAACCTTTGAGTGGTCAAATCAGCAAAAATATGCATTTGTCTCCAGCATTATTGCATGGATTGAGTTGTATGAATTCTATTTTGCATATTCACATTTTGCAGGGATATGCTGAGTACAAGATTGCAGCAGATGGCTTGGAGAATCCTACGGTAGTTGTATGGTAATTGCTCTCTCATTTAAATTCTCAAAAACAACAATGTTATTGAACATCAGCAGATGTAGGTAATATGACTGACTGTCACCAAAGGTAATAGTTTATGCTAATATCGCTAGGATTAAAGCATTCCTTGCCTTTGTGTGTCAGCGAGAACAGTCATAAACTACGTTCAAATTCAACCACAGGTTCCCTACATTCTGCTGTCACGCAAATGCAGCAATCAGCAAGTTATTCACTAAAACCGCCTTTGCATAGCAATGTAATTCATCAACAATCCATTAGTTCTCGATACTACGCAGCCTTTAAAATAATTTGTGATGCAGTAAAATTGCCAGAGCTATTCACATTGCTAGCTTGAATTACTTTGACGCAAGAAAGAGACATGGGAGTCAGCAAAGATGCTGATATTTTAAACATTTTAAAGGGGCATTACAGTGTAAATGTGCTTTTTGTTTTCAATGTATAGTCAGATAAATGCTTTAATGGCTCACACTGTATGCAAATCATTGTGCTTTACTGGAATTATCGTAGGACTATGCAAATTCTTAAAAGGAAGAGCAAATGAAGATTAAAGCCTTTGGTTCCTGTCGATAAATGCAGATAAAAGTCATTGCATTTATTTATTTATTTACTGATATATTTATTTATTTGATTGCATACTTGTTTGTTTCTTTATAAAGCACTCTTGAGTGTGAAGGGACTTTAACTGCAATGGTCGAGAGGTTCTGACATTGCTCCTTAACATATCTTTTTATATTTCATGAGGCCTGAATACCTTTATTGGTCACTTAGAATTGCACTTGGCTTCTCAACCTCCTGCAACTTAATTGAGTTTCCGACAATTGAAGCACCTATTACTAAAACCCCATAAGTCACACTTGACTTGATTTGTGGGGTTTTAGTAATCAGTGCATCAATTTCTGTCCCTTCCACACTCAATTCTTTATGGCAGATGGAAGTGCTTTCAGATTGCCTACGCTATGTCCTATATTGTGATGCTGGTGTTGTGAGGTCCTTGTGTGTTTAAGGGTCTTTGCTCAAAGGCAACAGGTTCACTAGAATCCTTTGTGAACTCATTTTCTTTACTTACTTTGGGAAATGGTGAATTACTGGTAAATTAATCTACTGAGTTGTCTGCTTGATGATCTACATAGAAGCACAACTCCTCCCACATTGCATCCCGGTGCCATCTCTTCAACTTCTATCAATCAATTAATTTTAATTTAGTATTTATTACAATACCAGAAAGCATATTCTGACAATAAAACAAGGTACACCTCATGTGGGATAAATATTAGAATTTCATTTTAGTTTGAGTCTCTGCCTAATGTGGCTTGGTAGCTATTCATTTTAATTTAATATTAATTAAAATGCTACAAGGCACATTCTGATAATAAAAAGGGTTTTAATTCGGTAAAATGAATTTTAGAATTATTTAGGTATTGTTTTGAGTCCCTGGGTCAAATGGCCTGACAGATTTTCAAAATTGTTTTTCCATTAATTTTATTCTTCTGATTTTATAAAAATATTTTTTAAAAATGCAACCAATCCTATTCTGTCAATAACAAGGGGGGTGAATAGTCCCTGGCTCAAGTTTCCTTGAGGCAATAAAAATGCATTGTTTTTTCCTTTCTTATTAATTTATTAATTTTTAGTAAATGTTCATTAACATGCCACAGACACATTCAGACAATGAAAATATATTGTTTTTCCTCTCTTATTAGTGAATTCATTTTAATTAAATGTTCATTAACATGCCACAGACATATTCAAAGAGCGAAAAGAGGTTTGCTTTATTGCAAATGAATATTACAATTTTTGGTTGGAGGGTAGAAGTCCAGGGTAAGGTGACCAGACAGCTAAGGAAAAATAGTTTTTTTCTACACATATTAAACAAGCAATTTTCATTAAATATTCATTAAAATGTAACAAAACATATTCTGACATTAGAAAGTGGTGATCCCAATTAAGAATGAAAATTGGAATTATTCTCTTTTTGTTTTGAATCCCTTGGGTAAATGGCCTGGTAGCTGTAAAAAAGTTTTTTTAAACATTCATGTTCAGATTTATGAAGCTCAAGATATACAGTTTGCAACTGGTAGAGATATGAAGTTGATTGATTCAATGCTGTGGTTATTAACAACTGTTTATCCCTTTTGGAGATCTTCTTGACATATACAACCCCATTTCCAAAAAAGTTGGGATGTTGTGTAAACTATAAATTTAGTTTATATATATAAATTTAATACATTAAAAAAAAATGCAAATCACTTACACCAAAAATGTTAAATTTTATAAACCATAATTTACTACAGCATATTAGATGTCTAAACTTCGAAATTATATTGTTTTTTGAAAAATATTTGCTCATTTTGAATTTGATGCCCGCAAAACTTTTCAGAAAAAGGTTGGGACAGTGGCACCAATTAACTAGAAAAGTTTTGCTACGTGAAAGAAATACACCTGGTAGAACATCTCACTGCTAATTAGGTTAATAGGCAACAGGTCAGTCAACTACAGTAATTGAGTATAAAAAAAGTCTTTCAGAAGTAAAAATGGTGAGGGCTTCCCTTCTGTGGGAAAGCCTGCATGGACAAATACTTTAGAAACTTAGAAATAAGGTTTCTCAATGTAACTTTGCAAAGAACTCAGGGATTTTTTTCCCCTCTATGAAATAAAATATAATTTGAAGTTTCGGAGAATCCGGAGAAATCTCTTTATGCAAGGGTCACGGCCAAAAACAGATACTGAATGGCCAGGAGCTTCAGGCCGTCAGGTAGCACTGGATTTTAAAAACTTTGGTTTCTGTTGTGGAAATCACTGCATGCGCTCAGGAACACATCTGTCAAATATTGTTGGTGAACAGAGTTAGTCACTGCACCCACAAATGCAAGTTAAAACTTTGCCATGTAAACATTAAACCTAAGTATCCATGCAAAATCCAGAATTTCTGTTGCCTTCTCTGGGCCCAATCTCTTTTATGATGAACAGAAGAGAAGGAGAAAACTGTCCTGTGGTCTGACCTATCGAAATGTGAAATTGTTTTTGTGAATCATGGATGTTGCATCCTCTGGGATAAACAGCAGAGGGACCATCTGGCTTATTATCAACGCACAGTTCAAAAGGCAACATACATAATAGTATGGGGGTGCAAAAGCGCACATGTCATAGGTAACTTGCACATCTGTGAGGACAACATTAATGCTGAATAAAATATGCAAGATTTGGAGCAACACATACTGCCATCCAGATGTATTTTTCAAGGAATGTCTCGCTTATTTCTGCAAGACAATGCCGAACACCATATTCTGCACAAATTACAATGACATGGCTCCATAGTTAGAGTACGGGTGCTAAACTGGCCTGCTTGCAGTCCAGACAAGTCATGCACTGAGAGTATTTAGCACATTATGAAACAAGAAATATAACACAGGAAGCTGCGATTTATTGACAGCTGAAATCTTGCATAAGAAAAAATGGGCAAATATTTTGCTTTCAAAACTACAGAATTTGGACTTTTCAGATTGCAAATACCGAGTGAGAGTTGTTAAAAGAAGAGGTGATAAAACACAGTGATACACAACCCTCTGTCCCAACTTTTTTGAAATACGTTGCTGGCAATAAATTAAAAATGAGCAGACATTTTTTTCTCAGTCGAAACAGTTAATATGTTGTCTTAATACTATTTTCAATAAAATGTATGGTTTAATTTATCCATAAGTCCATACACTACACACAAAACTCTCCAGGCCAAGTACATTGTAACATTAGAGAACAATGCTTTTTGCAGTTTTTTATTTTACGGCAAACGTGTCACTTCATAATGTGTGTACATTTTTTCATTATGCGACAATCAAATACAAACCACAACAAACTTTTGCATTACTTGAATATACACCATCATCTGATATCAGATGAACAAATATGTGTATTTTTCCATTTAAATTAGCTTAGAAATACCAACTTTTAATTATGTAAACCTTGAATCATTATTAAAGTTGAGAAATTCAACCAAAAATGGAGTAGCCAAATACGTAAATGTTTTACGCTCCCTGGAGGTACAATAAAATATTTAATGTTAATTCATTTTGACTTTTCGACATGGCACATCATACTGTATCATTCACTGGCAGTCCAGGTTCCATTACAATCTCCTGTTGAGAGGTCAAAATCTGTTTGCTTGATTTTGTGGTTCTTCACAGTCCTTGCATCAATTTTACAGCTCTATTCAGTAACCATTCCAGTTAGAGCTTTGCAAGACCTCCAATAAAGCACATTTAATTACTTTGAGTGGATAGGAAACATAACCACTGTTATTAATATCATATTGCACTGATTTATAGCTGCACAAGTGCACCAAATTATATCGGTAAATTTCCAACAAAAAGAGTTTACTAATCAGAATTATTTTGGGATGGATATAAGTATGCAGTTAGCCTACTGTAATGTCCAATATGGCTCCAGCTGCAAAAATACTGCCCATGAAACCTACAGTAGTAAAATAGCACTTCCATTCAGGAAGAGAAAGTTCTGGACAACATTATATAGTCCATTCCCATTTTGAAAGGTAGTTTACATGCTTCAAAAACTAATCCTGACATTTCAAGACTGAGAGGACCAACTTTAATTGGGTGACCATATTGATCTTGGGAATAAAAGTCCACTGAAACAAATTTCAGGTAACTGAGGTCCCTCTCAGTTACCCCCTTAAACATATTTTAGGGAATGGGATACTTGTATTGATGGATATTTGGTTTAAATGGATGAACCCAACAATTAAGACAAAACAAAACATCAGTACCTGCAGTGCAAACAAATATTAAGAACAGCATTTAGGTCCTGCACACACCCTTTACCTTTTTAGTCTTCTCAATTAGTGTAAATAATGCAAGTAATATTATGCAACAGTTGCAGAAGTGATCATTGAGGGATACTTGCGAAACAGTGTGTGTGTGTGTATATATATATATATATACTCTGCGCTCTACTTGTCGTTAGGTTACGTTTATTTCCGGACTTTTAGCTCACTATTTCAGAGTTAACGAAGTTTAGCCTTTTAAACCAGCTGGCTATCTACCTCGCTAGCTATAGCATTATAGAGTTCGATATCGCTTTAGCTTGCTAGCAATGTTGCTAACTAGCTTGCTATTTCAGTATTAGCGATAAATTGATGATTTTTGTCTGGTGTGTTTATTTTATGGGCTATGTGTAGGGTAACCACATCCATTGTAGTGAACGCTAGCTAGTTAACAAGCTGGCTAGCAAACTAACGCACAATTCAACATATTTTCCTGGACACTGGCAAGTGTGTAGGACAAAAGTCTTGTTCTCTACTCTCGCTGCTGGTTGTAATGATTTGGCCGATCGGCGCGAGTTGAGAGCAAGGAAACTCTAAAACCGAAACAAACATAAAATTATTTAACAGGGTCTTCGGGAGACCGAAGGAGACATTCCAAATTGCCTGCTTTCAAAGTGTATCTACATTAACGAGCGCAAATAGCCTGATGTGACATGATAATGGCGCTAGATGAAAAAGCAATCTAGCATCTGTGTTGCTTGCCAACCATTCTGTCCACTCGATCTTGCTTGGTGGAAGAACGAATAGTTCTCAATTTTATTATTGCATTATTACCGATAAATTGTTGATTTTTTTCCTGTGCGTTTATTTAATGGGCTATATGTAGGGTAACCGTTTTGTAAAAGCAATAAGCCCCTTGAAGCAGTGGGTTACAGTGATTTTATAATGGCTGCGCCTCATGCCTTAGAAAGCCCCTACGCCGTTATAAAATCACTTTAACCCACTGCTTCAAGGGGCTTATTCCATATATCTCAGTGGCGGCTAGTGAGCTGGCAACAGGGGAGGCTCAAACAATCCCTTAAAAGAATGATTGGTCACAACCTGTTTCGAATCATTCATTTAAATAACCATTACAGAAACTCCGAAAACTCTCAACATTATCAGGTGTGGCCAGTTTTCATTTATAACACATACTGATTACGACACTCGACTTCTCACGCTTTCCTTTACGCAGCGGTTGGAAGCAATGCATGTGTTTTGCGATCGTTTAAATGAAATAAGATCATTTGAAACGTCTTTATGCAATTCCATTGCTTCCAACCCCTCCATGCAAAAGGACTTCAATTCTGCGTGAGAATCTCTTACAGAGGCGTTGATTGAATAATTGCTGACTACAGCAGAGGAACATAAATATGCCACCCGAGTGTGTGAGAGTTGACAGGTAAGTGTTATAAATTAAAACTGGCCACACCTGATAATGTTGAGAGTTTTCAGAGTTTCTATAATGGTGATTTAAATGGATGATTGAAGTTATGGTATCTAAATGAAGTTCATGAAGTTAAAGGTTTCTAAATATTGAAAAATGTACTATAAAGTGCTGTGAACTCTTAACAAGAGCCATCAGGAGATGGCATATCCCCTCCCGCCCCCCGGCTCTACACATTGAAAGACTGAAAATGCCCCCTGCTCCGGAAACAGACCATACCCCCTAAAATTCTAAGTTCAAAATGTTTCAATGGAAACCAGAAAAAATACAAAATTCATCTACTTCGGATTAGCAACAGGCACCACTTCACGTCATGATTCATGCGCACACCAAGTTTTGTGAAAAATATTGAACGGTTTTCAAGCTATGCTCCGGAAACAAAATCTTCACAGACAGAAGGACAGACGGACAGACAACCGCACCATGATTATATCCCCCTGCATTATATGCCGGGGGGGGGGATAAAAATGAAATTACCATCGATATTTAGTGTGACTACCCTTTGCCTAAAAAATTGGGACACAGTGCTGTAGCTTTGTAACTTTATCAGACTAATGGCTGTTTTGTGGTTCTAAGAATATTGGAAAATATTCCACAGTTCCCCTGTAGGCTTACAGTCTTGCTTTCATCTGTCTCTCCGGCTATTGCCAGGCAGCCTACGTGATGTTCAGATCAGGGCCCTGTCACTGCGCTATATTTATATCAACTGTATTCAGTGAATTACAAAGTTCTTATGTATGATTTTTTTTTGTTCTGGTTAACATTCAGTGCTTCAAATTTGCTTTTTATCTGCAGCAACACTGATATGGAAAACAAAAATAAACATTTAGCATCAAATTTAATTTAAAAAAATCTTGGGTGCCTAAGACTTTGCACAGTACTGTGTGCACACACACACACACACACACACACACACACACATATATATATATAGATATATATATATGTGTGAGTGTATGTGTGTGTGTGTGCGCATGTGGATATAAATATATATATATATATATATATATATATAAATATATTATATGTGTGCGTGTGTGTGTGTGTGTCTGTGTATGTGTGTGTGCGCGTGTAAAAAAAAAAAAAAAAAAAGGAATTGAGGGATTCAAATTTAAATGCAGAATAAATGATGGTGATTTGCATCACTGGCATCAGGGAGTGGGGATAAATTCTGGCTCTGAGAGCACCAGTACTGAATGATGAAGGTTAAGTTTCAAATATGTATTATTTTCAACTTATCATAGATTTCCCTCATTTTTATGAAGGCATATAACTTGTGCTGTGATTTTTCAACCTCTCTTTGGTAGAACCCATGACTGTGTAATTTCTATAAAAGGTAGAAAATGTTATACATAAAAATGTGACAAATAACAGAACACAGCAAACCTTAATATAAAATGAACAATCTTCACATAAATATACATTTTATAAAACAAAAAGGCATAAAAAAAGTCGGCAATCTATACATAATGCAATTTATGTTAGAAAAAAAAAGGACTGAACAGATTTGTCTTCAATCTCCCAAATGAAAAATCTGACAATGCAATAACTGCTAGTCACATAAGTGAGGGATAATACTGGGCTGCTTTGTCCTTCACAGCCTTTAAGAATGCCGTACATTTACAATGCTGAGTCAGACAAACCCCTGAAAATTGATACTTTAGAAATGAATGGAGAATGACTAGAATCAGTCAGCTCTAGGTGAGAGCTGAAATCATCTGTCATTTCACAGTTTATCTTTCAACACTATGCAATCAGTATAGCCTCATCCAACAGTACCACTCAAACCATCCATGGACTCTATCCTTTCCAGCTGTGTGTAAAGTCATTGAAATCTCCTCCTTAACAATGACCAGACTCAAGCCTGTTCAGCGTCGGTCATTTTCATGGAAAACAGCCACAGTGCACACTCCAAAGGAAGAAGTGAATTTCTTTTGGCCACTTTTTTTCTGCTCTCAGTGTGGGTGTCCTTTTATTAGCACTTTTCTGTGTCCACAGTACCCTCCTGCGCGTTTGTCCCAGGGACTGAGTCTACTGACTGGGTCAGCGTTGTCGTCTCTGGGCTCATGGAGATATGTTTTGGGCTCCCCTGAAGATAGCCCCGATGGAAAGGTCATCTTCGACCTCGCCGTCCTGACTGCTTACGGCCCACTCGCGTGCAGGACGCACAGCATGCAGTCTTGTAGTAGTTGTACACACACAGTCGTGCTTGGACCACCACATTGCAGTTGAAATATTTGTCTCGGCAGTTCTCATCTGAAACAAACAGAAGATAAAAATATGCTCAATTTAAACCTCAGCCCATAGAAAACCCATGAATCAATTCCATCTTACCAGGAAATAAAAGAAATATTCAGTAAGAATTATTTAAATGTAGTGCTGCATTCAATGCACTTTTATTGTTCTTTTTTATTACAAAGTTTTAACATGCAGTGGCCTCTCAAACCGTGTGAATGTGAGAGGTCTATTGTTGGAACACAAGAAAAGGATGTCATTATGAGAAAAATTTAATCCCGAAGTCACATGGCATGTGATGTAAGCATGGGCATGGCTTTTTAGGGTGTTGACTGACCAATGTCAGGGAGGCATGGCCCTGTATTGCAGTTCTCGCGCTCTTCTGGTTTGAGCTGGACTTCACAGCCCTCGCTAGGGAGCAAGTCATCCGAAAGACAGCGCACCTCTCGCACACGGTAACCCCCCTCACACGATTTAGAGCACTGCAGGGTCACAGAGAAGTCAAGTCATGACTACATAAAGACCTTTACGTGTTTCAGCCTTTCACAACTCAAATATATCTAACAATTTAAAATGGAGAACAAAACAATATTGTATTGACAATGTAATTTAGGATGTACTAAATGTACTAAATCCCCTCTCCTGAAAAAACCCTCCCTTGATCCCTCAGTCATTCAGAACTTCTGCCCAGTCACCCTCCTCCCTTTCCTGTCAAAAACCCTTGAACGTGCTGTTGCTAACCAACTCTCCTCTTTTCTTGCAGATAACAACCTCCTGGACCCCCACCAGTCGGGATTCAGAGCTGCCCACTCCACGGAGACCCCACTTGTCTCTGTCAGTGAGGCGCTTCACACTGCACGCGCCGCCTCCCTCTCGTCCATCCTGATCCTCCTCGACCTCTCTGCCGCATTCGACACTGTCGACCACTCCATCCTCCTCTCTTCCCTGTCTGCACTGGGGATCCGTGGTACAGCCCTCATCTGGTTGAAATCGTACCTCTCCGGTCGCTCCTACCAGGTTGCCTGGGCTGGTGAAGTATCAACACCCCGCTCACTTACCACAGGCGTCCCCCAAGGCTCAGTTCTTGGTCCACTCCTCTTTTCTCTTTATCTCCAGTCTCTCGGTCCTGTCATTTCTGCTCATGGTTTATCATATCACTTTTATGCTGATGACACTCAACTTTTTCTCTCTTTTCCCCCTGATGCCCAGGTCTCCGCCCGCATCTCCGCCTGCCTACAAGACATCCGGAGCTGGATGGACAACCATCACCTGAAGCTCAACCCAACGAAGACGGAGATGATCTACATCCCTGCTCCATCCTCCCCTCTCCTGGATCTGACCATCACTCTGGGGGATACCACCATCTCCCCCTCGCGGAGTGTGAAGAACCTTGGGGTCCTGTTTGACGACAGGCTCTCCTCTGCTGTGAACATCGCTGCAGTGACCCGGACCTGCAGGTTCTTCCTCTTCAACATCCGTAGAATCCGGCCCTTCCTCACCAGCTACTCAACGCAGCTCCTAGTCCAAGCGCTGATCCTCTCCCGCCTGGACTACTGCAACGCACTCCTCGCCGGCCTCCCAGCATCTGCCATCAGACCCCTGCAGCTCATCCAGAACGCTGCAGCTCGTCTGGTCCACAACCTCCCAAGACACTCCCACGTCACCCCCCTGCTCACAAAGCTCCACTGGCTCCCTGTTGCTGCTCGCATCAAATTCAAGACGTTGGTGCTAGCCTATCAGGGAGTCAACAAGACTGCTCCAGCCTACATCCAGAGACTGTTCAGGTCCTACACCCCTGCCAGAGCACTCCGCTCTGCCACTTCCGGTCGCCTGGCTCCTCCCCCTCTCCGCTCCTCCCCTTCCCGCGCAAGGCTGCTGTCTGTTCTGGCACCTCGTTGGTGGAATGATCTACCTATCGAGGTCAGAACGGCAGAATCCTTGAGCATCTTCAAGCGCCGCCTGAAAACCCACCTCTTCAGGCTCCACCTCTCCCCTACTCCACTGCCTTGATTCCTGTCCCTACATCCTTTTGATTTGTTGCACTTTATTCTGTTTACTTCCTGACTGCATCACTTGATTTGGTTTCCCTTCATTTTGTTGCACTCTTGTCAGTTTACTTGATTTTCCTGCCCCTTTGTTGCACTTGATCTATTGCACTTATTTTATTGCTCTTTGTAGCACTTGCCTCTGCCTTGTTGCCATTTTTGTTCACTTGCCTTTGACCTTGCCTTTTTGTTAATAGTCTAGATCTGTAACAATGGAACGTGTTCTGTCACTTACTGTTAGCACTTTTACTTGTCTCCTAGGAGGTCTGCACTTTTGTACTGTTCTTATGCACTTTTGTACGTCGCTCTGGATAAGAGCGTCTGCTAAGTACCTGTAATGTAATGTAATGTAATGTGCTATTACTAGGGTATATTTATTTTTGAAAACACTTCAGATATATTCTACAAATTCTCTTCAAGCAGAGAGACCTGAGTACGTGTGAATGTGTAAGTGACCATTCCATGCTGATAAAATTAAATCTAAAAGCAGCCTAAGCTGGTCCATCTGGTTGGCCAGCTTCATGGACTATTGATGTATAAAAACAGTAGTAAAGTCATTTACACAGCACCTTTCAGCCTAGAGCACTTCCAAAATGGATAAAGATTACAACCCAATATAATAAAGAAAAACATGCATAAAAGAAGAATGAACAGCGACTGGCAATGATAAAAATTACTGAAATAAAATTCGACTAAAACAGTGAAATCAAATAAGCGCAGCGAAGGGAGAATGCAAAAAAAAATATTAGAGCAACAGCAGTAAAATCCAGCCAAAAAAAGGGAAAAGTCAAATAGCTGTCAATCATTACAGATTACAGAAAGTAACTCAGCAAAAACAGATTTTTACGTTAGTTGTACAAAATTACAACATGACTGTATCAGCTCTACTCCAGTTGAGTTAGCAGATCATCCAGCAGCAAATTGCAAACACCTCCCTTGATCGATCATAGGTAAAATTACTAACCGATCCGTCGATTAATCGTTATAAAAATAAAAAAGAAAGAAACATGAAAACTCTCCTTATAAACAACAAAACCAAAGGCGTCTTTCCACTCAAGCAAAGCTTTTTTTCCCCACAGTGACGTATTAGGTATTTTCCACTAGTATTTCATCTGCTGTCATCGCGCCCTCTGGTGGCAGCTCACTGAAGCAGTCCTCTGACAGCTGCTAGAATGTAATAGGATTTCGTTGCTATTTATATTTCAGATCCGTATTTAGATAGATCGATTAAACCTCACGTGATCGAGCAAAGTATTAAAAACCATTTAGTTGATCATCGATTAATTGTTATTATCCCTTCTGAGAATAGTAACAGAAAAGCTTAGAATCTCAGTTGGTCTTTGCAGTTTTGGGCAGGGGTGAGTGAATCCCGTGTAGCTAACAGAGCTGGTGACATTGACGGTGTATAACGGAGAACTCACCGCGCTCCAGTCGGTGTGGAACCACTTGGCACCGCAGGCCTTGAGCTGACAGCTCTGCTGGCTGGAGGGGCACTCCAGAGATGAGCACTCATGTGGGGCCAGCACTGCGAAGCCTTCGTCTGTCCTCCTCAAACACACCACCTCTCTCTGCTGACTGCCCTCGCCACACTCCGCAGAGCACTGGGGGGGAGAAATCACTGGTGCATGTCATACTAATCCGTAACGTCACACACTCGCATTACATCACAATAATTCCGCTAATAGTTTCCTCTAAAGTAAGCATCAGCTCTCAGCAATCAGCATCAGCTGTATCAACAATCTCCATGCAAATGTTGAGTTGGAAAAGACTTCAGACATTTGAAGCATCTTTTCAGTAGAATCAGTTTCAAGTTCCCTTAAAAATGGATGAATGCAGTACTATTGAGGGTTTAAGGAATAGATTTTTTTTTCAGGAAACTAGCACTCTTATTTTTCATGTACTTGCTTTTTCTTTTTTGCTTGCTTATATTTTATTTGCTTTTTTTAATCCAATTGTCCCCATACTTTTTGGTATCATAACTAATATGTTGCTGTTTTCACTGGTCAACATACACACTAAAAAATGAATCCGTTCTACTCAACTGTTTTGAATGACGTTGAGATCAATTTTTGGATTTTTGACCAGTTTAATTGATCAAATAAACCAAGTTGCGTTGAACCATTTCACTTTTTTGAGTAAAAGAGAGTTTTGCTCTCAAGTGGTCTCTTAGTGTTGAATTAACGATTTCAGTCTGTGCACTGAAATCCACACTGAAGCCATAACATCAAATGCAGTTCATTCCACAGCCAAAAAGTTATTAAATAAAGCCATGAAAAGTCATAACCTCTGCCATCGTGTGCACACATTGCTGTAACACACAAAACCACCCCATGTTACTGTATGCGAATGGGACTGCTTCAACTCACTTGGCTCCACTGTCCAGTAAACCACTCCACTCGACTGTGACAAGGGCCATTGTTACATGCCTGGGCCTCAGGGGGTCGCTCCTGACCACACCCTTCCAGGGGCAAGCTGCTGACCTGATTGGTTAGGCATAGCACGCTCCGCGTTTGTACTCCCATACCACAATCAGCAGAACACTGTGGAGATAAAAAGAGATGCTTCACAGCTGAGCCCTACGCAAAACACTATACAGCACTACCTATGAAAGATGTACCACATCTTTAATCCCAAAATGTGCCATTTTACAGCAGTTTCTAACATGGTGGCAGTTTCGAACCTGCTTTTATAAGGAGCTGAGAACAACTAGAGGCTTATAATATCGAAGACACACTTGTATTAGAATAGAAACATTTCTTGAGGTCATGTGAAGATAAAGCCATTTGTGACACTATGTGCTGATTTTACATCCAAAGGATAAGATTAGCCTTGGACAAAACTTTTTTTTTAAATGGATATTGTACTTTGAATGTTGAATTCACTTTAGAACTAGGCTAATGCCACCCTGACACTTGCACAATTTTTGTCCCACCAATGCATTGTGGCAAGGCGTGCCTTTGCGGTGGTACGCAGCGGAGCCTTGTTTGGGCCCTGTTCGCGCACAGTACACACACAAGTAGCACACACATGGCATGAACATTGCGTGCCCAATGCACCGCAAAAAATGAGAGGATAAAAATACTAGGTAAGATGAACTTACTGATTTTAAGACTTAAAACACTTCTATCACCATTTTTCTTAGTAAGACAAGAAAAAAATTATTGTTTTGAGGTAATTTTTACTAGCTTGCCAATGGGGTGAGTAAATTTCATTTGTCAAGTCAAATAGTAACTTGTTTTAAGAAAAAAAAAACTTGAAACAAGTTACTGTTTGACTTGACAAGTGAAATTTACTTACCCCATTGGCAAGCTAGTAAAAATTACCTCATAACAAATAATTTTTTTTTGTCTTACTTAGAAAAATGGTGATAAAAGTAAGTGTTTTAAGTCTTAAAATAAGTAAATTAATCTTACCAAGTATTTTTATCTTATCATTTTTTGCAGTGTACATGCCAAATTTTTGAGCATTTCAAAATTCTCTCTACGACATGGCACGCACCTCCACACCCTTCACCCACTCCTTATGCTCGTTCCCGACTACTTAAATCATTGCCACGATGCATTGCACGGCATTGTGGGAACAAAAATTGTGTCAGGGTGGCATAATATCTGTCAGTGAAAATGTCTTTACAAGTTACCAGATTTGGCCAATACCTGGCTGCTCCAGTCAGTGAAGAACCAGCTCTTGGCACAGGGCCCCATGTCGCAGTTCTCCACATCGGTGGGCCGCAGCTTCATGTTGCATTCTTCATCAGCCACGAAGTCCCCCACATTGCTCACGCAGCGCACCTCCCGCGATTTCTGACCCACCCCACATGGAACTGAGCACTGTGTGAATGCAGGAAAGGACCATCAGAACACATGACACTTTTTCCCGTACGTTAAACTGGGCCTTAGGCTCGGCATTCAAAAGCATCTGGGTTCGCAAAAGCAGAAAACTTGTGCTTTCACTCGCAAATCATTGTTGCAGAAAATAGGATTAACTGGAGTCCGCAGTCAAAAAACTTATTGCTTCTCTTATTTTTTTACCATGGAGGAGAAAAAGGTTACGCAGATGTTATGGCTTCTTTGCCCTTTTCAGCATAGAAACTAAAAACTTCCCTTTTGTGAACGCTTCCAGTTCTATTCCCTTAAGAGTGTCAGAGGGATTTTACACTGAAAATAAAATGAAAATATAATGGAAGATCATATCTTGCAGGAACCCACAGCTGGATGTGATGCTACAGTACACTGCCATTGCTGCCCAGAAGAACAGGGCCGGGACTGATGATGTCACTCACGGTGGTCCACTCAGTTCGAATCTGCCACTCGCTGCAGATCTTGAGCTGACACGTGCTAGTGGTCTCGGGCCTCTCCAGGTGCTGGCAGCGACTGGTCTGCACATTCAGGGTGCGGTTAGCGTACACCTGCCTGCAGAGCACCTGTCTGTGCTGAATGCCCAGGCCACAGGTCCGGCTGCACTCTGACCATTCACCAATGTCCCAGCTACAAACACAAGACACAGCAGGAGCATACTGGATATGCAACGCCAAAATTCTGTTCAGTTTTTCCCCACAAAAACTCTCAGACATTTGGGCCTAGTGATCAACAAGCCTGGTTGTATATTTCAGATTTTTTCTATACTCTAACCCAGGGATAGGCAGTTCCGAGAGGGCCACACTGTCTGTAGGTTTTCATGGTCTCCTTTTAGCTAGCAGGCGATTATTGCCTGGAAAACAGGGTCTGTACATTCATTAGCCTATCAGTGATTAAAATTAATCTCTGAAACAAAAACACACCAAAACCCTGCAGACACTTTGGCACTCAAATAACAGATTTGCCCATCCCTGCTCGAATCAGTTACTTCCATTGTTTACCATTTACTGTATACTGTTTTTACAACTAAGTTCACCTCTATATTTTTATCACTGTACAAATAAAATATTCTTTATTTTTCCTTTTCTATTCCCTCAGTGATGGCATATTGAACCAGCCAATATTATAAACGGGTGGTTTTTATTAACTTTATGGAGTGTCATAAGATCACATAAACACACACAACTGCTATGCCACAACTCGTAAAAAGACTATGGATGGTGTCGCTCCTCCGCAGCAAATGGTAGACTTAAGTGGAAATAATTACATGATTCGTGATGGACATTGATTTTGTTTCCTCTTTGTACTCTCGTGAAAATGTCATAAACGGTATATTTGAGATGCTGCTATATTTGATCACGTCAATTATTTCATCCATTGAAGAATTTAGGGAGACATGCATCTTATCAAACATTATTTGCTCAAGTACCTCTAATATCAACAGCTTCATGTTTCCCATGATCCCTGAATGAACAAATTAATACCATGAGGGACACAATGGAGCTGCAGCACATTGACATTCCTAATGCAGAAATAGTCTCTCTTTCAGTACATCATACAGAGGATAGTTGCGACACTATTACATCTTGTTTAAGAACCTGTAATAACAGTAGACAATCGTAGTAATCGTATTTTTCACTTTAGCATACATGATCATATATTTAGACCATAATATTTCTCTCCTTTCGCACAGCACGTGAGCCTCCAGACTCAGTGCATGAACAAGAATGCAACAAAGGAGTCTGCCAAACCAGATTAATGCACACGGAAGCCAACCAGATGTTAAGAGGTTAAGGCTCAAGTTTATGAAACTATAAACTAAAAAACATTAAAATGAAGTGCCAAGAGCCAAACGCGTTGTCAAATGTGTAGTGAAAGAGTCTCATTCCGGGATCCTTTTCATTTTGTGGCCCACAACAGACCATAGCTTACAGCTCAATCATTTTAACTGACCCGGTATGTACAAATAGATCAGAGATCCTTTAATTTCAAGGAGTGAGATTTATAACCTAAGCTTCAAGCGAGACATACTATCTTTTTAGTAAAAAAAGAAAAAACTAAATAAAATAAAATAATGAGACTAGAACATAAATCAATTCCAAAATTATGCACCTAAATGCATGATAATGTAAACTAGTCATATAAATATTTGCTAAAGGGGTCATGAGGGTCATAGAATGTTGGACGGAAGAGAATAGAATGTCAAGCTCATGCTGCGCTCCTGCTCCCTGGCACATAAAATACACAAAAAGAAATAACCTCAATATAATTCAGGCCATTTATACTTGACAATACACTGTAGCCCCACTACAGAGAAAGTGAATACAATTTTTATCCCTTCCTCAGAGTAATTCATTCAAGCAGCAGATCCAAGCGAAGAAAAAAAATCTTTGCAGACGAAGCAAATTGGTGAGCTTGAGTTGGCTATTAAAGAGCATCCAACGGACAGAGAAAATCTACATACTGTATATTAATCCTCAGGCCCCCCACATATGGAGCAGGGTCACGCTGGGCTAAGGACAAAATTAGGCTATAAAACTAGGGCAAGTCAAAGACTTAAGTGGCTTTCACGCATTCACGGATCGCAACACGGATCAACACAAGTCTTAATCCGTGATGTTCAGGTGCACAACACTGCGATTTTGTCGCAAAGTGCCGGTGTGAATACATTCAGAACTGGGTACTAACACGGAGAAGTATGATGTCTACATGGATAGACAAGGCAGCAACGCAGACTTCGCCGGAGAAGCCCCCGGGGTGATCCCGGACTACACCGATGAGCACGGAAGCAACTGGGCTTTCCACGGTCTTTTTACAGAGGTGCACGTTCTTTACTGGGATACCTCCAGAGTGTTGACTGCGGTCACTCGAGTAAAGGTAGCCAAAACTAATATCTTGTCAATGGCAACAATAAATGTTCAATATTTTTGGATGCATTGCTGCCTCACAGCAAGAAGGTCGTGGGTTTAAATCCGGCCTGGGGCCTTTCTGCGTGGAGTTGGCATGTTCTCCTCGTGTTGCGTTGGTTTTCGCCGGGCACTCCGGTTTCCTCCCACAGTCCAAAGACATGCATATCAGGTTAATTGGAGACACCAAATTGCCCATAGGTATGAGTGTGAGAGTGAATGGTGTGTGTGTGCCCTGCGATGGATTGGCAAGCTGTTCAGGGTGGGTCCCTGCCTTTGCCCATAGTCAGCTGGGATAGGCTCCAGCTCGCCCCGTGACCCTAGTGAGGAATAAGCGGGTATAGAAAATGGATGGATGGAGTTACTACAGAGTTCCGTGTATGTTAAGTGTAAACCACAGTTAAATGCGCGCAGGACTCCACTTACAGTTAAAATAACTGGCAAAAAGGTGCAAGTTTACAGCAGTGCAAACCCCTTGTCTCCTTCCACTCCATTTCAGGCATCTTGTCTCCTGGTTTCAACAATGATACAGCAATGGCCGTATAAGGCCATGGCAATTTTTTAATCTTAGGTCATTCATGAAGGTAAAAAATATGACATTTTCGCAGCTGAAGGGTCTTGATAAGGAGCTCCCGGTGGCTACACAGAGACTCCTGCATGTATTCGCCGGCTATGCGGATGTACACGGTGCCTACCAGGAGTGATGCGGATCATTTTTAATCTGTGTACTCCAGGACGAAAAAGCGTGCATTTTTAATTTTTTCCTCGCACATGCCAGTACACCAAGGATCACGCCAGATGCCTGCCCAGTGTATACATGGTAATGCTGAAGATAACGCGGATGATCCCAGGGCGATGATCCAGGATGAACCGCGTTGCGATCAGTGAATGTGTGAAAGCCGCATTAGCAGGAACTGAAAAGAGCAACACATTGTGATAGAACTTTATCTGGCGTAAAAAACTGGAAGCAATATTACTTATTCAAAAACGAATAGTAGAGTAGACGGTATGCTCACAAGGCTGGGCACGGCTGAACATTGCAAGGCTCTGTCTGAGGGCTGGGCATGAAGGCACTGTCACACAGGCTGTCCATCACCCGCTCATGTGTAGCCCTGTGGACGCAGCCGAACGCTGTATACCTGGTACCTGCAAAAGACACACAACCACACCTGCTGACCAAGGCATTATGGACAGGAAAGTAAAGCAATGAACTCCTGCACTGAGACATGGCCATACAAATGAGCTCCTATCTGGGGGGGGGGGGGTTGGCTTAACTCTCACTTCCTGTCTGTGAATAAATTAAGACGCCTGTGGCAACTGGCGGTAGGGGAGAGACAGACGCAACTTAATTTTTTTTTGAAGACGGTTGCACTGGAGAATGGACGGCATCACATTTATAGAACTCACTCAGGAACCCCATTCCCTTAAATGACCTTAACCATCATAACTGTGCCTGTGCTAGCCAAGTCAGAACCCGAAGTCTGGCGACGGGGTCGCCCGAAGCCAAACGCGGGAATCGAGTGGCGAGTAAGAGCATTGGGAGAGGAAGGCCAGGTGAGTTGCCCAAATGCCCCCCCATACAGACAGATTATTACCCACACATAGAGATAAGTGAGGCACACGTTTCAAGTCCCGTGCACTCACTTTAGGGAGAGAACTTAATATTGCAGGCAGAAACGTTGGGTGTCTTTGGTGAATATGCATAATATTAACGAGCCAGGTAGAACGTTTGTTAGCCCTCGTAACAACAGTAAGATGATATTAGGAGAAAAGCCAAACTGAAGAGGGAGTTCTCACCTCCGCCACAGGATGCGCTGCAGTCGGTAAAGCCCACCAGTTTCCAGTTGTGCTCTTGCTGGTGTCTAGGCGGCTGAGGGAGGGGCACTTTATTGTCAGGCATCTGAGGAGGGTATCTGCCTGCACTAGCATGTTCACCTCCACCCTGGCCATTCAAGGCATTGTCTGTACAGTAGAGAGCAATCCATGAGGCTTCAAAGTCAACTAATAGTGACAGTGTAAAAATCCACATTGCGTGTTTTGTATCTCTCCAGTTGTATTGTGAGTCTCTGAGATTATCGATAGCATGGAGAACACTCACCATGACTAACCTGAGGGACCTCTGCAATGACTGCATTCTCAGCGGGCAGGACAAACTCATAATGCACTCCAGGATGGGGCTGCTGGTAAATCATCTACAGAGATTACAACAATGAAAGATATGCAAATGAGCAAAACACAATATCAGGCAACAGAAATTTCAGCAAAATCCAGATATAAAGTTTGTGTTAGAGAGGGAAATGAACAGCATATTCAGAATACATTTTTAATCAGTTTTCTCAAAATTTAACACTTCATTGGTCGGTGAGAGAAAGTATAGTTCAAATTAGCGTACCATGGATGTACTCCAGTAACTGGAAACTCACATAAACATCCAGAATCTCATTGGTGGGCCCTTCTGCCAGGAAGGATTCGCCAGCAGTACTGCGAATCTCATTTGGTCGACGATATGTAAACATGGTGCCCACACCTTCATACTTCCCTGGTCGATCAATTGCCCAGTCCCCATTGACGATGGATCGGCCAGAACGACTGCGTAAAGCTACACGAGAGATGACATCAATATTTCTTAAATTTACCAAAATGGAAAATGCTTGGAAATATAAGCATAAAGATTTAAGTACTCAGTGCAGTTTAATAGCATTTGCAAATAGTGAAATTCCAACTGAAGGAGGCCATAGCAGTGAGTTGTGAATTCTATGAGGGGTAAATCACAGGGTAAGTCAAATAACACAACTCGGCAAATAAAAAGTCCCACAACACAATGTGTGAGGAGCTAAAACGCTCACCAAACAGATACAAATCCATTACAAACCCAACTTGGGGTGACGATAGAAAGTGTAGGTTAACAGCCATAAGGTACTGATAGCCTTCTTTTGGTCTTCTGTAAATTGACAATGAATAAAGGTTTCCAAGCATCCCAAGAATCACCTTCAAGGTCCTGCCAAAGTTTATAATTAACGTTTCAAACTATTATTATATTTGAAATTCATGCTAATGCTTGTAATTTACTCGCCTTTATGGCTACACCTGATATCCATGGTTCCAAAGCAAGGTTTAATGGTTTCTTTTCCGCTGGTCTCTGAATATTTATGAATTAATCCACATTAGAATGTCACAATTGGATCAAAGTGTGCAAAAATATGATTATAAAGACAATTCAAACAAATATTGGCTGTGATATTGTGCAAATACACCTTGGCCACAGGGGTAACAAGGGGTGGGGTTCTTGACAGGTTGAAATTATTGAGACAGCTTGCTCAAGAGTAGAATTGGGGTACCCCACCTGAGATTTTAAGATGGAACCTACAGGTCATACTTCCAGTAAGCGGAGTTAGATTTTAAGATGTAACCTACAGGTCATACGTCTGGTAAGCGGAGAGTTATTCACTATTCTCTGTCATTGTAAAAAGCATTAAAAAGGGTGGTGGGTAGGGGAGGGATTATCAAGGGTCTCCAGTCAGACACACCATGTCTCCACAGAAACCCTGACCCCTGGGGAAGTTTCGGTAGCATTCATTAGCAACTGTTATCCACAGACCTTTGAACTTGCCAGTAGTTCAACAAATCGAACAAAAGCCAAAACACAGCATTGGACGAGATAAGTTGGCAGGTACTTAAACTTGCTCATGTGCTTAATGTACTTGCTCATGTGCTTAAACGTCACTCAAATTTTTTAAGATGAACAGATTAAAAAACATACTCCATTAGAAGTGTCCATAAAGGACCCAGCCTAGTTTTTAATAAAAAATGAAACTGTAATTGCAGAACTTAATCATGCAAACAAGAACCACTAAGATGGAGCACTGAGACAGTTTCTTTATATTCTGCTACAAAAGTACCCGGTGAAGCCACCCACCTGTTTTAGAAACCAACCTACTGCTGTTCATCAGAGCGGCCAATTTAGACTTGTATTTAAAATTAAACACTAAAATCCCCCAAACCAGCCATTAAGTAGCCTAATTTATCACAAACAGATTTATATCATGGACACTTAATTTAAATGACTTAATTTAAATACATAGTGCCAGAACCAAGACCACTACTCCTGCTAATTAGAACAGCCAATTTGCCAATTTAAACTTGTATTTAAAATAAAACACAAAATCTCCCTGAACGCACTTTATTTGGCCTAATTTATCTCTTATAGATTTATATTCAGGATTAATTTCAAGGACTAACTTAATATTTATACATAATGCCAGTAACCACTACTCCTGCTAATCAGAACAACCAATTTAAACTAATATTTGAAATTAAACCCCCAAATCTCCCAAACATTCCCATTGCTTCATGATACCACGGCACTTCCGCTGATAGAAAATTGGGAAGGAGAGAAAAAGCCTGGTTGATACCCGCAGTGTATATCACAGCAAATGTTTAAAATGTCTTAGTTTTCAAAAGGAAGCCAAAAAAATTAAATTAAGCTTGTAATACTTTAGGTTTTTGCTGCAGTTGCTTAAGTCAGCTGAGGTGCAGTTGAAGAAGTTTGTCCGACTAACCCAAGTAATTCCGACTCTTGATCATCTCGGTGATGTTAATCTTGGTGGCACCCTCCGGGATTTCCACGATCTTGTGGTACCCCACCTTGGATAAGGTGTGTTTGAAGACCCCTGAGACCAGTCTGCAGGCTGTGTTGTCGCCACCACACACTCCGCACTTGTCCGTGACCTTTCCTGTGCCCAGAAATTCATCGCAGCCCAAACTCTGTGAGGGAAGAGCACAGAGCAACTGAACAGAGAGTCACGGGAGGTAGAAGGACAGCAGGTAATGGAGACAATATTTGAGATGTGCTGCCACTAGCACCAATACCATATATATGGCTATTATTTTTCATCAGTAATTTAATTAATAATAATTACATACCTGAAATCTACTCTATAATTAATAATCCCCTCATCAGTATCATGCTCCTTTTTGAACTACTATAGGAACACTTTAGAGAGGGAAAATTAAAAAAATAAAAATAAAAAAAACTTCAATTAAACAATAAAAACAATGTCTCATGATGTCAGTAATATATGAATCACTTGGGAACAAATTGTGTTTCTTCAGAAGGCTGAGCTTAACTCAGGGCAGCTCCTGCAGGAGAGACGGATCCCAGAGAAGCTGGGTACATGAGGTGAAAAGCCAAAGTTCATACTAGAAGTCCATAAATTCATATATTCCACCCATAAAAGCACTGCCGTTGAGAACAGGTGTTGCAGAAACCCAGACTAACCCCAGAAGGTTACAGCCTGTGGGAACACTGACCTCAGTGTTGCTGAAATATATAGGCTCTGCTGATATGGAGCTTTGAATGGTCAGCAGAGGTTCAGAAAATAATCACATAGTAGTTCATGAGGGGACAGAAACTCTGCAGAATTAATGACGCTGGGGCAAAAGCCAGACACTTCCATTCCCTTCAGGATTAGAGAGTTTTGTTGTTCATCAATTCCTTTCCCTAGTTTAATAAAAAGGATTAATTTTTTCACATACTGTATATATCATATACCTACACTGAACAACCACTTTATTGGATACAGCTGTTTCCACATTGTGCGCCATACGTTTATACTGCTAACCTCCAATTTCACCCTATCCCAGAGGTGCCGTATCATATTGAGATCAGGGTCTGTAGAGGCCATTTGAGAGAACGGAAGTCAGTTTCACTGTTTGTGGAGCCAGCCTGAGATGATTAGTGCCCCGTATCAAAATGCATCATCCTGCAGGAAGTATCCATTTGACAAAGGTTAGACTGTGGCTATACAGCAGGGAAAATAAGTAATGAACGTGTCAACACTTTTCTCAAAAAATATATTTCTAATGGGGTTATTTGCATGACATTTTCACCAGGTGTCAGTAACAACCAAAGTAATCCACACACACAAAGAAATCATAACAAAGAATTCCATTGATTAGGTTATGCGTAATAATGTGGAATGTGTCATTCCGTTCAGGGAATGTCATTCAGGGAAAAAGTATTGAACACGCGTAGCGAAATTTATTGAACAATTAGTACAAAAGCCTTTGTTGCTAATGACTGCTTCAAGATGCCTCCTGTGTGGAGAAACTTGTCGCATACATTGCTCAGGTGTTATTTTGGCCCATTCTTCCACATAAACTGTCTTCAAATCTTAAATGTTCAGGGGGGCCTCTTTTCTGAACTCTGATCTCCAGTTGAAGGCCACAGTGGAAAAATGAACAGTCACATTTTCATGCTGTGGCGAAATGAGGAATTAAAAATTCAAAATGATCTTATAAACAAAGCACTGAAAAAATATGCAAAAAAAATATATAAAATATAACAATATATAATATTATTTTATATCATTATAAATATTATAATAATATCTAATAAATTAGATATACAAAAATGCAACATTTGGACTCTGATCATTTTTTCTTTGTGGTCTCAAGTTCTTTCCATAGATTTTCAATTGGATTCAAGTCAGGTGATTGACTGGGCCATTCTAGTAGCTTTATTTTCCTTCTCTGAAACCAACTGAGAGTTTCCTTGGCTGTGTGTTTGGAATCAGTGTCTTGCTGAAATGTCCACCCTCATTTCATCTTCAGCATCCTGGCAGATGGCAGCAGATTCTTATCAAGAATGTTTCACTACATTTCTCCACTCATCCTTCCTTCAATTACATGAAGTCTGCCAGTACCGTATGCTGAAAAACAGCCCCACACCATAATGTTCCCACCTCCAAGCATCACTGTTGGTATGGGGTTTTGTGCAGTGCTGTTTGTCTCCAAACGTGAGTGTGTGCTGTGACATCCAAAGACTCCAATCTTGGTCTCATTTGAGCACAAAATATTCTCCCAGTATTTCATTGGCTCGTCCAAATGTTGAGCAGCAAACTATAAACGAGCTTCAACATGCTTTTTCTTCAGCAATGGAGTCTTGCATGGTGAGCGTGCATAGAGGCCATGGTGGTTGACTGCATTACTTATAGTTTTCTTTGAAACGACTGTACCTGCTCATTCGATGTCTTTCTGAAGCTCTCCACAGTGGTCCTTGGCTTCTAGACCACTCTATTCTTTTGACTCCTCTGTCAGAAATCTTGCAAGGAGCACCTGGTTGTGGCCGATTTATGGTGAAAGGATGTTCTTTCCACTTACTGATTATGGCCCCAACGGTGCTCACTAGAACATTCAGAAGTTTAGAAATGCATTGAAAAAATTGATACTTTGGATCAAAGTTAAAAAAAATTGCGTCAACTTGTTACAGCTAATTTTTTTAGTTTTTCTCCATTGAAAAAAATTACCTTTGCAAAATTTTTTTAATTGAGAAAAACTAAAAAAATTAGCTGTAACAAGTCGACGCAATTTTTTTACTTTGATCCAAAGTCTCATTTTTTTCAGTGTACTTCTATAACCAATGCCATCACTATGTTTCGCAACAATAAGGTAGCAAAGGTCTTGAGAGAGCTCTTTGCTTTTACCCATCATGAGATGCTTTTTGCGTGACACCTTGGTGATGAAAAATCTTTTTATAAGCCACCAATTAGGACTAAACCATCCATGCCTTTTTGCAATTCCTTTCCTTCAAATGTTCAATACTTATTCCCTGCGTCATTCCATCATCCCACTTCATTAAACATATCTTAATTTATGGATTTATTTGTTGTGATTTCTTTGTATATGTGGGTTACATGGGTTGTTACCAACATATGATGAAAATTTCATGTCTATAGTCCCATTAGAAATACAAACAGTATATTTGCTGAGAAAAATGTTGATGTGTTCAATAATGATTTTCCCCGCTGTAAATAGATGCAAATAATCGCATCATCAAAATCGAATCGAGTCACCCGCATTTTACAACAGAAGTCGAGATTTATCTGACCAAGCGATATTTTTCAAGTCTTCGATCATCAAGAATTGGTGATATGCAACCTTATTTTCTGTGAAACCTAACATAGTCTACCTCTGCCAATCTGTTGTTTGTAGTTAATCACACCAGTCTTTGTAAACTGAAGACAGTTTAATTTTTGAAAATTATAAGGGCAGCTCATAGGGCACCAAAAATCATACCAGGATGCTCAGACACGGACGTTACACATTCTCACATCTAACCAGCCAGCAAATTAAAACACCTCACCAGGTCAGCATGCTTTATATGAAAAAACTTATTTTGAGCTTATTTGGGGTACCAATAATTATTTTGGGAAATATAAGAGAAAAAAAAGTTGTCATTTTTTGGAGAACATTTTACTTTAACTTTTTTCCAACAACAAATAACAAATGTCCTCCATGCCTTGAGTGAGCACAAGTGGCCGTCGACAATCTGTGACTCACAATACTACTAGTGAGATACAGAACGGGCAGTGTGGACATCTACACTGTCACCGTTAGCTGCAGTGTTTACTTTTGCATTTACAGATAATCTACTGAAAAACTCAAAATGGCCAAAATGTCATAAACAAGGTTTTCATCCGACATCGACGATGTGCATTTCAGATGAACAAGGTACAACTGTAGTTGCCCCATTGCAGGTGTACCTAATGAAATGGTCGGTGGGCACCCACAGTTTCATATGTGCTATATTTGTTGCTTGCCATGTTATTATATGGAAGAAAAGAAATGCCAAAACTACAAAAGTGTACGCCATCAAAGAAAGAACAGTCAAAATGTGATCAACGGCTACAGGCATCCACAAATAAGCAGGTTTCCTTTTGATGATTTTAGCCCTAATTTAGCACAGTTGCTAGGCAGTCCGAGCTCCAACCTTTTCTCTCTCTCAGGCTTAATCGCAAACGCCCAGCATGCTTCCAATAAACATTTAGGTCCCTGCAGTTTGGTTCAAATCACTGTAGCAACTTTAGCACGCAATCCATCCACAACACCCCACGCAGTCCTGTCTAACCACACTCTCTGCACCTGCATCCTTCTGAGAATACATTCAAAATCAGAGCAGTGCTACAGAGCACCCACTGTGAAGATGTGCATATTCAATTTCACATTTCAAGACCAAAAACATTTAGCCAAGAAAGAAAATCTAATACTGATTCAAACAAGCCAGCCATGATAGATGGCGAAGTGAGAGTAAATACATGGTGGAAAGGTACGACAGGACTGTGGTGAGCTACGACACACAGGAAATATTTTGCCCCTGCACTGACAGTCATGAGCAATTTTCTCCTTTTGAAGTGAACAGCATCAACTTTCACAGAACAAAAGGGAAGATTTTCAACCTTGCACTTCTAACCCACTGTTAGGTCAGAGGGATCCAAACATATTGAAAATAACGTGGCCACGACTGGGTTGAGGGGTCAGGTCAGGTTATACAAAGCGATAGACCTTCAAGCTCCAGTATTATTCAGGGAAAAGATCTTTGACCCCAACCTCTGACAGTGTGGGAGCTGACAACCCTGGGACTGAGCAAAAGAAAGAGGTTTCAAGAAGCACCAATGATTAGCTCTTTTACATCTGTGTTTTCCCGTTTAAAATCTCTTTCCGATTAAAAAAAGCCCTCAATCCAGAAAAATAAGACACAGATCATCAACTTGTGCAAAGTCATGAAATAACTAAAGCATCAACAATCCAATCATTGAATAATGGGGTGACCAAATGCCACTGGTGTAATATACTTAATTGTTCTTCACTCATTTTTCTTTATAACACTTACAATAAAATTTTCATTGCTCATTTCCTAATGAGACTGAAAAGGCAACCCTGAACATCCATCCACCGTCATCTGGAAACTATTAGACCAATCACAGGATACAGTTGTTGATGGCTAGATGTGATAGGGCAAAAAAAATAAAATAAAATGCTATGATATTGGGTGCTGTAAATTGTAGTATTAAAGGATAGGCACTTGGGCAAATTATTGCAACTGATGATGGTGTCACTGTTTGTTTTTAAAAAAACACACACAGAGATTTGTGCCAACAGGCCTGGAGCGAGGCCAATGGCACTCATGTAACAGTCTATTACACAAAACCCAAGGGCCTTTTGGTGAAGAGTTCTTGAGACACAAGGTGCAATCAAGTTCTCAGGTGTTCCACTGAAGGTGCTGTCACTCCACTGTGATCTTCAGTGTAAGGCTGACATTTACATCCAGTGTATGGCTTTTGGAAAATGGCTCTTCAGCACTTCAGTGCAAAAACAAATGACAGGTAACAATGGTTGAACAATCTGAGGGTTCCTGAATTTGGCCATTCCTGGTGTCCATTTAAGCAGAGTAAATAAATATTTTTGAGTCTTCATTTTCACATGGTAAGGCAGACAGTTTTCCAGCAAAGATTGATGAGAATGTTCATGTTTTACTCGGCCATGCAATAACAACTGAAAACAATGGAAGATTGATATTATGAGTCAAATATAATCAAATCAAAATTCGGCAAAATGTGGTCATAAAATGCTTCAAAGGTTGCAACTTACACTTGACATTAGAGATCAACAGATGTAATTAGCTATTTTTGCTACCAAGAGCCTACATCTGCAACCAGCCTGGAGTACAGCCAACACAAAATAATCAAACACTTCCACCAGGGGTTTGGGAGGGTTCAACAAAGGTCATGTTGATAAACTGCCACCCTAAATCCCTGAGTGGAGCTTAATTTCTGGAAAGGCTCCAGGCATTTTTGTTTACCACAGATGAAGAGGAATCAAAAGAATATAACCCGTCATTTGTTTAGGAATGAGGGGTTTCAAAAAACTGTCAAGATATTCATATGCAATCGCACCAACGGTGACAAAACAAACGATTTTCCCAGTAAATTTAAAAGAAGTGACTCTACACAAGGACGTAACTAATTAAAAAACGCTGCTATGCGAGTTGACCACAAAAAAATTAAATATAAAGTGTACATGAATGTTCCTGGAGTAATATTATTAAAACCAAACAGCTGAAACATATCTCCTACTGAGTGCAGACTGCAAAGAATTTGTGTTGTGTGAAGGTCAAAAATAGACCTCTTGAGTTTTTCAATATTAATACCCAGCCACACCCACTTTTGGGGCTGTACAGCTGAAATGCAATTCCAAATCAATTTATGTGCTAAGGATGTTGCATACGAAGTTTGTCAAATTTCATTAATATTTGTGACCACTAGAGGGGACAGGTTGAATTTCTCATAGATGACAGACAACGACACACAATATCAAAAAACAGAGAATCCATTGAATAAAAAAAGCCATTTGAATTTAAAATGGCACGTGTTGTGGTATATTTGAAACATTTTTTTTTTGTAAGCAAGTAACTTAACCCCTGGTCCGCAGAGGTCATAAGCAGCACATATTTTTTTGATGGGTCAAGCACTGATACTCAAAGATCTGGATGACCAATGGTTTCCTTTTCAAAAATGAAATCAAAACATTCTATAAGAACCACACTTTCTTCTATTAAAAAAACATTACGCTTAGTTCCCACTGTCGTGCGCTCCTTCACGAATGCCACAAGTGGCCATTCATAGCTGATCGTGGAACTTCTCTGAAGCTGCTTTCACACTGGACGCGAAATGAATTTTTCGCGCGACAGATTACATTCAAAGTCAATGCAAAGACGCGAATACACACGTTTCGAAAAATTTGTTTCACGTCCAGTGTTGAAAGCAGCTAAAAATTTCGGGTTTGGATGCGAGGTGATGCGATGATCACAACTGACATTTAATCGTGTGGATCGTAGCAAATTTTTGAACCGTCCAAAGCTTTTCTACGATCAACATGATTGCCAGGACTGACCTCAAGATCTGTTCAGATCTGATGGGATCTCAACGATTACTCCGCGATAAAGACCATGATTTCAATCGTGCAGCAAATCATGACAGTGGCTAGCATTACCCAGGAGAGACAGAAGCTTGAGGCCATGGTCCCAAAAGCTCAATCAGCCAAAGGTTTAAGGAATTTCCTCTCTATCATCAAGACCTGGCCTACAGTGATACCAGCTCATCTGGAAAAGCTATTATTTTGCATTATTTGACTGCCGACCTGAGAGTAAAGCAGCATGATTACCAACCCTGTCAGCTATTCATCATAACTTTGGCCTTACAGTGAGGCAGCTTTGGCTGAGAATGATGTAAGAAAAAACATGCTGACTTCCTCATACCGAGAACATCCCATTCAATCACGCCTTGATAGGAGCTGATAAGTGGAAATCTTGGGTCTGCGTATATCCCTATTTATTTCAATTCAAATGAATTGCTCATGTAAGGGAGTGCAAAAAGAAACAATGAGGACCAAACTATGTGCAAAATGAGAGATTAATGTATTTGTCAAAATTGGTTTCTTCCACGAGAGTCAAATCTTTCACAGCTCCGGTTAAGGAGTTCAAAAAAGCCAGTTCAAGGCTATAAACTTTTATCACAGAAGAAATCCCAGATACAGTTATGCATATGCGTGAAAAATGTGCTTGGCAGTCATTTTAGACAGGGTTCTGACCGAAAGCAATAAAACAGGCTTCACTCATATCACACAGGGAAATATAAATATTTCAGGGAAAATTTGGCAATACTAAGAACTGCAAAATATGTTTCACAACCACACAGGCACCAGACAAATAGATTACACCATGTCAAAATGATAAGAGAAACGTTAAATCAATGTGCAATGTTACTGGTATACATGAAAATTTGAAAAGTAGATCAATGAGCCAATGTTGTTGAGTTTTCATGACATAGAAATACTGTATGCGTTTGGTGGCCACCTTGGAGGTGACTAATGAAGTGGAGGAATTAGAGGCATTTTACAAGTCTCTTGAAAATGTGAACAACTCAAAAATGATGTGCCTAAGCACTTAAGACACCCTTGGTCCAAGTTTGCTATGGTGCTTCGGTCCCTAGTGGTCAAACAGGCATTGCACCATGCATGCTCGATTTGTGAGGTTGTCAAGGACACACACACGGACACGACAGATGGACAGACAGAAATAATAATGACAATATCCCCTTGGAAAATTGTTTTCCCAGGAGGTATGAACTTGATTCAATCCATTGTCTTATCTCAAAAGTCAAAAACTTATTTTGAAATCACTGAATGTTGTTTGCCAGGGAAAAGATGAAAGGCATTAAGGGGTGATCTGGGGTTAAATGGGCAAAGTTTGATTATTTTTCCAAAAATGTTTTTTTGAATAAAATTATTCTATAATAACCCACCTTTAATAATCACTAATTGCTACAAGGATTAAAAACTGAACTCAACTTTTCAATGCGGTCTAATGCATTTTCCATTGATTTCCTAAGGTATTACTTTTTCCACGTTTCTCATGTTTGCGGCAGCCATAACTTTTTTATCTATCATTGAAAATCAATGAAATTTGGGCTGGAGGTACTTTACTTCATTAGAAATACAATGACATCGAGAAATTTTGCCTATCTGTTACATCCTTTGAATATTTTGAGTATTCGTCAGATTCTGCACAAAATGATTTCAAAATTTGAGTGAAATGCCCCAAAATCACAAAACTGATAAATTGGGCAAAGAATGACTATGTCATTGCATTTGGATGAGCAATGGCTTTTAAATGATGAAAGAATAACTCCATGATAGAATTCAGTTTAAGAGGAATTGGTGGCAGAAGTTTTCTGCATATTTAATGAGCTTGCTCGGTTACCATGGCAACCTCATAAACAGAAAAATGCCAACTTGTGTCTTTTTTGGTGGTTATTACATATACCTCTTTAGATTAATTCTGAGTTGTTTCCTGGTGTCATTTTTCATTTAACCCCAGATCACCACTTAATTTAAAGTGGGTGATGCGTGAGGGAGAGCAGCAAATCACAGCGAATAACTCAATAAAGTGAAAATCTATTGCAATACCTCCTTCGTTTGCTGGTGGTGCGCCCACGACTCTGGATCTGCGCCAGGACAAAAATATTTACCGCAAGTCTGTGCACAATGAGGCCAATGAGAGTGGGAACTCACATCACATGAGAGCAAGATTGTCAAAGGTTAAAGGGACACAAATAAACAAAAAAAAAATAAAGTAAAGAAAAAAAATGAGTTGGCTGGCATCATCCTTATACATTAAGTTACAGCTGCTGAAGCTGAAAAGCGGTGTGCTAATTACCGTCTTTACTCTGGAAGCATGCAGTTAAACTCTCCAATCCAATCCAAGTGCAATGGAAGGTGGTCGCTGGTCCCTAACGTGTATCGCACATTGGCAATACAGCACTGCCTGATGTTCAGTATTGGCACAAAATAATAGGAGATAACCTACAGCGGTGATTTTTTTCTTGTAATGCAAAGAAGCATTCTCATCTGCATATACATCTCTGTCACACATAGTGCCACAGAATTGGACATATATTTTTATGCCTGGCAAAGCTTAAAATTATACATTTGGATGCCTTCCATTAATTATGTAAGGGCCTAAAATTATGTTACAATGTGACTATATACTATTAAAGCTTTGTAAGCTGCAAATAAACAGTTGACATTTTGCTGTGTGGCCAACAGAGTGAGGCAGACGGGATATGAGGACCACCAGCACATTGTGGATATTGTTCAAAGGAAAACTCTCCGAACCTCAGACATTACTGACTCATTCCCAACAAGAATGTAATTCTGGAAGACTTATTCACCCACAATAACTGACAACCAGTGCAATGAGGTGAGCTTGTAACCACTAATAGAGGCATGAGCTCTCGTTGCCTTTTTACTTGGACAGCATCTAAACTATTGTGTTCCACTGTAACTGTTTCTTTCAGGATGAATTACTGTACCCCACACGAAGGGGCAGAAAACAGGATTTGAAAATTAAGCGGTCAGTGAAAATGAGGTGAAGATAAAAATGACAGAGATGAGGAAGAATTTCCAACAATCACAAGGAGGTTTGGCATGGACCAAAACACCACAATCACTGCGCTGTGCCAAGAGCTGTACTGCAGTGTAAACACAGCTTGTCAACATTCCCAAAAAAGTATCAGCAGTGTTGTTTTGTACAGTGCTTGTTTTAACTTCAGGAAAACACAGTTGTGACACCGTAGAAAAAAAAAAAGAGCCTGGCTTTCAAGTTACAGCCGAAAATTTCACTCACAAAAATGGCTTAGAAACAAATTTAAAGTTAAGCCGTGAATGAGTGTTGGCCAAAAAATCAGAACAGGTGTTTACACGTACCAACGGATTCAAGTGTGTTGACCACGCCTATGGAGGTATCCTTGCCTGTTCTTAGGGACAGTCCCATTGAGGAGGCACTGAGCCAAATGCATCTTAGCATAAACACTCTGTCAACTGACATTCCCACAGAGTTCCAGTTCACAAATCTTTCAACACCAGGCCCAAGATTTGTCATGGTGCATCGTGTCTCGAGAAGAAACTGGAAAGCATCTACTTACATTACTGGAATTACTGAAGACTTTTAAAATTTTCTTAAGGAGGAAGCCTAAACAAACTTTGAATGATTTGATCTGTTAACAAAGGCCATTCAAATAAAGTGATTTAGATTTCAAAATTCCATTTGAATAGTGAGTGTTTTTGATCCCATCACCATAAAAATTCATTTAAAAAGCTGATAACATGCACATCAATACAGAGCACATTCCTGCAACTCAATTCAACCTACAAACAGTGAGCCTGATCCTGTCGTTTCTACATCTGCAGACACAACTTCCCTGTAGGCCGCTAGCTGGTGAATAAAAAGACAATGAGTAAACCTAGCGTACCTGTAGGCGCTGTTTCCCCAGCACGTGCGTCTCGAGACAGAACAGGAGAAGAGGAACGAAAGCGCAGAGCATTCTCGTACACATCCGAGAGCCGGCAGGCCTACATTCAGTCACTCGTAAACGTGAGCCCATGGATTCCCTCAGCCTCTCCCTCCTACTCTGCACCACAGTTAAGGTCCCCGCGACACTACTGCATCGAGCACGGAGCAGGGTCCTGTGAAAGCGAGCCGCTGGAGAAATGGGTGGGGGTGCTAACGCCTTTTAGAGGAGAGGGAGAAGGGAGGGAGGGAGGGAAAGAGAAAGGGGAGGGAAGGAAGAAGAAGTGGAGAGGGGAGGGGACTGCACCCAGACAGGAGACATAGGTTGGACTGACATCAGCTGCCGCTTGTGCTGTGTTCAGGGCAGGTGGAAAAAAGCCAGCAACTACAGCTGAGGAAAACTGCTGAGGAGTTCGCTCTGAATTCATCTCGCCAAATTTAGACTCGCAAAGGAAGAATAAGGTCACGCAAAAAATTTTGACACGCTCAATACGTTTTGTCCGCGCCAAGAATTTCAATGAGATGAGTATGTTCGCTCAGATAAGGTGTTTTTGCCAAATATACAACCTTGCATTTTTTCCCCAAATGCAAAATTAATATCACAAGTCTCCCGAACTGAGTGTGCACCACTTAAACTTTCAGCAAAAATGCATCAGATCCTTTATTGGAAAGCCACACTTCTGAAAAAGGACATAAAAACCACAGCCAAAAACATCATATGGTTTTCAAATTCTACCTCAATTGCTTCCACAACATTAATTCCTTATCCATATTCTCTCTCATCAGCAGCACTCCGGGGTAAGGAAAAACCCTTTCAGAATGAAACCCAAAGCCAGTGCTAACATAAACTTTCACAACCCTACTGCATGCATCTGGATCCTGTGACCGGCTTCCTTTATAAGACTAAGTCCATTGCACGTGTGTGTCGTCAGAATAATTTAATGCGATAATCAAATCCTGCATTTTCTCACCTTTTCAGAAATTTTTGCAATGCAATATCAGATGTATGTGGCCAGCACCTCTTTCAACATGATGCTTTTTAAGAGCGAGTGTTTCCATATGGGACTCAGATTGATTTGAGATGGCTGCTGACACCCACTGAGGGCATATATGGCCATACTCTTCCAAGACTTTTCACAGGACTTAAGCATGGCTGTCATGCTTTAAAAACAGCAGTCATTGATCAAAATGAGGACATTATATATACTGTTATCCATACTGTTTTTCGGGCATTTTTGATATCCACACCTTTTCTCGAGCGTATTGATTGTAAGTCACACTGCAGAGAGAGTTAATCCTGCGCAGCGACTGCTGACAATTTAAAAACGAAGAGTGTTTCAGCACCTGGCTAAAGCAGCTTGGCTTCGGCTGAGGCCGGTGACTGGGGGTCCTAACAGAGCGAGAGGCTGCCAGCGTGTGGACAAAATGAGGCTTCAGCGCAGTAGCACAGACCAGCGCTGAGGGAGAATTTGGCTCGGTGTGGTGTACCTGCAGCGCACATCTGCGCACATGATTTCAGCAGCACGTCTGTCAGTGTCATCATTCATTGCAGGCTTCATAAACCTATACGTTCATCATGCGGAATTTCAGGTTCAAATTACGTCACCCCGAGGCATGGTGCCTTCCTGGATCACGATTTTCCCAGGATTCTGACTTTTGATAAGGTGCATTTAACGAATCACAGTATTTCACCTTGCTGAAGCAGGAAGTATTGCTGGTTTCACATAATCTGTTACAGACAGTATGTTATTCATATTTGGTTGAATTTTAGGTATTACTACTAAATTTCCCGTTGGGTTCCGGCTGTTGCATCGCATAGCAATATTTCTGATTTCAAACAGCAGTTCTGTTACACATCCTGCATAGAATCTATACCTATATCCTGTATGATTTGTACATTAGTATCCCTTATGAGAGAAGATATTTTGCATTGTTCCGCTATCACATATATCAATCATATTTTTACAGTGACGAGATTTTTCCGCTGGTTTGTCCTGCTGATAACCTGCCTGTATACTTAAACGCTGCACATTTTAAATGTATTCCAACTTCCAAAAAAAAAAAAAAAAACTGAATGCTCGACCAAAAAATTGTACACAAAAAAATAAATACTTTTATGCATCTGGGATACATATTAGCTCTGCAGAGCCAGGGACGCGAGTCCCTTGATTGTGTCTTTTGAGTTGCACGTTGCCTATAAGGCAATGAGGGCTGTTAATGAGTAAAACAGGAAGGGTTGCTGAAGACAGTGGGAGTGGGAGGCTGTCACCATTTTACTATAGCTGCTGCGCTTCATCAACCCAGCCAAACCCAGATGAGACTGACGAACCCACAAATCACCGAAAGCTGTCATTACAGCAGTGGCAGCATATTGACAACACCCCCGCTAATGACCTGGAACAGCCCGAATTTGCTGAGCTATTCTGTAAAGTACCTGACTAATAAATTGACATCAGGAGACCAATGTGAAGATGACTAACCGTGGTGCTGGCACGCTTTAAGGTCTCACTCATTGATGTAGTAAAAAGTACTCATTGAGCAAGAAAAAATAAATAAAACAAATGTGCTCTTAGACAGGCATGAATGAATTGCGTTGACACAGGCCTGGGTCCAACACACAGGTTTGACTAAATACACACTTGTGTTGTGCACACAGAAAACATGCGAATGAGTAATCACGATCACCATCCAAGCGGTAGCAGTGATAAAGAATACCCAAAACACTACAGTGAACAAGATTGTGAGTGTAATTCCCCTGGCTAGCAAGCACTAAGTGAACGAAAGAGTGTTATTAGCTGAATGATTCCCTTGATAATACCCTCCCTCTCATTGATGGGGTCGCCATCTCTTTCACTACAGTGGGGTGGTGATGGGAAATGGGGGTGGAGGGGCTAGTGAGGATGTCGTGGGGTTTCCTCTATCAGATGGCCACCCAATGAGATGCATCTCAGAGGTCACCAGGTCACCAGGAAGAACAATGGTGATAATAGTATTGGGATGGAAGCTTCACATATTAGTTTATAAAGTGCGCAGACAAGCTAAAAGAACTACACTTTTGACTAAAGAGCACTCAAGAGATACAAAAATTCACAATCACAATAGGCATTCCAAAAAAAAAAAAATGCCTCTTAAGTTTATGTTTCAAACAGTGTTTAAGTGCAAAATTGTACCAAGTGAAAAAATTAACAGAACACGTGGCAAAATTTTAAAAATAGCTCATTAGGGCAGGTAAAATCTAATTCATCAGCGAAGATGAAAGTTAGTATTTCAATCAACAGTTGCCTGACATTCAGGCAACCAAAAATATTGCAACAGATATCTACTTATCTGAAAACATTATTTAATATAAATTTGAACACTTCCAGTCTTGTGATTCAAGCATTCATACTCTAGTTTCTACTGCTGTTTTATTCACAATCTTATGGTTAAGCAGCCATGAAAATGACTAGTTTCAGATAAGCGTATTAATTTACTGTTCAACATATTTATTTCTGTCTCCAAAAAAATCTAAACCATTTCAGTAAGCTTACTAGTAAGCTATATTTATGTTAACATTTGATGTCCAGAATTATTTTTCAAGCAAATTAAAAACTAGATATAACTCACAGATGTCCATGGGAAAGTAAATGTTGTGAAATCCTTCACTGAATCAGCATATGCTCACAAGTTTGAATGACAACAGAAAAATTTTAGTCATTTGTTTTTCTAATCGCATTAATTAACACTGGTGAGTGAATTTAATTAATCACTGTACTTGCCTACTCTTGCTAGAAAAAAACAAACCTATCATTTTATTTTAGGGGAAAGGCAAACGTTCTTTGAATATAGGCTTGGAAATACAAAGAATATAATCATAGAATTCGGTCAGTATATGGGGTTTTCACAATTTTCCTGATGTCAGAGAACTGTGCATTACTGAAATCTCAGTGTCTTTTCGCTATCTAGTTGTTAACTCACTTAGCCTTCAGGCCAATCGGGCTTATGCCGTGGTTAGATGCCTTCGTGGTGGTCTGTTGTGCGTCCATTAAGTTTTTGCCTTGTCAACGCTTTAGCACCTTCAGTTTTTCACGGATCCTTTTTATTTTTTACATGTGTGTATATAGGATGAAAATCTAGGCAAGATTGATTTTGGCGATGTTTAGCCAAGCGGGTGCAGTGGCTTTGCAACAATTTTTTTTTTTTTTTGCCATATCATATAAAATGAAAATGAAACAAAGCAATGATTAAAAAAGGCGCAAACATTTTAGTATATTTGAGGAAGTCTAGATCCATAATTTTAAGTGTGGATTAAAGCTGGACTATTCTGGGAAGGTGCTACAAGAAACTTGTATTGTTGCTGTTGCATGTGGAAGAGGATATAATATCCCTGAATGCCTTTGGAGTTTAAAATAATCAAAATAAATAAATCAAATAATTTACAATGGACATTCAGTACATCAGTGGTCATGCTGAAGGTTCATTATGAATAATAACATGATTTATAGCATAGCAGCTACAATACAAAACATCTTTTCTTACTTCATCGGTATTGGGGCTCAATTTACAATGGTCAGCAGCCGCATACAAAAATAAATTCTTTTAAAACTTAAAGCACTGAATTGTCCACAAGATTAGGGGGTTGCATTTTTTAAGGGTTTCAGGGACTCATTTTGGCTGAACAAAACAATATGTGTGTCTGAAGTGATGGATGACGTTTAATTGGGTTGGACCCTCAAGAAAACAATAAAAACACTAAAACAGACTCCATCCATGAAGACAAAGCATATGTTCCAACTGGAAAAAGGTAATTTTGTTGCAGAATTAATTTAACCTACTCATAGACATGAGAGAGAATGAAGCATGACAGCCGATGGAGGAGAACAAACACTTCACATTTCCTTTGAGTGCCCACTGTTCACATAGCATTTCACAGCATGAAAGAGCTACCCTGCTCTGCATCCTGGGGTTAAGGAGTCCCCAGCCATATGTTCAAACTTTATAGGAGTGCTGAACTACCTGGCAAGAAACAGTCTGTCTAGCCTCTTGCTGATCTGTTCATGGATGAACTACTGAATTCTGCTTCACTGCAGGGACGCATTCTTCCATAGATCCTTCCTCCCTCTAACCTAGTGCTGTCCATAAAAACAGCCCTTTCCCCACGGTTGAGATAACAGGAAGGTCCATATTTCATTCCCCACGAGCACCTATTTGTTTGTTCCACAATATCTTTACAGCTGTCCGAGCTGCATTTCAAAACACCAGTGACAGAATCCCATGGAAAAAAGGCCTCTTATCCCTAGAAAATGGCCAATAACTTGGCTGGGGCTTATAGCAGGAGTTGGTGGAAAGTTGGATCTTTAGGAGGAACATGCCAGACATATCTAACAAGCAATGGATTTGCAAGGGGGATGCTTAAAACAGACAAGCAATGATGGACCAGGGATCCTTAGCGGGCTGCCTGCCCCCCAGGTGGGTAAAGGTCACGTAGAAGAAGGACTGCGGCTGGAATATGCGCACTTACAAACATAAATGATATGTGGTCTGGGATCACAACACTGCCAGGAATATTGGACTCCATGAAAGGATCTGACACTTGGCCCCTCAGAAAATATATCTGATGATGCTGATAAAATTAAGCCCAATAAATCCAGTCGTTTTGGGCCCTATCCAAAGGAGAGGCTGCTGAATGATGACCTATTTCCATGGCACTCCTGGTGTCTCCAGTTTGGGATGAAAAAATGCAAGCGGAAAATGTAACCAGGTCAAATTTGGTTTTTAGTCATGAGTCAGTGAGAATTGTGTGCACTTTTTCCATGCAGAGCATATGTTGCTTTAAGAGAGTGGAAATAAGCGTCTAAGCAGGAGATGGATTTTACTCAGATTTGAGCCAACTTTCTTCCGTAAAAACGCGTGTGGTCACAGACCGGCAATTAAATATACAGCCTATTCTGGAGCGTACTCCCATATGATATATGAGAAACAGCTACTCCCTCCCAAAGGAAGCTCAGTGTCTGCGAGAGATATATGACCATATTATAAATTTTTTATCACACAGATCTGAGTTTCATGAAATAAAAAAACCACACATCCCTCAAAATGGATTTATGACTGGATGGCTCCATTGTCAACAGGCTTGTACAAGCATTCAGACATGATGGTGGATGTTGCTGAAATGTATTCAGCAAACCGAATACATGATACAGTATAAGGAAGACGAGGCATTTCATTTTAAGGCGCTTCAATTAAAATATCAAGGAAGAGTACACAGTTCTAAGTACAGTTCGCAAATTACATCTGCAAGACCATGGCCGACCTGAAAAGCCCTCTTTCTTGTCACATTTAAAGTTAACTGATGACGAAGAGCATTAATTATACATTGTGTACGAAGGCTCAATTAAAGCGCGGAAATGGTCATCTGCACAACGGCAGCAGGCTATCCCAAAAATTATATAATTTATGATACAAAATCCAACAAATGTATTCCACAAATACAAACATGACAAATGCAAAGGAAGCATTTTAGCAACAGTAAATTGCTATCAGATATTGGCAATAGCATTTTTTTCCCTCAATATCCATGAAGTGATGTTCACATTTTTTTTTTTTTCGAAGTTCCCAGACACCCTACCAATGAATAGTTTGGAGGAATCCAGACCAATTCTACCCACAACGGACAAGGTAGAGGTCCTGCTCAACACGAGCATAGTGCCCGAGTTCCTCAATATAATCCCTGCTAACATTATGTGGGGTAGAGTTTGGTGGCTTTCCGACCTTTTGTTTTCACCAATTACTGTGGCCTTTGAATCAAAACAGCAGGACAGCTTAGCCGCACTGAACCACATCATCGTGCACCACTGTACTCGTCACACTGCAGCACAGCTGGAAGATGACACATCCAGAAGAAAAGCAGGAGTCACTCTCTCAGCCCACAGAAAAGAATGGAGGCCCAAAACAAAGTCTGCTGTCCAACTGCTGTTAACCCTGTCACACGATACTGACTGTCTTACAATATCTGCCTCCAGAGCACAATGCTTTACCAACCATAATTTTACATTAACATCCTGCATTTTCGTATTACCATTGTATTCCAGAGGTGAATTTACCTTTGGTCATGTTTAAACTGTGAAGATATACTGTCCATCTTTTTTTTTGCTTGGATAAGTAGAGTATCGGGTTCAGAGCCTAACAATTAGCAGTTAGCTGAGGAGTGAAAGAAGGAATTATTCCAATAAGAGAGCGATAGATTTTATTATGCAGCCAATTTGCAGGGTAGGTTGAGCATCCTCATGATTAACAATACATTACGCATTTAAGTGCCCCATTTATTATGCAGCAAAGGGACTGCACATATTTACACTAAGGCCACACAATACTACAGTGATGGGTAAATTACAAGTGGGGTGTACCATGCATGCCATGAGGTGAGGTCACCCAACACAAACCAAAAAATTTTCAGCAAACCTAAACTGAGCTTCCAATCTTAGTTAATTCCTTACTTCATATTTGTGCCTTTGATGCGTGAACTGCAAAGCCCTTCCTGTTTTTGCAACAAATATTGCTTCAGACTAAGTAACTAGGCAACGTCATGTGCGTGGCGATCTTATCTGCTAAGCTAAGCACAAATTTCTCAAGTCTGGAGTGATCTAAAAGCTAATTGATTCATGAGGAAAGTCAGTCCTCACCCAAAGAATTTAGGAACAGATGTGTGAAATCTGTTAGAAACCCAAACTCTAGAATGAAACTCAACCCCTGCCCCGCTTCTCATTTCCATACTAACTCCAACAACGTGTGATTGAGGCAGGGCAAAGGTGAAAGGAAGCACAGCGTATTTACAGCACTGACAGGGAGAAGGTGCTCTCCTGTCAGTGGGAAACGCGAGATCAGAAAGTGAGCGGTGATGTAGGCCCACACAGGCCAGGACTCCCCCGCTCCTGGTGCAGGGGAGGAGGGAGGGTTCAGCAGGACAGCTACATGATGGGTCATTTCCTCTCCAAAAAAAGCAGCTCCGCATGGTAGGAATTGCCGTCAGCTGGCAACTCAGTGGTACTTCTTCCTTTGCGTGCTTATTTTAGTTTGGCTTTTCTCTGATCCAGTTTTTTTTTATTCAACAAACAAAGCCATGAAAAAGTATCTGCCCCTTCCCAATTTCTTGAATTTTGCTTCGTTGGTGTATTTAAACGTTTCAGATCATCTAGCTAATTTTAACGGACAAAGACAATGTGAGTCAACACAAAACCTTTATCACACAAGTGAGAATATAATTGCTCCTCTCAATATAAGAATTGTTTGTGCCCCCCCCGGTGGCAAGAAATGCAATAAAATGTTTGCTATAACTGGCAATGAGTCTTCTGCGTCACTGTGTAAAAAGATTTTTTTTGGCCCACTCTTCTTTGCAGAATTGACCTGCCTGTTTCAGGTCATGCCAAAGAACTTCAATCACATTAAAATAAGGAATTTGACTTGGCTACTCCAGAACCTTCATTTTGTTTCTTTTGAGCCATTCAGAGGTGGGCCTGCTTGTGTGCTTTAGATCATTGTCCTGTTGTATAACTCAAAGTGCTTGCGCTCTAGGTCATAAATCAATGATCAAAATTTCTCCTTTAGGATTTTATGGTAGATAGCACAATTCATGGTTGCACAAATTATGGCAGCAGGTCACCCAGGTCCTAAAGCAGCAAAGCAGCACCTGACCATCATGCTGCCACCAGTGAGTTTGACTGTTGGTATGATATTCTTATCGTAGAATGCTATGAGAGCTTTACATCAGATGTAACAGGACCCATGTCTTCCAAGAAGTCCATTTTTAATCGTAAGTCCACAGAATAATATCCAAAAAGTCTTGGGGGTCATCAAGATGTTTTTTTTGGCAAATGCAAGACAAGACTTTGTGTTGTTTTTTGGTCGGCAGTGGTTTTTGCCTTGTAGCTCTCCCATGGATGTCATTCATGCCCAGTCACTTTCTGATGGTGGTATTGTGAACAATGATCTCAACTGAGGCAATTGAAACCTACAACTCTTTAGGTGTTAGTCTGGGTTCTTTTGCGACTTCCTGGATGACTCGTCAATGCACTCTTGGAGGAATTTTGGTTGACCAGCCGCTTCTGAGAGTGTTCACCACTGTTCCAAGTTTTCTCCATTTGTAGATAATGGCTCTAACCATCAAACTGAAGTCTCAGAGCCCTAGAAATGGCTTTGTAACCCTTTCCAGACTAACAGAGGTCAAAGATCTTGTTTCTCATGTGTTCTTTAAATTTCTTAAGTCCACAACATCATATGCTGCTTTTTGCCTGCATCATATTGCCAGACAGATTCTATTAAAGTGATGATTAGATTCATCAGGATTGACAGTAATCAAGCCTGGGTGTGCCTACTGGAACTGTAACAAGTTACCACTTAGATTTGTTTAACTAAGGGGTACTTTTTCCACATAGGGCCAGGTAGGGTTGGATGGCTTTTTTCCTCAATAAATAAAATCATCATGTATCACATAACTGCAGTACTTTTCCCATAGCCCAGCCGATAACATGTTTTTGACATTACCTAAGCTAATTTCATTGGCTGAAAGCATGGGGAAAAAAGTTGCCCTGTGTTATGTCACGCTGTAAATATTCAGCCAAATTGAATATCAAGTGTCTTTATCATCTCTGGTAATGTTGGTTAAATTGGTATAGCCCAGCACTCTTGCAAGCTTGCAAGGTGCCACTCACTTAACTAAGTTCACGTTACTTAGCTAGCTAGCTAGCGTGTGCGCAGTATGTTTTCATAACCATTATGGAACCTTAGTTTGTTAGTGAGCAAACTAACGATAGCTAGCCACTCAGTTAACTGATTTTACAAACCGTTGCCTGTTCAGCCGCGAATGTCTGCGACTGTGACTGCCTTTGTTAGCAGAGTGATGGATTTAGCTCAGCGCTAACAAACAATGGGCACTAACGGAAATTACATTTGTTTTCTATTAAATTATGCAATTCAGTTATGCGATAAACAGAATCTGATACTCTTGGTCATGTCATTAGAAAGTTAGGAAACTTGTCGAGTAAATTTAGGGTTTGTTGCTTGCTAAAGTTCAAACAAATGCAAAATTAACTCAATTCATTTCATAACTTTCATATGACATACCTACTTGTGTAAGATCCTCTAGTTAAAAACAGGATTCTGTGTTTACTCCAGTAATCCTTGTCTAATATTAAATTTAGTATGATGTTCTGAAAAATTTAAGTGTGATAAATATGCAAAAATAAGACAAAACGAGAAATACAAATACTCTTTCACAGCTCTGAAACTGACAAAAGGTACAAACAATGAAAGGGCTCATCCCTGACTCATATTTTTCCAAACCTTCCAGCCCTCTCCTCTGACCTTTTCTGACATTTCTTGTTCAGAGCTTAACCTATGAAACAACAAAGAACAGGTAGAAAAGATGGGGGGCTGTCAAGAAAAACATCTTCGCTCCTTCAAATGTAATTCCAGTAGAATGTCAGTTACAGGTGTGATAAATGTGGAGTGGCAAATTCTCCAGTTAATCATTCACACAACATTCTGGTAAGTAGTACATCATGGTCACGGTTACAGTCGGGTCAAGCGCATAGCGAAGGAGTGAAAAATAAACAACAGCATACCAAATATTTAAAGCATAAATGAAAACTTCCAGAGGGTGAGCAGGTAAACTCCAGTTTGATTGGATGATGGGATATGTAAAAGATAACATCTCCGTCAGACTACTAAACTACTGACCATCTGCCACAGTTACAGGGAGCAGCAGTAGATGGTCAGTAAATAAACACTGAAAGTTGACCTGAAGGACTCTGAAGGGCCATCCTGCTGAGTCTCTGAGCCTAACTCAGGCTTTGCACCAACAAACACAGAAGACAGGAACTAAAATTAAAATGTCAGAGAGCTGACAGAGAAGGGGAGGCATAGGCACACAGCCAAGATCACAGGGTGCTGTGGGAAACCCAATTTTCTCATTTTGTGTACGGGTTTAAAATGGGCACCCAGTACATAAAACATGGAACATGTAATTCAACACGTTTTACACCGCAGTAACGTACCTCGCACGCGCGAGGTTTGAGATTGTTTCCAGAGCTGCATCCTTTTTCTCAAAGTATGCTCTCATTGCTAGGCATTGCGGCCATTTTCCCAGCTGTCTCAGTGCTCACAAACGCAGCTATGAAACCATTTTGGTGACCATGTTGTATTTTATGGAAAATACAATTACTTCATAGGAAATTATCCAGCCATATCAGCGCTCAGGACGGGGTGGCACAGCAAGGATTTTGCTGCAGATTTATTTTGACGAATTGTCTCTGATTTTAAATGCAAAATGGAATGAGGAGGTCAGAAATGGAATGTAATGATAAAACCAGCAAATACGCTTAGCATAATATGCTCTCGCTGCATGTAGGGAAATGCGCCGTGGTACTACGAGAGGAACTAACATACGATTCTCTTTTCCTGCAGGAAATGGATATTCAGGCCGAGGAATGAAGAGCAGATGTTTCTGTGGCCAATTGTCTGTGTGCTTTGGTCTTCAGGGAAGATTTAAGGCAGTATCTCATTGCTACTGTGGGACATGCCCTGACCTGTGAAAATCCCTGGTCAGGGATATAAATCCATTTGGATTCCACGCTTTTCATAGCATTCCACACATCACTTCCAGGGGTGGCAGTGTAGGCAAGGCCTTAGTGGAGGTCGGCAGGCATATGAAAGATCCTATTTAGCCTGCAATTTATCCTACTTTGGCTTACTCTGAAAAGGCGCCACTTGCAGTGCAAGAGTGACCACCAGCCAAGGCCAACCGGAGCAGCATGTAATTGGCTTTGTGTTGCTCAGGGATATGGCTGGGATGCAGTCGGTTTGGGGCAGCATAATTTGTAACTCAAGTGCCTCCTACTTGCCACCCAGGCACCTGTCAGTCATTTTCTGAACAAGCATATATCCGGGTTTCCTCCACCCATACTAGGTCTGTGATGGCCAGTGAAAAGAAGAGGTGTCTAACAGGCATGTGTTTGTTACAAATTTGTACTTTCGTAACTGTCTGTGCTCTCCCAAGATGGCAGTGTGAATAGAGTGCGAGCATGCTAGTACTGTTGTGCCCTAAGTGTTTTCCTAAATTATTTCCAGTCCTCAATGTCAGTGCTTCAGTGCTTTTCTTCAATTGATTGATTGCTGACTCATTCTGTCCCCCACCTCTCAGGAGGTTTTCTCCTTTCCCCTCTTCATTGTTGATTTTGCAGTTTGTATTCATTCCACCTTAAAGCGACTGACCCCAGCCGTACGATTTCATAGGACATTTAAATACAGTTGTACTTTTAATCATTATAAGGTTATCTATGGAGGCTTTTTCAATCTACTTTTCAATATTTTTGTAGATTTTTGTCAGCATCAACACATTGGTGGTCAAAGCCAACAGAAAGTTCTGTTGGGTTATAAATGACCCATGAAGGATCTGTTAGATTTTAGACATAATAGGCAATGTTTTTGGTAAATAGCCATTTCTCATCATTACTGTGTTGTAATTTCTTGGTCACTATCCCATCACAAGTCATCTAAATGCAACTATGACATTTTTTTTAGATAATTTAGTTATCTAGTTGAATTTTTTGTATTGTTTTCTGACCCAAAGATCATAGGGGTTGCACAGCTATAGGCTAGATGTATGCTGAGATTGTGTTTGAAGCAAAGGAAAATAAATCACCGTGACCACACCGACTATTGGTGTGACAATAGTAATTTAAAAAAATTTATTAGAGTAACCACTTTGATGTCATGATCTTACACTGCCCGGCCAAAAAAAAAGTCACACACTCAAATATTTAGTTGGAACCCCTGTAGCTTTGATTACAGTGCATATTCGGCTTGTCATTGTTTCAACAACTATATGCAATGCCAGAACATTTATTTTTGATCAGAAATGCCATAATTTTTAGCTGAGATCTTGTCTTCTCGACATAATGGTTGAACCACTACGTGGTCTTTCTTGAGTACATCCCAATGACTTTAATGTGTTCAAGGTCAGGACTTTGTGGTGCAAACTTGTTTGTGAAAATGATTCCTCATACTTGTTTTTGTCATTCATGGTTTTCTTTCTTAAATACAGGCCAATAACTTACCCGTTCTGAAATACTCTAACATTTTTTCCACCATCAAGGGATGCGTCTTCTGACATGATTTTTTAAGAAATGAGTACAGAGACGCTTCATCAGTCAGGGTTAAAATGATTATTGCCAGCTGAAACATATTAATAACCGCAATAATGATCCAATTATAGAATTTGTTCATTAATTTCCAAACAGTGACTTTTTTTTTGTCCGGGCAGTGTATTATGATACTGTCATGCAGTAATATGAACTGCACTCAAGCTAATTTCATCTTTAGTCATCAAAATTTGCTTGCATCTGGCATTATTATAAAAAATAATCTTTGTATTATAAGAGGCAACAGGCAAAGAGTGTCTAAATAAATGTAATTTTGTCCTTCTACGTGTGGTCTGTCACTGCTTTTTGCATTATAAATTATTTTAAACCCAAAATAATTACGTTAGAGTATTTGGTATGCATGCCTTTTATTCAGCAGCAGTAAATATGACATAGTCGGAAATGGGGCCATTCAAAAATCCTGCTCCTATCTAAAATATAAAGGGGTCATAAATGGCCCACACTGTCATTAGTGTCTATTAAAATAGCTTGGCTGCTTGAGAGTTAAGTTGCCTTGTCTGCCTCCTCTCCTAGCTGGATTGTGAAATCGCATCATTGTACTTCTTGCCCAGCCAAGTTACAAACCAATCATATTCCCATCTTCGGAAATTCTCAGAAACAAGTGACTATTTATTAGGGACACTCACTTCCTGCTCATCAGCAGTCTCGAGAGCGGTGACTCTCTCATGTCTCTTCCAGCCCCTGGTTTTCATCTATTCAGACCCCATCTGTCTCACCTTTGCCCTTTTAAGTTCATATAGTTCTGTTAGTGCTAATTGCGGCTTGTCAACCATTATCATAGCACCATAAAACCATTCCTGGATATGCACCTAGTGGCTTCCTTTGAAGCCTTTAACATGTACATTGTTTGTTGATGGGACAATGCCAGATTCAGGTGAGATTAGGGATGCCAAGTTATCTAAAAATAAATGAATCAACAAACAAACAAACTTTAAAGATCCTATTAAGGTGATTATCAAAAGTGCAAATAAAGGTGGAGACATATCAATAAAATGTATATTTTTATATCATAAGAGGATAATGTTCAATAAATATGCAGTTCATACAGACATTACCTAAACTACGTCTTCCAAGTCAGGGACAAGATAGTGGGAGGAAACTGGGGAACTCGGACGTGAGCCCACATGGATGGTGAATGAAGACAAAAAGCGCCATGAAAGGCCTCAGCTGAGATTTGAAGCCAACATCTTCTTGCGGTAAGTTGCAGCACCAGCCAAAATGCCCAGTACAAGGAGAGCTCTGTCACCAATACGCATACTCCAAATCTGAGCAAGCCCCACTTACCTTCTCTGAATTGTGCAAATTGTTGTGATATGCTGACCTCTGCTGGTGGCACGTATAACAGAGAGACGTACAACTCTCTCTAAATCTCTATTTTCTAAAATTCCAATCCGATATGTCCTTGTGCTGATAAGGACAGCGTACATGCATCAATGTCCAACAGATATTCTCCGAAACACCATGAAAAGCTGTTTTAGCCAGCTACAAGAAGTCATTCCAGGATTTAGGGACAACACACTATAGAGGACAATGATTTATAAAGAAAGTAGGAGGGGGCTTGTGGAAGCCAGTGTTTAACGAGAGAATCTTACTTCATTGGGAGTAAGGAGAAAAGCTGCGCATGGGCCTACCTTGCATTTCCCAGCGACACACACGGAGGTCTTATTCGGGCCACACGGCGTTCCATCGATGACCTTCTCCGACTGTTGCACATAAAAACGGAATCCCACAGCTCGGCAATTGAGCCGACATTGTAGGTCGTCCTGAACTGCACAGACAAAAGGGGCAATCAAATCAAGTAAGCATTTGAAGCCTCCTTAATATTGTACTTTCTTGATTAGCAATACCGCTAAGTCACCACAGGTAGGCAGTATTCTGCCGTGTCTACTTGAATGCTCTCAGGCGATGTGAAACATCATGAGCACGGATTCAACGAAAATCCCAGATTTTAACAACAGTTAAGTTTAATTGGAGGCATTAAACCTAATCATTGTGTCTTTTTGCTCTAGAAACACTATTCAGAAAATCTAACTTTACTAATACACTGTACCAATCGGCATAGAGGGCAATACTGCTAATATTTGAGCCTATTGGCTCGCATGGAATTTTTACACAAAGGTAAGTGTTATACAAATGAAGACCCATCAGTTGAAACTGGAAGCTGTTTTTGAAGAATTCTCAGGGTATAACCAAATAGCATGTCAGTTAAAATATGCAAAAATAACATTCTTTCAACAAATAAATTAGGTTTCCGGGACGGGGTGGGGGGGGAAGAGGAGGACGTGTCCCCACCACTTTTTGTCAGAAGTCATTTTGTCCCCCCACTTTATCTCGCAGTTTTTTTGTTTTTTTTTTTCCCAATGGAAAAAAAAGCGTCAAACAACATTTAATAGGAGAGACCGCAAAGCCACAAAATGTGCCTGCATAGAAACACTACTGGCTGCGTGCATATCGCAACATCATAACAACTTCAGCTAGAATAACACAGTTGCATAGACCCGGACAGACTAGAGTAGAGAGTTCAGACTAAAATTTCAGCAATAAAGTAACTGCCAGGATGAGGACAAGAAAGAGCTGAGCCGCCAATTGGCCAGTTCTCATCAGACCGAAGTTTTAAACTAGTGCGCTATTTTGCGGTTTTGAAATTAGCCCGAAGCTATTCTTGCTGTGTGAAGACACGAATAGCGCGCTAATTTGATCGGGAAAATGTCCCCAAAATCTTGGTCTAGTTCCCGAAATAGTCTGCAAATTCGGGAACTCGCCAATCAGCCAGTTTGCCTATTTGTATTCCGTCTTCATAAGAACGGCGACATCTCGATACCATTCATGCTCTATGATTAACATAAATCCTACACCCAAGTATTCCATAGCTTCTCCGGTTTACAGGCCGATCCTGCAACAAAAAGCGTACTGCTAGTTGTCGTGAAATGATTTAACCAATTAGATTGTACTAAACAACAGTGAAATATACTGACCAAAAAAAGAAATGCAATTTTCATTTTCTTGATTTTATCGAGTGTAGCCATTATTGATCAACACTTCATTGATATCAAATGAAAGAGGGAATTTCAGACAATAGATATAACAGAAAATCGGGCTGGAATATCGCCATGTTGGCTTTTATTTAACAAGGTGAAGTTTGACATAACAAAACACAAATGACACTATCAGAATCTCGTATGTCCCCCGTTAGCGTCGCGCACGGCGGTACACCTGCGTCTCCTAGACATCACCAGACGTCTGATTGTTGCTTGTGGAATGCTGTTCCACTCTTTGGTCAGCGCTCGTCTTAGCTGTCGTACTGTAGCTGGCGGTAGTTGACTTCTCCGGATTGCTCTATCCAGAAAGCCCCACAAGTGTTCTATAGGTGAAAGATCTGGAGAAAATGCAGACCAGGGAGGGATTTACACGTTTTTGGCCCTAAGGAACTCCATACAGATACGTGCTACGTGCGGACGCGTGTTGTCCTGTTGGAAAGTCAGTTGGTGATGTTGGACAAATGAAAGGACAACTGGATGGAGAATTTCATCACGGTAATGGACGGCGTTGAGGTTTCTTTCAATAAAATGAAGTTTGATTCGGTGTGTAGCAGACGGTCAGATACGATATGTGTGATATGACGGTCAGACGCTGGAGTCATAACATGTGGCCTACTCGATCTGTGGCGATCGGCCGTGTGTCCAGAGGCATTAAAAAAGGTTCTGAAGCAACAAATTGTCAGAGAATGCACACTGAATTGACTGGCAACTCTATCTACCTGACTTCCGGCCTGTAGCATCCCAAACGCGCGTTCTCTTTGAACTTCCGTTCGTCATGGCATTATAACCCGTTTGATTTTCACTCATTTTCCGTTAGACTTTTATAGGCCCCATTGTCTACGAGGAACTCAAAACAAAAATGGTTGTGTTAGGACAATGGTAGTACTCAAACCCAAGCACTGCCAATTGTTTGGTTCCGGACAAATGGCGGCACCAGAATATGCACTGTGACCGTGAAAATTTGTATGGTAGAAGTACTCACCTCTAAAAATAACTCAGAACAAAAGCATCTTTTTCAATGGGTTTGTCGAAATTTGGCACCGGATTACGTAATTGTGTTTCTTTTTTGGTCAGTATACAAACCCTCATGAAGCCAAGCCCATCTCTGGCATGGGTTTCTTACTAACAATAATTCATAGCATTTTAAGACAAAGTTTCATGCTTAATCTACTCACGTTTTAAAAAAAAATAATTATTTTCTTATCTTATTTGATTTTACTTTTTATTTTTCTTTCACACTGATTTGCCAATATATCGAGGTGAGTGCTGAGCAATGTGTTGTCCAATGTCAAGTCTGTATTTGATTTGATCATATGACCAGGGTGACAGCTGATAGTTCGAGCGCAAAATGTGAAGATTAGACTATGAGCAAATTTTCTAACTTCCATTCAAACATAAAACAGTTGTCAATAAAGAAAATAAAATAAAGGACAGGATGAGAGGGTAGCAAAGCTGCCAAAACTAAGTTCATTCGGCTTTCTTACAAGCAGTTGCCGCACCATGGACGACCCTCCGTCAAGCAAACATGCAGCCAGCTGGTAACAGATCAAGCTTAGATAGAGGTTGACCTAAATAATGACAACATTCATGGCTGTTGCATAATGTGAAGACAAGTCGAGGAATTTGTTCAACGCAAAGCTTGCCAAATGCGATTTAAATAGGTAAGTAGGCCTATAAGTGACTTTTGTTTTAGTCCAGAGTCGATTTTATATATAGGGTATATGGCAGAAATAAGGCTGTCTGTGCTGTAAATTGATCACTTTATGGGGTTTATGCCAACGGTGTTCAGCTGGGCCATATGGGGGACATGGTGGCATTGTTTCAAATATATTTAGCCTAAATATTGTCAAATATTGAAGCTTTCGTCCATCTCGTCGTGTGCTTTTTCAAGTCACTATCATATCCTGCCTTTATAATGCTCTAGTGAGGTAGCTGCACAAAAAATGCAAGTTTTCGGATGTTTTAAGTGACCCAGTTATCGCTGTATAGGAGAAAGTAGCGAATGCCCTGGCAACCTGATATGTCATCTGTAACATCCCAGATAGCAAGCTCCTCCGCTCCGGATCTGCCGCGGATCTGCCCCGGATCTGCTGGAGCCGGGGCAGATCCGCGGCTGAAGAGCTTGCTATCTGGGATGGCGGTAAGCTTTTCCTACCCCGGGGCTCGTTAACTCCGATATGTGTTCCCATTACAACTCATTACTCTGGCGTTTCGGAGTTCGGTTGGCGCCTTGCGATTTCCCATTTCTGCTAAGTTCATTGATAAACGCCAATTCCTGCAAATTACTTAATCAGTTTTGCTGGTAACCGTTCATCATCGCCGGCGTTGGCTTTATCGACAGAGTATTTAAATAATGGAATGAAATGTAATTTCCAGGTATCAATCCTGCGGTCGAATTCCCCGCAATTGAAAAAAAAACAAACTAGATTTATCTTCTAATTTAGTACATGACAATAGTCGAGTTTCCATCGCACTATTTTTACGTGCGTTTTTTTTTTTTTTGATCAAATTGCGACCTACTGTTGTACTGTAGGGCCTATATATGGTTCACAGGTTACAAGTGATTTGTTGCTACCTTGTGGAAAACCTGGCTTAATACATTGGAGTTTATTTGCTCCAAGCCGGTTGATGGAAACGCAGGTCATTCGCATTTCCTCTGAAGCGAATTGTCCAAAATTCGCCAAAAAAATCTCTTGATATGAAATGGAAATTCGACTATTGCCTTAAAACATGAAATACGCTCATGCATGAGATGGTAGCGTTTCACCAGAAGTGAAAACATTAGTTGATGTCATTGTCCCCACCACTTCTCAAAACGCACTCATTCTGATAGTTATCGTCCCCCCCACTTTTCAAAACAAACTGACGCCCATGGGTTTCCAACATAAGTTTCCCTCACATACTTGGCAGTGTCCATTTTCCATAGGTGAGCTGAGGAATAATATTGTGAGAGAGTCCAAATTAGTCCTTGTGGAAGTTTACGGTCAACGAGCCTGCTAATTATCTCAACCTCATCACTTTCTCTGTGGAGGTGATTAGGAGGTAAGGCAGCCATTTTCAAAACTAACTCTCTGACCTCTCACAGTGGGTAACACCCTCTGACTGCCTCTATCACTGCACACCACAACCCCCAAAACAGACCACTGCGTTTGATGAGAGGGGGTTCATTTTATGGTTATGTTGGCAAGGGAGTGGGATAATGGAGGTAGGTTAGTGCGGCAAGCTTAGGCTATGGAGGGAGAATTGTGATCCAGGCATATGTAAATCCATTATCAGCCACAAAGAACTCATTGACATGAAGCACAACTGCTCGCACCATAAGTATGCAGCCCCAGGTTGAATGCACTCACAGCTTTCCTGCACCCATTTATCTCCATACTGTAGTAACAGCCTGCCAAACATGAGGATAGCTGTTACCCTGATTGCCTTTGAAGACCTGTGTCTGACAAGTGGTTAGGCAAGTTAACTATTCTTGAACGAGAAATTATGTAGATAGAAAACTGTAGGTTTGAGTACAGTTCAGCAAAAAGGACTCTAAATCTAAATCCTTGCTGAGTGCAGTCCAGTCTTTGTCCAACTCAGAGACCTCTCCACCCATTTTCTGTCATCTTAGTTCATAACGGACTTCTTTAATCTGTGAGCTAGTCTTACAGAGTTGCAAAGTAGCCAAGAAACTCCAAGTTGAAATGGCAAAAGTTGAAATTAGTCTTGAATCAGCTAAACGGAACTTTCAGGCATTCATCAGAACCTCAAAATGAGGAAAGGAATCAGTATCATTGTGGCATGACATCACCTCACTCACCGTTCAGCTCATGCCCTCAAATGGGAGAAAATGGACACTCGTCAAAGTAAGAGGAAAAAATGGCCCTGAATGCTCACCTTCGATGAAAGGCTCCCAGTGGTAGAACCGGCCCATAAAGGGCACCTTGTTGTAAGAGGAACACTGTACCGCTCTGATCTGTGGACTGGCTGGAGAACAAGACTATACAGACACACACACGCACGCGCACACACACACACACACACACACACAGACACACAAGCATTATCATTTGGAAGCGAGTTGGTCAACTGGTCGGCTGCTAAATACATTAATATCTCTTTGTTTACTGCTATTAATGCCTACTAATGAGTCAGTGCCCCAGATGCTTGGCAATAGAGATCAATCAATCAGCTAAATAATTCACTAAAGTAATAATGAACACAAAGGCCCGTTGATGCCCCATCAATACAACTAATGTTATAATACTGATATATTTAATTTCACTTAATTTCAATTAAATTGATTTCAAGTGTATCATCAGAAACATCAGGAACTGGCCATTATTAATTTTGGGTAAATAATCATTGTAAATGTTGAATTTAAAAGACAAGTTATAAAATTGTCAACTTTGGTAGTTATGCCTTGTTAGCAAGTGGGATTTAAAAAAAAAAAACTTTGTAGTAAATGACTCTGAAATATAACAACACTTACAGGCCAGTTAAAATAATGCTTGAGAGAGCGTGTGCTGGTAAGTGGGACAGATTTATTTCTGTGTTGGAGTGAGACTGAAAGGGAGAGGTAACCTAAGTATGGATAACCTCTGCCTCTCAGTCATGTATAGAGTACAGGCAGCCTGCACTCTTGCCCCCCGGACAAGTCCTGTCTTTACTGCAGCTGTAAGGGACAGCTAATTTCAGAGTATCTTGATAGTATCAGTAAATCAGCCTGTGCAGGTTTCCACACTTATCTAGTTCTACACACTACATACACTCATCCATTCTCCACCCTCAATTTAAGACCGGGACAAAGCGGCATGACTCCACAGGCCATTTCCTTCCATATCACAAATAATGCCACATGCACTAATTCACAGCAATTATACCCAAACTCCTTCTTTAATTTCACAAGATTACACCACTGTCAAGTAGCCTAATAGCAAACCTCCCTGCAGTGACATTGACTTTGAAATCATAAAAAAACAAGAGCACTCAGAGAGCTCATACCTCAAACAAGGTATTTGGAACTTTACTACCATCTAGTGGATTTTAAGGTGCATGGAATTTATTATTCTAACCTTCCAATCCCGCAATGGTGAAGAATCCTTTTTTTAAAAAAATTCTGGATCCAAAATTTGATCCGGATCACTCCCAAGATGAAATCATTGCTCAGATTGGCTAAGACACATCTCTGGTAAGAAGTTCATCAAAAATCTGTCCATAACTATTTCAGTTATGTTGTTAACAAACAAAAGAACAAACATACCCACAAATTGGGGTGAAAAGACCTCCTTGGCAGAGGTAATGAAACAGAACATAAAGGAGATTCTGACTGATTTATAACCTCAAAGGGGGAAAAAATGCATGTTAAAGTGGGCTTACATTTGTGTTGCACATCATAAACTGCTTCAGCTCTCCTCTGCACACAGGGCTGAGGTGTGTCGGGGAGGGTGGGCCACTGGTGAGTGGAGCTCTGGGGACAGGGTCGGTCAGACCAAGCTGGGGCAGGATGGTCCCTGCTGGGCCAGGCTTTGGCTGGGATTCGCGGTGCGCGTGATGGAGGCTGTGGTAGCCATAGTGTGGGCTGTTATGCCTCAGGACACGCCACTGCCTCCAGAGCTGGGATGCAGACCTGGAGCCGGGGGGAAAGGGCTCAGAGGGCCCCCTCTTTGAACCAGGGCCAGTCAGCAGCGGTGAGACATACGGCATCTTTCCATAGCCGTACTTCCCCGCAGTTATTCGCTTGTCACCCGCTCCCCTGGACACCAAACACACAGTCTCATTAATACAGGAAGCACTTTCCATAAATGCCTGTCAGGGTAGGTAATGACCGTGTGAGGGGGAAAAAAAGGAAAGCGTATCCTTCTCTAATACAGTAAAATTTTTTTGTGCTGAGCTGTCTATGCCTGTTCTAGCCACTATTTCACAGTCAGAGATAGTAGCCAATCCATGAACATTTTGAATAGGAAATGAAATTATTTTGATGGCAATCATACATGAGTAATGACACCACCCAGCAACAGACCAATGCTACCAATTTACAGTCACTCAGAATCTATTGGCAACAGACAAGACACATCCGAGTTTATTACTTAATCCAGGATGTCAGTCCCAAAGGGCCACATTGTCTGTCATTAGATGAACAGTCCACAACACACCTTGCTCTCTTGGAATGAATTGGCTGCTGACTGAAAGGTGACCATAAACATGTGAGGACACCGTGGCTCTCCATGACTGAAGTTTTAGACCCCTGTTCTAAATTCATGAATAAGAAGAAAGAAGAGATTTAGGCCACATTGACTCATTCAGCAGGGTTTTGAGGGTACAGTACCTACGTGCAGTGGAGGGATACCCCTGCAGGCGTGTGGTATTGGGGTTCGGGCGGAGGAGAGGCATGTAGGGGTGCAGGGCTGACACCACAGGGCCCGGGGACAGGGTAGAATCTGCCACGGCGGGTGGCCCAGAAGCGAGGGGGGCGCGGGGTGGTTGGCAGGAGCGGGAGCGCTCCCGTACCCCTCCCCCACAGGATCGAGAGCAGGCCGACCATGGCCCCCAGGGGCCCAACACACCCCCTGCCTCTCCCGCAGGACCCTGCTGTGGTTCTCCATCAGGGACCTGAGCAGAAAGGGTCAATCGCTCTGTTGAACAATGTTATGCAGTAATATTGGACAGGATATGGGCAACATCTCATTTTGAAGAGCACTTAATCACTTGTGTGCAATTTATTTCTTTCAATGGTTTGCTTCGGTTCATTCTTTTTCTGCAAGGATTCCAGCAAGTTCTCCTTGGCAAATTTTTTTCAGCACGGAAAAGTGAGATAACAGTAGATCTCTGTGTGGTACAATCATTTGGCCTTGATTTTTTCAAAAGTGATGTTAATTAACAAAGACAGTGCTTAGCAATAAGACAATATAAAACATAGACATTTCAATTTCTTCTCTTCAATGCAGTTTCTTCTCTTCAATTAAGTTGTGCCAGGCTGTACCGGCACCTGGCCAGGAAATTGATTAACTGTGCTGCAATCCTGGGCCAACCTAACTCTCACCGTTTCACTTCAGAGAGTTTTTGAGTGTCCACAGTTTGTAAATGGCTTTGAAGCAAAAATTAGTTATGGGAACAGAATTCAACAGTAACTATAAAAGAATAAATCTGATCAGCTGACCTGAAAATCTACTTTTCTCCCCTATATGAAGCCCAGTTATTCTCAGTGCCCTGAATGACAACACCTCTGAATAGGCTTCATAACTGTGGCTCACTGTCTTCCCGAGGTCATGTGTGGGTCACACAGCCTGAGTGGAGGGGGGGGCAAGGGGCGGGGCTTCCTCAGCTGACAGACAGTTACTGTCCCGGTGGAGTAGAACTCTCTAATTGGCTCCTTCTGAAGCAGAGAGTTTGAATACCCCACTGCACCCCCACTCGCCCACTCAACATGTCCCCCTCTTGTTTATTCACGACTCTGGGGCCTCGGCGGGTGGTAGGGGTTGAGAGATACAGTGCAACATCTTGCCTCACATTTATTTTTATCCCCCCCTCTCTTCAAAGGCTTGGACACCACCGTCATTTAAGTCCTATCATTCCCCAGGGGCCCAAACACCTCTCAATCACATTTGTAGGACAATATTCCTCTACAGAAAATTAATGAGGAAATGTACAATGGGCACCGTACTTCATTGGACAGTGACACCATTTCAAATCTGAATAACAAGTCAGTCACCAGATCTGAATTCAAATGATTATGTATTTTAAATACTGAAGAAAACCCTGAAGTGAAAAGGCTTCCAAAATAAGCCGGAGCTGAAGAATGCAGCAATCCAGGCTAGGCAGAAGATACCCAGGGAAGATGCCCAGCGTCTGGTGATGTCTATTCATAACAGACTTCAATCACTGCACGCTGAGGAAGGCGACCAAATAAAAAAAATAAAAAAAAAGCTTTACATTATGTTAAACTACTCCATATTTATTTTGATAAGGCTGAAAATGGGATGGGGATTAGGGGTGGGCGGTGGCAATTTTGAAGAAAAATTGCAGTAATTTCTAAAGGATTCATCCGATATGGATGAAAACACTCAAATTAAGGCAGACAATCTGAATCTCAACCTCACTGTCATTGTATCCTTTCAGACTCAAAGTGCTTGAGTACAAAACCAAAATAAGAGATGTGGCATTGTTCAATAAATTTTTTTGCCCACTGTATCTCAAGATTCATTCATACTTTTTTCAGTGACAATATAATTCATTGAATTCATGATTAATATAGACTATTGGGCATTGTCTTTACTGACATATTCACTTATCTAGACATCTCAACTGAAACATACTGTATTAATTTGTGAAACATTCATATATATTTAGATGCTCAAAAGCAGGACCACTGATGTCAAAACAGTTTCCAAACACCTACGGGTGAAAAAGACTTAAAGACTGAGCTCCCACATTTTAGTAGCCTCGAGGATTTATGTCCTATTTTTTTTTCCACTTTTCAACGCAACTCATTATTGTCACTTTCATTCTGAAATTATTCTCACAGCACAGCTTAAGTGACACCTGTTACTGAAGTGGGATAGTGATTCAGGAAGTCAGAGCGCCACCACAATCTTAAAAGTATAAGCTCCAGGGTGGAATTCATTAGCGCACATTTAATCACCGAGACACTGGGTGAATATCATGATCTTATCATTGGAAGGACTTCAGTGCTTCCCACACACGCTCAGCTCTACATGTTGTAGTCCACATCACCCTCCTCACCATTTTGGGCAGCTGACAGTAAAGCAGGTGTGGCTTGAGCCCAAGCAAAACCATGGAAATTCTGTGGATCAAACAAATTATGTCCGGTCATTTTCAGGAGTAAGAAAGTATGCTTTTCTATTGTTACCCATCCATCCATTCTCTATACCCACTTATTCCTAGGGTCGCGGGGGGAGCTGGAGCCCATCCCAGCTGACTACGGACGAAAGGCAGGGACCCACCCTGGACAGCTCACCAATCCATCGCAGGGTACACACATCATTCACCCACCATTCGTTCTCATTCTCATACATATGGGCAATTTAGCATCTCCGATTAGCCTGATATGCATGTCTTTGGACTGTGGGAGGAAACCGGACTACCCTGAGGAAACCCACATGAACACGAGGAGAACATGCTAACTTCACACAAAGGCCCCAGGCCGGATTCGAACCCATGACCTTCTTGCTGTGAGGCGTATTTATGCACTACTCCATTATTTATAAAGGAGAAAAGCCACAGGGATAAGTTACACTGTAGTCATATTAATATTGATGCAATTTGTTGCTAAATGGGTCTATGCTGATACTCATCAACATTTCTAGGCATGGAATGGCCATCCTCCGCCTAAACACACTCGCTCATTGGCGATATTTAATACATCATGCCCTTTTTCATCTGCGAGGAATACCACACGCTATTGGATGTGGCAGCAAAATTGACCAACAACAATAGACAAATGCAGAAAAGAATTACTGAATATTCAGTATACAATGAGCAACATAATGAGTAATAGATTTCCACTTACCGCAGTATTAAAGCAAAAAATCCTATCATCGCTTTTCTGGAAAATTGAAGAAAAAAGGTTTAATTTAACTGGTAACCTTCAACAAAGAATTACAATGTTGATCAAGAAAACTGTTCAACGGTATTACACGGTATTACAAGGTAGCGCTGGTACCATGTTTTTATAGGTACTTTACATTGTACTCTTGACATCCGGGCCTTATATACAAATAAAGCTGTCTGTCTGTCAAAAAAAAAACAAACAAAAAAAAACTGTTCAACAAAAAATTACAATGTTGATCAATGAAAACAGTTAAAGCCTTCCCATGGTAGGTGAAGTCGCTAAATTTGTGTACAGCAATAAAGCGAAGGCTAATTTCTTGGGGGTATTTATCCACAAATTTTACATCATTTTTATCTTTGTGCATTTTTTATATTCTTATTTTTGAAATGTTCAGCTGTAATTAATTTCAGCCACAACAGAAGAGCAGAGAGGATTTTCTTAGGTTATGAGTTAAATTCAAACCTAACTCTCAGGAAAATGCCATAGCCACAGTTGCTCACACTTTCTACATAATTTATCAGCTCTTACAACAGATAAATTAATAAAAGTTTGAATTTTCTTAACACAGTCCCCATATTCTATAAATGAAGGAAAATATGATCCAACAGCAAACATGTAAGTAGCTGCAGAGCCCGTATATCAAATGCACCAAAATGCATAAAATATGAAGAAAAAACTAGCAATTATATTCTAACCCACTTCAACACACAATAAAATCTACAGTCCATCTGCAAATGTTACCTGGGGGTCCCAGCTGGGTACTGGTTGTGGTACTACAGAAACCCATCCTGTTTTCTGGTGGTTTCTTAGCTACCCTGTTATTCCTCTCATTAGTCCCCACACAAAAGCTTCACTCATGAGGAACGGTCCGACATCTCCCACTTGACCTCACTTGCTGACTTATGACCTGCAAGTCGTGATGCGTAACCTTCTGCTTTAATGCTAGTTCACCTTAATGCTGAGAGTTGGACTCATCCTGTGAGCAAGTTCAAATGAATCGTAAGGTTCCGTACTCTTTCAGAGCAAAAGAGAGAACTAACTGGGGCACACATTGGTCACAAACAGAAAACCACATCCACCTACAAACTTTATATTATTGAGAGTTGGGCTTACATTAAGCTGAGACTGGTGCTTTATGCAAGGCAAGCAGTGCAAATGTTTAAGATATAAACTGCGCTTCTTACATGAGAAAAAGTTCTGACAATGTGCATAAAAAAGGTACAGCACAGAGTAGCCTAGTTTCTGGGGCGTGTAATTAGGCAATGATAGATGTAGGCTACTTATAAAACCCAAAACAGTTCACATACATACAGTTTATAATGTAATCATGGCACAGTTTATCCGATTCATTTCCTTCTTGAGGCAATTTTGAAAAGATTACCCAAGCAAAACTTTGACTGGCTCACAATAAATATAGACATATGTGACAGAAGCTTCAATTTGACTTTCAAACACGAACACATTTGTGACAGAATGTATTGAAGTCATGCCGCGCGAACATGCGCACTGTAACGATGTGAAGATTCATCGAGCCATTTTAGCCTCTCGCCAAACTACACGAATCTGAGCGCTTTGTTCTCCTGCAACCTGGACAACTGCGACATGCCCACATCCCCTCAAAGTACGCGGTACTGCAGGTCTACAGCTATATCCAATTCTAATCACCACATGACATAAATGTCCTTCACAGTACTCCCCGACAAGTGAAAAAGTAGATTAATAAGCAGAAACAGAGTTCCTCTTCAGGCGGAGGGGAAGAAGCGTATATTTTTGGAACAGCATTAGAACCACTGAAGCACACTAAAAGAAGCGACATTGACTTTGAATTGGAATTTATTTATTAAGTGAATAGGCTACTACTCTACGTTTACAGATTTTTTCCCCCCCAATAAATAATAATTATGATAAAAACGCATTCCAAACAAGACATGTTATATTACCGATACAATGAGGGAACTGCGGTGCCCTCGGTGAAACTTGAGGTCCTCTATATTTCAGCAATCCAACTGGGCTGAGCGGCCACTTGAGAGGTGAGGGACTGAATTTCCTCAAAATCCGAATAGGGTCAGATCGCGCGTTAAATAATAAATCCGACACCACAGCGATTAAGCAGTCTTCATTTCCCACTTTCCAACTACGTTTTTAATTTATTTATTAGCTTTTTTTGTCGACACAGCCTCGGGGTTCACCTCCCTTTCATTGTCGTCTAGGTCCCCTGCAGTGTAGGTAGAGCTTTTTGAATCCCAGACATATGAAAACTGCTGCGACAAACCAACTTCTTGCGCCCTCTGTAGCTACATAGGCTCAATGAAATCGCAGCAGTGGTGAGCATTTCAGGGTCGAGTCTTCGAAATTCCAGACTAAAGATTTGGCGAACGTAGCGCTGAGTCTCTCTCTTCCGGACAGATGTAAGTATAGCTTAGAACTACGCATAGATTGCACAGCGTTTACCAGAAACCAATATAATACAATCCAATAAATTACTGGGACTAAGGATTACACAATGAGCTCCAAAGGGATTCCAACTGCTTGGTCGACAGGAAGTATAAGTAATTTACACAAGTCTTCCTTACTTCATAGAAGCTCACTCCGCGGATAGGGAATGAGTTGGAACAATTTGGCGCACCTGACCCTTCTTCATCAATCTTTAAGACTTTTTTTTCAATGTGCTGAAAGGCCTTGCACATGTGTGCAGCAAGCTATAGTGAATTATGAGTGATCCCTTCTGCTGCCTTGATGACATCACATAGCTCCCAAGTGACCCGCACCTGGAGGGTCCGACCCGCGTTTGAATAGCCAAACCCGCGGACCCACAAGCAAATGAAAAAAAAAAAAAAAACACCCGCAATTTGCGCATTGCAGGATTTACTGCGGGTACCCATTTAAGATTTATCACTGTTGACAAAAGTGTCCTCAGACTTATTTCAATTTTGGCGACCCAAACTTATTTCAATGTACAATTTGGGATCGATGGAACTGCTTTTCTTGCACAAACCTTTTAGAAAGCTTTGCTTAGGACATCACAGGGATTGAGGATATACTAGTTGAATGAGCCAGAATAACAACTGCATGCAATTAGAAAAATGACATAGAGCTATAATACAAGTACTGCATAGACATATTTTACAAGTGAACACTGAAAAGGGGACAAAAGCACAGTAATAGGAAGCCATCTTACAGTCATAGACTGTGCCCCAGCTCATCACTGAGTCCTGGGCCAACTCCATGGTGTGCACCTTTACACATGGACTGAGAGACACATCACTTAAATGTGCCACTCAGCCAGTAAAATGGGGAGAAATGCTTGTTCTAGAAGGCAACCGAAGGTTTAATGTGCTGTTTAGTATATCCGGATTGTGAAAGAGTCTAATTCGGCTCGATGAATGAAGCCTGTACTTGGCCAAGCAGGCATAAAATTGCTTTCTTTGCAGATTGTATGGAGGCTACCATTAAACATTTCATATATTTCTTTTGACATTTAGAAACTGTAGCCCTGAAGGTGCCAAAACTTAAATACACATCAAGTCAAATTTTGGCAGGCCCAGTGAATCACAGGTCTGCATTACCCATTCAAGCTACAGAACTAGCAATTTTTGAGGTCACTGAGACAGCATTTAATTACACGTAAATGAAGTCACATACTAAGCTTACAAGTGAAGCATAAAGTTCTGAATTAATTCAATGCAGATGGCACACATTTAATCTACATTTTGTGAAAATGCCACTTTTGCCTGTTGGCTGAAAACCAAATGTTAAGCCCAAAATGATAGCATGTCCCAATGATCCAGCTAAATATATACAGTTTGTCATCATTAGCAGTTTTAGAATAGAGCAGATTGGACAGGCCACAAATAACTACAGCTTTCTGTGATGGTCCCTTTCTTCTCAGTCAATGAAAAACAAGCATGAAGCAAATTTAGTAATACTCAAGTTCAATAATAATCCTTGCCAAAATGGCAGCATAACATTCAGGAAATTAAAAATATATGTAAAACAAGAGCAATCAGAGATTTCTGACGTCCGCCGAATCGTGACCTGGATTCGGATCAACACCAAAATTTAATGGAGTCTTCCGAGTTATAAGATCTTCATATATGTGAATTTTCATGGAAATCAGTTCATCAGTTTTTATGTTATCCTGTTCACAGACAGGCAGACAGACAGACAGACAACAAAAAAAAACCGAGGCGATTATATTACGTCCTTGGCGGACGTCAAAAACTGAACCTACCCTGGTCTTTCTCTACTTGCAATTACCTAATGTATTTTGGTTCTCATTGAACTTCTGCGCAGAATAAATTAATATAAATATAACAATCACATTGTACACCGTTTTCAGGGCACAATATCAATGAACCTTCAAGGTATTCAACCAATTCATGAAAATCCAATTTGCCACCTTTATATGGAATGATCTCCATTGTGATTGACATGAATATTTCTATTATGTGCACAATTGGATGAGTTAAGTAAACTAGAACACTTCACAACCCTAGTGTGAATTCCTTGCGCGTCTCTTCTCAATTCAGCAATGTACGAATCTATGAGGTGTACGTCTTGAGAGATTGGTTTGCGTCTCCCGCATCTCGGCTGTATCTTTCCCCATGGTTGTCCTCCAATTGACATTTAACCCCTCTGCTCTGTGTGGCAGGTTGCTGGATTGTAAATTCTCATGTCCCAATGATACAGCTAAATATATAGAGCGACAAACACCTAGTTTTTCCTCATTAGAAGCAGTTTTGAAACAAAATGGACTAAAATTACTCATAGGATTGATTTCAAAATGTTTATGTGAGACCTTCACATTTTGAAGGGCACTACCTGATGTGTAACAGTGTGTGTGTGGATGTGCACCCAAGTAAATTTCGTAAATGATAATAAGCAAAAATTTTTTACCTTTCTAAGTAATTTACTGGACGCAAACTAAGTAATGAAAAAGTAGTGCAACAGCAAGGTAACAACAGTTAACCGGATTTAATCATTAATGAAATCCTCATTTATGCATTCATTTATTCTTTGACAGCAAGGCATTACCGTTGGAGACCAGAAGCACACAGATGCTCCATTATAATTATAGTCTCCATGGTACATGAGTACACCAAGAAATTCAGGAAGGATTAAGGTTTGGGGTTGCAGATCAGCAGAAAGGCTGGGATTTAAGCTTTAGGTGGCAGTAAACAAAAGTGACCTGGGGACAAACAGACAACTCTGTGCAGGCAAGAACCATCATCATTATCCGTGAGGAAATACAAGTATAAACACTGGAAATGAGTCCTTGGAGATCCTAACATACTCATGCACATAATATCTCTGTCCAGCAGCTGATCTTTTGCTTATAAACAATGCACAGGTTTGCAGCGTCTGGACCAGAAAATGATTTAAAGCACCAAATCTTCTTTGGTAGTATGTGTAACTTGACAACAAGGTACAACAACTAATCTAGAATTTGGGAAAAAGGGGAACATTTTTAAAGCAGTTATTTGGGGTGTTTAAAATGTGTATAGAAACAAAAAGCAAGTCTTAGACTTGTTAGTTTCTGATGAAAATTTTCCCAATACCCTATAATCCTAGTATGAACACAGCAAAACAATATTAGTGATGAAATGAATGAGTAATAATTATGTAAAAGACTATATTTTTATTTTAATATTTGCAAACAACACAAGGTGAATTTGGGAATTTAAACTCAAACTAAGACTTTGCTACAACAAATACAAAGGCACATGTTTATTTCCGACTTTCCTACAAACAAAAACAAAGGCAAATGTTCATTTCCGACTCATGGTCACCTGCACCAATGCATCCTCATTTGCGCGATGAGGTGATACACGTACACACTAATGTTCCCACTGGTCTGGAAGCATTCAAATATCATATTTGCATCTGGTTGCACCCAGTTATTCATGCAGCCAAAACCTTACAGAGGATACCCTTTTGGATTTTAAGCTTCTCAGATGCCAGTGATTTCCGTGCCAAGACCACAATGAACATCAGACAACATGGAGTAGAAAGCTGGTCAATTTCTTTAGAGTGCTGCTCTCTGGATAAGTGTAGTACTAAAGCATGCATCAGTGGGAGCTAATTCCCAACAGCTCTCCATTGAAATCATCCCAAAACATTTATATACATTTTGAACCATATAATCCGTCATCCTTTTTTCACTCTTGATATTTAACATCTTGACAGATTGGAGATGAGGTTTCATTTTGAAATGGAAATAAGAATGGTGAAACGCCTCATTAACGATAAAATTGCTCTAAAATTGCTCAGGATGACTTCTGAACACTTCTATTGTCCTCCACTTCACTGGTATTTTGCCTGAGTGGGGGGCGTAATAAATTTTGACTGAGTCCATTAAAAGAGGGATTAATAAGGTTGAATGTGGAGGAAATTTCAAGCTGAGTTCTGTCATCAGAACAAGAGCACACGGGTGGAAATTAGAGAAAAGTCAATTTCACACTGACGCACAGATACTAGAAAGAATTTCTTCATACCGAGAGTTATTTACGCATGTCACAGCCTAACAGCACTTGTAGTGGAGTAAGAAGCTTTGCAACAAAGCAAGCAAATGGACATGTTAATCTGATTTCATTCCTTGTTTTTTTAATATCTGTCCTGCCCTAAAATCCTGGAGAACTTTGTGTTTAAAAGTAACAAAATACTGGCTCTGACTTGACACTCTAATTCTAGGGAGGATATTCTGGGCAGGAGAAATTGGGTTTTGAAAACAGGATGAGGAGGGGTCACAAGTATTGGTCCAAATCATTTTGCTCACAGTGCAATGGGGCCTACACAGCTGCAACAGTGCTGCAAGTGGGAAACTTAATCATATTTCTGTAATTTAGTTACATTAAATATAATAAAGTCTTTAAATGCAGGATATGAGGTGTTCTCATACTGTTACCTCAAATCCAGAGTCACAATACTGTGGTGAACTATTGATCTTACTGAAAACAGCTATCAGGCAGTGAACCAGTGATGGGGAAACTAACATGACACCGTCTTTCATTCAAGTTGGGATCAGGAAGTTATTAAACGCATATGAAACGAGTAGGCATAAACTGTGTTCTCATCAGTTAGTCAGCCCTCAGTTTCCAAAAACTGTAACGATGACTTTAATTCATACTGAGACCTTCGCAAGGATCTATGTCAGAACAATTAGCACACCTGAAGGTGAAAAAGTGGCCTACCTCTGAGAAACCCTTGCCAGGAAATCACAAAATTAATACGACCATGAGATTACAATGTCATTGTACAAAGTACAAGGGAAAATTTTTGCAATCCAGTGATAAAATTTAATAATAGATTTTACATGTTTCTAGTTAGACATGACGCTTGAAATTACATGACTAAGAGATGGATATACAAGTCTGTAAGAGGGATTTTTGTTCAACAGTTCTTGGACTGAATAGTGGTACATACTGTGTATATTAATAGCACATACAATCACACACTCACACACACATACATTTGCACGCATAAAAGGGAGAATGATCACAGTTTTAGAAACCTAAATCCAAGCATAGCAGTGCAATTTATGAACATTTAAGTTAGTAATCGTACAGATATTTAAGAATAAGATATGCAAAGAAAAAAACAAAACATTTTAAGTAACCCCAAGTAAGCGGAAGCAGGAAGATGAGGTGCAGCAGATTTAGCCATGGAACTCGTCTGACAGGGACTTGGTTCAATAAAAGTTTGAGCAGGGCTTACAGAGTGGCTAAGTTTCATTCACAGCTGCTACTTTGAAACAAAATCTACTGAAACCATTATCGGCAGAGACAACCAAAAGCACTAATTCATATAATAACTCCTCCGTTCATCAGTCACTTTGCACTGAAGACAGATGATAACAGATTTACATTCTCAGCCATACGGCACGAAGAGTGCGTAATGAATGTGAATCAATGCCATATCAATGTCCATGACTTTGGAATGATGAGTATGAGGCTACAGAGGTCATAATGTGGGAAAGGGTCTGTCTGGCTTTGTGGGTTTGGAAGGGAATTACAATGGATCAAACACTAATTTCTAATTGCTGGAATTATAGGCATTTCACTTCTGCTTATTTCAAAGTTATCTGTGATAAAGACCTACTTTAATTCCTTTGTGAAACATGTCATGAGAGGCAAACACAACTATGGATGCATCCTGCTTACATAGTATGATGTTAATGTAAGCAAGCTCAGCAGAGGTGTATAATCCAGGTTCAGAAAGTAAAAGTCCATCCCAGGATATTGTTCCAGCCACAAAAGACCGGTCAGTTGGCCCTATTCTTCAGCTGGGAAATAAAACTAACAAGTGATTTCTGCTGACAGGCGTTTACGGGTGGAATGAAAACATGGTAGGATTTTTACTTTCTGACCCCTGGATTATACCCCTCTGATGCTCAGTATATGAAGAAAGAACCTGGTCAATTTAGCTCTTGACTGTGCTTTTTAGTAAATGTTTTTTTTAAATATGGCTGATCACTAAAAGCAAGGAAACTGGAGATATTTTCCAGACTTTAAAGTGATTAATGTGCCAAATCTCTGGGATATTTGCCCTCATGGAAATGCAGCATCTCTCTGCATCCGCAGAGACTGCTGAATAATTGTTAAAGACAAAATAAAATAATATGTTACCCGTGGCATCAAACAGACATATCTGGTAAAATCTTTGGCAATAAAAACTCAGACAAGCATTTGAAATGCTTACACGATTTGAAAACATTCCGTAATCTTGTTAATCTCTAAAAATAATTTTAAGATACAACTTACCAAATTAATTGTACAATAACATAATAAGATATTCTCTTTATATGGGTAAAAACAGATGTATCGTTAAAAAAATGCAACAGCACTTAAATAAAAATGTAAACAGAATGATTATCTCTATTCACCGCGGTGAAACCAAAATAGAAGAAGGAGCATTTAGACACCCTCTAAACTTCTTCGTAATTTAGCACAAATTATTTATTCCATGAATTCAACCAAAATTCAATATACTTCTCAGCTCAGGTGCATGGAAGTAAAACTGCTTTGATTAATAAAACTAATAGAACAGTCAGCCACAATTTTCTTCCTAGATGAAGTCTCTAATAACCTTTTGCTCAGGAGTGCCAGACAGAAACGCTTTCATAATTTCCTCGGCTTTGAAACTAGAGCTTATAATGAGCTATTTAGCTCCAGATTGCAGTGAAGGCGGGAACACAAGGCATTACAGTGGGTTGCTCAGAATTATTAGCATCACCTTATAAGACCTTCACTGCGGAAAGAAAATGGGAGTCAGGTTCCCAAGGTAATTTTCAGGAGGTTTACAGTTTTCTCTGTGTCCAACATAAAATAAACCCCAACTATGGTAGTAAAAGGGCTGTGCTATCGAGTCCTTTCCCTAACTGTCACACTTGATGAGTTGCCTCCCCGTATAGAGTCGGAATGCTAATAGCCATGCCTTTAGCGTGTGGGTTACAGGGCAAAGTGGCCGATGCCTTACCAAAGGGCCTGGAGTGCTAGTACTGGAGAGCCAAAAACTGCAATTTAGACCCAAGAAATGAAGTGAAATCAGATACCTGCAAAAGAAGCTGCTGAAACTGATTAGGAGCAGTAGCAACAAAGCCCATCAGAACCAGCAGCTCCAAAAGACCAGGGCTGATGGCCTTTGACTTCAAGAATTGACTTGCAGGTAAATTAAACAAAATGTTACTGCAAGTGTTCTCAGAGTTCATTTTTCAGCAGACATCATAGACATTGAAAAGTGAAAATTGTCATTTTTGTATGTGGTTTTGTAATACTGATTAATAAAAGATGATGATGATGATGATGATGATGATGATGATGATAATGAGGATGTGCATAAGACTTGACCGTGCTTGAGGCACAGGGTATGAGTGCGACTACGGGCTGCTGTGATGACAAGGTACTTGTTACTGGTCTGATCCTCCCTCAACAGACTAATGAAGTTGAGAACTCTACTCTCAGATCTGGCATACTGACAAGTGGGAGGTGACCTACACTCTGGAAGTTATCCTTGGCAGGGTCTTCGAAGACGGTAGATAAGGAGGGCCAGAGGGGTTAATTTAGAGTGAAGTTCATCTCTGTGCTGCATTCTGCTAGCGACTTCAGCTTCGCTTTAAAGTCCTGCTACTTCCAATTAAGCAGGACAAGACCTCTCGTTTATTACTACACTAACACTGGGTCTACAGAGTTACAGTGTTATGAACATGAAGTTAATCTTTCGTATCACTCCCACCACACTCAATTTTGCAGTCAGTAAGGCCTTACCCCGGATAGGTTAGTAAACAAAACTTGGCCTCTTTAATTTAATAAGGTTTAGCATTAGTTCTCTTTTCATTTAGCTTGGTGTTTCATTGATTTTTTCACATTGAAGTCAGCAATAAATCTTAACTTCTGCTAACTGCATTATGACAAATTAATAAAAATAAGATAACAAAATAACATTGCAAAAGCCTTCCCACTTCACAAGACCCCAATGCCTATCTCTGGCTTGGTTCCCTTCCTGCAACACATTCAGCTATTGAGAAAGTACAGCCCCAATTTAAGGTAAATGCTACACATTCAGCTATTGAGAAAGTACAGCCCCAATTTAAGGTAACTGCAACACATTCAGCTATTGAGAAAGTACAGCCCCAATTTAAGGTAACTACCTTCATGACCAATCAACATTGTTACCATTTAAAAATTAAGGTTTAATTTGGCCACATTAAGCTTATGAGTCATCGACTTTGGCTCTCTCAACATTCAATGGAGCATGAATTAAGCTATTTTCATTCAATGATAACATTTCACTAACTGAGTGCTAATATATTATGTGTCATCCTCATTCAGGAGGCTTTCACATTTCCTCGTCTCCAATTAAAGCACATTCATTATTGTATCTCTGTCACACAAATTTCTTTTATAAACCCAAGCCTATTCTCAGTTCACAAATCACAAATTCACAAAAAGCCATGGTGAGAATCTAACCTGCTTTTAATCTTTTAAATAACATGATATAAAGACCATGCTCAAATCAAATGAACACACAGTGGACCTCCAAGACTCAACCACCCAAAGAGCAAAGTGACTGAATTAATTCATGAGACAGGAATATTAAGGTTTCACCAGAAGCAGAGACGTTGGGCAATTCCCCTCTGGAAAACAGAGGCACTGGGCTCTATTTTAATGATCTAAATGCAGTCGTGAAATGCAAGTATTATCAGTATTGCAGATAAAAACTGGACATGTCCAACTCCATTGTAGTGATTTTGTGACAAGAGCTGACAGTGCAGCTGTGGCACTGTTGCAAAATGGATCAGTCGAAGATGAATTCATTACCTTTGGGTATAATGGGGGTTTGGTTCCATTACAGCCAATCTAATTAGCCGCTGTTATTGCCTTTAAATCCATTGAGCTTCCAGCAAAGATTGAGCTGTTGAATGACCATTGTTTGAATGTCAAATTAAGACGTCTTGCTGTGGTTCAACAATAGTTCCAAAATCAAATGTTGCTGTTTTTTAAAAAAATAAAAAATAAATCAAAGACAAGTGTATTTGCTTTTCTCACAGTAATAATACAATCAATATTTCCTGGTTTGTAACTGAGAAAGTATTGGACAATTAGTGGACGTGGAAACAACATCACCATCTGGCCATCACGTAGCAGTTTTTGGAAACTGACTGGAACCATTTTTGACCCAAGGCACAAAATCATCATCCAACCAATGTTTGCTGAGTTAATTAATTCCACAGAGAACTATAAATTTTGTCAGGTGAATAACAAGCACCTAATTTGCATTACCGCTGGCTCCATTAGTTCTCTAAGAACCACGCTCCAATGTAGTAGTCCACAGAAGTATTAGGTGGTAGGGGCCACTTCACCAGGCAAATTTTCTATGAAAAGATGTGGGCAGTGCAATTTAGGCCGAGACCAAAATTAATTATTTGTATTTCACCCACAAAAAGAAAATATATTAAAAATACAAAAGGGGTATAAAAGTACCATAGACCCCTCCACCATTATATAAGCAATATTTTATACAAAACATAATGAAAATGGGACAGAAATTATTCATTTATTTGTGAACTGGCTCATGAAACTAGCTTAAAGCAACAGCATTATTCTAAAAAGGTGGTTTGGGCGAGTCACTACATAAACATGACAATCGCACAACCCCCGCATAATGCACTGAGGTACCTCCTTTTGAACAGTCGCTTGCACGACCCCTTTTTTTGGTAGTTCCCTTTTTGACCAGGGAACTGCCAAACTGGGGGATGGTGATAAAAGTAATTTTCAATGGACGAAATTGTGCATAACACCACTGCCACAAGCTTCTCCATTTGAGAAGGCACCTAAATAACCCCAAAGACTCCAAGTGCTCTGCAGTGTAGTCACACCTATAGGAATTGAATCTAACTGTAAAATTTGGGATTGAGTATTTTGACAAAAGTGACACCGCCTCGTTTATAATTCAGAATCAGCATAGAACTGCCTCCAGTGGAGACCTGCCAACCATTAACTTCTCTCCGCAAACCTGAAGGAAATCTCAATAGTGAGGGAACATCTGTGCAGTTTTCAGTTGAAATTAACAGTCATAACAAAGATATTACCTTCCCCCGGGCACAGACATTTTCCTTTTTGGTTGCTGCCCAGTAATAACATACTCAGTGCAGCAGTGTGAGAGTCAAAAGTTCACCGTCACCTGGACACACCCTGGGGCAGGGGAGCTCAGAGATATACCACTGTCAATGCAGGGCGTGAGACCCTGGGTTCATTTCACTGCACAGATAATGACTGACAGAGCATTGAAAATCTCTGATTATGACTGACACCTGCCTTGATAGTCATGCTTGGTGTCGTATTTTAACAAGGGCCTCTGGTACTCTCTACCGAGGTTTAACTTAAAATTTTCTTACGCAAATATTTTTTTTACACTGGCCTCCCTATGATGCACCAAAAAAGATAAAAAAAACCATTCCAGACTGCTCAATGTCATTTCAAATGTCTGACCATTTGTTCAGTTTTCAAAGGAGTCCAGTGTATAGACTGTCTGATGCAGTAACTTATAAGAGATTGATATCTCTGTGAAACCTATGGAATTTGCTGACTGAGGCATCAAGGGAACTTGTACTCTTCAGTGGACCTTTGTAAGGAGTATGAACCTGCCTGTGATGCTACTCATTGTGAAACCTCCATTCAGTGCACACTGTTCTTTCCCAAGACAGAGCAGAAAACCAGTCATTCAAACAGAGCTGAAACTCATGTAGTAACATCTGCACTGACTTATGCGTTTCACTATGTGTGTTCCCATCATCTGAGGGGGCATCTGGTAATCTTCACTCACATATGTATTGCTAGTTTGCGAGTTTGTCTCTACAACCCCCTCTTCAACTCTTTTCCTCAGTTCAACTCTACTATAAGATTCATCTTGCGAGGAGTGGGAGTGGTTTTGTGTGTGTGTGAGTGAGAGTGATAGAGAGAGAGAGTGTGTGAGACAGAGAGAGAGAAAGAAAGAGAGAAGGGGGTGTTTGAGGTAAAGTTCTTGGCCCACTGTTGCCATGCAGGACGTTTCCTCTGCATTTCACAGATTTATGTCCCCTGTTGCTTCTCTGCTTTGTCTCGCCCTATATGACATCCCTGCCGATTCTGGCTATGGGGGAAGCAAAGGAAAAAGGATCAAACAGTAAAATCGGCCAAAGTGCAGATATTCAGAAAAATTTTGGAAAAAAATTTTTTCGCATAGCTTCTGAGCCCGACATGCTGCTAACGATTCTTCTAATGATCCTCCTCGTTTGAGTTTGCAGCAAGTGTCTGATAAAAGGGTCTGATTATACAGACACTTTACTTGTGTTCATCTTCCCCAACATTGTCTGTTGCGCTGTATTTTGGTATGTAAATATTTCTCAACTGGGGTACCACTGTTTGACAAACTTTCTCTGTATTTATCATGTGATTATTTACCCCTGAAGAGCCTTGGATGAAAGATATTACCATTTTTAGACAACAGGATATAATGTATTAGGTGAATTAAACCCCATCCCCCATCCTCAATAAGTTTTCATTGTAATTCAGGTGCATTTGAAAGGGCTTGAATTTAATTATCATGAGATGGTTGCTCCAGTGAAAACATTGAAAGAGTTTTTTTTTTTTTTATGACCCTGAGTCAACCCCTGAACAGATGGCTGGAGCTTCATTATTTGAAAGCAGTGTTTTACTTGAATATGCATGTACAATACTGTTTTAACCACACATTTCTGCAACCACCTAATAGGCTTTAAAGAAAAAGGACCGCAAATGAATAGAAATTTGACAATATACTCATGTGGACATGAATCATAATTTTGGTTTTGGGGTTGGACTCTGACTGGATAAACACATGTTTCAGCATGAGAGCATCGGTAGGACCAAGTGTACTTGCTTTTTGAAATATTTACATTCCTGGCCTTGCGCTGTGATTCAGCCCACATCATTGCAGAAGCAGATACAGAGTTTAAGCCACTGCAGCCTTCTCGCCTGGCCTGAAGCCAGCAGCGTCTCTCCTGAATCTTTACTTCAGCATTTGCACTTCCACACATTGCACTCTCATCTCATTTATTTGGCGTGTCAGTTGTGGTTAAATGCATTGTTACTGTGTTAAAAAAAGTCAGTTACCTTTTTTTGAGCAAAAAATAATAATTAGACCAACGAAAACACGATTCATTTTGATGCCATTTAACTCCAAGAAAGTAACAAACTTTTTGATGAATGCGAATACATTGAGGAAGACACACAGAATTTGTAAACTAGCGCACAGACAACAATTCAGTTCAATCCACCAAAATGCCAATGGACAGTAATTCCTGTACTGGCAGAGATAAAATGTCCAACCAGTGGTCCACAATACTCTATGCGTGCAGCAAATTTTACCCTCGATGACCCTTATGTAGTATGCTGACCACAGTCAGGACTTATTCACTGTAGTGCTGGACTGGTCAGTGGCAGGTGTCCCTGGTGACTGATGACTTATGAGGTCTTCCAAACAACCTCCTTCTGTGTCATCCGCCACATACCTTTCAATCGTCAGCTGAAGTTTATATCCAATGGGTTTGGCTTTACCCCACACACAGGGAGCCCAATTGCCTCCCTTGATTCCCTGTCTTTGTTACAAGGAAATATGCTGGTGTGGCCAATCGGGAATAATCCTTGATGAAACTGGCCAAGGCAGCTCTGCAGATGTTCCCATGCAATGACTCTGCTGAGAAACAGGCATTTTTCCGGATTTAATTTTCATGAGATCTGAGTCCCGTTTTCTCACTGTGATTAGATGGGCTTAGCGCGGGTTTGATGTTAAAAGATGAAGCCTGGTTTGCCCACTCCAGCTGAGGCTTCATGGAGGCATATTTGGAAACCCCCAGCTGGGCAATATTTCAGCAGCCAGCGTGGCATTCTTGGAGGGATGCTACCCACATAATAAAGATCACTTTTACAACTGAAGCCTGTTCAAGAAGTCATGGTAATTTCATGGCTTTCTAATGTCAAAGGTTTGCGTAGTGGACCAGAGGTCAGCTGCTTACTTGTGAGTTTCAACCTTGAGAAATTTCTGAAGTATAATAAAGACACTTCACTTGAAATCTTAGTGGGGAGGTATTTTGAGAGACTTATGCTCAAAATTGACTAGGAACTCAAACAGAAAGTTCTCAATGGACAGGAAATGCAACTTGGAGAAATCATATTTTTGAGCCTGGTTTTCAAAACATTGGCAATTACATATTTACTGGTTATTATGTTTTATTTCTTGTATTATCATAACATATGCCTCAATGGAAACTTCAGTTTATTAGGTAAAAACTTTATACTGTATCGGTTTTAAAATTTTAAATGTTTTTTTTTTCCAAGCGCTGATATTAAATATGGCAGAACAGATCTTTAAGACGTGTTTTGGAAGCCATCATCCTGGCAGTGCCCAGCCCTGAGCATGCAGGCTCATTTCTGCTATACCACTTATCATGCGCTTAGTCTTTGCAGTGCCCAATATAAAAACAATGGGCTATATTTTTGCACCACTGCAAATGGAAACATGTGGCAGTAACACAATTTTGTCCATCGCAAGCAGCATAATTATTGCCTTTGTCCAGTTTGGTAGTTTTCTGCTTTGGAAAAAAAGGTGTTTGCGTCACAAGGGGTTGGACAGCTCAAAGGAAGGTATGTCAAAGCATGAAGCTGGCGCTAGGTAATTTTCCTGTGACAGATCTTCTTTGCATTTTGTCTCACTCAAACCACCTTTTGAGGCAAATATTGTTGTTGCTTGGCAGTTTCATTCAACTGACTCATAGCCAGTGGAGCTATTGGTAACCCAACAACAAAAAAGACAGCATTTCCTTCCCATATCCATTTTTTATGCAACCTATAATCAATGCATTCAAAATTGTGGTGAGGTCTAATGGAATGGAGAGTGTGAAAGGATAATTCATATACAACCCCAAGTCCAAAATAGTTGGGACGAAGTGTAAATTGTGAATAAAATCAAAATGCAGTAACTTTCAGATCACATGAGCCGATATGTTATTTACAATAGAACATAGATAACATTTCAAATGTTGAAACTGAGACATTTTACATTTTATCCATAAAATGAGCTTATTTCAAATTTTCTGGCTACAACAGGTCTCAAAAATGTTGGGACACAGCCAAAAAAAAGGGCTGAAAAAGCAATTAATATATAAGAGAATCCGCGGAAAGAACATTTAGTAAGTAATTAAGTTAACTGGCATCAGGTTTGTAACATGATTGGCTACAAAACGGATGTCTTAGAGAGGCTGAGTCTGTCAGAAGTAAAGATGGCCAGAGGTTCTCCAACCTGTGAAGGCTTGCGTAAAGAAATTGTGGAATACTTTTAAAACAATGTTCCTCAACGTTAAATTGCAACGGCTTTGAAGGTCTCGTCATAGACAGTGCATAACATCATCAAAATATTCAGAGAAACTGGAAAAATCTCAGTGCATAAGGGATAAGACCTAAGATTTTACTGGATGCCCGTGTTCTTCTGGCCCGAATGCACCTGATGAATCAACCTGCCCCCTCACACACCTCCAGGCATCACTACCTTGGAGTGCGGTTCTAAGAAGACAGAAGGACTAAGGACTCGCAGCAGTAATGCAAGTTAGGTGCCTCAATACCACCAGATGAAATTAGCAGCTAAAAATCGCATTTACACACCGATTTTAAAGGGAATGACAGTGGCCAATCTGATTGGTCCTGATGGACCAAAACCCCACCACATCCACAGGTAACTAATTTGTGTGAGTCCAACCCTTCTGACAACAGCATCACAGTTGCGCCACCCTAGCATTTGCCTATTGCATTTAGATCATCAACATCAAGCCCTTTATACGTAAACAATATAAATACACACTTTTGTTACACTGCGTACATTAAAATTCATTCATGAAATAGAAATATATGCCAAATAGTATGGCCACTCACAGAGGAAACAACTCTCAGATTAACTCTTAAAAATGGCACATGACAAAGTCTGCCAACAGAGCCTAAACAGTAAGCAAATACTTGCTTCTCATTATCGACAACTTGGATGTGGTAGAGATGAGATGCAAGTGACTTTGACAATGTCCAAGGGCCAAACTGTTATTGTTAGATGACTGGGACAGATAAGCTTGAAAGGTGCAAGGCCTGCGGGTGCTCTTGAGCAGCAATACAAGTACCTACCGAGGTCCAATGAGGGACAATCCATAAACCACAAACCGGTGACAGAGTGTTGGACGCCCAAGGCTCATTGCTGAAAAATCTATTAATGGTAACGGAGGGAATGTGTCGGAACGCAATGCATCGCACCCTGCAGCGAAAGTGAAATGAAGTACCCATGAGTACATGAAAGATATTTTGCCAATTAAGAAAATACAATGGTAAAGCAGAATAATACTGAACAGATTTAGCCAATCAAACTTGCATACTGATATTACAAGCTTCTCAGGCGACTATGTCACTTTCTGTGCTGCTCTGAAATTTATGCCCTGCAGTTATACATTGGGAAATAATGCCTCCTACAGACAAAAGTAAAAATTGCAGATAAATCTGCAGAATTGACACTCAGCACTACAAATGAAGAACAAGTGTTTGCCACTGACATGGCAATAATCCCCGCCGTCTCAATTTTATGTGTCTGTACGGACGGAGCCCAATGCTATATCCCCCGCTTCGCACGGCGGGGATAATTAGTAAATTACGTTTTGCACTGTTTTTAGTGTCCAGGAAACATCCATGCCAGATATGGCAGAGGACTAATGGGCCATTCACTTAATCATAACCAATTGATTAAACCATTAAAAGTTCAAAGATCAAGAAAATCCACAGTTTAGACAAATATCATGACTGAATGACAGCAAAGCAACATTATTACTACTATGATCAGATGCAGTAGTAAGAGAAGGATTAGTACCTGCAAAAGTAGTATTAAAAGTAGAATGAACAGCAGTAGTCGACAAACTCCACTAATGAAACAAAACTATCTTACCAATGAAGTTCATTTACATGTATTTTCATTAAGAGAGATGGGTTTCCCAGACTGTGTGTGCGTGTTCTGCCTACAAGCAGGTCCTTCCTTACAGTTCCCGTCCCAGGGCGTAGCTCTTGACCGTTACATAGGGGCCGCCACTCTTTATTCTGTCCAACATTCCTGTTCGAGGTCTTCCAGGTGGCCTCCTCCCTTCTATTCTCCCCTCTATGACCAGTGGGAGATTACCATGTCGTTGTGAATGGCTCAGCTTGGTCTTCTATTGATAAAATATATGATGACCCTCTCCTCACCAACACATCGCAGCACTTCTTCATTACCCACTTTGTCAAACCAAGAGATGTTCCAAGACTTTTTTCCAAAGCCACATCTCGCAACTCTCCAGCTTCTGCACGTCCTCTTTCTTCAAAGACCATGAATCGACCCCATGCAGTTAGAGTACTCCAGGCAACAGTCTTAACAATTCTCTTCTTCAAATCAAGGCTAAAGGCTTTTGTCAGATTAAATGGGTTTTATGTTTCAGGTGCGAGAGAGACTATAAAAAAACACATCTAAAGCAAAACTGACGGCAACTTGGTCCTGTAATCTGTTCCTGTCTTTCAACAGCATGCTACGGCAGCAACCAAACCCCACTGATGAAAAATCTGACTGCATTAAACAGGCATGGGAAAACAATTCATTTCCGCAACTACTGCAAAGAAGATAGATATTTGTCTGATCAAAGACAGGGTATCCATTGTAATAAATACAGGTGAACCAGAAGGTAACCTCGAGGAGGAAGCCCATCTGCCACTTTGAGCTGAAAGTAAATTAGATGGAATTAAAAGATTTAGACAGAGGTACACCTAGGGCAAGTAGTAAAGGAATAACCTACTCCAGGCTTATCCTGTGGAGACCTTTTGAACTCGGCTGCCAGGACTGCAGCCTGATATACACCACTGAGATACATACTCGCAAATCTTACTCTTCACACGTCTAATTGAAGTTTATATGAAATGCACGCTCGATGACGGCTCAATATTGAAAACCAAGAAATCCCCTCGCAAGCAGGGATAATGAAATCTATTAAGCCTGTTCTGCTATTTGCACAACAGTACCTGCTACTTCTGAGCAGAAAGTGAAGCCAAGGGTATGATTTCCATGAAAAGTGTCCTGAGTAAAGAAAAGAAAAAAATTTCATGTTTCAGAAATGTGGTCAGAAAGCAGGACGTTGGCAGTGCTATTCACCCAAGTGGTTTAGGGATTAAGTCCAGCTCATAAAAAAATCAGTTTTTTCCTGCAGTAGTTTCTCAAGCTCAATCATCAGCTGTAAAATTTTAATTCATGGTTAATTTGATGTTGCTGCAACACAAAAAACATTAAGCACCTCAAGCACAACATTTAACCTGAGTCAAAATATCTACTGAAGACCGAGAAAGCAGACAAAACATTCAGTCACTGTCACAAGTGCAAATATAAACAAATACATGAATGTACCTGTGCAAGCTTGTGCACATGACTACTGCAAATATCTAAGAACTGCCCATAAACAGATGCTAATGTAATTAACAGAAGTGGCACCTTGGTCAAGCCCACCAAACTTAAATGAAGACAGACTCAATTACATCAGCCATTCTAATAGCTAAAGACAGATGAATTTCCGCTAAGACCAGGATGGACAGTAGAGGGGTTAAAGGACTGATCGGCTTTCCTCCGCAAGGTGCAACTCTAGATAGCTTAGCCAAAGAGCAGGCCAACTTGATTAATTACTATTACTTACCAACTATCATTTGCTATTAAGATGAGGACTTAGGAGCTGTGTCGATCTTGTAAGTTTATAAAAACACTCTAGATGCGTTTTTCTGCCACCTGGTGGTTACTGCTTCTCATTGCATGACCTCAAACAGAGCTCTTGGAGGAGTACAACAAATTACTCAACAGATACTATGACCACCACTGTCTAGTGATACATTTTTTGCTCTCTTGGTTCTGCTGGCTGAGTCAATCACAGGCTATGAACTTAGCTAAACATGCATTTAACAAGCTGAAGAGGAGACTGTAGGCAAAAAGGTCCCTGAAACAAGCAAGAATTGAAGATAGTTACAGTACAGGCCAGGCAGAGCATCACCAGGTTCGACAGCATCTGGTGATGTCTATGTGTCGCAGACTTCAAGCAGTGATTAAATGCAAAGGATAAGAGACCAAATTCAACCTTATATTCAGCCTTCCAATATTTTTGATGGTCCCAAATAAGGAGGTGAGAGATAAAAACATTCCCAAGTTAAAACCGGCACTCTGCATTTCAACCTCATTGTCTTTATGTCCTTTCAAACTCAAAGTGCTGGAGTGCAGAATGAAAAAAAATAATAAAAAGTGTCACTGCCCCATAAGTATGTTGCTAACTATGAGTGTGTGTGGATGTGTAAATATATATACGCATGCATTTTGTATAGTGAAATGATAGCATGGTAGAACATCACATCTTCTAAGAATTCTATGCATGCATATACAAATATTGCAAATAGAAGAATGCTGCCGTGTTTTCTTAGCTGAAGTAGCTCACGGGACCTCACAACTTGCAATTAAATATGAGAGCACTGCAGACCGCATGAGATCAAGAGGGGTGGCATGAGAGGAGGCCATCTCTCACAGTGGGGAATACATCAAAACCTTAGTCTCGGATCTTCAGCCTCAGCATCACCTCATAACTGTACAGGGGAAACCTCTTTTTTTGGGGAGATGGGGGGGTTGGATCACTGTGAGGCCATTTCATCACATTAACACAATAGTGGCAGACCTCTGCCATCACTGCAAGCACCAAAAAGGAGTTCATGTAACCAAACAAAACTATGAAATGTAATTTATTTCAAAAAAGCACATACACAACCACACAAAGAGACACCTTTGCAGATGTAAAGTCGCTGTACTGGCTACTTTGAGATTTCCTTGAGGTGAATCATCATACTTTAAACAATGATATCCTGAACATAACCCTCTACCTTAACTGTGGTTATCTGAAGCTTCTATAAAGACAACCCATCTCATTGGTTGCATACTACCTGCCATTAATCAAAATATTTAAATAAAGAGACAAAAAGTGATTTAACTCCTTGATGTTTTTGAGTGCGCTGAGGGGAATATTTGTGGAATGAAAAGACACGAGCACTGAACACATCTGTGCAGGTCCGTACTGGAAGCAAACTGATCCTGCACCACCAGAGCCAGAAAGCTGCTGCTTAAAAGAACTTTTCCCCAGCAATCCCACTCACTACATTAAGAGCCAAAGAACTGACAATGAGCATCAAAACAACACTACCAACTCCAGAATATTTGATTGCCATTTCAAACATTAAGATTGAGATAAAAATCTATAAATTCATTATCCAAACTATTTCTTCCTTAGCAGGGTCAAGGAGGAGCTGGAGTCTGTTCCAGCCAGCTATGGGTAAAAGGCAGGAACACATCCTGAACAGCTCACCAATCCATTGTAGGACTCACACACTTACTAATATTAATGGGTAGTTTAGAGTCTTCACCTAACATGTATGTTTGGGTTGTGGGAGGCAACCCCGTCGAACACAGGGAGAACATGCAAACTCTAGACAGAGGCCCCAAGCCAAATTCAAACCCCAGACCTTCCTGCAGAAAGCCATTAGCACAACCTGCGTGCTGTCCTTAATGAATGAATAAATTAGTGCATTTTGATCAACACGAGACATATTTTTTTTTCCCCAGGAAATACAGATTATTTAAAATTCCACTATTCAGAGCAGTGCCATTATACGTAATTGGATGGGGAGCTTTTCAGCCTTTTAGACAATGGACGCATTGTTTTTACTGGAAATGAAAACGAGGGATGAATCATCATTGTCTGCATCAAAATACCCTGAAACACTCGTGTAACTGCGGAAATGAATGGAAATCACTCAAAGGCTTTGTAGTCTTGCACAGAAAAAGCAGCGCCAGTGAGAGGGATTCAAGTAGCAGAATGAGCGTTTTAGCTCATCTACAATTTGTGTTCACTCTCTCAGCAGATATTCGACTGAGGTGGCTTTGCCTCTCGTAAGTGCCAGTTTGTAGCCGACGCCTCACACTAGAATGATACCTGACAGGGGCTAATAATCAGTTCAGCTCTGATAGATGATGTTCTCCGTTCCTGCAGAGACATGACATCACACGCTTTTCTCTCGTGCGTTCTGGCCCTGATCCAGACAGAGCATTGTGCTGCAAGGTATGAGTCATTCCATCAGCTGGATGCCTTTCGCTAGTGGAGATGAGGCAGCGATCACTTCAATAGCTCTTCATGGCCATTCGCACTGATAGGCGATTTCGTACCAGCAGGATGGATGAAACACACAATGAACCAATTATCAATGCGTGTCATGACCAGATGAGTTTGGGCAAAAGGTGTTTCTACTTTCAGACTGCCGATCAATTCAGACGACTGTAACTTTATCTTCTTTTCTTTCCAAGTATTTTCTCAAATAACTTTTCCAGCAAACATTTATCTGGAAATAACCGACCAGCGCAATAAAAATGTTATTCCAAAGAATCGCTGTAAACTAATTAGATATTTAACAAATAGTTGGGATTCATTCACCACGAAATACTTTGAACTGGAGTGCTTTTCAAAAACAAAAATAAACCTTTCAACAGCCATGTCCACACTAAATGTTAAAGCTTGTTATCCAATTTGCAGTTCCAGGACCTAGCGATGGTCAAATGCATTGATTGGCATATTAGGTTAACCTGCCCTGATGATTAAGCGCCGGGACCAAATTGAAAAACGACAGCCCACCTTATAAAACCACATCATAGATGGCAGCCGCATCGCTAAAACAAGCAAACAATAACAGAAATAGGAGGGAAAATGCACGCGTTGATCCACGCGTTTTTCCGCTGTCTCGCTTTGCTCTTGCCTCGCCACTGGCTTCAGTTAGGCTTTTGCTGGTGGATTGAAGATGAATGCGGAAAGACGACATGGCCCAATCCCAGGGCTCGTTTCAAAGGAAGAAAGCCTCTTACCGACCAGGAAGTAAGCGCACACGACGATTTCATCCCCTCCTCTTCCCCCGCTCCGAGCTGCGTCTCGCTTACTGCAAGCCCTTCGCCACCACAGGACACTCGGCAGAGTCGAATCGGAGAGCTGTGGCAATTTTTGGAGCGCTCCTTTGGGATACCCCGTACCATCTATCAACATTGGTTCCCAAAGCGTCGGCCTTTATTTGCTCAGTATCCTTTCACCTGCAAATCGACTACTGACGGTATCGAGGATAGCGTAATTGTTGAGACAGCCCAGAACACAGTCGTCTCTAAAGAGGATCATAACGAACCCTCAACCGAAGGTTTCATTCAGGACAGCATGAGCGCAGCGATGGAAATCGGTTGCCTTTCGGAATCTATGTCAGAATCAAGACTGAGGGCAGAGAAGGAGGGGACGGACGATGGACCACTGCAGGGGATGACACAAGTGAAGATAACTGTTGCCATTCAGGCGGCTGAAGACGAAGAACCAGAGGATGAAAATGCTGACCCTGTAGATTTCCTTGAGGGTAGCGGCAGCGAAGATGAAGTTGAAAAACCCTATAAATCCAGGTAATTTTGTTCTAAATCATGCAACCGGGAAACTTGGGGCTGTATTCTTGCATTAGTCTTCCCTCTAGGCATCTTAAATCCAGCGTTTGATGAACATTTAACATTTTGTACGAACACGTTTCCATCAAAAACAAAGTATTGACTGAAGTATTGACTTGACCGGTTGTGTTCGTGGTTTCAAATTAATCTCGTGACATTATGCACCTGTGGTCATTCATTGTAATCCCTCTGACGCAAAACCGATCGACCTGCCACCGAGAGAATTCATGACACCACGCAGACCTGTTGCCTTAATTCCCCTGCGTCATTCTCCGCTATTTTTGTTCTTCGTAAAGCCAATGATCTTGATCCATCGGCTGGTTTTTGTTCAACGATGTCACACATTTGCAGTTACTAAGTTGAATTTTGGGTCCGTTGAAACCTCAATGTCTTAAACTTTTCACAACTGCTTAATTTAAAATCACGGGGAGATGTGTTCAACGTATTACATTCGCAAAAAAAAAAAAACTAAACTTTTGCGGATTTCCACTTGGCTCAGTGAAGAACTCAAACATCTGTGATATAATATTCCTTTGTGACACTGTCGTCGGAAAAAAAATGGACCGCCTATGTAAGGACTTTCCTTAATCCGAAAAGCATTGTGCTATTCCACGTTTGCGCAAACACCGTTAAATAATTCTCTGGTTGCGGTTCCTTCCACAGAATTGAGGGAACGAGTCAGTCCTGTAATGTCCCTGCTAGTGAAGTCCTTGAATTAAATGTACATTATCATGGGTATAAGAGCCCTACACGTAATTTCGTAATGGCAGACTAGGTCACACCTTTATCCAGACTGGTGCATTGGCAGTGGTGCCTCTGGCATAGAAATGCCTGTGTGCAGTTGGCTGGACACGCTCCATATAGCACGGCAGTGTCATGCAAGGTCGCGTATTTACTGAAATTCTGCTGTGCTGTTTGGCACCTTTCCAGCAATGGAGGCTCAGGTCTTACTGCGAGCATAACTCGCATGGCTTTGCCCAATGATGGGTGCTTTTCTTCTCAGGAGAAGGTTCATTGCTGTTTAAGGGTTATCTTTCTATTTAGTGGTGCAGGTACAAGTGGTGGAGAGCTGGAGGACGTGAGCTGGCAGCCCCCAGACCCTGAGCTAATGGAGAAACTGGTGACTCAAATTGAATATTACCTATCTGATGAGAACCTGGAGCACGACGCTTTCCTGCTCAAACATGTCCGCCGTAACAAGCTGGGCTTCGTCAGTGTTAAGCTTCTGACATCCTTCAAGAAGGTACACTTGCTTGGGTTCCTGCTTTGTATATTAATGGAGGAACTCTGACACAATGCCTTACAACAGCTATTTTGAGATGATGGGGATTTATGTAGTAAATGTGAACAGGGGACTCTAGCAATGAATTTGTTTCATCCAAAATTTGGTACCTGATTTTTGCATTTGTATGTCTACATGTTTCAAGGAAATGACTAAACTTCCTAATTAATTCAGCACATTGGCAAATGTACTGCAGCATGGAATTTGCTGCGGGACACTGGAGGGTGAGACTTTGAACAAACTCATGGCAGATTGATTGCAAGAGTTAAAGCAGATGTTTTTGGAGTTCCCAGAACTGACCCCAAGCTTCATGTGCCTTGAGCTGCTGTTAAGTAAGCTGTTGCACTTGCATCCTCAGGTGAAGCATCTAACTCGAGATTGGAGAACAACTGCATATGCGCTCAGGCAGTCAACACTACTGGAGCTGAACGAAGAGGGCCGGAAGGTGCGGCGGAAATCCCCGGTGCCTGTATTTGCCAGCGAGAGCCTGCCCAGCCGCATGCTACTGCTTAGCCAGCTTCAGCGGTGGCCTGAGCTGGGTGTGGGCCCGGAGGGTGGGGCCGGGGATGGCAGTGAAGGGGGCGGTGTTACTCAGCAGGAGCGGAGGATGGAGCTGCTGCTAAAGGCCTTCGGGATGTACGGCCCCATCGCTTCCGTGCGGGTCCTGAAGCCGGGAAAGGAGCTCCCGGCAGACCTGAAGAAGCTGAGTGGCCGCTACCACCAGCTAGGGGTGGAAGAGTGTGCCATCGTGGAGTTTGAGGAGGTGGAGGCAGCTGTCAGAGCCCACGAGGCCGTGGCAGGCGAGGAAGAGGGAACGAGCACTCTTGGGGTGAGGGTGGTCCTGATAGGGATGAAGCCACCAAAAAAGAAGGTTCTGAGGGAACGCCCGCGTGAGGAGGGAGGTATGCGCAAGAGTCGCTCCCTGAACAGCAGAGTCCGCGAGCTGCAGTACCTGGACGAGTCCACCTGCAGCTCATCGGAGACCGAGAGCAATCCCACCACCCCCAAACCGGTGCGCAAGAGCCAGTCCCTCAACAAGTTGAGCCCCACCGGAGGGGGTGCCAGCTTCCTGCAGAACAACCACCTGAGCCCGACCTTGTCCCCACGCTCAAGCCCCTGGTCGAGCCCTCGGGTGAGCCCACGCACCAGCCCCTGCCACCAACGCAAAGCTTTGCAAATCCAGATGTCTCCCCTGGCCAGCGAGGGTAGGCTGAGCCCGGAGCCCAGTCGTCGGTGGGCCGACTACTCCTCGGACAGTAGTCTCACCCCCATTGGTAGCCCCTGGGTACAGCGGCGGCGTCAGGTGGCATCGCTGGAGAACAGCCCAGTCGGCAGCCCGATGTTGGGCCGCAAAATTCAGAATGCGGATGGGCTGCCGCCGGGGGTGGTGAGACTACCTCGTGGCCCCGATGGTACGCGAGGCTTCCATAACCCCTCAGTGGAAGAGCGGGGAAAGACTGCAGCAACTCAAACCTGATCCACAGGATGGCAGGGAAGCCCACACACTCGGCGCGCCCGAGGCAGCAAACAGTCGGTGAAAGAACTCAACCCCCCCACACACTGACTGGAAATATGAACATTAGACTGCCATTTTTGCGATTTTGGCCTTTGTTTTGTTTTATTTTGTTTTAACTCTGTGAATTGTGATTAGTTTTGACCATTCAAAAATGTTATCTGTTGTAAGCTCACTGCAAGAGACTAGTGTTGGTTTCCGTGAAATCCCAAAACTTGAGTGCTGTTGAGCAGAAAATGCCATACAGCAATGGAGTTTTTCCCAAAGTGTTACTGGGGTGTTAAGACATGGTGGGAAGAATTTGGGTCCAACTCCCTTTTATTTAAAGTCTCCTGCAGGACGAAGCATTTTCAGTGGATTTGGTGAATGTGGAAATGGTGTGAAAAATAGACCAATGATTCATGGAAAAGAGCTCATGATGTAGGCTTTTCACTGTAGACCATTTGTCTGTCTTAATCTAACAATTGACTTGCTCTTTGTGGAAAGTGACCATTTTCATGCGTACAAATTTTCATTTTTGTTTTATTGTAGCAAGTTGGCTTTAATTTGATTTGGTTTCCCCTTGAGTGTCAGGATGGATAGCAAAGGCTACGAATTTAAGAGATGCTATCCTCACTCTAAAATACTGATTATGCAGAGTCAGTCTCTCCCGTGAGAGGAAGTGGGGCTTGATGCATTTCCTGTTTGAGGTGTGGGAAGGTAGTGTTTGTGTGGGAGGCTCTTTTGATGGTAAATGCTCAGATGTTGCTGCAGCAATATGTGCATCTCCTTGTGAAAATAAAGCACTAAAATTGCATTTGCACTTGAACAACTTGGCTGCTGTCTGCCTTAACAGATGGAAAAGTAATTATTTTCAATTCATGGTTCACAAGTATTAAACTTCAAAGGATGACTCAAACCGTTAATTTGAATCAAGAATTAACATTATCAGACTAAAACCAACATCAGGCAACATTTCAAAAGTAATATTTCAAGAAGTTTTGCCCAATATTTCACCCCTCTATGGAAATCCAGATTAGGCAATGGGAAACATGATGCAGACCAGTTTTTGGTTAAATGCAAACCAGAGCAGTCGAGCTGAATGTTTCACAATGTAGCCAACCGCACTTTTTTTTTTTTTTTTTTTTAAATGCAGTAGTGAAATGACTTGCTTGCCTTCAACCTCTAGTCAACCTTGTAAGTGACAAGGACTGACCTTCATATTTGTAGTACATGCCAAATTAATGAATTTCTATTTTTTTTTATTTTTTTAAACCTTTGTTCAGTTTAGTTAAAAAGCAAAATGTTTACTTGAGTGCCATTTTAGGGTGGAAAACTCATTTCAGGGTGGCATCAAACTGTCCACGATGAAGCTTATTTTAGTTTCCCTGCAGTGGTTAATTCCTCTTACTGGTGCCATTCTGAAGTGAAGCTAGAATGCTTCCCCCCAGTTAATGAAAATGTTGCAAGAGGTTGAGACCAAACCAAAAGTTCATTACCCGATTTGTATTAAATATTGTTCTCGAACCCAAAACACTTCATTTTTCTGGTTACCCAAGGTTCAGTTGCTTTGGACATCTGAAGCGGTACAGACTTCATGGTTTCGATCACTTGCATTTTGTCAAATATTGACAGCCTGTCTGGCCATCAGAAATGGTTATGTTTGAATTACATCAACTTTGGCATTTTAACACAGGACTAAGTATTTAGTCTATCAAAGTATTAGTTTTAAAGCAATATTTTCACAACATTGAATAGGGCTTGATTTGCAGTTACCAATATATTTTGCTATTGACTCTCAAATTCCATGTCTCTTTGAGGAAAAGGATGTTTGAAATGAACCTCTACATGAATTGTCTAGGAGTATCGCAGGATATACAATTTTTGCTCCCTGAAGAACCTATCCAATACTAGGCGTCTGCCATGATTTTTATTCAAAATGAACTTTTTTTATTTTTCAAAATGTATTTGGTTTGTTTCCATTTTTATTTGGCTGTGCTGCTCAAAGTTGAACACACTAGCTGCATAATTGCACCCGGAACCTCTAAGTTTTAGTCTGGAACAAACCTGCCCCAACTAGGTGAGTCTAATAGAACGTCTAGTGGTGCATTGATCATGGTGGAAATCAAAGGACTTTCCATCCAAATGGCTGGATCTAAGGTTACTTGTGTTAAATGGTTTAATCAAAGTAACAGTAACTCCAGGATAAGCAGTTTGAATTAGGGACCAGTCATCCATGCCAAGATGTTTGTTACTGCCTGTGGTTGTGCTAAGGGCAAATTGATTAGGGAGTGATTCTCAAGTCTCATTACAACACTCCTAAGCTTTCCTCATCCAGCAGCAAAAATAATTATGCAAAAACCAAGCATGGAAATTTCTAACAAACCCCTTTGAGTGTATTAATATAATGGTATGTTGATCTCAGATTTGAAACATTTGCATTTGTGATTCTGTAGCTTTTTCAATGCCGGTGAATGGGGAGATGCATTTTGGACACCCATTTGTGAAAGACATGGAATCTCGAATCATTTGGAAAATATCATACTGTGGTGGCAGCAGCAAATTAAGCCCTTTATTCAAAGTCAATGAAATACTGCTTTAAGTGATCACTGACACATTCACCAAAGTGTGAGAAAATAGGTCTATGCAAACCATATGTCAATTCAGCAGCTTGAGTTCCCCGTATTGACTGCAGTACTTCCGAATGTGGGTCCATCGTGTTCTCCGCAGACATTCCTTTCCCTGAGGGGCCGAGGGCGGCCATCTGGACATCCTCAGCTGGGCTGCAGATGCAGTCAGTGGAAGACCTGGGGCCTGAGTGACATCCACCTCTGGTGGAGCTTTTTCCTGAGGTGATCCGGAGCAAAGCTGCAGTCGATGGCCTGCTGAGACAGTGTCCATACGGCTTCCCGGGTGAGTCCAAACGTGGAGGCTGCCAGCTGGTACTCGTGTGAGAGCTCAGTGCAGAAAACCCCCTTATCGTCCGTCTGAGGGAAGTAAAATGAAAATTGGAGTCTTGATTTGTGGAAGGAAGAGGGCTTGAAAGTGATGTAATGAATAGTGTATGATGTATATGTTCGGATACTCACACACAGTACGCAGGGGTGTCCCAGCTGGTACCAGTACAAGAAATGGTGCTTTTCATAAGATGGCACGGACTGACCCTTTACATTGGAGGTCAGGCACAACTCTGGGAAGGATGAGGACCAACAAGACATGGTTAAATGTTGTCAAAGACTCAGGGAGGAGGTGCAAAATGAGCGGCATATCCTCACCAAGAGGGATATTTCTCTCCCTCACTTTCTCCACCAAGTTCTGGGACCCACCCACTTCTGCATGTAAGAATGTTCCGTGGCCAATCCGGTCAGGAGGCAGGGTCAAGAGTAACTCTGTCTCTTCCTTCTGGGCCTGAACCTGAAAAAAATACAGGCAGTAGTTTTGACTCGTATGCAAATCGACTGCTATGCTGATTCATTATTATGAGTGTGTCGTGTTTGAGCACCTCAGACAGATGCAGAGCGAGCTTCAGTCCACAATTCCTGGCTTTCTGCAGAGCTGGAAAGAAGTCCTTTCCATGACCAACCTAAGCAAGGACACCATATGATCTCAACCTCAAGATAAAACAAACTGCACAAATCTTTACCCTGAACCATTTACACTCCTATTTGGCTCAAAAATTACTGGCACCCCTGACTGGCAATGCACAAACAATACAAAAAAATTATGAACAATATATAGAGAAACGGAATATACCCAGGTGTGAAATACTTTTTATAATGTTTCAATGGAAATAAAATTAATAATTTAATATAAAATCAATGCTTCAAAATTATTGGCAGTCTTCATTTAGAACATTTGCAACCACCTCGGACAAGGATAACAACATGGAGTTTTTCCTGTAATTTTTGAAAAGGTTAAGGCACACATTTGGGGGGGATCTTCTAGGCAGATCCTTTCAAGATCCTTCACACTCTTGGGTATGCTTTAATCAACTTCCCTCTTCAACTCAGCCCACAGGTTTTCAATGGCATTGAGGTCTGGTGGCTGAGGTGGCCATACCTGAATGGTGATTTTGTAATCAGAACCATTTCACAATCCATGTGCATTAATGCATGTTTATAAAACCAGCAACCATTTTTTAGGGCTCATCTATAAAGTTCTCATGAAAAATATCCCCTGCACTTTCATCTAACCAAATAAATCATTTAATATAATACACCAAAAGTATGAGTACATTTTATGACTACAATTTGATCCACTGACATTTGGATCACCGCTGAGGTCGAGACCAACCACTACACCATCACTGGACACCATGAAATCCTCTGCAAGTTTAACAGTCTCCATGGCAACCTGAGGTCCATTTCTTCGGTCAATAGCCACTAGAAACCTACAGAGGACAAAAGATATCAACAGTAAATTCTTTACTACCATGGTCAAGACATTCATTAATTTTTCCCACTGATCTCAGATCACTGACAATGGTATGTCATACATTACCATTCAACCATTTGGACGCACCAACATTTTTCAAGCAGTTCAATATTTAGAAAAAAAAAACAAAACAAAAAAAGCCTACCCACAATTTACAAATATTTGAACCTTAAATTCATGAAAATAGCCACCATTTGCATTAATAATTGCTAATAATCTTTTGGATTCCCTCCCCCCAACAATGGCAGTCACATAAGTTTTGAAAGTTCATATCCACTTGGTTGCAGAAGTTCGCACAAATGAGCTGCAATTTGGGTTGCCTCTTGACCTTTCTGTCTGATTAATCCAAATTCATCAGTTGGAAATGGAAAGAATTTGTTTGTTTATTTATTCTGCAAAGTAAGGATTTTTTTTTTAATAAATTCCACAATATTGGACACAATCAGGTAACAATTATTTTGTGGTAATTTGAATACCCCAAAGTATTTCGGTGGGAAACACTATGGTTTTGTAAGGAAGCCATTGCCTCCATCGCCAAGATTTTGGCATCAGAGCAGGAGAGCAAGAAATAATAGATGGATTTCTTTTATTTTTGGTGCATGGCTACATGGGAACCAAAACCAGTAAAAGTATGAAGAACCCAGCGATTTCAGCTTTTAGTTGGGCCTATGGAGGCCAAAACATACCCAAAAAAGCGCAAAATGATTAGTTTCTCATAAATGCCTTTTTTGGTGATCTCTCCTAACTCTTGCTGTAAAAAGTTGCTGCAATCAACGTCTCATTTCAGCTTGTCAGTCAAAGTTTTGACTGGCACTGTATATGGTACATATCATTCATATAATGTCCCTCATAATTTGTCCCCTCCCCATTACCTCACTTCAATGTCCAAACCTTCTTGTTTACACTGACGAATAGCTTCCAGGACCGTTTCCACATACGTTATCTTCGTAAGACCTCATTGGAGAAAAAGTAATTAAATTAAAAAATAAGCCAAAATGTTTCAGTTAATTTTTGTATTATGTGACACACTGTCTCTCTTTTCCTGGCATGTGATACCTCTGTGAATCTCCTCAGTGGAAAAGATACCCATGTGTGTCACCTTAGGGAGGGATACATGTGGATAATTTCAAAGAGAGGGGTACCAGTTTGTGTCTCTTCACGGGGTGTGCTCCTCAGCTCCAGATACTTCACACCATCTGCAGCAAACTCGGCAATCACAGCTTTGGCAACCTGAACAGAAAAACACAACTCACTTTCCCTCTCAGTGTGATTCAGAGACCAGAGCTATATATTTATGGATATTGTTCAAGTGCAATTTTTTGAAATTGATAGCATTTTATTTAATTCTCCTCATAATTTCAAACAATTTTTTCTTTAATTAGACAAGATGTATTGACAGAAATAAACCATATTGGGGCTGGAAAACTGAGGATATGCAAGCCGAGCAATTGTTTCTGTGACTGTTATGGTTGTGTCTCCGACAGTCTTCAGTGCCCTCAAACTAATGCTCAAAAGGTGCATACTTCAACAAGAACACCAAAGTATTGCTGTACCATGAGGATGTCCTCTTCTGAGTCAACTAGTTGGTGAATCACCTTAAACACCTGAAAGCAACTGTAAAAAAAAAAAGAGGAATTTTTTAATGCATGTAAAAAGTTACTGACAATAGCTGGCATGCAAAGAAAAAGCAAAAACCCACTCGTCTGAGGTCCTGCGCTGACCCTTGTGGATTGCAGTCATACTGTGCTGGATATTGAGATGTGGTTTGCGGAAGATGAGTTTCTCCATGGTGGCAACGCTGATAGATCCATTGAGATGAGCATGAAGCTCCTGCAAACATTGACAGGTCTCATTTCACCGAACAAAACATGGTAATCCCAAGATCTAATGTCAATCTAACTGCACTATAATTCTTTTGTGTCTGTAATTGAAGAGGAATAGTGCTTATTAAACCCTTGAATTAATTTCAGGTCATCTACTTTCATGTTCCCAGGCCAAAATGGTTGGCCCATTATGACAGTTTATAATGTCCAATCAACCTTATTTCTAGCAAGTGGCTGGCTTTGCATTTCTTTTTGGAACATATGGCCAGTAGGACTCATGATGTTGAGCTTATACAACTTGTGTGATGTAAAAAATTATAATATATACAGGGTGTATCAAAAAAAGTAGACTCTCCGAAAAGTACCCACCAAATTTACAGTTGAAAATTTTCATGAAATTTCTTCGTTTGCATACGTTGGTATGGACATCCTGCTTCGGTCCATACCAAAATTGCATAATTTCATACATGACTGAACACAGGCCCGTTTTCCGGTGGGAAATAAAATGTCCTTCATCCAAAAAATTAAAAGTTTAAAATTGGGTGAGAAGTCTTTAACTGTAATGCAACGTGAATTTTCATTTTTCTACGCTGTGATACTAAAATAAACCTTTGTTTGCTGCTTTTTGAACTGGGGCAATGGATAGCCTTTCATGTGCTTGCAATCAAACATGCCAGAGGGGCATGGCATATTTTTACACCTGATCACTTGAACGAGGTCTAACATTTTTGGTCAGATTGATTGTGTAACCAACTAAACACAGGCCTACAATGAAAGTGATCACCATAAATTCTTTGTACCTGAATAAGAGTGATTGTGATGTCAGGGTAGTTACAGCATAGGCTTAATCCTTCTGACGTTTTTACATAAGTCCTTTCATTCAGCAGTGGATAAAAATTGGGTAGGGCCATTGGCTTCACTCATTTGCAAGATGGTTCGTCCACAGTTTACACTACAACAGCCTGGATTCATGGTGAACAAACACCATGCTACCAAAAGTGTGGCAGAAGTTCTTCGCCGTTTTCGCTGGCGATTTCAAAATGTACAGTGTCCTTCGCCAGCAACTGTCTTTAAAAATGTAAACAAGTACAAGAATGCGGGTGGGTAGTGATCACTTGTAAACCACTGTGTGGCCCTCCAACTCATTCCCATACATCCATTTCCCCAGTGCAAAAAGCAGCAAACAAAGAGTTAATTTGAGCATTGCGGTGTTGAAAAACAAAAATTCACATGCTGCATTACAGTTAACCACTTTTTATCCAATTTTAACCCTTTAATTTTTTGGAGGAGGGACATTTTATTGCCCACCGGAAAACGGGCCTGTGTTCAGTCATGCATAAAATTATGCGATTAATTTTAGTATGGACCGAAGTAGGATGTCCATACCAACATACTCAAATGAAGAAATTTCATTAAAATGTTCAATTGTAAATTTGGTGGGTACTTTTTGGAGAGTCTATTTTTTGATTCACCATGTATTGCATAGATTAATGAGAAAAAGAAAGTACTACACCCTCTTTCAGTTCCATGGTTTTACGTATAGGGACATGCGAGGAGACACTTTGCACATCTATTTCTAACGACAGGTGCGTCGGACTAGGATAAACAGTTCAAAGGAAAACAAAGGAGTTCCGCACACTGTCTAACTTGCAAATAGCAAAAGTTTTATTGTTTCGGTACTTAAACCTTCATCAGACAAATCAGACGTATCGGGAAATGAGATAAAACAAACAAGCGTTTGCCACTAACATGGCAATATCCCCGCGGCCACAATTTTCTGTGTCCGTACGGACGGAGCCCAATGCTAAATCCCCCGCTTCGCGCTAATCACGCAGTGGGGGATAATAAGCTGGTCCTAAGCAGGTCCTAAAATTATGTAAATCTAACCTTCGGCATAAAACAACACACAACAGATTCCATAATCTACTATACAAAAATTCAGCAAAAATGCAGGAGCTATGAGTGGAAAACCTAAGTACACGCCTGCTGTTTCCATAAGAATATATAAGGTAATTAGCAGCCATTTGTTGCTGAAAAAAGCAGTTGATTAATTAATCATCAGCAAGTGTCACGACCTCTGTTAAAGCAAAGTTTCGGCACTATGCAGGTCTGGAGCATTTAGGCGTGTGTTCACACAATGCAAAGAGGGAAAGGCATCAGCGATAATCTCACAGATGCTGCCCGTCAACCTAGGAAGGGTTATAAGGCCATTTCCAAACAGTTATAAGTTCATCATTCTACACTGACGAAAATTATTCATGAGTGAGAAACATTCATGACAGTTGCCATCTTCCAAGGAGTGGACGTCCCAGGAAATTTCACCCCAAGGTCAGACCGTGCAATGCTCAGAGAAATAGCACAAACTAAGAACTACATCTCGGACTCCACAAGCTTCAGTCAACATGTTAAATGTTAAAGTTTGCAACAGCGCAATTCAAAAAAGACTGAGGAAGTAAGGTTCATTCGAAAGGTTTCCTGGAGGAAGCCTCTTCTATCCAAAAAGAACATGGAAGCACAGCTTAGGGTTGTAAAGTTGTGTCTGAATAAACCACAAGCATTCTGGAACAGGGGCCTTTAGACAGATGAGATCAAAGTAGAGTTGTTCGGCCATCATGAACAGCCCCAGGTTTGGTGCAAACAAAATATATCATATAAACACAAACGCCTCATACCAACTGTCAAGCAAGGTGGTTGAGGGGTGATGATTTGGGTTTGTTTTGCAGCCACAGGAAATGGGAACCTTGCAGTTATTGCCTCAACCATAAACTATTCTGAGTACCTAAGTATTCTAGAGTCAAATGTGAAACCAAGTTTTGTCAGCTTAAGCCGCAGTTGGGTCATGCTATGGACAATGATCCCAATCACACCAGCAAATCTATGACAGAATGGCTGGAAAAGAAAAGAAAAAAACAAGGTGCTGCAATGGAAAAGTCAAAGTCCAGACCTCAACCCAATTGTACTGCTGTGGCAGGACCTTAAGAGTGCGAAGTATAATCAAATGTCCTAAAACAGCTAAGAACTGAAGCAATGTTGTGAAGAATAGTGGGCCTAAATTCCTCCACCACGATGTGAGAGACTGATAAAAATCAATTAGAAAACTATTGGTTCAAGTCATTGCTGCTAAAAGTGGTTCTACAAGCCACTGAATCATGGGAGGCACTCAATTTTTCACAGATGACGTCTGCATTTTGGCTGGATTTTGGTTTAATAAATAGTGGCACAATGTAATCTGTTGTGCGTTGTTTTACACCTGAGGTTAGATTTACCTAATTTTAGGACCTGATACAGGCTCCTGGACTCTATTCTGCATACCAGTGTCATTATCAAATATTTGATCAAGAGCCTCACATGCAGTGAATAGCCAAGTCACTGGTCTTATAAAGATTAATGGATGGCAAGGCCCTAGCATAGTTTTTTATGTCCGGGCTGTGGGAAAGATTTTATAAATAACTCCAACTCAGAAAAAGTTGGGACTGTATGGAAACAGGCCATAAAAACAGAAAGTAATGATTTCTAAATTTACTGTGACTTGTATTCCATTGCAGATTCTGTAGAGGACAAGACATTTAATCTTTGTATTTTCTTTGTATGGCAACTTCATTTATTTATAAATATACATTTATTCCTGCCATTCAGCCCCACAATGCATTCAAAAAAGTTGAGAAGGGGGAAATTTAGGACAAGTAGCAAGGTTAAAAAAAAAAGAAAAGAATAAAGAATATTAAAAGTGATTTGAAACAGCTGATGGCAATAGGTAAGAGAAATCATGATTCAGCACAAAAGCAGCACACAGAAAAGGCCTACTCCTTCAGGAGCAAAGATCGGCCGAGGATAGTCAATTTGTTTGCAAATATGTGAGAAAAATCACAAGAATGTTCAAAAACAATGTTCCTCCAATCGATATAGGGAGGGATTCGGATACTTTACCCACTTTGGTGCACAACAAAAGATTCAAGAAATCTGGAGGATTTTTCTGTGTGATCACTCAGGCAGCACTGCATCAAGAACTTTCATCTATTCATGATGTAATTGCATCATGGGCTTAGAAATATTTTTGCAAACCTTTGTTAAGTGCTACTAAATTCTATAGGTACTTCCAAAAATGTCAGATAAGACTTTCCAGTGCAAAATAGAAATCTAACATTAACAGTGCCCAAAAAAGCTGCCGACTTCCCTGGGCTCAGAGGAATCTGTGGTGGATCATCACACAGTGGGAAAATGTCAGTCGAGCCAATTTGTCAGGTCTCTTTTGAATAAAAAGAATACCAGGTGTTCCAAACAAAGTTAAGAAAAGGAACATAAAGACTGTTACCAGCATCAAGCCCAAAAGAAATGCTCAGTCGTGGCATGAGGGGTTGTGTCGGTACCCTTGGCAAGGGCAACTTGCACTTCTACGACGGCACATAAATGCAGAGAAGCTTACGAAGATCCGGGAGCAACACGTGCAGGCTTATCTTTTCAAGGGGCACCCACGCATATATCAACAAAACAATGCAAAACTGCATTCTGCATGCATGCAAAGGCATGGCTGCAGAGGAAGAGGGTGCAGGTGCTGGATTGGCCTGCCTGCTGTCCCAACCATATAGATATATAATAAAACCAGAGAGAACGAGAAAGTACCTTCGCTTCAGCCAGTTAGCATATTAGCTTCCTGCTTCGCGTTTCCCAAGGATGGAATTTTGTGGCCCAAGACACTGAAGCTCCATAGACGCCAAATGAAAAGTGTGTATTTTTTTTCTTGCCAAATAAAGCGAAAACAACAGAAAATGTATTCAGTAATCCTTCATTATTTTGCTCTCTGTCTGACGCAACTGTTCAATGTTTTCAAGAGGGCCTGTAAAATAAGAACTGCTGCTGAGAGCTTGATGAGAGCTTGATGACAGCTCGTGCACGAGTTTGATTGTCCAGCTGTTGCTCTGACTGCAGCAGTTCAGCCAATGAATGGGTGCATCTCAAAGTCTAGGCTGCATCCTTCGAAGGCTGCATTTTTAGAGGTTGTCACTTCATTCCATCTGCCAAACTGACGTAATGTCATTTCATCACAGTTAAACAGCTTTGCCTTAAGCGATTCGTCACTGGTTTCCCCAACCTTACCCTTAACTCTAACATCTAGCTCTATTTCTAACTCAAAACTTAACCTTGTCCCTTACCCAAGTGTCAGTTTGGCAGATGGAATTAAGTGACGACCCCTTCCAATGCAGCCTTCATTACACCAAAAAACTTCACTAGGGGTCTTCAATCCCTAAGCATTTATAAAGTGTAGTGAAAAGCAACTGCAACATTACAAAGAGGTAAATGCTGTAAAAACTTTCTGGAATGTTGTAAGAATCAAAATTGATATATTGATTAAAAGAAAAAAGAAGTCAACATTCATGGACATGTGCTTGAGCTCTTTATCCCCGCCCTTACAGTCTCACCTATTCATTTCTAGTGACCACTAATTTTTGACTGGGAACACTACAGATGTGCTACAATAAATTAGAACATTAAATTTGCTGAGCGCGTTCACATCATGTCCCACCGAAATTTATTTTAACCTGATGAAATAAATTCAATTTTAAAGCATGAAACTTGTGATACAGGTAAAAGGTAATTGGTTCGAACAGGAGTGTTTCCCAAAAGTACAAATTTTAACTTATGAAGTTGGAACTAGTCTGTGAATGGACGAACTACGCAAGTTGCGAACTTACTAGGCAGCTAAGCTTTTGGGAAACGCACTCCTGGACAGTGGATCTAATGCTAGCTTATCCGGCTGGCTATATGGGTGCAAGCATGTATACTGGTGCACGGTCTGAGTCATCGCTAATTCACGGTGGTTTGCCTTTTATCAACCACTCCATTTGCATCGTATTTTTGGGATTACGCCATTCACTCAAATTGGTGAATGTAGCTCCGCTAGTCACTGACATTACGTCTTACTATAGTGAAGTCAATGATCGCAACTATGATAACTTATTGGTAGAACTCACCACTTTTGGAAGCTGTCGATAAAATGAATCAACTGGCCCCTCCATCCGCACTTTCAAAAATTATATAATCTACGATGAAGATTACCAGTTGTACCTGCCTTTAAATACCTCGACAACGTTCGTGCTTGAGTAAACAAACTAGCCTTTCTAATTGACGTCGGCGCCCAAGTTGCCCTCAGTGCACTTTACCCCATTGCACAAAATATTGCAGCTCTCTAACCATTCCCCCACGAAACTCGGACGCACTTAGGACCGGTCCCATTACGCACGGAGGATCGCGAAACCTGCGCTTTGGGGGGTTAAAAGAACTAAAATTAGCGAAAGCATACGAAATAAAAAAGGGAAGCATGTACAAAACATCCATGAACTTTATATACATTCGCTTTGACAAATCTTTCGGTACATTACCAAAACGGGTCTTAAAGCAAATCATCCAAAAGTGAGCAATCAGTTAGTGCTGCGTTAACTCATTAACGTAAATAGCAAACATTCTCGTATTTCTGTCACGTATAAATTACTACACAATTTGCACAGGCATACATTTACCTACAACATTTCATTTGAAGTTTTCATTTGGACTTTCAAAAGTTTCCATCGACAAAAACAGAAGAATGGTTCAACCACTACTGCTCATCCATTAGTCCGGCATTGGTCTCTAAAAGGCCAAAGATACCCCCGGGCAGTCTCAAATATTTCCAGCGTCATCCTATACAGAACTTTATATACAGGCAGCCTTTCTACACATGGCTTGCGACAGAAGGTATAATGTACAGTTTATAATTAGATAAACACTTAAGGATTGTTCAAAAAAAGAAAAAGAAAATAAATTCTTAAAAAATAAACAGAAAATATACAGAACGGCCTGCCTCAAACATAAATATGAAGATGCAAAATGTAGCAAGCAGGAAATCCTGCTATGCATCTAGAGGGTGACTAAAACCCACAGAGTGAGAAATCATCTTTTGTTTCAGAGTTCCAATTTCAAATCATTCAATCACAATGATGAATAATCAAAACCGCATAAACATGAAAGAGTAATGTAAAACCATAACATGACAGACATCAATTCCCTGGCTCTTTTGAACTGCTCCACAGGTCTGGCTCTCATGCCTCCTCCTAGTTCCATGGGATTTTAAGTCAAATTGCACATAGGAACTGATAAATAAAACAGAGAGGAGAGAGACAGTCACGAGGGAGTAGCACACCACCAGAGGCGTGTCTGACGAGTCCGTTCCATTGGCGAGTTTGAAGTAATGCAGCGTGTAACTTAGGGCGCTGGACTTGACAGGCATGTGTGAACTCGGGCATCCTGGTAAGGTGCAGTGAAAGTTGCATGCACAGGCAGTCGACTGAGCCTGGAGCAACCTTATCCAATGGCTTCTTCAGCTCAGATGTACAGGGAACCATCAGCGGGCCCCACGTAGCCCACTCCAATCAGGAGCACGTCTATCAGCGTCCAGATACCCAACCCACCAAAGCTGAAGAGCTTCCCAAGGCCCTCCCTCCACTGGCCGAGATAAAACCGGTCAGCTCCAAACCCACCCAGTGTAATGCTGCAGACACACAAACACGAATATAGTTAGCATCTGGCCTCATGGACATGGTAATCTGTGCTTACAAGCACTCAAGACAATAAAAAAAGGTACCTGAGGGCTAGAGCTGTTGACCACTTGTACCCTCCTGTCCAGTTGCAGTACAGGCGTTTCGGGAAAATTCGATTCCCTGTAGATCAATAAAATAGAAACAGTGCAGTGCTGCATCATGCCCACTTTCCCCATTTCAAAATAAAATGCCAGTAAATTGCATCAAACAGAATTACCAAAGAGTCTGGTAAGGATACTGCCAATGAAACCAAAAGCAACCTAGAACCTCCTCGGCATGAGCTGCCTTAGTATTCTATCCAGACATAAAAATTGTTCCCAAGTGAAATGGAGAAATTTACTGGAGTGTCGGCTAAACTGCCATAACTTCAAGATTCGTCACAGATTGACCCATGACAAACCAGAAAAACAGGACCAAGCATCCTGTAGTTCAATGGCCAAAAATAGAGAACTTGAAAGAACTTTGGAAATATTTGCTACATATTGGCACTTTTCAGGTCAAATGTCATGGTACCAAATATGTTGTCAATACTTTTCACAATTAAAAATAATGGGTAATAATGTTAATATGTGTGAACATTTCCATGTGTTAGAGACTTTACAAGGTCACCCGACCATTTTCCAATTGAAAGACATGTCAGAAATTGAAATTATGTAAATGACGAAGATTACAACAGCAGAAATTTTTTAAAAATTGTTGAGAAAATCCGGTAGACCACAAACTGACCTTGGATTTGACCCTCAAGGTCACAATACCAAATAAGACCAAAATATCTATTGTCAACACCATTTATATGAATATCTCCAATTCTTCTCATGTCATAGCCCATTGAAACATGCCCAAGATAAATCAAGATTTTAAAAATTCATTTAAAAATAAAAAAATCAGTATTTTCCAATAATTCGTAAATATCAAATATCAAGTCATTCTGGCAGACTGTTCAAAAGATGATTCTTGAATTCTTGAACTGTTGGCGAGAACAACGATGACGGACGGACGGATGACAGACACCGCGTCATGCCAATAGACCTTTGTTCAGGCCAATGGACTAAAAAGAGCCATCAGCATATGGCATAACCCCATGGTCCCCGCAAAATGTACAATGTTTGCGAATTCACCATTAAAAGGTTTTCATCTGTTAATGCTGTGTGCCAAATGTCATGTGAAATAGTCGCACAGTGTAGGAGAAGATGGAGTTGAAATTTAACCAAACATTCAAAATGGCAGAAAATTTACCGATACGCAAGTGGGGATGGCTAACATGGATAGAGCTGTGTGGACTCCAGGAAATAAAGAATTTGGTTTCTGCGACCAACAGTTCAAAAGCTATAGGTCAAAACAAAGTTTTCTGTTATAGCGTCAACTTGTGACAAATTAATATTAAAAAAAAAAAAAAAAAAAAACTGTATTGTTCTTAAGGGAAAAAATATATACATCTACCCCAGCCCACTGATGTTCACAGACATTAAAAGGCACATCTACATATGATGTTGAAAGAGTGTGCAAGGTTTGATGTAAATATCTTAAACCGTTTCCGAGTTACAGCCCGGAAACTGTGGGAAGGCCGACGCAGACGGGAAACCGTACAAAAGCAATGTCTCCCCTCCCTCCTGGGAGAAGACATAATTCCAGCATAGCTAAAGACACTACTGCAGCACTTGGTTGTTGGTTGCAGAAACTTTCATGGAATAATGCTGAACAGCTCTGGAGTCATGGTTCGGAAACCATGTGATTACAAAGGAATGGACAGAAAGACATGCTGATGGCTATATCTTTCAGCACTAGATACGGGGGGGGGGGATTAAGTAGAACTTCAGATAATGAGTAGAACAAGGTACCAAGTGAATTACAAGAATCTGATTATTTATGTTTTCACACCTCAGAATGTGGTAGAATGGTATGCATTTATACACTTAGATCCATGGAAGACGTGTCGCCTGTGGTTAGGTACAGAAGCAAGAAGGATGATAAAGTTGCTGTATGGTGTGGGTTAAAAATTGAATTTACATAAATCTAAATATGTGGTGTGCATCAACATGTCATAAAAGTATTGACCAAGTTTATTCCAATTACTATGAATGGTCTAGAAGGAGTTGCGGATAGAAGCAGTGTGATGTGGGACGACGACGACCACAGACATGAGACTACTCAAAGAGACCCCGGTGTGTCCGCTCTACAATGCAGGCAACACACAAAAAAATATGATTGGTTTTTCCAAAAGTCTTCACCATGAATTATGAGGCAGCTGCTCACCCAGACAGTGTACATGGTCCAGCACGGTGCAGTTGGCAATGTAGCGTTTGCGAGGACAGGCCACTGTCATGCAGCTGGTAGAGTTGGTGCACTGGTACTTGGAAGGGTCAAGCTGCCAACAGAACTGGCAGGTCATGGTGAGAGAGAAGTTGGTCCGCTGCTGTCCAGATGGTCCCTAGAAAGCATGCAAAGAGATGCAGTCCATAAAAAAGTGCTTACCTACTCTATACCTGACAAATTTTCCTTTTCTATTATTATCCACGCCCGCCGATGCGGCATGGGTATACAGTTTAGCTCTCTCTCTCCCTCTCTCTCTCTCTCTCTCTCTCTCTCTGTCTGTCTGTCTGTGTGTCTGTGTGTGTGTGTGTGTGTGTGTGTGTGTGTGTGTGTGTGTGTGTGTCCGCGCGACAGCTCGGCCACCACTGAAGCTATGTGACCAAACTTTGTGGGGTAGACGATCCTAGGGTACCCTGTCCAAATTTGCATTTTGAGGTCGAAAGGTCAAGGTCAACAAGAGGCGTGGGTTAGCATCTCTATAGAGTGTGCATCATCTAGTTTTTCTACGTATTGGTAAACAATGAAGATTTCTCAAAGGGAAGTCCAAGAATGAACACTACTGACAAACACCACCAACAAAGAATGCTGCTTGCCAGACTCACAATGCAGTGGACACCCTTCTTGGCCTGGCAGGAGAAGGTGGCAGGCTTTCCATACGTGCAGTTGTGATGTTCAGTGCACGTGATGCAGTCAGCAGGCAGCTTGGAGCACAGGCCTCCACTTGGGCACTTGGAGACATAGCCACCCGAACTAGTAGGAGAAACTGCATAAAGAATTTTAGAGATTTACACAAATTCAATCTTAAGAGACAAGTTATGGTTTCTCATCACCATTGTCATGATGGATTGCATAAAAAAAATAGCGTGGGCGAAAACACTTGAGGACCAAGTGTTCCCCTCAGCCTTTTAAATCTACCCTCAAAGAATGGACACATTGTGCGAAGTCTGATGCGATCACGTTCATCGCAAGTCGCTCAAAGTGAACTACGGAACCCAGGCTGGCCTGTGCAAACCACATAGCATTCATTCTACATCAATCACCTGACACACACTGACCACCACTTGTCCAAACCCTCATATTTAATGGCCTCTTGGAATGTTCCTTTAGGTGGGATTAAACGTGGCTCTTGCTACCTTATCCAATATTAGTAATTCTGATTGGTACATTGTCATAAAGCAAGCCTCAACCCTTAGTAACAAGTTTGCCATTACCTCATAGGGTATATTCATTTTAGGCATACAGGGACGCTCAAAGACCACATATAAGCCTGCCGAACCTTGGGTTCAATTGAAGGTCAGTGTGGATGCCCCAGTTGGCTGGATTCCTGGATATTTCCAGAATAAACTGGAGTGAATCAGCTCATATAATGCAGCTGCTCATTGGTTGACTACCAATATGGTAATTCCAGAAGATTTACTAATCTAGCCAGCCTTGGCTGGCTTGCTAGGGGCTTTGATATCTTGGTTTTTTGGCAGATTTTTGTTTCTTCTCAGTTCCACATTCTTACAGCAGTTTTATAAGGTCACAAGAACCTGGCTGAGTTCTCTCTGTTGAACTGTGATCATAGTTATACTCTGAATTTTACCAGTGGTGGGAGCCGAGGATACAGGACTTGTAATAACAGGCCCTTCCTGTGCGTCGCGGCTGTATGATGGTTCCTGGCTAACTTGGGAGGAGCTCAGGTACCCTGAAACACACGGAACACAAAGGGAAGTGAATATCTAGCCAACTGCAGCGGCTACGGCCAGGCTATTGTTTACATCAAGCTTAGCGAGCGTCACGACCCAAGACATTCATTTGACCACAATGCATGTGCAAATAAATATTCTCATTCACACGGTATCATTTCGCATTTAACTAGCTAATTGTGCACAAGGAGTGTAGCAGCACTGGTTGCCAATAACTAATGATGAAACGTGTCAGTCAGAATCATGAGATTCCAGTTACAAACAAATCTAGCCCCAAGACTCCAGTGCCTAGCTGATAAGCTTAGTTCGCTAACCACTTTCCGTGCTGAAACCAGCGAAGCAGGCTTCTCATGTGCCAAGACGCGTAAATTCCTTGATCGAAAGTTTAAAATACTAAAGAATTGTGCATCTCCCCACTGCTCGTCAGATCACAGTCTAGGACCCATCATGGCAAGCAAACCATGTCAGAGTGTCTGGCCACGCATGCTTTATTTTGGTATACCTCGCTAGCTGGATGACTAGCTAGCTAGCTAACACACGAAGCACCCTGTTTAGCCGGCTCGCTAGCATCGCTACAGATGTCTCTTGGCTAACGAATTTAGCAACGAGCCATAAGATGAAATAATAAGATAAATAATCGGGAAAATTAATTTTCTGCAAGGCAAAAGATTTAGCCTACCGTTGACAGATTGGAAACAAGCATCAATTAGCAAAAGAAACAAGATCCTGTAGGCTGTCATTGTATAGGCCGTTTTCTCTACTCCCCAACTCGGACCACCCATCGCTTCCCCGCAACCTACGGCACTGTGTTCATTTCCTCAGTCCTTGCTTAGTCCGAACTCCGCCTACAGTCCCCTTAAAAGGTTCGCACCCATGTGTTATCCCAGCTGTGCACTGCCACCCATTACAGTGGAAAAGCAGCGTGTTTTCAAAAGATACTTCTCATTCGACACTGCACTTCCTCGGGACCTCAACATTGCACCCGTCAAGGGTGAAGTCGAATGGAAGGAAACAGCAGACTCTCATGCAGACAAAAACTCCTTCCATTTTAGATAGATATCCAATCAATTCCGTAGCCTAGCCTATGTAATATACGGATGATGCGGCATTCATTCAGATTTATGTCTGCACTGGATACAACCCCAGGAAAAAATCATGGCATCACCACACATAGAGGATGTTCATCCAAGTTTTGTTACTTCGTGCCAAATAAACACATCGCAGATCAGACACAAAACAATTTAAAATGTATTAGCTTAATATTCAGGCTTCATGAAACACGCCTCAAACAAATAAAGCTATTTTGATTCATGACGTATTTTCATATAATCGAGTAGTGGGGAAAAAATTGAATCACGCAATGCCGAGGGAGAAAAAATGTAACTACCATGTAATTGGCATTTCTCGAAGATTCATTAGTTTTTGCCAGGGATTGTAGCTTATCCAACAGAGCAATGTCTACCACTAGGAGGCATCAGGGAGTCGTTTCTCTTCGAAGCAGCACTTAAGAGCAGATCTAGTGTCTAAAGGGCATCTAAAGTCGATTCCCATTGTTTTTGTTTATTGGCCAGTCAGCGAGCCGCACCTGCGCAAACGAAGCGAAATAGAAGGATTATCTACGCATGTACACAAAACATTGGTTTTATCAGGGCTATTCAACATTATCCAGAAAGGGCCAGTGAGGGTGCAGGTTTTCATTCCAACCAGGCAGTTATGCACTGATTCTTCTAATCAACCCCAAGACTCTTTGCTGAAGAGCTTGATTAGTGGAATCAGATGTGTAACTGCTTGGCTTGAATGAAAGCCTGCACCCACACCGGCCCTTTCTGGATAATGTTGAATAGCCCTGGTTTATATATGGGTCATGTGGCAATGCAGGATGTCAACAAAGCAAGTGATTTGTGAGTAAACATTGGGCGTTCAACATCCCGTCTAAGAATCGACTAGAGATGCCCTTTAATGAAAAGGACAAAAATTTAAACTGCGAAGTTACTGAGCTCACAGTGCATATGTCAGGATTTATCCTATGCCACCTGAAAGAGCATAATAATAGCCAACAAAGGCGTAGATATTGTGGGTTATTTTGAAGTTACAGCAAAACATTCTCTAAAATGATTTATGTACAGCAGGACAGGAAAATGACACACGACAAAAGTTTATGTCAGATTGGGATCCTGCTAGACTAAGGTTACCAGGAATTAAGTAAATCCTTTCAATCTCCAGCGTTCTACAGAGTCTGGAACAATTCGGCATTGTGACACTGTGTCCATAAGAATGCCTTCAGTTATACATATTGTGCAGGACTCCTTCCCACAATATGTGTATTACAAACAGCCATTCAATTACGATAGAATAAACGTATGTTGTATTATGATTCTGATATTTGGGGTAAATGATTACAATAAATGACTTCTAATGAAACAAGTAGACTTTGAACTGTAGTTTGCATAGACGTTGAGTAACTTGAACACCATACCCAATGCCGATGAACTGTGACTGCATTTATAAGCTGAAGCCAGGAGGGGGCAACCTTTACAAAACAAATACAGCCTCATTTTTTTCTTGCATTTTTTTTTTCCCTTTGGAATGACTGTCCTGACTGTGTGTTCAGGTGCGTACTTCGCAGAGGGACCTGATATGACTGGTGTGTGGGATAAGACTCGTAGTATTACCTCTCAGTGGGAAGTCTAAAGGGCAAATGAGGGTAACAGTTCTGTCTGCTCATAGTTGGAAGCAGGGGGTTCCTTCGAGACAGACAGCTGCTGCCCATTCTCTCAGCTCCCCCTTTGGAGGAGGAAGGAACAGAGACAGACAGGACAGGTGGGGTTGGGTGATTACAGCACGAAGGGACGGGGAAGAGAAACAGAATCCTAGCCCAAGAGTCCACCATCCGTTTGCAGTCTGGTTTGTCTTGGCTTTCATCCATGTGTTACAACAACTGGCTCGTCAAACAACTTGAAAATTGATTTTGGCCTTGAGAATCAGCAAATTCAGGGTGTATAACGGATTTTTTAGAAAATTCCCCCTTCTGGTTCTCCAGTAACTTTGCCATAATATGTGTGCAGGACTAGTAAAAGGGGTCACTTGGGTCATTTTATGAAAATTGAGATTTTCCAACAAAATCAAAGAGAGATCCAAGTTTTTCCCAGGAAAGTGTTGTAAATTGACAGTACAGTAGTTTGAAATTCTAGCTTTGCACATGTATTTTCAGTTAAATAGAACAACTTTGACCCCGTTAATCTCGGAATGGAGAAAAAAATCATAAGTGATCCCTTTTCCTAATCCTGCACACATGCCTTTGCTCCCTCTAATTTTGGGAAATGGCAGGCAATAAGTTACTTTTGGATGTGAAGGTTTGGTTGAGTTTAAGGATCAATAAACATATGAATATGGATGGAACCCATTCCATCTGAATGTGACCTTGAGAGCACTGAAATTAGACTACTTAATGTCAATTCTTTGTCTTTCCCCTCAAATACAGCTGGGGTCACTGTGAGTGTGGTAAATCCTTACACTATTTAACTTACACTCATATTCTCTTCTTTAGTCAATCCAACATATAGCATGAGCAGCCTACAAGGTTTTGTGTTAATTCCTCTTAGTTTGTGTGTGTGTGTGTGTGTGTGTGTGTGTGTGTGTGTGCGCGCGCGCGAGTGTGTGCATACTACTGCTTTCTTCCCTTTTCACCAATTTCTTTGGGCTTCATCGGCACAAGAGGACCATGAAATGGAGGACGGGATGCCCAAATACCCAGAATTCCCATTTCACAGCTTATGATCTGCATTGGTTGCACCTGCCATCCACATCACTCTGACGCTGACTTGCATCCTGTTCCAGTGCTGATTAGCTGTTTGGGGGCGCAATGTTAAACTTATGTCAGTCAAATGCAGCACATCAACTGAAGCACAGAATGTCTACACGTTTGAAAAGCCCACTTAGCACACAAGGGAACTTGTGCAGAAACTATTCTGTGACAACCCCTGCCCACCTCCCCCAGGCATTATATTTCACAACCAATACCCCATTGACCTTTATTCACAAGTTAACTGTTTCTGGCGAAGGGAATGCGCAGCTATTTGATATGTTGATACAGTCTGGAAACACAGCAGTGGTCCCCTTTCACTTCTAGCCCTCCATTTCTCTTTCCTGAGCTTGACAGAGAAAGAGAGAGAGAGAGAGAGAGAGAGAGAGAGAGAGAGAGAGAGAGCATGAGGGAGGCCTTAACACCCCCACCCACTGTGGGCTGGCGTTTATTAGCGTCGGCTCCTCATGATCTCATCTGGGATACAGGCCTAATGGGGAGACAGGATTTGGAGCCAGATGTGGGTTTGAGCTCAAGCGGAGTCCGATGCCAGTGCCTGTGTGTGGTACTCCGGCTTTTCCATCTGGTTCCCATTCCGAGCGATCGGATCATTTTTTAATGTTATTACATTTTTTGGAGAAGAAATGAGAGAACTATTGTCTTTGTATTAGCGCAGGGCTGCAGCCCCTCGCAGTCTGATGCAGAGAGACTTCTACCATGGCACGTCAGCGAGATCAAAGCAAATCCATTTCTGTCCCGTGCTAGGCCCTCGGCTGATTAAACTCCCAGGATGCCGTGCTGATGGAACGCAGAGTTTCCTGCCCTCCTCTCCAAGAAAAACGCTCTTTTCTGGGCTCCTATGGAGTAGCCTCAGTGCAGTCACTTCCTGAGTTTGAAAAATTCTCCCAGAGCGCAGCTATGTGGAAGTGAAGTTAAAACATGTCTTGTTTCATTCCACTCAATCTTAAAAAAAAAGTGTTATTTCTGTTGTGCAAACATAAGAAACATTGGAGACACGGTGAGAAATCTCTCCCACTTCTGCAGTCGTCCATGGGGTCACCAAGCAGGCGGCATGAATCATGTCAGTGGCCTGATATCGTCTAACCCTTTACCTGAATTCGCTTAACGAGTTAAAATGTGTTTTGTATCAGTCTTAATTGCTGGATTTTCTTCATGGTGCCAAAATATTTACTGTTCTATGTATTTCTGGGGATGATTAATTACATGTTCCAAGCTGAAGCCTCCACAGCAGCATGAAGAAAAGATTAAAGCCACAGAGCGCAAAGCCCACTCATTTGAAGTTTTTTTACAGGGGCCTGAATAAATTCAGATGCCGCAGTAATAATCTAATGCTGGACTCTGAAGTATCAGAGATCTGAAGCATGTGTGTGTGTGAGAAGTGGAGCTCTCTGCACCCCAAAGCTGTTCCCCATGTGTGGATAATGAATTAGCTCTGCACTCTCTCACTGTGACCTCACACACTCTCTCCTATAAATTGCAATGATTCTGATGTGGAATTTAGGTGCACAGTAATAAGTACAGCCAGATGTTCAAGTACGTCTGTGATTTCAGTCATGGTTTTACAGTGTTTTGGGCACAGTTTGATGGGTCATCTGAACGTTCAGAAGTGCTGTAGTATAGATAATTTGCATGACTACTTATTTTTTATTATGTATGAAGGCATGGCATAGCCCACTGCATGGTGAACTTCAGATATTGGGATATCTGTGGGGGCAGCTGTATGTGTACCTTCACAGTAATTTCTACACCAGGGTCTGCATTTTCCCCTATACGGGGGACAGACACTGAGGTGGAATGGCCGCACAGACGGCCAGTTTGTCTATTCGACAATGGCACATGCCATAAGTGGCCCCTCTGAGAATTTAACTAAAGCAGCTGAGCCTATCAATGGCCTTCTCAGATATTAAGTGCAAAACTAAACCTTAAATATACAGGAACTTTTCTCTAAGCCTCATCCAAGAAGAATAAGTTTTTTTTTTTTCATTCCTGTGGAAAAAAGGAGAGAAGTTCTGGCGGTTCTTGTTCTGATCTCATCACAGAGGTGGCTGGGTGTCGTTTGTGATTTTGGCTGCAGCTCAGGACGATGGGACTGGGCAGCCCAGTCCCCGACTGCGCAGCCATCCTACAAACTTCACTTTCAGACCCCGCCCCCAACACACACACACACACACACAGACACACACAATCCCAAGCCCCTAACAGCCATACCCTACATCAAAAAGCGTTTAAAATTTGCAGCACCCTTTGCACTCATAATATACTTAAGCTGCCTTTTGCCCAACACCTGGGTCAGGGACAGGGTAGGGTGGGGTGGGGGACTGGGGAGAGTGTGGAGGGTGGGGGAGTGTGGGTGGTAAACAGACCATTATCTGGGAAGTAAGTAAGGAGTATGGAGGGAAGGGTGGAGGAGGGGAAACAAGGCTTTGTGCACTGAAGCAGAGATGGCCTTCCCTTGTGTGCAGCCAGCCCGAGACACCAAACAGCTGTGCTGGCAACTGGGGACTTTTCTGTATCAGTTAAACAAAAGGTGATCAACCCCCCTAGGGGAGGGATCCTCAAATCTGGACTTCAAATTCAAAGTGATTAACTCAAAAATTACGAATGCTGATTAGCCGGACTGGCTTCACATCTGACTCGCAGATAACAAGCGGGCGGAAAACCAGCAGTTCTTGACTCTCGAAAACGATGATTTTGAGGAACAGGGCCTTGAGGTTTAACTCAACAGGAGTTGTCAGAAAGACAACAAAGCCCGCCGGGGGGCAAGGTTAAAGTTTTTCTGCACGCGGACGGACGCGGACGAGGACGCTGGGGGTACGACAATTAGCTCTCCGGACATTCGTCCCGGCGAGCTAAAAAGGTCTGCTGACGCACACACAAATTATATGCAAGAAAGGATCAAATTTTGTTAACAATATCATTGCATTATGACTAAAGCGAACATTCCATTGAACTTGCAACAAGATTTAACTGCAGCCGATTCAGAAGTATGATGTTGTGCTATATGAGCTGACAAAGTTCTAGGTGGTCTGGGAGGATTAGATATTGTTTGGGGTTAGGCCAGCAGTTGACTTAGAACTGAACAGAAATCCCTCTCTATGCTCTCCTTCCTGTTTCCCCAGCGCTGCAGCCAATGAAACGGTTTCAGCTTTCAGCACCTCACACGCTGCCGTCCCTGCAGTTCCAGCGCACTGCTGCTTGGCTGCCTTCATTACTCACGCACTGCTGACACACTGGAATCAAAACCTCAGGCCACAGTGGCCCTGGAGCCAAGCGCTCAGACCATGCTTGGGTGAGGGCTCTTCTGAGGGGATTTCAGTCTGAAACCGCACTCTTTCGGTCTTAATGCATTCACACAAACGCAAAGACGGTCCTATATCACAAATACTGATTGTAACGGATCATGTGCTTTGTGTCTGCTACATTGTGTATGAATACAGAATAACTGTTGGTGCTAATGCAGATTTAAATGATTTGATTAAAAATTCTGTGAAATAAACATGAAACCATGCATAACTGACACATGAAAAATCTAATTCAAGATCAATTATATTTTATGTGATGTAAAGACTGCTGTCGCTAACCACTAAAAGAACATGCTACCTAGAGTTATAAAACCTATAGTTATCAAAATGACAAAGTTAGCATTACACCCATGTCTTGTCACCAACATTCAAGTCACTTGTCCATTCCAGTCCACCAGCACAAGACATTGCTGAGTGATGGTTTTACAACTGGTGAACTTGGGTAGGAGTAGTTTGATGAAGCTACACAAAACTTATGTTCATAAGTAACGATAAGAACACAACAGGGAAGATACATTACAGATTCAGTTTTCAAGGGAAAGTTTTTGGTGCCTTCAAAGCAACATATTGTGCATTTTTGAGGAACATCATTTTATCAGGATGAATTGCAGAGAAAGTAAATGAGAAGAACCACTATTGAGAAGGTCACTATCTGGATGGATGGATGGATGGATACTACAAGGGGTAAGATGGAACATACCTTAATGTAATTATTGGACGAAATGCCTCACTGTGGAGGTTGGGCCTGTCGAGTGTTGTAGCAGAGAGACGTCCGTCCGTTTGCTGTTCACAGAGACGTTCCAGCTGCTCCCCATTCCTCACGGCCCCTCTGAGTGTGACAGCGGCCCCAGTCAAAACACCATCTGAACCCACTGTGTTTATGCAGAGGCAGGCTGACGGTCTCCTAATGATCCCCATTTCCTAACAACAACACTCACAGGGGACCACAACCTCCCTCCGCTGGCCTAAGTGTGAGGGCAGAAGGCTACTGCCCATCTCTTGTCCCAGGCTGACAGGTGGGCAGGGCAGGGTATCCATGGTCTGATGTCATGGATTCTTTCTTTGTTTGCTGAACTGCAACATGCGGGCTATACTGGGCTAGTTATAAATATGTACAACGCAATGGCTTGAATGTCCATCAACCTGAAACTAGAGCAAGTTGTTTCTTGCAGAGCTAAAAATAAAGAGGTTGCCCAAAGTGGTAGCTTTAATCGTGTGACCTTTGATCCAGGTAAACTTTACATGGTGGATGCAAAACTCGACATTGGTATATACGCATCCCTAAAGTGTGAGGCCCATGTGCCAAATGGTTGCTGAGATCTCATCCACACAAAATTAAACACATTTTCATGTTCGTTGACTTTGACCTTTGACCCAGGTGGATCTAACATGGTGGATGCACAACTAGACATTAGTGCATACCAATGCTGAAATTATGAAGCCATTGTGCCAAGCGGTTGCTGAGATCTTGTCTGCATAAGAAAGCATAAAGCAAACGACAACGCTAATGCTAACGCCAATGAGGAGGGGAAACCAGGGTAAACCCTATAGGTATGGCGACCTAATTATTGCATGGATGGCCAAGTTGGGAGCTAAAAGCCATTCATCCAATCACGGCAAAACGTTATTCATTATGCAGCATTATAAAATGCTGACAAACCAGTGATTAACCTGCCTAACAGTTGCGAAAATTGGGCTCGGCATTCGGAGAAAAAAAAAAGAAACATACAACACAAATAGAACATTGCACGGTGGTGCAGCGGGTTGAATTGTTTCCCTGCTACATTAAAGCTGTGGGAGGGAGTCCTGCCTGCACCTTTCAGCGTGGAGTCTGAGCTTCTCCAGACTCTCTTTTTTCCGACCACATTCTAAAGACATCCGAAGAAAATGGATAAATGAATGACAAATCAAACCACAAACTTAAAACCACCTCTGAATCAGTCATGCTAGTCCACACCAAGGGATGCGTGCACCATTACCCAACAACGACTTGGCAAAAAATACTCTTATACATGTTAAATTTGCTTGCAATCAGTTTAAATTTGGGGAAATGGAAAAATAAGTATTACCAGTCCCTGTCAATGCTGATACTAAATGCCCACGTGCAGTTTCAGATTGATTGGCCAAGTGATCAAGGAAAAAAATTAATTAAAATCATTCAGACAGAGTTTCCTTCATTTTGTGGTAGGATACATGCAATAGCCTTGGTAAGGAGGCATTTTGTTTTTGAAGGAACTTTGGGCGACTACACTAAGACCTACTGCTCATTTTCACTGGAATATATTGATTTGTTTCAGACAAACTTTGCTCACGGAACCTCCTTCATTCTTACAGGAGGAGCAGGGTCTGAAAAGCTGACTACATGACCAACAGGTCGTCCTAAATCTACCACATGTAGAATCCCATTGAGAAATATTAATTCGGCCACAAATTTAGCTCTCCAAGTCCTGTACCACAGAATAGTTTCAAATGAGGAAACAATGCTTTTTAATTTTGGGAAAGAAAATTTAAAAAGTGAATTTTGGGTCTCACCTTGACCAGTTCTGTGCAAATCTCCCAGCACTGTTGACTTTAACACAGGGTCACCACATTCTCCATACAGGAAACCTAAATGCCACCACTTAATGAGGAGCTGGGTCTCTTCACTTTACCACAAGGAAAGTGTGACTACTCGCCTGTTTTTTCATTTGTTCTACATTTTTATTTAGGGCGAGCCAGCGCAGACGGTAAAAATGGAAAGGCGGTGAGCCTCAGCGATGGCAGAGTTTCAGAGAGGTAGTTTGCACCTTCAGACCATTTACAAAGAAAATATCCCAAGTTTTTCACCATGAAAAACTGTTAGTTCCAACTGTTGCAATGTTATTACTAAACTGGCACTTAAAAGTTCTGGCAGTGAAGGTTCTTGTAAGCACCTTACATTATAAACAGCTGAACGTGTCCAGGAAAGGAGCAATATAAAATGCTGTAACTGCAATGACAATTCAAGGTTCATCTTAAGTGGCAAACCAAGCACAGTCCTAAAACCTAAGATGATGCATGAAACAAGTTAAAACGTATTCGAGTAAATATGATTTAAAGACGTTGGACACAACATGTCTTTATGTCCGCAAAACTGCCAAAACTGTAACTTCCCGGAAAGTTGATGTTCACAGCATAAATATAACATTCAGCCAAACAAAAGGAAATCGCCTTTCAGTGAATTCTAAAAATGCATTTCAGAATATCTCTCACAGAATGAATTACAGCATAAAGAAATATTAGAAAATATGTTTTTATGCTGAAACTATTTTGTTATAGTCCGATAATATTACAAACTAAGAATAGGGCCTTCATGAGGGAAAGATGATTAAGCTCTACAGTAGAAAGTTTGAAAGCTCACTTAGGAAGGAACAGTGGCTTCCAAGTCTGCTCAAAAAGTTTGCTGCAAAGCTGCTGGGAGCAAGAGGTACTTGAAAAACAGCTAGTTGACCGTCCCTGGACAGCCATGAGAACATATAATGGTCCTTTCCATCTGCTCCGGAGAACACTCAGGCGAGGGCACTCTCTCAGGTACTGCACAGTCCAAAGAAAGGTTTGATTGTAAAATAGACCATATGCAGGGCCTCACTATGCAAAGCTATCAAAGCCCTGCGCTCCATTGTGCTTTTGATTAGCCTCCATTTTCTTGATTCCATCAAGTACTCTGGCCTCCCACCAACCCGCTCAACCCCAGATTTTTCCACTCTGGGTCTGTTGATACAGTTAATGAGAGAGAGGTAGAATTGGCCTGAGAACAGTTGAGTAAAAATGGGGTTGTGTGGGGGGTTGGGGGTTAATCCTCAAGGAGCCATAGGCCCCTTCCCCAAACACACACACACTCTCCCTCTCTTGCACGCACACACACACACACACACACACGCATGCGCGCTCAAACACACACTCACATGCGCAAACGCACGCATGTGCACACGCACACGCACACGCACACAGACAAATTGTGCGCACCCTGAGGGGACTGCTGTTATGAATAGGACATTGTCTTGACAGGAGACAAAGCCAACCGTCTCCTTTTTGCATGTTCTCAAGTTGTCAGAAGAGGGGAAAGCTGGGGTTTGTTTCAGACACTCGGTAAAGACACATTTAATAAAACAGGCAATGGCACACTGTCGTCTCTGTGAACCCTCTCCCTCCTCCACCCACAGCAAGCTCCTCTGTTAATGTTTATTTTGACTGAGTTCCCAGAAACTGAGTGGAGGGTCTCTGGGCAGCCATTTTTCTCAGGATGGAGTGGGGGAAGAGGAGAAGAGTGAAATGCATGCTGGGAGTAGGAGGCACAGAAATGAGAGAGGCTTTCCTCCGGTACATTGAACTGTCTAAATGCTTGTCGACTCACTCCATCCAACCCACTTTTATATTCCACTTCCACTGCCAGTCACGTCCAGAGGCTAATAGACCTTCTGAATGGTAATTTGTTAATTCCAAGTTAAAACTCCAAGGGCATAAACCTCTGTTGCACATGAGCAGAACAAATTCATTTTATTGCTACTCAGTATTTAATCTTACAGAATCCATCAATATGAGCAAAAGGCTAAACCCCTCAGTCAAATAAATGATAAATGTTAGCCTATGTCAGGAATTAAGTCACAATCCTTAGTCGACGATGACACACCTGTTCTCTATGATTGAATAAATAAATAAATAAATAAATAAATGAAAGAGGAGAAAACGCCACAAACAGTTGGTTTTAAGCGCAGTTTACCACAGTTTTTATAACTGGCAAAACTGACAGTTTATCGCATTGCCTTGCAAGCCGTTGGTTTCCCCGCCATGAAAGAATGAGGGGGGAGGGGGGAGGGATAAAAAAGTCCAAAATTCTAAAGCATCCTGTGGAAGGCAGATTATGCTCATACAATTCAAATCACACAATGTGATGCAAATTACCAATTGTATGGAATTTTAAAGGAGTCGTGCCTCGTCCGCGTATTTGCCTACCTGTGGCGCAGATTCTTTTTCTCAGATCTGGATTCAGTGACGGGTGATAGGTACACAGATTCCCTCAGTAAACTTATCAACCGAGCTGCAGTTGATCTGTTTTCTAAATCACAAGAACTAAAGCAATGTTCTTCACGTAAACAAATCGCATAGTTCATGAAAGGTATCACTTTTATTATTAAGGCAAATTCGTCATTTCTTTCGGGGACATAAATATCAATTTCTGTACAGGAAGAATTTTTTCGGCAGATTTACAATTTTACAAAACATTGCATGTTAATTCAAGAAATAGTGAGACATTTACATACTCATACAGCAATTCCACGCATTAATGAAAATAAGATTTGCCAAGTAATTTGCATAAAAATATGGTAGGTCGTGAGTCGGTCGACGGTAGTAAATGTAAGTATACAGTCATGACCAGAAAAAAGGCAACTTCTGGAAATTTATCAAAATTTCTAAATATTTAATTTCATATGGAACAATAATTTATCCACAGCTTTGTGTTGAGCAGATTGAAATCCACTAAGCGACATTCAGTGATGCACAAAGGGAAAAAACTGATGGACAAATACCGAACATTTGAAACAAGCAATTTACAAATTATAAATAATCAAAGAAAAAATTTGTCATAAATTTCAATGCTTAACGGATGAATGTAAATTAATTGCCCCGACTCCAGAAATATAATGGAATTCCGGTCGGCAAATCATAAAAATACTGGAAAGGACGAATGTCAACCGCCAAATTGCATTCTCCTGCTTAACGCGAAGCAAGCTCAACAAACAAAGCGGACTGTGAGTGTATGCGGTCGTATGTGTGTGTGCGTCTGTGTGTGTGTGTGTGTGACAGAGAGAGAGAGAGAGAGAGAGAGAGGGGGGGTCGTCAATAGTATAGTTTTCAAGAAAACAAGCAATAGAGACCGAGAGTGAGATTGGTGGGGGCAAGCAGCACTTCAGTTAATTTAACTACTTGATCCCAGAACCTTGCCTCTTCTCTCGTGGTTCACCACAAATATTTGAAGAGTGATGGCTTCAATGCCCAAGCACTGGAGTGCAGAGAGGAGAGTAAACACAAATGAAAACGCTCTAATGTTTATCTAAGGTCTTAATAAAGCCACGTACTTCAAGGACCATCGAAAGAAAACAAAGAGAAAAGGAAAGAATAGGAGAAAGAGAAAAGTAAACGAATCTTCTTTCCCATGTCGCCGTAAACATACAGGTCTGGTTCACTTCCCACCAAGTAATCAGCCGCTTCAACGTTTTGTTACAGCGCAAGTACCTGCATAACAGACTCCACAACCCGTTTCCTTTACGCACGTATTGGCTCCGAGTGTAGTTTGGAGATGCTTATTAGTAAATACAAGCAGCCTGCTCATATGCGATCACGAAGAAAACAAATCGAATGGTGCGTCCATCTCATTATCAAATATTCATTCACGAACAAAACGTGGACTAATCATTTGCAAGACTGGCTCCAAACCTGTCAAAATGTCTCGGGAATTTTAAGTCCATCACTGTCCCGCCGGGCAGGTGTTTTCGCTGTCCAGTGCGTGCTGTGCAGCATGAATGAACAAACAAGCAAACAAATAAGTCATATTTTACAACCAACGTGCGCCGCTAAAAAGTGCTTGTCCAACACCATGTGACCAGCAACACAGCATTCATCAAGGCACTGTGAGCAGTTAACTTCGAGGGGCTGGAGGAATAAACTCCAGACTCTGGTTGCGATTCTTCTCCTCGGTCTGCTTTCAGTTCGTAGTCCTCATCTTCATAATTGTCATCCATGTCCGCATCGGTGGTGGAGACCCCATGGTCTCCGACAGAGCATAGTTTCCCCATGTTCTCCTTAACCACTTCGCAAAAGGGTCGCTCCATGCCGTCGCACACGCAGCGGTCAAGCAACATCCCATTGGGAATGTACAGCATTTGCTGAATGGTTGTCTTGCACTTCGCCGTGCATTTCCTGCCGTTGAAAAGTTGTCCACAGTTGGACAGGTAGGCGGTCAGAATGGACTGGCAACCTGGATCCTCCTCACAGCGTTGACGGGCCTCGGTACACCCAATCCCACCTGCGTCTCCCGAATGTCTACGAGGAATACATGGCTCAATCGCCCTCTTGGCTCTCCGACACTGAGAGTCCTGGGCGCAGTCACACGTTTCGAGGTCTGGACCATTGCGGGTCTGGTTCAGTTTCACTAAGGCGCTTATGCAATGACTAGGGCACTGCCGTCTGCTCCCTCGGATATTATCTTCGCATGCAACCAGATACTGGCTATAAGCTAATTCGCAGTCCTTCTCCTGTTGACATCGGAGCAGGGCTTGCCAACAGACATACTGGGCATCAAGCGCCACAAGTACCCAGCCCAGAAGAGCCAGAGCGCTACACCAAGTCTTCATGCTTATCGCAGGCTCCAGCTCACTCATGCGCTCGACTGTTTCTCCACTTAAGAGCGAACGTTTGTCTTAGAAATCCTCTGAGAGTTACGCATCGAGGGGCAAGGGTTGGGCAGCGTAGTGTCTTCATGTTTTTAAAAATGTCCAGAAAAAAGTAAGCTCGCTTGCACGCAGTCCAGACGGACTCATTTCTCCCGCCCCAATGGTCAACTTGACAGATTAGAATTGCAGAACTGCCTGTTGCGCGATGGGGGAAGGTACGCCTCGAGTCTGCAATAGCAAAACTTCACGTCAGATGCACAGGATTTCCACAGCTTCCTTGAAATATGAATAAACCCCAAAACGAAAGAGGAGCCAAATCACCGTTATCCAGGAGGACAGAGAGAGAATAAATTCGAACTTCACTTGCCACTGTCCGGCATTATCCACGTACCAGAATCCTGTCATGGGTAGAAACCTTAGATTTGTCTCGGTTTTATGGGATACAAATTGTTCAATTCTCACCAAGACACGACCATCGCTCCCTTATATTTTTCTCCCTCCTTTTTCCTCTCTCCTCCTCCCTTCACTGACGCTGTTTCTCCCGCTACCTGAGTCTTTGTCCCGCTCTGTTACGCTTCACGCTTCGTTTAGCCTCCCCCCCATAACCCCTCTACTCCGAAAACAGAAAAGGCAAAATCCCCCTCCTTCTTTCTCTCTCATTTACAGTCCTGCTCTACGATTGGTTGTCATTGAAGAGTCGGCCATGGGATCCATTTCCATAGCAACTCCAGTTTTGGCAATCTGCACGTCACATACAGGATAAAATGTTTATAAATTTTATGAAACTCGCAACCTGTGTGGTCTCCCCTAACTTTCTCCTCCTACAGTTGATTAAAAAAGTTTGGCGAGTAAAGACGAGGGTGGGGGTTAGAGGAACATGAGCCCTGAAGTCGACGACAAAAAACATTCCACAGCTAGTAGCTCACATCTGCAACCAACCGCTTTAAATTAGACCCCACAAAACAAAGCTGTCTCTATTTAAACTTGAAGTGGTGAGAAAAATCATAGTAACAACTACTCATCGTTAAATAATTGTTGAAAATAACAATTTTAAAAGATAAACGACAGTGCCACCCCCAAATTCTTCTGGTCGCTCTCTCCGTCTCACACTCTTCATTCGGGTGGGTTTTAAAACTCTGATTGATAGGACTGAATGGAAGAGAATAGTATTTTCTGGCCCGTTTCACCCTTTTGTGTCTGATTGGCCATGCACTGGCCTTGTGTCTCTCCAGGCCCGAAGATTGTTCACGCCTTGCAGCCTGTCAATAGAGAAGGGTTTCAGCATCAATATATTTTACAGCTCTCTCCTTTCACACTACACTTGAAAACTGCCAATAGAGACAGGCCTCCCCGCCATTGAGATGGAAACTAGCTTTATTTTTTTCTGAAAGCGATGAGAAAGCCACTGCAACACCCAGACCCTCTGGCAATTTTACAAAACAAAGTTTTAGACTTCCTTCTGGGGAAATGGGCCCGCGTTCGAGAGGCAGATTGCTGGGCGAATGTCACCGACTGATCTGAGCTACGCTAATAATACGAAGTATACTAATGGCTTTGCAATGAAAATGCTATCGGTGCTAAAATGTAGACTTTTTGCTGCCTCAGAAAAGTGTGCGTTTAGATAAAAACAGTGGTACAAAATGTCAGTTTCCATATAAATAATAACGATATAAAATACTACTACTTCTACTAATACTACTACCACTACTACTACTACTACTACTAATAATGCCTCTCTCTCTCTCTCTCTCTCTCTCTCTCTCTCTCTCTCTCTCTCTCTCTCTCTCTCTCTCTCTCTCTCTCTCTCTCTCTCTCTCTCTCGTATTTTATGGCCCCCTCTTGTGTTCATAATTTTAATAAAAACCAAGGCGCATATTTTCAGACCTCATTTATTTTCTAAAACAGAACAAAACAATCCATAAATTAAATGGTGTGTCAATCACAAATGGATACCCGAACAACAAATATGAAAATCATGTAAGATGTATGAATTACATACAAAAATATTTTGCAGCACAATTCCATCATGAGATATTACTCAGTCTTAATATATTTCTCTACAATTGCTTAATATAGCACAAACCTTTTTGAGGGCACGGCAAAGTAAGGTCCTCTGTTGGCTTCTTAAATGGCCAAGGCATCATTTTGGACAGTAGCAAAGCACATGTACTTACGTCACTAATCTATTACACTTTCTGGACAGTCGCTTTCCCCGAGGGAATCGTGACCTGAGGAAAGCACATTTTTGTATACCCTCCATTCTCTGTTGTGCCAGTGAAAGAATACACATAGTATAGGATTGGACTAGAGTGACAAAAGAGCAATCAGTTATACTGACTGTTATGATAGACATCTTCACATAGATCCAAAACGAAAGCTTTCACTGAATTCTGTATGAATAAGCTATATACTGCCTCTAATACCTTTGCTTTATGTATGCTTATTCATTCTGAGCAAAATAAAGAAAAATTCTCAGCCAGTGCTGAGCACTCTTAAAAATCAACACTTGACAACTTCAAAGTCCTAGTGGCACAGAAAAGGAAGGATTCATGAGCATCAGGTGCCTGGGGGTTACAGAGAATCATGGGAAATTTCAGAGGCTTTTGGACAGCAGTCCAGACAGATAAAAAGGCAAACCACAAAACACACTTTTAAAAGAAGGCCTGCTGGGCAAACAAAAGCATTGTAATGGTCATCTCGTCACCATCATGTGATACAACCATGGTTTTCATGTGATATTTCATTTTTTAAATGCAGTTATTCCTTCAAACATAGCGTACCTCTTTTGTGGCATCTAAATTGAATCTGTCAATAAAGACATTAGAGAACGAGCGACAGTAGATGGTAGGAACGATCTGGAAAGTTGAGAGACTACATGAGACTGCACTTCTCTGCAGACTGCTTCAGGTCCTCCAGAGTTGATTGGGCCTTGTCCTTCAGTTGGTCCAAATCCACATTTTGGATGTTGGTCAGTTGGCCAATAACGGACTGCTTCTTCTCTTCCTCCTGGTTGTCTTCAGCAATCATCTTGGCCAACTCTGTTGGAAGCTCAACGTCATCACCAGCCAGCTGAATCTGAGTCTCATCCAGTTCATTCTGGGAGACGGGACGAGAAGTCATATATTACGGCAAGACAATGATACAAAACATAGGAAGCTAGTTGGTGGTGGTGGTGGGGGGGTGGGGTTAGGAACAGGGGAGGACAAAAGAGACAAATGAGGACAGAAGGAAATATGCAGCATTGAATAACAAATGAACAGTCGACAGGAAATGACTGAACACCTAACATTTGTGACAGCACAAAATGGCAGCTACTCATTTCTTTGTAATTACTTAATGTGTTTGCACTGTTTATGATACCAAATATTTGTCTCTGCAAGTCTGAGAAAAATGCATTTCTTACCTTTGGTAGCCGATACTTCTCACGGAAGTGTGTTCTGACTGTCGCCCGTTCTGCTTTTTTCTGGGCAAAGCTGGCATCGCGCTCCATCCTGGGTTATAAGAGGAAAAAGTAAGAAAAAAAAAACTCCACAATTAGTGTAACTGGCAAACGTGTGTGTGTACTTGTATGTGTGTGCATGCAACTGTGTGTTGTGCATGCCACTGTTGCAGATAGATAATTTCAGCAATCTTAACCCACTTCCTGTAAAAATAATCCAACAATGTTGATTATTTTTAGCCAAAGCCAATGTCAATCAACGACTAAAATAACTTGTCTATATAATCTACTAATACACTGTGGGATTTAACCTCCACAAAACACACTGAAGCTGATGGATGCCACATAGAAAGACATCACAATATTTAATAAACCATTTTACTTGTTTATTTTTGCTCCAATGAATTTGCTCAGCAATACATAAACCATCATGTCATCAGAAAATGAACAAAAAATGCACTTCAAAGAGGAGTTGACTAAAGCACAACAGGGCACATCGCTACATCACAGCAAAGCACAGCATCCTGCTTCAAAGTAAAGGCCTGATCAAGACCTAAGACACAAGCAAGATCAATAACATGACCAATGATTAAATCTTCTGTGTATTCATTTTGCACCAATTATTGGTTTATGACAAGATTTGAATAAACAAATGGGCATCTGCCCCCAAAAGTGCTTTGAGAAACACACAGTACCACAGAATTGTTTTTAATTCCCTGTATAGCAGCTCATGTCCTCATGCTTCCAAAACATCAATCCTCTTGCCCTGCATTTTGAAATATAAGCACAAGTAAAATCTCACACTCCGAGACAGCCCAATGCACAACTTTGTCAAAGTTTCATCCTGCTTAAGCATCATGCTTAAAATTGCTTGGATTAATTTTGTGGATTAAGTACAGTTTTTAACCCTTTTCAGAACTAACCGGACACATTTGTCCCACCATTTGTCGGAGGGCTACATTTGTCCCACCAGTATTGTATTGATTCCTGACTGATTCAGTATGACAATTGATATTGATAAAAATTATATTTTAAGTCACAAAAATGTCATATATTACTGAATAGGTAGCTCTGATTAGTAGATTCTTTTCACTGCGTTTAGTATTGAAAGGGTTAAACTTTTTTTTTTTTTGGTGTCAGCCTCAATTGCGACCCGCTAAAGTGAATTCAGTCATTTTCCGTTGATAAAATTCATGAGAAAAGGAAAAGCAAATAACTCAAAACTAGTTCTCGAGCGTCCTCCTTTGTCCTGACATAGAATTTTGTGCATTAACGTGACAACAGAGAGTGATAATAAAAGCCAAAATGAACTCATATACCCGGCATCTCTAAAGTAAAATTAGCAGACTACGCCGAAGATAAAATGTTTTACTGAAAAAGCCAGTATTTCCGTCAATAACAAAGTTTTAAAGGACAAAGCTGATTTCATTCTCAAGATTCAACTCAGCACTCGACGGATAATTCAGCAGTCTCGTTGATTGCGACGCAAATTTCCTGAAGAATTGTCTCTGACCAGCAGAGGGCAGTCATGAGCAATTAGTTCAGAAACTATGGCCCTCGCATACAGATTTGGCATAGGTTTTCATTCATGGACGTAAAGCAAGTAGCCGATACAGTATTTTACACACATTGTCGATGGTGGACTGAGGAAAGATTAAACTAAACTGCAAATCGCCCAAGATTAAACTGCAAACAGCAGTGGATCGCAAACCAATAACAGTGGGTTTCGCCATATAACATTTTCCTGTACACACTACGGGTTGAGTAAATAATCAAGTCAGTAATACTACGGCTGGCTACTTTGAATTTCCATGCACTTCAAACGGCGCTGGATGACCTTGCCATCTCATTTCCGCCCCCTGGCTCCTTTAGGGGGCTTTTACCTTCCACCGCGATGAAGAACTATGGCTTTCCTGCACAAATATGTGAGATTACGTACAAGTAATTATGCTGCCACCACTTGTTTACCTGCCACTGCTCTCCGATACTTATTAAAACCTAATACCTGACAATCCAGTCCGACGCAGGAGATCATGACGCTCGTGTATTTCACAGTTTGTGCCATATTTCTAAATCCTTTGACTGTTTCTGGTTTTCACACCCGAACGGATCTGTAAGGAGAGTTAAACCTCTTATAGGGAGGTTGATGAAACTCAAGGTCAATGCTATACTGAAAAATATCGAGCAGCGCTGACCAGCCAAACTACTCCAAAAGTATTTTCACAATTTGATGCAGCTAAAAGTTTCTTTCTGCAGGTGTGTGCACGCGTGCTTTTTGACAAAACTCACTCAAATAATGCTGCACAATCATTCACTGGCATTAATAGTCGACGTGCTTATTATGATAAACTGAAGAAAGAAAAAACATATGTGCAGTTGGGTCATATCCAGCTGCAATAATATTTCAAGTGAATTTACATGACATGTTTTAAACTGAAGTTTTGAGGCAAGTGTTCATCGGCTGTGCCAACTGCTTTAAGGGTCCGTAACATAACCTCACAAGTTGCAAAAAACAACTTTTATTTATTTATTTTTTCAGGAAACTGGTAATATTTTTCAAACTCAAGTGTGGAATTTTCTCCGAACGACAAAACAGAGATAAAGCATTAATCAAGAGATAAAAACGAAAAACCATGGGGTCAACAAATATATTTAATATATCTTTTTGTTCAACATCTAATAGGCCTCCGTGTCTGAGTCTTTATACGAGATTTATACTGGGGGCAAGTGTTTGAATAATTAGTGCATAACCTTTCAACACGAATGCTATTTAATATTTCCAGCACAAGTGAATTTCTTTTAATTTCAATCCACATACAACATCTGGAAAATGTCAGTTTACAATCTGCATGATTGCCAGACATGATAATATTGCATTCACAAAACAGAAAACATATTTAATAAAGGATTGCTGGTTACACTATCTTCAAAAGCATATTTTAAAGCGCTGGCTATTAATGACTAAATGTGTTACTATACGTAATAATCATCTGTGCAACTACATGGCATTTAACAGTTACTAGAGAAAACAGTTTTGGATGGACCCTACAGTGGGAAGTCCAGAGGCGAACTGAGACAAGGAGAAATTTGGAAGCAGAGAGCGCAAGGATGGAGAGATAAGACCAGGTCACAGCTCAAGCAATCATTTAAAGGGTTACCGTGAAAATCTTTTAGATACATTAAATACTGTGACGCAAATATCAAATGCAAAAGTAACTTGTGTTTTTCTTACTTCTCCTCCACTAACTGCTGCTGGTATTCCTCAAACTCTTCCTGAGTCATCCCTTGCGCCGCGGCTTCGGATTTTTCTGCTTCGGGTTTTTCCTCTCCCAAACCCCCGGTGAGGTTCTTCAGCTGTCCCCCAACCACGTGTTTCACCATAAAAGCCATTTTACGGTTGCCTCGCTCTCCTTCAATTAAATTAAGCCAAAACTGCAAATTGATTGCTCTATTCTACTGAGGAATTTGAAGAGAGTCAGCGTAAATCCAAAGGTACGGATCAAATGAAGTAAATACGGGGGAAAAAACACCAAAAACGAATAATGTCAATTCAGCGCGGAGACGCAAAAAAAAAGCAGATTATTTGTAGAGCTCCACTTAAGTTGTCACACTTTGCGGATTTTTTCAGCACCAAAACTAAAGGACAGCGACTCTTCATTGGATAGGAGACGCACAGACAACAGGTTTGACTATTTTCTGTGCCCAGGCTGATTTCACAACATCCAATCCCGTGTGCAGTTGGATTAAGTGTACGCTTGTATGACTCTCCTTGGCGTCTCGTGACACGCTCCCGGGATATTAACTCGCTGCGGAAATAAGCGCTTCCGAAATTCAAATAGAACTCAATCAGTGACGGGCACACGTGACCTGTCAAAATGATGCTCCAGCAGGTGTGGATGTCGGTAACCGGAACTGAGCTGCGCTGCAAAAGTCATGAGAAAAAAAAGTTACCTCACCATAATTTTTTTTCTAGCTGCCTTAAAAAGGCGCCTTGCGTATGCATCATGACGCATCGGCATTATTATTCGGTGCAGCTTAAACATGCGTCTTAAGTTGGGAGGGGTATAGACCACTGCAATATGTTGGGCAAAGAAGCCTTCAGCCGGCAAGCGAATTTGTATTTAAGAAAATGAAAACGGTTTTACTGGTATTGACGGAATTTTAAACCTTGGTTATTCCGTTATTCAAACATAAAGTCTTGTAACTTCAGGGAGATCAAGAGGGACAAATGCAAACATATATAAATTCAGAGCATCAATTGGGAATTACTGTTCTCTCCGAATGGCAAACAGAACACAATGAAAATAAAATGAACATCTGAACAGATGTCAGCAAAAAACTCAATGTCAGCATGTGACAACTGTAAATATTCACATATTCCCTGATGTTAAGCACTAATAGCATTAAAACTTGCATTTATTTTCATATTGCAGCCTCGTTGTCACTGTCACTTTGCAATAATTCTTCCTTAGTTGAAGTCACCAACTGCTGGACTGACAGGCACAAATCACCATGGTGCGACTGTCAAATGCAATGATAACTCAGTCCCTCTCCGTGAGCAGAGTAAATTAAATGAAGAACAACATCACTGGCATCCACTAGTAAAGGAAATACATTGAATATGCAAGCAGCCAGAAAAGTCAGACAGATATTTTGTTTTAATAGGAGGATACAGACTCTTGAAGTGTCATCCCTCGCTGGGAGTGAAGGATGTGAGAGCTGAAAAGATTCAGGGACAGTAGGGGAGCAAATATGCACAGCCAGGCTAGAGGAAACCGCTTCCTATAGATCAGTGCTTGCTCCTCAAGCCACCGATTACCCCAAATAATCGTGTTGCAAGACTGGCTGATCAATCCATGCATATTATACCACTCATTCTCAGGCTTTTTCAAACACTGATGAGATTAAATACATCCTTATACGCTGATCTTTATTCCTGGCCCTGGAGAGCTGCAGTATCTACTGGTTTTTGTTGTCACTCAGCACTTAATTGATTGATTAAAGCAGTCTATTAAACAATTAACAATTAACTCACCTCACCTGGCTACTTGAGTCTAAATTGATTGCTGATACTGAGGTGAAAACAAAAGCCAACAGAGCCTGAAGCACTTCAGGACCAGGAATGAAAACCACCGTTCAATAACAACACCTCGTCTTTGCATTGTGTAGATTATAAAGCTCCTAACTACAGTATTTCAGAATGGATTCCTTGTTTTGTTTTCAGCCAATTGCTCCTTCTCTGGGCACATGCACACAGCAGAGGATTCACTGCAGAGGGCAGACACAAATGAGCATGCTGTGCTATAAAAAGGTATTCCTCAGAAGGCATTTTGTGTCAGCTCATGTTGCATGTAAGGGTGAAGCGCAGTTCCCTATGTTCCCATTTTAAAGGGCATATTGAGCACACAGTCGAGGAGAAGAAAAGCATAGAACGAGTATTTTTGAAAACAATGCCAACCCAGAATAAAGAAAGGGAGCCTAAATATTAACCTAGTGAAAGCAAATGTAAAAATGGGAGGTGATAATATGACTCGCCGGAGTTATAACAAAATTCAGCACAAGAGATGTGCAGTATAAGGAGAGTAAAAGTATATATTACACTTCTCACAAGTCAAAGTCCTTTTCAATCAAGGAAGCAGGTTGATGTATTCCAGTGCTGGTGGCTTCAATCACTGGATTTCTTCCTTCCTCTTGCTTGCTCTTCCCCTCCATCTTTTCCTCTCTCCATTACTCACCTCCTGTTTTTCTTGGGCCATCATGCTCTTTTGCTCAGCCAGATTTAGAATGTTGGCCTTTGAAAAGTCTCCAATCAATAAAGGCTGGCTGAAAGCAATACGATTACCAGGAAACTCAGTTACTCTCAACGATCCACTCCAGCGAGTGTACAGGGGGCAACCAAGCCCACTGCACCACAGGACAGGGGTCATAGAATATCAGAGTGAGATGGAGAGGGGTAAAACATGTACTAAAGTGAGCAGTGGGCAGTAAATATGAGGAGTTGGAGGAAGGGGCAATGAATACTGCCCTCATTACCCTACATCAAACCCTGATACTGACCAGGTTCTGTAAGGTTCACATTTACATTAGAACATTCTGTGGACACAACAGCACAAAATTAATTGTGATGAGACCTAAATGCTGTGCTCGCAAGGTAACTTTGTGCTGCCTCATATGAGTCACATGGCAAACTCCTAACAGGCAGTAGATACATACCCACTGTCGTCATGCAGAGATCCTTCCCATGATTACCTATTTTTTTCCTTCAGATCCTGTCAGCTGACCCAGGCTCTGAGCTTGACCCAAGGCTTTGCGTCTCCTGTTGGACCTGATGAGAAACAGATCTCTGTGCTCGCAAACATAAACATCCTTTCTGGTGAAAAGAGGGAGGTACACGCAATCCTTCTGCAGCCACTCAAACGACTTAGAGCTTTATTTCCTGTCACATGGTGCCCACCATCTCCAGAGCAGCAACCTATGACGAAGCCAGAAAACCAACCACAGGTGCGTGAAAAAGAAAATAAAATATTATTCCTGAAGTTGTTATTAAAGTTATCCTTGTTTGAATATAAACTTGGCTGCTTAGCGGTTAGGATAGCGGCATTCTAACCAATCATAAATTATGTTAATGAGTTTATGCATAGATCGTAAACATGGGAGAATTTTTTCTTTTTTTTCTGTAGCATGGAACAAAACTAGAGCAAGCAGCTGTAAAAATAATAATAAATAAATAAATAATAATAGAAAATTGGCACCAAACAAGGGCTGTCCAATACCTGCTCAATGAGTTAAAAACATTCCTAAGCAAATTATAAAATATAGTATGTAATAATACAAGCTCATTTTTAAAAGAGTTGTGAATAAGTGTTGACATATTTTTCTTTCTGGTCCCCAGCTTAAAAGATATATGCTACAATTTTCCTTATTTCTCCTACAGGGGAATAAATTAATGGTCGGGATTTAAGGGATTAGTATACCAAAGGGAAAAAAAACTTTGTAATCTGGTCTGTATATCTTGGTACAATAATTTGCAATTATTTTAAAATACAAGTAAAGAAAATTTGAAATCAGAAAACAAGAAATATGTTCCTCCCTTCTTAACCAGACATTTTGTCGAATGCAAAGAGGTTTTTAATTATGACAAAGTGGAAACAAATGCTGCCTAAATTCAGCACTGAAAAAATAAGAATCGCAGCCTTTGATGAAGAATGAGCATCAGCACGAGAAGCAGATGGGTAGAGAAACATAATCAGCCTGCAGCCAATATGCTGCCCCAGAAGAGAAAAACAACAGCCCTGCCTACAATGTTCAAGGCTAAACTTCAGTCTGAACCAAAACAAATTCATTAAATAATAAAAACATCCAACTGAACTCTCACATAATGGGGTTAAGCTAAATTTCATCTGAATATTTTTATATAAATCAGGTCAGCCTGAGATCAATCTAGATTCCATTCTTGCCTCATCTCCCTTCACTCCAGCCATAATTGTCTTTTTGTGTCTGATTGTCCATCATTGATTTTTTTTTAACAATCCACATGATCATTGACATATCATTCCTTTCAACAGTCTTTTAGCGCTTGTACGCATTTCCCTCCCATTCCTGCCAATAGTCTGAGTAGTGATTCATTCTTGACACACTAGGAATTTTACTTGTTCTGTTAGATATCACAGAATCATTGCATTTTTGGTCAGGTCACCCACCACATACATTTTACCATAAAATTCTTATATTGATATAAGAGTGCAAGCCCTAATTCTACTACCTAAATGGAGTCAAAAAATGCAGTTCCACAAATCAAAACTAGGCATGTCCAGCTCATTTCCAGAAATTTCATGAAAGGAGGTAATAGCGCAACTGTGATGCAATTGTCAAAAGGGATAGTCTGAGACAAATTAATTATCTGTAGGTATGGTGGCGGTTTGGTTCTATTAAGGCCAATCAGATCGGCTGCTGTCATTTCTGTCAATGTTAAAATGACAGCAAACTGGTAATTTTGTGTGCCAAAGTACTAGCACCCAGTTAGCATTACTGCTGCCTCCTTTGGTCCTCTGAGAACCATACTCTATTGCCATAACCGGTTCAATGATGTGGGGCGGGGTGGAAAGTGAAAGCTGGCATCAAGCAGGTGGGAGATCAGAACCAACTGCAGGGGAGTCATCCAGTGGGGAGTCCCTCATGGTAGTGGATGATATAGCTGCAGAAACTCTCCCCACGCAGAGAGAGAGGAGGGGTTCCTGGGAATGGAGGTCGATTCACCTGATAATGCGCTTTCTATGAAAAGATATGGGGCATTTAAACCATAGACCTATACAGAACAACACTCATAGCATTAAAAAAAATAGGCGTGCAATGCACGACATACCCCTCAGCCCGATGTCAAAGTTTTTGGAGACGCCCGCCCGCCTGCCGCCCGCCCGCCCACTCAACCGCACGAAGGATAGCAATACCCCATCAGCCTTTTGGGCTGAGGGGTAAGAAATGACAAGACTAAAGTCAATAATTTGTATTTCCACCCCCCCCCCCCAAAGAAATGACAAGGCATCCGCAAAGTGGATAAAAAGCCAGGTTTTTGAACTGTAACCAGGATCCAAAGATCCTCCTTTCACGGTATTGTTTAGCAGCAAGATGAGGACATCAACGGTCAAAATCAGGTCAAATCAAAAATCCGTATAATATGTGATGAACAGTCAGCGTACACACCTACCATAAAAATCTGATCATCCTAGCAGAAGGAATAAGGATGTATTCACACGAATCACGAATCACGCTCTATTTCGAAAGGAAACAGCAAGTATCACCATGACACGTCCACACCAAGTTGCAGCCATGAGAAAACATGCCACCATTTATGACAATTGGCTGACCCTTGGCCATTTGACCTAGAAAACGGTTAAAAGTAGGTCAAATCAAAAACCTGTCAAACATGTCATGAAGGGTCATCCCATACACCTCACATAAAAATTTGAGCAACCTACCTGAATACATAAGGAACTTATCGCTATTTTTTTTTTCTTTCACAAAAAGCCCCCTAGTGGCCAAAATATGAATCCCAGATTCATATTTGCAAATTTGGATTACCAAGACAGATATTCATACTAAGTTACAACTCACTAGGTTGAATAATAAGAAAACATGCCACCTTTTCCAATGATCGACAGACCTGACACCATTTGACCTAGAAAATGGTCAAAAGAAGTTCAAATCGAAAACTCGTCAGATATGTGATTAAGGGTCATCTCATACACCTCCCATAAAAATTTGAGAGTCCTCGCTTAATGCATAAGGAACTTATGGCCATTTTTCAGTTTTCAGAAAAAGCCCTCTGGTGGCCAAATTATGAATTGAATCACGCTGGATTTTAAAAGGAAACATTTTCTCCCCACATACTATATATATCCAAATTAGTAAACAGAAATCTCAAGTCGTTCTGAAGTTATCAATCGGAAACCGTCCAAATGACCGCCACCCTGACGGCTTGATGCCCCGTCGCCCCGACGCCCGCCTTCGCTATTTTAATAACCAAGTTTTTTTTTTTGAAAACCTGGTTAATAAAAACATTTATGGATGTAAAAATTCCCATTCACCCTCACTTCCCATGAGACACCACCACCATTTTGCTGGCATTATTCAAAGGATACATAACGGAAGTGGAGATTAAAAAGGGAACAACATTTTATGAAATATAAGTATTTATTTGCAAGCCACTTTGCTGGCAGGGATTCTAATTCCTTGAAACTTTCACAGAGCGCCCGCTTTAGCCTGAGAAAGAGGGCTAGTTGAGTCAAAACACAAAAATTTCTGAGGCAAAAAGCTCGTACAGTGAAAGCCATATTCATTAACACACCCCCTACTCTACAGTTCAACCTATTGTGACATAAGTGCCATTATTGTAGAGTGCAAAACAACTAAAATGGCAGTAATCATTCCATTTGTGATGGATGAAATAGTGAATAATGTTACTGCAGCATGCTTTTCCATTTGTGAAGGCAAGAAAATACAGCCCTTTATCTGATCAGCGGCAGAGGATTGAGATTAAAATGTTTTTTATAAGGTCACCCAATACATATAAATAACAAATTTTTGGTGCAGTATGTCAGCTAGCCTATAAGAGAGAAAATCTTAAATTTAGTGCTATGTAATGACAGAGAGAATTTTGGATGTACAGGTAATGGAGCCACCAGAGAACAGTAATCATTCCACATTCAAATTTGATGAATATCAGCAAATTTAAATGGTCACCTTGAAAAGTTCAACAGGATGCTCACATATGTAAATTGGATGGAATTCCTCATTTACAAGTCTGTGAATGAAATGTGGGGCAGAATCAAGAGGGTCATATTGGATGCACAGTGTAAATTCATTCCAAAGATAAGCAAAAGTAACTTGACATAGCAGCCTTAACAGTGGATGACTACAGCTATTTGAAACAGTAAGGGAGCAAAGAATTTTCTCTATGACATCCTTAAATTACAATAATAAGAGTAATAATGCTGATTATTTTAAAATGCATGGCAAGACTTAAAAAAGAGTGGAGGATAGGTAAAAACTCTTAAAAGTACTTGAATGATTTTAAACATTTAAATATGGCAATAAGCAAAAAATAGAAGGTAATGGGATGGGGGCAAATATTTTTTTCCCCCACATCACAGAAAGAATAAGGACATTGCTGATGCCATAGCTACTTTGTTGAGAGTTTACCAGGTGGCAGATTTCTAACAGACCAGAGGGCATTTTCAGTGCAAGACATTTTTTGATGGTTAAAGAGATCGGGGATGATGAAGTACTGAACAAACCAAATAAATTAAAAACAAATATCGCATCAGGCCTGGGTGGCATATATCCAAGGGCACTGAAGGAAGTGAGATCATCTATAATCCACTGACAGATATTTATAGGCAATCTTTAGAGGCTGGAGAAATACCAGATGATGGAAAGCAAGACAATAAAATACCAACAAACAGGGGAATATATTGTGCCAGGAACTACATGCTGGTCAGTTTAACTTGTATTGCATGTAAAACACAGCAATTTATTATTAAAGACAAGTTGGAATTATTTCTTGAAAGTAACAAAATACCAGGGATAACCAATACCATTTCTGTAAGGTCTGATGAATATATAGGCATTCTTTGAAGAGGCAACTAAGACTTATAACCAGAGCCGGGCATATGATATCATATACAACATAAATTTCAAAAAGCATTTTATAAGGTACCACCAGCTTGTCTTCTTCCCACAGGACATCCTGGCGCCATCTCAGGTAAAAGGTGTTCAAGTACTCAGCTGAAAAACATGTTGTGAAAAAAAACGGGACTCGCTATACCAGGCAACCTTCTTCAACTGCTCCACGTTCCAGTTCTAAAGCTCAGGTGCCCATTGGGGGTGCATTAAGAGATGGATTGGGCTTATAGTGGGCACGCTGACTGGTCTGCAAGCTAAAAATGTAATAAATACCTGGGTGTAATGTACTGTGTGCTGTGACACATTTCTTATGTAGATATTCTTGAAATTCTCAGTGACTTTTGACGAGATAGCTTTCAGAACCCTCGTGCATCAATGGGCCTCGGGCACCCAAAACCCTGTGGCTGGTTCATGGTTGTCCCTCCTTGAATGACTGTCAGCAGGTACTCACATCTGCTAACAGAGAGCGCGTCAGAAGTTTTATCAGCTCAGAGAAGCACCAACTTTCTTGTCAGACCCTAATGGTTTGACCCTAGACAAAATAATTCAATTCTCATTTCTCCAACACACACACACACAACACACACACACACACACACACACACACACACACACACACACACACACACACACACACACAACACACTGAATACAAGACCGACTGTTCACTTACCATCTAAGATCTGCTTGCAGACCTTGACATGTGCCGTTGTAATGAGATATTCAACATTATTTTCTGCATCAGTGAGTGGTGCAATGTTGACTCTTTGTCTGATGTCCTGCAGGAACCACACAACCACAATGGTAACCACTCTCTGGATGGATACTAACTACTCTCAGGATGGATAAATATTAAATCGCCAGAGCAATTAGAGAGTGATTAAAATGACAGATTATCCAATCCGGGCAGGAAAGACATTATGGTGGATTTGGAAAGGCACCAATGAATTCATATGTAAAGACAGACCCACGTGACTCTTCGTACTGTAACTACAAGAGAGCGACTCTGCTACAGCAAACCACTCATCTCCTACCTCCCATCCTAAGTTGTGTCAGGCCACTTACAGCAATATACAGCAGATACCCAGTTGCCCAAAGATACTCACATACACACTCACAAACAAATAAAATGGGTTAGCACAGGCAAGATACCCAGAGGTCCTGTGAGCATGTGTACAAATGTGCAGAGCTCTGGGAACACCCACTGGGATTATTCAAATGAGCGTTACAACAACCTCAAGGTTATTTGCAATCACAGTCCATGATTCTCAAGGTTCTTGCAAACCAACCAGGAGAAAACTCACCAGCAGCCATCTTTCCAGTATTACAGTGGTTAGGCCCTTTCCTGAGATGAGCAGTGGCGAGTCAGCAAACAAAGATGCCATTGTTGTATCACCTCAGCGTATCATGTTGCAGCAGCTAGATGGAAGGTTGAATGAATGTTACATGAATGCTGACAACTCCAGTTTGCCACCATTAATAGTAACAAGTGAGATATGCAGTGGCATGCTGTCAGAGGTGGAAAAACCATGCCGCATGCCCACCTTTCAACGTATGATTACTCTCAGCTTGTTCATGTTTATGCCAGTTTAAAAAAGCTTTTTATTTTCTGAATAATCAAGACCAATATGTCTCGCAGTCTTTGTCTGAATGCCTTTTACATCTCCTCCCATTCAGCAACTTGCGTGTCTACTTGAAGTAATGTCTAATGTCTCCTTTGATTCGTTTGTGTCTTGCGTGCTCGTTTAATCTCCTATAGTGCCTTGTTTCGTAGTTACCTCACCTCCTGTGTGTGCCATATTTACATCCCTTTTTTGAGTTGCAAGTTGCTGTATTGTAATTTGCTACAAGTGCTTAGAACTAGTCAGCATTTACTATTAAAACTCTGTCTTCAGAAAGTAAAACATGGTCTGTAGGGATAGTAATTTATGGAAGTTTCCTTTCTGGTGAGTCAATAGGAAGACACTCCCAAGCCTTTCTCACAGTCCCTAGGATGGGGACCACATCCCTGTAAATCCTTTCCGAGTACGTTCCTCTGTCCAGTTTGTTAGGAACACCTAAAAAGAATGCATTTAAAGTGAAAAATACAGTAGTGTGCAGTGATGATTACACACCACAACTATCATCCAAAAGGGGTCCTAATATATTACTTCTCTACAATTTTTTCATTGAAAATGTATTGAAAAATACTATTTTAGGCAATGAGAACAAAAAAAAAATCCCACAAGTATATAGAGGTAAAAATATGGGTAATCAACAAAAACACAGAAAAAATCTTTTTTTTTTATATATCAATTGAAAGGTGTTGCAAATTTTTGTTTTTTGACTTGTGCATAGCCAGAATTCTGTTTGAAGGCTCATTCCATGATTATGGATCGTAAAAATTTTGTTTAAACTGGTTTGAGGCAATATTATTCTGCAAAATGATCTCTGATGGTCAGTTATTCCAGTATATAAGGTAATATGAACTTTGAGCAGAGTCACAATGTTAAACACAATGGCACAACGAAAGCAGCTCTCTACAACTGTTCTTAGCAGCATTGTGGCCTTATATGACTATGAAGGCATTAAATGCTGCATGCCACTGTAAGAAGCACCATCAAGCATTTCAGAGACCAGTCAGCTGAAAACTAGTGGCAATATCGGCGCAAAAAGGAAGTGCCTCCCATGTTCATTATCTGCGTATGAGGAGTAAAAAAAAAAAGGCGTTTGACATCACAACAATTCTGTGATGATATTAATAGCGCCAGAAGTAAATTGATGAATGTATCAAGATCTACTATTTCCAGACACCTACGTGAAAATGGTCTGATGGTCAAGAGCTGGCAACATCAAAAAAAAAAGACTTGAAATAACCAAGATTTTCAAGGATTCGACATCAATGGACTGCGAACAAGTCCTTTGGATTGGTGAATCCAAATGCAGAATTTTCTCACCCAAACACAGAACGTATCTGCACCATAGAATTGGAGAACGTTTCAAAAATGACAGTTTAACGCCATATCTGCCTACTGGCCATAAACCGAGGAGCAAACCAGAGGGAGAGGAGCTGCTATTCTTTTGAAGAGTAAATACTTACACACAGATTGTATACTCAAAGCTGTATCAGGGTAAACAGGCATAAGCAGAAACATATTCTAGCCAGATCAGAAGACAGGTGCGATAGTGCATCCAGACAGGGGCCGGGTTTGGGTGGGGGATAGCGTTGTGGAGAGGCGGCCTTTGTGTGATCGCCTGTGGTCGGAGGGGTGGAAATCTGTGGCTTCTGTCCCCCAGGTCTCCCCTGTCAGCTCCACTGATCTGCCTCCCTCTCAGGGTAGAGCGGACGCTGTGGGAGTAATTATGCAGCCCAGAAGAGTAATGAGGTCTTTAATGAGAAAAATCTCCATTTCTCCACTCAGCGGGCGATCCTTTCTCTGGCGTGAACAATTTTAGAAACAGGGAGCATCACCTTGTCTCTACTCTTTAACCTGATAACAAAGCTGGAGCCACAATGTCCGACTCCACAGCCACTCTTGAGCTGCGGCAAAGTATTCAGTCCCAGCTCTCCATGCACTGCACCTCAGCTGCTGCGTCAAACCCATTATTGTATTTTCTCCCTGATGGCCACTGGCAAAGCTCTGTCTAAATCACTCTCCATGATAGCAGTGTAATTGATATTTGGAGAAAGAGTAATGAAAGTGACTGATATTTGCTAGCTAGATATGCAAAATAGGCCATTCCTCTGAGCCCTCAGACCAGGATCAGCTTACACCAGCTTCATTTCCATAACTTGCCTTGGTGGACTCAAATTTTCCCCATGAGAGAAGTTTGGTTCAGATGCTGCAACCAAGTGATCACTTGTCGGGGGTCAACACCGAGATCCACAGCAGGAGGTAGCAGAATGTGTCAGGGGCCCCTGCTGTGCTTTTCACTGGAGACAAGCCAATGGATGTATGTGACAAGCTGCCAGTTGCATTTATATCAGGTCAAAGTGCACTGATGCAGACGGACACTCCTTCACTATCACACAGGAGCTGCCCAGACGCACATCACCTGACCACACAGCACTGCCACTCAAAGCCCAATCCAACCCATCTCACGTCATCTGATTCAAACAGAATGGTTACACAAGCAGTCAAACCTGTCCTGCTGCACCAAATAATTAAATCGCATTACTGTTCCCTTTCCTCAGATGGTCCCTCTCACCCTTAAGACTGGTTGGTAGAGATTGACTTTGTGGTTCCAGCTTTATTTATATTTAATGGTAAAGAACAGAGACAAGGTGGGGCAGCATGGTGGTTAGCACTGTTGCCTCGCAATAACAATTCTGGGATCGAGTCCCTGCCTGCCAGAAACTCTCTGTGCATGTGGAGTTAGCTCTCCCCGTGCACATGCGAGTTTCCCAAGGCCGGATACTGTGGCTTACCCCTACCTGAAAGACATTCTTAATAGGAACACTTCTACCAACACCCCTGACCAAGCCTCTGGCTTTAGAGCTGGAGTTGATCCTTGAGTGTTGCTCTGCGGCTGCCTACTGCCCCGAGTAACTAGGATGGGTTGAATGCAGAGGTCAAATTACCCCACATGGTTCAATAAAGGATATCTTATCAAAGCCTCCTGTTTCTACAGGGTGGCCCAAAAAAAATACCCAACCGAAACAGTGCAAAAACTCTTATCACCTTGAAAACCGGTGATAAAGGTGATAAAAAAACCCCCAACCAAATAGTTGATAAGACAAAGATATTTATTTCATGTAGTTCATAAGAAATACATTTGGCTGGACAACTCCATCTCACTAAAGTAAATTAGTTTTTGTACTATGTTTCGGTCTGGTTTTTTTTTTTTTGGGCCACCCTCACGCTCAGAGACAGGACGCCAGCAGCAGTTTAGAGTCAAGACATGAATGACTGGACTGGAAATCCATCACGTCACTGTGCTGTCACTGTGCCTATGTCATCGCTTACCACAGCCATGATGCTCCGCCCTCATTATAAGTTGATGTCTCAGTTCTGACCGACCTGTTCTGGAGACGGACGAATTTACACCAGTTCCCAGTTGTAGCTCTTCAAACCAAATGTCTAGCATTTTTATCACAATCTAAAAAAATGAGAGCGGAATTTGTTCAGTTTTCAACTGGAGAAAGAACGTGTCAACTAAAGATTTTTGATAATTTACCTCCTTTTCAACTTTGAGGGATCCAACCGCAGCCTGAAAAGCATTTTTTGCATAACTTCCCCATCCTCCACCCTCCTTTCCCTCCTCCTTCTATCCACTGCAGTTGGACAATGAATAATCTTACCAGCAGTCCTTTACCCTCCCAATGACGTCATCTTCATCAGCTGATGCTGAGCAGGGGTCAGGCAGGGCCCCTGTCAGCCACAATTAGGCACAAGCATGCAGACACGCACAAACACAAACACATGCGTGCGCACGCCCGCACAGCCCGTACCCTACGCAAATGCTTGGTTTTATTCTCTCGTGCTTGTGGAACAACACATTGGCAGCACCATTTACTTAAAATGCTGCACATTTCAGACAATGGCATGGGCTAATAAGCACTGCAGTTAATTACAAACAGGGGAACATTATAAGTGATTATGATAATGCCAGTCAAGCAAGTCCAGTCCCATAAGGTCTTGCGGTGAATATGCAAATCAGCTCTTCTAATGCCAGCTCTACAACCAGTGTCATTGTTTTAGATTTCAAGAGAATATTTATGGTTTCACAAACATGTGAATGTATCAAGTAAAAATTAATATTTCATGATACTTGGACTTTTTGCAATAGTTTGTTGTATGTACCTATAAAGTATTTCATGTCAAAAAAAAAAAAAAAAAAAAATAGTGATACACCCATTAGTTTCAGTGGAATCATGTAAGAAGTCAACTGCTATTGCAGATCAAGTAAAAAGTGCCGAACTTAAACAGCCTTAATCTCAAAAGCACAGTGTCATGAAATATCAATTTTTACTCAATGCTTTGGCATATATCATCATGCAAATCATCCAGATAACAACACAAAGCACTCCAATGTCCGACAGAAGAGAGAGAGAGAGAGAAAAGAAAAACTTAAGGGACAAAAACAAGATGTTGTGAGGGCATGTTTGCGTTAAACCAGATAAAGATAGAAATTATTTTCAATTTACGGACTTCTTCTAACTTGAGCACGCGGAAAATAGCTTTTTTGTATTGCTTTTTTTATATCTGCGCAAACGTCTCCATGCATTCAGTTTGCCACATTTAGTCTTGACGTGCCACTGCCCAGAGAAGCCTGGAGTCATTCCTGTTTATGGTACAGATGCTGTTACATCACCACTGCACGCTTCCTACATTTTTCATGTGTGTGCGTGCATTTACACACACTCTGAAATGGCACTTATTTCTGCCACAGGCGGTGCACATTTTTGTTTGGTCTCTCACTCCATTCTAAGGTTGCAGAAGGAAATATTTCACGCTTCACGGTGTACAGTCACGTCTCCCCTGTCACTCATGGACTGTAACTTCAAGAAAGGTTGTGCTCAGATTAGGGCTCCATCTGGGCTCCGTCCTGCTCCGCACACATCTCCTGGACTGCACAGTGGGTGGAGAGAAATAGGGCCGGGGAAGTTTGCCTCATTTATACAGGTCATAATGCTGAAGAATCTAAGGTAGGGGCGGCATGGCTGGGTCCAGAAATTTCTTACTCTATATGGGACTGTGGGTGGCCCAAATGCCACTACGAAGATACAGTTCTTTTTCTTTTTTTGGGGGGGGGGGGGGGGGGGGGGGACGTCATATAGTTGGTTATTTGATGTAATGTACAGTAATCACTCTACCCTGGCGGGCAGTTAAAAATACAACACTGTATTCACAGTAAATTGATTCACAATAAAACAAGCTCTGTGCTGGGGACATAACCAAAATACAGGGGTTTGGACAACAATTTAAAACAAAAACAAAAAAAAAAACAAAAACAAAATAGAAGCCCATCTTTTTTAATTTGGGGAGCATCCTGTCATCTGTGTGTGAAATAAATTAAGAAATCCAGTGCATATGGCCTTCGTAGCTCTGACTCAGGGCTGGCCTGTAGGCTGAAAACCCCCCACACACATTAATTAAAGCGCAAATCAAAGACAGATGCCACACTTTGCTTTGAAATAATGGTGGGGATTAAAATATAAGCCGGGCCGAGTTAGTAGGATCGGACTAGGCGTGCAGTCGGTGAGGTTTACCGCGTACAAGAGCATCTTAAACCGCCCGGTGAAATACCATGAGGATTCAGCACAGACAGAAAAGCCTGGTCTTAATCCTGATTCACCGGTAAGCTGACAGGCGTCCCGTGTGCGTGGGCGGAAATTCGCCTGTCGGCGTACCAGCAGCAGGGATGGCGGATTCAGCGGCATTTGCTGTAATGGGTGCTGACCCGTTTGGCAAGTCAGCTGCTCCTTAGCGAAAACAGCGGTGAGGAGGAAGGCAGGAAATATTCTGAAAGTGATCTAAGGCTTCTCCTCTCAATAGAAGCTCATTATTCTGTAGATGAAGACACACACTGTTGAATAGAGCTAGCCTAGCCTAGGAGCACAGCTGGGAGAAGGGGGAGAGAGGAGTGGACTGAGGGGTCTGCTAGCACAGAGGGGGCCGTGGGCTGCACAATCAGGCCTGACTGAGATCTGCATTAACACTGTGTGCCCAACAGAATGGCAGTGGGTGGGTGCTGGGGAGCGGAAGGGCAAAGCCTCACATACAAAACGCAAATGAAGTCTGACATCTGGTGCAGTAAACACGTTTTCTCTGACTGCAGGAATCTTAAATGTCTCGCCAAACGTGACAAGTCGGCCACGTCCTCGGGCCAAAGATATATAATGTGGCCAAAATCACAACAGAATAAAAGTGGATCTCACCCTTATGCGTATGTGCATGCTCTTCTATTGCCCTGACACCCATCAAAATAGAAAAGGGTAAGAGTAAAATCCAAGAGAGAAATACATTTCAGTGTGTTCATCATCAATTACAGCCACAGTACTATATACTAAAACTTCACTACTATCTTAAAGCGAGAGAGAACTTTCACAGGAAACCAATGATATCTAAAAGAATTACCCAAATGGAGTCTAGATATTATGACTTGGATATTTTGCAATTTGTTTTTCTAAAAATGTACGTGTATGCCTCAAATCACGAGAAAGTAAGGGAATATTTAAAAAAAAAAACTGAACGTTGCCATCTTTGCATTATTTGAAACGGTTTAGCCAACGAGATGCAGAGGAACGCTTTGGCAGTCACATGAAAGCGATGTGGACTGACCATAGCTAAACCGAAGTCGATCATTTTGAACTAAATTCCCAGTTGTTTTGAGCCGTCTTGTCAGCTGAAATTGATGAATGAACGGGCTAGTGCTACCCATCCCTTTCTGTGTTGGGTGTCAAGCAGTAGAACATTTCTTTATGATGTTTTCTTCTCTTATTGCTAGTTTCTTCTCAACAAAGTATGTGTGAGTGAAATGGGAGTTGTCTTTTGCATTCATTATATTGCCCAGATATTTACTTTCCTGCTGGTATTACCGTTAACAGCTGTATGATGCCCTTTTAATAGTTCTGGGATCTAAGATGATTGCCGCGGGATTGACCATTACGCACTGCTAGCATGTTCAGCAAACTAATTAATGAGTAAGCTTATGTGATTAGCATAGCTGGTATCATTGTTACATTACAGTGTATGTGCAATAGGTTACTTAATACAAATAATCATGCTTTTAGGCTACATAGCAGAGCAATTGTTGTTTTGGTGGATACTATTCTTCACAGATCATGAAGTTGCCCGTGTGTTCGGCTGTTGGCAGTCAGAACACTCACAGGAAAAGCAGACACTTTGAGTCTTCGGCAAGAGCTTTTTTGAGCTCTAGCTATAAAAGAGCTGTAGAACATTTTACGTCACTGTTAAAGGTAAAATGTAGGATTCCATGAGTGTTTTGATCTGGATGTTTAAGTACTTATTATGCAGTTCAGTTTTGTCTTAAAATTACCAAAAACATATTTTGTTACACCTCCGGGGCAGTTCATTCTTTTCCAGTTCACTTCTTTTGAAGGTCGTCTTTCACATTATATATTTTACCAAGACTATGCATTTATTATCCTAAATAGAATACATAATTTATTTAAATAAATAAAACAAAGCATTTTCAGAGAGACCATAAAACACTAACCCTATTGTTTTGAGATTGATTTCTTACATTTTTGCCAACTGGAACCCCTTATGATTGAGAAAGCAGATAAAGTAGCGTAAAAATGCAGCTAAGGGAGATGGACGCCTTGTTTCTACAGTCAAACTGCACAGACTCATGCTGTGCCATGACACTGGACACACACACACACACGCACACACAATGCAGCTCCTCCCATCTGCATGAGTGACCACAGAGGAGAGAGAAGGAATCAGTGGAGACACACGGGCTGAATCAGATTATTTTTAGGCTGTGTGGTGAAGCGGGAGGTTCTCACAGGAGGCCGTGGGGGAAGAGAGAGAGACGTGCGTGAAACAGGGCTCGTCAGCCGCAGTGAGACGCGCACATGTGCCGCAGCGCATTACAATGACCACGTCAGAGTAATTCTTTTCACTTCCGATCAGATCACATGCGCCTTTCCAGCATTTACAGAGCGGATCCGCCAATACGTAAAAGACTAGTCCCATTGCTGGTTACGCCACAACGGATCAGCACTTGGGGAAAGAAATAATCATAAGCTAATATAATAGACACTTGATTCTGTTAACATGGAACCTCAGTGAATTCAGCGTTAAATCGCTAATAGGTCTCTTAAAGATCTCTCCAAAATATGAGCAACTTGTGCAACTAAAAAAAGAGAAAGATATATTTGCAAATGCCTCAGAAATGAATGTTTTTATCCCAGATCTTCAATTCCCTGCAGACAATTTGCTCTCACTGCATACAGTAGATTCAGATTATAAAATATTCCATGGTTCATTTACAATACAGCCATTCAGACCATGTGGATGGAATTTTTTATACAACAATGTGCATTAATCCCCATGGGCTATAGGTTATACATCACATGAAACCAACCAAGATTAGAATTAGAAGTGATAGGAGAAATTGCTTTACTCCCCTCACCAAATCTTACAACTCGCTCACCCAAATAAAGGTTACACCAAAGGCAGCTACACACACAAAAAAAACAAACAAACAAACAAACACAACAAACAAACACACACACACGTCATGCAATTGTAGCAAACAGATGCAGCTGTCGGTGACTAACGAGAACACGATATAATCACCAAATCCCCACAGAAACGTCAGCCTCTTTGTTTCTCAACAGAAGCCCACCAGTTACTCATCCTCTGCATCGTCACGTGTGGTTAATCCCATCACATATTTTCATGATTAAGACGGTCATTACCGCAATGCTTGGGCACCAATCCATTTTGGCAACTCAATTCAGTCATTACCCTAACGTTTGGGTACCAATCCATGACAGGTCTCAATAGACCCAGGAGCGATATACATCCAGTTATTATATCCATTTGAAATATGGAGAAAAACCTTAAAAAATAGGATTTTATATCATTTTCCCTTTCTTTCCAAGCCTACAGCCTTTGTGTACTGATAAAATTGATGCATTATTTTCTATACCCAACAATGTAGGTGTAAAATCAAATACTAAAATAATTAAAAAAAAATAATACTAATTTCATTTACGGTTCCTCAAAAAAATCTATTTCTAAAACTATAAAAACATGAAGCCATTACATTACGGATAAGACATCCACCAAAATACATTTCAACAAAATTATGAAAACCACAAAAAAATCCAATATGTAGTGTAGAAAATCTCATGATGGATATAGGTTGGCAGACAGCAATAATAGGAACATATGATGGTAAGAACATCATGAAGAAAATCAATGAGGAAAACATTAGCGAAATGAATAACGTGAACATGGTTACATGCATTCCAAATGGAAAGCAGGTCACGTCTCCAACACGGTACAAATACACATGCCTGTGTTCCGATCTGGAGCTGAAGGGATGAGATATGTGGTCTGAGGGTATTACCATCTTCGAGGAAGAGGATGCAAGAAAAATAATGATTGACTGGAGATTATAAGAGGAAGGATTAAAACAGCAGTTAGCAGGAACATGCCGAGCAAATCTGCGCGGGAATGAGAAACCTTCACAGGGAACGGAGCATCAGAACTGCAGAGGAAATATTAGCTCTTAGCCTGCTTTCGTAGCGCCAATGATATCCTACTCTAATCACCTTCACGACCAGTCTTATTTTCAGCCACTTCTCCATCACCGCACGCCATCTTGGGACATGGAGCGTCAGGCTACGACATTCAATTAAAAGCACTGTCAATCATAAAACAGTGAAACCTAAAGATCATTCAAAGACTAATAAGTTTTCCTAAAATGACTCCATTGAATGGGTTAAAAGTGCAAACAATACTGCTTCTGGTGCACAGCTATTTTTGGCTTACTGCACATCTGTATTCTGTTTAACAAGGGATACATACACAGGGATATACCTCTCCCTGCCTCACCATCACAATACAGAATGGAATAAGATAAACACAGGCAGTTATGGTCATTTTATACTGTAGTGTGTAGTGATGATTATACACTTAACAAGATGAACACAAATCAGAAACCAAGTACTACTCAACTATTTTTCTCATGTAATATTGGATCATATAGATGAAGATACATAAACATAATATATAGTAAAAACAAAAATAACAAGCTGCCGACATTGTCAAGCAATAACCCCCGCAACTGGCATTGCATTTTGAATAGAGAATGTTTATATGCATTTAGATTTCTAAAGAACTGTACTAATCGCAAAGCTGTTAATTTCCTTGCAAAAAAAATAGGCCGGAGAGTATGCATCAGAAAACTCTGACAATTATACCAAATTGTTTTCATGACGCACCTTTATGTCACCTCGATGCGAAATACGATCACGATCGGATGATTAGTTTCAAATTTATTGCCAAAACAGGACACATTACAGATTTCCCACAAATCTGATGCTTTTTGACCCAAAGCGCAAACAATTGTCGAGAAATTTTCAAAATTGCTTTTCATGACACACCTTTATGTGATTTTATACCTTGATGCGAAATATGATCACAATCGGATGATTTTTTTCAAAGTTACAGCCAGGACACGACACATTACAGATTTCCCACAAATTTGTCGCTTTTTACCCCAAAATGAGAAAAATTCCGAAATTATTTTCAAAATTGTTTTTCATGACACACCTTTATGTGGTTTTACACCTCGATGTGAAATATGATCAGAATGGGATGATCAGTTTCAAAGTTATAGCCCGGATAACAAAAGTGTCGGACGGACTGACGGACGGACCCCATTTTTATATCCCCCACAACAACGTTGTTGCGAGGGATAATAATGTGTTTTTGAGAAAAAGTCAACATCTATAGTGGCCACCATTTGCTTGGACTACAGCATTTCATCTGTCAGGCATGGTTTTCACATACATCTTTTTTAATCTCCTCACTTACTAAACCATTCCATATGGTTTGAAGTTCATTCGAAAGAGATTCTTTCGGTGTTACAACATTTGTTTATCTTGATATAAAGCAAATCCCAGATTTACCCAATTGGATTAAGGTCTAAATTTTGAGCCAGCCAAGTCATAAGTTTTGCCTCAGCAGATTCTTCTCAACTAAGACAGTTCTTGCACAACTTAGAAGTGTGTTTAAGGTCATTATCTTGTTGAAAATAAAACCTAGGACCACTCAGTCACTTTAGAAATGGCAATGCGTGCCTCACAAGGATGCTGTGATTATTCTTCTGATCCATGATACTGTGGATTTTTATGAGATACTCTGACTCCTTTCGAGCAGACTGAACCCCAAACCATAATATTACCACCTCCATGTTTTACTGAAGTGGTACAACAGTCATTTTTGAGATGTTCTCCAACTCGATGGTGCACATTAGTTCTGCATTTGGATGAAAAAATTACAAATTTTGATTAATCAGTCCAAAGAACTGATTCCCCGTCTGCCAGTGTCCAATCCTTGAATTTCTTGGCAATCTTGAGTCTTTTTTTGATGTTACCAGCTCTTGGCAGCGACATAACCAGTCATATCATTTTCACACTGGCATCTGGAAATCGTAGATCTTGATACTTACATTTTTTCCATTTCTGGTGCTATTAATATTATCATGGAGTTGTTGCGCTGTCAACCGCCGATTCTTTTTTATTTGTCACACACAGATAATGAACAATAGAGGCACTTAACTTCTGTTTTGCCCCTATATTGCCTCTTGTTTTCAGGGAAGCAGAAATCCAACCAGCATCATCTAAGGCCACGACGTGGCTACAAACAACCTCAGAGCTCCTTCCATTGTCTCATTGTGTTGAACAGTGTGACACTGCTCAAAGTTCATGTCACCTTATATACTAGATCAACTGAGGTAATTTTGAAAAATAATGCTGCCTCAATCCAAATTAATTTTTTTAGCATCAATAATCATTGAATGAGCCTTTAAACATGCAATATGCAAGAGTAAAAACCCGCAACAGCTTTCTATTGTTAAAAACAGTGAAAATTTCAATTTTTATATTACCCATATTACTACCTAGATATACTTGCGAGAATTAGTCATTTTGGTTCTATTTGAATTTGAATAATGAATTAGTAATTTTTTTTTTGCAAAAAAAAGTTAATAAACTTCTCTTTTGGACATCCTAAAACACAATATGATAGGTCCCCATAAAAAAAGAATAATAAGTAAAAAAAAAAAGAATCTGGGTATCTGGTGTCTACAGCCAACTGTGCAAGGCTATGTTAGCATTTGAGCCAAATTGATGTCACAATATATGACCCTAAATTCCCCCAACAACATGCAGCCTAATTTGTGGATAAAAATAGCAGAACACTGGTGGGCTATAGGCTCCAGGCTTAAGGTATTTTGGTGATGCTGTGTGTCAGCGCCCTCCCTCGTGTTGACGAAAAGCTGCTTAGCAGGCCCAAGTCTCACTCCACTATAATACTAAGTGAACTCTCAGTTCTCTGTGATGCCCAGGATTACAGTTTTAATGTGGCAGTGAGTGACAGCATTCTGTTGTGTTGTCCTTTAGCCATCCGGGGGGCTGACCATCCGAGATGAGATCATCAGATCTGCCACCCAGCATCTCTGGCTGTAGGGTCCTAATCGTAGATACTGAGGAACACAAATCTGCATATGCCTTAATAAAGTCAATGGAAAACAGGATTTCCACGACTTCAGAGCATTTTGTGAGTCTTCGTTCCTGCCTACTAACAGAAGACACGAAATTACAGCTATAACCTAAAGTTCTTCTTCCACTGTGAAAAAATACTGCCACCTGCTGGCAACAAGTAAACCAGCATCCTTTCTGAGGCATGTAAGAACCGCCGGGAGTTGATTGAAAGGTCAAAGCTGAATTCTCATTTCACAAAACGCTCACAGAAGGGGGCTGCACACAATTCTATTCACAGTACTGCTGAAACTCATCACTTCATCTGGCTCTTACTGGATCTCAATGACCACCACTCATAACAGAAAATAAACTTCATGCGACATGTGTGTTTGCAAGTGTATGTGTATATCATGTTACATGCATAAACTTACACGTGCTATAACTTTGCATACATTAAATTACTGTAGGGCAAAACCACAAAAATGGAGAGTGGAATCATAAATGGCACTACAGCCATGTACAGTACTAAAACCAAAATAAACATTCCCTTGAAGCATAGTTGAATGCTGCAATGTATTGTGGGTAGGCTGAATGACTCATCAAGCTCTGAACCAGGAGAAACTGGGATCTACAGAGCAGTGAAGAAAAAGGCTACAGCTCAGCCCCAGGACAGCATTAAGAAAGGAGAGGGTGTGTGTGTGCACACGAGTGTGTGACTGCATTATGAAAGCAGTCTTTAGATACAGGGGGTGTTCAAATATTCAGGAACTCATATATAATAAATTCCAGATTTACAGAGCTCACGGTGAACAAAAGTAAATGACATCAGAGAGCTTTGACCAGCAACTGGAGTTCTTTTCGGCAGTCACCATATTTTGGTGTTTACCATATTAAGTCGTAATTTAGGCACCATTCTCCTTACCACCTTCAATGATTTTATTGTTTTTGTAAGCAATGCACCTGCAGTGAGGTCATCCTCTGTTTGGGCCCTCGGAAATACCATTATTATCTTCATCTCATTCGGAGACTGACCCAGCAATGTACTCGCGAATACGGTGCTAATAAAAACACATGCTGCTAATTAGAGCTCACATTAACAGGAATAGCTAGCATAGATCCTTTTGTAATAGTGGTTTGAATTCTTCAAATTTACCGTCATTTTTTTTCTTAGATATACACTGCCCGGCCGAAAAAAAGGCACCGTTTGGAAATTACTGAACAAATTCTATAATTGGATCTATATTATTGCAGTTATTAATATGTTTCAGCAATAATCGGCTAGCAATAATCATTTTAACCCTGACTGATGAAGCTCATTGCTACTCATTTCTTAAAAAAATCATGTCGGAAGACACATCCGTTGATGGTGGAAAAGAGGTTACAGTATTTCAGAACATTAGTTATTTCAGAAAGTTACTGGCATGTATTTAGCAAAGAAAACCATGAATGACAAAACAAGTATAAGGAATCATTTTCACAAAAAAATTTGCCACTACAAAGTCCTGACCTTAAACACATTAAAAGTTATTGGGATGTGCTCAAGAAAGACCACCGAGTGGTTCAACCATTATGTCCAGAAGACAAGATCTCGGCCAAAATTTATGGCATAAATGTTCTGGCATTGCATATAGTTGTCAAAACAATGACAAGAAGAATATGCACTGTAATCAAAGCTACAGGGGTTCCAACTAAATATTTGAGTGCGCAACCTTTTTTTTGGCCGGGCAGTGTATTATGCAACACCATGTAGATAGAATTGCATAAGGACAGGTGGTCTGGAGATCAGTGGTCACCGAAATCGCATGAGGTGAGAGGAAACAGACTCATTGGAGAAGTGACAGGGAGGCAGTGAATGTCACTGCAGATGAAATCATCTCACAAGAGCAGCCTTTCATTGGCCAAATGCATTAAGAATGTCCATGCATGCAAAAACCAGATCACACGTTTGAGCGTGTCTGGGTCAGCAGGAATGAAGTTGGAGTGTGTATCTGTGCGTTGATGTCGAGTTACCCAGCTCATGGGCATAAAGGACAAGCCAGGAGCAGTCAGAAAGGAGCCTCGACTATCTTCATAAGCAGGCTCATAAAGACAAATATTCACTAAGACAAGCTGCAAACAGTCAAACCATGTGAGAAAAGGCCATACTTTCCTGCTGTAAAGCTGGGGATAGCAGAGCAGTACGAAAGAAATATCTGACACCTATCCGCACACCAATAGTTCTAACCAATAAAATGAATTCAGAGACAGAGGGTACAGTAAATGGTGAAGCTGTTGATTTAAAATGACTAAAATACCACAGAGGAAGACAGATATGATCCCTAGTATGGCCATCACCATTACACTAAATGCTATTCCAAGAAGGTCCTAGTTTAGGGCCTGACCAAAATACACATTCCACAGCCCTTTAATCCAGAAGACTGATGATATAAAAATGTGAGAGACCGTCACAGAGGGTCAAAGAGACAGACAACTGCACAGACACACATACATTCACAGACACACACATTCACACAGAGGTACAAACTCATACAGGGATACAGACGCACTCAAGACACACAAATGTACTCACAGATACACACATTCATACAAAGATACAGATTCATACGGGGACACACAAGCACTCAGACACACAAATGTACGCACGGATACACACATTCAAACAGGTTCACACACACACGCACTCACACAAATGCACACACTTATTCTTTTTGGACCACAAACATGCAGAGATTCAGTACACACAATCATTCAAGGAAACACTTGTTTAAAGAGACAAGAAAGCCGTTGCTGCGGCGAACCCCCCGTCACATCTCTCTGAACTTTACAGTCACATGCGCCTGCATACTCCACTGATTCAGTAGAATTACAATTTAATACTTCATGCATGCCCCCTATCAGCCAGTTTGACAACAATGGCCATAAATGTGATTTTTGCACTTATTAACCCCATGACCGAATTACTATGCAAATTAGGTCAAGGTCACCATGGTCACCCTTATCCCACCCCAAAGTATTATGGTACCAAGTTTGGTTGGATTCGGCCCAGGAGCTTCCGAGATAGTGCAAAATGTTTGGACAGACGGACGTTCATACGTACGCAGATCTCCACTAGACCCCCCTAAAACACCCATGCATATAGAGGTACGCCCTAGTTAATTTCAGCATTAAAATGAAAATCTCAACCCTTTGTGACACCATGTATATACTGCCCAATAAATGGTATGTGTATGATCATGTTGAAAAGACAACACAGCACATGTGCACTTTCAGGTTTGTTTTGCATTTTCTTCCCTTAGTTTTGTTTTCTCTCCAAACTGCTCAGATGGAATGATTTATTTATAACCGCGGTGGTATAACGTAACAAACATTAAGAGCACTGACAGTAACAGAAGGCCGCAAACACTGCATGCACAACCCCCACCCCACCCCAGATATACAGATTCTTATCCCAGGTCTCTTCAGATGTCATATCAGTCATGTTTTTTTGTCCTCTTTTGTGTCCTTTATGTATAGATTTTCATATAAAAAAGCATGTTTTGGAATTAAAAGCCTCACCAAAATTTCCACAAAGATCAGCTCTAAGAGTCATTTCAATTTTCTCCATTCTGATAACAGTGAGATGTAGACGGTTGCAGAAAATTATAAAAAAAAAAAAAAAAAAAAAAGGTAAAAAAATCATAATAATAATAATAATAATAAAAAAAACACAACAGTCCGCGTAGAGGAGCTTGTAGCGCCTTGGGGTCCCCAAGTTCTGCAGGCACTTTGTCCGGGACCAAAGGCCTCGCACGCTCCAACCAGCACGGTGGCCCCAGGACCCAGAATGTCATACTGGGGTCAGGGGTCAAGATGTAGAGGAGAAGACATTACCTCATCCCCCCAGCACCTTACAGTGAAATGGATGGACAGACAGCACAATCAAGAGAGAGAGAGAGAGAGAGAGAACAGAAGAAATAGGAAGGAGAGAAAAGTACAAACTACAGCTGCTTTCACACCGGACGCAAAATGAATTTTTTGCACGACAGATTACATTCAAAGTCAATGCAAAGACGCGAATACGCACGTTTCTTTGCATTGACTTTGAATGCAATCTGTCGTGCAAAAAAATCGTTTCGCGTCCAGTGTGAAAGCAGCTTAAGAGAGGGGGAGGAGGAGAGGGGAACAGAGAGAGAAAAAAAAAAAAACAAAGACCAAGATTAAAAGACAGAAAAAAAAAACAAATAAAAAAGATAGCGAGGGGAGAGAGAAAAGCAGAATGAAGGGCAAAAGCCCTGGGATGACCTGACGTCATTCCTTCTCAGATCAGAGAGGAGTATTGGTCATGGGGAGGGGGTGTATAGTCCTGATTGGCTGGTGCAGGTGTCGGGGTGTGGTCCTGGGTGCGGTACCCTCCCCTCCCCACCCCACCCTTCTTCTCACAGGTAGAGCTCCTTGGCTCGGATATGCTGCAGTTTCTCTCTTAGCAGACGGAATGACGGTCGCACCACAGGGTCCAGGGTCCAGCACTGCTTCATGATGTCGTACACCACCGGCGGACAGCCATCAGGCGCATCCATCTTATAGCCTTTCTCCACTCGAGGGACCACGTCTTTCAAAGGCTGGGGAGAAGAGAGGAAGGAATACAGGCAATAATTTAACAAGGTCTCCCTCTAGTGGCCATATCATGAAACAACTTCAAACTGTCATAATGAGACTTGACTTACTCACAAAGAAATAGTGCGCATTGAGGACATGCTTGTAATCAAACAAGACTTTACTAATGAGCATATGTTGCCCATATGTATACTAATGTATATGTTGCCCATGCATGCGTCTTCCAACACATGGTCCAACCTCAAATAGTAAATAATGCTACAGTTCAGATGGAGGTGCCTGGGCTTGCAGGATTAATATTCGAGTTTTCCACAGAAATATTAAAGCTTACCTTATTTGGCACACTAATAAAAGGCAAATGGGGGAAGATAAAACTGCAACAAGGGAGAATGAGGTATCTGGTTTCGTCAAAAGATTTCCATTCAGAAGAAATGAAGAAAATCGATTGTACCCTCATAACCTTTCCTTTCATTTTGAGTTGTACCAAGGTTTATGCAATAAATTTAATTTATGCAAGTGCAAGTAGCCTCGGGAGAAGGGTTAAATCATCAAGATAGAAACTCACAATTCTGGGGTAAGGGACACGTCCGAAGGAGTAGATCTCCCATAACAGGATCCCGTAGCTCCACACATCTGATTTAGTGGAGAACTTCTGCTCAAAAGATGAGAGATCGTAATTAGTTTTCTGATGCTTTTTTCAACTCTCATTCATATATCAGATGGAACTAAGGAGACACAGCTTATGTGCAGCTCAAAGGCACCAACCCATCCCTTTCTCTCATCTTCCACACACCCACCCACCCACGCACGCACGCACGCACGCACGCACAGTACCTTCTCCCTCAGAGCCTCTGGCGAGGTCCACTTGACGGGCAGTTTGGCCGTGTCCTGCGTAGAGGAGGCCTCCTTCGTCAGGCCAAAGTCGCTGACCTTGGCGATGTTGTCTTCAGATACCAGAACATTCCGGGCCGCCAAGTCTCTGTGGACAAAGTTATTGGCTTCCAGGTATTCCATGGCCTCACACACGTCACTGCGGGCAGAAAGACAAGGAGCCAGGGGACAGAGGTTGATTGACAAAAAAACTGAGCGACAGGTAATGCGGAGATAATCCGATAGTGAAGAGGAGAGCCACTCACAGGGAGAATTTGAGAAGGCAGTCCCCGCCCAGCACTGTTCGGCCTCGGGAGCGCAGGTAATCTACAAGACTGCCCTGCAGAGGAAACATCAACCACAGTTTCAATGAAACGCCAATAGAAGACTCAGTTCTGCAGTTAGAACACTTTGTGTTACACTATACTAATGCATGTGTGCCGTTTAATACTAAATGGCACACATCCCCCCACATCCCCCCCGCCTCCCCCTCCGGCACCTACTACGCAGACAAAGTAACCCAAATAAAGCATATATCCATAAAAATGGAAAATAAATAAAAATGTAAAAAAGCCCAAAATAGTGAAAGGCACTACTGCAACATATGGTTAATGTGTGTGCTAAGTTTTATGAAATATCAAACAGTTTTTAGGAGGTGCTCAGATTAATATGTTTAACAGACAGATGCACCCACACAGTGCGACAGCTGTATCTCCCTGCATTTTATTCCAGGGGCGAGCACAGAAACAACAAGAGCACATTTTTAAGGGAGGTCGGCATGCTCTTAAGTACAGCGAGTATTTAAACCTGTAATCTAAGAACTTCTGCCGAGATACAAAAGATAGACGAGGGGTTAAAAATGCTCCTCCCTCTCTACTTTCTGGTTCAATGACACAAAACGCATCACACTCAAACAGAAATGCATAATTTAATTATGTTATGTGTTGTGCATTCAGTAACTTCAGTAACTGAGTGTGTGTGCACGTCTGCAGGTGTGCGCATCACCCACCTTAGCCATGTACTCTGTGACGATAAACAGACTGCCCCTCTCCTCCACAATCACCCCTAATAGCTGCACGAGATTGTTGTGTCGTAGTTGCCTGAGAGACAAAAGGACAACAAGAACTTACTAATTTACCGACACCAGACACACAAACGGCCATCCATTCCCAGAGCTTACTATAGCAAGTATGAAATACTCAGATCCCCACCATGAAATGGCTGATACTCATGGTGTCCTAGAAAAGAAGTCTGACTGACAGGTGGACATGCAGAAACTCTCATATCTACATTCCCCTTTGACTTTGTGGCAGGGGAAATTAACTACACCACAGCTGAGACAACAACAGATATAGGGACAGAACAGATGAAACAAATGACAAATCATTTCAACAAACAACAATAATAAAGCTTTTTCATAGTTTCAATTCTGAAAGACTCCTCAGGGGTTAGTAGATGGCAACAGACATGAGAAAGACTCACGTCATGAGTGGTCGGTATATCGCAACAGAGAGACGAGAAAGACCCATGTCATGAGTGGTCAGTATAGCGCAGGGAGATGAGAAAGACTCACGTCATGACGGAGGCCTCAGCGACGAACGCTTGAGCAGTAGCGTCGTGTTTGATGCACTTCACGGCCACTCTGGTCCCCCTGTAATCTCCCACCATCACGTCTGAGATGGGCAGACAAACACACACACACACAAACACACCCATTACTCAGAGAATTGTCATGTGTGGACAGGGGGTGCGCTATGGAACTGGTATTATCATGCTGACATCAAGCACGCTAGACATTTAAATCACACATTTTCACAGCAATGCTCATCACTCAGCAAAACCTAACATCTGACAACACTCCCGTCTGACCACATCCAAACTGGCCGACTCCATCACAGTAAAGAGCAGGTTTCAGGTGTACTTTCAAATAGAGCCCTGAAGACTGCAATAAGAAAAAGCTCACACTCCACATACACTAAAATGGCCGGTAAAACCCACCTCCAAACTCCCCTTTTCCGATGGTCTGAATGAGCTTCAGCTCCTTCCGGCTCAGGGCCCAGCCACCTGCGACACGGGGGAGAGTCGGTTTGAGTTACGCAGAACAGAGCCGGAAACCTGACGACTATAGTCGCCACGTAACAGCCGGTGAGTGAAGCCCAATACACGTGTGACCCACTGAGTGCTGCAAATGCATGAGACATCTGCCAGCGTAAGCGTTAGCGCATTTGTAAGGTTACTGCTGCTCGCATTGTCCAGACTGACTATGAGGTCCATTCATGACCAAATCCCCGAATGCAACATTAATGAACAGGACTTACTCCTGGAGAACTCGTCTTGAGCTGCTACGGTTCCCTCCATGAGTTTGGGCCGGATAAGTCTGGTACAGAGGCCATCGGCATCTTTGGTATAATGCTACAAAACGAAAAACATGGGTCAGTGAACCGTGCTCTGATTGGTTTAATGCGCTAAATAGGCAGAGCTGGACCTGAGGTCTCTAATTGGTACAATACACTAGCCAGGCAACTACAGATTTATAAAGCAGTTCTCTGATTGGTTCACTGCATTTGACAGGGAAGCTCAGGTTTTTGAAGCAGACGTCTGATTTGTGTGATACACCAAGCAGCTAAACACAGGTTTATAAAGTGGAGTTCTGACTGATATAAAAATGGATAGACACATATCGAGGGGAGTACTGAGTGGTGTAATTCACTAATCAAGCTAACACAGGTTTATAAAGCAGAACTAATTTGCGTATAACAACGAACAGACAGACGCAGGCATAGAAAGCAGAGCTCCGACTGGTGTACTGCACCGAAGAGACGGTAGTTTATGGCGCCGAGATTTGATTTCTGATAGGAGGAATGCTTTGAACAGAGACAGGCACTGTACAGGAGGAGGGAGCTCTGCATTAAGCCAATTATCTGACACTGAGTGGGAAGTGTAACAACCGCCCAGCATGAGCTCAGAGAGAATTCTCCGCTCGGGAACACGCGTGGGTGTGAGAGAATTCAATTTCTACCGTCTCCACAGAGAGGAGCGGCCTTGACCCCGCGCTACTGGAATATTTGTCGCATTTTGGGATGAGTAACTCAGTAGATACAAAAAAAAAAAAATTCTGACCAACGAACAATGTATGCAATTAACAGTATTTTCCAGTAGAGGGAAACAGAGGACCAACTAACATCCAAGCTAAAAGACAACTCAGGGAATTTATAGACGCAAGCATTTTTTAGTGAAGCTAAAAACACATTTTTTTCCACAAATGTATATTTAGCCTATTCTCTAAAGGAAAAAATCTTTGACATGAAAAATATGATAATAACTTATTTGTAAAATTAAGATCAATAAGATCATTCTATGCATGTGAACACTTCTATGCATGAGATCGCATATGGACACGCACGCGCACACGCACAGGCACACAAGCGGAAGGGGAGTGATATGCAGAGTTGGCCAGTCCGTAAAATTTGTTCAGATTTGGAATTTTGCCCTTAACACTTCCTGCTCATCAATTTCCTGGAAATAACTAAAAACATAATGTTTATTGCTCTCTTTAGAATGCATTAAAAAACTGTCAAAAACAGAAATTGGGCTCATGTCACAGACATTCTGCTCACCAATTCATAAATATTATTTGGACAGAAAAAGTAAGTTTAAAGCAAAATAAAGACAGTAACTCTAAGCATGTTTTTGAATGTCCAGTATCAACTTAATGTAGAAAGTTGAAATGCTCTGATCACTGCTTAAAGCCCTGAAATCAGAATGAAGGACTTCAGAAAAGGTCCACCAATATGTAGCAGACACACTTCTACTTAATATCAAAATTATTCAGATATAATAGTCATTACAATGACATCCCAGTCTCTGCTAATTAGTTGCAGGCAGACTTTTTACGGTAGAAGCGCAGAGTGATCGAGTCCACACTAATATCTATGCCACAGGCGCGTGCGTGCGTGTGTGTGTGTGTGGTGTGTGTGTGTGTGTGTGTGTATGTATGTACGCAATCTTGACACCTAGAGTATGCCTAAGAACATGTGAACTTGCTGTGACAGGCCAGTTAGGCAGAAGAAAAATGGCATTCAAAAAAAAAAAAAAACGTAAGAATGAGAGGAATTCGGCAATAGGCCTATTAGTGAGAGAACGAGGGGCTAGAGAGAGAGAGAGAGGGAGAGAGAGAGCAAGAGAGAGATGGAGGCAGATAGCGTAAAATGGTGAAAATTAAGATTGGAGAAGGAGGAAGAAAGAACGAACTGCAGCTCGTTTGAAGCCATCTCTCATTGCCTCTGGGAGACCGATCAGCCTTCATTGGAGCGTAATTGTGGGCGATTTACCGTTGTTCTCACAACACCAAGAGAGTGACATTTCCTACTTCATCACTCCCTTTCCTTCCATGAAAACTCCTGCTGCCAAAGTGGCCACAAACCTCCCGCAAACCACCCCGACTCAAGCTAAAGAATGTGAATGAAGGGAACCAACTGTTCAACGGCCCGTAAATTAACCCTTCAAATGCCCTCAAGTGCAGCATCACTGTTAATAAAATTCAGTGGGACAGTTTGGAGGGGGTGTCAAGTGGGTCGTGGGGGGAGGCTGGAGCATTCATCTACAGAGGCTGCACCCAACTAACCACCAGCATACATCAATCAGCAATATAAACATGGCTGTCCAACCACTGTGAATATTACACTCAATATATACGGTACACGAGACTGAAGAAATGCTAGGCCGTGTGATACATAAAGCAAACTTGCACAAAAACACAAGCGCACAACCACACAGGAGAACACAGGTGGTACATAAACATTGAAGTAGATAAAAGTTATGACCTCACTAACGGGTAAAGGAACTGAAACACAATCTTTGAAGTGAATACACATCAGGTGTAAGAATTCTATCCCTCCTCTATAATTAGTCCTGAGCCAGTGGTCTCCAACCCTGTACCGGAGAGATACCATCTAGGGCTGGGCAATATGGACAAAATCGAATATCTCGATATCGGTGACCGAATACTTCGATATCGATACTTTGCCGATATCATCAGGACAAATGTTGGTGCTTTTGCAAAATATGAACACAATAATATTTTCTATAACCATTTATTAGTAATGTTGACATAACGATGAAACATGCACAGGCAACAGCTTCAACAATCTTGCAAATGCACAACAAGATTTGTCAGAAAGACAACAAAGCTCGCCGGGGCAAGGTTAAAGTTTTTCTGCACGCGGACGGACGCGGACGCCGGGGGTATGACAATAGCTCTCCGGACATTATTTGTCCCGGCGAGCTAGAAATGCAACCCATTACTGTAATTCAGCTTTTAAAACCAGAAAAGCCAACACTTATTTCATATCACGATATTACGATAGTCAAAATCCGTGACAACATTTTACTTTGAATCACGGTAACGATATAATATCGATATATCGCCCAGCCCTAATACAATCCTTAATTTTTCACCTCAGTCAAAACAAAGCACACCTCATTTCCCAGTCAGAGATCTTCATGAGCAGATAATTAGCCAAATAAACTTTGCTGAATAAGAGATGCAGTAAGAACCAATAGGAAGGGAGCTCTAAAGGACCAGAGCTGGAGATCGCTGCCCTAAGCATACCAAGCTACAACCATCAGTCCTGTCAGTGTGGCAGGAGAATTTGGAGCAAAATGTGTTCTCATTGGTTAATGGGGTTGACTGTCAGTCCTTTTAAACTCATGACACCAGTGGCACTAAAGGATATTAAACGGACCTGAGATCAGCGTTACTTCGCGGTAACTCTTGAGCGAGCGAGATCCAGCAGGAATGCGGGTGGGTTTAGGAGCCCAGCTCGGCTGCTGTGTCTTCGTTCGCTTGTGTTTTGTTCTCACTCATTTCCTGTTTTGTCTGTTTGAGCGCGGGAGTATGCGCGCATGCGCTGGTGCGTTTGTTTTCGTACAAGCTACACAGTGAGGACTGGAAAATGTTTTTCTTTCCCTACGAAATGGCGACATTATTGGGAAGTGAGGACATTTTAACCTGTCTTCACAACTACAAAAGCAAATTGTGACTCATTAGTTAAGGTTAGAGGTAAAGTTGGTATTTGGCATAGGTTAAGGTTAGGGTTAGGTTAGGGTGTGGGTTAGGTATGCGATGCTTCCTGTTAAGATTAGGGAAAGACAGCCGATACACGCAAAGAATGAATGGAAGTCAATGAAATGTCCTCATAAGGATAGAACACGGATAGAACAAGTATGTGCGTGCGTGTGTTTGTGAAGTGCAGACGATGCAGTGGGAAGTTGTGATGCAGACGAGGTAAGAGCAGATTTCAGCAGCGGAGTAGAGTTTCTCCTGTGTGTGGGAGCAGAACAGGCAGCGGGACTCGAGTGGAGAGCGTTCAGAGAAATACAGCAGGGCTCAGATACACACTTTTACCCTCGCGAGCGGGTGAGAACCAGTCTCTCCTAACACACAAATTGAAAGTTCTGAGAAATCAGCTTCAAAGTTTCTGCTTTTCTAAATTCAGATGTTTGCCAGATTGCTCATATTTCTGGTTATTAAAACTCAAAACTAATGTTAAATATTTATGAGTTATGTCTCGTCAGAGGGCGCAACATGCACTTCCCTCATTTTTGATCAAATGCTAGATAGTAGCCTCTGGTTCTCTTCCACTCATATTATTCTCCATCATTCTCCACCTCTGCCTCTCTCATGAAAAAGGCTCATTATTTTTTTCTTATTTTAATGAGTCCCACTTTCAGAAAACCTCTCTCTCCGTTCCATACACACTCTTGCACTCTTCCACCATCTCCCACTCTCATTCTTGCCCTCTCCCTCCATTTCTCTCTCCACTCCTGCCCTCAGTTTCTCTCTCTCTCTCCCTGCTCTCTCTCCGCAAATGGCCTCACCTCGACGAGCTGCATGAGGTTGTCGAAGTACTCCTCCTCGTCGATGGTCAGTTTGCCGTTAAGGTAGATGATGCGGTAGTGCTCAACCTTGCCCTCGCAGCTGACGCACAGGGTGTAGTCTCCAGGGTAGTTGGTGCTCTCTCGCACCAGGAAGAGTCCCGTCTCCGGGGGGTAAAGAAGCCTCTCCGCCTGGTCCCGACTGATCTTACCGTGGAACCACCTGGCAACCATGACCAAAACAGGTCATAAATACACATATGCACACTCACACACATACACAAACACAAACACAAACAAATACAAATACACTCACACATACAGACACACACGCACACACATATGCTTTGTTTTCATGTTTTGGAGGGACATTCCATAGACTTGCATTCATTCCCTAACTGCTTGCTCAGACCTGAACCGCACATACTAAATGACAACATGCCTACACCCAACCCAACCCGTAACCGAAACAACTAGAAAGCGCAGACAGCGCAAACCTAGAGAGCACAGACCTCCGTCAGGTGGCAGCAAAACCCAAAAGCACTGCGAGTGGAACTCCGGCCCATTGGAAAGACTTGAAATCTTGAACTTTGGCATATATATCTACGCTGTACTTTGGCCCAGATATGCCAAAATTTAATCACGTGTTCCTTGTCCTGATACCCACCTTATCTGAAAATTTCATCAAAATCTGTGCATTACTTTTTGAGTTATCATGCAAACAAACAAACAAACAAACAAACAGACAAATGAACAAACGCCGGGGATCACATAACCTCCTGCCAACTTCGTTTGGTGGGGGTAATTACCTCACCCAAACCCTAACTTAACCCATAACCTGAGTACCACAGTTACCCTGTGGGGACTGAAAAATGTCCCCCCATATGAAAAACTTGCGAAAGGACGGGACTATTTAGTTGTCCTAACTTCACCAGTACTAGTTCTACTCTGAGGAACACGCAGTGCATCGAAACATTAGTCATGGCACTTCAATATATTCATGCAGGTGATTTGAGCGCTCCAGTCCTGTCCCATCATCGGAGTTTACTGTCCTTTCTGAGGGCACTGACCTTCGTCAACAGAGCGGTTGAAACGCAAGCCATTCCTTAATTTTGATTAAAAAAAAAAAAAAAAAACTTGTATTCCATCACTTGAGGGAATATTTGGTCCCTTCGAGGTCAGGAAAAGAAACAAACACACACATACACACACACACACACATACACACACACACACACACACACACACAATGACAAACTCGCAAACAGAATAGCACACGAGGACACAAATACTGATGCCCTCCACCATGACTTCATTTCATACATCATTCTGGTATAGCTGCCAACTTAAAGACCAAACCTTTTATGATGGACCTCAATCCATTTCTGAAACAATGTCCCAGCTGGTAGCTATAACTCTACAGGACACTGAGAGCTCAATTTCCCACCATCTCGAACGTCTGCGTTTGAGTCACTACGATACGAATCTAGATGTGACAGGGGCCTACACATCGCCAAGGGGCAAACATAAGTGTGTGTGAAACATCATCCGGCCTGTCGGTCATTTGCCAGTACTTAACCCTGCAAATAAACACAGATTATAATGGGCATAAATGACACTTATTTTACAGCAGATGAGACTCCAGGCAAATGACAGTTAACCTTGATGTTTAACAGGCTTCTAACAGGGTAAAGAGACAGCCAGCACCATTCTGAAGCAGGGTGGATGAGCTGTCCCTTACAGCAGACAGCATTATAACTGCAGGACACAGAAAACAGAGATTGTGTAAAGGCTGTTGTTTTTCTAAGGGTAATCAAACAGTAAAACACTCCCAGGCTATTGACTGAGACCAAAGCTGTAAAAACGCTTCTAACAGTATTAAAGGTGAGAAACGACACCACCTCCCATTGAAATCCATCAGATTTTATTACCACAACTCAGTTCTGAGCCCCTAATCTAGCACTCCATTCAACTATGCGTAATAAAGAAAACTGTAAGAAACGACTGAAAGTCCAAATGACAAGAGAGAGAGAAGTAGTGAGGCAGAGTGAGAGAGGGATGATAGTGGATGAGAGTTGCAAGCAAATATCTGCCGTTGAATATCTTTTCCCGGACAGAGTGAAATGCTGAGGACCAAATACATCAGTGGTCGCTCGCCACCTCACACTGCTTGTGTCTACCATACCATTTTCAGACACCAGGGGGCAGACCTGCGCAAATACAGGTTTCTGGTGAATGAAAGTGCGGCATTAGCTTTGGTGAAGAGGACGTGGAAATATCAGCTTCTGCCTGTCTAATCTTTTCTCAATCCAGTTAATACATATTCTCAATGGCCATGTCTCAATGCCATCTTTAATATTATCGAGCATAAAATAAACATGAAGACATTTTAGCAAGCATCTGGACTGACATTAATCTATAAATGCACAGAGGTTCCTCCGAAATGAAAATGTAAACGGCATAGCAAACATCAATTATTTTTCCTCCAACATTTGCGCCAATATCATTACCGAAATTCCCCTCAGTTTTCCCCTCTTAATTCTGAAGTCAGCCCAGTAAACTGATGGCAGGAAGTAATGGAGGGCAAATTTACCATTGATGATCACTGATGTCATCCAACTACGGTACATCCACATTTGTCTAACATGCTGAGGAGTCCACTATTAATGGGACAATTATACACAAATGCAGAGGAAGACAGAGTGCATGCTGGGCTGAGCCGTAACCATGACAAATCAGTCTTACCATCACAAGCTCACACACTGGTAGGATAATCTCCACACACACACACACACAAAATGCTAACTGCTATAAAAGCAGCCCTGTCCATATTCAATACTGATTTAACGCATAGACAGAAATCAATAAACTGTTCAAATTACACCTTGTTTGTTAGTTATCATTCAGATGCCTTGGGTGACAGGAAGACATTCTCAAATGATAGCCTAAAAGTGAATGAACACTTTTTATTTCAAGTGGACAGAAAGGTGTCAATGGGGGTTGAAATAAGCCTGAGTTCATGTCCTGTGGTGTACCAACCAAAACCACATTAGCCAGGCTCGGCAATGTTCAAACACCATAGAACCAGGGACGGTTCTTCCAGGAGAACACGTAAACAGCTCTCACAATCACATACATGCACAGATAAGGGTCCCATTTGTCTGGAGTCTAAATTCAGAAATAAGAGCTCTAGTATCACATTCCAATCTGGAACCTTTGAGGCTGAAGCCCACAGGCATATGGTGGGTTTAAGGCTGGATCCTTAGACCCTCAAAAAATACATATTCATCAGCATGAAGGGAATATGAAGACAAGTTGATGATTTCACCCTGAGGAGGAACATCTGCTCAAAAAATGCGACATCGCATTTGAGAGTGTCCACATATCACACTGGTATTAAATATTTGCAAATCTAAATATTTGCAGATCAAAGATCTTTTTGCTGCAGATGCAAAAAAGAATGTGCGCACACACACAGACACGCAAACATAGACCTACACACGCATTCACGCATACACAAGCACACAGACAAACTTACGGCATGAGGCTGAGTTTGCCTCCTGACTTCACGCCCTCTCTCTTCTGGACATAGTTGGCAGGTATAGTGCCTTCCCGCCCCACGGTGTTTTTGGCTTTGTACCAGTTAGGGTCCTGCAGGGAACACAGGCACTTTCAGAGCTGCCGCAGAGCAGTACACAGCACATAATGGAGACACATGTACCGCAGAGGCATTTCTCACCTCCTCTCCCCACACTTCTTGTACCTCCTTTTACTCACTACTCCTGTTCATTGTTATCATTTGAATTTTCCTCCAAAACCTCCTGTAGGCCACTCATTGGTTTTGCCCTCCAAGTATGTTTCTGTACTCAATCAATAAGAACTCTACTGTAAAGAAAAACCCACCTTGTTCTGGTATACATTTATAAGTGCCCGTTCTAGGGTATTTCGTCTGGTAATGGGGGGCCACAAACTTCAGCAGTTGATGGTAATAGTTTCTGAATTTGACCAGCATAATCATTTTAAGAAAAGACTGTCAACTTTAATTATTCGGTTCCACAACAGGGCCCAACACAGGCCACTGTGGGGGGAGAAGGGGCTGAATGGATTGTGAGATTGACAGAGTGGAGGGAACTTAGAGTAAATAATGCAGATTACACTGACATAAACACTACTCTGATTACTAGTACACTCGCTGCCAACACCACACAAGTTTCAGTGTACACACGGTTGCATTACTTCATGTTAACATTGTATGTCAATAAGGGCAGGGTCATAGATAAGATATAGGCGATTGCGCACAAAGCGGTCCCTCAGTGAGCGTGTGCGCTCGTTGCTTATTTGGTTATGTCTGCAATCATTAAATATGGATCTGCAAAACCGCGCTGTATGAACGCACCACTGGGAATAATTCGAGCAGCTACACTGCACTGCATTCAATATACAGATTTGTCGTTGGCACCAGTATAACATACAATCATACAATATGCAGCTGCACACCGTGTGCCTCTGCACTTCAAGTGGAACGCATTTTAAGACTTGAATATTTTATATTTCCGCCATTTTATCAACAGTAGCCCGTTACCTTGGTGACTCCAATGATGGTCAAGACATCTCCTTTGTAGAAGGGCAGGTCCTGCTCCGTGGTGCCCAGGAAGTTGTACTTAGCGACGCACTCTGTGCCTGGAGGCCATGTTATCTGAGAGGAAGGAGGAAGACACGGTCTGTACTCACAGGTGAACTCCACGGTACAGGCATGACAACACAGCTGCGGAGGTTTAGCCTGCACAGGCGTGATCCGTATTCAAAAGTGGCAAGGCCTGTTGGTTTTAATCAGACCCAAGAAAGGGTTATGCATTCACAATACCCCTGCTTTAAGCTTAAAACCTGCCTAATCTTCCGAGGAGAAGCGGTGAATGTCCAGGGAGGTGCGAGTGCAGGACAAAGAGCAGATGGCAAGAGAAGAGATTTAGAAAGTGAATGAATGAAGAGAGAGAGAAAGAGGTACAGAGGGAGGGAGAATGATTGAGTCTGAGAGAAAGACGGGGAGAGTCTAATATGGTCACAGACAAAGGGCTCATCCAATAACTCATTTTCCCAGCTTTTCTCCCTTCTTATACCTTTTTTGCCCTCACTTTCAACCAACAGAGGGGGAAGAACGAAAATGAGAAGAAGACAGGAAAGGAGTCGAAGAATCGTGAATACGCAAACTGAACATCCTTGTGTCTTCAAACAACAGTTTCAAATAACATCAGTTACATACAGTTACGGTGTGGTACATGGGTAGGGGGTAGATCGGCTAATGATTTACAGGTGAATTATTTATATATTTTTAACCTTTATTTAAGCAGGTAAAGTTCTGCAGGGAAGGTTTCTTTTTCAAGGATGTCCTGGGAAAAAAAAAAAAATCACAGATCTAAAATAGAAAAAAGCTCCACACATCTATAACACAGGACAAGTGCGTAAAAGAGGCATGAGATGATCAAAGAAACACTAACTCCCGCACACCGTCCCACTTGCAAAAATTATTTAATCGTGATGAAAAGCAAAGTTTCATTGCCGAGGCCTGATGAAGGTCTCGGAGCGAAACGTAGCTATTCATCATGACTAAATAATTTTTGCAAGTGGGACGGTGTGCGGGAGTTCTTTTTTTTTTTTTAAATAACAGATCTCACAGTTGTAAGTGAGGCGGGATAGAGAGGCTCAGAGGTGAAGCCCCGGGAGCAGTTTTGGGGTTAAGGACCCTGCTCAAGTGCCTAACTTCCCAACTCCAGCTCTCCTGATCAAGTCAGTTTCCTAAGCCACACAGTGAGCTCAAACCGGCAGCTCTACAGCTGCTCACCGAGCATCCAACCACGACGGCCACACCCCCCAAGTCACCTCAAATGTCCATTCATTTTTCATAACATCTTGACAAAGAGGAAAGTCCTTAATGAGGGCTGAATTCGATTGATTTCCAGGTCAGGAGCAAGGAAGGAATGGAGGGAGAGAAAAATGTGTGAGAGGAATGAACCGCCCGGAGGGAGAAAGGGAAAGAGAGAAACCCGGCGAGCGCTGGTATGAGCTGAACTATAACACGACAGGCAGGAGCACAACAGTCACATTCATTCGCGCACACATTCACACAGGCGCCTATTCAAACGTACCCAAAGAAGCAGGCTTGGCAACAGCTTCTCACTCTGCCATTCCATCCAGCACATATTTTTCCTAATGACATTGGCTGGAAGCTTCACCAGCTACCTCAGAGCAGCTTCACAGCTGCCCCCCCTGCGGCTGGACGAGGGGCGAGCCGGTCGAGACCGAACGCTCGGGCTGACGGGTGTGCTCACGTGGGTAGAGGCACCGTTTGCGTTTCCACGGTGATCGACTCTACCCTGACCCAGGCTGTGGCTAGCAGCCCCAGGAGAGTAGCGCATATTCTGGGTTTTGCAGCTCGGGGATATGGGAGGGACACTGTCCATTTGGGTCTATACACCGTGAGTTCGCCTCCCACAAGCACATCTGGGCGCTCATCGGTGGCTTACTGAACGAGCAGATGTTCGGGTGTCCTCTGACCCCCCGTTCTGTGCATGGTAGGCCCATGAGCACGACTGAAAAGGAGCAGCGGCTGATGGGCGCGTGTTTCTGAGGAGAGAAAAATGACTGCACTCTGCCAAGATGGCAGTATGAGTCGAGGGCTAGCACGCTTGAATGCAGTTTTTTTTATTGGACATTTCAGATTAGTGTAGGATTGGAGATCTCAAATTTATACTAAAAAAAAATAGTTTCCCGTTCAACAATATAGCGACAGTCTCTCTTAACACCTACCAGACGGCACAATGACAGACAGAAGCACAAGTCACAAGGGACACCAAACACAGCACTCACTCTGCATTAAAATTCTTCAAGCAAGGGACAGACAAACCAGAAGAGCGATGGGTAAATGGGCGCTTCGAACAGATGTGACACTGATAATGATAAATATGTAGATAAGTGTTGTCATGATATTCTGTTCTCTGGCAGCAAATAACTACAGATCCTTCACCGGTGAACCTTTAATTCCCATCAGCAACACATGAAGCAGGTGTCCCAAAGTACCAATAGTAGTCACTTTTATTGAACATTAATAAATGACCTCCATGGTCTCACGGGGAAACGCTTTTAAGCGATTTTCACTTTACATTACAGCAAAATAGGACCAGGTGCCAGGGAAGCTAACTAATAGCGTTACTACAATTTTTGATAGCAGTTAAATTGCAATGTGGTCACAAGTCTGTAATGTACTGTGAGCCATGACAAGCCAGCATCAGTTAATCATCTGGTCCAATTTAATGGACAAGGGTCATTAACCAATTAATATGAAGTGCTGTTACAAGAGCTGTAACACATTATTACACATATCAGTGGCATTTTGACTCCATGGAAAACCTGGAAAAATTATTTTAACATAAAGTGGAATTTCATAAAACAAATAAAGAAAACTGAATCAGCAAACCATGATGAAGGTGTGATGGGCTTTTACATGATGCCGATAGACCTTCTCTCACCTGGAGACCAGACATGCTGAAGGCAATGGGGCAGGGTGTCCTTTAGCTGGTGTCACAGATGAGCTGGTACCATTAGAGCTGTAGGAGGCAAGAGCAGAGAACGACTTTAGAACAGGTCCGTTTCTCTACTAACATCACAGAGAACACCTTTAGAATAGGCTCCTTTCTCCACTTTTATTACAGAAAACAGTGGAACAGGCTTCTTTCTTCATGAACATTATCGATAACACCTTTATAACTGGTTCTTACTTACATTAGAGAAAACATCTTTGAACAGGTCTCTTTCCTAACGAATATTAATCGATAACACCTTTAGAACAGGCCCCCATTCTCCACTAAATTTGCTGAAATCGCCTTCAAAAGAAGCCCCATTGTTCAGTAATAGCACAGGGGACATGCTTAGAACAGACTCTCTTCTCCTAACGTTACAAAGATCACAACGCAGTTCCCCGTCTGGAGTAACGCCAAAGAGAACACCTTTAGAACAGGCCCCTTCCTCCAGTAGCAGCAAAGAAAATACCTTCATAGTTCCTCCTGCCCAGTAATCATCTTTCTGGACTCAGCAGGTCAGCTGATTAATTGAAGATGGCATCAGGCTTTCATAAAATTAAAAAGTAAAGATGGGAACTCTCCCAGTAAAATGGTGACTGCCCACCCAGCATCGCACGGTGCCGTTTAAATTTGTATTAGATAATATGCCAGGCCAACAGAAGACGATTAGGAACACACTGAAATCCACACAGGCTGGAACTCCTACAAGCAATCAACCAGACAGGGATTTCTCACTTAGCTGGCTACTTCTGTAAAAATGAAATAACCCACAGGGAAGCATGCTGCCCTGAAAAACTGGACAGGCAGAACTGTGCTCGAGGGGATTAGCTTCCAGACCTTGAGGAGCTCGGACAGCAGCGTCTGCAGTCATCCGCTGAGACAGTTAGCTCTTGCTGTCACTCACTTTGGATTCCATGTGAACTGAGCCCCATGGGGTAATGTGTGCATCTGTAATTGGCCTGAGGCCTCGTTCACTCCCAGGACAGCAGTGAAATTAATGGTTCTGAGATCAGTGCAAAGCCCCACTCGACCCAGGGGGTACGACCATAGATATACATTTAAAAAAAAAAAAAAAAACTACTCTGCACGCACAATCTCGAACATTGTGAAGGATGTGTACGGCCGTCATACTGGAGCAGAGCTAATCTGCATAGACGGATATAGAGACACATGTAAACAAAGTGGATTTCCCTTTGCAAATGAGTATACTTGCGACTATGTGTCAACAGGTGAAATGTATGAGGTAGCCCAGAGAGAAATAATCTATATTTTGTTTTTTCCAAATATTTGAGCGTTTCCTGCGAAAAATCTTTGCAAATCCGAGTAATGTGAAATCAAACCAACAGGATAGCTTAGGCCTACCTGAGCAATACTGGAACTTGCCCTACTATTCCTGCTGTTGCTTTATTTAATGCATTACAAATGCTAGAGCTTGTTTACATTTTTTAAAGCAAGAAAAAGAATAATTTATCTTCTGAAGATGCCATCAATGTACGGAAGTCCTGCTGTTCATTGCATATTTAAATTAATGCACATATTGAAATTTCATGAAGCACACATCTGTGCATGTAATGTAGCAGATTTATGGCATAATATGTTTGAGGGCTGGATTGCTAAGTTTAATTGTTTTGTCGTAATATCACTGTCTGTTGTTTGAATATTATGTTGCTGTTTCTGTTTGTATTTAGTAATTAGGAAGGAAAAAAATTCACTGATCACACACATACATAAAACATACACACTCATCCACACACAAACACACATACGCACATGCATACACATGTTCTGGTATAACCCTCCCTCTTTGAGGTTACAAATGATTTTTTTTTTTCTTCTTCCTTCTCCCTTCATCAAAATCTTTGTAACTAAATAAAGTTCACCTCGGGGGTGGGGGGATGGCGGGGCTATAAAATAAAAAAAATAAATAACACAGACATAACATCCCAGTGCTTTCGTCTCCACCGCGCGCTTATTCACACGCCCAAGAGCTGCATAAAAATGAGGCATTCTGGGATTTCACTTCAGATTACAATAGGCCAGCTCTCACAAACAGCTTAACAGCACCGTTCCAATTTAGCAGCTGTAAGCACGCATTGTGCCACCCAGTGCAGGGCATCTTTCATATCTATGGTTGCCACAATGAACTGCATAAACTGTTCTGAGATCCGTGAGAGGCTTCACTGACTCTGAGGAAGTGCTGGCGCCTAATTACAGAACAGCCTAGTTCTTCATCTAGATCGGGTCACATAACTTCCTGTAAGCAGGCTGCTGTAAGAGAAAAAAAAAAAGAGGAAGCAGAGTGATGCCGATTTTCCGAGCCCAGACCTGGGAGGGGGGGGGTGGGCAGCCTCATGGCCTTTTCTTTTTTGGCTAACATTAACAGGGTGGCAACTTTATTCGCAGACACTGAGGTTGGGAAATTAGAGGGATGGCATTTATTTCTGATCTAATTCAACACCGGCGATGACATACATAGGACTGACAGACTGTTCAGGGGGTGGGAGGCTCAAAACGCAGACGTTCTCATCACAAAATAGCAGCTCGACGTAACATTGCACACAGAATTCACCCAAATCTATCCTCCTAACCCACATCATAATGATCCTCAGTCCATGCATGTGTCCAAACACCTATTCATCTACTGCATTCACCCAACACATTCACAAAACCACCAGCTTGTAGCCCAACTATTGGACCTTTTCTAAGAAAAAAATCAGCGTTCAGACCAAAGAGTGAAGCATGAACCACAGTATGGCGTGATCGAGAGAGCATGGCCTTCTGGGTCGAGAACGGGGGGGAGGGAAGGGGGGCTGTGCCTCCTGTGAGCGCAGACGCATCCTGTGTCGAAACAGGAAGGAGCGGAACTGCAGACCGCTGCAGATCTGATGTACGCAAAGCTCCGCAGCCAAATTTAGCCGCGGTGGATACGCACGGCTCAGGGCTGTCAGATAGGCGCATTCTCATCCCCAAACACAGAAAGAGGGAGAAATGCGGCCGTGCCAGGAAGGAAACCGAGCTCATCTTCTTCTTGTCCAATCAGCACTTTGCGCTGTCATGTTCCTCTCAGAGCCGCTAAACACAGGACTGGGGGAAAGGGAGCTGAGGATTATAAAAGGGCTGTACAAGTGTGAATAGCAAGGCTGCCTACCAATGATCGTTTACAAATTTATGCTTGGCAAGCACTTCGCTGTGGAACATTTCCTGGACAATGGCACTACATATGATACACACTGTAAAACCACAACACTCATGCAAAACTTTAGAGGAAGAATCATAACCAGACAAAATGGCGGTGACAGCAGGGAAAGTGTTTTTTTTTTCCTGCAGAGTGGTTTTCTGGATGGATTTGTGCCACACAAACGGTTGGGCAAGAGCAAACGAAGAAAAGAAATAATGCTAGCCTTTAATTACCCAGCCTGTCATCCGCCCGTCTCAGACAGCGACACGCACGCGGGGAGATGCCGCGTGGCACACATCACTCCTCGCAAAGGAGACGATAAGACGCTCAACGGGATACGTCACTTCAAGAATAAAGAAAAAAATAGATGTACCACTACAGCTAGTGGCTCTCAAATTTAATGAAAATCTGGTCAGCAGAAGACTTATAGACTGAAATAGATGAGCCATTTCACCCAAAGGCCCAACATCCCATGCCCAAATTGATTTTGACAGTCAAAAAAGGGGAATCTCAAGCCCAAACACTGGTCTGTGCAGCACAGGGAAGGGAAATGAGACCGTGGGTAAATGCCACATATAGGTCTGTCAGCAATTAACCCCCCGGCGTGGACCCCGGGCCCCCTGTACGGGCCCTCAGGTCCGCACAGACCGGCAGCTGAGAGCCTCACTGTGCTCCCAGCACACAGGCTGTATCAACAAAGCTATGCCACCTGACACCAGTCGCTACCCACCACCTCTCCTTCAGTCACCACCCAACTCTCCTCCACCCCTCTCTCTCTCCCCCCCACTCCTACTCACGGAAGCCTGCTGCTGCCGGCGCCATCGCCATGGCAACAGGCAGGCTTACATAACCCCCGCCCATGAGCACCTCGCCATTTTTGTCTCCTCTCTCCTGTCCCCCGCGGAGAGTCATTAGAGATCTTTAGGGCAGTCTCTAAGGATCCCTCACATACAGCCGCTGCAAGGGTCTCCATAGCGACGAGCGTAATGTACCCATTTGTAGAATACAAAATATTCAGCCATTACAGACGCAAATTACTGAAGATGACTATAAATAAACCTGAGCCTAAAAACTGGAGCTGACGTATGCGAGAGGGTAAATATGTCAGCAAAAGAAAACAAAAGACTGTTGACAAGCCTGAGAATCGACGATTCTCATCTTTGCATTTTGCTCGGAAAAAGATGACGCCGCAGCTGTTCTTATAAGTGTATTATGGCTGTTATGACGACTAGAATCATGAGGGCCGCACACACACACACACACACACACACACACACACACACACACGCAGCAACATACTACAGTCCTGACTCTGTATCCTACCAAAAAAATAAAATAAAATAAATAAATAAATAAAACAGCAGACGGCAATTAGGAAACAACAGCGTGAATAAGCCCTTCTCTGGAATCCGGATCTGGCTCAGCGATTTCCTCGCGCTTTCCGTCTGGCTTTTGAGAAGGCTTGAGCTGTTTGGCATTTCACAGTTAATATGTTGGGCTATTTTCATGCTGCCTAGCACATCTGAAACACAAAGAAGCTTATTTCCCTGAGCCCCGGAGCCGAATCACATCAGAGAAGGGAAAAGGTAAACCCACGCACCAGTCTCCAGTCTTCGGCCGCTGTGGAATAAATGGCTTTGAGAGGGCAGTGTTGGGGATTTGAGTGCGGCCGGGCTGATATGGTTCTTAGAAAGAATCCAATTATTTATTCTGCACAGCTCTTAATGGCTCGAACACTGTACAAAAGCGCTCATTTTCGGCACAGAAATATGATTTGTCGGCAGCAGGGAGCAGTCCGCTCGGTGGGACGGCGTTGCTGTTGGCGCTGGGCAGCTCACTTGATTCATTCCAGCTCTGTTGACGCTACAGTTATTTCGGATGCGCTCACCACTAAAGCTCCACTGCATACATTCTAAAGAGCATTTATTTTGCACATGCTCAGAAGCGTACAAAGAGGCCAAGCTTTAATGCTGCGCTTGTGCATGAATCACACAGCAGGGTGGGAGAGTCTGATGTCACAGGCATTTGAAGTGCACATGGCTGTGGAAGGGCATATCGCAGTAATGCCGTAGAATTCTAAAACAATAGAATGGACCTAACCATCGAGAGAATGCATCAAATATTCAGCCAAATTGGGCGAGACTTCAATTGCTGCCGTCTGCCATTTGCCTACTAATGTAGAATTCTATGGGCTAACTTTTGGGATATCACTGCAGTTCACAATAGGAATGAAGTCTTTCCCAATGTGGCGCCAAATATTAGCACATTCCAGATCACAAAAATCCCAAGACGTTGTCCATTCTGCTGTTTTCAATTCCATGGGTAATACAGTCCGACTCCACTTTTTAAGGACGTGTATGACAGAAATTATAGGGAGAGGCAGGGAGAAGCATTTAGCTGGGGGAGGGAGGGGGGGGGCGTTCAGCGGACTGACACATGGCCAATTTACTCCCAAAAATCCATCCATCCAGCCAAACCTCCTCCCCCAACCTCTGTGCCAGGGGACTCACTGTGAGAGGAAGTGAGGGGACTTGAACACAGTAAGGGTCAGGGCAATACCCGTACAGTGTGCCACAATGGCGTGACATCACTTCCTCCTTTTCTTATTACAGAGAGAGCTTCCTGCATCTCTGCTAGAACCGTAATGAATGCCCAGGCTAACAGGCACAGCATCGAAGCCTGACAGCTCAATGCAGCAGGAGTCCAGAGAGCGACAACATGTCACACTTCCCAACACAAACAGCTACGCTTCCACCGCCATCACGTTCATGAAGCAAGTCTTCAATATCCGGACAGGATGAATTAAGCCTGGTCAGGGCAATGGTGTCTCAAAATGCCTGTGGGAGTCCAAACAAACAAGTGTATCTCAGAAGCAGGCACTCAATGCCAATTTCGAACTTTTGGGCAGTCTGGACCCAGAAGGCACATTTATATAAGGATATGCATGAAGCTTCATTGAGTTTATTCAGAATTAGAAACTACCAATTCATACTGGATGGAAATAAATTGTGCTTACTAAAGTGGCCATGTGAACCACAAAGCAGCCAACAGGATGTGTTTCAGATGAAGTCTACTGCTAGCCCCGAGAAATTACTATCCATCTCTGGCCAACACTCCTGCAGTCATGTGGTGGAGAACGCCAGCTTTTTTCTCACAAAGCATCCAATAGCTGAGGTCCAGTCCTGGCATCAATTCACTCAACTACTTTATTGGCTGAAAAACTCTTTCAATTTACCACTGATGCAGTCCCCAAGGTTTTCGACTGCTGGGGTGGGGAACGTTGTTGTACTACATGTTTCTCATCGCCATGACGACCCAGCGGTTTCCGACCTTCACATCCCTACAGTAACCCTCCCCAGGACACTGCGGCTGCGACCGAACACAATTCCCAACTTTCCGTGAGGATGCAGAGATGGCGCTGCGTGAAGCACAGAGGCAAAGCCAATGAAATCTGAACCTCATCAGTTTCATCTCCTCCCAGGCAAACTCACTTCATATTCCGGCAACAGGGCGAATAACACATCAGTGAGCATGCAGGTGCTGCGTAAGCTGCTCGAGCCAGATTAAGCTGGCAGCATCCCGGTTTTGTTTTTTGGCTCCGGTCCTGTAATAGTAACTTGAGTGGTAACCTCAATATACAGTGCCCACCACTGATATTGCCAGCCTAGGTAAATATTGACTGAAATGGCTATGAAAAAGTGGCTGTTGTGAGTTTTTCCAACCTTAAAATCAAAATAATTGAGAAATCTACCTTTGAATTTAAAAAAATGTACTGAACAAAAAAAAGAAAAGCCATCTTAAAAATAAATATTTTTCCCTAAAACATGTTTGCCACAATCATTGGCACCCAAATAATAATTAAGAAGAAAACCCTACTTCAAGTATATTCCCATTCAGATTTTACTTTTCTTCACATAAGTGTAGCTTTTCATAATGGAGAACTTAACAAAAATATAAATGCCCCATCTGACACTTTTAAATTTTAATTAGCATTAAGGGTTTTGCAATATTTGAAGTCATACGCAATTCATTTTATTGTTCAATATGGAACAGATTACTGTTCATTGAAGCAAGATAGTGGCGTATGGCAATCAGAGATACTCGTAGACACGGCTGGGATCACGATGAGGACGACGAGCATGTAGGTTCGGTTCTCTCAGGTGGTTCCGGACAGTTTGAGGTGTGATATGTCTGTTGTGCAGACCAACTGTTTCATCTGCTGTGCGTGTTGCAGGTCTGAGGCGATCACGCAAGTGGAGAAGCCGGGTGAGACGATTTTGTGCTCGTGTGGTCACACGTGGACGATGAGGATGAGGTCGATTTGCTGTACTGCCAATCAGTCTAAAACTAACTCTTTAACGCCCAGTTGTCCGATAGTCAACATTCATCTGTGCAGCACCCGCTCTGGTGGACATTCCTGCATCCGGCATTCCTATGGCGTGTTCCCGCATGATTTGCAACATTTGTGGCATGGTTACTTCTGATGAAATTTGACATTTTGGGATGGCCTTTTATTGCCCCCAGTTTTAGGGAGAGTCTGAGTTCTGATCGCGCTGTTTGAGCAGCGTCTGCACATGCCGCACTTGTGTTGTGGGTGGAATCAATGCATCACTGAACAAGTGCTCACTGGCAGAGATGAACACAAATGTTGTATACAAATCAGGACAAATAATGTCTTAATTGTGCAAAATGGTTATCAGCTCATTTAAGGCAATACATTTCATGTTGCATAAATAATTTACATGGGGTGTTTATATTTTTGTTAAGTGTAAAATGTCACCCATGACTTTCTATTTCCTAATGGTATAAATATACACCAACTTCCTCGAGTCATCCCTTTTTTTTTTTTCAGAAGAAGTGAAGATAAGGCCGACATCAGTCATGTGCAACAGTAAGTTTCTGAGCACTGCAAATGTGGAAATGATCATAAGAAAACTGTTGAAAAAGTTAAAGAACCATTTTGACACTCAAGGAAAAAACATTTTTAAAACACATAGCAATGGTAAAAATTTGCCAGGAAAAGGAAATGTGCGAATTTTGAAAGCACACGATTGGAGGGCTATGGTTCTAGCGGTAAAAGACACTCCAACAATCACAGACGGAAAATTATAAACATTATTCCTGAGGAAAAACTCTCCAAAAACTGCAATCAGATGCCATCCACACAACTGCTAGATGTTTGAGAATGTTGCCAGATAACTCATGCACCAACAGTTCGCCAAATGGTATTGGCACTTGCAATACATTTGCACTCCATGGTGAGACGAGACCAAAATATAGCCTTTTGGCAATAATGAGAGGTGGTTTTGGATAAAACTAAAGAAAAAACCTCATCCCCACTGTGAATTATGGTTGTGGATCTTTGATGTTGGTGGGCTGTTTTCCTTCCAAAGGCTTTGGAGTCATGGTATAATGGATTCCATCAGATATTGAAAACCTGACCGCTTCTGCGAGAAAGCTTAAACTGGGCTATGGTTGGAGCTTCAAACAGTGATCCAAAGCATGAATCAAAATCAATGGAAAAATGATTCAGAGAATGAAGGTTTTGCCAGGACCATCCCGAGCCCCTGATTTAAACCCAATAGGAGAGACATGAGAGCAGTTGAGCTGGAGAGTTCATGAGCCGAGAAGTTTGGCTCAAACTGAGAAGTTTGGAGGGCCTGGAGAGATTCTGCACAGGAGAATGGGCTCAGACCCAATTTCATGTCTTCTACAACATCATTACACAGTATTGGAGAAGACAGACCTGTTATTTTGACAGTGGGAGGCCGAACAAAGTATAAAATGAAGGGTATCCAATCACTACCCAATAACAAGCACTCCCGTTTGGAAAAAAATATTAGTTTCATGGCATTTTTTTCTTTCAATGACTCTATGAAGGCATCGATTCATAAGTTCTGTTCATATTTGCCAACACTGCGAGTACTAGTGGAGGGCACTGTAGCAGCAATTCACTCCAACATGCAGCAGAACATGTGGAGTGCGCCAACCTCCCAGACAGGCACTGACTGACAGAGAGACTGGCCTCCTTGTAGAGGCACGGAATTATGGAAATCAGACTTGCTCTCCATGCAAATAACCACACAATGGGACAGTGACCCGCAGATAAAAAAAAAAAACGTCTTTTTCCATGGGAGGTGGGGCCGCTTCAGAACAGTCGTGGACAGGCCAGCACACTGCCAGAGATCCAGCCTGATAAAGGTTAAAGAGGGCCTCAGCCTCGACAGTTTGACATCATACAGAGCTGATATAACCCATGAGAGGAGAGGCCAGACCTTTCACATCCAAGAGACTAATTTGATCAACAACCACTTTTAGGACACCTGGCTCTCTGTCCATGAAGAAGCCTAGTTTTTTTAACTACTACATTAGATTAGATATTACAAACTTGTGGGAAAGCTGATATTGAGAATAATGAAATTGGCCTAAATGAAATTAGTTCCCATGACGTGCTCGGATAATGGGGTTAAGGGTGTGGTGACTGATCAGAGGCTCCAAGGGAGACTGACATCATTGCGCAGGGGCCGCACACAAAGACCTCCACCCAGCACGTTGATTTTAGCATGTCGGTCCTTCAGCACGGCTCCGCTCGTGTACTACAGCATTGAAGCACCAACCAAATACTCTTGATGCAGCCATAACGACAGACAGACAGCATGCAACAGTGGGCATATTGAACCACTGTCCTATGAGCAGCCATACAGCGCACAAAAGACCAGTCTTTGTGGTGCTGACCACTTCCTACTGACATCTCCGATTCAGCAGTGAATCAACTGGCAGCTTACCGCCATTGCAATGCATGGCTAATTTAAGCTGGTGAAGGTATGGGTCGCAAACGATTGTTCCACAAAATTCTGGGAAAGTTTCTTCTTAACGGTCATCGCCAAAGAATTTGCCTTCCTTCCTTTTAAAAAAGGGAAAAAGTCAGCCAAAGTATGAGAGGAGAGGGCAAAACCTTCCCGAATTACTGAGCTCTGCATACATTTCGATAAATGCTAAGCTGTCTAAGCATGCTCCAGTCAATCTGGCCCAGAACACCACACCAGCCACAGCCAAATTCTGAAGTACAAAGCTAGCTTCACCCGACTTTCAATGCTAGCATTACACCGGTACTCAACCGAAAGTTTGCAGCAAAACTCAACACTGACAGACAGCCTGGATCTACTGCCTCAAAGCAGAGCCACAACCTCGCGGAGCACTGAAGGTTCGGCGACTGGGAGGGCGATGAGCACTGCGCGTGCTGCTGGACTGTAATTACCCACAGCACAGCTGTGCAGCCGCCTCCCAGGCCCGCTGGTCTCAATCTGTTTGGCAGACTGAGGAGTGCAGATGTAGGGCCTGGCGCGAGCGCTGATGCTGCTATGCTAATAAAGCTAACCCTGAAGGGCCAAAAATGTACAGCTCTGCCACATTAACCTTCCCTTGCCTCACGAGCATTCACTGCCCCCAGCAAAAAACCCTTTCCAGTGCCTGCTTTCTTGTGCCTCCAACCTCCCACCAACAACAGCCTGACCTAACTGCTGCTGTTCCATACACTTGCTGCAGCACTACATCCAGATGCACAGCTCTGCCTGCCAACTAATGCAAGCCTGATGCACAACATTATAGAGAATAGCCTGCCCCTGGGCTGCCTCGAAGCAGGCGTGAGGCCCTTGGGGCTGAAAGTATAATTATACAGCATTTGTGGAGGCCAGTATTGCAGGATCTGCAGTGCAGACCACTAATGGAAGAGCAAAAGTCGCCCTCCTCCGCAGGTCAGGAGCCATTTTGGCTCAAGGAGTTAATAGCGCCAAGGGAACCTGGCTCTATGTGGAAATACAGTACAGTTTTTACGTACACAAAGACCTCAAATGAAACTGGTGGGAGGCAGGAGGCAAACGGACAGCAAACTCACACCCAAGTGGTGGTTTATTACAGCATGCTGGGAAACAAGAAGTATTTTGTTTCAGGGCAATTTCCAGAAAAGATACTTGTGCGGGTTCACAGACACTATGGCTGTACGCCAAGGCAAAACGGAGCACTGCTTCAAATAAAGCATTCAGCATGATATGTAATATTCTCTTGGAAGCAGGAGTTTAAGAAGAGTATCTGAACCTGCACCCGGTCTCTGGGTACCTCATCATCCGCCTGAACCAATGCAGTAAGTGACTGCCTTCCTCTTTCAAATGGGGCATGGGGTCGCTGCCAACACATTAAAATTGAATTTATAAAATCGCAGCCAGTCGCCTACGTCTTTTTGAGTGTGAGGTAATACAATTGCCGCAAAGTACACTTTAGAAAAGCTGAAAGGAAGACAAGGTCTCACTCAAAGAATACCAAAATAAGCATTACAATCCAAGCAGCACAACGTACGCTTCCCATCAGAAATAGTCGAAAGAGACTAATATGCTGAAATATGCCTGCGTCAACATTTTCCCATCAGCCCAAAACCAAGGGACAGGAAGCCTGAGGCAGCAGTGCTTCAGCTATGAAAGAGCTGATACTATAGGTCACATCTGTTTCTGTTACCAAGACAGAGAGTGTTTTGGTGGTGTGATTGGTTTGTGCGAACAGTAACGCCACGAATCAGTGCCAGAGATCGATGGCTTATAGGGAATGGTAAGTTGAGAGATACTGCAATCTCAGTTAAATATAACATTAAATAAGGATGACAATCACTACACAGTTTATAGATTATGATCGCATTGTTTTTACAGCCTAGAGCTCCACCTCAAACCATATCATCTTACCAGACGCCCGCATGCCCTAAAAATAATAGCTACCCACAGCTAAATACGCCGCGATGATGCCACACGGCCAATAGGAAGGAAACGCCTCAGTGAATTTTTGCTCGAGGCCTTTTATTTTTAAGGATACGCGTGGGAGTTTAAGTTTTGGGGGCGAAATAAAGTTTTTAGGAAAAAAAGCATCTCTGTTATGCAACAGAGAGATAAGTGTCGAAGAGTGCGGGCCCATGGGAGTGCGGGCGAGCGTGAGTAAGAGGAGAGAGAAAGTGAGAGAGATAGAGATACAGGCTTGAAGGGTGCGAAAGCTTTGTGTTGGCCTACAGCTGGAGATCCTCTGCTTCAATTATGCATACAACTCATTCAGCGCTGTAGCAAGATTAGCGCACAGCTTGGCCTTACCTCGCACCTTTTAATTCTCTCATTTACGGAGTTCATTTTGCCTCATTGTGCACTTCGTTTGATTTACAGCTGTGGGGACTCAGATGAATCGGCCCATGTGAATCAGGTACAGGGTCCCGTCAGGTTTCTTCACAAAGCCCGTTAAAATTTCCCCTTCTCGGACTAGCAGCAGAGCTCTACAAACCACAAGGCTCAAGGGCAAACCATCGAGTTCCCTCTATATCGCCAGCTGCACAATGGATCTGCACCTGCCTCACCTACATCAAACAGGCAACGTCAGCCAGGGCTTCAAAACAGCAAGAAAAATCAATGAATAAATAAATAAATAAAAACGCAGATGGACAGAGCGTTCAACTGCTGAACTTCGCCACGCACAGCTGACAACTTCACCGTGCTACCAAGGCAACAGATCGCAGACTTTCAAAACGGGTGCTAATCAACATCTCTGCACTCTCTAAAAATTTGAAGAAAGGGGCAACGTCTGTCTGCAGAACACTGATGCACATCATCTCATCCAGTGAACAAGGTTCAAAACAGTGGGGGGAAAAACAAAAATCAAAATCATTTATTAACTATGCAAATCCTTCCTCAGGAGAAACTTTATGCCATGAATAATGTATGCCAGCACTGCAAACGGACATTAAACTTGACTAAGCTGGGCATGTGTGCCATTGTCTGGGGCTAGTGTTATATCACCAGTGCTGGCTGAAGTGCTATTTGCATGATGTATCTATTTAGGAGACCCACTCATCCGGGACAGTTCGCATTTAGCCTGCTTTCCGTCGAAACAGGTGCATTTTCACAGTTGTGATACGGTTGTGGCTGAGCACCCTGGAACGCTGCCAGAACTCAGTATCAGAAGTGAAGCTACAGCCTTTCAATTTCCACAAGCCCACAACCCCACAAAGTCGCCTAACGTACAATCAGCCGCAAAGCCTTCTTTTCAAAGATTAGTCCTTTACTAACAAGAGTTGTCAGAAAGACAACAAAGCTCGCAGGGGCAAGGTAAAAGTTTTTCCGCACGTGGACAGACACGGACCCGGACGCCGGGGGTACGACAATAGCTCTCCGGACGTTATTCGTCCCGGCGATCTAAAAAAAAGGGAAGACTGAACATACATACATACATTTTTAAAAGAAAACATAATTTATACAGCAAAGCCATGTTTCACAATAACACCGGTGACCAGTAACAAATTCACTACATAAAATGAGGAAAATAATGCAGGCAAGATGAAAGACATTTTTCAAGTTCAAAGATGGTTACAAAGAGCATTGGCATCATTTTCTCAGCATATTACAATAGGTCTAAATTCCCCGAGAGTAACCCAAATGTACATGGATTTAAATAGCCAATTAGTGGCATCATGGCCATATTAAAAGCTGTATCTGGATGGCTCACCTGGATGAACTGAAGCTGCTTCAAGCAATCTTCTACACCACGTTCTCTATGGTATCTCCAGAGTCAGGGCACTGAAACATAGAATCCTCAGGTAAGAGGGCAGACAAACTAGTCAGGGATTCAAAGGTCAGACATTTACAAGAGATAACCAGGGGGTAATACTGTCAAAAACATATTTGAGAAACATGCTGGGCAACTTATCAGCTATGCAACACAATTTACACAACAAGACAATGCCTGCAGTCTCAGACAGCAATTATTTCACAACAACTTTTAACCTGTGGTCTTGCCCTTTAAAAACTAGCGAGAGAAATACAAGTGGAACTTTATTTCATGAGCAATATTTCACAAATTTTGTGCCACATTATTTTGCACTGGTAATCATACAATTCAAAAAGGCAGACTGAAAATAAAAACAGTATTAGCAGCCTGAGCTTTTCAGTGGGGCTTGTGTTCATCTCAGCAGAGCAATAGCAGAAAGATGGCCTGCGCTTCTGTCACCAGTTAGCCTGGCTTTTTCAGCGCAATGAGACAGGCTCTGAGCCTGGCCACACAAGGCCATTCCCCTCTTGAAACTATTAATATACCACAGACATGGCGCAATCACTGTACAGCACAACGGAGTCTAAAATTGTATTTCTAGAACACTGCTGAAGTTGACCATAAAAACCACCACAGAGACAATGCGCAAGGCTCTGCCGCACTGCTGAAGCTGATTATACACACCACTACAGAGACAATACCCAAGACTCTGTGACACTGCTGAAGCTGATTATATACACCAATACAGAGATAAGAGCAGCACGCATTTAGCCTGCTTTCCTTCGAAACAGGTGCATTTTCACAGTACTGATACGGTTGCGGCTGAGCACCCTGGAACGCTGCCAGAACTCAATATCAGAAGTGAAGCTAGAGCCTTTCAGTGTCCACAAGCCCACAACCCCACAAAGTCGCCTAACGTAAAATCAGCCGCAAAGCCTTCCTTTCAAAGCTTAGTCCTTTACTAAAAAAGGGAAGACTGAACATACACCATTTTGAATAGAAAACATATCATTTATACGGCAAAGCCATGCTTGACAATAACACCCGCGACCAGCAACAAATTTACTAAAACGAAGAAAATAATTCAGGCAAGATGAAAATAAGTGAATATACAAGGAATATACGAGGCTGAAGCTGATCATACACACCACTCTAAAACACTGCTGAAGCTGATCATGCACAACGGGAGTTGGCGAGGGTTGAGGAAGAACCCATATGAATTACTAACATAGTAACAAACTACAGGCTTCCTCCCACAGAGACTAAAAATATAAAAATAAAAAAAAATTAATCTGGCCCATATGGGTCATTCCATATGAAGTCAACGAGAGGTCCCCAGGTCACCGACTCAGATTTGGCTCAAATTTATTTTGAGAGTACCTCTAAATTATACCTCTACATGAACACATGCAAAAATGTAGGCTCCTACTCCAAGGGGTTTCCGAGGTATGGTCCCCCAACAATCGGGGGCCATGCCCAAAGCAAATTGTGAATGTTAATTTATAGGGATTTTGGAGGCCAATATCTTTGGAACCAGTCATAGGTATGAGCTGAAAATTGCCACCCAGGGTAATTTGGGTGCAGGCTTTCAGAATCTATTGTCAAAATGTATCTCTCTCTTTTCATTTTCAAGATATTGCCCTCTCAAATATAAAAATTTTTATAGGTGGAAATCAAAAATTCAGTTTTCAAGGCCCCCACATGAGGGCAGGATCCCTTAGAGGCTAAATTGTGCAGGATTCCTTCTATATGAGAACAGGTCTGTCTGTACAAGGATGATTGACTGCATCCAAGGAATAATATTGGAGTTAGTAAACCCTGAAATAAGTCTGAGCTGAAAAAGTCACTTTTTTTTTTTTTGCCAATTTCGGATCGACAAGTTCACCATATGGACAGTTATCCACGGTAATGAAACTTTTTCTACAAGAAGGTATACATCTTGGCTTTATTTGATCAGAATTACAACTTCTTTTCTCATGTCACTATTTATTCATGCTATGAAATATAGGGTTTTTATAGCGCCCCATTATGGCTTTTGTTTTGAAAGAATGCCATATGGTGAAGCTAATATAAGTTGTATGCTATTGTTTTAGCACCATCCATCTTAAGATTCACCTTATTGATCAAGTGAGATGCTTAGTATATGGCCATCTGCCCACAACTGACCTATAATGATCACAAATGCGAGGAAGCTAGACTCCAAGTGTCAACCAAGATTACTGATCACAATAAAAGAGCTTTTTATGAAAATGATGGTAACTTTTTTTGAATTAGGGCAGTTTCTGTCCTGGTTTCAATTTGAACTTCGTAGCCATTTCCTCTTCAACAGTTTTCAGGGATTCTGAAAATAGTGTATCACAGTGAGAGAAGTGAACTTCCTTACAGTAAATTAATAACATCCGTTCTCAGTTATTCAAAAAGGAATGCAGGATGATGCCACCATGAATTTACTTGTGATGTGCTTCTTACAATGGCTAAATGGATCAGCACAGGACTGCAGTAACTGACTTTCAAAGTGTGACAAATACACTTTTTGGCGATGGAAACAGATTCGGTCATCTTCATTGAATATGACATCGCACCGCCAAGTCAAAAGCCGTCTGTCTGCTGGTTTAAGGTCACTAAATGAAATTTAGCAAGTTTTTGTGCAGTATGTATGCTTGTCGTATTCCTCATCCAAGGAAATCCAAATTTTGCACCTGTCAGAAGCCATGCAGAAGCTTCAATGAATTAATTAAATAGCTACCCTATTGTTTTAACCGGACGGGCTATGTGATGCAATACGCATGGAAGATGATGAAATACCTGGAAGATCCTAGGGAGGGAATGCAACATCATGTCAGATGCCAGATTATCTTCGGAAATGATGTGTGCCTATATTTGATAACGTGATTAAAATAGTGAAAGGAGCTGGGTAAGGAGCTTTATTTTGAACAAATAAAGGCACATATACACATTTATGTGGAAAAAGTTTCATTACCATGGGTAACTGCCTACATGGTGAACTTGCCGATCCAAAATTGACAATCCAAAAAAAAAAAAAAAAAAAACTCAGCTAGAACCCTTTTCAGGGTCTCCTAACTATACTATTATGCCTTGGGTGCAGTAAATCTTCCTTGTACAGACACCCCTGTTCTCAAATAGAAGGAATACAGCACAATTTAGCCTCTGTAGGGGATCCTGGCCCAATAGGTTTTCACCAATAAACATTTTCATATTTGAGAGGCCAATACCTTGAAAATGAAAGGAGAGAGATACATTTTGACAATAGATTCTGGAAGCCTGCACCCAAATCACCCTGGATAATAATTTCCAGCCCATTCCTTGATTTGTTCCAAAGATATTGGCCTCCAAAATCTAAATTAATGTTCGGGATTCACTTGGGCATGGCCCACAAATTTTGGGGGGGCCATATCTTGGAAACCCCTTGGATTAGGACCCTAAAATTTTGCATGTGTTCATCACAAAAATAATTAAAATAAATCTGAGCCAAATCTGATTCGGTGACCATGGAAGATTCTTGTACTTTGGTTGAGTTCATATGGAATGAGCCGTATATAATTTGCAGCAACGTCTAAACAGAGGAAAATCGTTCTAGCTTATCACATCACACACTGGCAATTAGCTAATTTCATTTCATAAATATCACATGGATTCAGGCAGAGAGAGACGGCACAAATTTGAATGGCTGACTTCGTCAGAGTTGGCGCATGCTGAAGGGAGAGGGGGTGCATTTTGCCAAAGGCGTCAAAGTCACAACAGCCAGGCTATAGAGGATATTCTGTGGCGAACGTGGGTGGTGAAAAAGGGAGGGGGAGGTGGTTGTCACTGACATTCTCAAGAACACAGAACTTAACTGTACTGTTCTGAAGGAAGGACACACACAAATCTTCAGGGAAAAGTCCACAAATCTACTATGGGGACAGCAGTCTTCAAATACGCTTGACTGCAGCAACACTGTGCCATTTCTCAATCTGGACTGATGTCTGTGAGAAACGGTCCATTTAAAAACACTGGATACTAGATTGTGTGTCCACAGAGGGAAAAAGACAATTTAAGTGTTTTTACGCTCAATGAGAAATTGTGTCTGTGCTTCCATAGTGGTCCCCCATTTCACAAAAAGCACTTACTGCTTCTCAGATATGGAATAAGGGAGCCTAATCCACTATGGATGCACTAGTCTTATCACTAATCCTACAACAGAAAACATGTGCAAGGAATTGGAATCATGACAGAAATAATTAGATCATCTGTTAGCATTAGTGAATGTTGTTGTAGCAGCTGACAGGTGGTTCTCTTTCCAAACAGAGGTGCGGTTAGACATCACGAGGGCCACATTTGAATGCCGGGTCTCAATGGGGGCCCCTGGAGAGAATGGTGAGAATTCAGGCATCACATTGAAACCAAGAATACAGGGGCAACTGTGCATTTCTTTTGTGGATCACAGAGACGAGGTTGAGGACACCACAATATGGGGGGCAGCTATAGTGGTGGGTCAGTAAGAAGCGCGATGATGGAGACCAGAATAAGCCATGTACTTCGAGCACTGGTCTTGATGCCAACATAAACTCCACAGGACGCGGAGCTGAATACAAAGGACGGCAGCTTTCTATGTATAAAACTCCATGTTTGAAGCATGCTTTGTGAACACGTTTTATTTGTTTATTCGTTTATTTGAACAGATCCCCGTTAGCTGACACACAAGGGGCAGCTAGTCTTCCTGGGGTCCAACAGAATGACATACATTTAATACAAAACTAATACACAGAGTTTACCTCAAGATATTATACACGCGTTACACATTAGAAAAGTGTATATTAAAAACATCAAATTACATAAATATGAAACTACATGAAAACAAACTACAGCATAAAAACACACATCTCACATAAAAAGACTATACACAAGACATGACTAACCAAAAAATAAAAACAATTTTCACTAAATAGATATAATTCTCAAGTATTTGTATACTCAGGATGTGCCATGGACTTAAATTTTAAAGGAAATATCACTGCAATATGTTCTATACTCTTAGCTGCAGATTTATGGGAAGATTTTTGTATGAACGAACAGAAAGAAGCAGATCAATGGACAGGGGTCGATTGGTAAGAATCATTATAAGGAAAAACACCACACTCCTTTGGCCTAAAAAACAAATATATGGACCACATATCCCAGCAGTCCACAGCCTCAAGGTAGTCAGAAGGTTTATTATGAATGCATTTTACTTGAACCAACAGAAAAGAGCAGATCAATGAACAGGAGCTGATGGGTGGGAATCAGTACTACGACAAGCAATGCACTCCAGTGGGTTGTACTACATATTCCAGCTGTCCACAGCTTCAAAGGAACCCTAGCAGAGGTAGTTATGCTGTTCTTTAACAAATGCTGCCGCGTGAAACCCTGTGTACCTCCTTCACGCAGCATCAGATGGACAAACACACAAACAAGCACAGATCAGCGCTGGAAGGGCTGTTTTTTCGTCACTTTTCAGTCCTTGCTGTCACCACCACCCGCCTCCCTGAAGCAGCCAAGCCCACGTAAAGACACTGAATAATTCATACCGAATGAAGGCACCATGGTAGCTCCCAGCAAGAAGCCTCCTCCAGCAGAGCAGCCTAAGAAAGATTTGGTGAAAAGAGGAGATAAAAAGGGAAAAAAATCTTCCACATTCTCCACAAACCAAAAAAAAAAAAAACCCCTCAGTCATGATAAGGCAAGCGTAACTGACATCTTGCCTATATACAGGCCTACAAGCAATAAACATCATATGCAGGGGAATGAAAAGCAAAAATAAAGCAAGAAAGATTTTGCTTGGAGGGAGCAGATGTTCATAGAAACTACCAAATGTGTGTTGTAAAAACAAATACTGCATAACTTGCAGAATGCAAATTATTTGCTCATGGTTAGCCTCCTGTCTCTTTCAGGAAAGCAGTCAGGGGCATGAGCATTATAAAAAGTGGCCTCAGGCTGCACACGCACACTCCTAATTCTTCGAGCCGCCCTTTGACCCACGGCTGGCGGATAGCTGGACACCACTTCAGGGCGGAGAAAAAACAGCATTAATTAGCGCCGAATGCTCAACTCAGTTACGCATCACGAGCCGCACACGCAACACAATTCTGCACTACGTGGAGAGAACGGTTCCGAAGGCTATAGCGGAAACCGTATAGCGAGCTCAGCATTAACGGCAGCAGAAGCTACCGCTGCGAGGAGATCTCTGTGCGTATGCCATTACGGGAAGAGTGCAATGAGGCTGAACCCAAAGCCCACACCACTTGTGTGCCACAGAGGGAAGATTGGGTTGCAAAAAAGTGCATGTAGTGAGCCGAGCGGCAATGAGCAGAGACAAAATGGAGTCCGCGTGAGGGGGTACGGTGCAGCATAAAGACTGCACTTTGCATAAAGCCCACTTATTTACACCATACAGGAAGACGTAGGTTTGCATTCATCCGTGCTTTTTAATGTACATGTTAATTCCAAAAAATCAGATGCTATCAACTGCTTGTCATCAGAATTAGTCTCAGCAGCGGATATTAGAGGAAGCGATACTGAAAACGAAGAGATCCGTTATGCAGATACAATTTCTGCAGATGCAGTGCAAACCAGCAGCAGTTGCGACTGTGCAGTGACTGACAGTGAGCAACCTCCCTACATTACCATACACACACACAGACACACACACAGACACACACACAGACACACACACAGACACACACACACACACACACACACACACACACACACACACACACACACACACACACACACACACACACACACACATTTTAGAAGGGCTCACTGTAATGATGCAGGTTGCCTATGGGGATGACCGAAAACCCAGAGAATAGTAACACCCAGCCTGTAGCTAATTTTACAGAGAGGTGGGTTTCCTGTATCACCCATCTGCGTGGGCTGGATCAGAGAGAATGAGGTTGCTGGTTACCCTGCAGTCGTGACACCGCATCACTGAGACCATCAATCAGAGCAGGGCTCTTCACTCAGCCCTTCGACTCCACAGCCTGTTGAGTTAAAGCTTCGGCCCTCAGGCAGGGCAGATACAGCAGCTAGCTTTAATGTTGCCGCTCCGTCATCAGAAACATTAAAAACCCAGCAGGCAGGGGGACAGGGCAGCTCACGGGAGCGCGCAGAGCCTGCGAGAGCCTCCCGTCCAACGTCACGAAAAGCCCCAGACGTTCCTGCGGGACGACGGAAGAGGAAGCCGGGGCAGGGTTGGCCCCATGGGGTGCCAGCAGCATGTAAAATGCCTTAACGCCTGCAGAAAGCCCCAGGACGCATCACTGCGACCCGGGCCTTAAAAGACAAATATGGAAGAGAGCTTTTCCTGGCTCATTCTAATCCCAACTGTAAGAACACAATGCCACAATGAACAGTTCTCAGCTTTGCTTGGAAACTCCACCATCCTTCAGCCTCACCTGACATGGGACAGAACACATCAAAACCAGAATGAAAGGCATTAGAAAACCTCTAATCTCAGAGCTGAGGACAGGCAGGGGAGCTTAACTCAGCGACTGACAGATGTGGGGTTAACTCAATGATTGACAGGGAGGGAGCAGAGCCTCAGAGGACTCGTGGGTCAGGGGGATTTAGAGCCTCTGCCGGGGCCACGTCACGCTGATAACCTTTGAGCAACAGCATGGAGAGGAAGAGGACAGACTGTGGGGTATACATGCTTATTCCACAGGCTGCTGCCCCAGTCCCTGCAGCAGCAGAATCTGGCGGCGTTTCCAGAGACTCTGAGCATCATTACACAAACAGAAAAATAAATGACCCACGACTCAAACCAATACATTAACATTTATCAGCCGACTGAAGTTCAGAGAATTAGATTTCCATTTGGTGATTAAGTCAACACCTATCGCTCCCAAGACCAAATCCGATGATCCACAGCTTGAAAAGCATTACTTGCAATTCCTATTGTAATTGGAGTAATATACCAACCATACATGCATCATTGTTGACAGTAGAATTTTACAAAAAAATACCTGCGTAGAAAATTGAGCATACTGTGAAAATTAATGCACTGAAAATCCCAAACCATGTCAGTCCACTTCATACCAAACACAAACGCGCTGTCAGTGATAAGCTACAGAACTATGACTGTCAATAACAGAGGATACTTTCAGTGAGCAACCACATACAAACCGAATGCAAATAGTAATTTCCATGACTGCATGCAGCACGCATGCTGGTTGTTAATTTTACATGTAGAACAGTGGGGCTCTCAGGGACAGAGGGGGGAGAAAGAGAGAAAAATACACAGTGTATGATGTAAATGCTACACACCAGAGGAAGAACAAGCTCACAAGAACCACAAAGCCAGAAACCAACTTCACACTAGTCTGTGCCACGTCAGACGGACAGTTATTTGAGTTCCATAAAATCATGTTATAAATGTTTTACCAACAGATTCAGAACTCTTTAAATAACGTTGGAGATTATGTATGCAAAATACATGTAAGTTGAGGCAATAAAACTTCAGACCTAGTCATTTCCCATTTTGGAATAGTAATGAGTGTTACGAAGGGAACTTAGGAGTAGGTTATTGCATCAGTTAGCCGAATCTCAAACAATCCATTCAGTTGAATAGGGAGTAATAGTCATTTATTTTAGCATTGTGGATTCATTTTATCTCAGATAAAAATTAATTTGTCTTAACCAAAGCTGTGGTGTCTGGATCTGGCCGCAGGCGATTGTCCTGTCACCATTTCCCTACATCACCTTACGTCAACCCTACCTTATTGTTCTTATCTGCAAGCTAATATCCACAGTTATCTTGCAATCAGATGATCAGTATAAAATAACAATGCAGCAGTCACGAACAGGAAAATGGATGATGTTAGACAGCTGGGAAGAGTTTCTGTAATGATGCAAGGCTCAATTTCAAAGAGTGACAAAAGTCAATAAATACACCGAACAAAAATATAAACGCCTCATGTCAAATTTTTGGGTTCTTATTAGCATTAGGGTTAGGCAAGATATGAAGCGACTCAAAATTCATTTTTGTTGATGACTAATCTTCGGATCACTGTCCATTACATCTTGATATTGGCATCGGCAAAGGAGTGACAATCCTTTGAACTCGTTGGGGGTCAGGTTGAAGAAATTGAATGTTCAATATCTTGTGTCTCCACCATTTGCGTCTCTCAGAGCAACACATCTCCTTTGCATGGACTTGATCAGGTTGTCTATTGTGGCCTGTGGAATGTTATTCCATTCATCCCGGAGGTCCACACGGAGCTGGCGCACATTATCCGGAACTGGAAAATGGTCGTGGACACGTCGATCCAGAACATCCCAAAGATGCTCTATGGGCGACATGTCCGGCGAATACGCAGGCCAGCCCAGAACTGGAATGTGCTCTGCTTCAAGGAACTGCATGCAGACCGCTCTGGTGGACATCCCTGCATCCAGCATGCCAATGGCATGTTCCCACATGACCTCAGACATCTGAGGCATGATGACTTTTGACAAAATTTAACATTTTGGGGTGGCCTTTAATTGTATAAGGAGTGTCTGGGTACTGCTCGTTCTGTCTAATCACCGTCTGGAAATGCCACACCCATGTACTGAGTGAAATCACTGCATCACTGAGCAAATGCTCACTGACAGACAGATGGATTAAAAAATGGTCCACAAATCAAGAGACATATCCCTATTGTACAAATAAAAGTCAGCATATGCTCACTTAGAGTTGTTAACTCCATGTGGCATCAATATTTGACATGGGCCGTTTATATTTTTGTTCATTGTAAAATAAAATAAAATATAAAAGACAGTCTGTGACAAACCTGAAGGACTGCAAAGATCCTAAAAAAGGTCCTTAATATGCAACCTTTTCCTTTACATGTAATCTTCATGTTGCCTGAAGGGTGAAAACCTGTGGCTACTGTAAATTAACCTGCTACTTTCATTTCTTGGGAACACTCTGAAACATCCTGTTTTTAACAGCAGAATAAATTCGAAAATGTCACTTTTTTCAATAAGACATTAGATGACTTCATCTGAGGAGACAACTGTCCATTTTTGCATTAAAAACCAGTGGGTGTAAAGATCATTCCATTACTCATCTCTCCCCCACAGTTTTCGCAGGTCAGTTATGCAAAAATCATTCAAATCAACTACAATGCCTATAATGTACTAAACAACTAGTCAGGCCACTCCGACTGTAGGCTAGGAAGAGGAGCCAATTATGCACAAATTCTGCAAACTGACACATCAATGAACAGTCAAGGCGTAGTGCAAGTCAAGCAAAATGCATTTCATTAGTGAAACAAATTAAAATCAAAGCAAATAAAACATTGCTGGCAAAATAACTGGAGCAAGTAAGATACTTGCTTTTACCGTTTTCCCTTAATAAATTAAATCATCATTTAAAAACTGCATTTTGTCTTTTCTCGGGTTATCTTCGTCTAATATTAAAATTTGTCAGATGATCTGAAACATTTAAGTGTGACAAATATGCAACAAAAAAAAGACATCAGGAAGGGGGCAAATACTTTTTCATAGCACTATATAATTTCACTTGAAAGCTAGCAGGTGAGCATAACAGAGCAACAAAAGAAACAAGTTAATACAAAACTGACCAGACGCCAGGAATGCATGTAATTATTATGAAAATCTTATTTACTATTAGCACGTGCACATTTACACTCACTTCTTCAAACATTTCCTTGTTCTGAGGACACCTTGACTGGGTGACCATATGAGTACATTAACTGACAAGCAAATTTGTGTTTCTTTTGATGCGCTGATGCAATTATTAGTGCAGATTCTGCCAAATGATGATATTTACAAGGTGAGCCTGGGCCCATTTTACTTTACCTGGTTATACTAGGCGTAGGTCTGGTTATTGTAGGAGTATGCTCAATCCGGTCACTACTGCACTTAATGACCCACAGCACTAATCCCATGTCAGATTCTTTATTTCTCATCCACGAGACAGGATCGGACAGTAAGGGCAGAAGTCTCTATTTCCAGAACCTCAATCTCTCACAAAGACGAGAAAAGCACAATCAAGAACTTTCGTGGCATAGGCCATTTTATTCTCATAAGTGGCACTGGATTTCAATGGCTGGAGTAGTTTTTTTTTTTTTTTAAAAAGCACTCATCGAACAGATTTCACCGCTACCTCATTCCCTGAATGGGACTTCCTTTTCGGCATCTTAGCCTCACTTTCATCAGTGGATTTCAACAGACTACATGCATCATGGACTTCCACATTATGTGAAATAGCATCGCTACTTCTGGTCAGCTGTTCACAGTGGCAACAACTGAACATGAGTAACCTTAGTGGTGTTGGCTACAAAGTTCAGGATGAGTTATTTGGATATCACTGCATTGGCTTCCATTGTAGCTCAGTAGTTCCCTGCAAGCAAGTTTTCCATCTAGTTAAGCAAGCTCACCATTTAGGCAAGCTAAGCTAATTAGCCATCTTATGTCGTAAACTACTTGCACTTGCAAATCAGCCAGCAGTCTATCCAAGCTAACTTATTGGGGCCTTATTGGCACCTCCCAATAACTGGACTCCAGATTCATTCAACAAAAGCACTAGCCTTATTGTCCATATATTAATCAGAAAAGCCCTGATGTTAAGCATGACAAGACCACATTTCACAACAGAATTTAACCCTGACATCCAGGTATTGGGCTGAGAACACAGTCCTGGATGGAACCATTTCAGGGCTAATGCAGGCAGCAGTACTCATGACTGAGGGGCGCTTACCTGCTGCTGCCCGGTTCTGTATGATAGAGGAAGTGACCCCAGATTGCCATTGTCTTTAGCTCGTTTAATAAACTTAGCTTCCCTGAAAATATCAAAGCCCAAAATTTGAAAAACTGAAAACACAGTCATTTCATCACTTTTATCCCCCTTTCAATATGGCCTTCCTGTACCTTTTCAGTTCCAGAGAATGAGGCGCGCACCACCCCCACCCCAATCCCATGCACTGGTGCTCTTCTGTTTCGGCTTCCTGTGCAGATCTCTCACACTACTGCAGCGGCACTGAACACTGCAGTCATTTCTTCCGAAGGGGCATGAGGCCTATGAAATAAACTCAAGACAGTCAGGCCTTACAGGAGGCACAAAATAACAGCTGCCTTTCAGCGCAAAGTGGACAAGCGTCCACTTGCTCTCATACTCGAGGGGTCACTGCTGTAAATCGAGGCTCTCTTTTCCGATTGTCCAGCGCTGACGAAAGCGTTTCCTGCGCCATGATTCTGAACAGAGCACATTTGATCTCCGACAAATCGTTTCCTGTGTCTGACTCGGTTGCTACCACCAGAGTGGAGAGTAAGAGAGACAGAAGAACTCAAGATTCAAGGAAACTCCAAAAAATGCAAGCACAGGCTCGTGTGCACTCAAAGACACACAGAGGAACAGACGCACGGCACCTCATGTAGAAATTAAACTCAAAAAAAGCCCTGCCTATCAAGTTATTCTGCACGGCAGCTAAGGAGGAGGCTAGACTAACACGACTCAAGCTGGGAGCCCGGGCCCGTCCCACATGTGGTGGCACCAGCCCAATGTAACACTTCAGAAACAGCCTGTATGACAGGGCCATGCCAAGATGAACCAAGCCCACTTCACAAGAGCCCTAGACACAGACCACAATGCCTTTATTCTGTGCTGCAAGAAGGGAAGGGGTAAGTGAGACAAGCAAGACTGCAGAGGGTCGGGTGTTACAGCCCTCACCACAGCAGCTACTGCAGCTAAATGAACTCAAGCAAACCTCAGTGAAGAGCCAATTCCAATCCAGCAACAATTTCAGCTCAAACTGCTCCATTCCAAGACCTGTGCATCAGTCATTTTAAGTACCTCACCTATGCAACACGGGCAGTGAAGCCCCAAGACAACACTGCGAAAAAACGTCTTCAAACTGATTTGTAATTGCAAGTTGCCGAGCAGTCCAAGTAATCTAATGATAAGCATAACAACAAGAATAGAACTCAAAATAACCAGACAAATGATACTGCAGAAAGACAATTTTTAGACTACTTTTTCATCAAAATTCTCAGTATGCCACCAAACAAGACATTTCAAGTCAGATATTTTGTGAAGATATGCATTAGGACTAATAATCCCTTCATAGGTCAGATTTGCTATAGGTTTGCGATCAGGCTCATCAGGTTTGCAGTCGAGATGATTGCTGAAGACTCAACTCATCAAAAACAAGTGTTTGCCACTAACATGGCAATATCCCCCGCCGCCTCAATTTTATGTGTCCGTATGGACGGAGCCCAATGCTATATCCCCCGCTTCGCGCTAATCGCACGGCGGGGATAACAAAAATGACAAGGTCATATGATAGCAAAAGTAGACACCCAGTTCACTGAGACAGGGAAGATGATTATAGTACAATAATGTTACAGCTATGTTCACTGCATAACAGTGAGTCAAATCCTTCCCTGGTGTGAATCCTTGCAAGGATCCTCCAAGGATCCTAGCAGGATCATGGGAGGGATTTTGAGGGGAGCCATGCAAAGATCCTTCAGGACCCTGTGACTGGATCCTTCAAGACTACTTTCTGAGGATCCTGAAGGATCTGGTGGCAGGATCTTTGACGGCCTGAGCAAAATCCTTGGGGATCCTCAAGGATCCTGGGAAAATTGTTAGAGATCCTGAAGGATCCTGGGGAAATCCATAAGGATCCGGACAAAATCCTTTGGGATTCTTAAGGACCCTGGCTAAATCCTTAGTGTTCCTTGAGGATCCTGGCAAAATCCTTAGGGATCCTTAAGAATCATGGGAAAACACATTATTTATTTCTGCTTTATTTAACCAGGGAAGTCCCGTTGAGATCAAAATCTTTTTTAAGGGAGCCCCGGGGCTTGAGGTGGAGCGAGAGGACAAATTGCACAACTCATCAGATCAGGGGATAATCAAGTGGCAGGGTGGGAATTTAGCCATAACACCAGGGAACCCCCTACTCTTGTCGCAGCATGTCATAGGTTCTTTAATGACCACAGTGAGTCAGGACCTCGGTTTAACAACTCATCCGAAAGACGCCTCCTTCAGTACGGTGTCTACATCGGCATGTCACACCAAAGGGGGGAATTGCCACCTACTGACCCATCGTCACCTCTTCCAGCAGCTACTTAATTTTCCCCGGTGGTCTCCCATCCAAGTTCTAACCAAGCCCACACCTCCTTAGCTTCAGCCACACAGCTGGAGCAGACAGAGTTGCGGAATGGTTACGGACATGGGGATGACAAAGCTTAAAGATCTATTAAAAAACCTCCACTCACAAACTGCAGCACTGAAATAGTTCACATTCTAAACATGCCAAGGAATAATTCAAAGTTGACATCAGTTAGGAGTGTACTGCATTTGGTCTAGTAGCATCTGGGCTTAATTGTTGAATCTGAATTGATAAATTAAGCACAGACCTGGAATTTGGTCTCTAGACATATCCAAACCCAGGAGATGCTTTTGACAAGTTGACTTTACAAAGGATGGCCCAATTTGATAAATGTGGTTAGTTGCCAATAAACGTTATGAAATGAATGAAGAGCAAAGAAAGTGCAGTTTCAAAAGCAGGCCTATATCCACCGACGAACAGCTTTATCATGGATTAACTGAATTCTGCTCACTGTACGGGACTGAAGCCAAAACCAACCTCTCATACAGAGAAACCAGACTCAACAATTAAGAAAAGAGCCTGACACAGCAGTGTAGTCTCAGAGCACAAGGCACATCCAGCGCTCAATACACAGCATCAAACCAGCTTTGGCATGACAATCTGGCTCAGGACAGAGCCCACAACCTCCCAGTGCCAGGGTGAAGGCAAACCAGAGCGCCATACAAGGTTCTAATTTCGGTCATTCCATGCCAAATGAACCCGAGCCTCCAGGGGGTCCGTCTCTGATGTAGCCAATTTTTTTTTCTGAAAATACCTTGGGGTGTCAAACAAAGGACTCCCAAGTTTTAGCTCAATATCTCAATTTTTTTTTGTGAGAGCCATTTTAAATTGGGGTGTTGCCCCCGTTTTTTGCACTCGCGGGTGGCTCATAAGCGTTTTTTACTGAAGGTTATAAAATCTTCTCTAGCAAGACAGAGCTGAAAATTGCAACTCAAGTTCATTTTTGCCCTGGCTTTCAGAATCTGGCATCAAAACTGCACTGTGATGAACTACTTGGGATCTAAGAGCATTTGAAAATTGGAATTTGGTTGGACGGAATCTTTTTTTTCCCCCTCAGATTTTGATGGCAAAATGTGTGGTCAGCTTTATACCAAGACCCAAATATCAAATAGACATGCAATATTTAGGTAAAACAAATAGCTACAGGCAAAAGCAATGCAACACAAAATAATCCTTTGATGAAAAAGTTATGGGCCTTCCAAAATGTGTAAAAAAAAAAATGAAATAAATGCCCGCGGTACCCCTACATTCAGGGTGGCGGTTGACCACGCAGATTGTTAGACAGCTTAATGATATTTTGACCACTTAAGCATGCATTTTTTGGCAATATTTGGTAAAAATATTAATATCTCAACTTTTTCATGATAAACTAGATTTTTGAAAAAAATATTGGTGTTATTGTCCAACAGCAGCCAAACTGGCATTAGGTCAAATCACCCCAAGCTCAGCAGCACACTTTCTGTAGCAGCTCAGATTGCACCAGTTGTACTGTATGTGTGCATGTCTGGGGGTTGGGGGGTACTTTCTTGTTACCTCGAGGACCTTTTCTAGTATGAACACAGACCTTTTTGAGACAAGTAGTCCCTATAGGGACCATAACCTGGTCCCAATATGGCAAAATGTCATTTCTGTGGCCATGGTTAAGGTTAGGGACCCAGTGTGAATTGAAGTTAGGTTGAGTTTATGGTTACGCATGATTTGGTTACTGCGAGGGGAAGGGTTAGGGTTCGACTGTCTTCCAATGGCAACGTACGTTAAGCTTATTCTTTCTCTTTCCAAAATTTAATTTTGCTACAATTTCCCATTCCAGTAGGTTCAAAGTCATTTAAAAAAATATTTTCTCATACTGTTGGACAATGCCATTACATATTATGAATCAGCTGGTGGCAGAACTTCACTGAAGCTACATCTCACTTGAACTGAGGAAAATATAAAAACCCAGAACCCGTTGGCTTTCATGATCACAGCATTAAATACATTATAAATATAAAGGTCTTGTGTATCATTTTAAAAAACATTCTCCAGAAAATCAGTAGGACATATTTTAAATCGTTAGAGACCATGGGATTTCCACAGTATTTTAAAATAGGTCCGCATGTCAGAATAAAGTAGCTGTGTCTAAAAACCCATTTATGGGTTACTAGGACGCAGGAAAATTTGAGCGCAATGATACCCGTTGACACTGCACAAGAGATCAAATTGACTGATCTCAAGCCTCATTGAAAGAAAGGAATCCCACGCCAGATTAATAATATCTTTATTCGGAAATCGTGGAAATTCAGGCGGCACAAACCTCATTTTACACTGTTAATCCCATTAGTGGCTACACTTGTAAATCTTTAAGTGATACGCGCACCAAGCAAGCACTGCATATTTCATAGTCAAACGATGCTTGTTTTGAAATCTCTGATGAACTCCCAGGTAATTAGCCCTTCACACTTAAACCTACTCTAACAGTGAAATAGTGTAGCTTACTAGTTTATTATTGTAGATGTCAAGAGAAAACGACTCTTCCTTCCTTTGTTGAGAGAAATCAGAGTAATTCTATAGCAGACACAACACGTTTTGTCCAAAATGTGGAATGACCCAATTATGAATTAGCACATCGGAGACACTAGACTTATTGTCCACAGTACCAATACTCTGAACGTAGTAGAACATTTTTATCAACCAGCCAGATGCTAACCACACACTCGCAAGCATTAAGCAACAATTGCCACAGATTGATACATTGAGGCAGCGGAACTGACCAATGCAAGCATAGTTTATCTAACGTTACAGCAACACATTTTTGCACCATAGCTACAGCATTACCCATCCTAGCTAAATAATCAAACCACACTAGAGCGTATAAACTATGAACATGTAACATAACGTTAGACGCACAGTAAATAGTTGCATTTTTGTAATCGCAGGCGCAAATGAACTGCCAAACCAGAGGGGAACAATGAAATGCTCATACCTCGGCCATCGTCCAATTCAGGAATACAACACAGCACCACTTCCAACGATGTTACTGATGTAGCAAGCATTAATTCACCCACCGCAAAGTATGAACATTATGGCCGGGGAGATACCTTACCTCGTCCACAAGAAATTATCTGAAACCGATTTCCTTGATGTTGCGTTGGAAATGCAGAAATAATAGATAGATTCCACAGTGGATCTTTGAGTCAGTCTAAATCTGTCGATATTCCATCGATGGGCTGAACTGCTCTCGCCAACACGGTCAATCGTATGCAGCTACAGAGCACGGATGTGGCTTAATACTGACTAGAAGACGAGAGTCCTTCAGCAATCACAGAAATGAGCAACTGAGGAACAATGATGGATCGGAATTCCATATGATCAGCAATCTTACACGTCCTTCCCTTGCAAGAGAAACTGATCCCAAGGTGATACGATTACAATTCTAGTGGTAAAAAGCGCGGATAGGAAAAAAAATAGTGTTGGTTTCTTGCAAACCGAGAGCTATATCGCAAAAAAGCTAAATAAAATCAAACGCGACAGAAAGTAGTAAGAGGGCAGCAACGTTGCGCATTCAGTTCATTAATGCCAAAAATGCAGCCACAATCAAAACTGAAGTCCGAGCGCAACGTTACACTATCTATTGAGAATTTTACACAGGCCTTACAAGGGAAGTAGTCCTACCCAGCTACGTTTTGATAACCGCAGCGCGCATGCGCAACTTTGTGACCCATGCTACACCACCATGGCGAAGAACAGAAATCGTTGCAGTACAAATGTAGTAGACTAGCGCCGCCCTGAGGATTGATTACAAATGGTAATAATTATTAGCGTTAAACGGTAGTCGTGAGCCCAGAACAGACGGCTCACTGAATTCAAGTGTTTTTTTTGGCAGAAGGCATCGGGAATTACAGAAGTGCCGATAACTGTCACGTTATCGCATGGTATGGCATTTCAATGTTATTTAATTAAAAAGAACATTGAAACAATGTTGAGATTTCAACCTAACCATAGATCAATGTGCTTTCAATGACTTTTCAACATCAGTTACATCACCCTGTCAACCAGGAATCGATGCTCAATCAATTATAAACATAACTTTAAATCAATATTGTTTCAATGTCGCTGTATCAACGTCGGGTTTCATCGCTATTGTAACAGTGATTCAACATTGATTTAGCATTGATATTTCAATGTCAATCATTCTGATGATTCAGATGTAAAATCAACTTTGTTTCTATGTAGTCATGCTATCTGGGTTACGGTTAAACCAATATAACTTGCCCTACAAGTCAAATCCTCGCACTATAATATGCACAGAACAAGGGCGCTCGGATAGCAAAGACCTCCGCCAAGGCCAAGAGTCCACTCTTAAAAACTTGCCATAAGGTCTGCTCATGAACTTTGCCACCAGCCGATTTTAAGATTTTTTTGTGTTTATTCCAACAAGGCCAAATGTACGGTGGCTCAGAAATGCAAGAAATGGAAAAAAATATTTTAAAAAATGTGGAACAAACAAAGGCACTGGTTTTGAAAAAAACATGTTACAACAAGCATATAGGCAATTCCTTGTTCCAAAATTGATTTGATTTCCCCTTCAAGTAGCTATGACCAATGCCTTTCTATCATCCAGTTTATATAGAAAAAAGTCCTGAATTGTGACTTCAGTAAACAATCATTGAAATTGTCAAGTTTCCCATTGCTTTGAAGGAAATTTTGTCCCAAAAACCAGATTTGAACAAATGGATTTCTGCTACAAGATAGCCCTGAAATATAATCATGTTCAAATTTGAGGACAATCTGTTGAATAGACAATACTATGGACATTTTGAAACTTTTCCATTTCCATTTAAAGGACAAACTAATTTTAATTTAAAGTCAACCCCACCATTCTAAAAATCATCAGGTTTATACTGTGGACCAAAGCTCATTTTTCTGTGAAGTTTAGGGTGGACTTGTATTGTATTGCAAGTTAAAGGGTGGATATGAGCAAGTAATTAAGCAACTAAACCAACTTAAGCTTTCCGAAACAGAATGCTGACAAGCAACTAATGAATCCAACTGAAAACAACCTTTTTGGCTGAGGTAATGAACATAACCTAATGCAGATGTTTTTTTCACATTGTCTTTTCGAATACTGAGATGGTCAGAAAACACACAGACACTTTAATTTAGAGCTTAAACGTTTCATTTTTTATTAAGTTCTATACTTTCCATTTTGACATATGCTAAAGTCTACATGGCAAATCGCTTTTTCCAGCAGATCTCTGTCCCACTGGGGGCTCTCACATAGCTGGTCCAATGGGAATAGAAGAAGAGTACACATCACAGGGATTGGGTACATACTTCTCTTCTCCCAGAAAGAATGGCCAACTCCTGAGCAGCCCTGTTGTACACACCCTTTTCTCTACCTGAAACCCAGCATTTATAACGACAGTTCTGCCATGGGTTCAGCTAGTGTCTGCACTTCAGCGGCAAAATAGGTCACTGGAAAAATCCTACTGCAGCCCTTACAGTGATAGCCAGGTCTTAATCATTAAAAATTGTTAAACATTTATTTTTTCGGGAAACAAATTATAATTCAAGTGGGTGCACTATTTTTCTCCCAATACTGCATTTTCCTTCAGAGAAAAAAAAAAGCTCACTGACTGGTTATTGAACTCATAATTACAGGAGCAACGACGAAGGCAGGAATCACCTCAGCCACTGAGATATTCAAAATGCACAAAAGTTCCCTTGATCCCACAATAGGACCTACCTGGGCACAGAAAACTGCACCGAAGCATTACCAAGAAATAGAGTATCTTTATTTCAAGCACTAAGTCAGGTCAAAAAAGGTCAATAAAATAATTGGAATTATTCAAAGTGAAGATAAACAAGTGCAGTGCCAGTTGGCTGTCACTCCAACAGGCTGGACTTAAAAAAAAGAATCAGACAAGAGGAATGCTCAATACAGGCATGTAAAACCAGCACAAGTTTTACAACTGAAACAAACTCCAAGAGACCGCTTATGTGCAGTGGTTCTCAAAAATGGCTCTTGGGGGACCCCCTTTTATGCTGTTTTTTTTCCCCTAACTTTGATGGCAATCCCAGAATTTTAACAAGCTGTTAATTTTTTTTCCATGACAACATATATTTAAGGCGGGACTACCTTTACGATAAAATTACATTCTGTCAGAAGTATCTGTGCACGCTACATGTAATGATTATCGGTCAAGACTGCAAAAAATATTTCAAAGTGTATACGATTTCAACAAGTGACAATTTCCCCATTAACTCAAATTTAAGACCGGTCAATGAAACATTTATTTGGCAGTGGACTCTTGGCTGCCAAACCTAAGCAAGAAGGTAATGAAGAATACAAGGAAAAAGTAAATGATGAAGTGACATGCATACAGTTGAATCATGAATGAAATCATTACCTTGATCACAAAAACATGAACCTTATTCACGAGTTCAGCTGGCCCCTTAACCTCAATCTTTCAAATGTTACCTCTTTCTAGACTACTTTTATTCATAGAGTACTATATACACTGAGCATTCAATTGAGCATCTAAACTGCACTGCAAAGCTTTATTAACACAATATGGATTAGGATGGAAAACAGCCCACCTAAACATCAAAGACGCCTGACTTATAAAAAAAAATTAGCCCGTTTCAAATTCTGGAATAGTAACTGTGGCTGGAACGCAAACCAGCAATACATGGGGGTCGCCCAGGAATAAATTTGAGAAACGCTGCCTTAGTGCTTACATCACACCAAATTTAAGTAACTAAACCAATTTGAGCAAGAACTAGGATGATTTAACACAAGCCAATGAATACAGATGAACCACTTACCAGTTCCATAAACCCTAAAAAAAAAAGAAAAGAAAAAAGTACTGCGGCAAGTGGCAGCTGAAGAAGTTAGGCTACAGCCTACAGCCAAAACACCCAAGTGTGAAAATTAATTTCTCAATTACAACAAAAGTCCCCCAGGCCTGACTGGGTAGTTGAGTCAAGTCAGAGGACGACAATCACAAAATACCCAAACTTCTGCAAGCACACATCATTTCTCACAGGGAGTCAACTGACTCACCAGAGATGCAGATACACCACAGTACATCTGATACAGATGCAACAATGTTAAGTGTGAACTGTAGAGTCACATTTCAACACAGCAAGGCCAAGAGGTCTCAATCGCCACCTGTCAATCAAAATCTTCCACCTAAAATGCGGAACAAAAAAAACAACTCCATTTCTTCGCATCAAGATTTGTAAGTCGACAGTTTCAAGATGTAAGAATTCAAACTAAAAATCCCCATTCATCAGGCATACTTCTCCATTAAGCTGGCAATAACTTTCCTCAAATAACATTCACAGCATCTCAAAACTGGCCCCACTGTCAAACTGAGAATATGGAACGAGTGCAAGTTTCTTCAATGACTTGTTCCCTTGTTAAGAATTGAGCCAAAAGCCTCACCTTTGATGTGAGGAGGGTGGACAGCATAGAGCTCTGAGCGAGAGGTGCCGGCAGAGCTTGTTTGGGTTAAACTGCAGCTGGAGGGCAGGAGAGGTGGAAATAATGGCACTGCCCCTTGAAGCAAACAGCCCATCATTGCCAGTCCACAATTAAAGCAGTCCGCATACGGAGAGGTCACACACAAACGGGGAGCCAACAGATAAGTGGAATTGGCAAAACGATAGGAGCGGGACCTCCATTTACACATCAACTTAAACCAAAAAACCGTGTATTTGAGCAGTGCAGTGGACAATCACTTTATAGAGTCTGTTGTTTAGAGCGAACACAAAAAACCCACAACAAATTTCAGTACTCAGCCCAATTCCAAATACATCAATGCATAATCTTGATTTTTTTTTTTTTTTTAGCTCCCAACATTTATAATGGATTTTGGTTAGATATAAAAGATCCTGAGCTTTGCACAACGTCGATAAAAGCAAGTCATGGTGTTCTTGCCATTATTCATTAGTTCCCTTCCATCTCACAAGCGCTTCGTACATCTACCATTTCACCAGACTGAATATCCAGGCCTGCACTCCTGATTACAGTGAGCACAAAGCACAGAGACTCTATCCAGGAACATGGTTACATCTACACTGTCCAACAGTTAGGAAAAAAAAGGGGGGGGGGAATAAGAATAAAAAAAAGAATAAAAAATTCCCCAAACAAATATTGAATGCAAGCGCGAACACATGGATGCGGCTTAAATCAGTGATCCCCCATGTACCCTTCAGCCCTTCAGGTGTTGGAGGGGACAAAAAACTAAGTGCAGTATTTTACAGAAAGCTGGTGTGGATAGAAATATTTCTTACCAACCCCATCAGAGGCACTGATACAGACAGGCACACACAATGACCTCTAGGAACTATGCTCAACACCCCCTGGCCAAATTCAAAGAGAACCAGTGCCCGACATAGACCTGCCCTACATGAACCAAGACAGTGAAGCAAAAATGTCCATGCAGACAGACCCAATGCACATATACAGCTCTGTTTCTGATTCCTGGGCGTGGGGTACGAAGGGACAGGTCAGCAAAGATGTGCATTCCAGGACACAAACGTGGAACTCGAAAAGCAAAATAAACCAAACCAACTGAAAATGCACAGAAGGAACAGACAAGGTACTACAATTCAAACAAAATTGCTACATTTCTGAAACTTTACAGCAGTCCAGTCAAGTAATTGATGTTTACAAGAGCGATAATGTACAGCAAACACAGTCAAAAAGGAAAAAAAAAAAAAAAAAAGTTTCTCATTGTGACCAGACACATCCACTGCACAGTAGATCACTGACCACCCATGCAGGCAAATGCACATTCACAGATCCAAATTCAAGCAGACAATGAGCGCCTCTACAAGGAATTACAAACAGACATTAAGCACAGAGCAGTTTAAATGCAACGAGCACAGTGACACAACCTTTGTAACAGAACAAATGCACAGCCCATTGCTCTCAGTGGATGTGTTGAACAGTTACTGCATTGAGTTAATCTCCTTCCACAATTGAAGTATTAAAAAAAAAAAAAGGTTCAGTGAAACTAACAATAACAAAAAAAATCTCTTCATAAATATAACAAGTTTAGCAGAACGATATTTTGAGAACGATTAATGGTAAAAAAAAAAAAAATGTCATTTTCCTTGGCATAACTGAGAAATTCAGCCATCTCCAGGATTAAAACTGAGAAAAAAATGTGAAAGATAGCTGGAATAATTGCCAACTCCCCGTTCACATTAATGCATGAAAAACAGAGACTGAATTTACAGTTTTTTTTTTTATTCTTACAAACAAAACCTGATTTTGACTGAAGGTCGAAGCAGAGCAATGAATGACCTTCGTTTGCTCAGAGGATCATTTCAGACCACAAGTTCAGCCATTAAAGCACAAAGAATTTGAAGATTTTGGCACAAAAATAAGATTCAGGAACTGGCCTGTGTTTCATAAAAAATGGAGTGTTGCCTGCATTTTAATATGCAAAATATACTCAAGCAAGTATGTATGCATCTCAATGTTGTATTAGAAACAATCCTTTTAAAAACTAGTGAGCAGAAATGATTGAAACACAGCCTTTGTCTATCCATTACTCTGAATGACAGCTAATTTATCCCTATAGACGGCAAGCTGAAAATGGTGCCAAAGACTGTAAACAGAGAGCAACCAATCTCTGAGGATATTTTAAATAAATCCCAACAATATTCTTCAAAAGCTCGGTTTTTACACAACTTTAAAGAAATTTTGCAATAATAATTCAGCCTGGCTCCATTCATAAGCTCTGTTCATGGCTTTCCATAATCTAAAAGCAATTTTCTCTTCCAAGTCTAAATTCTTCTGAAAGAAGAGAATTCACAAGCACATCCATATGTGGTCAAAGGCCAAGTCATAGGCCTGGCTCAGAGTCCAGCAGGAAGTGGAACAGAAAACAGGGGGTCAAATCAGGTCCTGCCCACTGATCTACAGTAGCCAGTGTAAATGTAGCTTGTAAGACGAGCGCTCCGTAAACACAATCATAGATGGGGGACAAACCAGATTTTGTACTTAAGCATATGCAAGTATGCACATACACTCGAGAGAAATTTCACCTCAGGGTGATTTTCTTAGCCAACCTGGTGGAACCAAGTATGATACTTAGCAAGAGGACCACCAAAATTCATGAGACCAGCAGGAATCATTTCACATTTTCTATCCACTCAAGGACAGCATTGCTCCCTCAAGGCAAATGCTTTACTTCTCCTCCAGATATGCACTGTTTTGGCTACACCCTTCAAAAAAAGGTTAGCCTCACTGTTCATATGCATTCAAGCTATGTGGAATTTAAGGCTATGTCTGCGTTCGGGGACACAGGGGCCACAAGTGAAGGGCCCGTCGATTCGATGCCCAACTACGTGGAGTGCAGGGGGATGACGAACTTGCAGCCGAAGGGCGAGTGGTATTTGATGCCCACTTCCTGGAAGACGTGGCGGGGCACGCCGATATCGCAGAGGTACACCCGGCCCGCGCTCTCCGCCAGGGCGAGCGGCAGGCCCAGGGACAGTGACCATTTGGCCTCCACAGCCTGCTCCTGCCCGCTCACCGGCGGGTCGATGCTGAGCACTGGGGCCCGGTTCTGATTGGCCCAGTCCGCTGCTGCCCGGTACCAGGGCTGGTCCCGCAGAAAGGCGTTTTCATGACAGTCCAGACAGTTGATGACCAGGTCTACAGGAGTATCTGGCAGGTCTGCAATACAGTGAGAGAGGTAGCCTGTTAGGATTTTACATCATTTTAGCATCTGAATAATCAGTAAATAGGGAAAAAAAAAATAAAAAATAAAACACACAAAAACAACACCCCAGATTAAAACAGAAGTTCAAGGTTTCAAATGCACTTTGATAAGAATACAAAATTATTTCAGGGAACTGTTACAAAAATGATCCTTCAAAAAACTTTTAGGATATAATTATTTCCTAGTGGCACTCAAGGTAGAACTCCTCCTCAAAATAAGCCAACAAAAGTTGTGCATAATCCATCCAGATACGAATCGAGCAAATAATAAAAATTAGCACCTTGTTTAAATTCTGGGATTGCAAATGCAGCTGAAACAAAAACAAGCATATATTAGGGGTGCTCAGGAACAGCTGCTGGAACCATCGAGGGAGTGCAACTTTCAAACCATACACAGCAGTTGGCAGTTAATGCTCAGCTCAGTTAAAGCCCACACCAGGCCATGATGCAATGGGACTTGAAGACTCCTGACTGTAGGCAGGAGCAGCAGTGGACATTGCAGGGCAGGGGTTACCTTTAACACTGGACACCTGCTTGCCGCCCGTCTTGCTGAAGAGCATGAGCTCGCTGGTGATGGCCTCCAGCATCTTGACAAAGTTGGGCAGAAAGAGGACGACCTCCACCTCGTGATTGGCCAAGTGGCGACCGCAGCTGATGCCCTGAGCCCCCTGTACATGGGGGCCACACAGGAGGGCCACCGTGGGCCGCTGGTGCAAGTTCTTCGGGGTCAATCTATAAGATGGAGAACATCGATCAGACAAGAAACGCCCGCGTTTGAACACCCTCGGCCTGACTTATGAAGTGTCCCAGAACAATTACACAATAACCAAAGTAGAATTCCACAGAACATACATTTACAAATACAAAAATGCCCAAAGTCCCACAAAAATTTTGGAAAATTCACATTTTTTTCACTAATCTAGAGCCCCGCATATATATGATCGTTCCCCCGGGTAAAAACCCCCTAGCTCAAATACTTCATCAAAATCAGTCCATGACAAAGTTTTTTTCAAAAACGCCAAAAATGCCATTTTTCCCTGAAGAAGTCTTTCCTGGCCTGATTCCCTACATTACCCCGAATGTTTTGGCATGGGTAACTAGTTTATTGATGCCGACTTTAGAGGTGCACACACGGACAGACAGACGGACACACAGACGACGAACTGATGACAATACCCTTCGGCCTGAAGTTGGGCCGAGGGTAAAAACCGTGTCCACACGAGGTCCACCATGAGGGATGGACAAGCAACTTTCACACTGAAATTCACCTGAAAATTAGAAGATACATTGTTCTCTTTTCAAACTTAGCGATGGCTAAATTCTCATGTGCGCCAAGAGCAGCCTATATACCCTTGTGCTACATGTAATACCACTTTTAGAACTAAACCCTGTTTAAAAAGGCAAATCAAAAGGAATCTCACAAGATTACAATGCAATACAATTCAAGAAGAAACTGCAGTGAATTGCCCAGCAGCCTTGAGTGCTTTTTATTTCTACTTTTGCAGTATTTAGCAGATATGTTCATCAGTATCTCTGCCACTTTAGTCCAGTATAAGTAACTTATTTCCGAGTTCAATTACAATCAAATTCATTACTTCTTTGTGGGGCTAACCATGATACACTTTTTAAAGTATTTGAGCAGGCCCCAGAAGATGGTCACCTACGGATAGAGCGAATGAAAAATTGAAAAAGAAAGTAAAAGAGGTGGGAACTGTGCCGACTCACAGAAAGAGCTGACAATCACCTCAGAGGCAGAGGTCAAGCTCTAAAAAATTAGTCTGATGTCAAAGTAAATGAACAAAAACGGGTAAAAAGGCTGTTGATTTTTACGCCCAGAATTACCCTGCTCTCGGCTTTGCACTCTGTCATTTACATTCTGCACAGCCAAAGCAGAGATAAAGGACTAGGGAAGGGCTAAAACATACCACCAATTACGAGAATCAAGTTAACATCTTTCAGTCCCTGAATAAACACTACAAAGCCCAGATCCCACTTCTTTAGGTCAGATTAAGGTCTGGACTGATCCACAATCCCGGGAATAAAATTCACAGCACAGGAGGAAAACAAGTGTCAGCCTAGCATTGGACCAGCCGACTCCCAAGGAGTCAAACTGCTTTTTGCTGACGTCCCTGGCAACGCCCTGTAATTCCGGACTCCTAGGGAGTCGGCTTGTCCAACGCCAGGCTGACGCTGTGTCAGAGCCCAGCTCTACACCACTTAGAACTGCCAACCTGAAGCATGACCTCATCAGCAGACAGTGGGACAAAAATGAAGCTGTTCAGTGTCAGGCACCCCTCCTCCACTCACCTGTTGGGACCCCCCAGCAGCGTCAGGGCCATCTGACTGGCGCACACCCCCGTCATCTCCAGCCTGCGCTCTAAGGACAGGCCCTGGCGCTCCGCCGCGGACAGGAGCCTCTTGTGCAGCTCGTACGACACGCTGGGCACCACCAGACCCGAGTCTACACAGGCAAAGGAGGAGAGGAGAGATCACTTCACTCATCTTAGGCTCGACCTTAAAGCTACTCATACACTGCAGCAGGAGACGCTCTGCAGCAGGACGAATATCCCTTAATGCCACGAGCTCACACTCAACTGCATTATTGCAGTGCACTGCATAAGTGTTTGGAAAGCCACCTGTACTAGGGATAGACAATATCTTGAATCACGATAATTTTACGTGCAGTAAGAATAAATGCTGCCATAAAGCTAAAAGACGAACTCCCTCCTTTTCTTTTCTGTGACTCATACCTGGTGGGACCTTGAAAAAATGCCAGAGACTATTTGAAATACTTCCAGTAAGGAAATTGTATTTTAAAGCCAGCCAATTATCAATGTGGTTGGACAACTTCCACCACCTTTTAAGGCATAGTTAGCCTATTCCAAATCAGTTCCCTTGTACTTCCCTATAGTTCCCTTGTAGTTCCCTATCGAGTAATGTATTTAGCGAACACAGTAATCAAAACCAACATGCAGCCTATGATGAATGAGAAGTGATGTTGAGAAGCAGACAGAACTAAATAGGCTACCGTGTTTGATTGAAAAAAAAAATGCCAGTAATCTGAATAACTAACAAGATGTCTTCTGCTGAATTCGATCTGAAATTGTAGCATTTTTTTTTATATTATTCATCAAAAGTTAAGAAATTCATTCCAAGACGGCCCTGGATTTTAAGCATCTGAAAAAGCACACAAGGTGGAGAACATTTAAGCATATTTAAGGAAACATAGGAATCATGAATGAATTTGCCCAAAATGTAAGCCGGACAAATTAAAAACAAGAGCCATCTGGCAATGGCGGATCCCCCTAGCTGTAGGTTGTGTAACAAACTTTAAAAGGCACATCTACCCATCATGATTGACGTGTGTCAAGTTTGGTGAAGCTAGCACATATAGTTTCCGAGATATGGCCCGGACAAACTCATGTTTAAAGACGGACAGAGAGATAGCTATATCCCCCCGCATTATATATACCAACTGCTAGATAACTAATTGAGCCCAAAAAAAAAAAAAAAAATGCTCCTCACTGAAGCAGGCAATACCCCTCAGCCCCGAAGGTCAATGCTGCAAGGTCAAAGGTCAAAGTGGGACAAAACCTCGAAAAGGCACACCTACCCCCCATGGGGAGTCCGTATACGCATTATGAACTTCCTAACCCAAGTGGTTGCAGAGAAATAGCCCGGACAAAATTGCAGCCGCCTGCCCGCCCGCCCGCCCGCCCGCCCGCCAAAGGGACGACAATACCCCTCGTGCCCTTGTCAGGCTGAGGGGTAAAAAACGGGGGAACGACGTGAGAGCAACTGTTGAGGTGGTGATACTGCAGACCTTAACTTTGATGTTCAGCTGCAAAAACAGGACCAGTCAAACGTTTGGACACATTTTACTAATGACACAGCACTCTGTTTTGAGATAAATTTAAACAGCCCAACTTCTCTATATAATCAATCAAATGGAATCAAGGTAAACAGTAGAATTTAAGAGAGAATAATTTACTTGTTTGAATAGTGTCCAAAATTTTGGAACTCTCAAAGAAACCTTATTTGACAAAGTAAACAGACATACAAGCTCCTTCCATTTCCAACGGGCAAATTAAAGTCAAGCTGTTTTAGGCCTTATTGGGGGAAAAAGGTAGAAAAGAAAACTAAGCAGACCACAAGTGCAGCAAATCTTTGGGAAGTTTGGAAAATCTTTGGAAAGCCGCACAGCTGCATACTCACTGTGACCATATGACTGCCCTTGTGAAGGAAACACATTGAGTATGCTCAGCAAATATGACCATAAATGCAGGTTAGTTTGATGGCTGTAAGAATTAGATCATCTTTTTGCTAAATGATGGGAGAATATTTCCTTTTGTATTTTAAGAAAAATGTGAGTACGTCCAAACTTTTGACTGGTACTGCAAGTACTGAAGTCAGTGAGGTTCCCTTCCGGACACATTTCACAGGGCCTCTGATGTTTGGTTGCCATTTGCTCAAGACTTCATCAGATATGATTCATGGAAAAAAAGGAGGAAGCTTGACTGCTCGCCCCATGGCAGCAGTTATTCTCTTTGCAATTAAAATGATCATGCTTATTTCATCGCCCTGCCCCATCCTGCGCAATAAAAATGGCTCTAATTTCTAGAATTTGCTGGAATAAGGTCACTGATCAAATATGTATGAACTATATATTAGAGATATATTAATGCCTGGAAGCTGAGGGGGAGCAACCAACACATGCAAAACTGTGAGGCTGAGAGGATAGTCCGTGTGTGGAAGAACATTACATGGAATTTGTGCATTATGCTGTATAGACAGCTACACCAGATATGCATACTGTTGATGATTTCACCCTACTCTGGAGGGGTTGAAATACTGTCAAACTGCCTGTCCAGTCTTACCAGTGCAGTATTCCTTTCCCCCATGCTGTGGCACAGTGATTTGGCGGTAGACAATGGGTTTCCCCTCCAGAATGTTCTCATCGTGCCGGTATCGGGAAGGCGTCCGCTCCCCGGGAGTTCCGCGGGACCGCACCCCGTTTCCGCGGCGTTCCGACGTGTCGATCTCAGAGAAGACCGCAGCCTTGTCGAACAGTGCTAGATTTCCCTCAAAGTCAAAGTCCGTGTCCAGGCCTTCGTCCATTCCGTCGCCAAAACACTCGTCGTCTTTGTTCTTCATAACCCCTCCCCCATTCTTCAGACCATTCTTCTTGGGCGTGGCTTGACTCGGGCCTCGGCTGCTGGACGACCCTGAGGAGGGAATGAGAATAGGGGGGCTCTAACGATCGTCTCAGTCAAAAAGCTGCAGATTCTTACAGCCTTCCCATAACCAACACAGAGCAAGGCTATCTAGTACTGGTCATTCTCCTGTAGGTTTCTATTTCCGACCATAATGTGGCTCACTTAATTCTATCAATTAGTGGCTCAATGATCTTGAGCAACTCAATGAGGCTTGCCATCATTAGGGTAACAATGATAACCCACAGGATGACCAGCATCCAGGAACAGGACTGGCCACACCAGCCCAGAGGTGGGCGATATGGCAATAAATATCATGAAGACGAATAACATTTTCAATAGTCACAAATTCTATATTGTGAAATGCAAACATGTTGTTCATATTTCATCTCTGAAGGGCATGATCTTGAGAAACAGCCTTACAGCAGTTGTTCTGTACGGCTTTGCAGTATGCGTCACATGTATGGAGCTATTAAGACCTGCATATAACATACAGACAAATGCACCAAAGAGGGAAAAGGAAACAAGAGCCAAGTCCCCGCAAAACTTAATTGGAGATAAGTACAGCAGTGATGACGAGGACGCCGGTTATTTTAGCCTCAGATTTAAATGCAGAAAACACCTATGTTTCCTGGCGTGTTTACAATTTTAATGGTTTTCACACATTCACGGTGTCATATGAAGAATTCAAGAGTTTTGCACCAAGAGATTATTTTAATACTCACGGCAAAATATGCATACGCAACAATAACTCGTTAAGAGTGGTCGTCCAGGCAATAACGAAATTAGCTCACGCAACTTAAGTAAAGTGATTTGGTGAATCGTCTAGCTACCGCCATCTCTACAACCCGAGTAAACACCACACTTCTTAATTAGCTCAGTGCTTGTGTGGCAAGCAAAGATAATTTGGCATTTAACAAAAGTTCTTTTTCATGTGTTTTAGTTCTGAAAATCGCACATTTTTATGCTACGCAGTCACTATAGCAAGTATATGAGTTCTCATTAATCAACAATTAACGCTGATAATACATGGATTCATGCTTAAATAAATCATGAAATAAGATGGAATAACCGTTGAATGTACTGAATACCAATTCGGACATCACTGGTAAAACATGCTCTGAAATCTGTGCGTGCATTAAATGCATAGGTCAGCTGGAGGCCGTAATTAGTCTTACTTGCAGCTTATTATTGCGAATTCCTTGAGCAACCGACTGTTTATTTTTTTCTGGCCAGTTCGAAACAATGCTAAAAGGGTCAATTTGTCCTGGGTAAGAAACTACGGGATAGACACATGATATCAACAAAAACAGGCACACATTTAACAAAGTGATTCATGCCTGGGTCAATAAATTTGCAATGCAAGGAAACGCATGAAAACTCAGCTCATCTTTTTGCAGCTCTGCACTTGCTGGGGGCTATTTTTCACAATCTTTCCAGCTTCATCATGTGATGTCACAAAAAAAAAAAGAATAGAAATGCTTGTAATTGCTAATGTTAATAGCCTGTGAACCTGGTGACATGATAGGGTAACTTAAAGCAATAATAGAAAGACCTCTTCAGATGGTTCTAAACGGGTAAAGGGAGGATGCTTATAAACCTTTTTTCCACAGGCGCTTGAAAAGGCACCTCAAATCCAGGTCACTAGTAAACTATGTAAAGGCTAAAAGCATCACAGCAACAGACAATGAAACCCTGCCCCCTACTCCGCTTTGGTTTCTTGCCTGCAGCAAGCATGAGCGGCGCTGAGCTACGAATTCACAGACATTTACTGGGGTGCAGTTACGCAGCTGGGACTCCTATGAAAATCTCCACCATGTCACATTTACCAAGACAAAGCCAGGTTGCAGTTATACCCCTGAACAAACTTTTCACTTAAGTTTCTCCCTTAAGCAGGTTCAAAGCCAAATAAATATTTTTTTCCATACTACAGGACAATGTCACATACATATTCTGCATCTGCCATCTACAGCACATAACCGAAGCTACATCACACTTGTACTGAGAGATATATTCAAATCCAGTGAGCCATGTTTTTATGGGCACAGCATTACATCAAATGGAGAAATATCTATATGTTGTGCTTTGTTTAATACACATTCCCCTGAAATCCCACAGGACATGATTGTTGGAAAAATTGGTATCTGTACTAGAATTTAAAATACGCCCAAAGTTTTAATACAGCAGCTGCATTTGACATGCGTTTTATGGGGCTATGCAGGCCATAGTACTTACAGGAGTTGTGCCTACGGCGAAAGCCCTTGTTCTGGCCCGGTGTCTCCAAGTATCGCTCCCCGTAGCTTTTGGAGCACTGCTGCGGGGAGCTGAGACGCTCATGTGACCTCAGTTCTCCTTTACGTGGGACTGCCACTGGTGCGCTGCTGACCGGAGCCTCACTGGCCCCGCCCCTTCCATTCCGACCATACTGCCCCGAGGAGGCGGGACTTGACTCAGCCACACCCACCTGGCTGCTGCCATTTCTAATGTCCAGAATCTTCAACTCCTTGATGTCCATGGCACTACAAAAACACAGCGAAACCCAGACATGAGTTTATGTAATGCAACGGAAATACCCTTCACTGATGCAGCGAGCTAGCCAGCAGACCCTTATGCAAAAATATCACTAAACAGCTAAACCGCTGACTACAGTAGATAATGGTCCACTGTCCTCATTCAGTGCCCGACAAAAGTCTTGTCGCATAAAGACATAGTAACTAAAAATAGCATATAACTTCATTTCTAACCAATCAATTGCTATAATAAATGGTACATTTTAATGTCAAAGGCTTTCACATTAATAATTTGGTGCAAAATGAAACCATCAAAAAGGGTTCTGATGTTCACAGCCCGGCAAAGCCCATAACATGTGTTTTTGCTGGGACAAAAGTCTTGTCATCTCTTCAGATGATGCAACAAATCACAGATTAGAGTTTAACCTAAGACAAATACTGTAATTAACACATTCCCAGATGTGTATAGAAATAACCCCCAGCGCATCAGACTTTCATATGAGGTGCGACTAGACCTCTGACAACATGCCAAAGATTCAACCACAGACCAAAGTGCTGATCATCAAGAGCCTGAAGACTGAGTCTGCTGCTGAGGTGGCAGACATCTTTAATGTATCCTAATGTCAAGTGGAGGGGATAAGAAAAATATTTGAAGAAACTGGTGATGTTCGTGGCAAGTGCAGGTCAGACAGACCCCGGCATGACAACTGTTTGAAAGGACCGTTTGTTGCTTCAACTGTAGAAGGCTAGCCCTTCTTCAACTACAGCGAAGCTACATTAGGAAATGTCACCAAAAATCCCAGTATCTACAAAGAGAGTTTGTCAAATTCTCTCTAAGTGGTTTTCATGGACGAATTGGTACTCCGAAGCCTGCATTAAACAGAAAACAAATAACCTGCATTGCATTTGCCAAGGCCCACAGCTAGCAGAAAGGATTGATACTGGGAAAGTGGCTGAAAGTTTATTTTTCTGATGAATCATCCATTGAACTGCATCCCAGTCGCTGTACAAGACCTGTTGGAACTACAACTTGGATAAGTGACAAGACACTTGTCGGGCACTGTACATAATAACTATGAAATTGTGTCATTCAGACTACAAAACTAAATTAAAAACGCAAGCAAAGAAGCAGATATTCTGAAAAACAGGACATGTCAATACTCACCTAAAAGTGACCTCTGGGACAGGACACTTGATCCCATTGTGAAAGGGCTGCCTAAGAGATATGGTCTGGCTGACTTGGTCCACCGACGACACCTCGCCCTGGTACACCCCTAGTGTCACTCCACAGTTAATGGACACCAGACTCCCTAACCAGTCTGCAGCCATACTGACCATAAAAAGACAAGCAGAAAATTAAAGGCTGGTACCAGGAATGTAGTAATGTCAGGTGAAATACATTGAGGCACATCAGATATTTATTACATACTCAAAACACTAAGTTAAATTTTGGAATTTTGTCACAACCATATGGAGAATGAAGTGTAAACGGTATTGAAGGAATGTTCCGAGTGAACTGTTTCAGTCGATGAGCTCATAAATGTGAGATGTTGCTGCTTTAGCACAAACCCAGTGTTCCACGAAATAGACCCTTTTTTTTTTCCATCATTCCTTCAGCACCTTCTAGCATGCATTTTCTCATCGAATCTGTATGAATCTTTTTTTTTTTTCCCATTCATATGCTTTACACATGGGTTAGATCACTAAAGCACAATTTCTGAAGATTAAGCCACAGATTTCTGTGTACAAGCTTCCGCAAACAAAACCTAAAGGTTTGTGGCTCTGAAGATTATACACAATATTTTATGTCATTACATTTTAAGAATCAGTTGGTCTTATATTCAGGCAGGCTGGGATATACCAGACCTTATATTTTGTCCGAACTCTTTTCTAGGGTAGGTGTATGGTTACAAGTGGGAAGGAAAAAAAAAATCACAATTTTAGTTCTATAACCAGTCATTTTTTAGGGGTGGAGAGGGGTCACTATCCGAGAGGGACAATTTGGACGAAATGCAAAAATGTGGTTTTGAAGTGTGATTATTTCAGTGCGCCCTAAATCACCCCCAATGGTAATCTGGAAAGTGATAGTAGTAGGGCTGGGCGATATCGTCACATATTTTGACTATAGTAATATCGTGATATGAAGTAAGTGTTGGCTTTTCTGGTTTTAAAAGCTGAATTACAGTAATGGGTTGCATTTCTCTGCACTTGCAAGACTGTTGAAGCTGTTGCCTGCACCTGTTTCATTGTTATGTCAACATTACTAATGTATGGTTATAAAAAATATAATTGTGTAATTATTTTGCAAAAGCACCAACATTTGTCCTGATAATATCGGCAAAATATCGATATCGAGGTATTCGGTCACAGATATCGGGATATTAGATTTTGTCCATATCGCCCAGCTCTCGATAGTAGAGACTGAAATATTTATCAGTGTAATGAATTTTACAAGGGTTACACAGGCCATGCGTACGGGGGGCACTGCATATCAGTACTTTTGTGCAATTTTGTGTATATTCCATAGTTATTGTGACTTGCACCCTGAGCGACCCTGGACATCTCATACAGTCATGGATACCTTTGCATCTCAAGGGTACACTAGTGTGAAATGTGTTGAGGGGTACTCGGGGCCCATGACTTGAGAGGGGCACTTTCTTCGACAGGAAAATGAAAATTGCCCTTTTGTAGCAGCCAGTCTCTGAATGCGCCTCGAGTCAAACCTGATAACATCTAGTTGGTTATATTCCTAGACATATCATATACATCTGCTAGTAAGACCACCAAGGGGTCTGCCTTTGTTTACCCCCCCTACATCCCAGTTCATTGTGGTAGGTTTTAATGAATTCCAGTATTTTCTGACAGCGTTTCCCAGTCATATTCAGGGTGTGCCCTGAGTAACTCCAAGTCATTCAGGCATATATTGAAAGGATATTACCTACCCTTTATTGTGAAAAAATAAACAAGGGACATTGAGGGCATCAAGACATGAGGGGCACTGCCATCAAAAAATGTAAAAGTTCACCATTTTCCATTTCTTTGTAAATTTCTAATTTCCGATTAAGGATGATTACATTCTTATTTTGCTAAGTAACATTTGCAATATGAGCAGTCAGGAACTTATTTTATTGACCCCACCAAGGCTTTTGCCTTTTTCACTTCATTCTTGGTTAGTTCACTATCATGACTGCAAGTCAGTGTAAGGCAAGTAGAGATTTGTAGTCACAAAATTAAGTTTATTAACAAAAAATTAAAGATACAAATACGTTTATTAGAAAATGTAACCAGGACTCATCCACACCAGATTAATGTCAAAATCATCAAAGCTGGATAACATTTCTGATAGCTTCTCTCTTTGTCCGGGAGCAATTTTTTCACAAAGAGGCTTTTTGAAATCAGACTTGTATTACTTGTATTTGCATCCTTAGTATCGCACAGTTGAAGATGCCAGTTCCTAAATAGGTGATTATACCTGAAGTTTCACAGGGCTTGCTTTTTCAGTGTCTATCGCAGAGGCTACGAAAACGTTCAAGTCCTCATTAATAATGCTACCTTGCGCCACTGCAGCTGGTAGTGCCTCAGAGGTGACATCACGTACATCATTTTTGTCACAATTGTCGTCACTAACCATCACACTCAGGCTCATAGCTCGTCTGTGTTTATCACAAATACTGGAACCAATAGGAAAGTGGGTGCTGTATTTACGTTCCATGTTGCGGGCCATTACTAATGTTGCAGGTCTTGTAGCGCGTGCCTTTTTTGTCGAACGGAAATTCCCTTCAGTATGGTCGGGATGCTGACACTGTCGTGGGCGTTTCCAGTAGACTCCAAATTTAAAACGATGGAAAGCACAAACCACATCATGCGGCTCAAGACAAATACCAGATCTGCTTTCAATCAGTTGCTTTTCAGTCAGATTTGATCCATCTTCAGTGACAGCAAGTCCAATATTCAACAGATGATTTGTCACGCTCCCCTGTAAATCAGCGATACTATACATGCCAGTCTTCCTGCTCTTCTTGTGTTCTCCACAGTCATGGAGGGTTGAGAAGAATCGACATTTCTCGTACTCGAGAGAAGCCATTTCAATTCACAACCTGGAAATGAGAAGAGCCTAGTAAGGTACTGGTAATTTTCAGTTTTGGATGCTAAAAATTCGACAGTACAACCAGCGCAAAATACACAGTACATCAGTACATACATGTACATACATGCATGCTCGCATGTCTTTTTTCACTTTTTTAATCATTAATACCTTGGGGAGAGGAAATCTGTCAATGTAATCAATCTGAGTGCGGATGAAGTAATTTTTGCGTCAAGAACACTTGTAAATCACAGGATGGCAGTGATAAATGCTAATATTACAAAGCATGGATTCCAACTGCCAGCAGCCAGGCTAGGCCTTTGTGTAGTGCTGCCACCTATCTAGGCTGTGACAGGAACATCTGTTGGTTTATTTGATAACTAAAAAGCACAGCTAAATCAATGATTTATTAAATTTTAATTTAGTTTTAAGTACAAAACAAAGTGACTGGGGACCTTTAATGGCCTGTTTGGGGATTTATATAGCCTGCATGGCTTGGGTAGGGTTAATATGGCCAAATCAAAAGCTGATCACATTGCAAACAACCCTTAGCTTTCTATGGATGCCACTCTGTTATTTGGAAATCAGATAAAGTACCAGGCAAGAGAAAAATGAAATATTCAAATTTTTCTGAAAGATGCGCCCGTTTGTCTTGGCGCCCTGAGTGGCCCCTGTTTATATTTGCTTCCGAATAAATGGGGCAGGTTCTCGGTTTTCAGTATATGCCTGAGAAACTTGTGTGTTCAGGGCACACCCTGAATGTGACTTGAGAATGCTGTCAGAAAACACCAGAATTAATCAAAACCTACCACAACAAAATGGGGTGTAGGGGGTTAACAAATTCCGACCCCTGGGTGATCTTCCAGTCAGATATGTAGGACATGTGAAAGAGTATAACCAAGTAAGTGAGATCAGGCTTGACAGAGGGCGCGTGAAGAGACTGGTTGCTATAAAAGAGCCATTTTAATTTTCATTTTGAACAAAGCGCCCCAATAGTTGCGTGCCCTGAGTACCCCACAACAAATTTCACACTAGTGTACCCTAGAGAAGCAAAGGTATCCATGAAAGTATGAAACAACCATGGTTGCTCAGGGTGCAAGTCACAATAACTGTGGAAATACACTGAAAATTGCAGAGAAGTACTGATATGCAGCGCCCCCTGTGTGTGTGCCCTGAATAACCGTTGAAAAATTCATCAAAATGGTCAGTACTTCAGTCCCGACCATCCAAATTACCAAGGAGGGTGACTGAGGACACACTGGAAAAAAAACATTTTAAAACCACATTTATGGATTTATGCTAATGGTCGCTTTTAGACCATGACCCCTGATCACCCCTTTAAAAAAAAAAAACGAAAAAAAAAAAAACAAAGGAGGGAGCATTTAGCCTCCATTGCAGATGTCATATGGTGTTCGGTTAACTTCCCTCCCCCAACAACGTCTGTGCACGCGAGCGAGGTATTGTGTTCCACCAATCAGAAACTAGCTCTTAAAATCCAGGAGCTAATTATATATGCATAAACAGATAAACCCAAAATGGCAGACGGTGGCGAACATGTTTTCTCTCGAGCTTTGGATAAAATCTGCAAAACCAAGAACAAGCAATGAACAACTTAGTTATCCAGAGGAACGATGTCTACGTAAATTTGCCAACAGGATTTGGCAAATCGCTCATAAGCATTCTGATTGGCTCATCAAGCACAATCACATTACGTCACGGAACACAAAACCTCGCTCGAGTGCGCAGACGTTGGTGGAGGGAAGTTAACCGAACACTATAAGATGTCTGCAACGGACGCTAGGGAGCATTATTCCCGACCAGAATAGTGCTTTTTCCCCATCTGCAGCCATACATACACCTCATAAAAAAAAAAAAACTTTGGACAAGATCTGGGGTATGGTGTATCACACCCTAAGAGAACTGCCTGAATCTGGCTCTTAAATAAACACACACATACAGTATATACATAAAATTAGGCATACTTTGCAGTGGAAAAAAACAATGCTTTTTTTAATACTAAAATCTGTATCACTTTAGTCCATCGTGCATGATCTACCTGCTAACTTTTCTTGCCTTTAATTGGAGAATTTTTATCTCATAGTCAGGATAGTAATCAAATCAAATACAGTCTCATTAGCAGAATTATTCAGCATCTTAATGTCATCCATTTTAGGTACATAAAGGGTTTTCGAGCACACATAACTTGGTAAATAAGGCCAGTTAGCATGTAGTGCTCTGAAAGACTATCTGCCCTCTTCCAGATTTCTTCCATTGAATGTTGGCCATACCCTTGGGCAAATTTCAGAGAATTCCCTTAGTGTGTCGTAGCCAGGAACTTTGGCAAATGCACCGTTGTTTACACACGTGGCTGTTGGAAATGTACATTTCAGAACATATTTTTTGAACAAATACCTTCCTATCTCAGCAGTATTACATCAATTTCAACAAATCCTTTTTCCATTCATTAGGAAAATATATCAGATACAATGTGCATTGATAAGCACATGATTATAATCAATGGTGACACTTTGAGGGGCAAACTAAAAAAATGTAAAAAATATAATTTTTTGTCATAAAGACAATTGATATCGCAGGTTTCTCTGGTGGATTCATGAACCCCATGGGGTGGCTTATCAATGCTGAAAATTATTTTGAAATCAGTGGCTGGGGCCAGTAAACGCCCTTAATGGGAATTCACGTTTGGATGAAGATTGAATTCAATTTAACAAAACACACCCAGGCATGATTAGGTCCCACTGCAAACCCAGCTGAATGGGTACATCATTTAAATATAGCCTGTCTGGCGATATGAAGCAGGCAAAACCAGCACATGATGCAGTGATCTAAAGAAATTAAAGAACAGATTGAAACAAAGTCAGTGACATCGACCACTGGAAAGAGTTACAAAGCCATTTCTAAGACTCAAGCAAACATCAGTGACCCATTATCTACAATTGGAAACAACTAGACACAGTGGTAAACCTTCCCAAGAGTGGCCAGCCAACCAAAACTCCTCCAATTGCACACTGACACCTCATTCAGGTCGAGGTCACAAAAAAACCCAGACTAACATCAAGAGAACTCAAGCCTCACCTGCCGCAGTTAAGGTCAGTGTTCGTGACTCCACAATAAGAGAGACTCGGCAAAAAGACAAAAAAAATATGGTAGAGCTGCTAGGTGAAAACCACAGCTGATCAAAAAGAACACAAAGGCTTGTCTCACATTTGCCAAAAAATGGCCATCAGGAATTTTGCGATAATATCCTTTGGACTGATGAGTTTAAAGTGGAAAATATGGGCCCCTTTAGATTTGACATGCAGCCAACACAGCTTTCCACAAGAACGTTATACAAACAGCAGAGGTGGCAATTGTGCGACGGCCTGAGCCTGCTTAGCCCCTTCAGGACAAATGCAACCTGTCATCAGCTAGAATCATTCATTCTGCTCTTGGCAAGAACATTTTAAGGGAGAATACCCAACCATCAGTTTGTGATCTACAACTCAAGCACACTTGGGTTATGCAGCAGGACACTGATCCGAAGCACACAAGCAATAAGAAAAACAGAGGAAAATAATGGGGGGGATAGTTTTTCTCAGCACAGTGCCTACCAGGGGCCTGTTTCACAAAGCAGGATTGCTGAGATAGTCAGGTAACTGTTTAAAGTAAACCTGGAAAAGATTTTTTTATTCCAGTCCATGTTCCATGGGCAGTGCGATAGCTGCTGCCTCGCAATAAGGAGGTTCTGGGTTGGATCCCCAGCCGGCCAGGGCCTCTCTTCATGGAGTTAGCATGTCCTCCCCGTGTTTCCTCCTCACCCAGAATAACAACCGTTATAGGAACACATCTACCAGTGACCCTGACCAAGGAATTGGCTTCAGAACTGGCGCTGCTCTGTGGCTTCCGTTTGCTCCGGACTACAATATGGGTCAAATACTGAAGACAAATTACCTCTCGGGGTTCAATATAGTCCATCTATCCAGCCTTGAGAGGTTTACGGGCTTAACCTGGGGAAATTATCCAGCAAACGTGTATTCGCGTCTTTGCATTAACTTTTACAGTAATCGGTCGTGCGAAAAATTCGTTTTGCGTCCGGTGTGAGAGCAGCTTTACACTTTCACGGCTTACCGTTTGCCAGAGAATTGCCACCCATGACGTTTCTCGCCCCAGTTAGCTCTAAACTGGCTACTTTAGGCCAGCCGCTAGCGATCTCGAGACCTACCTAACATGAATTTATGTCGCGGCTACTTTAGCCTTCGTATCGGGCGTGTTATCGGTTCAGATTTAATAGCAGATGAACTAGCGAGCCAGTTCCGATTAACTACAGTTTCTTAACTAGCTAGCCGGCTAACTAAGTCGTCTAAGTCGGGAACTGGGTTGGATTTTCACCAGTAGCAGCTAACAAGCTAGTTCGCTAGCATTTCCAGCGCAGTCCCATGTCTACGCTGTGTGCAAAATGGATAGCTAATTAGCCGGGAGACTACTTATACTTTTTGGTTTAACACAAGAAATCGGAAAGATACATACCTGCCGTCGAATTATGAAAGACTGTACGTGTGTAAGACTTCAGAAGCAAATATTAACAACCCTGCCTATTTCTGGAAAGGTGATTGCTCTGGAAAAGTGGCTGCGATCATGCGTGCCTGCAGGACAATCCTGAAAAATTACTTATTCTTCTATTCCATTATGGCTGTATGACACAGCAAATTCGTATTGCTGCCCTCCACAGGTCATTCGTATATAATTCCTTGGGATGCCTCAGATCCTTTCATGGAGTCCTGAGAGGTGCGGGAACTTAATCACTGCTTTTGTCCTTTTCCAGTCTACTGTGCTGAGGATCGATTTCAGTGATAGATTTGCTACTCCACTCTACCAGCTCAGCTTGCATGACAGATCTCTCTGCGTGGTAGTTGCTGCACTCCAGTAAAGCAAGGCTCACAGTCTCTGCATCCCCACAGGTACAGTTTCCATCTGGGTGTTTGCCTACCAGTGCCAGTCCATGATTGAGTGCTCAGTGACCCAGTCTCAGCCTAGTTATTACCACACTGTCCCTCCTGCCCATTCTTATACTTGGTGTTAATTTTGTTTTTGGTTGCATTGAAAAATAAAACCTGCCTTTTCTTTCCTCCTCCCACTCCCTTTGCTATAATTTTGCAATCCCTTGCTGTATTAAACTTTTGCACTCAGTCCGTCCATACAGTACTTACAAATCAAGTCTCTTTCTGTTTACAGCTCTTTTGGCGGTCTTGTCAGCTTCTTCATTCCCCTGTACTTCCACCTGTACTGGATCTCAGACAAACCCAACTGGGTTCCCCAAATTAATTACCCGATTTAGTGTAACCAAAATTTCAACCAATAAGTCTGCTCTAGCCCCACTTTTCCCACCCTTTAGTGCCATCAGTGCTGCTGCAGAATCCGAACAGATGACTACATTTCCAGGTTTGACTTCCTCCACCCACCCAAGTGCCCACAAAATTGCCACAATCTCTGTTGTAAAGACTGACACTCGGTCTGATATACGCTTTCCTTGCTGTATCTGTAATTGTGGAATACTCATTCCTATTGCTGCATTATCATTGTTTAGATTCTTGGAGCCATCGGTGCAGATCTGTAAATAATCTGCCCATTCCTCTTCTAGATATTTGCTGACTAAGGTCATCGCTTCACCTGCATTTCTTGTCTTGATTCTGTTTAATACAAGTAAGTCCACATCTGGCTCCAGTAATAGCCATGGTGGGTTAGGTGGCAAACACACTACCGGACCCAGTGACAAATCCTTGATTCCCATTTCCTGTGCTCTGTCACTAATAGTACAAACTGAAAAGCCCCCCGTACTTGCCTGCCCTTCCCCTGAAGCTCCCAGTGCTCCCCCAGCAGACATCTGGTAGGTGCTTGTGCCCCACAGCTCTTCAACTTAGCCCAGTAATTTAGACAGTTTGCGCCTCCTCAACTCTAACGAAGTTCCTCCCATTTCAATGAAAAGAGCCCTTATGTGTATTGTTCTAAAAGCCCCACCACATATTCTAAGTGCTCTGGCCTGCACCACATCCAGCTCCTTATGAACAGAGGGAGCCGCTGCTCCATACGCCCATAATCAATTGCAGATCTTATGACTGCCCTGTAAATCATCATTAGCCTTTCCCTGTCTGCTCCCCAGTCTGTTCCAACCAGACTCCGCATGACATTAATGACCTTCTGACACTTTATAATTGTTTTTTTGTATATGAACTCTCCATGTCATTCTCTCCTCAAACCAGATGCCCAGAAACTTGAATGTTTTAACTCTTTCGAATGGTTTGTTATATAATCTGAGGACCTGCTGTGACGCCTTCTTTTTATATTCAAAAACCACATATTTTGATTTTGCAACAGAAATTTTGAAGCCCCATTATTCTGCCCATTCTGTTACCCGCTCCAATGCCTGCTGAAGCTGCTTATGGATGTAATCCAAATTTCGACCACTTTTCCAGATAGCCCCATCATCTGCAAATGATGACATCCTGAATCCAGTTCCAATTTTACTGAAAATGTCATTGATCATAATATTTAACAGTACCGGGTTGATAACACTTCCTTGAGGAGTCCCATTCGCCGCCCTTTCTTCAGTTGATAGTGTCCCACCTATTCTTACTTGGTTAGTGTGCTCCTTTAAAAAACTGTTAATCTAGTTCAACATTCTGCCTCTTATTCCAGCATCATACAATTTCATCCCTAGCCCTTCCTTCCACAGCATATCATATGCCTTCTCAATGTCCAGACAAACACCCACAACTGCTTCTTTGTTTGCTAGAGCCTTCCTGATGTCTAGATCTAGCACCAAAACAGAGTCCATTGTGGAACGTCCAGCCCTAAATCCGTTCTGATATGAAGCAAAGAATTCTTGTTTCTCAAGAATATATGTCAGTCTGTCTGTAACCATTCATTCCATTACTTTACATAATACAGCTGTGAGTGCTATTGGACGGTAGGATGTAGTGTACTAGAAAGTATACTAATTTAGTACTTCTTCGGACTAAACTGGAACATTTTAAAGTTTATCTGGCCCTAAGTGTTTTAGAATATCAGCTCACACTCCACTACAACGGCAAAATTAAAATCATCTAGTTTATACAGACAGCCAGTGGTCTCAAACTTACAAAAAAAAAGATGCATATGATAGCCAAGGGATCAATTTTTTTGAGGAGGAATTGCTTCAATTGTTTCTGACAAGGGGGGAGGGGGGGTGCAAATTTATATTGCAAAAATGTACAATTGCACACCAGTGCAGAGAATTGGAAGGGTATGATGAAGAGAAAATTTTGCTATATATCGGAGAAAAACCTGACAGAAGGAAGTTGTAATATTCATCTAAAAGCAAACATGAACATGGCTAGGAAAACAAGGAAATGTGGACTCCTCAAAATTGTTTGCTGAAATGCACTCCAAAATGACCAAGAAAAAATGAGCAAAATGCTCATCTTTGCTGACAGAATCATATTATTTGAACAGGCAGTTGTTTCAGCATCTAGTTATAATTGTATAATTTTTCTAGGCTCATAAGACTTGGTCACAGCGCCATAGGGACAGAAAACATAGAAACTTTTTTTCCTGGCAGACTAAAACTTATATTTCCAGCATTGTTGCTCAATTTTGGTAGTAGTCCAAGCAATTCTGACTAATTGAAGGCATTTTGCAGAGTGTCACCATTCAAATGAGACCATGATTATGCTCAAGCATTTTAGTATGGGAGGAAATTAGCTCAAAAAAAGGACTGCACTTTGAGGGGTTAATTTACAACTGATAGCAACAAAAACCCACCATAGATTACACTGGGAGTTTTCAAATTTACAAGCAACATTACCTTAGTCTAACTAACCCTATGACAATGATCATGAACATAAACACAATAATTATGGTTTTGGCTGTTGTGTATACAGGTATTATATTTTTTGTGTGTTTTCCAAACAAAAAAGAGGTGGGGTTAAATAAAAACACTTCGATATGCTTGGTGGTCTACTGCTATAAAGTGGCTGGATGAATGACATTAATTGGCTTGCAATGCATGTCCTCACTAGGAGTATTTACTACAATTGAAAATTTCTAGAAGAGAAAAAATAAGAATATAAAAAAATACAAAGCAACCTTATATCAAAAACATAATGAAAATTACCAGAAATTCTGAGAGTGGGAGTTCTGCCCTATTTAGAAATTCTATGACCAAAGGGTCTTGAAAGAAAAAGATGCCTCCGTTTTTGCACTTTTTCCAACATGGCTACCAACGAGGTTTTGCATTGAATTTTATTGAACAAGCAATATAAAAGTGTGGATACTGATGTTGGGAATGCTGGCGCCATCTTGAATAGCAATGAGAACAAGCTCGCAGACATTCTTGTCTTCTACATGAGACCAAACGTAGTTTAATTGTTCATGAGGCAAGAACTCATGGGCTCTTGCTAGAAGCCGCAATCTTGAACATGACCCAGGTCTCGCCAGCAAGCCAATGAGCCAAGCAGTTCTAAATACTTTAAGGAGTGCAACAAAGCAAAGTGATTGGCTGCTTCATTAATCTGTAGAGAAACACTACCACCCTGTAAGCCCAGAGCAACCTCAGCTCTATATGGCATTAAAAAGTGGCTGAAACACTCCTTAGAGATTCTGGTCAGGTTGACACATATATATATATATATATATTCATCCACTCATATGAAGAGAGTGATAGCAGCATGTATTAACACATAGTTTATAACAAAATAGCTTTTCACACATCAACTGAATAAAACATCCTTCATCATTGGCATTTTTAAAGGTAACTGACAAATAAAAAGGTGGTTGTCTATGTGTATATATATATATATATATATATATATACATAATCTTTCAAATAGTACTTCTAGACCAGTATTTCCCAAACCTCTCCTGGGTGTCTTGCATGCTTTAGATCTCTCCCTGCTCCAGCACAGAAGATTCAAATGATTCACTTATTTTCAAGCAGCTTCTGGGATTAATTATGACCTGATCCTTTTAATCACTTGTGCAGAGTACACTGGGAGAAACACTGGTCTAGAAGTACTATTTGAAAGATTAATATATATATATATATATATATATATATATATATATATATATATATATATATATATATATATATATATATATACACATACAAACATATGAGAAATATAAAAATTGAATAAAGCGTCCAGAATTTGCAAAATAGCATCACAAAATTTATCCCAGATTTATCATCATGTGATAATAGTTTCTTTCAGCAGAGATATAAATCAAAAATTCATTTCATGTATACAAAAAAACCAAGAAAAGTGCATGAAACGGTACAGAATGATGCTGGGTCTGATTACTAGTTCACAGATGAAACATAATAACTGCTTTGTGAAGTTCTGAAACAATTCAACCAAAATTAGACATTACCCTAGATTTTCATTGGAATTTCATTTCATAAATGCCCAATCAGTGGGATCTCTTATTTTATAAATTTTTGTTTTTGTCTTCCAAAGAGACATGAAATTTATGAGAACAGGCCTCTCCAGGACACAATTTATCCATTTGTTAATGAAAAGAGTACGAATAAAATATACATGATATTCAATTTACTTTAAGATAAATATAAATTCTTATCACAAAATAGTCTTGCTAACATTCAGCCTAAAAATAAATTGAATTTCAGGTATTTTAACACAAGCTCGAAATTTGGGATAAATTTGGATCACAAGGTAATTAAATTTTTTGATCACTTATATTTACTGCAAAATTGAGGATATGTAGCAGACAGCAAAAATATTCCCCTTAATTACATTAGTGTTTTTCCTGAGATTTGTCAAAATGAACATTTCTTGCAGGCTTCCCCATATACAACCCTACTAGATTTTTAATTTCTTGGGACTCCAAACATAGCAGATTAGTCCCAGCGAGACCCCATTATCCACTGGATTCGTGACTATGAACCTCAAACACAAATTACAGAAAACAAATGACAATCATTGGGCTGGCCACGTCTGGGCTCCGCTACTTTTGTGGCCTCAGGCTGGCACATAACTGGCATCGCTTAGGCCTCATGATGAGCGCAAACTCAGGAGTCATGTCCAATTGATGCCCAGGGAGTTTGTGGAAATAAAGCTTCTGGAGCAAGATGGCAAGAAAGAGAAAGGCTTCCGATCGCGCGATGGCCTCGCCAATGCAGCGTCTCTTTCCCAGGCCAAATGAGACCACCTTCTCCGTCTCCAGTTTATTAATGCCTGTACCATCAGCATTCAGGAAGCGCTCCATTTTGAAGGTGAAGGGGTCCTTCCACAGTTTACTGTTTAAAACAAAAGACCGATAGCTGATCAGATACTGAAATATTTGATTGTGAAGTATTACATTTTTAAATCTATTTTAAATTTTTTTCAGAAAACCATGGGTGTAAAAATTGTTAGCATCTTCAACAATTATTATAAATAATATCAAAGTTGAATTTTAATTTCCTGTTTCTCTTGGGGTCATACAATGCACCATGACACAGCATGCATGTACAATCCCCACGAACACAAACACGCATAAGTGCTCATGGAGACATGGCGAAGAGAAAGTATCGACCTTACACAAAGGCAATCTAAGTCACTGGACCCTAATTCCATCAGGTGATCTACACTAAAGAGGGCAGTCCATAAGTGCAACACTAAGGATATCAATGATCTTGAAAATCTTTGTGAGCAAGTTAAAAAAAAATAAAAAAAACTCTTCATGAATGTTTTTTATGCAGAACGCATATTACAGCAAATGACTCACAGCTGTCATTACTACCAGGGGTATGCAAACCAGATACTAAATCATGGGTTTAAATCATTTTAACAACAATGAATTTAAAAGAATATGACATAATAATAGACATTAAAAGAGGAATTAATGACAACAAGAGTATTGAAATACATTGATATTTTTCCATATCTTGACCACATGGATTATGTATTATATACATAGTTTTTTCTTGATTTTTATCAAGGGTGCCAGTGTACGCTTCCCACATTTTAACCAAACAATGTGTATTTTAACCAAACAATGTGCAACAGTTAACAATATTGACCCCATAAAAATTACAAACCCACATACGGATCTGTCAATTGCATCTGCTGTATTCAAACCCGCTGAACTTCAGGTCTATTTGAAATTGTAGTGACTTTTCAAAGATTTCCAGCAATGCCAAATATGCCACGCTAACTTAAAGGGAAATGTGAATAAAATGAAGTACATGATCTAGACATTTTCCATTTGGTGCAAGGCTGAGGCCATAAAAAGATGGTGTCCTGGGTTTCAATCGTGACTGAATAAGATGGACGCAGCACCCGGGTCTTAAAAGTGAGGCTGATGTGGAAATCTCTAAAAATGGCATTTTATTTAAGGGCCAACAGATGGTGAGATCGGTGGTTGCAGAGAGAGGTTCAATGCCATTACGAGAAAATGACCCTACTTTCCCACCTAATATATCATTTCAATAATGATTTTTTGCATTATTTTATGATATCTATCGCAAGTTTCAAGTCTCATTCGATATCTCATGATGTTCATTTTCGTAAATTATGTGTCCCAAATAGACTAGAATAAAGGATAAAGCCAGATATGCTTTAGGAGCGTGGCTATCCTGTGGTCCTCGTCAGACACGCCCAGATCCATCCGTGGATCCACCCCTTGCTCCTGCCTAGATCTTTAATTCATGCTCTCGTCCAATGGGAATCACATCCACTTTCAAAATGACAAAATGGCGCTGTTCAAATTACCAAAATCGAGGCTTCCAAAATTGTGAGCTGAAACCAATGGGTGATGTCATGGTTGCTTCGTCCATCTTTTTATAGAGCCTATGGCTTGAATGTTTCTGTCAATCTAAATGTGATGTTCAGTGAAGTGCTGCAACTGCCATGCCAGTTGAATACGTATGTGACATTGTCCTACAGTATGAAAAAAATGCTTTTTCTGACTTTGAATTGTTTTAAGGGAAAACTTAAGTTAAAAAGTCTGAGTTTTAGGGGTAAAGCATCTTTCATTGTTTATTTTAGAAGAACATCATGACTAGTTGGATGTTCGTGTGCAACTAATTATTCATATATTCCTAAAAAAGTGGCTTAAGACCATGCATTGGAAACAAAACCACCAAAAAAAACTGAAGTTTGGGAAGGAATGAATCATGACACTCACGGGTCATGGTTGACGTGCCACAGGTTCACAAAGACACAGGTGTCTTTCGGGATGAAGAATCCATTCAGGGATGTATCTTTAGTGGTGCTACAAAGAAAAGCAAATGAGATGGCTGACTGAGTCATCCTTAAAGCTATCTGGCCAATGAACTCATCAAGATAGGGGTCCCTAACACTCACTCTAAACCCAACCAGAGACATTTTGAGTGGCTTTGATTCAAAAATGTGAGTTATTGCTCACTCAAAGAATGCTAATGTGCAATCTGAACAACTGGTACTCACCAGTGGGGGATAGTGAGGGGAATAAAGGATGAGTGGCGGAGGACTTCCGATATAAAGCACTCAAGGAGGGGTAGATTAGATTTGTCAGAGAACCGGGGGGAGCGATCCATCCCCACATTTTCTCCTAAAATAAAAAAAAAAGGAGAAAGCACATTGATGCCAGCAGTTGACATGATGTGGAACTGGAACATTAATTGTGGACTTACTTCTTGTGAATACTATGTCTAAAATGAAAAAGTAATGACAAAAGTTCCCGCCCAAAATTAGTTGTAGGGGAATATATTTTTGACTCTGGGAAAAACTGTAAATTCCAATTGAAGACCCTGGTGCTAAGTACTTAAGTCACAAAATATCAATTTTAAAGGAAAACCCAGGAATTTAGATAAATCTTACTGTAAGTACAGTCAGACAAATAAATAAAAAACTTTCAAGCAAGGTCATTGCTTTCTGACCATTAGTTTTGATTGTATTAACTTTGAAAGTTGTGCCTGGTGTCATCGGAATATAAAAAAAAATTACGTCCTGTTCACTAATTCCTGACCTCTTTTCTTTTAGCTTTGTGGAAAATGTCATGAGGTAAAGGAAAGGTGGGTCCTTCTGTGTCAGTGAGAATAGGGAGGTCAGTTGCCAAACCACCTCAGAGTCCCTTGAAACTTTGTAGGAATGATCTTTGGCATCTGAAACTGAGATCTGCCATTCTTTTTTATTAGCTGAAATTCAGACATTAATTTTTTCACCCAATGGAAATTTTCACTAAATCAATCGCAAATTGGAAATTGAACGAGATGCCACTTTCAGATGTCCATATCTCTTGAAGTATGTCCTAGAGCGGGGCTATTCAACATTATCCAGAAAGGGCCTGTGATGATATGCTCAGGAACCAGTTGCGTGACCCAAGCAATGCAGTAGATCTGACTTTATTGATCAATGGAGAAATCCCCCGGAGAGTAGAAGGCAAAGGTACAAAGTTCACTATCCAAAAATCACAATCCAGTTGGGCAAAAACAGACGAAAACCAGGGCAGCAATCACAGTACTCGTGGTCGTGCAAAAATAGGTTTGGTACTCAGGCACAGGTATGTCAGAGAAACAAAGCCAAAATCCAGTGGGCGTAATCCAAACCGTAACCAGGGCAGCAATCACAGAATTTGTAGTTGGGCAGAAATGGTTCAAAAACACAGAGGCACACAATAATCCAAAATCACAAAGCCAAAAACAGGGATAGTCCAGTCAGAAGAGAATCACTGAGAGTACAAGGCGAGAAAAAGCGTGGCACAAGCAAACTGAGAGAAACGTTTTGAAGTGCTGAGAAAAGACTCCTAATGTACATTCTCGGGAAGTCTCATGCTACACAGAACCCAGGTGCGGGAAATGATACAACTTACAAAGGGAGGAACAAGTTGGAGAAACTAATCACATAAAATAGGCAAAAGCCAAAACGCGGAGAGGGATCACGAGACAATCCTATAGACAGACATAAGGCTCTGGTCAAAGAGTTCTAACGTGCATAGATAATAAGGGAAAGGGCAGTGTGAGCAGGTGTGGAGAATCCACAGAAACGTAGCAGAGAAGATTAGGTAAAGACAAGAGGCGGAGACTAGAACAGGGCGAGTGCTGAGAGCTTGTTAATCAATTAGTAAGTGCAGCTATACAATCCCTAGTGCTCGTTAGTAAGTTAGTATAATATATAATGTTAGTTGGATTAGTAACTCTCGCGAAAACAATAACTGTTTTAACAATAAATAATAAAACAACTGTTAGTATTGGTCAGTAAAATAGAAACGTAAGGTGAAGGAAGTAAACGAGACTGGAAGGAATGGTTGAAATCCAGAAACCATTAAATCATGCGAAGAGTGGCACTGTGGCTGTGAGCAGGAAGAAGATAAGAGACCAGACAGGGGAATAAAAAAGTGCAATACATGGTTGGAACAAAAACATGGACTGGAATATTACTATGGTAAAACGTAAAACATGGAAAAACAAAACTAAGACAATACATGAACACTAAGTAACTAAATCACAATACATAATCCAAGGCACAGTCAGACATAGCAAAGATCCAAATACAAATATGACAAACAGATCATGGACATGGCAAAGCAGATCAGAGACAAAGCAGACAGGCAGAATCATAACAGGGCCAGTGTGGGTGCAGGCTTTCAGTCCAACCAAGCAGTAACACTCCTGATTCTACTAATCAAGGTCTTTAGCAAAGACTCTTGGGATTGATTAGTTGAATCAGGAGTGTAACTGCTTGGTTGGAATGAAAGCCTGCACCGGCTCTTTCTGGATAATGTGTTGAATAGCCCTGTGCTAGAATCTTCAGATTTTCAGGAGATGTTCAGAAGTTCTGGCGAGTGGAGAGAATGCTGCAAATTCAGGCAATCAATCCTCAAATTTTTGCTTTAGACCTAACTAATTCAGGATTTGTTCAAAAACCGTAAATAATGTGGATTTTCAAAAAAATCAGGAAAAATGTCTCCTATGTATTAATAGGAGTTATTTGATCAATTTTATTGTGGGAACAATATGTGAATGACATTAGTAATGCTCAGAATACAGATAGGGATGTTTTATGTAGTCAAGCAACCAGATGACATCACACTCCCAAGATGCTTTGCGAGCTTACAAATGTAATGGCCCACAGGGAATTCAAATCATGACATGGCCTTACTTTCGCTGTTAAAAAAAAAAATAAAGGCCAGAAAGCCATGCTTTTGCTTGAAAGCATTTATTTATAGTCTGACAAGTAAAATAGGTAAGATTTAAGAAATAAGGATCTGAATATATAAGAGATACATAAAATCTGCAAACTGAAGACTCAAAGTATTTCAGTCACAAAATGTCCATTTTGAGAAAATAGAGAAAATCGACTTGGGTTACATTGTTAAAGAGTATTAGTAGCAAATGACTTCGTTCAACAAGAGGATGCAGTGTCATCTGATGAATTCCAGACCTGGATGATGCTTTAACTTACTGATTTCTTGATGGAGTTTCTCTTGAACCCCTGGATAGTCAACCAAGTACATTACCGCCCATGTCAGCAAAGAGCTGATGGTATCAAATCCTGAAAAGGCACAGCAGACGTTCACTCATACAAGTAACAGCTGTCAAGTTTACACTTAAACCAAGACAGAATGTAAATTCAAATAGGCAAATTGATAATAAAATCATAACTGCAGGAATTCACAGATTGAACAGTTTACCAGCTCCAAAAAGGTCAAAGATAATTCCAACAACTTTCTCATCTGATATATGGGTACAGGAGTTTTCATCCACTTTCCTCTCATCACAGTAATCAATAAGGGAATCGGTGATATCACGAATATTGTTCTGGAACAAATCAGAAATGGTGAACAATGTGGCTACCAGAAAAAAAACAATGCAGGCATGTTGTCAAGACAGTGATTTGACATAGAAAAGAGCAATAATGCACTGACCTTATCAAAAGAGATAAAGTGGTCTCTGACAATCTTCTGCACAAATGTAGTGAAGCGGTTAGTGTTGTCCATGTATGCTTTCATGCTGCGACTGGGCAGGTATTGCAACAAGGGGATGAAGTCCCTGAGATTGTTAACATTGGCAACTTGGTTGAATTCTTCTGATGTATTCGCTATGGCCAAAAGCTCTTGATCATCATGGCTAAAGCGCCGGCCAAAGCACATGCCACTGATGACATTGGCAACTGACACCACAATATGGCGGAAAGGGTCAAAGCTCCCACTAGCTTCAACTACAGAGATGAGCTGTTTTACCACATACTCAACCTCCTTGGAAATGTGCTCTTCCAAAGCACAAGAGTACTCAGAGCTGCTTCCATCAATTTTGGAAAAGGAGTTAAGGGCATTTATAGCTAGTCTACGGCGAATTTGCCACACCCTGCTCAGGTCAGTGCTGAAGGTAAGACTGTTACCACCACCAATGAACTGGAAACTGTACAGGTTAGGTCGACCAGAAAAGTCTGCCCCTTGCCTAACTAGGGCCTGTCGCGTAGTCTCATTACCGCTAATTATCACCACTGGACGCATGCCGATCTGGATCTGAAAGACAGGGCCATAGCGCTTACTCATGGCAGACAGGCTGAGATGAGGGTTAGCACCCAACTCCAGAATGTTTCCAATGATGGGGATCGGCTTTGGCCCTGGGAGCTGCCTTAACCCCTTCGGAATCCCTGGTCGTAGCACCCGTAACAGGAGATACACCATGCACATCATCGCCACAGCCACCAAACTCTCGGTTACCGAGAGTGAGCCAACCACGGGCAAAATCATCAGTGCCATTTTGAAAATGTCTGAATCTTCTCCTTGACAGATGAAGGTCTTTGTTTTATCCTGATTGCCTGCCTGCAGAGAGATGTGTAGATGCTTTTTAAGATAGGTTAAGTTATGCAACCTCATTTTCAAAAAAGTTGGGAGGTTGTCTAAAATGTAAATACAAACAGAATGCAATGATTTGTCAATCACTTAAACCCTACATTTAATTGAAAATAGAACAAAGACTATATTTTAAATGTTGTAATGTAAATGTCATTGTTGGAATTCTGGTTCTGCTTTGACTGGTTCTTGTTCTGACTGTCTCATATGTGTATTTTGATTCCGTGTGATGTCTAACCATTCTTAGATATGTGTATTGTGTACTGTTATCATTGGTTTTGTTGTGATCCTGCATTTTCTGTCTTTGCCATGCCCATGTCCCATGCCCCAGGCTTCAAGTTTAAGTTCTGTGCCTGGCCTTGCGCCATGTTTTAGAATGTTTCATGTCTTTAGTGACCACTGCTTCATCTGACCATTCTTAGATCTTGTATTGTACAAAAGTATTATTGGTAATTAGATTTCATGTTTTATTATGTTATCATGTTTTAGTTTCTTAGTCTCCTAGGAATGTTTTCAGTTCATAGCCATGTTTCATAGTTTCTATGTCTTGTGTATTTTTCCATGCCTTGCACTTCGTCTTTTCCCTGTCTTGTTATGAGTGTATCTTTGCTCACAGTCCCTTGTCTAGCGTGCCACTCATTCGGGTGATTTATTGGCTTCTGGGTTTCAATCTTCTTTCTTTGTCTCGTGTTCTTCCTTCTCCTTACTTTTACTATCTTACTAACACAGACTAACAGTTTATTATTTTCGCTGATTACTAACCTACACTAACCCTGCATATTTAGACTAACTTACTAACAAGCACTCGGGATTGTATAGCTGCACTTACTAATTGACTAACGATATCTCAGCAGTCGCCCTATTCTAGTCTCCGCCTCCTTGCCTTTCCCTATTATCTCTGCTGCGATTTTCTGTGGGTCTCCACAAATGCTTTGTGCTTTCCTTTCTCTAAACTATGCACTTTTAGTACTCCGTGACTGGAGCTATTTGTCTGTCCATAGGTTTGTCTTGTTATCCCTATCTGTGTTTTGGCTTCGGCTAAATTCATGTGATTAGTTTATTTCTAATGTGTCACTCCATGATTATTGTTCCATTGATTGCACCTGTGTGTCCCTGATCATGTGTTCACCCGGATATGTATATTAGATGCCTGTGTGATTCACTTCCTTGTCAGATCGTTCTTCCGTGTTACCTGTGCTATGCTTCTTTCACCTTGTTTCATTGTGATTTATCTTTCTGACTGGACCGCCCTAGACACCGAACTTTGTTGATTCCCTGTACTTTTGCCGCATTCTTGTTTTTTGACCTCTTGTCTGACAACGATTTTTGTGATTGGTGCCCTGTGTATGACTCTGGATTTCGCCCATTGGACTCTGTTTTTGGATTGCGGACTTTGTACTGTTGCCAGCTCTGTTGGGGGGGGGGTTTCCCCCAAGTGAACTTTATGCCATCCTTCAGTTGGTTGGTGAGACTGAGAGCAATCTCAGCAAAGTTCTTGCAGAACTTATGGTACTACCCGATCATTCCAAGGAAGCGGCGAAAAGCCTTTTTGTTGTCAGGAACAGGAAAGTCCATGATGGCTTGGACTTTAGCATTTATGGGTGCAACCTTACCCTGGCCTATGACTTAGCCAAGATATGTGACAGTAGCACAACCAAAGTCACTCTTGTTCAGGTTAACAGTCAGATTAGCCTGGGTCAAGCACTGGAACAACGTCTCTACATCTTTCAGATGTTCTTCTCAGGAGTCACTCCATGTGATCAGGTCGTCAATGTACGCACCCATGTGTGGCAATCCGGCAATTGTAGACTGTATCATCCTTTGGAACGTGGCTGGGGCATTTTTCATGCCAAAGGGTAGGACTTCATACTGGTACAACCCAGATGGTGTGGCAAAAGTAGAGATACTCTTGGCCCTCTCAGTTAAAGGCACACACAAATAACCCTTCAATAAATCAATTTTGGTCAGAAACTTTGCTTGCCCAACTCTATCGATACAATCATCAATCCTAGGTATTGGAAACACATCAGTTCTAGATACAGCATTGACCTTGCCAATAATCTGTACAGAATCTAGTACTTCCATCAGGTTTTGAAACTAGCACACAGGGTGAACTCCAATCTGAGTTAGAGGGTCTGATAATATCATGTTCTAACAAGTACTAAACCTTTTTCTCAGCAATCTTTATCTTTTCAGGATTCATCCGGTACAGATGCTGTATTATTGGTTTGGCATCACCAACATCTACATAATGAGAGGCTATAGAAACACTCTTTGGAAAATCAGGAAATAGATCTTTTAATTTCTTGATCAACCTCTCAAGCTGATCTTTCTGTGAGGGGTCTAAGTGCTGGAGTTTTACATCAAGATTTTGCAACACTTCAGAATTTGACAATTTACATGAAAGAACTTCAGCTTTCATTCTAGGTTCATCACCTCGAAACTCTCCCTCATCTTCACAAGTCTCGGCCATAGGAGGATCTGAAGTGACAGCTGCAACCCTAGCATTCCTATCATAATAAGGCTTCAGCGGGTTAATGTGACATAACTGTTCTGGCTGTCTCCAATCTGGAGTCTTCATAATGTAATTGAGATCATTGAGTTTTGTTAGAATTTCATACGGACCATGAAATCTAGCCTGCAATGGATTGGACTGCAAGGGAAACAATACAAGGACCTTGTCTCCTGGTTTAAACTCACGGCTTCTAGCCTTATGACCATGCCAAGTTTTCATTTTTCCCTGAATTGATTTCAGGTTCTCTTTGGCTAGGTCACAAGCTGCACGCAATCCTTCTTTGAACTTGCTAACATAGTTAAACAGACTGATATGCAGCTCTTTCTCTTGCCATAGTTCACTCAACAACAGCAAAGTTCCTCTCACTTCATGGCCAAACACTAGCTCAAATGGACTGAATCCAGTGGACTCCTGCACTGCTTCTCAAGCTGCAAACAGCAGCAAATGAACACCTTCATCCCAATCTTTCTCATGGTCATAACTATAAGTCCTCATCATTGTCTTAAGAGTGGAATGAAAATGCTGTAAGGCACCCTGACTCTCTGGATAATAGGCACTGGAAAGAATCTGCTTCGCACCTAGTTCATACACAGCCTGCTGAAACAATCCGGAAGTGAAATTGATACCTTAGTCTGACTGAATTTCCCTAGGAAGGCCAAACAACGTGAAGAACTTTATCAAAGCCTTCAAGATTGCAGTTGCCTTGATGTTGCCTAGAGGTATGGCTTCTCGGAATCTGGTAGCTGCACACATGATTGTCGACAAGTACTGATTTCCAGATCTAGTCTTGGGTAATGGACTAACAAAATCAATAATGACCTTAGAGAGGGGCTCCCCAAATGTTGGGATAGGCTGCAATGGAGCTACAGGTGGGTCTAACTGGTGTTTTCCAACTACCTGACAGGTGTGACAGGTTTTGCAAAAGTTGGAAACATCTTTCTGAAGTCCAAGCCAGAAGAAGTGTTTCATGTCATTTTCAACAGTCTTGTTAACATCAAGATGACCTCCTGAAGGTTAACTATGAGCCATTGTTAAGATCTCATTCCTGTAGACCTTCGGAACAACAATTTGCTAGACCACTGCCCAATCTGCATTGGCAGGAATATCAGGAGGGCGCCACTTCTGCATCAACACACCATCCTTGAGATAATACCCAACTGGAACTGGGTCTATTTCTTTATCAGGAAGGGCTCTCCTCTTTAGTGAACAAATTTCAGGATCATTAGTTTGCTCCTGAATCAAACCACTTTCTGGACAGAGACAAGTCTCCAGACACATTAGAATCACCAGACCCATCTGGCTGGCTGAACAGAGAAATGATAAAAGTGTCTGATAAGTCCTCAATTGGAGAAACCATAGTAGGCCGAACAGAGTCATGAGGTGAACCACCTGAGTCATGACTATTCAATGTGCTGGACAGCACCACATCATTATCTTCTAGAGCCTTCTTGGCTATAGCACGGGTCACTGCACAGGAAGGATACAGGGATGGGTCTTCATCGCCATATTCAGTGCTTGGCTGTGAAGTGAGATGAACAGGGGGAACTACATTGCCCTCAGCCAGGTCATTGCCTAGCAACAGAAAAACACCCTTGATAGGCAGACTTGACATAAGTCCCACCTTTACCTGTTCTGTAACTAAATCGGACTTCAAGAATATAGAGCGCAGGGGTACAGATACAGTCCTCCCTTCAATACCTTGTACAAGTATGAAATCCCCAGAAACGGCCTCATCACGTAACTTCAAGGAGTCCATCAACAAAAGTGATTGAGAAGGTATCCAGGTATCCAGGTATCCCTTAGGATATATATGGGGACAGTAGGAAAATGGTCATTCAGAGCCACAAATCCCTCTGACACAAATGGAAGAAATTCCTCCCTCACAAAGTCAGCAGTTTCACGCTTCTTAGCCCCACAGGGAGCAGGCAATTTGGCAGATTAGTCATCTACTACAGGGGTGTCTAACCTTGTTTTCACAAAGGCATTGGGTTTGGTATCCTTTGCTTTTTCTTTCTTAGCTTTAAGGAACCAACAGTTAGTTGTAACATGACCATATTTCTTGCAATAATTGCAAACTAGACCACTTTTGTCACTGTCAGCGTTTACACTTTCATTAGATCTGTGACTGGATCTCTGAGCACCATCACCAGAGTTGTCTTTGTCTTTGGGTGAGGAATCTTGGGTAGCACCGTTACCTTTTTTCTGAAATTGGAACCATCTATTATTACCGCTGGACTGAAATTTGGACTTATGTGTGAGGACATATTCGTCTGCAAATTTGGCAGCTGATTGCAAATTCAGTGCTTGCCTCTCATTAAGGTAGGTCTTAATATCACCCTTAACACAGTTCTTGAATTCTTCAACTAACAACATCTCTTTTACTGAGTTGAAATCATCCTTGACCTCCATAGAAGTACACCAGTGCTCAAAGCAAACCTTCTTCTCGTTAACAAATTCCACATAAGTCTGATTGTCCGATTTCTTTAGACCTCTGAATTTCTTTCGGTAAGCCTCTGGAACCAACTCATAAGCTGTCAAAATAACTTTTTTGACAACCTCATAATCAGAGGAATCATCTGCAGACAAAGCCGAATAGGCATGAGGACAGTTTGCAACATCAGGGGCCAGTGTTCCTTTGGCCACTGGCAACTCTAAGCAAACTTCTTGAAACACTGGAAATACTTATCACCCTCCTCGGAGAATGGAGGCGCCAGTTTTACCTCCTGGCTAGCACAAAATTTGTTCTCCGCTTCTATTTTAATTTTTAGTTGCTCCATTCGGAGCCTTTCTTCTCTATCTAACTTCTCTGAATCAAAATCTCTCTATCTCTGTCTCTCTCTTTCTTTCCTGTTTCTCTCTCTCAAATTCTTTGTTTTTCTTTTTCCTCCATTTCTTTTTCTTTCTGCCCTCTCAAATTCTCTTTGTTTTTCTTTTTCCTCCCTTTCTTTTTTCTCTTCTCTTGCTAATTTTTCTAACTCAAACTGCCTTTGTTTTTCTTTTTCCTCCCTTTCAATCTCTAGCATTTTTAATTTAAGTTCCATTTCTACATTTGGATTTTCCACTGGAAACTGTTCCAGATTGCCTGGTGCAAAGACATTTTCATCAATGTAATATCCAACAATCTCTCTAGCCAGTCTTACTTTTCGCATGGCTGGTTTTACCTCTGTCAGCTCTAACTGTCTGCATATTTCTAGCAGTTCTGTCTTTTTAAAAAACTTCAAAACCTCTCTGGTTGGTGATGCCAAGAAATCATCCATTGCTGTTGATCTGTCAATATATAAAGGAAAAAAAAACAATTTCACAGTTTGAAATGTTAGATTTTCAATAAATGACTCACACAGTGGTCTATCCCAGACTTCAGCCCCCAATCTGTTATGGCCCCAATTTGTTATGACATATAAGACAGCAAGGGATGACAGACAAAATTTAAAAACTTAAACAGATTTAATTAAACAAAGACTGACAACTAACCTACAATTTATACTACTGACCAAAATTGAATATACAAAAAAAAAATATATATATATATATATATATATATATATATATATATATATATATATATATATATATATTTACAGTCCCTTGAGATGAGGTTGCTTGGTGATGTCCTGGGACAGGGAAATGCCCCAACACAGGCAAAAATCCACAAAAAACTTCACAGGTCTTGAAAAGAGTGACAGGTCTGGTCAAATGTATCCTTCTCCTTGCAATTTCTCCTACAACTCTACTCTCTCAATTTCTCTCCTTTTATACTCTTGGGCAGCCCCCTCCCACCTTTTAGACTTTTTTATTCTCTGGGACATTCCCCTCTCAGACATGCCCAGGACATGCCAAACCCAGCTCTAGACTGGACTTAACAAAAAAAAAAGTCAACACTGCCATCTAGTGTTTCCACGTTACATGTGAAAGTCCTGGATCAGGAACATTTCTGTAGACTAGTGTCAGAGAGCACAGTTCGTTGTTGCATCCACAAATACAATGAAAAACGCTGCCAGGTAAAGATTAAACCATTCATAAACAAAATCCAAAAAGGCTGCTGCCTTATCTGGGCCCGAGCTCAAGGTGGACTGAGGTTAAGAGGGAAACTGTCCTGTGGTCTGACCAATCAAAATGTGGTATAGTTTTTAGAAATCATGGATGCCAGTTTCTCTGGGCTAAAGAGGCGAGAGACCATCTAGCTAGTTACCAACGCACTGTTCAAAAGCCAGCATCCATGATTGTTTGGGGTAGCATTACTGCTCTTGGCACGGGTAACTTCCACATCTGTGTGAAGACACCACTGAACAATACATACAGGTTTTGGAGCAAAATACACTACCATCCAGACATATTTTACAGGAAAGACCGGGCTTATTTCAGCGAGACAATGCCAAACACCACATTCTGCACATATTAAGACATGGCTCTGTAGTAAAAGAATCTGGGTGCTAAACTGTCTTGCCTGCAGTCCAGACCTGTCAGCCACTGAAAAAAATATGGCGCATTATGAAAAAAAAAAAAAAAAGGACAAAGGAGGCTGGGGAGAGTTGAGCAGCTGAAATTCGACATCAAGCAAAATTGAGAAAACATTTTTCTTTTCAAACCAAAGCAGTTGGTCTACTCAGTTCCCAAACACATGGAGTGCTGTTAAAAAAAAGGTGATGCAACACAGTGCTAAACATGGCCGTGTTCCAAGTCTTGAGATGTGTTTCTGACATCAAATTCAAACTCAGAAAATGTTTTTAAAACAATAATATTTCAATTTCTATACCAGACATGTAGCCATTGTATGATTTTCAAAAAAATATACAAAAATGATTTCCAAATTATTGTATTCTGTTTTTACACCAACATTGTATACAGTGTCCCCACTGTTTTGGAAAGAGGGTTCTACATTGTTGTACCTTTTCAACATGAAGCTCATGAACACATGCCATTTAAAATTATGAGGCGCATCTAGTCCACAAAAAAAAATTTGGAATAAAAAAGCTTGAAGCATAATAATTACAAGGGCTGACCCCGTTTACCAAAACTACTGGAGGCCATATACGGCCAATTTTCTTATCGAAAATAGTATTGAAAATTGTCTTCAAATTTAAGACACCTCTTTTATTTGATTGTTTATTGAATATGCGCGTTGATGAACGAAAGATTGCATCAATTCCTGAATTTATTCCAGCTATCATACTCAACTCGGTCTGTAAGCAGTCGCAAAAAGAAGAGGCTGTCAGAATTGTTGACCATAACATAGATGAAGGATAGCGTTTGTGAAATTGCCACGAAAGAAAATAGACAAGGAGGTTGATTTGATTACCTTTGCGCTGTTGATCAAATATTAATGGTCCAAGTGCTCGCCAAGGATGTAGAAATTGAAAGGAGGTGAAATCAGTCATTCATTTGTTCAAAACTTCGGTTGAGCGAATGGCGAACGACAGTTTCTTATATAGAGCGCTGTTCGTTTGTAATGGTGCATCTTAAAATGACGTAACGAGTGCTGTTAAGGAATTGTCCAGTTGAGTTCAAATGGGAAATTCGGGAGCGCAGTGGTCAGGGGAGTTTTCGTTGTCAATAAAATGCTATGTATTGAAGCAATTACGATAAATTCTCTCATGAGCTACAAAAATGAATCGATACATATGTCCATTTGAACACAGGCGATCGATCCGCAGTTCATTATTCGTCTAATATTCGCTTAACCATGCCCTAAGACATAACACTTCAAGAATATAGCCTACAGAAGACCACGGGGAGGACGATTTCTGAATTTCGGTTTAATATGCTTTTACTCCAAAATTTAAGTATGATAATTTTTGTACAACAACATAGGCTAAGCTTTCTATAAAAATTGGAACCTAGAAATAAAACAAAACTGGAATTTAAATAAAATATCACGTAATTTTTATTTATTTATTTATTGCGACAGCACAGCCCTCAGCTGTATATTCAGCTTCAACGTATTGAATGATGAGGGGTGAGGAAATCGTCACCCCAGCCTACAATAGGCAAATTACCGTATTTCTTTACATGCTGTGCAACTACCTCCATAACGTTTCCGTGGAGTTTTCGTCTTGTTTATGACAGTGGCATACATGTGTTCATTTCGTTTATCCTTGATGGTCAGTAGTATGACCAGCGGCGGCTCGTGAACTGGCAATTGGGGAAGCTCAAACAATCCCTTAAGATGAATGACTGGTCATGACCTGTTTTCAATCATTTATTTAGACTACCATTACAGAAACTCCGAAAACTCTCCACATTATCAGATGCGGCCAGTTTTCATTTATAACGCACACTGATTACGACTCCAGACTTCTCACGCTTTCATTTACTCGGGGTTTGGAAGCAATGCATTTGTTTCATGATCATTTCAATTAATTAAGATAATTTGAAACGTCTTTATGCAATTCCATTGCTTCAAACTCCTCCATGCACAAGTACTTAAATTCCACGCGAAAATCTCTTACATACGCGTTGATAGAAATAATTGCTGTCTGCCGCAGAGGAACGCAAAAATGCCACTTAAACTCATGCCGACTGCGCCAGAGTTGATAGGTAGGCTATCTGTTATTAATGAAAACTGGCCGCATCCCGGCCAGGATTATGCGTCAACTACTACAAAACCGTGTCCTGAAGGAGTGTTTTTAGGGTGAAATCGGTCCTCGGAACAATCCTGTCTGCTTGGCCATTCATGCGACGGCCACAGAGCTCGAGAAAAGAGAGGTCCGATGGTCAGACTGCACAGGGTGTCGAGATGTGGGGTCATCGACAAGACACTGACATGAAAAGATTTGAGCGCTAAAGAGAGGCTAAGTGGAAATCAGGTGACCTATCATCATGCAAGTAGGCCTACATACAGCAATGTAGCCAGAAAGCATTGTTAATGCTAATTTTACTGCCATGCTACCGTGGAATTCAGGTGAATTACTATTGTATGTAAATGATAATCAAAGAGACTTAAGTGATGATATAAACAATGACCAAAGAAAGACTTAAGTGACAAGTGAAAACCAGTGATGTGAAGACCTGGAGGGCTCAACTCAAAGCATCCTGTTTACAGATGGACTATGTTTAAGAGATTATGAGAGTGAAACTTTTGCTCGTCTAATAAATTATGTTCTGAGACTGTTGTACTCAAATTAACACTGCTCATTGTACTGTGTATATCCTCTGGTATTTTATTACTTGAAATAATTTAGTCATACAAAATCTGGATCAGAAATAGAATTGTTAGTGTGATCATTTGAAAGGAATAGGCATGCAAGCATGTTCACACACATATGCTCTCTCTCACACACTGCTTTTCTTTGACAAGTTGGACCCCTAGATCTCTAGAGAAATCGCTTGCGTCAAATGTGCAAGATGAATGGAAGTCATGGAAGTCAAATGGCTGAAGCAATTAAAGCAATTAATTATATACAGTATCTCACAAAAGTGAGTACACCCTTCACATTTTGACAATTAATTTATTATATCTTTTCAAGGGACAATGCTAAAGAAGTGAAACTTCTATATATTCTGGAGTAGTCATGGTACAATATGTGTAGCAGTGTAGATTTACTGCACTGTCCAAATACCTGAACAAACAGTCACTATTTCCAAAATGGATGGCAACAAAAGTGAGTACACACCCCAATTGATAATGGTCAACCAAGCAATGAAACGTGACTTGTTCATCATGTTCATGCTTTTGTCTGTTCGACTGGGCCATACGAGGTTGTGTAACATGTTGAAGGGTTAAATTGTAGTGCTTTAGGTGCAATGCTCTCATTCTGGTCACTGAAGGGTCAACATGGCACCTCATGAGAAAGAACTCTCTGAGGATGTGAAAAAGAGAATTGAGAACACACCTCCAAGATGACAACTGCCTTCCTTAAGAAGCTGAAGGTGATGGTATGGCCAAGTATGTCTCCAGACCTAAATCCCATTGAGCACCGGTGGGGCATCCTCAGGAGGAAGGTGGAGGAGCAGCAGGTGTCCAACATCCACCAGCTCCGTGATGTTGTCATGGAGGAGTGGAGGATCCCAGCAACAACCTGTGCAGCTCTGGTGAATTCCATGCCTCAGAGAATCAAGGCAGTGCTGGACAACAATGGCGGTCACATTAAATATTGACACTATGGACACAATTTGGCATGTTGACGATGAGGTGTACTCACTTTTGTTGCCACCCATTTTGGAAATAGTGACTGTTTGTTCAGTTATTTGGACAGTGCTGTAAATCTACACTGCTACACCTACTGTGCAATGACTACTCTAGAATATATTCAGTTTACATTTCTGTAACGTTGTCCCTTAAAAAGATATACTAAATTAATAGTCGAAATGTGAAGGGTGTACTCACTTTTGTGAGATACTGTATACATAACATCTGAGAAGCGGGAAATGGCATCAAAGTGATGATTATTTTTATAGTAACTGCTATCATTACTTGTAGCATCAGTAGTAGACCTTCGACAGAGTGGAGTGGAGGTAGCTTTTTTTTGTTTTGCAAAAATTTGGTTCCAGGTCAGATTTTATTTCTTGGATCAAGTTGCTTTATATAAGACTAGTTGCAACAGTCCACACAAACGGACTCCAGTCTGCCTCATTTCCCCTTTATAGAGGAACTATTCAGGGTTGCTCTCACTCCCCCGTCTTATTTGCCTTAGCTTTTGAACCTTTGTCTACCTGGCTGCGTCAAGAGGATGGGCATCACCTGACTGGGGAAAGTTCATAAATTGTCATTGCATGACAATGACCTCCTCTTATCCATGTCCAATCCCGCTGCTAATCTCCCGGTGATTCTCAGTATCTTCGACAAATTTGGGTCCTATTCAGGCTACAAGCTGAACCTCCACAAGAGCAAACTTCTTCCAATCAATTCTTTGGCCAAAGATATAAGCTGGACTTTTTTCTCTTTCAAATATGCTGCAGACATATTTAAACATTTGGGGGTGTCTATAACTAATTAAATCGATCAACTTTTTTCAAAAATTTCTCCCTTCTCTTTGAGAGGTGAAAACTAGATTTTGACAGATGGGCTGGTCTCTCGTTATCCTTAGTAGGTCGAGTCAATTTAGTTAAAATGGTTGTTTTACCCGTTTTTATATCTTTCTCTGCATATCACCGTACTTATTAAGAAGTCATTTTTTTAGATCACTCAATCAATTAATATGTTCTTTTCTCTGGGGCAATAAAAATCCACGTATTAGGAGATTAGTGTACAACTCCCCAATGCTCTCGGTAGCTTAGCATTGCCCAATTTCTTACACTATTCACTATTTCACTTCACTATCTTTTAATATTCATAAACTTTTATACTGGATTAACAAAACAGCTTACGATTTATGCCCAGGATGGTTGATATGGAACTTGCATGCTCTAAACTCTCTCTTCATTCTCTGGTTTGCTCTCAGTAACTGTCCTGCTCCACTAGGGGACTGGTCCGCACCACTGGTCTTTGGAGCACGGACCACTGTAGTAACCGTCTTGCTCCACTAGGGGACTGGTCCGTACCACTGGTCTTTGGAGCACGGTCCACTGCAGTAACTGTCCTGCTCCACTAGGGGACTGGTCCGGACCACTGGTCTTTGGAGCATGGACCACTGCAGTAACTATTCTGCTCCATTAGGGGACTGGTCCGGATCACTAGTCCGCTGTCTTGACACAGTGAAATTTGCAGTCTTTTCTGGCCTCGCACCGAGGTAAGGTCTCGGAACCACTGACTGAGCAGTCCATTCTCGAAATACTGCGATTAGATGGTAAATGTCTGCCTTACCTTGAAGCTGGTAGTCTAACAATAAGCAGCTTGCCGCTTTCTCTATACTGCACTAATCTGGCATATTAATCAAGCAGCTAGTGACACCTCACAAAACCCGATGATACACTGCCCGGCCAAAAAAAAAGTCGCACACTCAAATATTTAGTTGGAACCCCTGTAGCTTTGATTACAGTGCATATTCATTTTGTCATTGTTTTGACAACTATATGCAATGCCAGATCATACATGCCATAATTTTTGGCCGAGATCTTGTCTTCTCGACATAATGGTTGAACCACTCGGTGGTCTTTCTTGAGCACATCCCAATAACTTTTACTGTGTCTAAGATCAGGACTTTGTAGTGGCAAATATGTTTGTGAAAATGATTCCTCATACTTGTTTTTGCATTCATGAGTTTCTTTGCTAAATACAGGCCAATAAGTTGCCTGTTCTGAAATACTGTAACATCTTTTCCACCAGCAAGGGATGTGTCTTCCGACATGATAATTTTGATAAATGAGTAGCGATGCGCTTCATCAGTCAGGGGAAAAATAATTATTGCCAGCGGAAACATATTAGTAACCGCAATAATGATCCAATTCTAGAATTTGTTCATTAATTTCCAAACGGTGACTTTTTTTTTGGCCGGGCAGTGTATGTCAGAGAAGCAAAGCCAAAATCCAGTGGGCGTAATCCAAACCGTAACCAGGGCAGCAATCATAGAATTTGTAGTCGGGCAGAAAAGGGACAAAAACACAGATGCAACAATAATCCAAAATCACAAAGCCAAAAATCGTAAACAGGGACGGTCCAGTCAGAAGAGAATCACTGAGAGTACAAGGCGGTATAAACGAGGGACAAGCAAACTGAGAGAAATGATCTGACAAGAAAGTGCTGTGGTTCCGAGACGGTATCTCTGCAAAGCCACTGAAAGCAAAATTTCACTGTCTCGAGACACCCCGGACCAGTGGTCCAGACCAGTCCCCTAGTGAAGCAGGACAGTTACTGCAGTGGTCCGTGCTCCAATGACCAGTGATCCGGACTGGCCCCCTAGTGGAGCAGGACAGTAATTACAGTGGTCCGTGTTACAGGACAGTACAGTCCACAAAACATTACAGCCCCTGCAGTCATTCTCCTTAACTGGAAACACTCTCAAACTTCATCTCACAACAAGTGGGTGAAAGAGCTATTATTGTCCGTCAGACTTGAGAGGGCGAGACTTTCCCTTAGTGGCTGCCTAAACTTAATTGAAAAGACTTGGAAACTTCTCCGAGATCATATTGAATCTCTGACATCTCTGCCTTATTGTGACTGAACTCCCCCCCCCCCCTTTAAATTAATTTATAGATTTTTTAAATTTAACCTTGTATCTTTTTTGTATGTACTTTGTATTGTTAATATGCCATTAATGTACAATGATAATAACTCTCCTTTGGGTCGGGTGAGACTGTGGGAGGGATAAAAGGATAGGGAAATAAGGGAAGTCCTCGCTTTTTCACTGCACTGTTGTGTTGTTGCCTGTGAAATGGCTACGAATAAAGTTAATTAATAAAAGAAAGGCCCAGGGCTGAGTTCAAAACCACAACATTCTTGCTGTTTGCAAGAGCAAAGCTCACTTTGCCGCTGAGCTGAGTTGTCAACAACGGCCAGTCGCAGTGTTACGACTCAAGTGGGTCCGTCTCCGTTCCCCCGTGGTTTAATCTCCTTTTGTCTCCAAATATTTGTCATTCATGCGAATTACTCTGTGCGAGCCCTTGTTTTTCATTGGTGCTCAACCCGGCCCAGCCTATCACCAGCCTTCTGTCCGCTCTGCTTCCCGCTCGCTGACGTGCCTGATTGGTCTGGTGTTCCTGTCAGCTTCCAATCCCGGATCAACACGCTGAGTTTCTTTTATAAAGCGATCTGTGAAACACCCATTCGAGACGGCTGTGATTTAGGGTGCGTTCCAGCGCGTCTGCAAGTAAGCCGGCAGCACGAGATTCACGAAAAATTACGCGAGAATCTTGCTGAAGTTGCGCGATAAGCCCTCCAAACCATGCGATAGCTGCAGGATCTTAATCTTACTTGTTCACTGTGAAGCTCTGTAACTATCCATACATTTCGCATGCATCGATTGTTGGAGATCGTATGAAATATACTAACTTGAATCTGTAACTTTCACTCTGGTGGTTACTCATTGTTTTGTCAGTTGAATTAAGTATTGATTGTTTGACTGTCATATGAGATATAATGAACTCGAATCTGTAACTTACACTCTGGTGGTTTCTCGTTGTCTTTGTCAGTTGTATGAAGTACCGATTGTACACAAAGCAATTGGTTGACAGTAAAGTACTTCCAAACATTTGTGTGCCGAACCAAACCCCCCCAGAATTGCTCTTCTTCCACCAATTTGTGTCCATGCTACTCCATTTATCAATTTGATGGTTTCACTGTCACGCCACACATCTGCAGCCGATCAACTGTCGAGAGAGGGCATGAGCCTTGGCATTATTGGACCCAGGCCTGTAAGCTAAGGAGAAGTTGAACCACTGGGCCTGTCGGGGATTAAGCCTCTTGGCCGTCTTCAGGTACTCCAGGTTTTTATGGTCTGTCCACACCAGAAATGGCGTAGTGGCTCCCTCTAGCCAGTGACGCCACTCCTCCAGACCCAACTTGACTGCCAGTAACTCCCGGTCACCGATGTCATAGTTGGCCTCAGTAGGCGTGAGGTGGTGCAAGAAGAAGGCACAGGGGTGTACCTTCCCGTCATCGGTGGATCTCTGGGACAGCACCGCTCCCACGCCCACGTTGGAGGCATCCACCTCCACGATTACTGGGACACCGGGTCAGGAGTCATCAGGATGGGGGCAGATGTAAACCGCTGCTTAAGCTGCTGGAAGGCCTGGTCCGCCTGGGGGTTCCAGCGGAACGGCTGCTTGACGGAAGTCAGCGCAGTCAGGGGAGCTGCCACCGTGCTGTACCCTCGGATGGAGCAGCAGTAGAAATTTGCAAACCCCAGAAATCCCTGGAGAGCCCAGAAATCCCTTGGGCTGGGGCCAATCCAGGATGGACTGCACCTTAGCAGGATCCATTTTCAGGGACCCGGAAGAGATGATGTAGCGCAGAAACGTTGTGGAGCATGTGTGAAACTCGCACTTCTTGGCCTACGCGAAAAGGCGGTTCTCCAACAACCGTTTCAGGACTTGGCGCACATGCCGAATGTGCTCCTCCCGGGTTCATGAGAAAATGAGGATGTCATCCAGGTAGACATAAACGGACTGGCTAATCATGTCACCCAGGACATCGTTCACCACGGGCTGGAAGACTGCGGGCGCATTGGTAAGGCCAAAGGGAACTACCAGGTATTCCCAGTAGCCACTGGGGGTATTGAATGCAGTCTTCCACTCATCCCCCTCGCGTATCCGCACCAGGTGGTAGGCGTTCCTCAGATCCAGCTTGGGCCCCCTGGATGATGTCGAAGGCGGACAACATGAGGGGAAGGGGATAAACGGTTCTGGACTGTTATCTTATTCAACCCTCTAGAGTCTATGCAGGGCCTGAGTGAACCATCCTTCTTCGCCACGAAGAAGAACTCGGCTCCTGCTGGCGACGTGGAGGGCCGAATTATCCCAGCCGCGAGAGACTCCTGGAGGTACTTCTCCATGGCGACTCTCTCAGGCTGAGACAGGGAGAAGACCCGCCCCTGAGGCGGCACTGCTCCCGACAGGAGGTTGATCTCACAATCATAGGGCTGGTGAGGTGGCAGAGACACCGCCATAGACTTGCTGAATACCGCACCCAGGTCATGATATTCAGCAGGGACCCGGGAAAGGTCAGGTGCTGGCTCAGAAGACACCTGTGACCCAGGCACAGGTGGAGCCGCGTGGCGAAGGCAGCGGGCGGAACAGGAGGACTTCCACTCACGAACCTCGTGGGTGGACCAGTCCAAGACTGGGCCATACTTGCGGAGCCAGGGGTGTCCCAGAACCACCGGGCACCTAGGAGACCGAATAATCCAGAAAGTGATGGTCTCGCGATGGTTGCCAAAGGCAGGGGAAAACAGAAATACTCCCTCCAAGAGAGGATAAACTAAGAAAACAAAAATTGAACCTAACTACACTGACGGATACACTGGGAGACTTTAACACGGGGCAGACAAGACTAGGGCGCAGCAAACGAGACTCGGGAAACATACACGGGAGAAACTAGGAAGGCAAGAAGAGCTGAGACTTCACCATGTAACACCGAGACAACACGGAGGATCCGTCTGACAATCGCTCCCAATGCAACCACATATATAACCATGAGAGGAGGCGGGGACTTGGAATGCAATCTTGGACTGAAACAGAAACTCATGGGATTAATAAACAATAACACGAGGACCGGGTTTAACAATAAAGACTCGAGACAAGACGCGGAGACCATCAATCAAGCTTAGACAGTTTAGATTAAGGTAATCTAAATGTGACAAGTAAAAAGCACCAATAGAAAAGCAAAGTAAAGCACGGGTTTTAAATGTAGTTAATCAGATACAACTCAGACTGAATGTACAAAAGCCAGAATCGCACATGCTCGCTAATGAGTTAATCAAGGTTAATACTACATGACAAAATATTTACAATCACCCTAAACTAAGTGCTGGTTAGCACGGGTTAGTAATATCCTATCAGAGAGCACATTCACTCAGAGTTTCGTGAGACCCAGAATTAAACACAGCTGGAAGCAATGAATGAAATACTGAAGCCGAAACCAAAAGAGGAAACGTGATTGGACGACGGGACGCAGGCATGCTGAAGGCTGTCACGCGACATCACTGGAATGCAGATGGGGAGTGGATTGTCAGACGGCTGAACTGAAGCTGGAAATAAGAAACGAAAGTAAGACACAAGCACAAATAAGTTCAGGACAACACACGAAAGGGCAGAATCATAACAGGAAATCTGTAAACAATTCCAGCAACAGCTACCCCACACATCCACACTGTTTTCCTGGGGGATTGATTAATTGGGTGTTGTCTATAGCACAACACTTAATTTTTTCCCTTTTCATTTCTTGAGGCTTCTATAATCTCTTTTGGGTCTCAAAATGTTTTTTCTTCTAAAGTCTGTAGCCTATAATGATAATAATAAGTTTGGAAATATAAAATCTATGAAAGTAAAAATGTGTTTGTGGTGAGTGTGACGACCTGGTGCCAAACGGTGTTAAAACAGCACCAGGAGAATGGTGGAATCATGAAGGACCCAAGTGCAGGAATGTTGATTTATTAAATTAACAAAGTGAATAAGTAACACAAATATAAAACTTCAGGAGGATAACAAAAGGGGATTGGCGAGCTGTCCAGGGTGGGTCTCTGCCTTTCACCCGAGTAAAGCTGGGAGAGGCTCCAGCTCCCCTGCGACCCTAGTGAGGGAGAAGCGCAATAGACAAGCGCTATTGCCCTCAACAAAAGTGTGTGACAACCTAAGCCTACCAACCAGTGCAAGGGAAAACTAAGGCTCAAATAGGAAAAGAATGAAAATTAACTAAGTAACAAGAATGATAATTAACTAATTCATGAGAATCAGGTGTAATAATTAACAGAGAGACCAGAGGGGATAATTGAATAATTAGGTGAAAGCAGTTTGCCAAGTAGCCAGAATGCATAGGGGCAGGGGCATTACAGTGAGAGAAAATTAAATCCCTTCACATGTACATATTTCATCACATGAACCAAATATGTCATACCTCTTCTCTCCATTAGGTAAAACAAAATAATTACAAGAAGAAAAAATGCATGTCAATACAGCTCATTTTGCAGAGGAATGAAATTTCAAAAAGATGCAAGTGCTTCTCTGACAAAAGGAAAATGTGAACCACCTACCCTCACCCACAACTTTACCGCAGAGACAGTTCATTGTGCAGTTGCGTGACAGTGAGATCAAAACATCACAACCAAAATAAAGCATCCATACACGCATGAAGAGGCATGCTTAGGTCAACCCAGGACAGGTGTGAGTTTTAGGGTGTGTGTGTGTGTGTGTGTGTGAGAGAGAGAGATGAGGAAGGCTGAGATTTTTGAAAATTTCTAACACTTGTTCTTTCTTTCAGCATGAGAGAATTAATCAATGTGAAAAATTGACAGGATGAAAAGTTAGTCAAATTAAACATGCAACAATGAACGAACAGAAAGAATGTGCATTGTAACCCTGCATCCAAAGATAAGTAGATGTCTGTCTAAAGAGTATACCTAGATGTCCAGCGGTTTGCGGAGCATGCCACTGAAGTTAGCCATAGGTCTTGGCCTTTTCAGTTCGTTTGCCCAGTTATGGAATAATCCGATCCATCAACCACAACATTAAAACCACCCACCAAACATTTTATAGGTCCTCCTCGTGCCACCAAAACAGCTCCTTCAAACTGACTCCCAATTGAATCTCCGGACTTATGGTTTCCTAGTGGAACATTTCCCAGAGCATTATACTTCCTTCACTGGATCATCTTCCTCCCACAGTGCATCCTGGTGCCATCTCATCCCCGGATAGATGGTGCACAAGTTCCTGGCCGATGCATTTGAAGTAGTAGAAAACAGGGCTTACTGGACCAGGTCACCTTCTTCAACTGCATCAGGGTCCAGTCCTGATGCTAATGTGCCCATTGTAGGCACTAATGGCAGTGGACTGAGTTTAAAACAGCCACTCTAACTAATCTGCAGCTACAAAGCACGATAGGCAGCAATGTGTCCCTGTGTAAACACTACATGGCTCTGATGTGTTTGCTTGTCATGGTTCAATAGCAGGAGAGTAAAAGAGCTCCATCACCATTCAAAATATGGCTGATTTTCACACCCTCATATCCTTTTGAGCCATGTGAGCAGAGTGACAAGCCACTTCCCCCAAACAGAAAAATTATGCACTTTATTTTGTCAGATTGTATCTATTTAGAGATGCAGCCATTGATTCCTGTCATAGGTCAAGTTGAGGATAGCGCCAGACTTTAAGCCACAGGTCTCCAATTCAATGAGCAGTGAATTCAGGCCTCACTAACAAGGTGTGCTGACTCCTTAGCCAATCAAATCCTTCTATTATTCCATTAAGTGCAGGAACAAACCAGCAGCCACACCAGCCCTCCAGGATTTGAGTTTGAGACCCCTGATTGAAGTGGACTTTGAACAATCGCGCTGCACGTGTGAATGTATCTTCCCTCCATTGAGATGCCTCAGCTGTGTTCTAAATGAGACGTTGTCATTGTTTTGACACCTGAGCACCGCGCTTCCCTCATCCTGTCAGAATGCTGTACAGGAAGCGGCTGTCGTGACAGCAACTGTGAGATTCTCACACCACTGTGCGGCCTGTCAATCATACCCTGTGGTGAGACCGTGAGTGCAGGAGGGAAGAGAAAAACGAAGACGGGGAAACAATGCTATGTGCAGGCGAAAGTTGCCGCAACCCTGCCATACGCTGTGCAGTATGTGCGCCACTCAAGGAAACACTCCTCTTTCTTGACCCAAGGCTACTATTTTCAACCAGCTGTTGTGTAGGTGATCATTTTCAGGAAAACCACCAGGATTTGAGACAAAGTCTCGGCCAGTACACCGTTCTCATTGAAGACATTATCTAAACCTGCAATGACAATAAATTTAGCATTTTTGATTCATTTTTCACCACTCAGTCTGATTTAACATTGTTTTTATTAAAATTAGAGCAAGAAGATAAATACTAAGTACCAGACTGAATCAAATATCTCACTGACTCCAAGGATAAATCTGAGGTCCTCTCACTCAAATCTATCATGAACGGCTATATTATTCAGAATGCTGTCTCCCATTCAACTACATCCCTAATGATGTAGATGCAGCCATCTAAGCCACGCGATGCAGCTAAGGCATGAGTGCATCACGAAGAATGTCACCTATAGTCACTGCGGTAACACTTTACAATAAGCGTACAACAATTAACATTAATTGACATTAGTTCATTAACTGTCAGTTATTTAGCAGGTAACTAATGCGTTAGATACCTGAATAAGCATTATGTAGTCATAATTGAACTTTTATTCACTTTCTGTGTATCCCTCATTTTGAAGTTGAAAACATCCCTTAATATTAATAATAGTATCCCCTATGTAGCACTTCAAACTATTAAACCATAATTTATAAATTAATACCTTAGTTCATATGAACATCATCTGTAAATGATTACCAGGTGAATTAGTTAAATGTGAATTACTTGTTAGTACATGCTTAATACTGCATTTAATAATGTGAATTGTTGTACCCTTATTGTAAAGTGTTACCGTCACTGCAAAATGAAGATAAAAATAACGTGGACAACTGTTGCTGTATTTCTTTATATTCTTTACATACCATCGGAGGCCCTCATTCATCACTCATCACTCATTAATCATGTGTTTTATTTACAGTTTTTTCTTTTTGATTTGTTTCATCTCTATCGCCTTGCACATCTCCTTCCTCCCATCCAACCCATAAACCCATTCATAAATGGGCAATCACAGATATTGTACATAACCTATTCAGTCAGGGGCGTATAGGTTATATATCAGCACCAGTGATTTTCTTAATTGTTTATGGACCGAGTGGTAACACACACCTGCATTATGCGACCACAAAGAGCTTTGGTTTTCCCCAAAAATCCAAAATCGCCGAATTAGCCTAGTGAAAAGGCATTGCAGTCTGCCTTTTCACCCCAATGTAAACATTTCTGAATAGATTTTTCTGACAACAAAGTCACTGTCTATTATACTGGCTATCTTTAACATTATAATATGTATTGCAGCCATTATCCATTCTACTTTAGCACACAAAGTCTGGATTAAAACAATTGTTTCTTCTTTATATAAAGGTAGTATTCATTCAAAGCTGTGAATATGCCTCATAGTGGGTTTTATGTTGGAATTCTACAGTTTAGTTGGCTTTAAGTCTAGGTAAAAGACAAGTGCCGAGCATTTAACTGGCACCCTGCTCATCTCCTGCCAGTGTTCTGGGTTATCATTGATTGCCCTGTCCTCTCTCTGATTTGATCCTGGACACCATCAGTTCTGATGTCCTTTCCAAAGTTTATCTTGAATTAATTTAGTAGTTAATGCTTCACCTGGCCATTGCACTGAAGCAGGCAGTCTTTGCAGCCCAGTGCTCTTGTGTCTCAATGACAACAACTGACCTGTCGACAGGAAGGGAACCTCAAATGACCTGATGACCCGAACACGATGACATGCTGAATTGGCATTTGAAAGATGAATAAGCACGGGAAAGGGAGAGGACACAAAGCATAAGATAAACAATTGTATAAACAGGCCCAAAGTACAGGATGACATTGAACAGCCGCCAAAATTGACCAATGACCACATTTCAAACTATACAGCACTTGGAGAGCACATGCTTCTGCTATTATATTTGGGACTTTTCTACCATCAGGGACATTTTAGGATGTGAGCCAGTTATTTCAATCATGTAATCCTGCAATGATGAAGAATCTGAATCTGGATGGCGATTCAGCTCACCACCAAAATCTAATTGTTGTTATTTACAAAATGAACCAATAGCAAAAACTAGATAAATGCAAAAAGGAGGCTTTATTTCTGAAGGGGGAAACCCCCCAACAGAGCTGGCAACAGTACAATGTCCGCAATCCAAAAACAAATTCCAATGGGCGTAATCCAGAGTCAAAACCAGGGCACCAATCACAAAATCCATAGTCAGGCAAAAAGAGGTCGATAAACAAGAATGCAGTACAATACAGGGAATATGCAAAGCTCGAAGTCAGGCGGTCCAGTCAGAAAGATAAATCACTATGAATCAAGGCAGAAAACAAACGTGGCACAGGAAACTAGGAAGAATGATCTAACAAAGGAAGTGCATGAACAGACATCTTAAATACACATCCGGGGTGAACATATGACCAGGGAGAAGCAGGTGCAATCAATAACACAATTGCATTGTGGAATAAATATATATGGAATTTGCATGTAACCCTCAAAGACCATCGGGCAGGGTTTCTCTTGTTAGAATATAGAAGGACTTCTGGCCCCTTGCAGACTGCCAGCCCATTGCAATGTACATCAGAATAAACCATCGCTGCAGGATCGAACAGAGAGGAGAGCTGGAAGAAGCAAAATCACTGGTGTATTTGGCAGGACTGGCGCTCTGGCTCAGAGCCAGCAGAGCTAGCGTGTCAAAAGAGTCTCAGCTTCAGACCGCACCTGTACCTACACCTCAGACATGCAGGCTGACTCCGTGCAGGAACTCAGGTGTGAGAGTGTGTCCTTGTGAGCAGCTCAGAGTCTGAGCGTGCGTGTGTGTGTGTGTGTGTGTGTCTGTGAGAGAGAGAGAGTAATGTAGGAAGGAGGAAGAGAGAGATTGAGATCACCACACTTTTTTTCATTAAGGTCTCACGTGTCACATCCTTGTCCTGTCATTGACTCTAATGATAGTCCTGCCCTTGCAGTGGTTTGTGCAGCCCATGACACAGACATATTTGAAGCAGTCCAATGAAAAACACATTTGGATGCCCTGGGAGAACGACAAGACAGAGTACCAGCAAGAAGGTTTTTGTCGCGAGAAATAAGGGTAGAGCTCCTTCAGTGGTTTTGAGGAAAAGGGCCTCCCTGGAGGATCCAATGGCAGACTTCATCTCAACTTTATCTCTACTGGTGCAAGTCAATATATCCAGCCCCAAAGGGAGCTCTAAGCCAAAAATCAGTTGATGTCAGTCTAGCAGCCACCCGCTAGGCTTCCTTGCCACCCTTCTCTCACTCTGGGAGGCTCACACAGTGAAAGTGAGAATGAAAGTTGAAAATGAGCCATGCCATTGTGAGCCATGAGTCATACAGGAGTGTAGCGTGATTGACTGTCAGGACATAGATAGGACAGAGGTAATAGAGTAGCCCATTTAGTCCTCTGAGCCAGAGGCAGGAGCCGTGTGCAAGTATGCTTGTGCTTGGAAAAAAATTGGACATACTGCTTGCAGATGGGATTGGATGGGCCAAATTTACAAAATAAAAAAAATATATATATGAAGGTTTAAAATGTCTTTGTTTGAAAAGGTTTAAGCCAAAGCTCAAGCGTTTACAAGCAGTTAATGACTATGAGGGCAATGTGCTCTTCACAGATAGGCCCACAGCCAGGTTATGTCACCTACAGTTAGCACAGAGAGCTCATGCACAGTCCAGCAGCTGCTCAAGTTCTTCTGTAGAACGAAAGACATATAAGGTGAACTTAAGCAGCATGTGGATTTCCTTTCAGAAAGTTCAGGAATCTCAGATATGGAGATCAAATTATATATCCATGCGCTCTTTTCAGGAGATTACTAGCACAGAAAGGTGCTATAATTCAGTGAATACTGTGGCAGTCATCTTCAAGCATGACTGGCCCAACAGTTTATGAAAACATCGAAGTCTATAAATCATACTCCAATCAAGCCTACAGGGCACTGGCTGGGAGCAACCGGGCTCATTTGGAAAACTGCCACTACTCTGACAACTGCCAACATCAAAAAGAGTAAAATTGCCTGTCGAATTGTGTCCTATGAGGAATGCGATCAGATAACCGGCCGCAAGTCTTTATCGCATTTGAAAAAGGAGGGATGAAACAGAAGAGGTCGGCACAAGGTCAGTGGCACGGATGCATGCCCGGTGAAGTATCGATACGTGAGCGGCAGCAGGACTACCGAGAGATATCTTAGGCCGGGCCTGCTGTTTTCTTTTGCCCCAAAGTGGCAACAGAGAAATTTTATTTTTGAGCAGCATTTCGGGTCTCCCTGAATCCTGAATGACGTAGCTCACGAGCGCCACTGTGGCTGGCTCAAGTAAAAAGTATTACAAGCATACCCTATTCTCCGTTCAACTAATGCTAACTTTCATGTAAAATTACAAAGTCTTGTTTTTTCTCACTCAAGTAAATGTGTGCTCAATAATAAGTAAATGTGTGTTTTTTATTCATTTTAACGTCTCCCTGTGTATTTATTTCAACAGTCACAGTGTTATTTGAACAATACAGGAATGTCTTGTGGACAAATCAGCAGCCGGTTACATCACTCGGTCGATGACTCGGAATCGGTAGCACAGTAGCATAGAATATGGCCTGATACTGTACAACATGGTGCCACTCAAAATTCCCCCAGGTAAAGCAACTGTCTGACATCACGGTGAACTGATACATAGTTTTTATGAGCTTTGGCTGCCCAACAAATTATATGGCTTACTGCAGACGGGTGAGTTCACCTTTTAACTCATGAATTAATCCACTCCTCTGACTAATACAAGTGCACAGATACGCACACATGCACACACAAATATCATCATATTGACAAGTCGACATGGTCTACAACATCCCCCGCCAATCGTGCACTTCTCATTTTCGAACTCAATCAAGGCCTTTATGGTCTGAAGCTACACACCAAATTTGGTTACTGTATCTGTAGTAGTTTCTGAGTAAAGCTGTCCCCTTTATCTCGGACGGACGGACGCACACACGGACGGACGGACGGACGGAGGTCAAACCTATATCCCCCTCCCACTTCGTGTTGGCGGGGGATAATAACTTGTCAATACAAATGTTTATAGAAATGTACAGTATCCTGATCTATTCAGATTGGCGCACATCATAAAATGTGATAGCAGTTGTCAAAAAAAAAACCTTATCACTTTATTTAAAGGCCTGTTCCCATTGCTGAATTACTACCTCGGCCAACGAAGGAGGAGGAGGTTATGTGATCATTACGGTTTGTGTCATGTGTTATGTGAATATAGGCCACTAGATGGCAGTATTTACCTTTTTTTTGTTAAGCTCAGACTGGAGTCATGTTTAGACATGTCCTGGACATGTCTGGGGCAAGTCTCAGAAAATTAAAAAAAAGAGGTCTAAATGTGGGTGGGGTCTGCAAAAGAGTATATAAGGAAAAGAATTGAGACAGTAAAGTAGTAGGAGAAATTGCAAGAAGATGACCAAACCTGCCATTCTGTTCAAGACCTGTGACGTTTCTTTTGTGGATTTCTTTGCCTGTGTTTGAGCATTTTCATTATCCAGGACATCACCAAGCCACCCCACAAAAAGGGACTGTAAATATTTCTTTTTTTTTCCTATTCAATCTTGGTCAGTTTAGTTAGTTGTTGTGTTTAATTAAATGTGTTTAAGTTTTTAAAACTGTGTCTGTCATCCCTTGCTGTTGCTGTTGCTGTTGCTGTTGTTTTAAAAGGTAATAACAAATTGGGGCCATAACACATGGTTTAGGCGTGCGTTTGTTTGTTGGACCTTTCATTTCAGCTCTAGTTTTTGTGTGTGTGTCCATCGCTTGTTATCAAGTACCATCTGAGCTTGGAGCTCCGGCGGCACGGAAGGGGCCGAAGTCATGTCAAATGCATATCTTCATTCGCACGTGTCAGAGGACAGCTATGCAATCAGAATAGCCGAAGAATTCTCAAATATATAGTAGAAACTGGCACTCTCCCAATTTTGCAATATATACTGGTACACAGAGACAATGATATGACACCTTAACATTTTTTTGCTCATCAACATGTCTGAAATTGTCGTTTTGACAAAGACTCAAGTGCAGACAGAGGTTCAGTTTCTCAGGTTTAATTTGTGAAGTAATCAAATTGCATAGGTGTAGGGGGCATTGCCTGGATTATCTCAGGGAGAGTGTTATCCAAACTGTTGAGACAAAATTTTAAAAAATTAAGAGTCGGCCAATATCGGCATATCGAATTTCGGCAAAAAAGCCAATACCGGACATCCCTAATTACAATTCATCCAGAGGGCGCTCATGCTTATTGAGTAAAATAATTATTTGCACCTGCTTATACAACTCCAATTCCAAACAAGATGTGTTTGTGAAACACTGATGCCTCCGTACATAACATGCGCATGCAAACCATTAAAGGCCTATCATGAGTCAATCAAAGGTTAAAGGTCAAGGTCACAAGGTCAACATTCATTACCTCATCAGAAAGGCCTTATCCTAAGGAATACATATGCCTGGTATCAAATTCCTATTTCAAGCTAATGAAAAGTTATGGCCCATGTTAAAGTTTTTGTCACCAAACGTCATGCTCCAAGGTCAAGGTCAGAAGGTCAAAAGTCATGACCCCATCTGAAATGCCTTCTCACAAGCAATGCATATGCCAAGTATCAAAGTCCTATCATGAGCCAATCAAAAGTTATAGCCATCGCGAATTGAGGACAGACAGACAGACGGACGGACAGGTGAAAAACTATTTGCCCCTGAAACTTCGTTTACGGGGGCATAAAAAAAGTCAGGATTGTGTGTAAGATCTAAATTAAAACAAAATACAATGATGTGCAAAACTTATAAACCCCCATTTTATTCACAATAGAGCACAGAAAACATATCAGATGTTAAAAGCAAGACATTTTACAATTTCATTAAAAAATATTAGCTCATTTTGAATTTGATGGCATTAATTGGACAAGCCGCAAACCGAGCGTTAATCGGACTGGATCTTGGTCCATTTTGGGGTGTTTATCATTGCTGCGTTACCGCATACTAAGATGCTTAATAGAGAGGTTGCGAGCTGGCTTGCTAACGTAGTTATATTTCCACTCACTCGGTATCAATGTCCAGGTTACTAGAACTGAGCATGTTTCATTAGTGCGCTGACATGGTTGGCAGCTGTCAGTTAAGATTGTGGCAAGTTTATGTATGTGGCAGGGCTCTCAAGTCTCACGCATTGAGCGTGACACTCACGCATTTCAATAAGTTCACACCACTTTCAGTGGCAGCACGTTGCCGCCATCTTGTGTATGTATATCGGGGCAGACGTTCAATGGAAAATGCAGTATAACTGGCCCAAACCATGCTCGAAAAAACAAAAACTCGCTCATACGGTACAACAGCTGAAGTTCCAATTTCTCTGTAATGTCTACCGATTAAATAAACATAGAATACACCGGATTTAAAAAAAATATATTTTTAAAATAAATTTTGTTGTTTGATTACAATTCCTTATTCATGTCCATTGTAAGTATGAAAGGATAAAAAGAACACGGAGGACAGGTCTCTAAGTTGTCAACACCCATGTTTAGCCTACTGTATACACGTGCCACATTGGACATTTACACATACAGGTACACAAGATGGCGAAGCTATTCTGCCGTTTCCGCTTTGGTCCAGCCCTCACGTCGTCCACTCTAGTTTTCTTATATCTCTGTGGTTCACACGCTCTCACGCCACACATGACATTTCTCACGCTGAGAAGTGATTAAACTCGCCGCACATTAGTAACATAAATTGTAAAAGAGATTAATAATCTATGAATGGATGAGGCGAAGGCAGACGGTTCAGCTTGAATCAGCGACCCATCAGCCAATCAGAAAATAGTATTTCTTGTTGCCAGGTGAGATAGCAGCGCCGTAATCAGGTAATCACTTCATCACTTTATTCCCCAATAACTGCTTATTAAATCTGAGGAACTACGGAGGATATTTGCTTTATGGATCATTTCTTACCTCAATTTAACAGCTTTGGACGGTTATAACAGTGGGAACACGGATGGTAATTTAGTTACTAGCAGTCTCGGTCAGGATATCGGGCTGGCGAAGACCTGTGGAAATCCTGTCTCGTTAGCCCAGCCACCAACTCGTTCAGCACACCCTCTCATCTTCAACGGCAGTTACCACGACAGAACAGAATACGGTGTAGAACGCGTTTACTTGTTATTTTCGCAAGGTCATTGAGCAACAATAATAAACATTTTGCCAGGCCTGGACTTATCTCTACCGCGCCCCAAGTGCACATTCGTTGCCCGGGAGGCTCCGTTTGTCTTAGCTGTTGCCGGTGACTTGTTGCTCGGTGGTCGTAATGTTCTGGCCGCCGGAGAACTACACTCGACATCCGAAGTTCCGCGACGCAGTCGGTCCGGCAGTATGCCTCGTCTTCTTCTCATTTACATAGTATTTCTCTCTTTTCTTTTACCATGAATAACAATGCAGATCACATCATAACTCATGCTACTCTCTTTCTGCTCTTTTTTTACAAGCCCCGCCCCCCCGTCCTTATTTCAGGTTCCTCCTCTTTTTAAACTCCCCGTCGACAACCTTTCTATTTTTATTTTATTTTTTTTACAAAATGATTCCCTCGCCGTTACACGGTTATGGTGAGATGAATTGACTTGTAACTTGTTACGGGGACTCTCCCCTCCGGGCTCTCTGCCCTCCGTGTAGTGTATTTTGGCTGAAAACAACCCCTGCTCCGATCCGGTGTCAGAGGTGGTAACTTACCGCAACATCTCTTGTTTGTGACTTACAAAACGATACAAATGCACAAAAGAATTATTTAATTTAGCCTTCATTATACTGGGGAGTCCCAATGAAACTAAATGGCACAGATATTGGGGGGGATGATGAGTCACAGTTTACTGGCAGTTGTGAATATTCAATAACCGATCCTGGCGTGTCATCTAGTGATAGAATTTTGGAACTGCGTGCATAAATTTGCAGCTCCACGTCGACTGTCGGACACATTTGCACAGATACATGTCGAATCCAGATAATCCGTAAATGATGAATTAAATTGATATTTTAATTTGAAACGAGTGACTAAGTTGCCAATGTCAAAGTAGCGAAGGGAAAGTATACTAATGCCAATGTCAAAGTAGCGAAGGGAAAGTATACTCGGTAAATACTGTAGCGAAGAACATGTACGTCGATACTATGCTCCTTAGAAATTGGGAGTATCATTTTTTTTTTTTTTAATGTGAGGGTGGCCCCAGACTTTTGGCCTGTAGTGTACAACTTCCATATGTCAGGTTTTTTCCTCATATATTGTATTGCTAAATTTTCACTCCAATATACCCTTCCAATTCTCTGCACTGGTGTGCGGTTGTATATTCAAAATAAAGTCGCTTCCAAAACTCCTTTGCTTTATTGACAAAATCCCCACCTTGTCAGAAACCATTGAAAAAATTCCTCCCCGTAAGAATTAATCCCTTGGGTACCATACGCATCCGTTTTTTTTTTTTTTTTTTTGTGACGTTTGAGACCTTTTGCTGTCTGTGCAAACTAGAAGATTTTGATTTAGCTGTTACATTGGAGTGTGGGCTGATAGACTAAAACACTTGGTGTTCTTTCAGATCAGCACATAATAGACAGTGAGTGCACTTATTTTGTTCCTAAAGGGCTACCGTGCAATCTAAAACAATGCATCATGGGTTGAAAAAGCTAATTATGATGAAATTCATAAAGATGTACAGCTACTACCTCTCTCTCAAAGTCGATTTAGCAACTTTTGTCCAAGCTTGCTTGTTTTAAGGATTAAAAGCTATTACAGGTTTCTTCTCTTTCTGGACTGCTACCAAGGGAAGAGCATCAATTTCAACCCATTTTGACAAATCTGAACAATGCTATACAGTTGAAACAATGGGACTGCATTAGCAGGCTGAGGGTTGTTATAAAACAATTTTAAATACAATTTCTGCTCTCTTATTTGCATCATAAAACTATTTACATAGTTTGAGTCCTCAAATTTTCAACTCATATACAGTAACTCTGTTGAGAAACACCACCACCCCCAAAGCCCAGAGCAACCTCAGCTCTACATGGCATTAGAAAGCGGCTGAAACACTCCTTAGAGATTCTGGTCATGTTGAAATGATAGCATCACACGGTTGCTGCAGATTTTTTTGCTGCTGATTCATGCTGTGAATTACCCCGTATCCAAAAGGAGTAGAAGACAGTGGGGTACATTGAACTGATTGTCAAATTAGTGGAACAGACTAAGATGAGACACTTGAGACATGGCACTTTATCTTGATGGAAGAAGCCATTAGAAGATGAGTAGACTGTTGACATTAACAGATTCACACGGTCAGCAAAACAGTACATGATACAAAAGCTCCCAAAATAGGGGTCGCCACAAAAGACCAAAGACTCTTTTTACATTCACATTGTAAAATAATATTTTTAAAATATTTGTCAAGGAAAAAGCATTCACATACACAGAGTGATAGCAGCATGTATTAATACATAGTTCATCACAAAATAGCATTTCACACATCAATTGAATAAAACATACCACACCATTGAAATTTTTCTATCTTGAACCCATTAGGTCACAGCTATTATACCTCTGGGAAATTGTTTTGGCATCATCATTGGTCACTTCAAAAGTCAAGGTCATGGAATTTGCTTACGCCCCTCAAAATACTTCTAAACACAATCACTTCAAAAGATTTTATGACACCAAGCTATAACTTGGTATATAGCAACTATAGAACAGGACTGAGCTTCCATCAGCTTTTAGGCTAATCCCATTCATGGTCAAGATCATAGTGAGCTCATGGTCATGGATGTACTCGCATAAAAATGTCTTGTTGACATAATATTTTTTATATGTTTGATTATTCTTCATGAAATTTACTTATAACTGTGTTCCAAAGGCAGGTGGAATGGAGGGGCTGCTCTGTTTTTGCGATGTCACGCAAACAGTTTTTTAGTTTATCACAGATATATCATCATGTGATAATAGTTTCTTTCAGCAGAGATATAAATACAAGAAAAGTCCATGAAATGGTACAGAATGATGCCAGGCCTGTTTACTTATTCACACATGGAACCTAATAACTGCTTTGTGAAGTTCCAAAGCAATGGAGCTAAACATAGACATTACCCTACTTTTTCATTGAAATTTCCTTTCATAAATGCCCAATCAGTGTCATCTCTTATTTTATTAATTTTTTCGTTTTTGGTCTTCCAAAGACACATTAAATTTAAAAGAACAGGCCTCGCTTGGATATTATTTATCCATTTGTTAATGAAATGAGTAGCAATAAAATATACACAAAATTCAATTTACTTTAAGATAAATATACGTTTTTATCACAAAATAGTCTTGTTAACATTGAGCTTATTTCAGGTATTTTTAACACAGACTTGTGACTTGTGGGATCACAAGGTAATTACTTTTTTGATCGACCACAAAATTGAGTATATATAGCAGACAGCAAAAATATTCCCCCTAATTACATTATTTTTTTTCCTGAGATTTGTTAAAATTAACATTTCTTGCAGGCTTCCCCACATACAATCCAACTAGATATTCATTTTCTTTGGACTCTCAACATAGCACATTAGTCCCAGTGAGACCCCATTATCCACTGGACTCATGAACATGAACCTCTAGGAACAAACACAAGTTACAGAAAACAAATGACAATCATTGGGCTGGCCATGTCTGGGCTCTGCTACTCTTGTGGCCTCAGGCTGGCGCATATCTGGCATCGCTTAGGCCTCAAGACGAGAGCAAACTCAGGAATCATGTCCAATTGATGCCCAGGGAGTTTATGGAACCAAAGCTTCTGGAGCAAGATGGCAAGAAAGAGAAAGGCTTCCGATCGCGCGATGGCCTCGCCAATGCAGCGCCTCTTTCCCAGGCCAAATGGGATCACCTTCTCCGCCTCCAGTTTATTAATGCCCGTACCATCAGCAGTCAGGAAGCGCTCCATGTTGAAAGTAAAGGGCTCCTTCCACAGTTTACTGTTCAAAACAAGAGCACAATTCTAGTCGGATACTGAATTATGGAATTTTTAAGTATTACTATTTTTAATACATTTTTTTTTTCTTAAAACCATAAGTGTTTAGCACCCTAAACAATTATTGTAAATAATATCAAAGTTCAATTCTAATTTATTCTTTCATTGGGTGACACACAATGCCCTATGACATAGCACGCATGTAGAATTCCCACAAACACACATCATAATAATTTTAATTTTAAAAGAATATACTGTAACTTGATGAAAGACATTCAAAGAGGAATTAATGAGAACAAATGTATTGAAACAAATTGATATTTTCCCACATGCCTGACTATAAGGATTATGATCTGCTTCTTGTATGCATAGTGTTATGGCCCCAATTTGTTATTAGAATTTACTACACAACAGCAACAGCAAGGGATGACAGACACAGTTTTAAAAACCTCAACACATTTAATTAACAAACAAAGACTAAACTACTATTTACAACTACAGACCAAGATTGATTGGAAAACAAAAAAAAAAAAAAACAGAAATATTTACAGTCCTTGTGGGTTTTCTGGTGATGTGCTGGGTGAGGAAAAGGCTCTTTTACAGGCAAAAATCCACAAAAGAAACTTCACAGGTCTGAACAGAAATGACAGGTCTGGTCACGTGTATCCTTCTTCTTGCAATTTCTCCTTCTACTTTACTGTCTCAGTTCTTTTCCTTATATACTCTTTTGCAGACCCCACCCACATTTAGACCTCTTTTTTTTACTTTTCGGGGACTTGCCCCAGACATGTCTGAAACATGTCCAAACATAGCTCTAGTCTGAGCTGAATAAAAAAAAGGTAAATATTCTAGTGGCCTATATTCACATTACAATAGTTTTTCTTCACGTTTATCAAGGGTGCTAATGTATGTTTCCCACATTTTAAGCAAACGAGCAACAGTTGACAATCACCCCAGACAAAATTACAGACCCATATGCTGATCCATCAATTTGTTGTATTGAAACCTATAGAACTTCATACCTATTTGAAATTTTAGTGAAGATCCAAGGGATCTTGAATTACAAGGGAATGTGTATAAAATAATAGACAAGATCTTGATATTTTCCTTTTAATGTAAGGCTGCCTGAGGCCATTGAAACATGGCATCCAGGGTTTGAATATTTCTCTCAATATGATTGTGATATAGCTTCAATGAAGTGCTGCAACTAACAGATAGAGAATACAAAGAGTTTGAATCCAAAATGTCATATATCAATTTTACTTATTTTGAGGAAGTCAGATTTTTCTATGTTGACGCCTACTGTATTTCAGGAAAAAATACAAATTTTGACCATTAAAAAATACACATTATAGGATGAATTTCTAAAAATGTATTTTTACTCCATGTGTAAGAAGCACAGGGCTATCGCTCCATGGTATATTTCAATTTTTGTCATTTTGGCACTTATTGCATTTTGGAAACTTACTCTTCATATGTATGTGACATCTTCCTTCAAAATGAAAAAAAATGCTTTTTCTGACTTTGAACCGTCATAAGGGCAAACATATGTGAAAATTCAGAGTTTAAGGGGTTAAGGCTTGCATTGGCGACAAAACCACCAGAAAACTGAAGTTTGTGAAGGAATGAATATGACACTCACGGATCATGGTTGACGTGCCACTGGTTCACAAAGACACAGGTGTCTTTCGGGATGAAGAATCCATTCAGAGATGTATCTTTAGTGGTGCTAGAAAGAAAAGCAGATGACTAAGTTGTTCTTCAAGTAATCTGGCCAATGACCTCACCAAAACAGGGCTGCTTAACAACACTTATTCTAAACCCAACCAGGAACATTTTGAGAGGCCTTGATCCTGAAATGTGAGATCGTAGACTGAGAATGCTGATGTTCACTCTAAGGAGCTGTTACTCACCAATGGGGGATGGCGAAAGGGACGAAGGTTGAATGGCGGAAGACTTCCGATATGAAGCACTCCAGGAGGGGTAGATTAGATCTGTCAGAGAATCGGGGGGAGCGATCCATCCCCACATTTTCTCCTAAAATCGTAAAAAGAGAAAGCGCATTGATCCTAGCAGTAGACATGATGTAGAACTGGAAACATTAATTTTTGTCTTACTTCTTGTGAATACCATGTCTAAAATGAGAAAAACAACAATAAAAGTTCCAGCCCAAAATTAGTAGTAGGGGAATATACTTTTGACTCCGGAAAAAAACTCTGGAATTTAGGTAAATCTTACCTATTGTACTTTTCAGACCATAAATAAATACTTTCAAGCAAAGTTATTGCTTTCTTTTTTTTTTTTTAAATTTGGCATCTCCAATCCCACCCGAATTTGGAATGCCCAATTGGGGAACTATGTACAAAGCTTGCTCGTATGCGACCCCCTGCTGCCAACTCAGGATAGTGAAGACAGTTCACGGCTCTCCTCCGAAGCACGTGCCTGTCAGCCACTGATTCTTATACACTCATCGGTTGACTCATCGCAAGTTCAGAGCGAGGGCGGAGGATACCCGGACATGAACCAAGCCGGATTCTTCCTGACGAGCGCCCGTCTGGCCAACAGGAGGCGCTGGAGCAACGAACAAAGCTGTAATCGACTGCCCAAATCCGGCAGTCCCTTCCCAATTTGTAACCCTGTAGCGCGATAGCCAATTGTGCGCGACTCTGAAAAAGCTTCCGACCCTGCCGGTGGGTACGCCGAGGCTTGAACCCGCGACGTGGTGATCATCCTCTGCACTGCAGCGCCGTGCCTTAACCGTGTGAGCCACTTTAATTTTTTTGAGTGGGGTTTTTGAATTTTCTTGGGGCCGCCACATTTGTAAGCTCGCAATGCATCTTGGGAGTGCGATGTCATCTTGTTGCTCGGTCACATTTAACACAGCCATAAGAAGAACTAATCAGGAAGAAAAGCAGCATAAAAATCACAGAAAACATCCCAGAATGGCTCATATTTTACCATATCAATTTGTACCAGAACATTCCTCATTCCATGTTTTTGGCGGGGAGCGTCATCAACCAGAAAGCGTTTTTTTTAGCTTCTCAGATAAACACTGCCAGTATCTTTGTCCAACTTAGGCAGCTGAAGTGCATTTGAAGCTGTCAGTTTTTTTACTCATATCAACCAGTGGCTTAAAATTGTGAAGAACAAATCATGTTCTGCAATTAACATGCAAAGTATTTGTTAGTTGCAAACTTTATCGGTCAGTTATTTCCCAGTAATGGCGGTAATATGATTGAATCCGAGTAAGCGGACAGCTTTGGCATTTCCGTGCCAAAAGAATAATTTACTTTCCACTGGTTCCGTAATTTAGCATTTTCAAGTGAACGGTGTAGAAAACAAATGCTAGGCTTATCTGAATACAATTATGTGACAAACAAAGATCAGAACTATGCAATGCAATCAAAGACTGCTCTGAATACAAATTTCTGCACTTCCTCTGTATGTTTTTTTGAACAACCTTCAAATCAGTGCACACAATGCATTAGCTAACAGACAATTACTCAACTATACTTAATGAGGTCTCCACCTCCATTAAAGGTGTAGTAGAAGGCCAGAATATACCCCTGGCCAAAATATACCCCCCCCCCCCCCCATGCCAGATTATACCCCGGGGGTGGGGGGTATATTCTGTGTTAGGCCGGATTATACCCAGGGTATATTCTGGCCTAGACCAAAATATACCCCGTGAGTCTAACTATGTAGTCTAGATTATGGTCCCGGGCAAGTTATTTTGTTAACCTGAATGTACATTACAATAATTTTTTTCAATTCATGGCTAGACTTGCTTCACATGTGTTGAAGATGCTCTGTAAACATGCATTGTAAGGGTGAACTCACACTTTGCTAAGGCACATACATTGTACATGTACCACCATGCAATTAACAAAACCTATGACAGTATCATAGATAGTTTTTCAGGTCTTCTTCTTATTTCTGAGTGATAGTTGAAATATATTTACATCCTCTGTGTAGAAAAGCTGCAGTTGTACTCAAAACAAAATATGTTCATAATACATATTCTGGACTTTGTTATTGCTTACATTTACCACTGAATTGTGCATTTCAAGTTCTATTTCCTGAGTGGACTACATGACTTTCCTTCAAATAGGGTAAGAAACTTTAGCTGCTTTCTTGAATAATGGTCATGTAAGATGAAGAACAAAGTTTAATGTATACGCATGTATAAAGGCATGTTGAATGTGTTTGCAGAAGAAAGATGTCTTACTTAACAACTACAGACTAGCAGTTGGACCTTAAAGTGCCTTAGGCGCAGTGCCTGGCAGCCCATAATGCAACAGCTGCCGTGCTGTTTCTATGGCAGGTTAAAGTTTTACAAGAAGAGGTTGCAAGCCCCTAGTCCTACATGACAACAGTGAGCAATAAAATCTTATTTATGCAGTTGTACTCAATGACTTCTTAATGCAGATAAAAAACAGTACAATAAGAATACAATGAAGACACTACTTAAACAATATTCTATGTAATGCCTGTATGTTTGATGTTTAACCCCTTTGTGCAGAGGCCGAATCTGAATATTTATGTGTTACCTTATTTAAGGCTTTATAATTCATAATTTATGATGGTTGAAAGATTATGCCAATAACAATCAGCTTACCAACAGTATATTTTACTGCTGCCCAGACAACCTTAATATCAAATACTGTAATTTCATGCACCACTGTAAGTTATCCTGTTGTCTACTTATGAAGCTTAGCGGAAATTCAAGCAGGAAGACTTTCTCTCTGCGCATGCCCACTATGCCTTTGTATAGTTTCTGCTTGCCCTTTAAATAACGACTCTGCCTAACTTATGAACCAATCGGAATCCTACTCCGAGTCTCTGGACCAATCATTCACTAGCTGTCAAATTTTAAAAGTACTCTCTCTCCCTGCAGTTAACCAGCTGTCAAACGCTTGATATGCTCTGCATCCCTTCTCCTCCCCACCACCATCCTCTGAGGTCGGCAAAGCCTCCTCTTCATCTCTCCTACCACTCTGGTCCCAGGACTCATCCCAGCAGCCTCTCACCACCACCACCAGTGTTTAGACCGCGGGGGGAAATTCATCTCTACCAAGCATCTAATAGTCAGATTCTATAAATGGTTTATTTGTTCAATGCCGGGGTCTAACCGCCAAAGTTCATGTTCATGTTCATGAATAAATATCATATCTCATTGTTTTCTAGCCTTTCCTGATTGAAATATCAGTCAGTTTGTGGTAGATTAAGACATTTAATATTTCTCCTTAAGAAATGTAGATGTTTTAACATTTGTGGAATAAATAAAAATTGAGAAATGCAGTAGAATTGATTATTTTGTACAAATGAGTAGCGGTATAATCCGGCCCAGAAGGGTATGAAACAATTGCCTCGCTTGAGTTTGTGAACTCAACAAGCCCAGAACATACCTTGGGTAAGAAACAGGCTGGGCCACTAAAACCCTCAGCCTGAATGTGTGGCGTACAGTATAAGGGGGTATAAAATGTCTAGACCTGAAGATGATATGCTAAAAAAACTATGCTGACCCACTTTTACCTTAAACAAACATTGTTTTGCTCTTTGTACATAATCAGTATAGCTATCGTACATTGGACAGTGGAGTGTACCTACCACCATTAATACTACAAACTTGGTGCCCAAATCCTTCCTCTGCGGGGAGAAAATTCAATAACCATAATGTGTCAGTGTTGCACAGTGTATCACTTGGAACGTACCTAGTCTTTTTGTCTACTTGAAAATGCATTACTACATTTTACATCTACAATGAACTTCAACATAGCATCTTCAGCACAAGTGAAGCAAGTCTAGCCTTTTAAAATATGGGATCTTTTGACTACCATCAATTCTTGTTACGGTTATAGTGAAAGTTCACAAAATAACTTGTGCTGGAACATAATCTAGACTACAAAATTAGAGTCAGGGGGTATACTGTATACCTGCTGAATTAAGAAATCACTTAAAGGAGACCTAATATGCTATTTTTATTGCTTTGACTTCCCTAGAGTACTCCTGATCGCACAAAGTAAAAAAAAGGGTACTTATTTCGCTCATACTGCCATCCTCAAAAAACCCCATTTGTAGTGCAAACTAGTCTCTGCCTGAAACGCCTCATTGGGGTGGCTCTTCCGCTATGGCCCCCACGCGCCGTGTGCCTGCTTTCTTCTGACTGGCCAGCTCTGTGGAGGGTGGATCTAGGTGGGATGTGGCAGCAGAACACAGTTTTCCTGGTCCGGCTCCAGGAATCGACGAGCGTATTCTGCAATCTAACGCACATGTGTACATGTGTATAGATCTAATGAAATTACCTTTTTCTAATAAACGCAACGGCAAAAGTGGAGAACGCAGTGCGAAAGTCTGGCAGCACAAGCACGAATTTGCTATCGGCTACAATTTGCTATGGCAACAGCTGGTGAGTACAGCCGTTTTTCTACTCCAGCTAGGATGCAGGGAAAGCTAGAATCCACCCCATATAGACACATTTGTAGAATAGGTTGATATGCCTAAGTGTAGACCGGAGACCAGAGAAATCCGGTGGGTCTGAGTTTAGAGGTAAACATGGACCGTGAGGAGCAGCTAAAAGTGGACCAAGAGCTTATGGACTGTTGTGAAGATCTCGGAAGGAGCTGTTCAGAGAGGAAATCACGCTCACAAAATCACATTCTTGGATTACAGCAAAATCCCTGTTTCTTATGTTTAGAAACTTTCCAGAGGTTGAGCATGGACAACCAAAATTATAACATTACTAATATGTATTTAAAGAAGGATCAGCATGTTAGGTCCCCTTTAAATAGACCCTGTCAGACAAAGTGAAGTAGGCTAAAAGATCTCAAAAAGAAACACATCATGCCGCATTATAAAGAAATTCAAGAACTGATGAGAAACAAAATCATTGACATCGATCAGTCTGGAAAGAGTTACAAAACCATTTTTAAGGCTTTGGGACTCCAGAAAACCAAGGTGAGAGCCATTATCCACTAATGGAGAAAACTTGGAACAATGGTAAACCTTCCCAGGAGTGGCCAACCTACCAAAATTACTCCAACAACATATTGACGACTCATCCACGAGGTCAAAAAAGAACCCAAAACAAGATCTAAAGAACTGCAGGCCCCACTTACCTCAAATAAAGTCAGTGTTCATGATTCAACAATAAGAAAGAGTCTGGGCAAAAATAGTATCCATGGGAGAGTTCCAAGGCAAAAACCACTACTGACCAAAAGGAACACAAAGACTCTTCTCACATTTGCCAAAAAAAAAAAACATCTTGATGATCCCCAAGACTTTTGGGAAAATAATCTGTTGACTGATGAGACAAAAGTTGAATTTTTTGGATGTTGTGCGTCCTGTTACATCTGACGTGAAACTAACACCGCATTTCATAAAAAGAACATCATACCAACGGTCAAACATGGTGGTGGTAGTGTGATGCTCTGGGGCTGCTTTGCTGCCTCAGGTGCTGGATGACTTGCTGTAATTGATGGAACCATAAATTCTGCTCTCTACCAGAAAATCCTGAAGGAGAATATCCGACCATCAGTTCGTAACCCCAAGCTCAAGCGCACTTGGGTTATGCAGCAGGACAATAAGCAGAAACACACCAGTAGGGCCCTATGATTTCTGTGATGATGGAATCAAGGACAGAGTCGAGAAATTGGCTAATAAAAACGGAATCTATTGTTAAACGCGGAATTTCGAGGAAAACGACGTAATTTGAAATGCTGCTCCTAAAGCCACATTTCCTCCGAACGCGTAACAAAATTTTCTCGCGACCAGAGTCCATGCAATGACACGAATGCACGCGAAAATGTGAGCAGCCTTCGTGCCCCGAGTGTTTGAGCAACACATCTCTTGTTATTGTTGTTGTTGTAGACGAGACCACTGATAGTTGGGTTTGCAGCGTCCTAAGCATCACTGGTCAGCTTATGTTGACTAAACAATTTACATTACCGTTAAGCTGAAGCATCCTTGTTTCAGTTTGTTCATGTTTAATCATTACTGTATTACATTTTGTCGTGGTATATAGTACAATGTATTGGGATAACTGAACAAAAGTTTATTACAAATTAATTAATTAATTAATTAATGAAGCGGATGCATCAAAATCTGTTGATCCCTTTGGGAAACTGGGTGTCATTACTGCTGCTCTCATACATTCATATATCCAATAAAATTATTGAAATGATTAAAAAAGGGGCACTCCGACAAGTGCATGTCAGTACAGCCGATGTCCGCCTTTTTGACTGTAGCTTACACTTCGTTTCATGTGACACGTTTATTTCGTAATATTATTTCATGTACAATAACATTTTTCTTTCTTTCTTCACAGTGCAATGTTATATTGCGTCATTATGCAGTATTTTTTCTGACTTTCAGTGCTGAGGAAAATTGAGTGATGTTGTGTTGCATCAAAAATGTAAGGTTATTTCTATTTAATCCGTGGACATTTTACTCATTAACATGAAAAGCACCCTATCTCTGTTGGTAAAATTGGTGGAAAAGGTAAAAAACAAAAAACAGAATTCCAAAACATTAAAACGGAAAAAACGAAATTTGGGGAAAAATAAAACGGAATTTGGAAAAAAATTTAACTAATTTCATAGGGCCCTACACTGCAAGTCCACCTCTGAATAGCTTAAAAAAACAAAATGAGTAGCTGAGAGCAAAAGTGTGCTATACTGGTGGACTTTAAAAACGTATGTCTGACTAGACAGAAATAGTATAGTTGGGTTAGGGGAACTTTAATTACAAAACCCAAAACCAGTGAAGTTGGCACGTTGTGTAAATCGTAAATAAAAACAGAATACAATGATTTGCAAATCCTTTTCAACCTATATTCAATTGAATATACTGCAAAGACAAGTTACTTAATGTTCGAACAGGTAAACTTTGTAATTTTTTGCAAATATTAGCTCATTTGGAATTTGATGCCTGCAACATGTTTCAAAAAAGCTGGCACAAGTGGCAAAAAAGACTGAGAGAGTTGAAGAATGCTCATAAAACACTTATTTGGAACATCGTACAGGTGATCGGGCTAATTGGGAACAGGTGGGTGCCATGATTGGGCATAAAAGCAGCTTCCCTGAAATGCTCAGTCATTCACAAACAAGGATGGGGCGAGGGTCACCACTTAATGAACAAATGCGTGAGCTGATTGACGAACAGTTTAAAAACAACATTCCTCAACGAGCTATTGCAAAAAATGTAGGGATTTCATCATCTACGGTCCGTAATATCGTCAAAAGGTTCAGAGAATCTGGAGAAATCACTGCACATAAGCGACAAGGCCGAAAACCAACATTGAATGCCCGTGACCTTCGATCCCTCAGGCGGTACTGCATCAAAAACCGACATCAGTGTGTAAAGGACATCACCACATGGACTCAGGAACACTTCAGAAAACCACTGTCAGCAACTACAGTTCTCGCTACATCTGCAAGTGCAAGTTAAAACTCTACAATGCAAAGCGAAAGCCATTTATCAACAGCACCCAGAAACGCCGCCGGCTTCGCTGGGCCAAAGCTCATCTAAGATGAACTGATGCAAAGTGGAAAAGTGTTCTGTGGTCTGACGAGTCCACATTTCAAATTTGTTTTTGGAAACTGTGGACGTTGTGTCCTGCGGGCCAAAGAGGAAAAGAACCATCCGGACTGTTATAGGCGCAAAGTTCAAAAGCCAGCATCTGTGATGGTATGAGGGTGTATTAGTGCCCAAGGCATGGGCAACTTACACATATGTGAAGGCACCATTAATGCTGAAAGGTACATACAGGTTTTGGAGCAACATATGTCGCCATCCAAGCAACGTCTTTTTCATGGATGCCCCTGCTTATTTCAGCAAGACGATGCCAAGGCATCGTCTTGCTGAAATAAGCAGACCAGTTGTCCAGACCTGTCTCCCATTGAAAATGTGTGGCGCGTTATGAAGCGTAAAAAACGACAATGGAGACCCCGGACTGTTGAACAACTTAAGCTGTACATCAAGCAAGAATGGGAAAGAGTTCCACCTGAAAATCTTCAAAAATTGGTCTCCTCAGTTCCCAAACGTTTACTGAGTGTCGTTAAAAGGAAAGGCGATGTAACACAGTGGTAAAAAGGCCCCTGTGCCAACTTTTTTGCAATGTGTTGCTGCCTTTAAATTTGAAGTTAATGATTATTTGCAAAAAAAAAATAAAGTTTCTCAGTTTGAACATTAAACATCTTGTCTTTGCAGTGTATTCAATTGAATATAAGTCGAAAAGGATTTGAAAATCATTGTATTCTGTTTTTATCTACAATTTACATAACGTGCCAACTTCACTGGTTTTGGGTTTGTACTTGTGTACTTCATATGGCTGTGTTTTATGTAGTCCAGCAACCAGATGACATCACTCTCCCAAGATGCTTTGCTAGCTTACAAATATGGTGGCCCATAGTGAATTCAAACTATAATATGGCCTTACTTTTGCAGTATATAAAATCCAAACTAAAGGCCAGACAGCCATGATTTTGCTTAAATTATTTGCTTATAGTGTGATAAGCGCAATGGGTAAAAGTACTTAAGTCACAAAGAGTCCATTTTGAGAAAATTGACTTAGGTGATTTCAGTATATAAGACGTTTTCCCATTCTTACCTCTGGTGTCTGTGAAATTATGACTTCTAACACTAGGCTCTCCAATTTTAGCCTATATTATTCAAGAGTATTATTAGCTACTGACGTCATACAACAATAGGATGCAGTGTCATCTGACAAATTTCAGACCTGGATGATGCTTTAACTTACTGATTTCTTGATGGAGTTTCTCTTGAACGTCCGGATAGGCAACCAAGTACATTACCGCCCATGTCAAAAAAGAGCTGACGGTATCAAATCCTGAACAAGCACAGCAGACTTTCACTCATACAGGCAACTGCACTAAAGTTTACTCATTTACCACTGCAGAATGTAAATTCAAGTATTCAAATTTATAATTAGACCACAGGAAGTCACATAATGAACAGCATACCAGCTCCGAAAAGGTCATTGAGAATTGCAACAATTTTCTCATCAGATACATGGGTACGGGAGTTTTCATCCACTTTCCTTTCATCACAGTAATCAATAAGGGAATCGGTGATATCACGAATATTATTCTGGAACAAATCAGAAATGATGAACGATGTAGCTATCAGAAAAAACAATGCAGGAATGTTTTCAAGACAGTAAGATCACATGTAAGGGAGCAATAATGCACTGACCTTATCAAAAGATATATAGTGGTCACTGACAATCTTCTGCACAAATTCACTGAGGCGGTTATTGATGTCCACAAATGCTTTCATAGCGCGACTGGGTAGATATTGCATCAAGGGGATGAAGTCTGTGAGATTGGTTACATTGGCAACTTGGTTGAATTCATGGGACATATTCACTATGGCCAACAGCTCTTGGTCATCGTGGTTATAGCGCCGGCCAAAGCACATGCCACTGATGATATTGGCGACTGAGACCACAATATGGCGGTAAGGGTCAAAACTCCCACTGGCCTCAACTACAGAGATGAGCTGTTTCACCAGGTACTCGCCCTCCTTGGAAATGTGCTCTTCCAGTGCACAAGAGTACTCAGAGCTGCTTCCTTCAACTTTGGAAAAGGAGTGCAGAGCATTCATAGCCAGTTTACGGCGAGTTTGCCACACCCCGACCAGGTCAGTGCTGAAGGTCAGACTCTTACCATCACTAATGAACTGGAAACTGTACAGGTTAGGTCGACCAGAAAAGTCGTCCCCTTGCTTAACTAGGGCCTGTCGCATAGTGTCATTACCACAAAGTACCACCACTGGACGCATGCCAATCTGGATCTGGAAGACAGGGCCGTAGCGCTCACTCATGGCAGACAGGCTGAGATGAGGGTTAGCGCCCAACTCCAGAATGCTTCCAATGATGGGGATCGGCTTTGGCCCTGGGAGCTGCTTTAGCCCCTTCGGAATCCCTGGTCGTAGCACCCGTAACAGGAGATACACCATGCACATCACCATCATAGCCACCAAACTCTCTCTTACCGAGAGTGAGCCAACCACGGGCAAATTCATCAGTGCCATTTTGAAAATGTCTGAATCTTCTCTTTGACAGATGGTGTGAGCTTTATCTTATCCTGATTGCCTGCCTGCGGAGAGATATGTAGATGCTTTCTAAGTGAAGATATATAAACTAATTTTCAAAAAAGTTGGGACACTGTCTTAAATGTAAATACAGACAGAATGCAATGATTTGTCAATCACTTAACCCGATATTTAATTGGAAATAGAACAAAGACTATATTTTAAGTGTTGTATCAGTTTTTTTTTTTTTTTTTGGAGAAATATCTCCTCATCTTGAATTCAATGCAAGCAACACATTGTGAAAAAGTTCGGAAGAGGCATAAAAGATTGAAAAGTTGTAAAATACTAAAAAAAAAAAATAATAATAATAATACACCTGGTGGAACATCTCGGTGATAATTGGACTAATTGGCAACAAATATGACTGGGAAGAAAGTCTTTCAGAATTAAAGATGGTGATGCCACTCCACGAAAAACTGTATGGGCTGTTAGAGCCATTATTTTTGGATTCACTTTTATTTTGAAATCTCACCTGTAACTAGGAACCTTAAAGGCTGGTATTTTGGGGAGAGAGAGAGTGGGGTTGGTGAGCACATGGTTTTTCGATCATCTTGGATTTTCTTTCTTTGAAGTATGGCTGTGAGCTGCAGCATTTTGGGATTCTCTGCTTTGAATGTTTTACTCACAGCAAAACCACTAAACGAAAACACTACAGGACTCTGTGGAATACTTGGAACTGATGCGTCGGAAATTACCAATCCAAAAGTAGCTTACAAGTTGGAAAATGTCCAGATGGCTTCTTCACAGGCAAATAGTACTACTATATAGGAATGATGTTTCTCAGTTAAAAATTGCAATAATTTGGTCATTTCATACTCCATAGTACAGAATATAATTTAAAGATTCAGAAAATTTGAAGGAATCTCTGAATTCATGGGACAAGGCCGCAAACCAATATTGTATGGCCATGATCTTCAGACCCTCAGACAGCACCAAAGATTCTGGTGTGTAAATCACTGCACTGGATCAGGAACATTCCTGTAAACCATTGTAATTGAACGCAGTTTTTGTTGTGTCCACAAACACAAGGTAAAACTCTGTCATGCAAAGATTAAACCATACATATACAAAATCCAGAAACAGTGCTGCCTTACCTTGGCCTGAGCTCAAGATGGACTGAAGTGAAGTGCAAAACTGTCCTGTCGTGAGAACAATCAAAATGTGACATAGTTTTTGGAAATTACGGATGTCGCATTTTCTGGGCTAAAGAGGAGAGAGACAATCTATCTTGTTACTAGTGCACTGCTCAAAAGCCAGCATCCGTGATTGTTTGGGGTAGCATTACTGTACTTGGCATGGGTAACTTCCACGTCTGTGTGACACAATTAATGCTGAACAATATATACAGGTATTGTAGCAAAATACACTACCATCCAGATATCTTTTTTTCAGAAAGGCCTTGCTTATTTCAGCAAGACAATGCCAAATATGACATTCTGTGCATATTACAACATGGCTCTGTAGTAGAAGAGTCTGAGTGCTAAACTGTCTTGCCTGCGGTCCAAACCTGTCAGCCACTGAAAATATTTGGCACATTATGAGCAAAAAATATGACAAAGGAGGCTGAGAAGAGTTGTGCACCTGGAATTCTATATCAAGCAAAATTGGGAAAGCAGTTTTCTTTTTGGACGAAAGCAATTGATCTACTTGGTTCCCAAACGCATGCAGTGTTGTTAAAAAAGGTGATGCAACACAGTGGTGAACATGCCCCTGTTCCAAGTTTTTAGAAATGTTTCAGACATCAAATTCAAACTGAGCAACTATTTTTCATAAAACAATAAAATGCATGTCTCTTCACCTGATATGTTGCCTTTTTATAATTTAAAATAAAATAGAGAGGAATGGCCTCTAAATTATTGTATTCTGTTTTTATCTACATTTTATACAGCGCCCCAACTTTTTTTGTAAATAGTATTGTACATCATTGCACAGTTTCAACATGAGGCTCATGATAACTTGACATAAAAAATTATGAGGTGCATCTAATCCCGAGAATTAATTCGGATCAAAATGCTAGATGCGACACCGTTCACCATGGAGGCAGTGTATGGCCTGTTTTCTTGTCTAAAATGGTATTGAAAATTGTCTTTTAATTTAAGATGCCTCTTTATTTCGATAGTTTATTGAACATACACGTTGATGAATGAAAGATTGTATTTATTCCTGAATGTATTCAAGTCAACATACACAATACTGTTTGTAAGCTGTCGCAATAAAAATAGGCTTTACAGTCAGAATTCTCGACCATAACATAGGTAAAGGATTGCGTTTGTGAAATTGCCAGTAATAACCGTGCATTTGTAATCTTAGAACAGTCGAAAGAAAATAGACATTGAGGTTTATTTGATTACCTTTGCGCTGTTGATCAAATATTAATGGTCCAAGTGCTCGCCGAGGATGTATGAATTGAAAAGTCATTCGTTTGTTCAAAACTTCGGATTAGATCATTATGAATGGCAGTTTCTTTTATAATGCGCTGCTCGCCTCTATTGGTGCATTTTACAATGACGTGACGAGTGCTGTTCAGGAGTTGTCGGAGTTCCAAGGGGAAATTCAGAAGCTCAGTGGTCAGGGGAGTTTTAATTGTAAATATAATACCTTATTATGAAGCAATTACGGTAAATTACATCAGGATCGATAAAAATGAATCGAAACATACTGTATGTTCATTTGAATACAGGCCGTCCATCCGCAGTTCATTATCAGGCTGATATTCGCTTAACCATGCGCAAAGAAATAAAACTTCTGAACTAAAGACAATCGGGAAAGACGATTTCTGTATTTAAGTTCATTAACCTTTTTCTCCAAAATAATAATTTGACCATTACTGTACAACAACGTTCGCTATCTATAAAAATTGGCACCTAAAAATAAGACAAGACTGAAATGAAAGTAAAATATCACTTTTTTTTCTTTTTTTTTTTTAGACAGAACAGCCCTCAGATGTATTTTTAGCATAAAGGAGGAGACCGCACTTCGGCAAAGTATTGCAATAACCTGAGTTATATTGTTATGCTTAATTGATGCACCTGTTCCATTACTCTTGTTCTTCTACTTTACGTGGGTATTTGCCTAAACCAGTAGTGAGTTATTTTACTGTAGGGGATGAGGAGGTAAAATTGTCCCCCTAAGGTTGCCATGAGCTGTAGCCTAAAAGGGCTCTCAACAGCTCATAAGTGGTTGATCTATTAGACCCCTAGGCTTGCTACATATCTGCGTAATATGAGAAACGTATCACTGCGGATGGCTCCACAACAGAGGTAATAATGAAATCCATGTCCATATTCCTCACCATGTGTCTAATATGGACCCTGACATTGAGGCAATTTGGACATGGGGTCCATATTGCTCTGAAAGAAGTCTGACACCAAACAATATTAATACCAAAACAAGTACACTGAGGAATAGGGTACAACTTTATTTTGACACCTTCATAATCTGTTTCGTTTTCAAGTGCCCACTCCTTACATTGATTCCATTGAATCCAAGAAAATTCTGGAGGGTCAACTTGCAGTTCATGGCAGTTTATGCAGTAAAAATTGGCAAATGGATTCGCTGGTCCTTGGAGACGTTTTTGAGCGACTTTCTTTGATTTGCTTTTAAAACTTTTCATTTTATGGAAGTATACATTAAAGTATACTGCAAGTAAACTTACAGATATACTGCTAGTTTATTAGTTATATACTTCTAGTAAACTTTTCACGTGTAGTGTACTTGCAGTACAAAATAAAACTTAGATGTAAACTAGTTGTGCACTTTAAGTTTACCTTACTTAAACTGGAAGTATACTTAAAAGTATACTTTTATAAACTTAAAGTGGGCCAATTTAGTCCCAAGAACTATTTAATTAGTACACTTACTAGTATACTTCTAGTATATTGACACAAGTATATTTGTACATAAAGTATACTTGGAAATTACACTTGACGTTTACTTAAAGGTCACATGAAAAAATGAACTTGAAGCATACTTCTTTTTTGTAAGGATAAGGCTGCGTTCGGAATGTCCACTCGCTCACTCACACTCTTTACATTATTTTTAATGTCGAACATTCACTACATAGTGCCCTATGTAGTGGGAGAGTGAACATTTCAAACGCAAAACTTTATCCAATCAAAAGCCAGTACAACGGTTATTTAGTTGTTCTCAGTTATTCTCTTTGGTGAGGTCAGTTGTTCTCTTTCCTTTCATCTGGGCCATGTAGTAATCGCAGTTAATTCATGATTTAACAAGGGAGGGCAATTACTTTTTCACACAGGGCCAGGTAGATTTGGATAGCTTTTTCCCTTAAGAAATGAAATCATCGTTTAAAAACTGCATTTTGTGTTTACTCGGGTTATCTTTGTCAAATATTTGATGATCTGAAACATTATAGTGTAACAAATAGGCAAATTAAAAAAAAAAAATCAGGAAGAGGGCAAATACTTTTTTACAGGACTGTATATATAGCTAACTGTTTAAATAAAATAAAATCATTGGAAGCAATGAAATTGCAGAAAGACGTTTCAAATTATCTTATATCATTTAAACTATTTAAACGATAATGAAACACGTGCGTTGCTTACAACCCATGAGTAAAGAAAAGCGTGAGAAGTCCGGAGTCATAACGCAGTTGAAACTGATAAACCTCCAAGGACTTCAATTCCGTGCGAGAATCTCTTACACATGCGTTGATTGGATAATTGGTGACTACAGCAGGGGAACGTATATATACCACTAAAACTGACAGGTGTGCGTTACTGGTGAAAACTGACCACAGATAATGTTGAGAGTTTTCGGAGCTTTTATAATGGTAATTTAAATGTACGATTGAAAACAGATCATGACCAAAAGTGACTGCAATTAGCCCCGTCTAAAAGTACATCAGTATCACTGCCACTCTCTTTACAACATTAATAGTGTAGTACATGCCCTTTCGCAATTTTGCTAATTAGTGCAATGCGTCCCCTGCAAACGTGAGACGTCTGCCCGACGTGCATATCATGACTGTATCGCAATATATGCATCTGCTCGTCCGGCAGTCGGCTCATGATTGCTGGGTAGGCTATCCATGTTTTGCGTAAGTTTTTACACATTCTCGCAATATATAAATATTGCAGCAATTATTCAAATACAAATTTTAATCTGAGAGTCCAGTGAGATACGCCAGAAGATCTTTACGCTGTAACTCAAAACACCGAGCACCTAAAAAAGTCACTATAATACGAGGGATGAAAAACATAGTTAATATATTGAAAATTAAATGTATCTCATAAGGACCAACCCAGATTTAATGCGATAAAAACGACATGTTTTTGGAGATGTATGAAGAAACATCGCAGGTGACATTTAATACCGAAATAGGCTATTTGCATTAGTTTAGGTTGCGGGTGTTGATCAATTTACTGTGAAAATAAGAATGGTAGCCTATTTTTCGTTCGCCCTCCGCTAAGGCTTAATCTTTGTGTCATTACTTTTCTTAACACTCCCTGTGATAAACTGGATGAGATAGCCGTAGCGCTTAAAGGCATGCGTTCTGAAACTGAAAACTTTCAGCTCTTAGGAAGGGATACGCGTTTGACAGCTTGTCAAATTCCATTTGTTGGGTTAATATAAAAACGCGCTTCGCTGAAATAATTCCAGCGGTTCCGATGGTCTATAAAGTTAAACCATTGCACTGACTTATTTCAGGAACTCTGGTGGATATCAACATGAGTTGACAAAGTGTTATACTTCAATCCCGCACAAAATAAATAGGTCAATGTCGGCATACTCAAGCTTTAAAAGGCTACACTTAAACACCCACAAAAAGCCCAAAACGAATCAACAAGTTTAGGCTAATACTGACTCAGATGTGTTTCGGCTCAGAAATCATATCAGATGTTCAGATTGCACATGAAATGCAGTCTTTGCTCCAGAGGAAAGTTATCACAAGGCGGTCAAGCTGTGACAAAACAAACAACATCGCGTGAGTACAAATTTTACCACTCGGGTTAAAGATTCGCCAAGTTGCGTGAGAGCGCTTTCGCTGCAGCAGCTCAGGGATGCTGTAGGGAGGGATGTGAAGCATACCTTACAGAGGTGAAAGGATAACGGAGTTCACAGTCTCCATTCTCCAAATAGATTGAAAATATCAATATGCATGACATACGACATAGAAGTAATAAAACGCTCGTTGCCAAGATAAAACACAATGAAATAAAATAAACAAATAACGGGTTCCTAGTTGTGATGAATGGATAGGTGACTGTAACTTCTAAAAGACGCAACGGGTGAGAGTCCAAAAGAAAGGCGCATTTAAATATTTATTTTCATATGATTCGGTGCAGTATCATTTTCACTGACAATGACTCGAAAGAGAAAGGAACAAAACTCGGATCATAGGGGTCAGTTACCGAACCCTCCTCATTTAGTGTCCACTTCCCACTCCAAAAACACCAGTCGCCATTAGTGCCATGCGTAAACACTGAAATGCACTCGGTCATTTTCATCCCGGTCAGGATTATGCCAAGACTACTAAAAGACCCTGGACCGTTTCTGACCGCAGAATTCGCACGAGAATTCCACGCTCATTTAACGCAGTCTGGGAGGGATCGGTCCTGGAAACAATCCTATCCTATGCGACGACCACAGAGCCCGAGAAAGGAGGTCCGATGGTCAGACTGCCCAGGGTGTTAGGATGTGGTTCCATCGACATGACACTGCGGACAAATCCGTGCGCTAAAGCGAGGCAACTGTAAATGCATCGAGACTTGGGGGTCAGGTGACTTATCATCATGCAAATGCATATAGCAATGTTGCCAGAAAGCATTGTTTATGCTAATTTTATTGGCATGCTGCCATGAATTTCGGCTGAATTACTATTGTATTTTAAAAAAAAAGACTTGAGTGAAAACCAGCGATGTGAAGAACTGGAACGCTCAACTCAAAGCATCCTGATTACTGATGATCTATGTTTAATCAATTCTGAAAGTGAAACTTTTTCTTTACTTGAATCATTATGATCTGAGCCTGTTGTGTTTAAAACGAACACTGCTAATTTTACAGTGTATAGACCAGTCTTTTATAATTTGAAATCCAGATCAGATATAGAATAGAACCTGTGATTATTTTAAAGCCACAGGCATGCACATACTTACACACATGCTTGCAAGCACCAACACATACACACGCCCTCTCACACAGTGTGTGTCTTTGAAATGTTGAACCCTTAGATCTCTAGAGCAGTGCTTCCCAAACCTCTCCTGGAGCCCCACCCCTCCTGCATGTTTTAGATCTCTTCCTGCTCCAACACAGGTGATTCCAATGATCAGGTTGTCATCAATCAGCTTTAGATGGTGATTAACGAGATGATCATTTGAATCGCCTGTGCTGGAGCAGGGAGAGATCTCAAACATGCAGGACAGGCGGGCCTCCAGGAGAGGTTTGCGAAACGCTGCTCACGAAGAATTGCTTGTGTCAAACGTGCGAGATGAATGGAAATCAAATGACTGTGAAGCGAGTAACGCCTCCGCCGTTGCCCTGCACCTGACTCTGTCATCCTCTCAAACAGGTGTGTGTTCACGCTGGTGAGGGTTGTGGGGTCAGTCTTGCCCACACATGACGGGTTAGGTAAAGAGACCTCACCATCACTCATGCCCTCTTCAGACACATACCCGAGTGAAATGGTTAAAGAAATGTGAAGTTCGAAATTTTGGAGAGACTCATCATTTGCACACGATTTGGGGCAGAATGCAAAAGGTTGGCGTTTGGGAAAGTAGGTCCCTCAGCTTTGTATCAGCCTTGTATAGTCGCATAGAAACAACACTTTGAGTGCTGCCATTTCCTAGGACTATTTAATCGAAGAGAAAAAAATATAGAAAAATACATGAGAAGTGGGAAATGGTACCAAAGTGATATTATTATTATTATTATTTTTATACTAACTGCTATCATTATTAGTAGCCTGTTATTATTTGCAGATTCAGCTCCATCACTCATGTAGGTGCAATTATTTAGCAATGTGTATTGTCTTTAAATGTTACCTATTCAGTTACCTTCTTCTAATCTTGAACTGCACTGCAGAAAAACCTGTGCCAGGACAGAACTGTTTAACCTGCAAGTCAAAGTCCAATCTCCTGGTCTTTAATACTTGTGAAGATGCAGAAAGTTTAACAAAGCTAATAAGGAGTATAAGGCATATACCCTTCAATAGGCGCTATGCGAGACATCAGCATTAAAGACATACACTGTAAGCTGTGATTAGAAGTCAGCATTAAGGCTGCTGTCTCTGCCATCTTTGTCTGTAGTCTGACTATTGCTATTGCCACTTCATGAACACTACATGGCCCATGACCCCCCCCCCCCCGACTAACCTCTCACGCACTAGCATTTTCTGTCAAAGTGAACTAAAAATAGAAATGCAAACAGATAAAGAAAAGTGAAATGTGGGAAAATACAGTATTTCTTGAATATAAGAGTAGGAGAGATGAATTGGGAGGGAAAGAGAGTGAGAAAATAAAATGCGAACTGTCCCAAGCTCAGCAATTGCCTGGAACAAGCAAATGGCCTCACCCACTAATATACACAAAGCCTCGTAGATGGATGAACAGATATTCTTGAGTTGATACGTGAGCAAACTGAAAGCGAGTGAAGTAACACTGCCACATCTCATTTATGTGCAGATACCGATCACAGCAATCCATCCGTTTCCTCTTCTATCTCTTTTGAATTCTTTCCATCTATTAACCAAAACTGCAGGGAGAGAATTAAAGCCATTATAAAAAAATTGGACGAGAATTAGACGAGTAAAACCGACCTGATAATCAAACAAACATACAAATATAAAAGTATATTGTAGATGATTACTTGATGTCCGAGCCAAAGAACACTGCTGGAAAAAAAACAACCAAATAAATTAATGGTTAATCATTCGTGCCACAAATCAAACATTGCGTGCAGACCATGTTTACTGAGACCAAGGGTCATGAGGTTGCATGCAGAGAGAGCAGTGCAAGATATCGGCCGGCATTACAGGGTCACCCCCTTATCAGAACAACCTGTTTTGGTAATGGCAGGCTAGGTAACTGTTGTGTAAAAGCTTGGGTTGACAGCTACAGGTGCAAGCTTTACCGAGAGTGGATTATCTATAATAAATTAAAAATGTCTGCTTAATACAAAATTCATAGCTTCTAAAATAACAAGACACAACATAGTGAGAATTATTTTCAGAGTAATTTGGGCTTATTATTTGCCATCAATAGTCAATAGACAGAATAGTCATTGAGACAGCCTATTGCCCAGGTGCTTTTTGTGTGATAAAATGGACATAGTCATGTATTAGGTACAAAAAAATAAATAAATAAATAAATAAATCCACAAATGTAGGAAGTCATTACAGTAACCTCTAAATTCTCTAATCTGATTAAAGGAGAGAGTGATTTGTTTTCGCCATTGCTACGGCATCCCCACTCTCTTCTCTACTGCCCTCGTGATGCGAGCGGCTCTCCAGTACTGAGGCATGATATTCCTGGTTTATCCTACATGAAGCAATCTGCTGTTGGACTTTTTTGTTGTTGTGCTTCATAAAGGTGGTTTGCCCATGTGCTGGACCAAGCAGTCAAAGCACAAAACGCAGGTTCAATTTCCAAGAAAATTATAGATTTATTTTCCCAAAAAATAGTCTTTACAAAACAAATAACTGAAGATAATAAAATCAAAGTTCTAAGGTCCTTAAAAGAGGTCAAGAAAATATAACTCTACTGAAAAATAAGGCTAACAAAAACTAGACATCAACTCAACTAACAGACCTGCCAGAATGAGACACCGGGGCAACATATATGCACTGGTTGATCAGGCCACATTTAACACACAGGGGGGAAAGGTATATAGACATCAACTGAAAACACAAAGAAACTCTAATCCCCCCCATGATGTAAGAGCTCTTGGTCTGGTCCATGGGAGGGACTGCAGCATAAAGCCATGCTCTACCCTCAGCCCAATCTTTTGTCTGTCCAAACAGGAGATGCCACATAGCAGCCAGGTAACTCAAAGAAAAGAGAAATGAAATAATAGCAAAATGACAAACAATATAAACTAAATGTGTGCTCCTTCCAGAAAACGGCATGTTGTGCTAATAGTGCTAATAAACCAAATTTAAAGAAAACTAGCTATATGTGTTGTATGTAATTTAAGTGACTGCAACTCAAAGTAATAGGACATGTAATGGTGTTTGAGAGTGTAAATGCTGCAACCTTTTGTGTGGCTGTGGGAACAGCATTCACAGTCCATCTACCAACTCATCCATGATTTTCTACATGTGAAAACCCAGTTAAGAAAAGCCCTAGACTGAATTCAAAACGATAACCTTCTTGTTGTGTGCAACGGCTAAGTTCATTGCGCCACTGAGCTGGGCCTTTGTACTTGTAGAAGTTTTAGACTGGACTTGGTCACCACGAGAAGTAGCTTCTTGGGGAATTTCTTTTTCACTGCCCATTTTATATTGTAGGCTCCCTGAGTGATTCTTGGCCAAAATTAGCTTATGGGGCTTATTCCTCATCAATGAAAGAATGGATTTTTAGTGTTATCGGATGGAATATGGACCTGAGCACGTATGGTAATAACCCCTTCAATTGACAGTGTAGTACTTCCAAATATTTGTGTGCTGACACCTCTTCCACCTCTGGCCCATTTGCAACCGTGCTGCCCCATTCATCAATTTGACAGTTTAACACATTTTGGATTTCGAAAATCATAAATCTATGTTGGGATGTTATTGCTCAGTAGTAAGAGTCATAATCTGATCAACCTTCAAAAGCGGGAGATCTGTAAACAATTCCAGCAACAGCTCCCCCACACAGCCACAGTGACTGTTTCACTGGTGGGTAATTAGGTTTTGTATATTGTGCCACAGTTATATTTTTTCCCTTCTCATTTCTTGAAGCTTTTATAATCTCTTTTGGGTCTCAAAAGGTTTTTAAGCCTGTAGCCTATAATAATAATAATAATAATATGTTTGGGAATATAAAATCTATGGAAGCAAGGATGTGTTTGTGGCAAGAGTAAATTTTAACCCCTTCTCATATACATATTTCATCACTTGAACCAAATATTTCATACCCCTACTCTCCATTAGGAAGAACAAAATAATTACAAAAAAATTACATATCAGAGCAGCTTATTTTAAGAAAGACTGAAATTTTGATAAGATGAAAGTGTTTCACTGACAAAAGGGAAATGTGAACCCGCCACTCCCTTCCACGACTTTACCGCGGATACAGTTCGTTGTGCAGTTGCGTGACAGTGAGATCTAAACATCACAACCAAAATATAGCATCCACGTGCACACGAAGAGGCGCACACATGTCAACTCAGGACAGGTTTTAGTTTTAGGATGTATGTGTGTGAGAGAGCATGAGTCTGTGTTTTAGAGAGAGAGAGAGAGAGAGTCTCTAAAGTAAAGAGAGATGAAGATGGCTGAGATTTGTGAATTTCAAACACTTTTTCTGTCTTTCAGCGTGCTAGAATTAACCAGTGTGAAAAAAATGAGAGGATAAAATGGATGGCAGCACTGCAGGCTAGTTAGACTAATGGCTTCCCTGCTGTAATGCACTCAAACAAAACACACTAAAATGAACAAGCACAGAAAGAATGTGCATTTTAACCCTCCATCCGAAGATAAGTAGATGGCTATGTAGAGAGCATACCTAGTTGTCCAGTGGTTCGAGGAGCTTGACACTAAAGTAAGCCATAGGTCTTGGCCTTTTCAGTTCGGTTGCCCATTTATGTAATACACTGATCAACTACAATATAAAAACCACCTATCTAACATTTTATGAGTCACCCTCATGCCACCAAAACAGCTCAGTCAAACTGATTTCTGCTTGAATTCCCAGACCCCGGGTTTCCCAACAGAGCATTTCTCAGAGCACTGTACTTCCTTCACCAGCTGTTCTTCCTCCCGTAGAGCATCCTGGTGCCATCTCTTCCCTCAGCATATGGTGCACAAGTGCCTGGCCAATGCAAATGTCTTCGGAGAAAATGGGGCTTACTAGACCAGACGACCTTCTTCAGCTGCATCAAGGTCCAGTTCTGATGCTCATGCGCCCATGCGAGCGCTAAAGATGGTGGACCGGGGTTAGAATGGCCACTTTAACTGATCCGCAGTTACAAAGCACTACACGCAGCAGAGCGTTTATGTGTAAACTGCGATAAAACCAGACCAATGAGAGCAAGAATACAGCAAAGAGGTTGTGAAGACAAAGAATGAGACAGGAGATTTTCTTGTTTGTCTAAGTAGTCTGCACTCCTAGAAATAGTGGTACAATTTCACCTCAGTCCCTCAAGGGACAATCCACACTAATGTACCCCGAAGGGCTAATTATTTGACCTCAAGGTACTTTTGTAACTATGTACCCTTTTGGGGGCTAAAAATGTACATATAAATCTTCAAGGATACAATAGTTGTACCTTTATGGGGACAAGCCATTTTTATTTATTTATTTTTTCAGATTATATCTCTGTGCAAGTGCAGCCATTGAGTCCTGTAATAGGCCCAGTTGAGGATAGTGACAGACTTTAAGCCACAGCCACTAATTGGAGTTCCAATTCAATGAGTAGTGAACTCAGGCAGCATGAACAAGGTGGGCTGACTCCTTAGCCAATCAAATCCTTCAATTATTCCATTAAGTGCAGGAACAAACCAAAAACCAGCAGCCACACTGGCCTTCAGGATTTGAGCTTGAAACCCCTGATTTAAGCAGACTTGGAAAAATTGCATTGCATGTGTGAATGTATATTCCCTCCATAGAGATGCCAGTTCAAAATGAGACATGGGCCGTGTTCAAAACCGCGCTCTACGGTCTACATACACTATTCTCACTACTCACTAGTCACACTACACGCTACTCACTACGAACCAACTCTTCCTGTTGCTTCTTCTTCTTGTTATTCGTCAGCAAGTTTTTCTGGCGGTTTACGTTGCGTTGCATCTTGGGCAATTTATGTATGAATAATGAGCTTACGATGCACAAACAAAATGTCTGCCCTATCTAGTATACATCCGGGTGCTTCTCGCGGACACAAACTCACTCCCCACGCATAAGTGAACACCCTACTCCGTAAATCTGATGTCATAGGTAGTGCGAGTAGTACATTATTGCAAGGTTTCGAACACGGCCATTGTCACTGTTTTGACACCTGAGCACCGCGCTTCCCTCATCCTGTCAGCCTGCAGTACAGGAAGCGGCTGCCGTGACAGCGACTGCGAGATTCTCACGCCACTGCGCGGCCTGTCAATCATACCCTGTGGTGCGAGCGAGAGTTCAGGAGGGAAGAGAAAAACGAAGATGGGTAAACCATGCCTTGTGCAGGCGAATGTTGCCGCAACCCTGCCATACGCTGCACAGTATGTGCGCCACTCAAGGAAACAACTTTCCTCGTCTTATGTGGGACTTCGGGGCCAATCACAATAAACGCACTTTGTCGGCGTGGAAACACGAGGCGCCTCTGACCTGTTATTTTGAAGCCAATGTTGTTAAAAGGCACAAGAAGCATCTTTTCTGTGTTGCTAAGTAACATTCCTGTCACTCATTGCGAACATTCTGAAATTAACCGTTGCAATGAACTTGTCAAAAGTGAACTGATTTCAGGTTTTTTCACGATTGGATAGCAGGGAAAAGACTGACGATGACGTAAATCGCCTTTTTATCCAGGTGCCTCAAAATAGGACTGTGTTTGATACTATGCGCATAAAAAAAAAAACAGTGAGGCGCCTGGGGTGCTTAAACGTGAGGGCCGCAGTGCACAAAAGCAGCATCCAGAATGCCTCTAATCATTGAGAATATTAGCCTCTTAAGCCCCAGCCTCTTTTTTAGGTTTCTGTTTGAAAATGACATACCCAAAATGAATAGAGTATATCTCTGTTTGTGTAGCATGAAGTATCAGAGAGGGAGACATGGAAATGTGGAGAGAGGGTTGATTTTCTGACGCTACTCGGATTTTGATATTTGAACATTAATATGCTTGGCGTTTGAGTTGTGCTTGGTGTATGTAAAAATGACTTATATGTGCTTGTAGCAGAGGCTCTCCTGTTTCATTTGATGTGGAATATGACTATATTGCTACTTAATTACCGCGGCGTTGTAGGTATTTTGCTGCGGTGAGTCTCAGGGTCCCCCAATTGGGGGACCCTGGAGTTTAAGAGGTTAAGAAAAAGGGCCCCCCATGCTGATAAAGCCCGTTCGACGTGATTGGCCCCTAATTCTCTTTTTTCTTAACCCAAGGCTATCTTCAACAAGTAGTTGTGTAGGTGATAATTTTCAGGAAAATCGCTAGGATTTGAGATGAGGTCTCTGAAAGTACACAGTTCTCTTTGCAGACATTATCTGAATCTGCAATGACAAAAGATTTTGCATTTGTGATTCCTTTTTCACCTCTCAGTTTAATGTAACATTGATTTTACTAAAATTAGAAAATGCAACTAAATCTCACGGATGTAGATACAGCCATCTAAGCCACGCAATGCAGCTAAGACATTTGTGCATAACGAAGAATGTCACTGTGAAATGAAGATAAAAATAATCACTACTGTTGCGATAGTTCATTACATTCTGTACATTTCACTGTTTCCAAGCTGTGAACTTTCATCAAAAATTGATTGATGATACAAGGACCAATCACTTCCATTTCCCCCAAAGACAGAGACTTAAATTGTCATATGACCTGCTGTAGGTCCTTTGTTGTACATTGGCACAGATGAAAAAGTCTCTGTGGATTCATGCTTCTTTTGCTGTATACACGCTTAAAAGACGCCTGCTGATACAATGAGTAAGGTCTCTTATTTATGGGTCCTTTAGACTATTGTCTATTGTCAAATAGAAAACCAGCAAATTCATTTTTCAAAATTTTTTCACGAAGAGTGCTCTTAAGAGTGAACATGAGTGCCCCTTTAACCTGCCTAACTAGTTTGCTGTTCACTTCCCTGTGCTGCACATGCAAGCAGCTTTGAAATGACTCAGGAAACTATGGTGCAGAAAATGAGGGTTCAGACATAAAGTGCCTGGAGCCATGGGAGTTTATACAGACCCTGAGCTTTTGTCAGCCTGTCAGATATTTTCAATCCACTAGAACACAGTGATAAATACAGGACCTTACATAAACTACACAACAAAATACAGAAGACAATTTAAAAGGTGGCATATCATTCTGTTTTTTGTTTTCTTGAGCCAGTATTTGATACATTATATACAACCCCAATTCCGAAATAGTTGGGACAAAGTGTAAATTGTGAATGAACTAAAAATGCTATGACTTTCAGATCACATGAGCCAATGTTATTTACAATAGGACATAGATAACATTTCAAATGTTGAAACTGAGACGTTTTACAATTTTATCCACAGAATGTGGCTAAAAATTTTCTGGCTGCAACAGGTCTCAAAAAAGTGGGGACACAGGCAAAAAAAAAAAAAAGGCTGAAAAAGCAATTAATATATAAGAGAATCATCTGAAAGGACATTTAGCAAGTAATTAAGTTAATTGGCATCAGGTGTGTAACATGATTGGCTATAAAAGGAATGTCTTAGAGAGGCTAAATAGAAATAAAGATGGCCAGAGGCTCTCCAACCTGCGAAGGCTTGTGTAAAAAAATTGTGGAACACTTTAAAAACAATGTTCCTCAATGTCAAACTGCATAGGCTTTGAAGGTCTCATAATCGACAGTGCATAACATTATCAAAAGATTCAGAGAAACTGGAATAATCTTCGGACAAGGCCGAAGACCTTTACTAGATGCCCGTGATCTTCGGGCCCACAGACACCACTGCTTCACTCATCAGCATGATTCTGTCATTGACATTACTAAATGGGCCCAGGAATACTTCAAAAAACCACTGTCTGTAAACACAGTCTGCCGTGCCATCCACAGATGCCACCTAAAATTCTATCATGCTAAAAGGAAGCCATTGTTTAGCAAGATCCAGAAGGGCCGCTGTGTTCTGTGGGCCGAGGCTCATTTAAAATGGACTATAGCAAAGTGGCATAGTGTCCTGAGGTCAGACGACTCCAAGTTTGACATTATTGTTGGAAATCATGGGCATTTTGTCCTCTGGGCTAAAGAGGAGAAAGACCACACCTCCTGTTATCACTGTTCAGTTCAAAAGCCAGCATCTCTGATGGTATGGGGATGCATTAGTAAATATGGTGCGGGACACTTGCATGTTTTAAAAAGCACCATGAATGCTGAAAGGTGTTTGTGTGTGTGTGTGTGTGTGTGTGTGTGTGTGTAAAGGTTTTAGAGCAACATTTCCTCTCCTACAGACGACATCTATTCCGGGGAAGACCTTGCGTATTTCAGTAGTACAAAGCAAAACTACATACTGCAGCTATTAGAACAGCATGGCTTTGTAGTAGAAGAGTCTTTGTGCTGAACTGGCCTGCCTGCAGTCCTGATCTTTCACCGATTGAGAACATTTGGTGCGTAATTAAACGAAAAGTCCTTCAAAGGAGATCCAAACCTCTCTAGCAGCTGCAAGCCTGTATTAAACAAGAGTGGGATCAAATTCCAATGGCTAAACTCAAGAAACTTTTCTCCTCAATGCCCACACGCATCCACTGTGTGTTAAAAAGAAGAGGGGATGCTACACCTTGGTAAAAAGGCCCCTGTCCCAACTTTTTTGAGACATGTAGCAGCCATCTTCTTTGAATTGAGCTCATTTTGTGGATAAAATTGTAAAATTTCTCAGTTTCAATATTTTGCTTTGTAATCTCTGTTTTATTGTCAATAAATTCCGGCTGGTGTGATTTGAAAGTCATTGTGTTTTGATTTGCAATTTACACTTTGCCCAGACTATTCTGGAATTGGGATTGTATTCTGTATAATTACATGCTTATTTTAGCGCAATTAAAAAAATATTAAAAACCGTGCACTGCATATAGTCAGTCAAGTTAAACTGTAATTACTCCTCCGGTATATATTAAAAAGACTGCCAGATTACAGATGTAACTGCCCTCTGAACTCTTTTGAAAAATTTCAATCCAGGGAGACAATGCTCTTTTCCATATATTGCATTGCAGAATAAACATGCAGTGGAATTTCCATGTACAGTAACTCTCAAACAACCATGAGGCAGGGTCTCTCTTGTTCGAATATAGAAGCACTTCTGGCTCTTTGCAGACTGCTAACTCATTGCAATGTACTTCAGAATAAACCATCGCTGCAGGATTGAACAGAGAGGAGAGCTAGAAGAGGCAAAATCACTGGTGTATTTGGCAGGACTGGAGCTCTGGCTCAGAGCCAGCAGAGCTAGCGTGTCAAAAGAGTCTCAGCTTCAGACCGCACCTGTACCTACACCTCAGACATGCAGGCTGACTCCGTGCAGGAACTCAGGTGTGAGAGTGTGTCTGTGTGAGCAGCTGAGTGTCTGAGCGTGCGTGTGTGTGTGTGTGTCTTTGAGAGAGAGAGTAATGTAGGGAAGGGAGGAAGAGAGAGATCAAAATCACCTCACTTCTTTTATTTAGGTCTCGCGTGTCATATCCTTGTCTTGTCATTGATTCTGGTAATTGACCTGACTCTCACAGCAGCAAAGAATTTGAATGAAAATCACATTTGGATGCCCAGGAAGAACAGCAAGACAGACTACCTGCAGGAAGGTTTTGGTACAGAGAAAGATGGGTAAAGCCCGCCCTGTGGTTTTGGGGAAAAGGGCTTCCCTTAAGGATCCAATGGCAGAGTCCTTTCCAACTTCATCTTTCCAGATGCAAGTCAATATATCCAGCCCAATGGGGAGCTCAAAGCAAAATCTTGGTTGTGTCAGTCAAGCAACCACCCGCTAGGCTTCCTTGCCACCCTTCTCTCACTCTGGGAGGCTCACACAGTGAAAGTGAGAATGACAGTTGAAAATGTGCCATGGCAGAGTCAACTGTAGAGTGAGTCATACAGGAGTGTAGCATGATTGATTGTGAAGACATAGATAGGACAGAGGTAATAGAGTAGCCCATTTAGTCCTCTTAGTCAGTGGCAGGAGCCGTGTGCAAGTATGCTTGTGCTTGGACAAAAATTGGACATACTGCTTGCAGACGGGATTGGATGGGCCAATTTTACTAAATAAAAAAAATAATATAAAGGTTTGAAATTACCTCTTTTTTCTCATGTCCTCATGTTCAATTGTTTGAACAGTTTTAAGCCAAAGCTCGAGCGTTTACTAGCAGTTAACAATTATGAAGACAATGTACTCTTCACAGATAGGCCCACAGCCAGGTTATGTCACCTACAGTTAGCACAGAGAGCTCATGCACAGTCCAGCAGCTGCACAAGTTCTTCTGTAGAACGAGAGACATACAATGTGAACTTAAGCAGCATGTGTCAAAAATTCAGGAGTCTCTGACATGGTGATCAAATTATATATCCATGCCCTCTTTTCATGAGATTACTAACACAGAAAGGTGTTATAATTCAGTTAATACCAAGGCACTTATATTCGAGGGAAACAGGAAAGCATGATTGATATTGGAACAACAGTTTAAGAAAATATCAAAGCCCATGAACCATACTCAAACCAAGCCTACAGGGCTCTGGCTAGGAGCAACCAGATTAATTTGAAAAATTTCCACTACTCTGACAACTGCCAAAATCAAAAGGAGTAAAATTGCCTGTCGAATTGTGTCCTACGAGGAATGCGATCAGATAATCGGCCGCAAGTCTTTATCGCATTTGAAAAAGGGAATGAAACAGAAGAGGTCAGCACAAGGTCGATGGCACGCAATCCACGCATGCATGTGCAGTGAAGTATCGATACGTGAGTGGCAGCAGGACTCCCGAGAGATCGCTTAGGCCGGGCCTGCTGTTTTCATCTGCCCCCAAGTGGCCACAGAGAAATTTTATTTTGAGCTGCGTTTCGGTCTTCCTGAATGACGTTGCTCACTAGCGCCACTGTGGCTGGCTCAAGTAAAAATTAATACAGGCATACCCTATTCTCCGTTCAACTAAAGATAATTTTCATGCAAAAATACAAAGTCATATTTTTTCACATAAGTAAATGTGTGCTCAAACATGGATTTTACTCATTTTTACGTCTCCCTGTGCATTTATTTGTACAGCAATTGTGTTATATAAACAATTCAGAAATATTTTGTGAACAAATCAGCAGCCGGTTACATCACTTGGTGGATGACTCAGAATCGGTGGCACTGCACCATAGAATATGGGCCGATACAGTACAACAGCATCACTGTTGTGGGAAAAAAACGTAGTCCGAGCAAGTGGACAAAGTGATCCTCTGACCCATGCAAATCTATCTCTAAAAATAAATTCATTCTCCAGAGTCTAATGTAATTGGGTTTATTGTAAATCTTTTTCTTTTAAAAATGGCAAACAAGTTTCAAGAATAGTTCATATCAGAGCAGGTTTAAAGCACAATTTTGCTTCTAAAGCAAAGCCAATGTATTTCACATAGAATGGCATATTTAGGGCAATCCAGGTGTTTAACTGCTATAATGACATTCAGTTGGTGACACCAAAGTAATATCCCATGAGAAGTAATGACAAAAAGGTTTTGCTGTAGAGATTTTTATGCAGGTAATCATTTGATACCTTGAGTGGCGGTGACATCAAAAAAAAAAAATAATAATAATAATAATTAAAAATAATAATAATAATAAAATAAAGAAATGAAAAAAAATGAGTCAAAACTCATAGACTGCTTGCTTACCATGTCACAGGAGTAATTTGATTTCATTCCATAAAATAATCTGGTTGATCCTACGACTCCTTTAAATGAAATGCTGCTATGTGCTGTCTGTCACCATATGCCATTTTCTACACCCATCAATTTTGCATAATGCGCTTTCATAGACATGTACAGTATATTGATCTATTCAGATTGGCGAACAGCGTAAAATGTGATGGCAGATGTCCAAAAAAAAAAAAAAAAATGCGAGTAAAACCAGAGTTAAATACAATGGGGAGTCTGACTTCCGAGATATTTTTTCAAAGAAATGAGGTAAGCACAATAAATATTTATTTGTTAATTGTGCAATCTTATTTCTTCGAAATGTATTTCTCAAAGCTGGACCCCGCAACATTTTTTTTTATTATTTAGCATGAAAGAGATCTCAATGATAAACTCTCGACAACCTGTATGCTGCCACCCACTGGGAAAATGATGAAGTGGCCCTTGACAACGACCCGAGAGATAACCTTATCACTCTATTATCGCTCTATTTATAGGGCTGTTCCCATTGCTGAATTATTTTTGGGTGTGTGCCCATTGCTTGTTATCAAGTAACATCTGAGCTTGGAGCTCCGGCGGCACGGAAGGAGCTGGAGTCATGTCAAATGCATACCTTCATTCACACGTGTCAAGAGGACAGGTATGTAATCAGAATAGTTGAAGAATTCTCAAATATATAATAGAAACTGGCACTCTCCCGATTTTGCAATATATACTGCAAAACAGAGACAATGATATGACACCTTGGTATTTTTTTGCTCATCAACATGTATGAAATTGTCCTTTTGACAAGAGTTGGACTCAGGACTCAAACGCAGACAGAGGTTCAGTTTCTCGGGTTTAATTCATTGAAAAGTCAGTGTCAAACAATCCTACTCAGTCCCACCTCTGCGACAGTTTGTCACTGCTGTTCAGCAGGACTGGGGAATGTATCCAAGCATCATACACAAACATGAAAACTGGATTGAGCTATTGCCTCTTGAAAAAAACAATCCTGCACTTCTTCAAATACAAAATTAGTTGTTTTCCTTGCTTCAGCGTCCAATCAATCACATTTTTCATTTTTTCAGTGGACATGCAGTCTACAAGCAGGAATTTTGCCAACTATGCCGACTTAAACTAGTTTTCTCAGAGTTGAGCTCATCTCAAAACGATGCCCTTCACAGCATTTGATCCTTAGACGCAAGAATGTTTCTCATTCAATTAAAAAAAATCCAGATCCAAACTGCATGATAAATGCATAGACTGTTTTTTGTCCATGATTCTGTGCCAATACTGGTCAAGAGGAGCAGTGCCCAAGAATATTCAGAGCACTGAAGAGCTCAACACTGAGTAAATAAGCTGTCATGTGATCATTCTGCAGCTGATGGCCACAGGGAGTGCTAAAGAGCAAAATTGTGACTTCACAGTACTGAAGTGCTGCATTTCATTCATAGACAGAGAGTGAACTTGGTAGGAAATTAGAGCCGTTAGGATGGAAACAAAATGAAAAAAAGGACCTCACACGGCCTCATCCAAGAGGCAGCAAAATGAGTGATGCAAAAGAGAAAGATACAAAACTCTACCACAAATTTGTTTTTTTGATGCGGTCTTGTGCTTAAGTCAATTATAAAACCCAGAGGGAAAGTGACTCAGAGCCAGATCTATGCAGGTTCTGGCTAACTTCGGCCCAGATTTGACTATCCGAAAAGTCATGAACTGGCTAAAGTCTGCATAGCTTGTTTTAAAAGCCAAAATTGGCAGCTAATAAAAAGAAAATCAGGTCAACCAGCAAGACACAGCAACCCAACCTGCTCAGGGCGACAGTTTCTGACACATTAGGGTCAGCACTGGACACCACACACTTACATTGTTTGAGCGGTCAGTATCTTTAACACTCCTGCATTCAATACATGCATGAGTCGCTGTTTGAGAAAAAATAAATTGTTTAGCTAGCTTAATACAGAAATGCACAGTGGTTTCCTGTTGTTTTCCTTCATCAGTCTGACCACATGCTTCAGTCTGCGCATTGTGACATAGGGTGTGGAGAGACAATTGCAACGTTTTGCGAATAGCTTCCTCACTTCTAATATTCTGACATGGTACCTCGTTGGAGATTTTCCCAGTCACTCACACGGAAACAGGCTTGTAGCATTTGTTTTCATTCTTTGCACAAAAGAAATACTAAGGTTCCATAAAGATAATGTGAGATGTAAAAAGAGTGAAGTTAAGGCAAGTGCAGAAGGACAGATTGTTCCAGGCTCTTGCTTTTATTACAGCGGTTTTAAGGAAACAGTTACAGACTAGAACGAAAGGCATGAAAATCCCAAATTAAGCATTTTTTTAAATGATCGCTACTATTGCTTTACCATTGATAAATTGAAGGTGTTTGCAAGAGGTAACATTTCTTCAGCTCACAATGATAAATCATCCAAACCCCAGTCATTTTTATTGCAAAGCACTTATTTTGGCCACTTCTTTCTACCTCTTAATTTCAGATCATACTATTAGCTGATGAACTAATAAGCTCTCAGAGTCTAAGTCAAGCCTCATCATCAAAACAGCACAGTGTTTCGATGGAATCAAATTAGGGTCAAAAGTTTTGTAAAACCTGAACTCGCAGAAAGATTTTGTGCCGGTGTAAAAAAAAAAAAGTTTTGAGCTGTTGAAATATTTTTGTGCATGTGTAAAAAGTTTTGAACTTGTAGAAATATTTTGTGTGTTTGTAAAAAAGTTTTGAGCTTGTGAAATAGTTTTGTGCATGTGGAATAAAGCTTTGAGCTTGTAAAATAGTTTTGTGCATGTGTAAAAAAAAATTTGCGCGTGTGTAAAAAGATTTTGAGCTTGTGAAATAGTTTTGTGATTGTGTGAAAATTTCCTACCTTCCTGTGTGACTACAAAGTTGAAGATACGCTCAAAATTTCTTCCTTCGCATGCAACACCTTTTTCACAAGCACAAAACAGATTTACGAACCTCGAGTTATGAATTATGGCCCTATTTCCACTCCTGTGGGTAGACTATAACCAATCACCAAGTTTCCCACTGAATAGCCAATCAAAATGTTACCCTCTGTTACAATAAGTCAAACTATCCAATCAGTGGTCAAAAGGTTCAGACACTATTTCTCCCCCATGTCTATGGCGAAATCCATAGTTCATTGATTCCAGTTTTTATTGTACTGTAACATCATTATAATCATATATTCCCACCAGCAATAACCAGATGTGGAAACAGTGATATGTCTCGGGCAATTGATGTGTGCGCTTTTCACCAACATGGTTTGATTGACTCACGTTACATGAATTAGCTGTTTAGCAAGCTAGCTAGCTACTCTCCAGCAAGCTGGTGAACATTACGAACAACCACAGTAAAAACCTTGCTTCCAGCTTATTAAACTTGACTAGACTGTAATCAGTCACCAGAAACTACCAGTCAAGTATTTTTTGCAAGGTTCGTAACGGTCTAATTAATCTTGTGTTATATCGGAGTTGATCGTAATATCGGACTGTTCCACAGTTTTCTGCACAAAAAGTGTAGGGAACAAATCGGCTGTTCAAGAAACAGGTAGCCATCGTGATCAAGTTGGTAAGGCTTAACTGGATGCTCAAAACTTCAGTTCAATAAAAATGAAAACTGAGCACTGGATTTTGCAGTATGATGCAAACAGGATATGCCTTTCTCCCCCTCTCCCAGCTTACTCCAATGCTGTCAGCGATTCACCCACTTGATAGTGATAACAACCAGTTTCTTGAACAGGCGAATTTTGTGCAGAAAACTGCAAAATAAAATAAACTGAAGCTATTTTTTTGCAGTGGTTGTTCTTACTGTTCACCAGCTTGCAGGAGAGCAGCCATAGCTGCCATTCTTTGACTCACGTTAAGATAATTAGCTGGTGAGCTATAGATAACTAGAACGGGCACTCGGTAGAGCGCATACCTTCGCCGACGCCACTGAATCCCTCGCCACTGGCGTTGATTTCATGCCGATCGGATAAAAATTGACCGAGATATGGCCGAAAGTCGGTTTTGACCTTTTCGTGGCCTTGACCTTGACCTTTGACCCGATCACTCCCAAAATCTAATCGATTGATCCTCAGGTCATGCCAAATCAACCCACCAAATTTTATGAAATTCCGTTCGGTACTTTTTGAGTTATTCGATACACATACACACAGATAGACAGACAGACAGACACACAAACAAATAAATACACGGGGATCAAAACATTACCTTCGTCAGCGAAGTCGCTGGCGAAGGTAATAAATACACGGGGATCAAAACATTACCTTCGTCAGCGAAGTCGCTGGCGAAGGTAATAAATACACGGGGATCAAAACATTACCTTCGTCAGCGAAGTCGCTGGCGAAGGTAACTAGAAAAGCACTCAGAGAGCGCAGACCTCCGCCAGGGGGCAGCAAAACCCAAAAGCACGGCGATTGGAACTTGGGCCCATTGGAAAGACTTGAAATCTTGAACTTTGGCGTATATCTCAGCTGTACTTTGGCCCAGATATGCCAAAATCACCTGTTCCTTGACTCAATATCCACCTTCTCTGACAATTTCATCAAAATCGGTGCATTACTTTTTGAGTTATCTTGCTAACTAACAAAAAAACAATCAAACAAACAGACAAACGCTGCCTAAAACATAACCTCCTTGGTGGAGGTAACCAGCTAATTATCTAACGTGAGTCAAACAATTAAACCGTGTTTGTGAAAAGCGCGGACATTCATTGCCCGAGACAAATCAGAGCTACACTAAAAAGGGAAAGATGCATCATGTTGCTTACAGCTAACATGTGCTGCCAGATGAAGAGACGCGCGAAATCCATAGCTCAATGATTTCCATTTTTATTGCATTGTAATGTCAGGTAACAGTGATACGTCCCGAGAAATGGATGTTTGTTCTTTTCCTGTAGGTAGGAAATTTTCACACATCCTCAAAACTATTTCACAAGCTCAAAAACTTTTTACACACGCACAATTTTTTTTTCCACACGCAGGAAACTGTTTTACAAGCTCAAAGCTTTTTCTCACATGCACAAAACTGTTCAACAAGCTCAAAACTGTTATACAAACGCAAAAAAAAAAATGTATAAGTTCAAGACTTTTTTTTGTAACATACAAAACTATTTCACAGGCTCAAAACTTTTTTACACACGCACAAAATATTTTTTAAAGTTCAATGCTTTTCACACGCGCAAAATTTTTGACCCTAATTTGATTCCATATAGTCAGCCCTGACCTCATGCAGCTCTCACCAGCTGATCTTCCGAGTATGAAACCATGATTATGAAACAATACTGTGAATTTTTAAGAATCTAATATGTTGCAAGTAATCAAGTAATGCTGCATTATCCGTTTATTTTAAATACATACATTGACCATTAAGAGCAGTAAACCTACTACTAGGAGGAACAATGGGGATTTTCTTCCATCTTGACATGTTCAGGTCAAAGGGTACAGTTACACTTAGAAACCACAAGTAATAGGACCTCCATATCTCCTGAGTGATAACCAGAGACCCATTCAGAGGGAAGGAGGTTTTTTCAATGCAGGATATAAGTTGAGAAATCCCCGGTCAAATTATATGTTTTTTGAGGGTGTAAAATGGTCTACTGTGCTGTCAGAGCATATCTTCAGTTGACTGGCATTTCTCTGCATGGTTAACTGAAACATGATCAGGGATTGGGATGAAGTTCCTTTGTGTGGCTCCTTGACTTCCTTGTGTATGCAGAAGGTAAACATATAATCATATCTCATCATAAGAGGGCGTTTACTCATATGCGCATACTGGAAAAATGAAAAAAGCAGTTTCAATGCATTTTTATCTAACAAAATTCAAACTAGGCCGACTACATTTGTTGATGAACACAATTACAAATGCTTTCCCTCACTGGCACTACAAAAAACATATAGCTATGATAATAATAATAATAATAATAATAATAATAATAATAATAATAATAAATCAACTCAAAAATGAATTGAATTAAATGTTTTTTTTTGTTGCAGTATACGTGCTGCAGACTCTTTGTATTCATTCTCAGCTATCAACTCTGACTGCTGCCAATGACACTTAAACAGTTTTCGAGCTATAGTATGCGATTCATGTCTATTCACAGTTTAATGATTTTAGCCACAACATTTCAGAAATGATATTCGCGAATGTGTATTTGCCAGAAAAACAGCACTAGCACTACTGATAGCATTACTGTCACCGTGAAACTTGCACAAGAGAATATACAGACATAATATCAAGACAAAGGTGAACTCGAGTGAACAATAGCATTAATGATTTTTGCAGCAAAGCGCACGGGCACGCACACACACACACACACACACACGATCTTGGAAATACCACAGAAATGGAAATAAATGTTAGCTAGAACTGGGCCCTGTTTGTGCAGAGTGCATTTGCTGTTTGCATTATAATCAGATCTCCAGTATGCCACCCCCCCACCATGGCACTCCATTATGTGACCATGAGATTACCCACCATGGGCTGGACTTTACACACTCAAAGCGTCCTGTGTACGCTGGTTGTCATGGACACCTGCTGCCAGGCTGCACTCTAAACTGCAGCCTCTTCACAATCAGAGCAGCTGTTTGGAGCCTGGAAGGAGCACTGAAGCGTGGAGGACGAGGGAAGGCAGGGAGGTAGGTGACAGGTTTACCTGACCTCATGAACTAACATTTTCTGTAGTGCTATTCGGTTCCTGAGAATATACAGTATGATGAGCTGGAGTACAGCAACAACGTTTTCATCAAAGCCCTTTTGACGAGGAAATGTCCTTCGTCACATGACAAAAGGACGGCATCTCTCACTCTATTGTTTGCGGTCATCCGTCATCATTTCTAACAGTTGAACTGTATTCATCCCAAACAGCATGCCATAATTACCAAGTTACAGGATCATAGGGATCGCAATGGGTTTATTTTACTCCTGTACCAATTCATTGAGTAAATTGGTTGAATCAGTCAATTTAACTAATGCCCTTCTGTCACAAAGTATTGATTTATTTAATGATTGAGACCATCATTTTTCAGCCCTTGCCTACATCTCAAAGGAGTACCACACCCGTCTGAACAGTTCAACCTTGTGATGGAAAAAGATAATTTCAAAAGACTTTCAATACATCCAAGGCTTGTATCAAGAGTGGACCAACTGAAAGCCAGCGCAAAGAAGAATTAAGCACAGACTAGAATGTGGCTTTACAAGATGGTCTGCTTAAATTCTTCTGCTGTGATTCATGCTGTGGTCCATAATAAAGATCATATATTATTTTCCAGGAAACTGCACCAGCACTCAGCCCTAATACAGGACATGTCCCTGCTGAGGGTGTGCGGAGAGGGTAGCCGGACCCCGAGCAGTGACGGCTGGGGGTCTGAATTGGGCTGGTCATCTCTTGCTAACAGTCATAGCAGTCACAGACAGCCAATCAGAGCACCCAGTCCACTCCCACTGACTCAGCTGGAGCTGTGGGATAGGAAGCCTCACGTCAGAGTTCAGGTAATGGGAGAAGAGAAGGAGGAGTTTATTAGAGCATGCCCAGCGAAGCCCCTCCCTTTTCACAGCCAATTACAGTCTATGGCTGAATATAGCAGGTTGTATTTCAGTTCAATTAATTTTGCAAGTGTGTTTCAGAGAGATGCCGTCACAAAGATATTTTACAAGGCAATAAATTAATGGGAATACAGGGGTGCTGGGAATGAGCAGAACTGAGCCTGTACCATTGCAATTTGTTGTGTTGTGAAACTTCGATTTTTGTGTTCTGCAGTCATACTATTTGCTTTTTCAGTCCTCAGTGTGGAGCAGCAAGGAAGCTGTGTCTGGAGCTGGAATATTTTCCTCACATAAGTCCAGGTCAGTTCTGCACACACACACACACACACACACACACACGCACGCACGCACACAATGAGAGCATTAACCGCAGTTAAAGAGGATTAAATCGGTTATACAAAATATTTGTCAAGAAAAGTGTGAAAGTCTGAGCTGCTAAGTTGATAAGTTACATTTAGCATCACTGCCAATTCGGATCAAATCAAATACAATGACATCAGTCACAGCTTGGCACAATATTCACTGGAACAGCTCCCACTAAATTTCCCATCCAGAATAGCATTGATTGATTATAATGTGTTACGTTGCACATGTGTCTGTGAATTCAAATTTTAAGGAGCAATCAGGTGTAATTGCAATAAAAAGTACTTTGTAGTACAAGCACAATGATGAGACCAAGCAGACTGACAGTACAGTATATTGGCCTGCTCCCCTCCGCTGCTGTGGTTTAGTCCCCCCAGCAGTGACTCTGATGGGAGTCTCAGGACCTCTCCACGAATAAGGAGGTGGCAGTCTTTGTCCCGCCTGGGCCCAGAGGGTGCTCCGCGCTCCCTGTCCTCCTCCTCGGGAGCGGAGCTCCGAGCCGCTCTGATGGAGAGCGGGGTGAAGAGAGCAGAGCTGGTGCACAGGCTTCGGGAGGCCCAGGACAGGCTGGACACCCAAACGGACCTGCTGAAGGTCAGGGACACTCAGCTGCAGCACAGCCAGACCAGCGCACAGCTACTGGAGCTCAGGCAGAAGGTAAAGACTGGGCCTGGTGTCCACTAAGTTCTTTCTATTCTGTGTATCATCTAACTGTTTTTGAGCACTGTTCCCCAGTCAAAGAGGAATTCCCGTGCGCTCAGAGCACCATCTTATTCCCTCCCTGTATCCTCATTGCTGAGAAGTACCTTGTCTATTAGCGCACAGTATTCTGTCACTTGACTTTTCCCCTTCCATCGAGGAGCACCAGGCCTGTAAGCTGAGTAATGTCCCGTTCCCTTAGTTTTTCTGCCTATTAACATTTCTGAGTCTGTGAGCCCAGAATATTCTCCTGTTCCCTCTTTATCTCCAGTCATTAATTTGGGGGGCACAAACTACTACAGGAACGTCCTCTCACTCAGCCCTTTCTACTGTCGTGTCTCCACCGAGAAGGCGAAGTAGGAGAACTCCTTTTAAAAATACGACCCCTCGTCGTCTGCTGAGTTTTAAAAATGCTAGTTATTTTGTCACTTTCTGTAGACGTTACATCCCGCCCTGAGTAAATCCAATCAGCGCCAAGTAAACCCCAATCCCCGCCCTGGAATTTTTCGGGGCCGTTCAGAGTACCTACTCCAAGGCAGGGACTTTTTTAGCCCCTGTAAGAGTTCCGGTACTCTGTCCATCGGGGGTGGTTCCAGCGGTGGAGACACGCAACAACGGCCCCGGCCTCGTAAAATTACCCTGACGTTCCTGCAGTGGAAACGGGCCTCATGTCTTTGAGGTCAGAGTGGTGTTCTGCTCCCTCTCTCTCTCTCCTGTCACTGAAAAGTACCGAGTCTGTGAGCTCGGTGTAGAGTGCTGTTTCCCTGTCACAGAGGAGTTCCATGTTTGTGAGCACAGAGTATTGTCTTATTCCCACCGTGTTTCCTCATCACTGAGAAGTACTGTGTCTATCAGTACAGAGTCTGGTACCTCACTGTTTCTCTACCATTGTGGAGCACCATATCTGTACGCTGAGTAATGTCTGGTTCCCTCAATTTTCCAGCAACTGAGGAGTTCCAACTCTGTGAGCCCAGAGTATTGTCCTCTTCCTCTTGCCATGTCTGTGAGGTCAAAACTGTACCCTTTTCACACTTGGTATCCTGACACTGAGATGTACCCAATCTGTGAGCTCAGAGTAATGCTCTATTCCCTCTATGTGGCCATATCTGTGAGTTTAGGGTTATTACCTATTCCCTCTCTGTGATTCACATTCTCTGTCCCCTACAGCAGCTGGCAGACGCCGTTAGTGCCCTCGAACAGGAAAAGGAAGCGGCCGAATTGTGCCGATTTGAGGAGACTCGGCGCCGTAGTGAACTCCAGGACAAGTGCGTGTCAGAATCAACCAGTTGAGGGATGTGGCTGAGAAAGCTATAGCAAGTGTTTGGTTGAGTATTTGTGGTTGAACCTGGATAACACTTTCATGCATCACAAAGAGGCTGATGCGTGTTGGGATGTGTGTCTCAATTTAGGGTCCTGCAGTTGGAGCTGGACATGCTGAAGATGAGATCTACCCTGCAGAACAGGATCAGCGCCCAGCATACACCTCCAGGGTCCCTCGCTTCGCCTGGCAGCACCAACTGCAGTGCTCCTCTCAGTAAAAGCCTGCCTGCCACTCAGGAAGACATCGGCAAACAGGTGACAGAACTTCTCAGGCAGTTCGGGGTGGGGGGGCAGGGGACTGCAATCCCGGGCATCAGACAAGGGGGGGCTTGAAACTGACCCCCTGATTTTAAAATAATCTGCTGGAAAATTCATCATAATAAATATCTGTGAAGATTTAACATAGTATTTCTCAGTTACATAAAATCTTTATATATTCTATTTTGCTAATTTTCCTTGACAAATGACATAGTGGTTAAGATAGATTTACACCCCCCCACGCAAGTGGTTTGGTCCGCCTTTAGCGCCGCATTTGTCAAATGAATAGGCTATGTGTAGACCACTTTATGTTTTTTTGTTTTTGTTTTAATTGGCCTGTCAAAACATTTACCAAAGTACGTTTGCAACAATATTCACGATTTTATCTCTTGTGATCCTTGAGAATGTATATTTTCGAATAGGCTTCAGAGACATTTATCCAATGGCGGGCGGTGGACAGAGAACAAGGAGGGCGGTAAACATGACTTTAAACTGCTTATTAGTCTTGATCTGTTTTCAGTCAATTTCCCTGGTAAAGGACACTTGAACTCTCCCCTCTCAGGTGTCTTCATTAAAGCGAGAACTCAAACGCACCAGATGAACGCAAAAAAAAGGGCATTTCAATCTTTTTCAATTAAACAATCATTATGCACAGGTTTGAAGATTTGCTTAGGCTGTGACAAAATTTGACGCGGAAAATCCACAGTGATTTTTTCGTGAAGAGTAGCCTATTAAGGCATGTGAATTAAACATTTTATTGAATTTATTATTCACTTGCCTAAAAATTTCATTATAAGGGAAACTAATATGTTGACCAAGAAAAATGAAATCGGGTCACAAATCTCATCCGTTTCAAGGGATGTTTTCTGCCCCCTCGGTTTTCCATCCACCGCCCGCCACTGCATTTATCTGTGAATTCAAACATCTGTTCGAGAAAAGTAGCCTACATTATTTATTTTACATGCGATCCTTGAAATGTGATATGATTTATCTAAACAACACTAAACAAGTGTCACATAAAGTGTCCTGTCAGCGAGTTAATTCATCATTCAATTTTTCATTCTGTTATTGTAGCCTATTAATGAACTCTATAGCCTACTTGGGGGGGGGGGGGGCATTGCAAGACAATTTTATCCCTGGGCATTGGCTAGGCTGACGGCGGCGCTGGGCATAAAGATGTAAAGATGTAACTGCCATAGATTACACTGTGTGTGCTTACTCTGTGCAGAAGGGGCGGCAGATGGAGAGAGAGCTGCGAGAGGCCAGAGAGGCCCTGAGAGACGTACAGGAACAACTCCAGTCTCTAGAGGAGGAGAGAGAGCGAGTTCTCCGAGAGCTGCGCTCTGCTAAAGAGGTCAGATGCTCTGTCACCACTTCATGCTACTACACTGTTAGTGTTAGTATCGCTCCACCCAGAACTCACTTCTCATCCAACAAATCTTAATGCAGTTGTTTAGTTGAGATTGTTAGCGAGTTAAATAGGATTAGACAAAGTAATGTTAACACGGAGATTGGGGAACCCCCTTTCACATCCCAGTCATGAACCTTAGCTGCTACTAGGCCAAAGGTCACCATTCCTGGTCCTGGAAAGCCGCACGGTTTGCTGGTTTTGGTTTTCAATACCCAGTTAACGCTTTTGAAGCCCAAGGGGTGTACTACACAACACGTTAAACATTAGCTAGGCTTTCATTGTGTGAGCAGGCTCAACAAAGCCTAAACTCACAATCAAATATACCAGATATACCATGGCTGGTTAAAAGAGATACATTTTGTGACATTGCAAACCCTGACTTGAGGCTCAACCAGGGTTGGGTTCAATAACTTTTTTCTATTACAATTACAATAATTGTAATCAATTACTTTCGTATTTTTCAATTAATTCTCGTTGAATTTTTTTTTTTCAAAAAGCAATTGTAATTGAACATTCTGTCCTGAAAGTAATTGTAATTACAATTACAATCAATTGTAATTGAAAAAGTACTTGAACCCGACCCTGGGCTCAACAAATCTTGTTAACCTCGTAATCTTGCATCAAAGTACATCCCCCCGAGTGAGGGAAGTTAAGTGTGTAATCGACAGCTATCATTGATGAGTCAAGTGCTGATTAACACCAAACCCCAGAGCACACTGTGGCTCTGCAATACCAAGGCTGGCCAGCCTTGCACTCGGCCATAGACCACCCACAATATGCAAGGCTACATTCTATACTCAACAAAAATAGTTAGGGAACACTGTATTTTTACCAGAGTAAGTGATGTACAAACTGAACATACAGGGGTTGTCTATGTCATTGGTGTTAATCCAAGGCATAAAAATGCATCAAATATTTGATCAGAAGAGAAGACCAGAATCACACCAAGTTCTGACCATTAAATCAAAATGTCAAATAATGACAAAAATCATTTCAATATCTAGTTTGATCACCATGTGCTCTCACTATAGCTTGACAGTGTCTTCGGAAGCTCAGAACAAGACAAAATAATGGAGAAAAAACTTTTTTGGTTGCGTATATATTTTTGCGACTCCATACTTGCTTCAGCGATATATATATATATATATATATATGTGTGTGTGTGTGTGTGTGTGTGTGTAGGCCCAACCATCAATGGAAAGCAGGCAGCCAGTCAGCTAATTTGGGTGTCTGAGGTGAAGTGTATCAGACAGTGCTCTGCTGGATCACTGTACTGACCCTGGGCTTTCCATGCCGTGTCGTAGAATAAGCGGATGGTGCTGAGCCAGGTGGAGGAGGCCAGAGAGAGGCTGAGCAGCTCCATGCGAGCCCAGAGCGAGCTACAGGACCAGCTGAATGAAGCGCGCAACCACCTGGACCAAGCAGGCCTGGTGAGGAAGGAATACACAGCGGTCCTACAAGATCAGCACTACACAGTACACAGGGTGGAACTGTAGGATTATGCTAAGGACACTGAGTGACAGGGAACCTAATGATAAACTTGTGTAATTGAGAAGGGATGGGGTGACATGGGTTAGTGAATGCCAATGAAGGATTTTTTCTTTGGGTCCAAAAAAAAAAAAAAATCCCTGGCAACGTATCCCTGGTTACAGCAAAATAGCTGCAGCATTGGCCAAGCCTTAACAGTTAGTTTATGCTTGAATGAAACGGAACAATTGAGGATACTAGTGCTAAAAGGGGGTCAAATGCCATCAGTAACATTTTGAGAAAATGAGCAAAAACACTTTTTTCACCTATGTGGGGAAACTGCTCAATGCATGGTCATTTTCATTAGAGTTGTCCATTCTAAGCATAAAGCTCAATGAGACTTATAGGGAAGATGCAGAGAGGCATCTAGTGTTAAAAAATGGCACAAACTCAAATTTGATCAAAATGGCACATGACTACCTTTTAGTACTAGCACCCTCAATTGATACAGTGTAGTCCAAAAGAATACGTTTTATTTTCTCATTGATGTTATGTTTACGGCAGCGTGTTATTGGGGAGAATTCGTCCCCCCCATCCGCCCCTTAGATTACATCCTACAGCATCGGTTCAGAGCATCAAGTATGGTGTTCCACTTTTGTCATACTGAGTACGCCCCACTTCCTCGTTCTTCTCTCACAGGAGAGGGATCTGCTGTCCTCTAAAGTGTTGAGGATTGAGGACAGTCTGGAGGATGTGAAACTCAAGCTCTCTGGAGCGATGGCTGATAAAGACCGAATCACGCAGGTACTTTCAGTTTCTCAAAACCGAGCACGAGCAGCAGAACAGGGTTTTCCAGGCGCTGGCATTGTTTTGTACACAGCGAGGTAATACAATATCACACCAATCTGTGTGTAGTCAGGTGAGGCTTCTCAGTGCTCTTGGCATATTTGTTTCCTCAGATTGATTTGTTGACTGAAATTTAGTGTGAGGAGTTTTTTCAACGTGCAGTAGGTTTATCAGAAGCAAAACCACTTTATAGGACATGTATATGTTATAGTCAGATTGTAAAACAAGTCACTTTGTGAAATGACTAAAAATTTTTAGCAAATGTTGCAAAATGATTAAAGTTTTGCGCTAAGCGCTAGCTATTTCATTAAATGATGGAAATTTTAAGTCATTTCACGAAATGAATGGTTACAGAATCTGACTGTAATATACATTACAGGCCAAAAGTTTGGACACACCTTCTCATTCAATACGTTTTCTTTATATTCATGACTATTTACATTGTAGATTCTCACTGAAGGCATCAAAACTATGAATGAACACGCGTGGAATTATGTACTTAACGACAAAGTGTGAAATACCAGTAACTGAAAACATGTCTTATATTCTAGTTTCTTCAAAGTAGCCACCCTTTGCTCTGATTACTGCTTTGCACACTCTTGGCATTCTCTTGATGAGCTTCAAGAGGTTGTCACCAAAAATGGATTTCACTTCACAGGTGTGCCTTGTCAGGGTTAATTAGTGGAATTTCTTGCCTTATCAATGGGGTTGGGACCATCAGTTGTGTTGTGCAGAAGTCAGGTTGATACACAGCCGACAACCCTATTGGACAACTGTTAGATACATACATAATTCCACATGCGTTCATTCATAGTTCTGATGCCTTCAGTGAGAATCTACAATGTAAATAGTCAGGAAAATAAAGGAAACGCATTGAATGAGAAGGTGTGTCCAAACTTTTGGCCTGTACTGTACATAAAATAATCCTCCAGAGAGGAATCTATAAAGATTTTACAATTCTGGCATTCCCATAAATTCAAATTTCAATCAGTTCAGTTCAGGTAGGGACACTGTTGCCAGCATTTGATTTATTTTTTCTGCCTGGGGAAAACACTGAATAAATTTCATGCAATTCATCCACAAGTGAATACATACCTGTCCATCCATGTGTTTGTCTCTCTGCCTGTCCGTCCGTCTGTCCGTGTCTGTCGGTGCCCTGCAGGAGAAGGTGGAGCTGCACCAGCGCGTTCAGAGCCTGGAGCTGGAGCTGGAGCGGGCCCAGCGCGGGAGAGAGGGCTTCACTGAGCAGGTGTGTGAGCTGCACGAGGAGCTGGCCAACGCCAAGGCCCACGCCAACCGGCAGGGGCAGGAGAGGGTCCAGATGAAGGAGGAAGTGTTCACACTGAGTGAGGTGGGTGTAGAATAAATGAGATACATTCAAGTGGTCTCTCCAACACCTCTCCATGGAAAGCATTATGGGCTGCCAAAAAGCTCAATAGGTGAGGGTGCTCACCAAGAGGCCAGACTGGATATAACACTGGCATCACAGGTCTGAGTCCCAACAGTGCTTTAAAGAAACAACTAGAGAGTACAAAGAAATAGAAGCAACCACACACTCAAATCTGCCCAAAAATCTTTTAATGAGCAGGCTTTCAATCAGAGATGTTCCTCAAGGCTTCTCATTTCTTGCCTGGAAGAAGGTCTCTGACCGAAAGTTTGCTCATTAAAAGATTTTTGCTCAGATTTGAGTCTGCGGATGCTTCTTTTTCTTTGTATTTTCTATTTGTGGCTCCAGCACCTCAGTCAAGTCTGATACTGGCTGAGCGATGTTTTTTTTAGTCTAAGAAACAAGTGGAGATCTGGCATCTGGCAATGCTAGTGGTATTGTTTACAGTATAGCAGTCCTCAGTATAATGCATTCAGTGAGTGTACATTCAGACCAGTCCTATCTTCAGCCTTACATTTTCATCCCAAATACTCACCTGTAAAGTTCTATGACTGCATCTAAAAAGGTTGTGATGCTATCGTGTAGGCAAGAATTGTCCACAAACTGAGGCACAGCCAGAGACAGACAGACAGACATATAAAAACCTGCTAAAATACTGAAAACATCTTTCATGGCAGTTGCATTGTGGTTCCAAACTAGTCTCGTTGAAGTTTGCCCTGATGACACAAAAACAGACCAACTGAAAACAATACCAAAATCGCTTTCATGACTGGTAAACATGTTAAGCACAGGCTTTGTTCTAGCACGGTTCCAACTAAATTCTTGAGTTGTAAAATAAATCTATAATGGCCCTCCCTTGAGATCTGCTGGGCACCCGTTGATATTTTATCTTTGAGAGAAATGACCTAAGAGCCAAAATTTGAGATTGAATGATAGGGAAAAATTAAAGAAGAGTAAAAAAAAAAAACTGAAGAGAACTAGGTCATAGGTGTATCACACCAATTCTTCTCACCTCTTACCTTTTTTCAGTCGCACAAGGCAGTGTCAGCTGAGCTGATGGAGGCGAGGCAGAGGCTGGAGGCAGTGCTGGGGCAGCTACATGAGCTGGAGGCAGAGAGGGTGATTCACACCAATCAGATCGCAGCACTGGAGACAGAACGCACGCAGCTGATTGGAGAGAAGGAGGACCTGGTGGGTGCAGTGCAGCAGAGCAGCCAGGAGGAAGTGACAGAGCTGAGACGGAGCTGCAGTGAGCTCAGGTGAGCCAATCAGAGGGAAGGGAGGAGTCAAGCAGACATCTTTGAATGCCTCTTGTAAACAGGGTCCTGTTCTTGGTTAATTAGGAAACAAAATATATCATCCTCAATGTTCATAGGCTTACTGTGTGTGACAGCGTATCACAGAGGCCATGGTGAACAGGAGCAAAGAAAAGGAAATGTTTTAAATACGTTTAGCATCATTTCATCATTTGTACATCTCAAGAGCAGTAATACCTAAACCCCATAAACCTATATGGACCCATGGGTCCTCCAAATGCTGCTGCTGTATGCACACCTGAGGAACTTCAGGCCTAGTTTAAGTTCTAGAGGAGATCCAAGGGTTGCAAATGATCCCAAATATTCCCAGTTGAAGGAGGGGAAATTTGTTTAAAATGATGCACAAGACCGAGACCAATTTTCGTTTTGATGAAATGCTGAGGCTTTAAAAAACATGGTGTCTTGAGTTTTAGTATTTTGTAAGTATGATGTAACCTAAGTGAAGTGCTGCAACCAGCAGATACAGAGTATGTAAGTGACATTGTCCTGCAATATGAAAAATTTATTTTTTTCCTACTATTTAAAGCAATTTCTACCTTTCCGGCATGTCGCACAGCACAAATTTTAACATGAACAACTCCACCTTCCTCCAAAGTCCCACTCTCTTCCCCCCGATTGCCAGACTTCTCCTGCGAAAATAAAAATATAACTAATAGTTCGTCAGACTACAAAGGTAACTAAACGTTACGACTGCATTTTCATTTATACCACATATAGAATTGAATATTATTTCATTACTGTTGGTTATTTTTCACTTACCGGTGCCTCTGAATCTGACTCCATTTACCCGTTTCACTCACGCTGCTAACTTCCTCACGTTGCACGCAGTATTTTTTTTGTAAGAGAGTGAAACGGGCCAATGGAGTCAGATTCAGAGGCACTACTAAGTGAAAACTAACCAACAGTAATTACATAATATTCCATTCTATATGTGGTATAAAATAAAATGCCCTCGTAACGTTTAGTTCTACCTTTATAGTCCGACAAACTACCATTAACGTTATTATCCTAATTATAGCACTTCAGCGCCAGTTTGTTTACAATCAAATGCGTTATTTTTTTCTGCCAGAGAGGCGCTTGACTCGCAAGCAGTGACAGCGGTAGGCAACCCGGAGGGGCGCTGCGATGGATGACAGACAGGAAGCTCGGCAAATCATTTTATTCGGACCGAAGAAAATGATTGGTCAGGCTTTTATCAGAAACATATGAGAATAGAATATTGAAGAGTTTCAACACCTGGTGGATTTCTTTTACATTTTAGTGTGCCATACACTTATATGGAGTAAGATTACAAAAGAAAAGAGTAAAAATACCAGAAAGGTAAGAATTGCTTTAAGGAAAAACTGATGTGAAAAGTTAGTTTAAGGGGTCAATAATAAAATGTAGGATATGTTATAATGTGAAAAAGATTGGACTTAATTAATCTATCAAATGTACAATTCTATCATTTTTGAAAATGACAAATTAAGTCTCTTCAGTTGACATAATGAATATCAGCCCCATGATTCTATGCCTAATGTAACGTAGAGATTCCCAGAATGCCCTGCAGCTGGAGAACCAGGAGCTGCAGAGGAGGTGCCAGGCAATGGAAACAGGTATTCTCGAGAAGGAGGTGGAGCTCCAGCGGAAGGAAGCGCAGCTCCTGAAGATGGAGGAGGCTAATGCGCGGGCCATTGCGGACACGGCGGAGAAGGTGGAGGAGCTGAGGAGGGTGGGGTCACACTGGAAGGAGAGGTGGCAGGATGTGGCGGTGACACTGCGCACCACTCAGGACGAGCTGGAGGAGACGAAACAACAGCACTCTACAGAAATGGTAAACTAAATAAAAAAAACCTTATCATTCTTCTGAATCTTACATTCAGACTTAGAACACTCACTTCTATAACCCTTTTCCTCAGTAAAACAAAAAAATTTTCCACTGTCAACGGATCATTTTTTCTAATTCCTTTGTTCATGGGGTAAGAAAATTTCACATCAAGCACATGGTAAACCAATATTGTGTACTTGTGGGAGAAAAATTTAGATGTTAAGTCTACTAGTAAAATTAAACTACTTGTTAAGGCAGACACTTTTGCAGTGCATGGCCTTCTTCTGGAGCGCAATGTTGACAATGGCTCTCTCTCGTGCTGAATAAACTGAAAGGTATTGCATTAACACACTTTGGCATGTTCTCATTCAGAACCACCAAAGACAGGAGGCAGAACGACTGGCCCAAGAGCTTGAGAAGCTCCAAAGAGAGGCTGAGAGCAGCCAGTGAGTTCATGCGGAAGCGACAGAATATACAACAAACCATGTTAATGAAGCATCTCCACTCATGTTTTCAGTCATCACTGCTGCAATTATGCACATTTGAGTCACAAACAATTTCAGGAGCTGTGTCACGATTACTGCCAGAGTTGCCAAGTCCACTTATTACTCGGGCCGGTAGGCCACAAGTCTAAGGCCCAATCCCAAACTGGTCCCTATCCACTAGCACTTCACTACTGATTGTCATTCCGTGTGAAGTCTCCCTCACTGCTATAGAGGGAGCTCCATTTAGGGGGAGGGTGTAGAAACATGTATAGACTTTGGGATGCTCTTCCTTCATCCAAGCGGAAGCGGAGGCAATCATCACCATGCCTATCGATAGGTGCGTCGCATTGTATATGACGGTCCAGTTCACTAATTATATATTTCTGACCCAAAATATTTTTGAGAGGGTAATGTAATTCAATAAAAATTATATTAAAAATATTGAATACACAGCACTGACAAAGATTTAAAGCGTTTGTGCATGAAATGGCACATTGTGAAAAAGAGCAAACATTGATTCAATAAATAAAACTACTCACTCAGTGTTTTCACGGGTGCACATCTCCATGTTCATTTCAAAATACAATGTAACCTTTAGTTCTGTGATATGCGAATGAAATAATCAATCAAATGTTCGTTTGAGGTTGGGTAATGTTTTACTTATCTTTCGGAAATAGCCGCATGGAACTGACATTTGTAGATATGCAGTATTTCTTCCATTCCAGACACAAAATAAGTACTACACTTGAAAGGAGGGTGGTTTGAAAGCTTGCATCGGTGTAGACTCACTGCGGAGGGTTAAATCAGCCACTTACACTCCATGGGGATTGGTTTGGTGTGACAATCAATGTGGCGGACCCTCCGAGGGAACGCATAAATGGAGGGTGAGTGGATAGAGAAAGTGGATAGGGACCAGTTTGGCATTGGGCCCAAGTTTCGGCTTCGTTCTTCTTTTTACTCGGGCTGGGTAGGCCACGAGTCTAAGTTTTGGTTCCATTCTTCTTTTTTTTCAGGGTCGCGATTATGTATATATAAGCCTTTATAAGCCGGCTGCTTACGGTTTACCGAACTGGAAGCATGCAGCTAACTTATTGTATAAAAGAGCAAAAGAGCAGAGAGTAGCATGAGTTATGATGTGATCTGCATTGTTACTCATGGTAAAAAAAAGGGATAAATACCATGTAAATGAGAAGAAGACGAGGCATACTGCCGCACCGACTGCGTCGCGGAACTTCGGCTGTCGAGTGAGGTTCTCCGGCGGCCAGAACATTACGACCACCGAGCAACAAGTCACCGGCAGCTGCTAGGACGAACGGAGCCTCCCGGGAAACGAATGTGCACTTGGGGCGCGGTAGAGATAAGTCCAGGCCTGGCAAAATGTTTATTATAGTTGCTCAATGACCTTGCGAAAATAACAATTAAACGCGTTCTGCACCGTATTCTGTGCTGTCGTGGTAACTGCCGTTGAAGATGAGAGGGTGTGCTGAACGAGTTGGTGGCTGGGCTAACGAGACAGGATTTCCACTGGTCTTCGCCAGCCCGATATCCTGACCGAGACTGCTAGTAACTAAATTACCATGCGTGTTCCCACCGTTATAACCGTCCAAAGCTGTTAAACTGAGGTAAGAAATAATCCATTAAGCAAATATCCTACATAGTTCCTCGACTTTAATAAGCAGTTTCTGGGGAAAAAAAGTGATGAAGTGATCACCTGATTTCGAGCTTCCACTTTCAGCTCTTCTTTGACGTCTGCACACATCAGCATTCGCGCGCGTGTGGAGGACGTGATTACGGTGCTGCTATCTCACCTGGCAACAAGAAATACTATTTTCTGATTGGCTGATAGGTTGCTGATTCCAGCAGAGCCGTCTGCCTTCGCCTCATCCATTCATAGATTACTTATCTCTTTTACAGTTTATGTTACTAATGTGCGGCGAGTTTTATCACTTCTCAGCTTGAGAAATGTCATGTGTGGCGTGAGAGCGTGTGAACTTATTGAAATGCGTGAGTGTCACGCCCAATGCGTGAGACTTGAGAGCCCTGGAACAGGGACATCCTCCTCATCAAGTAGATCCGGGCAGTGCGGCAGATCTCAGAATCTCGTCATGGTATCGCTGCCCGTTCAAGTTGCCCTCAATGAAAAGCAGACGGGTCAGCTGTTTATGGCATATGCCTGCCTATACCATTACACCTGCACCACTTTGTACCAAATCGACGTAATGTTCAGGGACACATTGAGATATGTGTTGTCTGCTATAAGTGCGGTACAGTTGGAATCGCGATTCATCGCTGAATAACACCATCCTCCACCGTGCAAGCGGCCAGTGATGGTTATGGTTGGCCCAGTCGAATTTGTACCGATGACAGATGACGGTCAGGTCAAGACCTCGATGCGGTTGTCGGGCTGGAGGTCTGCCTCCCTCAGGCGGTTTCGGACAGTCTGAGCTGATATGCACCTGTTGTGCGTCCAAAGGTATCGTCAGTTGTCCTTGTGGCTGGTCGGAGCCAATCACGGAGGTGTTGGAGCTGCATGTGCCGATCCTGTGTAGGCTTGGTCACACGTGGTCGTGGGGCATGTGGACGATTCACAGTGCTGCCAGTCTCTCTGAATCGACTTCTCAACCTGCTGATGGTGGAATGACCCACATTCAAATGTGTTGACACTGCTGTCACAGATATCCCAGCATTCAGAATGCCAATGGCACCCTCCTTCATGACTTGTGACATCTGTGGAATAGTGACTTGTGACAAAAGTGCAGATTTTGTGGTGGCCTTTTATTGACCCTGGTGCAAGGAGTGCCTGTGTATTGGTCACGCTGTTTGACCAACTCAATGTTATGCTCTATGCAGCTCAGGGGCGGAATAGCTCAGTAAGTGAGTAATCTCACAGGGAGTGGTCAATGACGAGTGGGTCACCAGAATTGAGCAAAACAAATCATTCACTACACCAATAAACACTATTTGTGGGCATATTTCATTATCGGTCAATTTAAATCAGCATTTTAGGTTTGTGCATTTTATATTGTTCAGTGTTTTGAAATACAATGAAAAACAAATAAGGATTGGCAAGGATCAAAGCTGATTTGCACAGTCATGCAGATTTACTTTCTTAGGATGTAAGTTCTGCGCTTGCACAGTAATCGTGACACAGCCCCTTCAAGCGTGGTGCAGATTATTGCTATATGTTATGGCATTAATCAGCTCGAGGATGAGCCCTCATGCACTCCTCTGTCCCCAGTGAGCAGTTGCAGACCGTGCTGCGGGAGAAGGCAGAAGTGGAGGAAGAGGTCGAAAGGGTGAAGGTAAGGGCAACCATCTCCCCGCACTGTCACCTGACCCCTCTTACTGCCACTGTAAGGAAAATGGGGATTCAATATGTTAAATGTTGGGTTAAATGGCGTTGGAGGCGGATCCATAATCTGATGTCCATGTATTCTGGAGAGAGAATTTCACCTGCGACCAGCTGTGAATGTTTGCATACGTGACCAGTGATGGCAAAATGAGTCTTAATGACCAAAAAAATCTAAATTGACTTCTCTCCGCCATCATATGGATTAGACGCTGATTTCTGTCATTGATGAAGTTGGACCAATCACCTGCCAATCACCTGGGGGGGTCGCGACCTCTCGCATAGCAACAGGACTAATCTGTTTACAACTTTCAATGGCTGCTTGTGATGTGTAATATTATAGCAGATACCATATCTGGAAAGTGGGGATTCTGCAAATGATTTTAGTATATAGGTGATGGGGATTCCCCTGCAAAAACATGGGAGAATTTATCGCTGAAATTGGTTAATTTACAGCTTTGTTTCAGTTAATTTTTTTCCTCGCGAGGTGAACTACTGTTCACAAATAGCCCATTTTCTACTCCTTTATCAATATTTTATCACCAGGAACGTGTACAAGGTGGATTTTAAATGTTTTGAAAGTGGCTGAAAATAGACAAAACACTTTTTCGAGAATTTGTGTGTGTGTGTGTGTGTGTGTGTGACAGAAGGAGGGAGGTGCTCTGGTGAGAGTGGAGCTGGATGCCTGCCGACAGCAGCTGGACCTGGAGAAGAGCAGGAGTCAGAATTTACTGCGTCAGCTGAGCAGCAGTCCTGTATGTCCCCACGCACTCCTGCACACCAGCTATTCTGTAAAACAAACACTTACACTTCACTATGTTATGTATGCAACAGGGAAAAATCTAGAATAACGTCTGCCTATGACAGCTCTGACAAGTTATATTTTAAATTGTTACTCAGTTGTATTTCGTGGGCCAGCGGTTTAATGACTTCAGAGATGGCCAAATTCTCCAGAAAGAACTAACGATTAGTCTACTACAGGAGTGCATATACAGGCCTCTTTACCTTTTGACAATAATTCCTACTTCCTCAGCAAAAGCAAGCAATAACTGGTGTGGTGGAACAGCCTGTTTGATTGTAACATACCTGTGTGCTCTCTGGCTGTGTGCAGGTGAGAGAGGGAAGGCGAGGTAGCCTGCTGCAGGAGTCCTCCAGGTGAGATCGGGGCCTGCCCTGCTGAGTGGAGCCTCCTTTACTGTTAAACATTCAGCCCTGTCCTCATATATCTAGGCCATATCTAGCATATCTAGGCCAAAGTACAGCTGAGACATACGCCAAAGTTCAAGTTTCAAGTCTTTCCAATGGGCCGGAGCTCCAATCACCGTGCTTTTGGGTTTTGCTGCCCCCTGGCGGAGGTCTGCGCTCTCTGAGTGCTTTTCTAGTTCATATTGAAACATGATAATGCATTTATGAAAGAAATAGATGCTCAAATATTCTCAACTTTAGCACTCGAGTACGTCAGCTTTTTTGTTCCTTAACCTGCAATACTTGGAGGAATCATTACATTAAAGCTTTGTCTCTCATTTAATGTGATGTATTTAATCTGATTACAACTCCAACCATAGAATTTACTTCACTAGAAACCAAATCAAGCTACTAAATATGGATCACATCTTGGTTTTTTTAACAAAAAAAAAAAAATCTATCTACAGAACTATGTTGTGCAGTACAAATGTTAGAAGTCGATCGTGTAATTGGTGGCTATAGGCCTTTTTTAACTCTGAGCATTTGTGGTTGTTTGTACAGCGAGAATGAAGTATCAGACGGGACAACCGGACAAGTCAAGAACCCTGGTAAAATCTCTTAACTGCGATGCTGTTCAGTGTACTGGCTCGCATCCATGGCCAATATCAGAAAGGCAGATGACCATACAGTGAAATATGGCGTGGTTGGTACAATTTCTCTGCACTACATTACATCTATTATTTGAAGGGTCATTTTTGCTGCTTTATCTATTCAGCTGGCATATTCAAGTACAGGTGTAATATGGGTATGGGGGGAAATACCAGTGTGAACCACAAGAGGGAGTTAAATTCCTTTTTTCCTTTTACTTTGCATACCATACATTGTGAATTTGGTATTTGTTGCTGTGATATAATCAGTTAACCCTGATGTTCCGAAACGGTTGCTGTATGGACATTCTAAACAACCAGTATTTAAGATATTGTTTAGCCTACTCATTTGTTGCCATTTCCCCTATATTGCAGCAATTGTGACTCACGATCAAGGGACAGAGACGGAGTAAGTGGTGTGTGTGTGTGTGTGTGTTTCACCCTTGTTTTTGTGATGTCTGAGGCATAATGGAGCCTTAATTTCGGCTCAAAGGCAGTGTGTGAGAAAGTAACATTCAGATGAGTTATGTACAGATTGAGCTGTGACGTGTGTCCTCTTTATGGGTTTGAAGTTGGCACAAAGAGCCTGTTTGACTGCAGGAATTCAGTACGGGGTCTGTGGTGAGCATGTGGGTGATGAGGGCATGTAGCTGGACCTCCTCTGAAATGTTCATCAGAAACTCTAGCAGTGCAGTATTTTAAAGAGAATTTTGCTCTATTAGGCCAGACGTTTAGTTTTAAGAAACAGTAGTCTTTTTAATTGGAATTCAAGGGTAAAATGCTTGTTTAGTTATATCATAAAGTTGCTGCTGTGCTCCCATCACAAATTTTTCTTTTTCAGTCTGTTTATTCCACCTCTGGAACATTTTCAATCTTGTCAGAAGAGCCCAAGACAGCAGGACATTATTCAGGCACTCAGTACAGTGAGTGCCATCTTCCAGATGTCAAAGACTAGAATTTCTATCCTACATACTATTAGTTACGATGTAACATTGTGTGTGTGTGTGTGTGTGTGTGTGTATGCATGCATGTGTGTGTTGTGTGCATGCATTTGTGTGCGAGCATGAGTGTGTTTGCATGTGCGTGTTTGTGCGAGTGCGTGCGCATTTATTTGTGTGTACGTGTGTGGGTGTTTGTGCCCGTGTGTTTTTGCATGTATGTATGAGCATGTTTATGTTTATATGTGCGCATGCTTGTATGTGTGTGTGTGTTTGTGTGTGTGTGTATATATCCATCCAGACCTCTCTGCAGGAGGTGGACGGAGAGCTGGGCCAGATGAGGGCGGAGCTGCAGCAGGTGTGGGACATGCTGAGAGAGCGGGACACTGAGCTGGAGGAGCATCAGCAGGAGCTGCTGTCTGCACGTGGACAGGTGGGGTGGAGCTCCAACTGCAGCTGAGCTCTGGGGTCTCCGCACTGGTGCTTAGTGCTGCTGTCGCTGTCATCCTCAGGTGTCCCAGCACAGCAGTGAGGTGCAGAGGCTGGAGCAGCGACTGACAGACAGAGAGCAGGAGCTGGAGAATAAGTGAGGAGGAGTGGCTCATTTACAGCAGAACTGTGCATTATGGAGACACATCTCCACTCCTGCAGAGACTGGATAGATCTCCCTCCAAACGAGTACTCTTATGGAATGATTGTGTTGTGGTATAGCAGTGTCTTCTGCTGATGCAGAAAGTCCAGGCTTGTCTTCTGTCAAAACCTGACCACTGTCATGACTGTACGAGTAGAGGGAGCCAAGACTACGATCAGATGCACAATGCGCCGAAGAAGTGCGACGTCACTTTCGTTGCGGGCAAAACTCACTTTGTTGACAATGGTTCACGCACACAGCGTAACAACACATTCACTCGTACACTTAACACACAGCACGAAATACTGGACCTAATATTAGACAATCAAAATATACTGAGAAATGCTTTCTGTTATTTTATAATGAGCAGAGTTTGGGTTGAAGATTACTGAAAATAAAGCTTAATTCCATACATAGACATGAGGGCCATGGCGATAAACATTGTACAAGTTGTTTGGTTTCTTCGGCATGAACCAGTTGCCATGGCTGCGGCAGGTTGACCTTGGAGTGACGTCACGACTTTGGCAGCACATTAGAGGAGGCTTCATTGACAGTCTGGAACAGATCGCAAGCACACTGGGTTATAGAGGGCAGGGATATCGTAGTCGGTGGACTGGATTAGGGCGATAAGACTGATCATAGTCAATGTGCAGGTCTGAGGTCAATACAGTTGAGCCAATCCGGAGGGAGCTGGAGACAGTAGGGATTTTCCGGTGGACTAAAAAAGACAGTTGACGGGGAAAAACAGCCAAATATATCAATGGGGAAACTAAGGCACTGGTAGGCCAGGCTTAAACACAGAGAATGTGAGACAGTATCTTAAAATGAATGATAGCCAACAAACAGGTGAAGAGGAGGATGAAAACAGGAACTCAAATACACTGGGACAACAATTAACTTTAAGAGTCAGGTGTGGCAGAATGCAGGAGAATGCACAAATGGAGAGGCGAAGCCACGAGCCAATAATTGAATGATTAAAAACCATCAAGGAGACAAACCAAAAAATACACAGACAGGCAGACTGCAGGGAAAACTAATTAAGACAAAATCATGATGTCACAAACTCAGCCAGCAGATCTCAGTTGCTATTGCTAGGCTTAAGAACTGGGCAAATGAGAAAATACTAAGCTAAAAAAAGAAAAAAAATACTGAAATGGACCTCATGTGAACCAGGATATCTAAAGCATAACCTTGCTAATTCAGCCTGTCCCTGTGCGCTTCAGAGAGCAAGCTTTGAGGAGCCTGGCCAGACTGCGAGACGCAGAGCGTACTGAAACACAAATCACCATCTCCTCACTGGAGATGAAGGTAATGACCATTTCACCATGTTGTCATCACTTAGCCTATCTCTTGGGCTTGAGGTCAGGGGAATTACTGAAACCCATCCCCCATAAGACATCCCCTACACGAAGGCTGATAATAATGAACTGGATATGTTAATCCCAAGGCTGACCTTTGACCTCTTTGCAGCTAGCAGAGCTGATGGAGATGGGCATCAAACAGACCGAGACCAAAGGAGGTACAGAATGTACTGGAAACTCAGGCTCAGCAGCATCGGACCAAGATGCCTTGCGAGCTGAGCTGGAGGGTAAGAGCTAGTGGGGAAAAGGAGGTACTGCATGGCATAGCCTCATGATGGATCAGGGCAACTACAGCTAGTGCGATCATCACTTTTTTCCACTACTGTTTGAGTGCAGTCTGTTACTCAGGAATAGTCACTACAAGTGTTTCATGACAATGGGCACTGAACTGCCGCCCTCTCTTACAAAATCATCTTTTTGTGACAAGTAAATACCAAAAATAACATAGTTATAATTAATAACTAAATAATAATAATTATAATTGTTTAGTTCCTTTATCAGATCGTGCTGACGTCAAAGTGCTTCCTACACAGTCCCGAAGGAGCATTTTAATTCAAATTAAAAGGGCAGAAATGTTGGGGGCAGTTTGGCTGCAGTCCAAAACTCAAAGTGCACGCCTATCAAGAGACTGTTTATACTGCTCTCACAGACATGAGGAGGAGGAACGCACAGCTGCAGGCGGACAAAGACAAGGTGGTTCGCACCCTGCAGCAGCTGCAGCAGGTACCTGTCGGCTCGGATGTCTTTTCACGTTGAACTATACACACTAGCACACATCGGTACAAAACAAATACTGAGAAGTCTGCGTTCAGCCTCCATCAGCGCTACAGCAGCCTGTCTTTCTTCTAGCGTAAAGCAGAGAGAGTGATTCCTGAAATGAAGAAGGATATTCGCCCTGAAAACCTGGACCACGACAAACAGCGGAGACTGGTCACAGAGCAGGTAGTGGACGCTCCTTACAGAATATAAAGTCAACTAAAACACGTGATCAAGGGGCTGCATCACTTTAAAATACAACACTGTGCAATGAAAACAATTTCCCCTTTTACACATTGCAATGAAAGCTTTTAAAATATGCTCGTTTAAATTACTTTTGTATTATTATTATTATTATTATTATTAGGTTTGAAAAAATGTCCTCTATTTACATTATATTTTGGCATGCTGAATTTAAAATATTTTTTATATATTTTACGGGGAAGCTAGCTGGTAGTTATGTTGACAAATATTGTTATGGTAAAAAATGAGTACACATGATATGATGCAATATTTAAAAAATGCCCCTGCAGTATCAAATTCAGGGGCATATCCATGAAAACAGGTCAAGAAGGCAGTGCATGAGAGCACAGCATACATACACGGTGATTGCTATTGAGTCAATCAGTCAATAAGACACAGGATCAATGGGGAAATTAGTCACAGTATTTCAAGGATATCCTCACCTACGGCTCAACCGCAGACTGTTTAAGAGGCCATATGAGAATCGGCAAGTCTTTGTCCAATTTTATCATCCTGTGCATGTCACCATGGTAATCAACCCGCTGTACTCGCAGCTTAAGAGATTGTTCAAAGAAAGAGAGCAGCGCGGACAGGCTTGCAGCAAATTGCCAGTGGCACTACGAGGATCAGCTTCATTGCAGGACAGGACCGCAAAATCGAAGGTAATAGTGGGATTTGTTTTTGTGCTGTCTGTCAAATGAGGTCACAGTCACTGGATACTGAGGGGACACTGAGTCACTGAATACAAGGGGACACTGGAAAGCACTTTGACCTGAAACAGGCTGTTTATTGTTATGCTTTAGAATGCTGAGTACACACCGGCCAATCAGAAGAGAGGGAATGATGCGGTCCAGCAGGTCAGAGACAGTCCTCCAGGGGTTACTGAGAAAGTTGTGCCTGCTGGGCAGCAGGGGGCGCCAGATATGTCAGAACTTCCCGGAATGCAGGAACAAGTTGCAAGGCTTAAAGAGGAACTCGAGAGCAAGACTAATAAGGTGAGCGCTTAACAGGAGATGATTTAGTTGTGCTCTGCATGACACTTTATGGAGCAATCATCAACTATCTGCCGTAATTAGTGCTGAATGTCCCAGGATGTCAGGATATTCAGCCTTCTATAAATATTTATCAATAATAATATTTGTGCATACTGTATGAACACAGGTAGGTTGCCTGATAAACCATATGCATCACTGCATGGAGACTCTAAAAGGAACCACATGCACCTCCACTTATCAACAAAGTTTATGTGTGAATCAGATACATTCATTACCTGTGAAGACTCAGTATCTTCAAATGCAGCATTGACAATTTACAACAAAAATTATGCAAAACAAAGTGTATAATTGTTCAACTTCTCTCTTGCTCTCACTCTCTTATACACAGATACAGAGAAACACACACACACACACACACACACACACACACACACACACACACACACGCACACACACACACACACACATGTTCACACAAACAAATGGCACAGACTCCCAACAACAGCTAGGTGAGCCTGCATTGAGAAATAAACAAAATAATCACATATTTCGACCGCAGTCTGAATCAGAGGGAAGAGCACATTTTCTGTCTTTGTCCAACACCTTTCTGATCTTTGTTATGGTGAGTATGCACTTCTGCTCTCAGCCAAAGGCTGGTACATCCTGTTTTCTTCTTGTAGGTAATTACATGTGGTTACTACATTTTTTATGTCTCACCAGTTATGTAAATTTTTTAAGCTACTGAAGAGAAAAACATGCCTACAGCGCAATCACTGTTTACACTATAATTGTTTTTCGACTAATCACAAATTACTAATGCAGCTTAAATGAGCTTGAGAGTATAACCCCAAGTACAGAAAATATATTGTGATGGACACTACTGCTCAGAAGTTTGGATACACTTATCATTTAAGTAATTCCAGCTAATTTGTTCAATAAAAGTGCTTTATAAGAGGAAAATTACATGAAGCGACCACCACAATAAATTTCAAGATGTTTACTTAGTATTGCAGGTATTTTGGGACAAAAAAGTGTTAAAAAGATAAATAACACCATGTATTTTATCTATTTTCGTTATTTTGCATCAAAGTATTTATCGTTTGGCTGAGATTTAATCACTGCATGGATAGTTTTAGGTCTAGTCCTTATACCAAGATGTCACTTTAGATTTATTTCCAACTCAGTGGGAATGTATTTATTTTTTTATTGAATAAGGCCACACATCACATACTATATCATCCAGGTGATTCCACAACAGCTTTATTAGGTTTCAAATGAGTTGACTGAGCTGGATTGAGCTGCTTTCAAGAAAGTCCCTGCTGAGTATGCATTTGATCTAAATGTAATCTTTTTGTTGTCATTTAAGTTGGGTACTATCTGAAGTAATGAGCAGTAGTGTACATTATGTTGACAAATACGTTTCTCATTGCTACTGGTAGCTACTAGAGTATACTTGTGTTTTAAAATAAATTGCTGTGAAATCTGGTAATGCACTGTATTTTTCTGAAGTTTACACAATCACAGCACATTGATGCATATTCAACTTATTCCTTGATTATTTCATTTTATCACAGAGATGAGAATCTAAATTCTGCAATTAAAAATCCCCAGTCCGCACAAGACCTCAAATGTTAAGCTCTTTTCTCTTGTCCCAGATGTCAGCAATGAGTGTGGAAATCTGCAATCTGAGAGAGAGAAATGACAGTCTCCTGACAGGTGAAAGCATGGGGGACAAAATCAGTAAAATCAACAAAATGACTAATGAAAGTATTGATGCAGTTGATCAATTGATTACCTGAAAGGGCAGTGTGCCTGTAAGCCAATGTCAGCTTTTGGAAAGAGGGTCATATGTGTTCTTTCTGCTGCCAATCCACACAGCGCAATTATTGGTCAAAGTTTCCCGCCTGAAATGTTTAGGCCAATAGCTGATGAGGAAACATTTTGATTGATGGGAAAACAAGTCTTGTTCTCTGGCATCCTTTTCAAATTGCTCTTCAGGTCTAAAACACTGATAAAAGCTGTTACTGATATATGCTCCATCCATGCAGCGCCCTCCACTAATACTGGCACCTTTGATAAATACAGGCAAAAGTGTGTAAAAATTAATGACTTCATTTTTACCCTCTTGACAGTTCACTGAAAATATATATATAAAAAATGAAACCTTTCATTAAGGAAATATTTTTCATCATGAGACAATTATCTTCCTCAAAAAAAGAAAAATTTCTCACAATTATTGGATCCCTGTCAACAAATGCTCTAAGCAGCCTCCCTTTGCCAAGATAAATGCTCATTATCTTCCCCTGGGGTGTGTACGAGTGTTTAAAAAATACATGGCAAGGAATCTGTGACCATCTCTCCATGCCGAATCTCTCCAGATCCTTGAGATTCCTTGGTCCACATTAATGGACTCTCCTCTCCAGCTTGTACCACAAGTTATCTATGGGGTTTTGGTCGGGAGACGGGGATGGTCATTGCAAATCCATGATCATGTGGTCAGTAAACCATTTTTTTGTTGATTTTGATGCATGCTTTGGATCATTATCCTGTTGGAAGATCCAACTACGGCCCAGTTTAAGCTTTCTGGTGGAGGCAGTCTGGTTTTCATTTCATATCTTCCGGAACTTGATCTAACCCCTGATACCACAAATCCAAGGCTCTTAGAAGAAAGTACAGTCCCCTCAACACAAAAGATCCACCACCATTCTTCACAACTGGGGCGGGGTTCTTTAAGGAATGGCTGTCTCGACGCTGAACCCACCTCTGGTGTTTATTACTGAAGAGTGCAATTTCAAGCTCTTATTTGGCCTTGGAAACTGGTTTCACTGGATGTTCCAGTCGAGTTTGGCAGACTGTGGGGGCATGAGTTTATGTTTTGATGACAATTGATGATTCCATGGCAATAATTTTGTATTTTTACAGAGAGCATTTGATCCTAGTTTTAGAAACTTTCTGACACTAGGAGATGACATCAGCAAATCTGTAATTGCAATCTTCGGAGTTTCTGCTGACATCTGAACCATCGTCCTCGGAGTACTAGCTTACACGAAAGGGACACGTGCTCTTCCTGGGAGATTTTTAACCTTGCGGTACAACTTGAACTGCTTGATTATTGTCCTGACAATGAAATTGGGTTTTTTAAATTTTTTTGCTATTTTGATTAAGCCATTTCAGCATTTGTAGGCCATTTGAAGCTGAATTTCAACACTTCTTCACACACATCACACACATGCGGCATTCTTTTGTCTTATCCATGGAGATGGATAACACAGGGAAATTGACGAATGCGTCACCTCATATGTATACACCAGAAACCAGGAAATATTTGGTGACTTTTTAAGTTTTCTTAATAATTATAATGAATATTAAAATGTAAAATATGATGAGAAATGTTTGATCTACAATCTTTTAAGATTTTAGTAAGGGTGCCAATAATTGTGTGACAAGTTTGTTTTTCCCAAAGAATAGTGAAGTGATTTCCCCCCTTATATAATTTTCTTTTTTTAAGTTCAGGTTAGATTTTCGTTAATAGTAAAATATATGGAACATCAACAGCAGCATTTTTCACAGCTGTTTTTTTTTTTTTTTTTTTTTGCTCATTTATAGCAAGTGTGACAATATAAGTGGAGGGAACTGTATATTTAGAATGATGGCAGGCTGTCTGTTGCAGGATGTGACATTCTGTGTATCCCACAGCCCAGATGAGATTTAAGCAAGAATTACAGGAACTGCAGGAGGCAAGAGAGGCGAGCGAGCAGGGAGGTGCCCATCTGTTTGAATCCACCATGGAGGAAAAAAGGGAGCCTGGGTCTTTTTTTAACGTTGCAGATGGGACATACCGAGCCAGACAAGTGAATGTTGGGGGATCTGAGGAGGAGGAGGAGGAGGGTGATGAGGAAGGAGAAAAGATGAGGGTGGCACTGGGTGGGGAGACCAAAGGGACCAGCTTGCAAGACTCCTGGGATAGCCTCGCTTCCTCTGTGGGCACCGGCGTCATCTCGACGCCACTCTCTCGCACCCACTCTGTCGACCATCTCAACCTCCCAGCCCCCTCAGCAGCCCGAACCCCTGACCTGTCCCCCCTTTTTCCCCGCAGCTGGGCAGGGTCCCAGGAGTGCCTGTATTCCCCGCGACCCTACCGCTCACAGGCCGATAGGGCCTTTCGCCCCGTGGAGATTCACAGTCGTGCCTTTATTTTTCCTTGTGTTGAGCCAGAAGAAAGGAGACATCTCCATGAAGCTTGAACATGTTTACGTAGCCAGTTTTCATTAGGTTTTATGGATGTGCGTGTTTACACATTTTATATTACTGTTTTTAATTGTGTGCTTCCTCTACCAGAAAACTGGAAACATTACATCACATTGTCAAGAAAAAAAATGTCTCTTCCATGCCAACTGAGTGTTATCACTTATGGTCTTGTTGGACCACATTGACGTAGCTGTTAAGAACAACTGCACCCAGGGTGCTTTTTGAGAATACTGTTTTACTTTAAATTCCTGACATTTTCATGTCTCAGCCAAGAAATACAACATAACAATAAGAACCAGTGTTTTCTGAACAAACCATAATTTCAATTTAAGCTTATCTTGGAAGAACATACCTTAAAAGGAACTTTGTTATACGAATAACACGTATTGGCTGACAATTGCGTTTGTCGTTCAATGCCTGTCATATTTACCAGAACAATTACAGCAATGACTGTACTTCCTGTGACCTTTGTTTCACTAGTAGACATTGAACGACAGAGTGGATTGTGTGCCAAAAAATATTTGAACAACTCGTGTCTTGTGAATTTACAACTGAACAAATAAAACTAGAATAATTTGGATTTCCTTTCACTTTCCCTTGAATTAAATGAAACATTGTGTGATGAACAGGTTCCAGATTTAAGTTACTCTTATACAACCAGAGCAATCTTCAAAACAGTTGAAAATATGCTGAGAATTACAAAAATTGTGTGTGTGTGTGTGTGTGTGTGTGTGTTAGAAAGAGATGAAGGAGATTTTTTTGTCATATTACAAGATCCTACATCAAAACCGTGAAGTATTAAAAAAATAGATAATACATAACTTGGGATGCGCATATGAATAACTGGGTAACACATTTTGATAGACCTGAAAAACATATACCAGGTAGAAATTATGGTTTTGAAATATATTGTCACTTGAGTGGGGTTAAGCTGTAATTATACAATTGGAACTGACAGGACAGGATAAAAAAATAAACACATAGAAGTGATGACGCATTACAGTAATTATTTGTTCCCTCAGGTAAAGACTTTAACCTAAATTGTTTCATTAAACTTCTGGGTAGATAAATGGACTGCATGCCAAAATAAAATTCCGATTAGCAGATTTAGCTGTACACAGGCTGTCTGACTTTCTGATTTTCCAAAGCTGGGTAATGAATAGGCCCGTTTCCACCGTAGGAACTTCAGGGTAATTTTACGGGGCCGGGGCTGTTGTTATGTGTCTCCACCGCTGGAACCACCCCCAAAGGACAGAGTACCGGAACTTTTACATGGGCTAAAAAAGTCCCTGCCTCGGAGTAGGTACTCTGAACGGCTCCGAAAAACTCCTGGGTGGGGCTTGGGGTTTACTTGGCGCTGATTGGGTTTACTCAGGGGGGTATGTAACGTCTATAAAAGTTACAAAATAGCCGGCATTATTAAAACTCAGCAGGCGACGAGGGGTCGTATTTTTAAAAGGAGTTTTCCTACTTCGCCCTCTCGGTGGAGACACGGCAGTTGAGAGGTCCGAGTGAGAGGACGTTCCTGTAGTAGTTCCTGCCCCCCAAATACTACCAGGAACTTCTTCGGTGGAAACAGGCCTCATGGTTACCACGAGTATTGTTAAGATCCCCATGTATTGGTAGAGATGGGCACGTCATTTCCCCACAGGGTTTGACAGGGCTCTCTCACTTTCTAAACTCTGACACCCAAATCTTTCGGGTGTCAGCAAAAGTTCTGTGGAAATCCGATGGTCAATGCTGCTCTCAACCCCTTCTCTCCCGGTGTTCCAAGAAGGGATATGGAGATTTTATGTGGGATGGAGCAGGGAGCCCAATGGATAACGCGGTCAGACTCTGATACTGTAGTTCTCCTATGGTGATATAGGCTGGATAGCGTGCCATCGTGCGGTCTCCACCTGTTCCCTGCTGCACATGTCCCACCAGTGGGCCTGTCCTGCCTCTGGAGTTGCACGGCCGATGAGAACGTGGCCCAACTCATGGCTATTTACATAATTCCTCCTCTGTAAGAAACAGTGGGAGGGGTCAATTTCTCACCACCAATCAGGGGTCTCAACATGGGATGACTTCAAGCTTTCTTTAACTGAATGCAACAAATAATGGAACACTCAAGTAATACAGAGTCAGATTTAGCTGCTTACCTGCATAACTATGAATTCCAGTAGGAGGGGCAGCTGGGTGACATCTCCAGGTGGCAGGTCAAATAGGAAGGGGGTGTTCCACACTGCATCATGCCCATCAAAAACTTTGGTCTGTTTTGTGTCAATCACTGTGCCCTCATGACGGATGTTTATTACCACATAGTGATCTGTTAGTGCAAACCATTAGTGAGCAAGTGCAACTGTAGGCATCTGCAACATACAGTCATCCCCAAAATTATTTTTGGGTTTTTTTTTGACAAATCAAATTTATTCTTGCACAAATGACACAGTAAGTTGACATAAGGCCGTAAGAAGTACAGTAAACAATTTTTCGAGAAATACAATGCTTTTCGGTATTTTATATGACAGATTTGCAAAATATGCCATGTCTAGAATTATTCATACCCTTTTCTCAGTAATTGATGGTAAAGCCTTTATTCACAATTACAGCCTCCAAACGCTTCCTGTGGTTGATCACAAGGTTTCTACACCTTTCCACAGGGATTTTGGCTCACTCCTCTTTGGCGAACTTCTCCAGATCCTTCAGGTCTGAGGGTTTCCTTGCCATGACCTTGGTCTTCAGTTCCCTCCACAGATTCTCGAAAGGATTTAGGTCGGGGCTCTGGCTTGGCCACTCCAAAACGTTCACTTTGTTGTCCACTAACCATTTCTTGATGGATTTAGCCGTCTTTTTAAGATCATTATCCTGTTGGAAGATCAATTCTTGCCCAAGACCAAGTTTTTCGGCGGATTACTTGATGTTTTCATTGAGGATCTGAATATACTGGTCCTGTTTCAAAATGCCATTCACGTTAATAAGGTTTCTGGGCCCATTTTCTGAAAAGCAACCCCAGTGCATGATACTCTCGCCACCTTGTTTGACTGTTGGGACCGTGTTTTTCAGGTTGAACACTTCACCTTTCTAACGCCACGTACTTCTTCAACCCAGACACACAAGAACTAGTCCAGCCTTCGCAAAAGCTCACCTGGATGAAGATATAAGCTTCTGGGTCTCAATGTTATGGATGGATGTAACAAAGATGAAGCTGCTTGGGCACAGAAATGTGGCTTTTGTTTGGTGTAAGAAAGGTGATGCGCTCAATAATGTAGGGGTATGAATAATTTTTAGCATAACTGTATATTCGGTGATGCGGAAATCGACAGTGTTTAAAAAAGGTTTCTTCTATTTTTGCATTTAAGTTACACTTCAAATGTTTAAAACTCAAACTCATTTTAGGATGAGACAAAGGTAGCTAGAGTGAGCACAAAGTGCGGTTTTTAAATGGTGACTTCATTTATTGGGGGAAAAAAGCTATCCAACCCTACCTGGCCGTATATGAAAGAGTAATAAGTTGTATTTGGTCATGGAGCTGAAAGAGTATATGAGGGCCCATGTAAAGTGGTAATTTTCTGCCAGCTACTCCCACTGGTTTTGCTCCATGCAATAGAAAAATGCCACATCCCACTAGAAGCAAGCCCACATTCATAGTCTGTGCATGAACTCAAAATTATTCATGATTGATTTATGACTGCCTGTGTCCTGACCACTGGGAGGCTTAGGTCATCGAGCTAATTAAGCCAAGAAAACTGTTGCTGAGCCATATTGTACATCATATGTATGAAACACTCCAGTCATCTGGGTAGTCTCACTCTGGACTAAAATTAAGCCTCAGAAGTCTAGACAAAATGACAAACTTATGATATCTTTCACATTTGTTTGAGATCCAGCTGATGTGGTAACATCATCCAGGGGTCAGAAGGTGATGGATTGTAAAAAAAGCCAGAGAGGGATTAAAAATACAAGGTTATTAAATCAGCCTAATCCTCTGTAGATCTCTTGTCGTGGAAGACAATAGTTTAATCCCCATGACATCATCATGCACCATTTATCCTAAAGAACTGTGCAGAGATCACTGTTGAGGATTTATATGACATCCTGACATGTGGCATTCTTTTAATAAACCACTGGTTGGCTATTAAAATACTGATGTATGTGCTTCTACTTCATCAGGTCTTCCGAGTAGCTTATGTCAGGAAAATGTGGTACTGCCAGTATTTACAATAGTCAAAGTACAAATTCCAAGGGCACATTTTGCTTTTAAATCGACAAAGACTTAAAGGAAAGATGAGCACCACTTTGGTCTCACTGATAGCTTGCTGGTGCAAATGATGAAGATTTCCGCTGAAAAAGACACACATGAGCAATATTTTTGACAGAAAAGGACGTTTAAAAATGCTTTACCTTGGGGCCCTGTCACTTGTGTCAACATATCTAAATGTTCTGCCTTTTGGACCATGACTTTAATGCGATGGGCAATGGCCTGGTACTGCAACAGGATATAAAGCTGACCAACAGGCTTCTGGGACCCATCCAAGAGTCTGGGACTTGAAGGATCTGCAGAACTCAAACTCTGAGACACAAATACAAAAATGCTATAATACACAGCAAACAGGGTGGCTCCTCTTTCCTTTCCACCGCAAGGTATCTTCTAGATTCTGCTCACGAGACCATGAAAAGCAAGCTAGCTGAGTTGGCCTTTACTCACAGAACTTGGTTGAAGACAGTCATCTTCAGAGAAATGCACCATCTCCAATAACCTCATGCAGGATATCTTGTGATGTAACCTTACCTTTTTAACCCTGGAGACAGAAGGGCCTAGCTCCTTGCTGCAGGGGATGGTGTGGTTTTCGCCCCAGTCCATTTCTGAACACAGAAGCTCAAGCTCTCCCAGAGGTTCCTCCCTAAGGCAGGACGAATTTTGGGCAAAGACGACCATTCGCAGAGTACATCTCTGGAGCGCCTCCATCGAGCCCACCTGAAGAGTGAAGCTCTGGTTCTCAGTCTCTTGGCTCCGGCTGTATTGCTGGATTAGTAACTTCCTAGGGTTGGGGCAGAGTGGGGGCAGGCTGACATGCACAGAAATCTTGCTCAGGCCGGTCTGAGGGACTCTCGATAAGCTAAAGACGTTAATGGTCAGAGTTCCCTGGGGTCGCGAGAATAGCAGAGAGAAGTTCAGCTGGGGGACCTGCTCACTGGTACTACAACCAGAGCCGTAATGGCGGAAGTACAACTCTTCTGACAGAGCCTGAGGGTGAAACACAGAGTCTGTGGAGGGGCTGCTGAGGAAAGGGCTGGTTGGCTGGCTTTGCTCGCTCTGCAGGAGGCTGTCGCTGGTCGCAGCGGAGCGGTGCTCCAGCACTCGCCGGGTGATAGAGAGCAGGCCCAGCCTGGGCAGCGAAGGCAGGGAGGACCGGCCATATGCTGCCGAGGACGAGAGCGAGGCTACAGATGTACCGAGCCTCCGCAAAGGGAAAACGGACTTGGCGTGCTCGTTCAGCTCCGAGGCTGCCCGCAGACGAGGGAGGAAGGGCAGGTCTACAGAGTCGCCCTCGGATGGGGTGGAGCAGCTTAAAGAGGGGGGCTGTTCCAAGGTGTCCCCGTCCAGCTCCTCATACTGCTGCTCCACCGGAGTGGTGCCATCAGATGGGGTCGAGCTTAGGGCCGGGTTCACTTGAGCACCAGGAGCAGGAGGAGAAGAAAGTGGAGCTTCCTCATCTTTTGGCTGAGGGGACTCTCTCCAACACCAGCTCAGCAAGCACCCCAGAAGCAGGCTCAAACAGAACAGGACCAGACCTACTCCAAGCAAGAGCTGCAAGTGAACTGTGTCAGGAATCAATGAAGAGGCATATTAAAAAAACTCTCGTAAACAGGACACCACCTTCAAATGATGACGGACATCATCATTTGTGTTCAGACAGCCCTGCACCCAATCGCAAATATTGATATTCTTGTTTGAGGTTTTTTTTTGCAATATGCTAATAAATTGTGAGACTATTCTGCACCTTGTCCGTTACAGTCCATTTCCTTAACTCTTGGGATCCTCACTGCTAAGACAGTATATGAAGGTTTGCTGTCATTTGAGTGGTAATCACCTTAATACATTTTAAAGTGTTATGATAATACCCAACATCGTCAAAATACTTTCAAAAATGCAGGTTGCATCATCTTGTCAGGTCACTATCCCAATCCAACAGAATCACACTGTTAGCAGATATGAAATCTATAGCAGCTTTGAATAATTACTTTAGATAGTACATAAACGAAGCAACCAATGTCAACATGTAAGGAAAAAAAATATCAGACCATAGTGTCTTAAAGATATGTAAGCAATGCAACTAAAAGAAAATGGACACATTGCACACTGTTATAGAGACACACTCGTGGAAGAAACAGCAATCTAGAGCATGACGCCATACCTTCCTGGTGTTTGGTGAACAGGATCTGCAGAAGTAGCCAGATGAAAAGCAGGATGATGATGCCCTCGATCACCCCTTTACAGCAGAACAGGAGCACTGACTGCCACATTGGCTGCTCTGGGTATTCTCCATCCTGACATGCCATGATATAAACAAGGAAAAAAGCGCGGCGAGGCAAAAACTCACACCTCCCTCAAGGAACTTTTATGGCAACTATCTCAGGATTGCCATTGCTCATCCCAGTTCATCTTTACTCTGCTTCCCTGTGACTTTCCCTGACCCAGATAAGCAGTCTGTCCCTGTTCCCTCATTTCCCCTCGTCCACTGACCACTGCTGTTTTAGCTCAGGCTCATCCTCAACCAAAAAAAAAAAAAAAGTCTCATCTACTGAATTCTCCTTTTTGCAGTGATTGTGGTCAGACTTCTTCATCAACACTCCTATTTCTCTTCAGATATCTTCTTTTATAAACCACTAGCAATTTTCACCTGTAGGTTTCTCATTGACAGATATATTAGTCAGCCAAAATAGCTTCAAGTTGGACATCCCTGCTTAAAAACAAATCTATCCACAGAATCAATATATCCATTTTTCTTACAACAGGCTCCTGCATAAGGTAAAACCTTCACTGGCATTGTTCTGCTTTGCTCTCTCAGTCTCTGTTTCTTTATCTCTCTGTCTCTCTCTCTCTTTATGTCTCCCTCTCTGTCCAATCAGTGTTGCAATTAAAGGGGCATGAAAGGTCTCTCTCTCTCTCTCTCTCTCTCTCTCTCTCTCATGCACAAACACACACACACACACACACACACACACACACGCACACACACACACACACACACACGCACACCCCGTCTTTTAATCCTCTATGCCCCCCCCCCCACTAAATCCACTACGTAACCTGCAATCTGCCTCCAGCATTAGTATGTCAGTGGTGAGCACTTGGACAGTTGAATATGGGCTTAGTGCATGTACTTTCTATGCAGACTTGAAGTCATGGTGACATAATTTCTCTGGGGGTTTACTGGCTTGTGAGCTGTTCAAAAAAGCTGCAGCCCAATTGCGTGGATCCCACCATAGAGATATATAATAGAACCAAAGAGAATGAGGAAGTACCTTCAGCCAGTTAGCATGTTAGCTTCCTGCTTCCGCGTTTCCCGAGGATGCAATTTTGTGGCCAAAGACGCTGAAGCTCTATTTATACCAATTGAAAAGTGTGCATTTTTTTTCTTGCCAACTAAAGCGAAAACAAGAGAAAATGTATTTGGTAATCCTTTATTATTTTGCTCTTTGACGCAACTGTGTTTCAAGAGGGCCTGTAAAATAAGAAGTGCTACTTAGAGCTTGATGACAGCTCGCGCACGAGGTTGGTTGTCCAGCTGTTGCTCTGACTGCAGCAGTTCAGCCAATGAGTGAATAGTGCATGCAGGTTAACAGCGTTGCACATCATTCCCCCTCAAACACATTTGCCAATCCGCACAGAAAACACATTTTCTTGGCCATTTGTACTGTGTATTCAGATTGGCAATCTTCTGAAATGGTGCCTGAAATAAGCGCCCATGAAACGCCATTTTTATTGATGGTGTCGGTCAGAGACCTGGGGCGGATTACACATAATCAGTGCGATTACGATTACGATGATTACGAGACATTTTTTGAAGATTACGATTACGATTTCGATTATGGTCCTCCAAAAATGTATGATTACGATTACGATTACATGGGTTTAGAATTTATGATTACGATTACAATTACAATCTAGATTACAATCATAATTACGACTGATATCTAGATCACAATCATGATTACGACTGGTTAGACTAATATTTATTTGTGGAGATATCTTTATAATGGTACATGTATACTGATGCATTTATATATTTATAAAATAGCACGTGAACTGATTAAACATTGTTTTTGTATCGTAGAAATACTTGTGAAATACTAACAACTTGAACAACAACAAATAACAACAACAATCCTTGCAAAAATAGTGATTACGATTACAATTTCGGGCCCATCGAAATTAGTGATTACAACTCCGATTATGATTACAATCATAATCGTAATCACAGTCGTAATTGTAATCTTGATTACAATCCGACCCCGGGTCTGGTCGGTCAATTCCGTACTTCCTGGGCTGAAGTAACTAGCCTAGCATCTCCCATTGAAAGTAATAGGGTTGGTACTTTCTCGCTCTCTCCAGTTCTATTACCTCCATGGATTCCACTGCTGGCTTTTGGAGGGATATGCAGATCGTATAGACTCTATAATTTAATGGGGCTTCTTTAGGGTTGCAGTTAGTGCCCTCCATTACATTTTATAGGATGGCCTGACCACATCAGCAGCAATTTAAGTGAATATAAATTAGACTAAGATATATTTGATGTTAAGGATTAATGTTCAGCACTCACAGGATAATTACTGGGGACTTTTACTATCAATGATGCTACCCAGAGTGATACTGGATATATTGTATTCAATAATGTTAAGACCTAAGAATGTTAGGTTTTTGAATTCATCACAGGATATGTTCAAATCATCATTTGTTCTTTAATTCATCTTGAAGTTGAAAGATTTTTGGCCCATAGGTTTGACCGAAGGGAACCATAAGCTCGCTGTCTATTACAAATTATCGGAAACCACATGAGAAGGCAAAAGCCAGAGTGTGTTGGCACAAGGAGTTGGTTGACATAGTGTATATACCCAAGCTAAGTCCCTATGGGGTAAATATCATGATATTGCATCTTATTATAAAATTATTCATTAACATTGTTTGACATTAGAATGGCACAGTCTTTCAAAGAGTAGATCAATTTCAAGATAGCTTGATAACTTAGCTCTTATGTAATTAATAAAATCTTAATCCGTTTCAATGTGATTTCAATTAAGTTGATTAATTTTATGTATTTTTTTAATAACCATTTAATGACTCCTGTGTGCCCGGAAAAAAAATTTGAGTAGAAGGAGTGGCAACCGAGAAAGACAAGCGCCACATGCACTGACTGCCATGGCTCATAAGACTGATAGTTTGACAGTGAGCAGGAGTCGCTGAAAATATTACACGGATTGTTGACTCACTTAATTCCGGGGAGAATGTTACACCCCATATGTATCCTATACGCTGTGGTTTTCACTTGGGACACCGCGAATACTTCGGAGTATCACCATATTCCACGGATAATTCTCAATGAGAGAGGTATGTCGAGCTTATTCGGAAGACCACGCAGCTACGGAATTAGCTCATTGTGCGTAAATTTCGTAGTATTTGACGCATTTATGATGATTTGCGGTTATGGCTTTCATAAACGAAATGTTTCATATGTTATCAATGGCTTTAAGGACCGCACAACACAGTGTGAGATCGCAAATACATAAGTAAATGATGCGAATTCGACAGACATGCATAAGTCAATTTTTATTCTCCTTATTCTTCATCTTTTGACCGAGATGCACTCAAGAGAAGTATAATGAAGTACTCTTGTCTTATAGAGAGAGTCTAAGTAGCCTACTCTTAGCTTGAATTTGTGCTGACTCTTTTGATAGAATAATCTATTAAATACTGTTTTCTTATATGATTGCTTCTTTGACATCCATAAGCTGTCCATAGTATATTATAAACCGTGTTTTATAGTGGAATAGCTTTAAGTAAATTTTACAGTCCATCGGTCAAGCAGAAACTTGTCTTTAATGTCCACTGTCATTAATCCAGACAGAAACACGTAAACATTTGACAGATTTTATAAGGAAATAGAGTTGAAAATTGGTCTGAGTTGTGAGAGCTTTGTAACAGACTTGATTCATATGCTATTATTATCCATTACTAGAATATTACAACCAAAAATCAAGGCAAATAGCAGAATGAGCAAGTCTCTAAAGCCTGTTATATGTACTAAATACATTTTTGACCTCAATTGACTTGTGATCTGAATAATTTTATACTGTTCAATTTAACTTCAGTACATAACTTAAAGTACAAAATAATGACGTAGTTCATTGGTAGGGTGCATATGAGTTAACTTTGAGTCTACTTAAAAGTATAATGTGTCACAACCCTCATGTGAATGCCTTTTGTATCTCTTCCTATTCAGCAACTTGTGTATTTTAGAGGTATGTCTCTTTTTATTTGTTTATGTATCACATCTGTTCCCCTCCCCAGCTGTATCTCGTTTCATGGTACTTCTTCATGGTCCAGTGATAAGCTTCCTGCTTTTTGTTCCAAGTTCCTTGATTTTAATCTGCTATTTATGTTTAGAACCGGTCAGTATTCCCAGCAGAAACTCTTTGTCTTTATTAAGTCTCACCTGAACATTAATGACTGCAATTCGCGGATGCCTTTCTCTTAACTTGGTTAACCTCACTAGTAGCACCTAAAAACCGAGAAAGTGCACCTTTTTCCGAGAAATTACTGCAATACAGTATACAGTTTAGCATACACGAGGTTTACTGAAGATTTTAAGGCCAGCTCGGTAAACCTCGAAAAAATTTTATCGAGGTATCCCGAAGTCTGTCCGATTTACTTAAGTTTGGACAACACCTCAGTAAACCTCAGTGCATTTTTCACGAGACAGTCCAAGGATTGTCTGGCACCCTAAAGTTCAGAGACCACATCGGTATTTCTCTATTGGACTGCAGTACAGGTGGGAGGTCTTTAACGAGGGACATGTTTTAACTGTCCTCACACCTCCCCTTTGTTCTGGTGTGAGCATAGGCCTAGCAGACAAACTTCAGTCTACCTCGGTGAAATTCTCCCGAAATACATTTGGGAAATACATTTGAACTTCACTTAAGTCCATCTATCCATCCATCTTCTTCTGCTTATTCGGGGCCGGGTCGCGGGGGCAGCAGTCAAAGCAAGGATGCCCAGACTTCCCTCTCCCTGGACACTTCCTCCAGCTCTTCCGAGGGTATCCCGAGGCGTTCCCAGGCCAGCTGAGCGTCATAGTCCCTCCAGCGTGTCCTGGGTCTTCCCCGGGGCCTCTTCCCGGTGGGGCATGCCCAGAACACCTTCCCAGGAAAGCGTCCAGTGGGCATCTGCTATAGATGCCGGAGCCACCCCAGCTGGCTCCTCTCGACATGGAGGAGCAGCGGCTCTACTCTGAGCTCCTCCCGGGTGACAGAGCTCCTCACCCTATCTCTAAGGGAGTGCCCCAGCACCCTGCGGAGGAAACCCATTTCAGCCGCTTGTATCCGAGATCTCATTCTTTCAGTCATGACCCAAAGTTCCTGACCATAGGTGAGGGTAGGAACGTAGATTGACTTGTAAATTGTAAATTGACTTGTAAATCTTCACCACAACAGATCGGTACAATGACCGCATTACTGCTGCCGCTGCACCGATCCGTCTGTCAATCTCACGCTCCATCCGTCCCTCACTCATGAACAAGACCCCAAGATAATTAAACTCCTCCACTTGAGGCTGGAGCTCTCCTCCAACCCAGAGGGGGCGAACCACATTTTTCCAGTCGAGAACCATGGCCTCGGACTTGGAGGTGCTGATTCTCACCCAGCCACTTCGCACTCGGCTGCAAACTGCCCCATTACATGCTGAAGGTCCTGGTTCGAAGGAGTCAACAGGACAACATCATCTGCAAAAAGCAGACATGAGATCCTGAGGTCCCCAACCCGGACTCCCTCTGGTCCCTGGCTGCGCCTAAAAATTCTGTCCATAAAAATAATGAACAGAACCGGTGACAAAGGGCAGCCCTGCCGGAGTCCAACATGCACCAAAAACAGGTCTGACTTACTGCCAGCAATGCAAACCAAGCTCCTGCTCCGGTCATACAGAGACCGCACGGCCCTTAGTAGAGGGCCCCGGACTCCATACTCCTGAAGCACCTCCCACAGAATGCTACGAGGGACACGGTCGAATGCCTTCTCCAAGTCCACAAAACACATGTGAACTGGTTGGGCAAACTTTCATGAACCCTCAAGCACCCTGTGAAGGGTATAGAGCTGGTCCAGTGTTCCACAACCAGGACAAAAACCACATTGTTCCTCCTGAATTCGAGGTTCGACTATCGGCCAAATTCTCCTCTCCAGCACCCTGGAATAGACTTTGCCAGGGAGGCTGAGGAGCGTGATCCCCCTATAGTTGGAGCACACCCTCCGGTCCCCTTTCTTAAAAAGAGGCACCACCACCCCGGTCTGCCAGTCCAGAGGCACTGACCCCGACTGCCACGTGATGTTGCAGAGGCGTGTCAACTAAGACAGCCCTACAACATCCAGGGACTTGAGGCACTCAGAGCGGATCTCATCCACCCCCGGTGCCTTGCCACCGAGGAGTTTTCGAACTACCTCAGTGACTTCAGCCCGAGTGATGGATGAACCAGCCTCTGGGTCCCCAGCCTCTGCTTCCTCTACAGAAGGCGTGTCAGTGGGGTTGAGGAGATCCTCTAAGTATTCCTTCCACCGGCCGACAATATCCCCAGTCGAAGTCAGCAGCTCCCCACCTCCACTGTAAATAGTATTGGAAGGACACTGCTTTTCTCTTCTGAGGCGCCGAACGGTTTGCCAGAATCTCTTCGGGGCTGACCGATAATCCTCCTCCATGGCCTCCCCGAACTTTTCCCATACCAAAGTTTTTGCTTCCACCATCGCCCGGGCGGCAGCACGCTTAGCCTGCCGGTACCTGTCAGCTGCCTCAGGAGTCCCATGAGCTAACCAAGCTCGATAAGACTCCTTCTTCAGCTTCACGGCATCCCTTACTTCCGGTGTCCACCACTAGGTTTGGGGGTTGCCGCCGCGACAGGCAACGGAAACTTTACGGCCACAGCAACAATGGAGGTGGAGAACGTGGTCCATTCAGACTCAATATCTCAATATCTCTAGCCTCCTTTGGGGTCAAAGCTCTCCCGGAGGTGAGAGAGACGTCCGCCAGATGTTCCCAACAGACCCTCACGACACGTTTGGGCCTGCTAAGTATGTCCAGCTTCCTGCTCCGCCAGCGGATCCAACCCACCACCAGGTGGTGATCAGTGGACAGCTCAGCCCCTCTCTTCACCTGAGTGTCCAAGACATACAGCCGAAGATCAGATGATATGACCACAAAGTCGATCATTGACCTCCGGCCTCGGGCGTCCTCGTGCCACGTGCACTGATGGACGCTCGTATGTTTGAACATGGTGTTCGATACAGACAAACTGTGTCTAGCACAGAAGTCCAATAACAGAAAACCACTCGGATTCAGATCGGAGAGGCTGTTCCTCACAATCACGCCCCCCCAGGTAACACTGTCGCTGCCCACGCGGGCATTGAAGTCCCCCAGCAGAACGATGGAGTCCCCAGTCAGAGCACTTTCCAGTACCCCTCCCAGGGACTCCAAGAAGGTTGGGGACTCTGCACTGCCATTTGGCCCATAAGCCGAAATGACAGTGAGGCACCTGTCCTGACCTGAAGGCGGAAGGCAGCGTCCCTCTCGTTCACCAGGAAGAACTCCAACACATGGCGGCTAAGCTGGGGGGCTACAAATAAACCCACACTAGCCCGCCGCCTCTCACCGTGGGCAACTCCAGAAAAGAAGAGAGTCCAGCCTCTCTCGAGCAGTTGGGTTCCAGAGCCCAGACTGTGCATCACGGTGAGCCCGATTATCTCTAGCCGGTACCGCTCGACCTCCCGCACAAGCTCAGGCTCCATCCCCCCAGTGAGGTGACATTCCATGTCCCAATAACCAGATTCAGTGTCCAGGGATTGGGTCATCGAGGCTCCTGCCCATGACTGCCACCCAAAACACAATGCATCGGCCCCTTCTGAACCCTCCTGCGGGTGATGGGCCAACGGGAACTTAAGTTTACTAAATAAATTGTACTTGAAGTATACTTTTTTGTAAGGGTCGGCTACTTCTAGGAAGTCACGTACACTACTGCATTATCTGCCTAAACCCCATTGATGGTTGAAGCGAATAGCATTTATCACCTTGTTACAATGGCACCTGTCAATGGGTGGGATATATTATGCGCCGAATGAAGAGTCAATTCTTGAAGTTGTGTCGAGAGCAGGAATAACAGGCAAACGTAAGGATTTCAGTTATTTTGACTGGGGCCAAATTGTGATAGCTAGACGACTGGGTCAGATCATCTCCAGCTCTTGTGAGGTGTTCCTGGTCTACAGTGGTCAGAACCAAAAGGCGTGCAAGGAAGAATAACCGAGATTCTGGCAACAGGGTCATGGGTCCCCAAGGTTTATTGATGTGCATCGGGAGTGAAAGCTTGCTCATCTGGTCCAGTTCCAGAGAAAGAGCGACTGTGGCACAAAGTGCAGTGAAAGTTCATGCTGGCTTAAATAGAGAGGTATTAGAACATACAACACAGTGCAGCTTGCTGCCCAAGGGGCTACTTAGGCACAGACCAGTCACTGTGAGTGTGCTGATCCCAGTCTCCTGCTGAAAGCTCCCAAATTGGGTTCATGTGCATCACAGCTGGATCATGGAGCAATGGAAAAAGTTGGCCTGGTCTTTTCAATCATGTATTCATTTACATCATGTGGATGGCTGGATGTGTGCGCCTTGTTAACCTGGGGGAGAGATGGCCCCAGGATGCACTATGAGAATTAGCAAGCCAGTGTGATGCTGTGGGCAATGTTATGCTGAAAAAAAACCTTGGGCTCTGCTACACTGCAACAATAGTTCTGGAATGGTTTGACAAATGTTACGAAGAGTCCAAGGCGTTGACTTGGCGAACAAATTCCCCAAATCTCAGTCCATTTGAGCATCTGTGGCATGTGCTCCAAATATAAGTCTGATCCATTGAGGCCCCACATCACAATTTATTGGACTAAAAGGATTCGCTGCCAAGAATGTGCTGCGATATACCACAGCACACCTTCAGAAGTTTAGTGGAGTCCACGCCTCAACAGGTCAGAGTTTTTTTTGTGGCATGAGAGGGATGCACGCAATATTAGGCAAGTGGTTTTAATGTTGTAGCTGATATACCATCCTTTACTTCCATTTTAAACTGCTCAGTCCAGTTTCAGGCTTTACAAGTGACAAAACAATTTCCACAACTTTCACTGTTATTTTCATTTTCCCCTTCATTGGGCCATATTACATTTTGGAAACTGGATTCATGGTAAAATGATGTTCATACGCGACCATTAGTATCCAGGACAAAGAAACAACTGAAAATTCCTTGGGTTTGTATTTTTTCTATTTGAAATGACTTCTCAACAAACCCTACACTGTCTGACTTCAAAGCAGTTGCCAGACAGTTGGAGCAATTATAACGCCTCTTTAGTGTTTTAAACACAGTGCACATTGTTCAAGAAAAATGGGATTATTTTGTTCACTCAATTCCTTGTGTACAGCCTTGTAACACCAATGAAATTATTTAATGGCAGAGGTCATGGGAGAGACCTCTTGTTGTGTAATTACCATCTAACAATGGCTGCATTATCCTGTCAGACCAGATCAAATTTCATAAGAAGAAATATTTATATTGTTTCCTCCCCCTCTTCTTTAACAAACTGTACAAATATTTTACTGAGAGTTTCTGTATGACGAAAGCCTGCAAATGTTTTGGATAGTTGAAGATGAATCTTATTCCATGTATTTCCAGACATACCATTCAGGAGGCACAGCCGTAATGGGACTCACACTCGCACTGAGCTCATGCAAGGACCGCACAATGCTAGCCTTTATGTTGGGGGCCACAGAACGCTGTCCTTCGTTGATTTCCAGAACCCTGATCAGTCGAAGGAGGTAGGATTAATGTAGATGATTTGTTGCAACCTCTTTCTTTCTGGACAAATTTTGGCGAAAATGGAAGCTCCATATTGTTGATGCGGACATCTTTAAAGTGGATATGATGAATTCATTGAAATCGCCCATAGTCTCAAATTGCGAAGTTTAACGGATACTCTGTAGTATCCATGTAATGGCTGTTAACTTTAACACTGTATACAACAATAAAGGTGGAAAATAATCTCTTTCCTTGATTGAGTAGGTCATCTTGTTTGAAAACAACTGCAGGAATCAAAATTCAGAAGTGAGTATTTCAAGCAAAATCATTTTTGAGACACGTGTCAAGCTAGTGAATTTTTGCATTTAGACTCCAAACTCTCACTGAATTCTTCAGGCCAGCTGTGAATATGACATCACCATCCTGCACGCAATTGAAGGAGGGACAAAAATTCTTGTTTGTGGAACCAATGGCATTCGCCCACTGTGCTGTGAAATGGTACGGCAGATGATGAAACTATCGCATTGCTTTTATTAAATACACAGGAATCTCAGGGTTCAGTTGCCATGTGATAGATTGTCCATAATTAACCATCCATAAGCACTGCGTGTCTTGTGTTTTGCAGACACACTTTAACACACGCTTTGGCTCCTGTTCACCATCTCCAGCAGATGGAATATCTCCATTTTCTGTGAAAGAAAAAGCACCATCCATCTATATTGGTAAGTGGTTCACCTCAAATTGTGTCAACTTCTACTGCGCTTAATTGAAAAGTTAGGAGGAAGAACAGTGTTTTCTTCTGGGGTTGGTGTTGTTTTACTTCACCTTTTACCACAGAGGATGAACTGTACACCACTGCAAACCTTTACTCCCACGGCGATGGGGTCGGTATTCGTAGACACTTTGGATCAAGAGGCAACATCTCATCTCATGCAAATAAAACAGGTCAGTAGATTATTTTGTACTGTCTTTTATTAATCAAATCAGCCATTACAATGAAAACTGTGAATGCTGATATAGTGGACAAAGGTTTAGCATTAACACATTGGGCCTTACTGTTGAAAACTTACAAAAGTACCTCAGGGGTAATACTGTGCAAAAACATGAGCTTTTCTTTCCTGATCTGGACCATTTAGCACTGAAGTTTGTGGCCATTGCACAAAGTGGACTCAGAGATAACCCCCTACAGGACAGAATCTACGCCTTTTTGGTGGAGAGGAATTTGGAGAAGCACTCAGATGCTGAACCTTGGGTTCCCCGAGTAATCCAAATATGCAAGGTAATATTCTATACTGCACCTTTGACTAATTGAAAAAACAATATGCAAAAAATGTATGAATTTATAAATCCTTTAAAACATATCAATAAAAATAGCAGAGACCAGATTTATAACAGTGTCAAAGGGACAGTATCATCCAATATAATTTGCCGCTTAAATCATTCCTTGATAGGAATACATTCTACTTCTAACTTTTTCCTGATGATTCAACCCCTATAAATTCAAATATCAAACAAAGGGTGCGAGCAAACAGGCTATTCGCCATAGACTGTATGAAAAGTTGGACGAAGCAACCGTGACGTCACCCATTGGTTTTCAGCATACCATATAGGAAGCCTCGTTTTTAGCGATTTGAACCACGCCATTTTGTCATTTCGAAACCGGATGTGATTCCTATTGGACAAGAGCATGGACTGAAGATCCAGGAAGGAGCGAGGGGTGGATAAATGGGTGGATCTCACCGTATCTGATAAAGACCGGAGGATAGCTACGCCCCTAAAGCATATCTGGCTTTATTCTTTATTCAAGTCTATTTGGGACCATAATTTACAAAAATGAATATCATGATATATTGAAGGAGGCTTGAACCTTGCAAAAGATACCATAAAATAATTTAGAAAATCATAATTGAAATAATTAATGAATTCATTTTCTCATAGTCTTTTACAGCAATTAACTTCTTTCTGCAACTACAGACATCGCCATCTGCTGGCCATTAAATAGAATGCAAGTTTATGTGATTTCCGAATTGGCTTCACTTTTCAGACCCGGGCACTGCGTCCATCTTTTTATACAGTCTGTGCTATTCTCCCTTGAATGGGACACGTCATTTTATTAAGGCAGTCTCTTTTTTGGCGCTTAGCATGACGTTACTCCGGCTGCTCTGCATGTACGCTTCATACAGCATATACACAGTACAATTGCTGTCTTTCCACAACAATTTTTGTGAAATGAGCTGGCTAGCCAGCGTGCGTGGAGTACCTTTTGTAACCATTATGTAACATTAGTTTGTTAGCTAGCTGACTAGTCAGTGTTGACTGTGAATTTAAAAACCATGGCAAGTTCAACCGTGAATGTCTGTGACTCAGCATATCAAAGTCTAGCTCAGTATAAACATAAAGCTTGCAAAAATCGCAAAATTTACTGAACTCGTCTCATAACTTTCATATGACACATTTACTCGTAAGATCCTCTATATCATGTGTACCCCCTGAGTAGGCTACAGTACCGCACGGTGAGTTTGTGTCATTTGTCATGTATGTTTTTATGTCAGTCATGCTGACATAGTCAAGGACTGGGTGCAGGAAATCAAACTTACCTGCTTTCTTTCGAGGCAGGCAATTTGTATTAATAGCCCAATCTCACACAAAAGATGCATAATGTTCAAGTATTATCATCACAATGCATAATGCATGAATGCAATACAATGATGAAAATGACAGGCAAAACTAAAGCAGAGAGCCAGGAAAACATCACTATTTACCGCGCCCCTAGTGGTACTTCCTCAAAAATACCGTCTGCTTGAAGTGTCATGTCACGTTCCACACACCTATCAAAAACATCTAAACAACTCTGATTGAATTAAATATTTTTATTGAGCGAAAATACTTCACATAATGGAAGCAAGTTTGGCGACAGGCTCTGTCTCAAATTATTAATTCCCTGAAAATGATCTGCCAGATTCATTTCAGGCAATGATAGCAGGACCCCCGCAGGGGATCATAGAAACAGAGCCCACAGGTGGATGCTGGGGAGGTGGTGGGTTTGCAAAACGTCATGGGCAGCAGCACAGAGTAGCAGCAGTAGCAGCAGCAGCAGTACGCAGTAGAACGAGCAGCAGCAGCACATGCAGAACGAGCAGCAGCAGCTACGTAAGCAGAACGAGCAGCAGTACTGAGCATCAGTAGCAGCAGTGCAGCACGGAGCAGAATGAGCCGCAGGGAACAATCAGGTAGGCAAGGAGGCAGGGTTTTAAATAACCCTCTCTATTAGATGAAGAGAGCATGTGACTGATCAGGCTTCGCATCATGAATTAGGACTGCAGTTCTAAAAAAGGTTTGGGAGCATTGTGTGTGTGTGTGCCGGGGGGGGGGGTATTATTAAATACTTGGTCTTCCAATTTCCAACATCAGTTTAGATTAATTTATTTCTCTGCCTCAGGCAGATCGTGGTGGAACCAAACAAATCCTGGAGAGGCTGTGGACCTCACTCTTGAGTGCCCGACTTCACTGCGAACGTCACTTCAGCAAGCTTCTTGATGTGGATGTCCTGTATGCAGACAACTGGAGAGACAGCAAAGTTTATGCGCTCTTCACCAATATCTGGTATGCCTTGATTACAAGTCTTTTTCCACTGTCAACCAATTAGAATATTACTATTTGCATTATAGCGTATTACGGCAAATTTGAATCATAGCAGAACATTTAAAATTTGAAATGGTAATAAGTTTAAGTCAAATACAAAAAGAAACTAAGACCACTTTGCTTGTGAGTAGGAAAGTGGTTTGCATTTTTTTTCAGGTAATTTAGGTGAATGAGAAAATATACATCTTGTCATGGTATAAATATGAAAAACATAATCTCTTCTAAAACAAAAGCATATCAGACTTTAACCACTTTCTTTCCAATGCATCATGTTTTTTTTTTTTGAAAAAAAAAACAGACCTGAACTGTTTTGCGCTCTTCAGGGGCATGAGAGCAGTCTGTGTGTACACTATGGGTGCCATAGATAATGTCTTCATGAAGTCAGAATTCAAACACAGTGGAGGTCCTACCCCGAAAGGATGGAATAGAATGGTAAGTAAACTTACCATGGTTTAAAACTGAAAACCTTTCACCCAGTTCCAGTGACCATTATTACATATCGCATTGTGCGCACTGATCATGTAAACATTTTTGTCTGATATCATGAATCCAGTGTCTGTGTCATGAAAGATTAGTGACATATCCTCTGTAAAATGAATTAAATTTCACTCTAGATTTAAATTACACTCACTGGTCTGGTGTTTCTCTGTGTTTGACTCTCTCAGTGTGTTGATAACAGCCAGAGCCTGTCTGGGGAAGAGCTAAACCAAAGGAAAAACAACCAAGAGATGAAAGATTGGATCAAACCTGTGAATAACGGTGCCCCGTTTATGGTCAGTCACCGCCGCTACAGACACATCAGGGCTGACAGCGTGACTGGCAGGAGTGATGTAAAACGGACCGTCATATTCCTATCTTTGGGTGAGTGCTCATAGGATATAATTTTTATGATGGATTTCAGTCTTAGCTCGTAGCACGGCTAATTTACAGTATCCAGTTAGTGTCCTTATATGGCACTCTCGAAATGCAAAATCCAGGCAAAAAGGCACTGCTGAAAAATTAGAATGTCACGAAAAATGCAAATTACAAAGAAAACAGTCATTTGCAAATCATCTTGTACCAGTATTAAATTGAAATCAGTATTAAGATAAAGTAGAACTTGAAATATTTTTTCAAACTATCAAATATCTTTTTTTTTTTTTTTTAGAAATGTACACTCAATCTGAATTTGATCTCAGCCACAAGCTAGGATGGGGCAATATAAATTGGTGGAGAGCTGAAAGAAATGAGTGATCAAGTTTTGAATAGATAACACAATCATGCTTTGATACTAAAGAAGCATCCAATAAAATGGCAAGTCTTTTACAAAGAAGGATTGGTCAATGCATGTCACTTGTTGCTGTGAAAAACGGCGCAATCAAATAATCTTGCCGTTTAACCCCTTTCACACCGGACGCGAAACAAATTTTTCGGACGACAGATTACATTCAAAGTCAATGCAAAGACGCGTGTATTCGCGTCCCTTTATTAAAATTAGGCCTGGCTAGTTCTTGATCATTTCCCTTTATCGACTTGTTTTCCAATTATTGTAATTGGCAACTGAAGACACAGTTTCTCTCCATATGGGATTATGGGCTAAATTCAGTACAGAAAAATAATGAACTTATTAATAGGCCAGTGCTTTGCCGCGTTCGTGTGGGTTGATAAAAAAAAGTGGCACTCCGCAGTTCAATAGGCTATAAAAAGCGTGCGGCTCCAGCTATTCGCGTGAGAGTCGACAGGTGTGCCACTTTGAATAACGTTGATTTAAATACAGCAAATAGGTGTCCAGATGAATGATTGTCGTCCTACCTAATCAGGGAGAACAAGCAGCACCTGTTTAGTGTGGAGTGCTCTCGGAGTGAACCTGTTAATTATGAAAGTGACTGAGAACAGTTTAGGACTAATAATTTTTTTAAATGGATGTTGTGTGCAACCCAATTCTCTGTTCTTGTTCTGCCACTGTACTGAATTTAGCCCATGATTTAATCGCTGTTGGAAGGATATGGAGAGAAACAGTGTCTTCAGTTGCAAATTATGATAATTGAAAAACGCGTCAATGGGGGAGACAGGGGAGTGTTGTAACACTGGGTAAGATGTAACACTGTCTTTTTGACCAATCAGAAATAGATGCAGTGATGTCATCAATATAGGACACTTCCTACTTCTTTTTTGAGCTCACAGGAGAAGTTGCATATCTCTGTGTGCAACTTTGTGGATATTACATCCAGAAAACTGATTTTCAGGTGAGCAAGTACAATTTTTCATGAAGATTATTTTTTGTCTTGTGTTTATTGTGTCAAATAATAGATACAATTATTTGATTTATTATACCTAAAACAGCAGTTTCTCTAGTTTAATCAGGTACTTTGTATTCATTCTAACTCTAAAAACTAGCTTTGTAATGGCTGCCTGGGGTGGGGATAGTTGTAACACTGTCTGTTTGGGGCCCACAAAGCCTGCATCCCACGGGCAGCCACCTACATTTGCCACAACTGCAACAGTGAATGAAAGAATAGCAATGGACACACACACACACACACACACCTACACCAACACATACACACACTTAAGCCTACATGCATAAACACACACACACACACACACACACACACACACACACACACAGACCTATACTTACACACATGCATGCAAATAGGCACTCATTCAAACATACATGCAGCAGTTGTTTTGCTCTGAGTTAAAAGTTTTTGTGTAACTTTGCTTTTTGTTTGCTTAAAATGGTTCAGCTTGTTGATAATGTAAAATTTTTATTCTTCAATAAAGCCTTTGCAGAAATTGACTGTAGATTACTTTATTTCAGCAGATTCCCCTCAGAGTTACATCTATCCCCACATAGTGCTACAACTCATCCCAGCAGCGGGGTGGATTGTGACAAGAGCATTCTTAGTATTTGTTGCTAATTCATATGTTCTGTGATTGTGTTATAGATGTTTATGTGAGTGCTATTTGTAGTCAACAAATATGGGTACTCTGCTGCAAAGTGTGACAGATCTGGCATAAAGAACCCCTGAGTTACAAATGCTCAAACAAAAAGTGTTACTATCATCCCCGGTCTCCCCTAAAGAAAACTGATTGAGAACTAGCCAGGACTAATTGTTGTCATAAAGAGACATGTCTGTGCCTTCCCACTAGCTACGCCACTGATAAATACCATTTGCTATTGTGGCTCACACATTTGTACTCCATGCTATGTTTTTGTTTGTATTTTGCCCTACAAATTCAACAAAAAAATGAATAACAACAACAATACCAATTATTTGTCATAGCATCCACTAATGCTAGGTTACTCTTTGTTAAGCATAGAGAAAGCCATGTAAACAATGTCCAGAAAGGAAGGGAGTGGGAGTGACTGTGATGTAACGCGGTTGTAGGCTCATCCCTGTACAAAGTTTGGAAAGTTACACTTATAAAATGAGAGGGCACTTTGTAGAGCGCATACCTCTGCTACGCCATATATCTGTTCTTTTAGTTACAGGATATGTTCCAGATCACTTCCAAAGTTAAATTTACTCTTCCTTGGATTACCACCTATCATCCTGCCAAATTTTGTGCCAAATCTTTCAAAAATTTTTGAGTTATACAGTCAGAAATATCACACAGACCCACGTTAAACAGATATATTTTAATTCTTTTGGATCCAGAATCCAGAATATGTTCCAGATCACTTCCAAAATTGAATCAACTCATCCTTGGACTACCACCCATCACCTATCTTGAGTTATCCTGTTAACATACAGACAGACAGACAGACCGACAAATGTAAGGTTGTGTTTAGAACGAAAGCTAACCGAAATCGAAATTCAAAAAGGTGAAAAGAAGCGTCATATTGTCTGAAGAGCAGAATAAAAAATATAAATATATTTTTGGCAAAAATAATTTAAAAAATTATGTCAGATCATAATTTTTACAAACTTACATCAAAGTAATGTCACCGCGACCCCTTACCAGTAAAACCGCATTGCATTCACGAAAAGAATCTCCTTAGTTTCAAGTCTCTAGATTAATATGAAACAAAGGTTTGGATCGAAATGTGTTTTCGACCTTGTGTCCTTGACCTTGACCTTTGACATAGAAACGTGAAAAAGCGTAGGTCTGTGGCTAGTAAACAGTGCTAACTTATCTCCAAGTTTTGTTAAGATTAGTGCAGGATCAATGGCAAAAGGGCGCATAACTAACAAGCTGACAGACAAACAGAGGTCTAACGCAACTGACTGATATTCGGCAAGGAACAAACGGGTGAGAACATAACCTCCTTAGCAGAGGTAATAAGGAATTAAGGAATTACAGTGCATTAAAAAAAAAGAAGTCGAGCAGATAAAACATTTAGAATCTTTTTTTTTAGTGTTTTCAATTCAATTCAATACAAGTCAAGGATAATTTGCAAATCACTTGTCTTTTTACTTCATTTCCCATGTCATCCCACCTTTTTGAAGGTAGTGCATGTGAAGCACATTTGTATCCTCAAGTCCTTCATGTTCCATGTCCCGCATACGCAGCCCTGTGCAGTGTCGTTAAGAACACATTTGGCTAAATAAGCTTATTTATTGGTGCTGGTATTCAACATTATTGATCCGCAATGCTCTTTAGATGCATTTATAATAACTGCTGATCATAGCAAGGTTAACAATATTATTGGTTTACTAAAATACTACTAGCTGTCTTCTCAAAGAGACAGGAGCATGAGGACCTAACAATTTCTCATTCATGTATTTATACACACATTATTGAGAACCAGCATCCACATTTAAATGTGATGAAGAAATGGCTAATTATCTACTGATATTGAAGCTATGCAATTTCTATACTACCAAATGCTAGCACCAAGGCAGCCATACAGTAGTTAGGTCAGGAATATGGCTAAAAAGGTTGGGTGGGAGGGCCAGTTTTTGTTTTGGCCCAGCATTATGACACAATTCAAATAATGCCCAACTTATAGTCTACATACAAGAACTCAACACATAGAATCACACAAGTGCTTGAAGCATAAAACTGGACACCCAGTGACAAGACCTTCATGCAGTTATTTATCCTTAATATGTAGCAGTGGTCAGGATATAAAGTGCTTATCACTAAGCAATAGTTTTAGTTATACAATGGGAGGTATTGTAGTTGCAACCTTGAACAACTAGGCCTTCCCAATCGCTGTAAAATTAATAGTTTATCGGTGATATAAGCCAGATGGAGAACAGCTGAGCAAACAGGATGCTAACTGTATAAATGTTACTCACAAAGACAGTGGGAAGGTGCACAAGGTGCTGGAGCAGGAAGGACCACCCTTCGTCATCGCCGAGCTGCAGCCCTTCACAAACAGAACTCACATCGAGAACATGCTTCTGCAGTCATCTACGGTGTGTCCCACAATGCTCTTGGTTATAGCAATCTTGTATCTTTGCAGTTAATTTGCACGTATAGTAACTGACCAGTAGGCATAAAACTACTGCAGCAAATTGGGCCTCACTGCTAGAATTATATTTTTATGTGTTAAACTAGATTTGTTGTTTTGTTATGACGCGGGATTTTTTACATGGCTGAACTACACTGCAATGCAGAACAGCTGGACATCATAACTGAAGGAGGAAAAGATTGTGGTGTCATAAAACTACATGCAAAGCAGGCATACACTCGGGCTACCCTTGACCTAGATTGAAATGGGCAGCGACTTTGTGCGTAGCCTTGTTTTCATGACGAGATACTCCAAAGCTTCTGGGTAGTTTCCAATACTCAACATAGACGATAGCCAAAACGCTAGACACTAGGGCTGCCTGTAAGCTACTAACGTATGGTGAAGGATGGAGCAGCAGTTCTGTTGTCTGTAGCAGCATTTGCAGGAGTAGACGTGAGTGTTGCAATCCTTGACAAGTCTTTGTCCTCATGACCCACGCAGAAAAAGTTGTACGTCAGCTCCAGCGATGAGGTCGTGGAATTGGACCTACGCAACTGTACGATATATGGGCGAAGGTGCGAGGACTGTGTCCAGGCCAGAGATCCGTACTGCGGCTGGGACGGGACAGAATGCACTGCTGCCACCAGGTAACACTTGGCCCACCAGGTGTATACCTGCATGTTTGCCTTCAGCAGCATGTTTAAATGCAAACACGCCGTGCCATTTCTGAAAAGGTCAAGCAGCTGCTCATCTCACAAAGGAGTTCTAACAATATAAAGGAAAGGTCTAGTCACACGGCCGACTGGCATGAGAGCAAAACATTTTCTCAGCTTGATACTCAAAATCCAGGTGTCGCTTGGCTGTGTATTATCCGGATACCTGGTGACGGGGAAATACTGTCAGCCTGCTCTGTCTGGCTTTTATCCTCAGCAAATATTATTCAAATAAAATTTGAAAGGCTGTGCAAACATTAGAGCAGGTCCTGTCTCCTTAATCGCTGCAGGCCCTGCAAATCTATTGTGAACGAAATTAGGACATGGTTAAAGCATATACTCATCTTGTCCAAGAAGCACAGCACATGTGCCGCAGCACAAATACATCTGGAGTAAAGCCAATGGACGATTGATTTCCGATTTATTACCATGTTTTCTTTTTACCCCTTCGTTGCATGACTCTTTTCCTCTGTGGTCATTAAGAGTGGTGGGTGGATTGGGTTACTTTAGTCACCACTATGCAGCAATAGGGTTAAATTTGCTCACTTTTTCCCACAGTGACACAGTTCAGGATGTGGAGCAAGGGAATCACAGCGTTTGTGAAGAGGCGGGTAGGTACAATTCACCTGTGCATTTGCCTTTGTATTTAATTTTCAGGAGACATAATATGAATGTCATTGTTAATGCAACCTGTTGTCCTTCTCCCCACACACCTTTCTGATGAAATTTTGTCTTCCTGCTGTTTATTTGTAAACAGAAATACCCTACAGGCTCCAGGTAAATTCATTGCCGTAATTGTCTGTACTGCACAGTGCACAGGATAAAACAATGCAACTTATTAAAGGCATGTTCTGCAGGATGTGTTTTTTTTTTTACTTGGCAATGGTACAATGTTTATAATCAAACAAGCCAATGTACTCCAACTGTGCCCACTCCTTAGTGTACCCAACATGAAGTCATACGTAGCCAGCTAGACAGTCAGCAGTATCGCTCCTTTTCTGTCAAATTTATGAATGTCAACTGTCACCTTGCAGGAAGAGAGAACCCAAGGTCAACTGCATTTTTTTGACAAATCCAATCAGCGATTTTTTTTTTTTTCCACCGCTGAACTTCTGTAACATTGCGTCTAACATCGCAGTAGCTAGCTGCAAACGTTTTTCTAAAATCTAGTCTTTCCACACAGCCACCACAGCCTCACACCTCTCTTTCAATGCAGACAACATTGGTGTTCATCTTACCAAAGAAGCTTGCTGCGCTCCCTATGGCAAATCTCAGTTTAATTTTTAATTTTGTATGAGTAGTTTCATGAATTATTTGTGTTTCTCAGGTCAGCCCGACATGCAAGCCATTCCTCGCAAGGTTAACAGACTTCCCCCATTGGCCAAGTACGTCTTGCAGTGTCCAATCGAGTCTGGCCATGCCTACTACAGCTGGCAGCACCAGGGCAGGAGAACAGAGTGCCTACACGCAGAGAGACAGTGCCTTCTGCTCATAGAGAACATGTCTTCCCAGCTGGAAGGCAACCACAGCTGCGTGTCCTTGGAGGGGGGCTTCGAGAAGACTCTGGTGCAGTATGAGCTGCTCATTGAAAACAAACAGGTGTGTGCCACAATGCCCTCGGGTACCGCTGTTTTGCTGCTATATAAATCATGCCCCATATCTGTTATCAGTCAAAACTGTGGAAACTCAAGAAGGCAGGACAGTTTAAATCTCAGGGCCAGGTTTATATTTCCATGATTTTCAAACTTGGTTTGTGGGCTCATAAGCAGTGAACTTGCTTACAAGCTAGGCAGCCAGAGCAGCCCAATTACAAGTAGGAAATTATGTCTTGGGAAGAAGATTACAGCACCATGAATGGCATATGGTAGAATGACAACCAACACCCTTCACATATAAAGTAGGAGCTGCAATTGCACTGGTGGCAGCAGCAGTAATTCTGGTCAGTAATGAGTGTCCATCCTCATGACAATGCAGGAAAAGCCTGACAGTTCTCACAGGTTTGAGTCTGGATTGGATGTACTTGGCTGTTTGAGACATGGCAAAAGGTGCAAGGACTGCGTCCAGTCTAAAGACCCGTACTGCAGCTGGGACGGGACGAAATGCACAGCTGCATCCAGGTAGGACACAGCGCACAATATGGCAGGGGGCTGTTGGAAGGCCAGTGCATATACATTTTCCTGACATAGATTTAATGTGCCAATTAACTATACGCCATTGCAAGTTCACTTGCACAATAAATGGAAAATTACCGGATATTGTGTGTTCACTGTATTAATTAAGGCCGCAGGATTGCGGGCAATTTAGAGGCTGATGTTTCCCATTTGCCATTTTAGAAAATATCATGTCATTTCTTATCTGAATCATTCAGAGCACCAATGACTACTGAGCAGGTTTTACCTGAACACCAAATGGCAATAGAGCAGAACCGTAAAGTCCACAGGACTCTAAAGAGGCTCACCGTGGCAGCTGGATGACTACACTGAGCAAAACTCAGCATTCTCCAAATTTGGAACATTAACTAAAGCAAAGAGAACATTTTTGGGTTTTACTAAATGCAAATATCTAGAAAACTAAATTATCCAGTTTTGCAAAAGATGTCTGACATTGAGCCTAGCTCAAAACTTACTATAGTTTTTATTGAAAGCAAACACTGGAGTCATTGAGGGGAGTGCCAGCAGGCAAATACAATCTTTCAGCTCCTGCTTTAAATACATAAGCTGGATTTGCCCTCAATGAACATTATTTAAATGAAAAATGATTCTCTCCAAATGTGTCACCATCCACCTTCATGACTGCAGGCCTCCCAAACTTTATAACAACAAAGAGGAAAAACAAACAGCATGGGGATACAGTGTCATCCCTGACTGGAAATGCAAAAACAATACTTCAAAAAATTCTAAAAAATATACTTGCAGAGAACCTCAAAATAAGGGGAGGAATACTGTACAATATTAAAGTTCCAATGGAACCAACATAAATCATTTACTGATTTAACCAAAAATCAATTTCCTCCAAATCAAGGTTTCACAATTAGTGACATCCTGAAAGGTTATCGTAAATAACATCTACCAAAATTAGAACAGGTATTAAATTCCACTTATTTATGTGTTATCTAAGTGTTGAGGAACTATAGCAATAACATAACTACCCGTTTCACCAGGGCATAAAAAGAGGTAACACACATGCAATATCTCTGTCATCAAAAATCATGAAGAAAACAAAACAACTATCAGTTCAAAAGATGCAGGTGAACATAGACCTTCATAAATCTTGTAATCGCTACGAGAAGTTTCACAGACGATTGAATATGCCACCAAGCACTGCCAGGGCAATTATAAAAAAATTCCAAAGATATGGAACGGTTGAAAACCTGAAGGCAACAGGACACTTCGGCACTTTTACCCCCAGGATACTGAGGAGGGGAGAGAAGTAACTAAATCTCCAACTACCACTCTGAAAGAATTGTAGGCCTTTGTGGCATTTTGGGGTCAACGGGTTTCAAAAAGCACCATCAGGCGCCACCTCCTCAACCATAGGCTCTTTGGAGGGGTTGCCAGAAGAAAGCCTTTTCTGACCACAAGACACAGAAGCAAGCGCATGGAGTCTGCCAAATGTCATTTAAATTATGACTGCAAGAAGGTGCTTTGGTCAGACGAGACCAAGTTTGCCCATTTCGTTCTGATACAGCATCACGTCCAAACAGAGATGCATACAAGAAACACGTCATATCCACGTTGAAATATGAAGGTGGGTCGGTCATGTTTTGGGGCGGTTTCAATTCAAGAGGTCCAGGGGCACAGGTTAAGACTAATGGCATGATTAATTTCACCAAGTATCAGGATATTTTCGCTGACAATCAGGGAAGGCTGGGACTTGGACGTAGATGGACTTTCCAACAAGACAATGACCCAAAGCCTACCTTAAGACCAACACAGAAATGGTTCTGTGACAACAAAATCAAAGTTCTGCAACGGCCATCTCAGTAGTCAGAACTCAATCCAATTGAAAGCCTGTGGGCTGAGATAAAGGGCAGCTGAAAAATGCAAACCCAAGAATGTGAAGGATCTTGAAAGAATCTGGTAAGAGGAATGGTCCAAAATCCCGCCAAATGTGTGCCTTAACCTTGTCGAACAGGGAAAGACTCCACTCTGTTATCAGGGGTGGTTGCACCAAGTACTAAATTATGGGTGTCAACAATTATAAAACCTTGATATTGATTAAATTTATCTTGTATTAAATGATTGTTTTGATTTGGTTGTTTCCATCAAAACATTAAGTATTTCACACATGCTAGTATATTCAATTTCTCTAAATAATACAATCGGAATCAATGAGAACTTTACCCTTGACTTTTTTTTTATTTTGGGAGCTTAATAATTATATTTTTTCAAATCAACTCTAGTTTGATTTATTGACTGTACAATTCTTGAAAATTCATGAAATTTAATGAATGCTGTGTATTTATTGCACGATCAAGGTCAATAAAATTTGTTGAAAAAAGAAAACAATACAAAATTGAAAATCACAGCAGTCAATATCTGGTATGACCACCATTTGCCGGGACACAGGCTGTACAACGCCTTCTCATCGAGCCCAAGAGACATCTGCTCCAGGAAGGCTGTAGTGACCTGAGCAGTTTGGGGACATGCATTATCCTGTTGCAGGATCTGGATTTCTGGGTGGTCATTGTGGAAGGGCGGGTTGGTCATCGCCATCACCTCGTTGATGTAGCGTCTGGCCATCAGAGTGCCGTCAATGATCACTAAACTGCATTCTGTGATTAGCTGAGATGCTAACCCACACCATTACACCAGTTCCACCCCATCAGTCATGCTGGCATACACAGCATTCTACATGCCTCTCACCAGGTTGGCGCTACACTCTCTGAGGTTCATCCTTCTGGAGGAGGCAAAACCTGGACTCATCAGTGAACAACACGTGCCTGGACCCACTGAAGTAAATTTTCACGAATTGGCATCAGGACATTCCCAACTGCTGGCCTTCTGGATCTCAGGTTGCTTGCATGGAACCGACGGCGGACTGTACTGGCACTAATGCATGGCTGGTTCCTTCCAGGTGTTTCGGCAGCAGTCTGTGTGGCTGTACGAAACTTGTCACGCAGATTTTGCAACACAATGTGACGATCGTCAGCAGGGGTCGTCACTCTTTCTCGTCCTGGACGTGGACGATCAGTCACAGTGCCAGTCTGTCGATGCCGCCTTCTCAGGTTGACGATCATGGGTTCAGAACAGCCCAATCTTCACGAGCCAAGAAACCTCCATCCAGCAGACCCAAGGCATGGTGACGTTGATTCTCGGATAATCTTTGCATTGGCCTCGTTCTTGAGGTCTGGTTATTCTTCTCTTTTGAGGGCATTTTATAGACAATATCAGACTTCGGAGGATTGACACTGACTACTGAGGAAAATCACCTTATCCATTTTTCAGCCAATCACACGGCAGCATACCAAGGAGGTCGAAAATGGCCACAATTCAGTGGTCATCAATATGAGCTGTTACAATTGACTCAGCCAGAAATCATTGCTCAAAATATTCATAAAAAACAACCAAAAAAAAGTGCAAAGTTTTCATTGATGCCGAGTGTATTTTATATCATATATTTATATTATAATTTTTTTTGTTTGTGCATTGCCAGTCAGGGGTGCCAGCAATTTTGGAACCAACTATAGATGATCCCTCTCACCGGCTCCAAGCGGACAAATACAGTTCACAATTTCTACCCCAGAAGTTAGAACCATACACCGATATCTTGAGACAAGACATTAGCATGTCAATTTCAAGTCCTAGCCAATAATATATCATTCTTGCTCCTCTTCTATTAGTGACAGCGCTGGAGCTATGAAGCACGGAGACAGCACGGTGTGTGAAGGGATAGGTAAGACATAGCACAATGCCTTTCCAGTCAATGTCAAAGTTTCCGGTGTTGGTTTAGCATTTATAGAACTCATGAATCATTTAGCAGCCTCTTGGCCATTTCACTATTATATATTAGTCTGTTGTGTCCCACTCAGGGAAGTGAACACAACAAAAATTATGTAGTTTTTGATTAGAATTTCATTTGGATTGTTTGCAAAGAAAATGAAGTGAAAATTGCAGGGATGTGGGCAAAAGCCACACTTGCCATGAGGGTAAGTCAGCAGTTGTTTTTCATATCATTTGCAATAACAATTTTTGAAGGTCATGTATTGCACAATTTTTGGAAATAATACACTCCACCTATCTCAATACTTCCAAGGAATCACGCACAGCCTCACTAATTTAACTGCAAACAAATGCATGCAAAAAGCTGAACAAAAACACAGAGCAGGGGTAACCAACTCCAGTCCTGGAGGACCCCGCAGGGTGTTGGCTCTTGTTCTTACCACCCTCTTTAGTGCCAAGAAACCTGGGAAGGTGTGCTAACATGACATGAACTGCTTTAATCGATAAATTAAGTTCAGAGTAACACCAAAAACCAACACACTGGAGCCCTCTATGCCCAGGGTAAGCTACCACACAAGGCCCATAAAGAGCAGGAGACAAATGCTGCGGACAGGACTTAAGACAACGGTCCCCAAAAAACTGATGTGCTTACAAAGTTTTACGAAAAAATATCAAATCGTTTTCAAGTTATGCGCCAGACAAAAATGTGAACAGACTGTTGGGAAAACAGAATGACAGAGCGATGGCTGTATCCCTCACATTATATTCTGGGGGTTAAAAAAAAAAAAAATTATTTGTATCAACATGATCAAATGCCAATTTTTGGTGCTTTTGAGCTTTGCCTTTCGGTTGAGCGTTTTTCCTCTAGGGTTGTGATTTACCCTCTTGCCCATTCCACAGACGCGTCTGATGAGGACAAACCGGACAGAGTTTACAGCATTTCCCCAGGAGCCAAGTATGTCCTGATGTGCCCTATTGAGTCTGGCTATGCCAACTACAGCTGGCAGAACCAGGGAAAGAGGATAGAGTGCCTTGAGTCAGATGGGATGTGCCTATTTCTCATAGAGAACATGACCCCCCAGCGGGAGGGCAACTACAGCTGCATTTTCTCAGACGGCGACATTGAGAGGACTGTGGTGCAGTACGAGGTGCGCTCGGAGAGCAAGGCCGCAGGTCCAGCTCTTCCGTCGGTGGCCTCAGTCTTCCTGCTCCTTACCCTGACACTGCTCAACTAGCAACATTAGCATTCAAACCCTGGCAGGATTTGCCAGAGCTGGCAGGACTGAGGAGATCGCATTTGACTTTGGTTCAATTTCATTACCGAGCTCCAGTGCAATGATGGGGACACAGTGCCGGAGGAGTTATTCCAGACCTGGAAATAATAGTAAGAATAATATGCTGAACAAATAATACATAGGTTTAAGAAATTCCCTTTTTACGATTGTGATTAGTCCTAAATCTCCTGAACACTGTGAATCCTTTCAGCTGGCAGCTCATAAGCATGTTTTTCAATACAGCTTTCCTCGGTCATTTACACTAGCAGTATTTTGGGAACTTTAGAGAGGCTATTTATAAGTGTTATAAATGGGGCAGCATGTACTTTTTGAAAACATATTGATATCCACATTTCTAAGTTTGCTGAATAAGTGACTTTTCATGCACTCCCCTTGTACATTTGATATTCATAACTTTGAGTTTGAATAAAAAACAATTTTCTAGTTCCTGAGTCAGCATTGTAGTCAAAGTGTCAGCATCTTGAAAAAGCAACTATTCAGAATGTAAAATTCAGAAAAGTCAACAGTAACCTATTGAAATCAATAAGGATCAACACATTCAACCATTACAGCTGTGTCAATTTATTTATTCAACACTGCTCCGGCTATTCCAGGTCTGGGGTAGCCATGAGATCTCTGTTTCCCGTGTGAAAACTGCCCTCTAGGCCAATGCCAATGCAACTTCACACGGTTCAGAAGGCAATAGCAGGGCTGGAGAGTGAGGCTGGATTCTGACATGAATGAGCTCTGTGTTTTCACACAATTACTCCGGCCCCTGTATTCCGATCGGAGTCTGGAGCGGCTCACTGAATCTTCTCCGAATAACTGATGAGCAAAAGCCGAAATGGATGAGCTCTCGTTCAAATATATGCCAAAGCAAGGAAAAACCAAAACTGAACATTGAAGCCAGAACACAACACCACAGGGAGACAAGATATAAAGTAAAACTTTATCATGACATACATGTTTAAAGCCCTGAGAACCACATCTTTATATTACTTATGTGAACAAAACTGAATGTGTCAAAAATCACCTTTGGGAAAGTGCTCCACTTTTAAATACACTTTACAATCAGCACAAACCATGTTACAAGCATTCATACGTTTTGTTTTCTCTAAAGATGTAGCCGTATAAGTAGTAATAATAATAATAATAACACAAAATAAGCACAAACCCCACATATTGATTTTAAAATGGAGCATTGTACAAATTTCAATCAAAAAATGTTGATAAATGAGGTATTCAATATCCACTTCCATAAACACCTGGAATACACAGATCAGGTTATATTTCAAATAAATGTAAAATCCAATCCATCCAAAGACGAGGTTCCACAGAAAAAAAAGAAATCCTGAGCGCTCATCTCATCAGAAATACAGAAGACAAAAAAGCAAAGCCACAAAGTCAAAATAAAACCCCAAACTGTCTAAAACTAAAGTCTAACACCTAGCATACACTTTCCCCTTTGCGAGCAAGGACATGCCACTTCAGAACTTTGTCACAGTCTTAAAAAAATAAATAAAAAAAACTGATTGTTAACCCATTCGCATTAAGAGGACTAGGTCAATACAGCCACACATGGGCAAACACATGACCAAGCCTCATGTGAAATGTTACATTGTCTGTGCTGCAGTCAGGCAAGATTTGAGGAGCCAAACTTGAAATTATATTATCCTGATACCACTCACCCCACTTTTCATACACACTCACACACCTTTCAAAGACATGGTTAATTATACTACGATATCCATTACAGAAAGGGTCTCTCTCTACCTCTTACTATGGTTCTCTACGCCTCCATCACCTTCTCCACCTCATGTACACAGACACACACGCACCAACACACACAAGCATACACACAAACACGTGCAGGCACACCCACAGAGAAACTGGATTCATTAATGGCAGAAATCATGCACAGCATGACGCAGTCTTCACTGTTCCAGCCACAGGATGGCCTTGCAGTATTTGATGTTCAATTGCCCTCTTGCTACAACAAACACACACACACAGAGACACAGACACAAACTCTCTCTCACACACACACACACACACACACACACACACACACACACACACACACACACACACACACACACACACACACACACACACACACAAAACAAAGCTGTAGGTACTCTAGAAATAGTGGAACTGTTCACATCTCCAGTTTCGTAAACAAATTCTACCCATACAGAAGCCTGCACCCTGATAATCTTTGCAGTAGACCTCCAAGACTACATCCACGCCCCACTCAAGGCATCTGTTCCTGCAGGCCCGTTTCGTATTCACAACCTAATTGTGAGTGGAAACAGAAGGCTGAAAATGGCCCGTGAAAAACTAGTAAAATTTAGAACCAAGAACATGGTCTAGGAGTAAAAACTGATTTTTTTCCCCAACATGGTTATTAAAACAATTCCCTAACAGCAGTTGTGTTCAGCATGAAGCATATTTCGCATTGCAACAAGATGGGGGATGCTCCAACTAAAAGCAATAAATATTAAATTCTTAATTTTAAAAAATAGTAGTTTAAATGAGGGAGACCATTTGATTTTTAAATGGAACTTTAAAGTAGATCAATGTATCTCCAAATAACTGAGGTTTAAGTATGAAACAAATCTTAACTCAGACCCTCGAAGAACTACGAGTAATTACAAGAGAATATATTAAGGCAGCAACTACCACACTATTCATATCGTCCTTATTTCTGTGAAACTTATCTTATATTTTCATGCAAAAGCGGTTGTCACTGGTAACGGACAGCAGCCGAAAATGGGAAACTTGAGAGCCCGTAACAGCAGGTGATCTCTTCAGAGTGACCTGTGAGAGGCGCTACAGAACTGAACATACTAAGGCATTGGCAAGCACTAATGCCACCACAAACCCAGAGCTAGCGATCTCAAACGACAGCTCGCTTCGCCATCTGAACATTGCCCCATTTAAAAGCATACTGTATTCAAACAGAATAATCCCTTTTGGTTGGTAAAAAAACACATGGGACGTAGAGAAAACGGCCATTTTAAAGGGAAGAGCATGAACCTATGGGAGAGCAGGATTCAGCAGAGCTGCTCATACTTCATGAGAATGATTACAAGGCAGATCGACAATACCGGATCTAAGCGTAGAGATGGATTGTCAGAAGTCCTAAAACAAACCCAGCTGATGCGCTTTGCCACAATCACATCAGACAGGAGGGGACAACGAATCAACATGCGGGGCAGCCGACTTCGTCTTCAGCATCGAACAATTCTTTAATTCGAATCACCAGCTAAACCTGAACATTTACACAGCGCACCCAAACAAGGGGTGAAGTGGATTTAAGGACTGAGAGACAGACTAGGCTGATCTTTGGCATTCAGCTGTGCAGTAATAATATGAGGCAAACGTGGTCGAGAATAAATGGTGTTAAATACTGGCCACCTTGATTGTACCCGAGCAGGACACAACTCAAAAAAAAAAAAAAAACAACATCACCAGATATGACAGACATAATGGTGTTCATCGCAAACCCAGAGGTGAGCTCTTTAAAGTCAAATCCAGTCTGCAGCCCGGTGTTCCGATCAATTCCTCCGCAGACAGCAGCGAGGGAGTCTCACGTGAAGTCAAGTCTCGCCAGTTCGATTGCATGAGGTATGTAATGTTTTCCGTGACAGTCTCTGAGGTATTTCTTCGAACAGTCTCGTACAGTTGTGGACTGTTCTGCTCTTTTCATTTTTGGTATGAAGCTTTTTTTCTTGATGAAGAGAGTCCTGTGGAGACACCTCAGTTCTTCCTGAGAAATTTTCCAATATGGAAAGTTGACAGCGAGGTCTGATATTGAAATGGCAGCTTACAGAAAAACATCCAGTCCAGCAATGGAAAGAAAAATGAATAGTTTTAGATCAAATCTAATTGAACGGTTCAGTCCAATTGAAAATGCAAAATGCTAATTGCACTGAGCTTGAGTGATGTCAACTGTGGTTTTCATCACACCTTTACTTTGATTGACAGGTGCTAGGGGAGGGACCAGACAGAGAGGCAAGAGCTCAGTCAGACTCAGTGGCCTTATAACCAGAAAGGCTTTAGCGTCCGTCAAGAATTAGCAACCCTCTCTCTCTCTCCGTACTGGCTTTTCCGCAGTCAGAAAACCATCTTACTGAACAAACAATGATCTGACCCATAGAAAATATAAAAATCTGCCCCTAGAAGGAAAAAAGCGAATGTGATGCGACTTGATTTCACTCTAAAAGGGAGTGAAAAAACGGTCTGCAGACCACAGTTATATTTCAAGGGAGGTTTAAGAGAGCCGTCTTGAATAAGCTGATGGGGCCTTCAATGCATAGAGATCAAAATATTATCCGTTCTGTAACCAAATAACACATTTTAACTACAAAAAATAAAGAGTTAATTCAAATTAAGGATACTACAGCTCATGAGGTATAAGAATCATTTTACCAAAGCACTGCAGATTACTTGATGTGAGGTAATTGATAATTACATAGAGAAAAGAAAATTATACTACAATTGAAGATCAAAAGACAAAATTTCAAATAGAAAGACAAATCTTCAAGTTCATTTGGGAGCACCTGTCAGTGTTTTTGGCTGTGTGTGAGTGCGCGTCTGTACGTCTATATATGCGTGTCTGAATGTGTGTCTGTGTTGCGCGACTGTAATCCAGCTGCAAGATAATTTGAATGGTTTTTAAGCGTGACACAGGAGATGTGTTTGCATTAATGTTTGCATGTCTGGGTGTACACCGAGTATTGAACAGCCAAGGTCGACAGGAGTGACGAGGTATTCGTTGTGCAACAGTTTGTTTTCTCCGTCAGTCATATTAATCTATACATGTATTCACTGAATCCCAGCTGGGCTTAGGCCTTAGTGGAGAGACCAGGGGAGCGGGTGGTTGGGGAGCCCCAGCTAAGGTGAGCCACTGGTGGAGGGCTCAGCAGAGCTAGGGCCCTTAGAAGAGGAGGAGGAGACGCTGGGGCTGTGAGCCGAGGACAAGATCCCAAAGCCACCACTTCCACCAGCAGAGGGCGCTGAGGCAGACGCCGAGGCACCAGCAGCTGCAGACTTCTGGGCGAACAACATCCCTGCAGAGACAGTGAGCACAGCACAGAGTCAACACTCAAGAGCCTCAAATCACGGTCCTCAAGGTCGAAGAACTGCTGGTTTTCCACCCTCTTTTTATCTGGGAACCAAGTGTTAAGACAGTCCCGCCAATCAGGGGCAGTAAATGTTCATATACTTACGAAAACCTGGACATATTTGAAGATCCCTGTTCAAGAGTCTCCTTCACGGTACAAATACAGTTCACTTTATTAAAGATTCGTCGATTTGACCTGATACCAAAACCAACTGGATATCAGAGTTTAATTAGTCAGCTGCGTGCCTCACTGTGGAGGAAACTGGGATCCATCTTTCATGTGTAAGGCAGTATCAGACTCGACTTTAACAGCTTTTATAACTTTGTGAAACAATGTCACTAATGAATGCATGGATATTAATATACAGATTTGTCTTTTATTAAAATAATGGTATCCTATACCAGACTGGCCCACTGTCATCAATACCTAAACTAGCTCTTAAAGTCAGTATTGAACCGATATTCCGTCTTCTGATATCAGTATCAATGCATCTCTACTCTTTATGAAATAAAAAAGGATGGGGTGAGAGTAAAATTAGTAGGTGTTGTGTTCAGAATAGAACAGTGATCTCCCAGCATGCAGTGGGGCAGCGAGCCCTGCGTACCTGAGTAAAGTGTGCCGTTGACCTCCACAGACACGCTGATACTGGTGGCTCCGTTGGAGGAAATGCTGAGGGCCATGTCCTGCTTATCTTCTGAAACAGCAAAAGAGAAACACAATGAGCGCAATAACTGAGGGAGGAAGGCCGCATACTGAAAACAGTGCATTAACAGGTCCCATGAAACCCATCAAGGAGCTGCTGAAAGTCCCTCTATCTTCCCTTTGTGGTCTGCTGGCTTTCTAACTGGAAGAATGTGTATAACAGGCATATATTCCGAATTTAAGGGGGTCATCTACAACAAAAGGTTATCTTTCCTGCCATTATATGTTGAATAATACTCATGAATGACCTAAATAATGATTCATCATATTTTGAATGAGAATCAACCTACAGTTACCATGGCAATCGTGGCCATCTTGGATTTTTGGCAATAATTGTTTGGAAAGCATTTCTCAGTTGCTATTGCACATATTTGTCTGCAAACTTTTTAAAAGACTTTTAATGACCTTTGAAATGTCATTAAAATGAAAAAGAGACGAAGAGACTTTAGATTAAAAAAACAAAACAAAAAAAACATTAATTCACAAATAAAAAACTGACCAAATCACACACAAACCAAAGAAGAAATCAGACTCCAAGTTCCATTGACACACCAACCTTTTTTAATTAAATTAACATTGTTTATTAAACTAAAATACACGTATTCAATAAGTACACGTTGTACAATCATCCCCTTAAAAGCCAGTAGTGGCTCAGTGACCTGCGGCTCTTGTACCCTGTTCCTCCTGGTCAGCCAGATTGCAAGCTTCCCTAGCCCAAATAAACAAGAGCCATCAGGAGATGGCATACCCCCCACCCCACATCTTTGGATTACCAAAAGGCACCACTTCAGGTCAGATTAATGGCACACCAAGTTTTGTGAAGAATTATTGAACGGTTTTCAAGTTATGCTCCGGAAACGAAATGTTCACAGACAGACAGACGGACGGACAGGAAGACAGCACCCATGACTATATCCCCCTGCATTATTTGCCAGGGGGATAAAAATTAACTAAAGCAAGTTGATATTTCTGCTTAACATTGTAACCTGGACCAAGGATGAAATTCTCCAAGTCTTAAACCACCCCAAGCCTCCCACAAAGGTCCCTCAACAAAGTAAAAAGTGCAGAGAGAGAGAGAGAGAGAGAGAGAGAGAGAGAGAGAGAGAGGAGAGAGAGAGAGAGAGAGCGAGAGAGAGGAGAAAGAGAGAGAGAGAGAGAGACTGACTGACCGCGGGCAGTGTTGAGCCGCAGGTTCATGGGGACCTGAGAGGCCATGGCCAGCAGGTTGTGCTGAAAGGCCTGCTGCATCAGTCTCTGCTGCTCCTCCGCCAGCCGCGCCATCTTCCTCTCGGGCCCCTCGCCCGCACCCGTCTCCAGCTTCTCTCGCAGCTGCTCCAGTGTAGCGGCACGCGCTAGCTGCTGCTGCCCCAGAGCCATGGCCATGGGGAGCCGGCCGGACATGAGGGCTGGAGAGCCCTCTTCTGTGGGGAGAGGGAGTAGTTACAAGCAGGATGAGAGAGCTGTGTGTGTGTGTGTGTGTGTGTGTGTGTGTGTGCGTGCGTGTGCGCGCTTGATTTTACATCCTGGTGAGGACCAAAAGTCTTCACAAAGATAGTAAATTCTAAGAAAACAAGCCTCAAGGGGACTTTTTTTTGGGTCCCCGCGAGTGTGTGTGTGTGCACTTGTGGTTACAGAGCAAAAAAGTATCAGCGCACGCTTAACCAACATACAACAGAATTTAATGCCCCATTTCAGCTTTCCACTGCATCACGAGGCCAGCTAAGAGAGTCAAGGTAAAGAGTAACTCCTCTTCATAATGCTCCAAGACTGGCTTGCCGAGCAGGACTAATCCTCTTAAGCGAGGTGCTAGTGCCCTCTAGTGAAATAGGAAAGCTTCTGCATCAAAAGCACTCAGTTTCCACCGCAAAAGCAGAGTTGAACAAACAGGGCAAATTCTCAACTTTGTCGGCTGGAGGATATGATTATCATTGCCTTCATTTCTTACGCATTCATCATGAATGGCACATTGACAAATCATTAAACATATGAATGTGAATTCCTCCAGAGAATGGCGTTTTCAGTTCCCTGTAAAAGCTCAGGACCGCCCAGCTGGCCCTGATCTCATGATGGAAAACACACCTGGATTAAAAGAGGCCGAGCGGCCCCTCCAGCTGCCCCCTCCTCAGAGTAAACTGCAGCCGGTCTGAACAGGAAGATCACACTTTAATGCGTTTAGCAGCCCTGCTTTCCATTAATGACCCTTAGCTGATGACAACAACACAGGATTTCCTGCACACATTTCCTGTAGGCCACAGCACTTGGAAGCCTGTTGTTTTGCCATTTTGTAAGCTATTCAAACCGTGAAGGGAATGAGCCCAAAACCGGATGGCCCAACCAGTATTTAACAATTAATTGTGCTCCTCTTACAGTCCCTCCTATTTAGAAAACTCAGCAGCAGTTTCTAATCTGTGGATAAATGTGCACTTTGATACGGTTTTGGCTGTGATGACACAGCCACACCAGAGAGGGCGCTCTTCCACGGCTAACACATTTAGACAGATCTCGCAGTCATGCGATATTAAACAGAGCTCCTGACATTCGCATGCAAATTTGCCAATAGTCAAACAGCCCAATGGACAGGGGTTAAATCACTTCCCCGCTTTTAGAGTCAAATTCACCCAGGAGGGGGGCTCAGGGAGTCAAAAAATTGAATGAATGAAAAACAATCCAGATCACTGACCATCCTAAAGGATAACCGAGCCGTTCCACAACAATAAAATGAATGTTGTCACACGTGTAACCCGAATAAGCTAAAATAACTAGCTTGTTCATTTGATCCAATCCATTAACACAGAGTGCACACTCACCAACAGCTTTCTTGAGGGAGGGGCCAGGGGACGCCTGAATCCCATTGTGAATGGCAGATACCCCACCCCCGAGCGAGGGCAGGTGCATCTTGGGAGGAGAGAGGATGTGGGGTGCAGTACTTGGGGACGGAGAGAAGCGGAACAGGCTGGTGCTGTAGCTGGGGCGACGGCCCTCGCGGCGGTTACTGTCGATGGCAGCCTGCAGCTCGCCCGGAGAGCTCAGACCCTTCTTCTCACACTCATAAGGATACAGGTACTTCATATACCTGCAGAGAGCAAACACCACCACAGGCCCGTCACAGCGGCAATACACCACAGCTCCAGTGCAACACGAATTTACAACAGGGATTTTGCAACACCATAACACAATTGAGCCATTACGACACCAATATACCTTCGGACAGAACACCAGCATATCCTGTAAACATTACAACATCAATGATGCAATGAACCATTGGTGCTGCGTAACACTTTTCAGGGAATGTTAGTGCTGCAGCTGGTATCTGTTTAATACAGACTTCAATAGTTGGATTGGACATCAATGGGAGTCGGCTGGTCTGGTATCAGATATCAATATACAATATTAAATGCAATTCAATGCATTTATATCCATGTACTTATGTGTTACATTTTGTATGATTATGCAAGGTGCTGCCAAACGCATGAAAATGATTCCAGTTTCATCCACATAGTGAGAAATCAGGCTTATTAATTCAACCCTGGCGTTGGATCTGTACTCGTCATTGGTACTGGGACTCAAAAAGTCAGATCGGTCCATCCCAAGGAATGTTTGGAGTCAAAAGTTTCTTCCAAAATGAAAGTAGGAACAAGGAAAGCTCCAAGCTCCAAACACATTAGGAATGGACATGCTTCCAGGAACGGCCAATTGAAATAACTGACCACAGTTCAATTGAAAAACGTATAATTAACTTAACCAATCAGCCATAACATTTTGTGGGTGGGATATGCTAGACAGCAAATGAATATTTTGTCCTCAAAGTTGATGTTTTAAAAGCAGGAATAATGGGCAAACATAAGGATGTGAGCGACATTGCCAAGGCCAGAACGTGATGGCCTGACGACTGGGTCAAAACATCTCCACAACTGCTGGGAAGAAGCCAAGTTAGCGGAGGCTGCGTGATGCCTTGGGCAATGTTCTGCTAGGAAACCTTAGTCTCTGCTATTCATGTGGATGCTACTTCGACACATGCCTCCCACCTAAACATGGTTGCAGACCATGCACACCCCATCAGAGAAACAATATTCCCTAACGGCAGTGGCCTCTTTCAGCAGATATTGCGCCCTGCCATACTGCAAAACTGCTTCAGGAATGGTTTGAGACTGTCCTTCCAAATTCCCTAGTTCTCAATCTAATCAAGCATCCAGGGGATGTGCTGGACAAGCAAGTCCAAACTATTGATGCCCCAACTCACCACTGAGAGGATGCAAAGAATATACTGACAACGTTTAGGTGCAAGATACCACAGCACGCCTTCAGAGGTCTAGTGGAGTCCATGCCTCGACGAATCAGGGCTGCTTTGGTGGCAAAAAGGGGACCAATGCAATATTATGCAGGTGGTCATAATGTTGTGGCTGAGTAATGTGCACTCACTAATTCGAGACTACTTGATTGCACTACTTGATTTGGTACAACTGGTAGTTAACACAAATATCTAATCAGCCAATTATATGGCAGCAACTCAATGCATTAAGGCATGTAGACATTGTCGATGATCTGCTGAAGTGCAAACCGAAGGTCAAAATGGGAAGAAAGCAGATATAAGTGACTTCGAACGTGGCATAGTTGTTGGTGCAAGACTGGCTGCCCTGAGTATTTGGCAGGAGGACAGACGCTCACTGAGTGCGGAGAGTAAAGGCAGCGCTGGTGATGGAGGTGAACAGATACTCACTGAGTGCGGAGAGTAAAGGCAGCGCTGGTGATGGAGGTGAACAGATACTCACTGAGTGCGGAGAGTAAAGGCAGCGCTGGTGATGGAGGTGAACAGATATTCACTGAGTGCGGAGAGTAAAGGCAGCGCTGGTGATGGAGGTGAACAGATATTCACTGAGTGCGGAGAGTAAAGGCAGCGCTGGTGATGGAGGTGAACAGATACTCACTGAGTGCGGAGAGTAAAGGCAGCGCTGGTGATGGAAGTGAACAGATACTGAGTGCGGAGAGTAAAGGCAGCGCTGGTGATGGAGGTGAACAGATACTCACTGAGTGCGGAGAGTATAGGCAGCGCTGGTGATGGAGGTGAACAGATACTCACTGAGTGCGGAGAGTATAGGCAGCGCTGGTGACGGAGGTGAACAGATACTCACTGAGTGCGGAGAGTAAAGGCAGCGCTGGTGATGGAGGTGAACAGATACTCACTGAGTGCGGAGAGTATAGGCAGCCCTGGTGATGGAGGTGAACAGACACTCACTGAGTGCGGAGAGTAAAGGCAGCGCTGGTGACGGAGGTGAACAGATACTCACTGAGAGCGGAGAGTAAAGGCAGCGCTGGTGATGGAGGTGAACAGATACTCACTGAGTGCGGAGAGTAAAGGCAGCGCTGGTGATGGAGGTTGGCAGGTTCAGGCCCTTGGTGATCTCCCTCCAGATCTTCTTGTTAATAACCTCCACCAGGCCTCCCTTCTCTGTCACCAGCTTATACAGCATGTACAGGTCCAGCACCTGCTTCGCCATGATGGGGATCCTGTTCACTGGGGTGCCTGAAGAGACAAAAATGACACACACGTTTTCAGTGAAGGAAGCAAGAACCACGGACATGCTGATGCGTTACAATCCCCATTAAACTAAAATGGCAATGGCTTCAAATCCTTACCAAGGCTATGAAATGTCTGAATTCACATTCTTGTAAAATACCAGACATCATTTTCAAAAATCTTGAAGTTTTAAGATACAGATTATGAAGCAGTGTGAAATACATTTAAGACTCCATCAAACTGAAAGGACAATCAGTAAACTCATAACACAGATCATTAATTGTACTCTGCTTGGATTTTCTGTGATTTAACTGACTTGGGACACCGATGGGCACTGTTCCAAATAGTAGAGGGGTTTCCAAATGAGCGCAGAACCCAACAACTGGACCAACTTAGTTTTGATGCAAAATCATTAATCTCATCAACAGATTAGCAGAGGTTAAGCATGTAGGTGACTGTTTGGGAGCGAGGGTGGGGGTGGGTGATCATAATTACATTTATGCGCGCAGCCTCTCAATCCCCACATGGCAGTGGGATTGCGCAGGGAAGCTAATCCAGTGGAGTGGGTCGGGGAGTGGGAGGGGGTGTACCTAGCCATAATGAAGCTCATTTGGAGGATTGGCCACAGTAAATCCACACCGCCCCGCTGCAGTATGGACTGGGGGGGTAATTCTAGCCAATCCCTCACAGCCTTTACACCAGCCTGCTCCAAACATGGAGTAAAACCAATTAATGCCTTTTCCAAACGGCTTCAGGCTTGGGCGGAGATTACCCTGAATTTATGTCTCAATACAGTAAGGCCACATGCCCTGCTGTCCGCAATTATTCTATTAGTCTTAATTCGCCGGCGATAAGCAGCACATATACATGTCAGTGGCGCCATTGCAAGGACAGGATGGCCTGGGTCCAGATAAAGCCCACGTTAATACTTTCACACAACAAGGTCTTTATTATCATCGCTCTTGAAGGTTGAGAAATCATGCTAGAGCAAAACATCTCCATTTAAATTAAACCCACTTGTACCAGCAGTTGTTGGACTGCGACTTCATACCCTGACATCAGCAAAAATCGTACGCTGACAGAAAAGCGTTCCTCTTCCCGATATAATTCCACAGGGGGTCCTATAATATCCCCCCACAACCATATGCAATGTGGGTCATGTTTCCCATGCTATTTTAGTAAGGTGTGCATTTCAATTCCGAGGTCCCGGCTCCAATTCAATCCGATGCACAGGACACCTCGGACGAGGACTGGTCAATAGCCAGGAACTCCCAAATCACACAGACTAATTTGCTTAGTAAGAACTGTTGCTCATAATCAACATTGACAATGATCATAATACTTCTTAGTAGTGAATTGGTACTGCAGAATATCTTGAAGTAAGGTAACCTTTAACATTCTGCTATAAGATATCATTCATAAATACATTATAAGACCAGTAAAAAAAAAAAAGAGAGAGAGAGGGGGGAAAAAAAAGGCATGGCATCAGCAACCATCAATTTAAATAGCATACTAGCATGTTTACCAACTGCCAAAGGCTTGTTTCATCAGAAAAACAAACAAGTTGCTTTAAAACAAAACGCATCCAGAACAATGTGGAGATGGCTATATGCCTATAGAAGGGCCAGCCTCGGAAACAAGTTATTTAATGCAGCACTGGACATCAATCGTACATCAAACAATTAGGACATCTGCAGAGGTCAGGGGTCAGCCAGAGGTTACGGACATATGAATTAAAGTGCAGGTCAGCAGGAAGCCAAGCGGAGAGATGTTTTCATAAAGAAGGACAGAGGGCGCAGCAGATGACGCACAAAAGAACTGATTGGCAATGGCAGGCGAGGGTTTTGATTCTGAAACCCCGATTCGCTGGTGCGCATGCATGACAAGACTGATTCTGAATGGTGCTGACCTCACAACAACTAAAAATATTCTGTTAGAAGTGGCCCATTGAGAGTCCAGAAATGAGAGGTGATTATTTCGATATTAGTCGAATATTTTAAATAAATAAAAATCATGTACTGCAACAAAACCAGTTACCCAGAATGGAAAAAAAAAGTTAACCGGTTTAACTTGCCATGTCGAGCAATGTCTTGGGGATTATGGTGAGAGGCCATTTGCTGTATATTATGAAACGTGAGATAATGCACCCCTTATAAGAAAAAGCAACCCCTCATTTGGGGGTCCATAAACATTTGATAAGCATTTATACAAGGCAGCAACCAACTTCCTCGGCACAACAGGAGTCTTGAAATGTTGAGATTCAATTTTAAGAAGTGTGCATCCAATTGCGGACATGGCCTCTTTTGATACAGAATTACACAATTCACTTCTCCTTAACAACTCCTGTATCGTCAGTTACAAAATGGTTGTTGAAATGCAGTTGATAAACAGTTGATGAGCAAGGTAATTTACTCAAATTTACCTGCAAAAGAAATTGACAAAATTGAAGATTTATCCAGTAATACAGTTTTTCAATTTTACATAACGTTGTCCAATCGCAATCCAGATAGAACGCATCATGAAAATAATGGATTCCACTGTCCTGCTTTGTGTACAGTTTAATGAGATATTGATGTCATCACTCTAATGTACATCAACCAATAGGACAACAGAGCAAATGCCGCAAGGCCACAAATTGCAATCAGGCTCTTCAAGCTTGCTTCAGATAAAAATAGGAAAACCATTCAAATACACATCCTTACCACCAGTAAGTGGGCGATGGAGCATTCCAACTTTAAAATGAAGATTTTCAGATTCTGCTCGAGAATTTGAAAAGACAATTCTGCGCAAGCGCAGGATTGAAATCATTATTCGGACTTGACTATCATATTAAGCTCACCCAAAGAGGGATCGTTCCCCGAGAAGACTTCACCACACACCGAAAAACAGACTTTTTGAGAAGAACCAGGTCTTTCATTCTTTTAACATTCAAAACAAATTCAGATTCGGACATTGAGAACTTGAGAAAAATTAGTTTCAGAACTGTCAATTCTTTGTGCTCTACATTAATGTTAATGGAATTAACGAACCGGCCTGTTAAAAAGCCACTCCTGTAGTGCCCAAACCCCTAGCACTGGACCTCAGCTGCCTCTAATGTGACTGCTCTCGATTTGCTTTGAATTGCTGGCCCGGGATTGGCTCAGAGGATATTAACAGCACCTTTCATTGGTCAGTGCTGAAAGGCATCCGTGGGGATTGGCCCGGCGCGCTGGTAAAACACTTCACAATTTGCTACTACCTCTCCCCATCATCTCTGGGTCCTATGGGACAAGGCCATCAAAAATGGAGTGATTAATGGCACAGAGGGCGAGAGGTCACCTTTGTGGAAAGTAGAGTTGAAGAGGGCCTCTAAGCCTTTCCCTTGGCCGTATCTTTCGCCCGCACATGGACAGCTTGTCTATCCAGAGCTTCAAGAGGCAGAGAGGCGCAGGAGTCCCTCACCTCTCACCTCGCAGTGCAGAAGCACATGAAATACTACAGGCGCTCGAGTGCAGACGATGGCAGGCGTGCGGGCAGAAAGTGGGCCCCGCGACTACGGCGCGTTCACGTTTCGGATGGAGACGGCGAGCTAACGAAGGGCAGATAAAAAGATGCGCACGTAGCGCTAATTATGGCGTGGAGATTTAGCCCCTGCCCCCTGCTCGTCCCACCCCCTCGCCCTCCCCGCATGATCCAGCAACACGCCCCTCATCCCCTCTGTAAAAACAAGGTCATTACATCTGACCCCTGACCTATTTTTAGAGCAAAACAGCTGCCCACATTAAGGGCCTCTATAATAAATCAATGGGCCGGGCCCCTGACGCCACTGTGGCAAATTAAATATCACTGATTTCGCATTGCTGACATTCTTCAAATAATAAAGGTCCGGAGAGTGACAGCCTTCCTGTGGAATGGGATCGAGGGGGAGGAATCAGGAAATGAGGAATTTTGCACCGCGTTGGCTGTGTGCGGCTTCAGAGACTCACAACATGCTTTCAGCCCGGGGGGGGTGCAGAGGTAAAAAGTCGCTGTTAAGGGTGAGGCCTTGTGGCTGAAAGATGAGAACCAGGTGAAAACTAAATCCTACAGAATGCGTCTCACCCAACTGCATTGCATGCTCAAACTATGGAAATTACAAGGAGGGCTGCAGTAGAAAGTTATTTATTGGGTGGTATCTGTGGACATGCTTATAATCGCAGCCATTCCAATGAAGAAACGTCATCTTGCTCAAGCCAATTGTATATTACACATGCGTGCAAAGATGTGTGCGCGTGCAATAGATAACATGGATACATCACAAATCTAGAATCCTGCTAACAATTTTGGGGAAAAAGATGAAGTAAAATTAAACTTCTTAATCATAAATTGTTTTCCTTCAATCTACGGAAAAACTTGTTGCAACAAAACAAACCAAAAGCACAAAGGTACCCAAATACCAGAATAATCCCACAGTTTTAGTCCCCATTCCATAGAATATTATGGGCAAATTTACGCTAACCTAGGCCATCAACAATACTTAAAAAATGAGCAGTAATTCCTACTTTATGCTGGATATGGCTGATGATGTTGATGTGTATTTGGAAAAGCAGCTCATGAGCATCATCATGCCAGGGTTCAACAAAATCAGCTGAATACTTTTCCTATAATGTCCAAATGTATCCAAATATTATAATATTTGGACAGAATATTGTCTCATAAAAATGTATCATTTACATGAACTGTTGTAGCTTTTTTGTGTGTGTCCACATATATTTTCTATCACAATACTAACAGATCGAAGTGTCACAAAAAATGAAAGCTATTTTGCCTTGAGTGTGGATTTATTCACCTTTCATATTGTTTACTTCACGCTATTTTTTCCATCCAACATGTTCACTACGACACACTGGTCTGTAACTATTGCCACAGAATGGGGAAGCCCATTATTTTGGATGCATATAACCTATATCATGAAGAGATATTCAGTAAAAGTTCAATATTTTACATTGTTGGTAAATCCACCTGTTGTCAGGGTAGCAACTATCTTCTGTCCAAACGTGTCCACTCCGACACATTTGTTGTTCTGCTTGTTGCTGTTTTTGCAAAATTGTCACAACACATGTAGCTTACTAACATAATTTTTCATAAATATAAGATCTGTTGTTTTAATATCCACCGGAAGTAACATAAAATGCATTTAAAATTTTGATCGCGAGACATAGATGGCCTAATTTAGTGTGAAATTATAAATTATATATGCTTATATGCTTATAAAGCATTTATTAGTTCATTCATATACCCCACCTCCACAAAAAATAGGTTTTAGACAGGGCACAATTCTGGAATTTTCCACAAAACCTGTATTTCACTCCAGAGACAAGGGAACACAAACAATTAAATGTCTCGGTGCCTGAACTATTATCAGTTCCAACAAAAGCCATCATATTGAATTACACAAGGTTTACAGTAGTTGAACATCCCCCACCCAAAACACCTGCCTCCAAGAACATAACATGACTTCAGATGAGAAACCATTTGAGCTGAAAGTATAAATACAGTGATGGCTGTTCGAACAAAAGACTAAAGCGCACAGTCGACTCAGTCGCCACGCTGGCGGCTTGCTAAGGCCCAGAATCGAACGCGCCGTAAAAAAAAAAACGTCCTTCGAGACATAAGCTTTGCACGTCTGAAGTGGGAAAACTGCAAAGCCCATAATCCAGAGTTCAGTTCCTTTGCACATTAACCAGGGGAGTAACAATCCCATAATTTTCCTCAAACAATAAAAATAAAAACATGATTTTATCGCAATGCTACTAGTTAACAATAACTAGTTCAAAGTCACAAGGGACTGGAGTGAAAATTTCACCAGGCGCCGTTAATCTCACTCAGCACATTTAGATAAGAAAGAAGGTAAAAACCAAGACCCCAGGACCCCCTCCTGTGCAGCATACGTGTCCTGATAAACCGGAGTAGCAGAGAGCTGTTATTTCGGAAGCCTAATGACTTTCTTATAGCCCCTAGGCCATCAATTGTGGTAGCGAAAGAAACCCAACTCCTCCTGCTCAGGATGTAAGGATGGGTCACCTGGAGAGAGGGTGGGGGAAGGGTTTGACCGCGAAAAGTGAGGTGTCCAGTTTAACTGTAACCCAAGTCACCTTAGTCCCTAGAGGTCAAATAGGCCAAAACTAATCTGACTCCGATCAACACTCAGGGGGACGGAGGAAGAGACGGCGAGTAACCAAACCGTGTCGTCATGAAACAAACTGCAGCCAAGAAAAAAAAATGGGTTTCCAGATCAACCACTGCAACTACTACTACTCATATGTGAGTGTATACACACAGAGCTCGCCCACATATTCACACAAAAGCGAGCGCACACAAACACACAGACACACACACACCCCAAAGCATATCACACCAGGCTAAGGTGTCAGCCGAACACACAGGGGCAGCTTTGATCTCAGTGACACCCGTCTCAACACCACTGAAGTCTTTTCTTTCAGGATTCACACACCAACATAATAAATGTATATAAACACATCTATAAATAAAAAAAAAAAAAAAAACTGCACAACTCTCAAAATACCTTCTTTGACGTGCAGACCACAGCACCGAGTAGATTTAGAATAGAGTACAGAGAATAAATTCACTGGCGAGGGGAGAAATTCATTCTTTTGTATACATACGTGAAGACAGCAGTGACTTCAAACAGAAATCGTGTTAAACAATTTCAAATTTTTCAGAGGACGCAGCAAACGGTCATTACAAGCAACAGATCCTGACAGCACGCAAAAGAACATCACGCTGTTCCTGACCTCATTCTCGACATCACAAAGGGCATTATGACTGACTCACTCACCACAGTATAGGTGAAAGTGGTCATTTTTCAAAGGGCAGAGTGGAGAAATGGGCTCCCCCAATGGGCTGAAGTAGGTGGTTTATTGACAGGGTCTCATGGGCCCTTCCCTCAACCCCCCCCCCTCACATTTTGCTCCCTGATCAATGGAGAGAGATTGACAAATAAAGCCATCAGCTCATGAGGACCATTTCTGGCTCCGTCGTGGAAATCAATACGCCTACGTCAGCAGCTGAGGGCGACTGCGGCTCTGGCCAAGGGCTGCTACAGGGCAGGGCACAGAGAGGAGCGACTGATGTTTCCCAGACCCACTGATTGGTGCCTCACTCGCCATGTGCATGTCTGTGTGGACGTCCACCAAAAACAAACTGCCAATATAGTTGCCCAGCGTTCTGTTTCACTAAGGGGAATACCATGAGAAAGAAAATGTCCCCTTTGGGAGCAATACAGTATTTCATTGATTAATCTTTTCGCAATGGCAACCTGACCAATGCCTTCTACCTGTCACACACAGGCATAAACACTTCACACAGGGCTCACATACACACAAACACACGCGCGCAAGCGCGCGCCCTTGCAAATCTGCATGAGTGCGCGTTTTCTTTCCGATGCACCCACACCATGCTTTCATCGTGCACTCACACACCCTTTCATTTTCTCACATACATGAACTTTCAAACTCTCACACATGCATACACACTTTCACACTCTCACATACACGCACGCATACACACATTTTCACACACACGACACACGACACACGCACACACGCACACACGCACACACACACACACACACACACACACACACACACACACACACACACACACACACACACACACACACACACACACACACACACACACACACACACACACACACACACACACACACACACACACACACACACACACACACACACACACAGCCGGTCCTCATGACCAAACGTTGATCCTGAATGCATTCATTAATGGGGACAGTGATTAAGTTCCTCTCAGCTGCAGAGCTTAGGAAAAGTAAATCACAGCAGCACATCTGAAATTAAAGAGGACAGGAGCGCTAACACACAGTACACTGAATCAGCAGACATACAGGACACAGCCTGGAAAATAAAAATAAGGCAGTCCCACCACACTAAATATAAACTTTATATAACTTTGAGGAAACATTGGCCACAGCTCAAAAATGCTTCAAGAAGAGACAAACAAACATAAAAACAATTCATTACCATATAAGGACAAGTAGAAAAGAGCCAGTGGGTATAAAAGCCAACAGGGAAAGTTCTTGAAAATGAAGGAAGAAGAATTTTCAGGAAGGAATTTTCCATTTTTAACACTAAGCGGCAGCTATGAAAAGAGGAGGAACAATGAAAGAAGACAAAAAGAAAGGCAGACAGATTACGGGTGAAACTGAGAGCTAAAAGAGGCTGGAAAGCCAAAACCACATCACAAACTCCCACCCAGTCCACAAATCATACTCCACCACTTAATGGCTTTGTAGTTGTTTTGATGAGCAGGGTTGAGATGTCTCTTGAGAAAGGGTTGCACACCACCACAGAACTCGGGTTTGTAATTTTCCAGCAGCGTACACTATTCATAATGACTATTTCAGTCAACAGACTCAACCATATCAAAACTATGCCTCTATTCATTTATGTAAAATAACAAGCCTCCAAACTAAGTGGGAGAGCCTTTTTCAGATAAACTCCGCCATACATTAAGAAGCACTGAAAATTCCGCAGGAAGAGTATTTCCCTGTACGGTTAGCATGGAATCCCCGACTAGCTAGAGAAGTTCAAGGGTACAGTATAACTCTGGCCTTTATGGGTGGCGACGTCTCCGTGTGCGATAGGATCAAGACATCCAGAGGAAGAGGAGATCGAAGCCATATTTTGGTACAAACAAGACCATGGCTAGCCCCCCCCCCACGAGCACGATCGCTCGCGTTCTCGCACCAGACACGCGGCAGAATCCCTCCAAGCCCGCTGTCCATCACTCACCCCATATCAAAGGCCGGGCTCGCAGTTTTAGGGGCTCATTAATCATCCTCCGCAAGACAGGAGGCCCCCTTAATCCAGCCCCACCCCCACATCCCCACCCCATCCCTAAACACTTAATGGTGCCACCCCCCCACACCCCACCGTCCCCTCAGCCCCTATCCCCTGTAGTGTTATCAAGTTTCAATGGCGGTAACTGTAGCACAATAAACACAAGGGAGGAAGGAAGAGTGGGATATAGAGGGGATATTGTTCCGATCCTGCCCATCTCAGCACTGTAAGTGTAATATTGCTGGAGAGGGACTAATTCAATCCACTTATAAAGCCCTCTTCTTCCCTTACAATGAACACAGCACTTCCATACAGAGGGGCTTGTGAGTGCGCGGTCATTTAAATAAAATGTTTATGGAGCAAAAGAAACACATTGAGGATGTAGAAAGAGGGCTCAGTACACAGATTTTACTTCGAAAAAAAGCCAAAAGCAGTGTGGACGGTATAGCAGCGTAACCTGAACAGTGACGCAGTCACTCACTCTGTGACAGCAGTAGGGTGGCATATGTTCGTTCCATAGCAGTGCAACTTCACTGGCTGAATTGGAACAGATAGGATTAGTTTCGTGAGTGTGCTACAGTGATGGAGTTTAAACCAAAAGGGACGTTTCAGTACAGGAGCAGCCAGACTGCCAGCTAAACTGAACAGATGTGCTATAGAGAGAATCTAGGGGGTGCATTTATAGACTGTAAAGGCACCGTGTGAATGACTCATGGAATAATCCCAGTTGCTTTCTCCTTTTACTTTGATTAACCCAATTAAATGAACAAAAGGAGGTATAAAATGTAGAGTGGTGAGCCTTGAAAGAGGTTTTGGGGTCCGAGAGGGCATCTCTTAAACAAAAAAGGACCCCCCCCCCCCAAATAAACAAACTCATTTCTATTGGCTGGTTGGTGAGAAAGCTCTACTGTGCGTCCCACCAATGCTCGCTCCCATCACCTGCAGCGGGGAACAGAGCGTTACCACCCTGTTCATTTCTGTACGCTTATCTTATCCCCCCACATCCTGATTCCACCAACAAACGTCTCTCAGTCAATGCGTCCATCACAGGCAATGCCATTAATCATGCTGAGTGGCCAGCACTGACAGGCTTTTTTTTATCCTGGTAATAAAGCGCCTGTAGTCTCGCTAGCACCCCCCCCCCCCAACCCCCAATGGTGCCAGGAGGACATGGGGGGGGGGGGGGGGGATACAGCAACATAAAAAGCCACCCATCTGCTTAATTTAAACCTTTCGGAGGGGGTTAATACCACCATTATGCAGTGTCACTTCCATTTTTATTCAACAATTCTAAACTGCCATTTCTTTCATTCTATCCAGCAGTGAGGAGGATATCGACTTGGAAAGCTGTCTGAAATATACTGACTGGCCTGAGATCATTTCTCTCGCACAACATTTGTAACAAAATACAATTGTTTCTCCAATGCATTTCACATTCTAAAGCCATTTCCTGTGTTCATAAGAGGAACCGATTTAATGTCCAGCTTGCACTAAGAGAGCAGGATAGTGCATTACCATTTGTGGTTTATGTTCAGTTCTAGACCCTTCACTTTGATGAGTCCATTGGCTTCATGTCCGATTAACATGGAGAGACCCCCCCCTACCCCCACCCGCATGTACATTTGTGGAAAGATGGTCACATGATAGTGGCATGTGGCAACTGTCTCATTTATATTGCAATCAATCACAGTGGGGTGGGGGTGGGGGCACAGCAGGGGAGCCCAACAATGCAGATACACAACACACAAAAGTACGCCGTCCCTACAGACAGTTAAAACGGTTATAGGCCGCTTGGGTTACCGTACCAGTACCTCAAGAATCACATATTAATGCTCTGGTGCTCTGCAATTAGGCAGATGCTGAGATAAGCAGGTTCTAGGTTTATAAATCTCTGATGAGCACCAGACCAGCAGAGCATCCGTCTCAGATCTGACAGAGCTACTGGAAGCCACAGCTGGGTAGCGACAAAGGAAACTGGGATAGTTGGCAAGAAATGGCAGCAGGGTCCGGCGATACATCAACATTATATCGATATCGTGACGCAAGATATTTCGATATCAAAAATCCCTGATAATATCATGATATGACATAAGCGCCAGCTTTTCTAGTTTTAAAGTCTGCATTACAGCCAATGGATGCAGTTTTTTTTGCATTTATTAGACTGTTGTTGCCATTTCCTGTATCCGCTTGGTCATCATATCCACAACTAATGACCATTTATCCTGTTTGTGAAAGCACCAACAGTTATCTCTACATTATCAGCATAGTACCGATATCAAGGTATTCGGTCAAAAATGGGGATATTTGACTTTGTCCATATCGCCCAGAACTTCGTGGCAGGACATATACCAATCTCTCAGTCACTAAATCGCAATAAAACATAGCGGAGAATGATCATCACAGACTTACATGTTCAAGATGTTGATAGGGGGAACTAATTAGTGTATCCACAGAAACATGTTTTAAACTGATTAAGGACAAGGGAAGTTCAATTTAGGTTTCTCACACTGGGTTTCCATGACAACATCCCCCCCTACTCTTCAACACCACTGCTTTTGTGAATTTACGACAAGCGGCGGAGGGGAGGGGAGGGCCAGGAAATAACTTTCGCGAAGAAAAAAATCTTTACAAATGAAAATTGACACTGTACTATTGTAAAGCAGTGGAGAGTGGTGTCGCCGTTTGAATGCCGACCACAGAAAGCAGCATTGTTTGATGAGAAGCACTGAGGAAATACCCCTCTGGTCCACATGTGTCAGACAGATGTCAGAGCATGTGTAGGGCCGGCACAAGCAGGACAAACGGGCACCATGTCGGGCTGACAACACTACTACCCCCCCAAACTCTGACATCATCAATTCTGCCATAAAGGCAAAAACAGTTTGTTTAAATGGAATAATCTACACCAGCACAGACAGGAGTCTGCATTTTCTGCCAATGTACGCTTAATGAGCGCATTTGCTGAAATGCCAAGTGACATGATATGAAGACTGCATGAGCATTTGGACAAACCATGATGTCGTGCATGATGTCAAGGTCCAGGATTCAAACGCGGGAGCACATGTACTCAAATTTTAAGTTCTCCCAAAGGCACTAGCTGCAATAGATGGGGGATTCAAAAAAGCAATTCCACTAATTAGCTTTTGGACCAGAAGTACACTAGTCTTATAGTAGTCAGAAAAGGATGACTGCAGTGGTTCCTTACCTCTTTTCTGCATGTAGTTAAACAAATCATCCAGGAATTCTTTTCGATTGGGGTCATTGTCCAGTTCGTACAGCTATGAGGAGAAAATGATGGTTAAAACTGTGCATTTTTCACAGGGTGAAAATACCACCCATCTGTTATTTTGGCACAGGCACAATGTATAAGGCCCAAGTAAAAATATATGCAGACAGAAAATTAACAAGCGATCAATGACAACAGCTGCTTCAACTCCATAAGGCATACAAGACTGGCATTCTAACCAATCTTGCCTTTTTTCCAGCAGTGGTTTGCAACCGTTTCATACATGTCAAGTAGCCTTCACTTAAGAACCATTAGCGTTCAGTGCATGTACACGCAATACACTTCACATTTCTCATTACAAAACTCTGAGCAGGTCAAAAGTAAAGCCCACAAAAAGCCTAAACCAGTTTCCCTCAATTTAGTTTGTCCCATTCCTAAATATTGAAGATAATTTAGGAGTGATAATCTGTCTGCATGGCAGTCAAGAGTCGCGGACGCTCACCTTGGCGAAATCTCTGGACGCCTCTCCTCTTGCCCGACCTCCATCAGCTTCTTCACCCCATGTTCCACTTCCATTTTGCTGGTAAATAAAACAGACGGTCTCAAATATGGAGAATGCAAGCATGAAATAAGCATCAAGCATCAGCCCACCATGCAAGTTAAGTTCAATGTTTCAGCACTCCTATCCTTCACATACATCTGAAGCCCAGCTCGCCGATGGACAGGCTACGCCATGGAAGTCATAGGGAATGCTCACTGGATCACAACTGTTCAAGCATGGTTCAACTATAAGGATTGCTAGATTGCTCAGGGGAAGTGAAACACCATGTCCAGAGAGGAAATCGAACAACTCACTTGCGCAAACGGGCAAGTGAAAAAAACCATTAAACGCAACATAACATAGCCAACATTCTGAATTTAACACGTCGTTTTTCCAGAGCTGATGGAGGTGGGTAGCGAGGATTGTGGCGTGATGGTATCCAATCGCAGTGAAACGGGACATTATTTTCTCTTTATCTCCTTCAGGGTGTGAAAGAAAGACGAATACACCACATTGCCAAATTAGCTAGCTGCGATTAATATACTAATGTCATTTGGTAGTACTATATATTACACACCACTGTCAAACCAATCTTATTCATATTATAGCTACACAAAAATGCACTGCAGCTCACTGGCTTGTTATGCAACCACAGTTATCCATTGATCTTAGCGAACTAACATTTTTCCCAAGTAATAATTTTGAATAAGTTGGCTTACAAAAGAAATTTGAGCATCGTGTCCACTGAGGTGATTTTTATCCCAGCAAAATATTGTGTAGTGGTACGCAACACATAGGGCCGATGAGCAGTACTACAATACAACAGGCTGGTACTTTATTCTGAAAACATCTTCATCTTGACTATTAATGTTAGTTAACAAAAATAAAACTATTAAATCCCCTATAGATTTACAACTTACGGCCAGTTTAAGCACCACGGAGGAGTCTATCTGGGCTACATCTCTGTTGAGAGTTGCACATGCACAGTACCGGAAAGAGGGGGGGGTGCAGTCAAACTATTTTCAATTGTCGCTTTTGCATCCATTTTCCTCCCATCACAAACAGAAATGCATGTGGCAGTAACAATTTGCTCTTTTTCATCTGTCACAAAGGCATATTGCCTTTGCCCACTTCAGTGCCCTGGCAGAGGAGTTTTCGACACATTGGCCTGCACATTACAGGGTGCGTCAATACACCAAGTTGGTGCTGTGGAGTTTAAGTCCAAGAACTCGATTGCGTTTAGACTCACCAAGAACAGCTTTGAAAGAAAATGCTGTCCCTCTAGGGTAGTTTCATGGGAGTGAATCCCAGCTGGTAGGTTTTGCAAATAAATGCCCATCATTCACATTGGTTTCTTTGGCCTACCCAATAAAAAGCCTAATGAAATCAAAATTGCGAGGGGGGTCTAATTGCAAGGGGAGGGTCATGGGGGACTTGTACACACTGGAATATTTTCACTCCGTGGGGGGGAATGAAAATAATAAAGTTCAGTCTCACCCTTGTTTTCAAACTACTAGTGTCATTGGGTATGTGGTTTAAATGGCCCACATCTTTTCATTCAAAATGCATTCCCTTGTGAACCGACCTATATCCATGACAGACATGGATTTTGCGTGTGCTTGGGGTGTCAGGCATCCAGGGAGGATGCCAAGGACTAATGTGGAAAGCTCCTTGATTTAGTGTGATTCTTTAGCTACATCAGCACACGAAACGTCCAATTTAAAGCGTTTGATGGCTCAAATGTAAGACTGGCAATTCAAAAATATCAACATGTAAACAAAACTGAAAATGAACCAATTTGCCATTCAAAAATCAATAACCTCAATCCGACGAATCAGCAGAGCAGATGGGGTGCGCCTGGCTGAACTGTGCTATTGTACTGAACGGTCACAAGAATGTCCAGGAAAGAAAACGTGGATCCATCGCAGATTAATTCACCATGACTGAATGACTTCCATGGCATTGATTACTTCATGTTTTGGCGTGAATCGTTAACAGAATCTTTGATCTCCACACTCCAAATTATTAAAGTATTCTTAATGCAATTTCTTCCTCTTTCCTTTCATGATTGTGTGCAGCTCATTTCCTAGGTGCTGAAATGACCATAAACCCCTGCACGTTCTGCTCCGTGGAGGCAGTCATGTCTTCTACTGGCATGCTTACTCTTCACATGAAGAAAGTGCCAGTTCGCTAGAGCATCAAGGCTCTGATTTTAAAGGGAATGGCAGCAGCTGATCTGACTGGAGTTAATGCAACCCCCCACCATACCCACAGGTAAACAATTTGCCTGAGTCCAGCCCTTTTGATGACAGCGCCATGGCTGCACCATCGGGTAGTCACAAAATTACCAGCATGGAGTCAGACACAGCCAGTTTTCATCCATGATACAGTCAGCAACTGCATTTGCTGACTTCGTTTAGGTAAACAAATTAAGCCCAAACACAAACGTCTTTGTTCTGATTAATTTTTTTTTAAAAGAAGATTTTCATATTAAATTAACTTTTCTTTGTCATTTCATGACTGCTAATGAATAAAACAAATTTAAAGGAAAAACAAGAGTTATCAGAAGATGACATATTCCCCCCGCCCCGGAATATTTGCGAAAGTCATGTCAATCCAACACCTTCAAAGAAATTCAAACAAGAATGTGATGGAGATTTTCCTCTGGAATTATCTGGAAGTATGTACTGGCAACATCTACCAAAGACTATGAACCAAATGTTGACAAAGGCAATGATAAAACAAGAGTCATTAATGAGCAGTGTTTTAGTTCTGCTCCGGTAACAAACTCAGCCCTCCGACTGAGTCCAAATCCATGTCGCTTCCATGGAAAGGGAAAAAAAAAATAAAATAATTTCAGAATTGTGAAAATATCAAAGGGCACCACTTCAGTATGCGGGTAATACAAAGTTTCAGTGAGATATATTGAAGGGTTTTTGAGTTGTGCTCCGAGAACGAACCCATCTCTGTATAGAGTCCAAATCAAACCTGTTTCCATGGAAAGGAAGAAAAAATTTTTTTTTCAGAAATCTGAAAATATCAAAAGATACCACTTCAGTATGCGCGTAATAAACATGCAAAGTTTCAGAATGATATCATGAATGGTTTTTGAGTTGTGCTTCGAAAAAGAACCTCTCTCTGTACAGAGTCCAAATACAACTGGGTCAATCCATGTCAAATCAACCATGAATTTGCAGACATCTCACGGAATTTTGTCAAAGTTCATGGATGAGTGAGGTCCTATGAGTAATGAATTAATCTGAAATATTTTTGCTCAATGCCTCCTAATTAGTGAATAATTCGTGAACAAAGTTTTGACTAATTAGCGAACCCTTGCGACATCAAACGCGTGCATCTCCCTTATTATAACAGCGAGAGAGTTGGGTGTGGTCTCATTGGAAAGCTCTTTTCAAGCCCTAGAAGTCTCTCAACTTTTCTCCATAGAGTCAAATGGAACAAAAGTTATAGCAAATCAAAAACTTTAAAGGTTTATTGCAAAAAAATATATATTTTTAAAATTTCTTTTTCTTTCTGATAAATTTATTAAAGAAAAGACCTACTACAGGGTCACTAAAATGCTAAATTGAAACCATGTGAAAGTTGCAACAATAGCCATGAATATTTCCCACTTTACAGTACACAGTAGCATTAGCATTTTAGTGACCCTGTAGTAGCCCTTTCCTTTATTAAATTTCCTTTTTCGTGGCGTTTTAACTTTGTGACAAGGAGGTCATCGTGAAAAATGCCAAATTAAAACGCATACGAATATTTCCCGGTTTACAGTACAATCACTCTCTAATGTTAGAACCCTTCATGATCCATCTTTTGTTCATTTGACATGTTTGACATGTCTTGAAGTGATCATATCGCCTTACAAATTCGTAATTTTAAAATGGGACATTTTATATTTGAATTCAGTTCATGGATAAATGTATTTTCTACTACTTGCTGTGGTGTTTTAAGGTATAAAGAAGGTTTCTAAGGTGATATGAACGCTTTAAAGACATTTGAAAATAAAAAGTGAAATATTACGAAAATGGAAAATTTTGACTGTTGTACCAGCACATATTTTCTCATAGCTCAAAGACCATTTGAGTGCCCATCACAAAACTTACGGAGAGCTTCTTAACATCATAAGCTACTTCTCACAAGAATTGTAAGAAATTTGAAAAACAATTTTTTGCAATATACCTTTTAAGTTCTTGATTTGCCATAACTTTTTTCCATTTGACTATTTGACTTTCACAAAATTCCGAGAGAGGTCTGCAAATGACATGGAATGACCAACCTGGTTTCCATGGAAATTAAAAAAATATAACATTTTCAGAAATCTGAAAATATGAAAAGGCACCACATCAGTATGTGGGTAATACACATGCAAAGTTTCATTAAGATATATTGAATGGTTTTTGAGCTGTGCTCCGGAAAAGAACCTCTCTATACAGAGTCGAAATTCAACTGGTTTTCATGGAAACGAAAGAAAGATTTTCAGAAATATGATAATATCAAAAGGCACCAGTTCAGAATGTGGTTAATACACATGCAAAGTTTCAGGAAGATATATTTAATGGTTTTTGAGTTGTGCTCCAGAAACAAACCCATCTCTGTACAGAGTCCAAATCAAACTTGTTTCCATGGAAACAAAAGAAAATAAAATTTTCATAAATCTGAAAATATGAAAAGGCACCACCTCAGTATGTGGTTAATACACATGCAAAGTTTCAGAAAGACGTAATGAACGGTTTTTGAGTTGTGCTCCAGAAAAAAACTCATCTCTGTACTGAGTCCCAATGCAACTGGTTTCCATGGAAATGAAAAAAATAAGATTTTCAGAAATCTGAAAATATCAAATGGCACCACTTCAGTATGTGGGTAATACATATGCAAGGTTTCAGTAAGATATACTGAACGGTTTTTGAGTTCTGCTCCGGAAACGAACTAGGCCTGATGTGCACTAAGATTTGTTTCCATGGAAATGGCAAAAATAGTAATCCTAGTTTCCAAAGTAGCAAACGGCACATCTAGACTATACATAGAATACATGTACAAAGTTTGGAACTGATACGTTACATAGTTTCAGTTCTGCTCAGGAAACGAATGCAGTGTAATTTGCACCAAGTCCAGATTTGTTTCCATGGAAACGACAATTTTTCATCGATACATTTTTAGCTAAGATGTATATTCTGGAAGAACATAGAAAATGAGGAGTAAATGCACAGTCCAACTAAAATCTGATGCTCTAGCCCACCAAAGACTACACAGCTCATTTAACCAGGGACATGACTGGTAGGGTCAAAGAAGCCTTGCAAGAGAGATAAGAAGCAAGGGCCACAGAGCTTTTTCTAAGCCGAGACACTGTCACAACATTGTTAAATTTTGGACAAGGAGATCACTTTTAAGCTCTTTATCCATTTGTATATTGTAACAATCAGCCAAATTCTAGGTGAATTTGCTCCTTTTCGACTCTCAGATCTTTCTGATATTTAAGACGATTAGCGTTACCCATTATCTAATGACCATTGACTGGTAAACGTTAGACAGTAAGCACATATTTGGGACAACGTCAGTTTTCACATTACACTTTAAGCATCCACAACTACTTTTCAGATCAATGATTTAAAAACATTATCTAACTGGTAGGCCTAGGTTCCCAAATCAAAAAAACTTGATAATCTAGTCTACTTTGATTAAAGCCCTAGCATTAAGCATTAAAATAACCAGCTCCATCCCAAACAACTTTAACTCAATTTTTCATATATTGTCATATATATTTGCAAATGCAAAGAGCAGGATCTATCGTACCATTTGTACTTTGTTTTATAGTACTCCTTTGCCAGATAATTACATCAGACACTTAAAATCCACTCTACTGACTGATATGTTCAAAGAAAGGGATACAAACAGGGAAACAACTTTTTATAAATCCCTATTTGCCATCGGCCAAGTGAATTCAAACAAGGCAGAAAATCACGGCATTGAGGTATGAAGGTTTTGCTATTAATCATGTTTAAAACGAGTCATCGTTCAGTAATTATGAAGACCGACATTTTGTCAGGAAAATGTCTCTTCACACTAGCTCCTATAACAACAGAGAGGGGACTAATGCGAGAGTAATTAATCAGATGCCAGGAAAAGTGATATAGCCAACATGCTAGGATTACAACCAAGCGATTCATAGCACTTTGCAAACAGAGCATCACTACTCATGGCCAATAGCAGGTCAGTATGGCTTACAACTAAATCAATAAACCGTTGCTTTGACACTGCCCCTGCCTTCAGACATTCCATTCTGATTCAGCTTGCAAGTGTGAGAGGCCTTTACGATGTAACACCAAGCTGCATATTTTTTTTAAATACAGAAATCCTGTCTAATTTTAAATTATTGCTTATTGCCCTTAACTGTCTAGCAAGTACCTGATAAACAATGAAACAATGACAATATTGGAGTTCTCACGCATTATTCAAAAATCATTTAGAAATGTATGATAAGACAACAGGACATAAAACAATCTTCATTAAGGAAAATTGTGCCTAGCCAGTGACATACCAGGTCTCATCCATAACATTATTTTGAAAACCTTGAGTTTATAAATACGGGTAGAAAAGCAAAAGCGATGTTAAAACAACACTCTTCCATTGAAAGCAATGGTGTCCAGAAATAGGAATGACTGCTGAAATCACCCTTTAATTATAGCTGCCTGCAAATAATAATACAGTATAGCAGGCAAAGATGTGCACACTCCTACAACTGAAGTTTCCCCAGAATACCTCATAACATAAACCAACTCAGCGCACACTTGGAGCGCGTACAGCCTGCCATCATTATCCTGTTGTCACTGGGGTTTCTACATTTTCGTCGCGGGTGTTTCTGGAGATAACACCGATATCAGATGCTGTTCCCTTCCTTTGAGTAGGATTGCCTTCCTCATTAACAGGGGGACACATCAGTTGTCTTCGCACCGAAACAATGACAAATACCCCGTTTCCCCCAAAAGCAGCTAAGCGTAGATTTTGGCCACTTGACCAATGAAAAATCCACATCCAGGTGGGCCAATACAGCAGCACAGGCAGGATTGAGCAGTAAATCTAGTGCTGACCAGAACCATTACACTGCAAGACATTCGGTCTAGTAAACATCATACTCCTTAATACAATGTACCTCTAACTAAAGCAACTATTTTTAAAATTATGTATATATATATATATATATATATATATATATATATATATATATATTATATAGTATTTTTTAGATATATATAGAGACACACACACACACACACACACCCACCCACCCACATGAACTCATGCCTTCATTCAGGGCGCCTAAGTAAAAATGCAAAATACTTCTTATCAACTTTCAAGCAAAAAAAATTAACTCGCACTTAATCTCACAATGTTTTGTCTCACAAGACATATTATGACCACAGTGCACAATGCCCTGAAATTTTTGGCTCGGCCTTTAATTTGCCATTAACGATACATACAGAGTTCATTTAATTTCCTGCACATGGCAGATTAAATTAATGCACAAATTGCACATGCAGCTTTGAATGCAGACCACAATTCCAAAAAGGTAAGTACAGTAATCGCGCTCATTCACCAATGCACAGTGGGCACAGGGAAAAAAAAGATTTGGGTGAAAAGTGTTTTGAATATTTTTCCAAGGATGCCCTACATCTGTTTTAGCCGCAACAGCATTTCATTGCCATTTTCCAACATTTCTGGCACTTGCGTACTCCCGGCTGATAAACAAGGACACGAAGCACAAACACAGCATCATGCGAAACAGCCGGTCGTGGCCAAAAACACCCATCCTGTCGGCTCTAAAGCAGTCTGATCACCTTACTTCAAGCAAAAGGTTAATAAAAAAAAAAATAAAAAATTTTTGTTCCCGATTTAAAATAAATACAGGAAATGAGATGCCAAGAGGTAGAATAAGCTACCAGATGCGACAGCTGGGTACTTCTTTCACGTCTGACTCACTATAAACAAACCTACCTACTTGTGCCTAATGCAGCAAGACTTCAAAGACAGAATATTTGGTCTCACTGTGGTGACCACAACCACCATTATAACTAGTTACAACACCCGTGGAGAACACAGGGTATCCAAGCAGCCAGTTAGCCGTGCTTGTTTACAAGTAAGGTCCAGAACTCATATAGGCATGACAGTGCAAATGTCTACAAACTAGATCCGAGGGAGAGCTTTGAGGCATGTTGCCATTTTCAAGCTCGAACAATTTTTTTTGTTAATGTAGACCATGTCATAGTTGATAGAATACACACCTCGAGAACATGGAAAATGAAGCACAGGTTTCATTTGGCTTTAAGGGATAATGAGATTACATGCACGTGGCTAGCTGGCATTCAGCCGAATTAAGACTGAAAACGAAAGCGGGTGATTACGTGTTACTTGGCCAGCGAAAGGAAAACAAACCTACTCCCCTCTTAAATACAGACACGGACACGAGACACTAGCTCTCTGGCCAAAAACAGTCAATGATTATTTATATCAGAGAGCAGTCGGAGCTCACTGCCAGAAACCAGAGAAGCGTTGGCAAATGCCAGGGATCAGATAAAGACACACTAACACAATGGCACTAGCTAAACTTTATCTAGATACAAGCATTTTTTCAATAGACTTTGGACATCAGTTTTTTTTATAGGTGCAATCATAGAAATTCTGGGCCAACTGATATGTACAACCCCCACTGAGATACTGCAAGTTGAGACTGTCTGTTATATCAAAATTAGAACTGAAAGCAGTGCTTTGTGAATTATTCTTGACCTGCATTATGTTGAAAATGTGCAACTGCACATTCGATGATTCAACACATGAATTTTCAGGACTTAAAATTAAATACATTTTCATTTTCCATGGTGAGATGGTCCATCGCAGAAGCCTCAGAGCCCCCAAAAAATTGACAGCACTAATGGATACATAAGGCTCAGTTATGCACAGTTAGGTTTTAACTGGCATTAATGAATGTAAGCAAGCATTTTAGTACCTGACGAAAGTTTTCAGATGAGATCTTGAGTCCATGCCTTTGTATCCCTGACAGATATGTGGCAGTTTCTGATGCAGTGCTGTCTGAGCGATCAGAAGTCAAGGGCATTCGGCTCAGGCTTCCGCCCTTGGCCACTACACATTAAAAATCTCTCCAGATTCCTTGGATATTTTAATTATTTTTTACACCCTACACATTGAAATATCCAAATCCCTTCCAATCCATCTTTGAGGAACATTGTTTTAAAACCTTGCAATCATTTTCTCGCGCGAGTGATCCTCGACCCATTTAGGCTCCTGAAAGACTTGGCCTGTCCTGGATGCAGCTTTTCTACCAAATCATGATTACAATCATTTACTGATATTAGTTGTCCCAAATCACATCAGTGCTCAAATTTACCTCATTACCAGCCAAACTTTTTTTTGGAATGGGTTGCAGGCCTGAATATGGATGTATATTTACAAATAAAATGAAGGTGACCAATGAAACATTAAGTATCTAGCATTCATACAGTCAGCAATGACACCGAGGGTTTGAAGCACAATGGTTATATGTCCATTTTAGAGGTTTTGAGAAAAATTGATTTTTTTTTTTTTTTTTTTTTTAATACCAGTCATTATTTTGCTGCACGGTTCAGAAGTATATTGAACACTTGTTTTCATAGAAGTGTAATTCCAACATCATGGTCAAAATGACCAAAAATGGACATGTCACCTCAGTGCTCCAACAATTCTAGCACATGATGTGACACAACACAACGGTGATTGGTTGAAGGTATGTTCGTTTGCAATGGAAGACAGACTATTCTGTAATAAAATTCATGTTTATTCATCAAAATGTCAATGTTTAATTCATTAAGCAGATTTTGTTGGACATATCATAAAATGAAAATGTGAATTCTGATTAAAAATGAATGCAGATGGACATACAGTTATTGAGCTTCAAGGATTAGCTGATAGAAAGCTGTGACAGGGGGTTAAACATCTCAAAACCACTAAATTTGGACATATAACCATTGTGCTCCAAACCCTCGACATGCAAGTCAAAGAAAAGGTAGAAATCAATGGGTCCAGTTTATATGCATTTGTTATGGTTGCATTTTCCTGGCCATATATTTCAACGTAAATGACTCTGTTATATCTGCCATAATATAACCATAAAGCCACAACAACAAAAAAAAATGATTTTCTAATTGGCAAATAACTGAATGACAAAATAATTACATAAAATCTGAGGCTTATGAAACTAGAAAACTATTTGAACTTTGCTCTTAAACCTTCCCAGCTCCCTACATTGTGATCCACTGGAGTCATTACATTAGATTTTAAAATGGCTTTTAACTGCTTCAATGGGAGGTAAAGTGTTGTCAATTCTCACTTCAAATTTAAGCATTTAAGATTCAGGACAATTAGCCGATGGGGGGGGGGGGGGAGAACATGAGAATGCAAATCACTAGCATTCAACAATTATGGCCCTCCGGTCTACCAGAGCTTCATCAGGTCTCAGGCAAATTCCAGCAACAATATGCAAAGATCTGAGCAGCCAACAATCAGTTTCCTGCATCACCGTTCCATTAGGGCTGACAAAGCAAATAAAAACCATTCCAACAGCTTCATATTATGAGGCCAATTCCCAGAAGACGACTGGTAATCGAACTGTATTCTAATCAATAGCGCCGGATTTGCAAACATGGGAACCTTCATCTGATCTCACTGCACACATCAATACTAGGCTTCACTTAAAGGCATTTACAGACTTTATCATGTCCATGACGTTTAGTGGCATTGCAGGCGGCTTCGAGAAAATTTGGTGACCCATTCCATTGAATACCTTTAAACAATCGAGCCAGCCTCAGCTCCATTTGGTGGATCACCTCAAGTCAGTAATTTGCGCACTGAAAACTTAAAATCCAACTCTTCAATATGCACTCATAGCAAGCTAACAGCAAGTCTACTGCATATCAGTAGAGTATGAAGGTCCTGCATATGGGCCAGGTCACACAGTAATGGAGTTACAAAATTGGTGTATTTTGTATCATAGCTCCAAAACTAAGTAAGATAGAGTTACAATTTAAATGGATAATTTCGTTAATTTAATTTATTTTGGGTGAAAATGGCAAAAAAAACTGGTTGGTAACGGTTGGTTACTGTAACTCCTTTACCAACCAGTTTTTTCCCCCCCATTTTCACTCAAAATTAATCAAATCAACAAAATTAGCCATTTTCTTATTTGAAGTACTCGGGAAGACCTACACAAGTAACTCTCTTACTTAGTTTTGGAGCTATGATACAAAATACACCAATTTTGTAACTCTGTTTCCCCGTGACCAGGCCCATATGTACTCTACTCAAGAGATGATCTGGGGCCCAGGCGGATGAATTGTGCAACAGAGGAATCTTGTGTATAGGCTACATTCCTATAGCGTGAACAGAGCATTCCATCTACACAAGTCTGCAAGAAGATTTAAACACTAGCAGAGAATATTTAAGGCCCCAAAATCTTAAGTGGAAGTGGAAGCTCATTAAAAAAAAAAGTAGTCAGTGGGCCTGGGGACATTTTGTCACCAAACTCGCATATCAGGGCGAGCTTCTACTCTTCAGGGATCAATTAATCCTGATGAATCTCAGTATCTTTAGCACAAGGACGCACCAGCAAAAGAGGACATGCAGTACACTTGCAAACATGTTAATGTAGACACGGCTCAGTGTTATCTTGTTCCTAAAATACCCGCGTGGAAGCAAAAGTTCCCAATAGATTTCTACCCAATATGATTCAGGTCAGGCCAATCAAAACAGTTTACCTAATATGGGGTGCGTTTGATACGATGACTGTAGAGAGGAAGGTAAACAACCAAGATGGCTGCCACTAATGTGGAGCTCTCAGTTGAATCCACCATGGTGACAGTATTAAATTAAATGGGTGGTATGTTTTCAAAGAAAAGAAAAACAAATAACTGCATTTTAAGCTCTTGCTGATAAGAGGTGTTTGCCATACTTCCAACAGGACAAATAAAGTTTACCATTGGGCCCTGCTGGACGCCAAAAAGGTGGGGCAAAGTGAAAACCCAGTGGCCATCATTGTTAGTCCGTTGGTGACAGTCGTAGAGAAACAGATCAAGGAAGCGACCAAACTGGAAATCACAGCATTGCAGCTGGGGGTCCAAAGGCAGAAATCTACTGCAAACGTAGCTAACAAAGTCCTCTGGCTTCCTGTCAGCTGAACAGCAAGTGGTGAGACATGGCGGAGTGCAGGGAATGAAGTTCATGTTACTTACAATGGTAACCCATGGCAACCAAATCAGGTCACGCCAAATATCCTTGTATTATGTTCAATTAGAAGCCTTAGGAATTGAACGTTGCAACTAGCTACCCAACACAGTAGCCCACAAGTAGTTACGGAAGCCAGCTTAATAGAGCTTGTAGCATCAAGTTAATAAAATTATAACAATGCCAATACGAACAGAGCAGCAGGTCGCTAACTGCGATTCAGGCTGCTCTTTGCATTCATGCTACTTGTAGCTAGCTTCCAAAAATCGTTGCATTTTCTGCTGTGGGTGGCACAATGGGTTTCTTTTGCAAAATGATCTGACGATGACAGGCTTAAAAAGACGATAAATCCGCCATAATTTGAGCACAGAAAATCTGGGAAGATGCTACATTTCACACCAGCCACCTTTAACGTAATGAAAGGAAGCTTCACTGATGACTTCCAATTATGCAGAGGAAGTTTACTCACAATCCAAAACATACCAGTGATTTCCCACAGACAGGGCAGCTGTTTATGAGCCAAAAATTCATGTCTCCTGTTCAAGACAGAGAGCAAACCAAGCTGAGAAACTCTCATGATTAACACTGCAAAACAGCAATTTCCCTATAAGGGTGGTAAAATGTCAAATCGACACGAAACCAGAGCACATTCCAATGTGTATTTATACAGAGAGCTCCAGCGTAATGGTACAGTAGTGGCCCCCCATCTGCAATCCCTCCCTCGTTGCAAACCATCTTACTAATCTTCTGCAAAATTGCTAGTTGCTGGATGGCAGACAGTGGAGGAAATGTCTAAAGCAGACATGGGGTGGTAATTTAATTACATTCAAGGTTGTTTCTGGGCTAAGCATGCCACAACAGAGACTGCTCCATTCATCAACTCAAAGAATGGATCACAAACCGCACTTATAGTTTAGAATGATCCTGACGACCGAGCAACAAAGCAAAACAGGCACATATGGTATATTCACTCGTGAAATGTTACCCAATAATTTAACATTAGCAAGACATGGAGTTCATCCTCGGAACCATTCCACTCTTCTGATAATGAAAGCCTATTCTGCATCATGAAAATCGTTTAACCAGTCGCATCTCCTCTCCCTCACTCAGACCCCCCCCCACACACACACTCCATTTCCTGTCCTTTGTCTTTCTCACTCACAACAAGACATTATATACTTAGGCTTACTTGCTTTTTACATCACACTTCACAACCAAAAACAATGACATTGTGCTAGAAGAATGACAAAAAAAGTCTGATGCTCTGCGCGCATTAAAAAAAACAACAAAAAAAAAAAAAAACACACACCACAAATACAAATAGCTGGCCGTCAACTGTTGTAAATAAGAGAAGGGGGGAGGGGAGGTTTGGGGCCAACAGCTCACCGTTTGTCAGATAACTTCACTAACTGAACTTACGGTGAGCTGTCAGCAGAAGCAGTTTCTATGCATTCTAATCACTCATCACTGCAAGGGAAGTTGGCTTCACAGACACTTAAGCAATCACACTCATACACACAGCAACAAAAAAAGGACACAAATCAACCAGAAACAGTACTCTACGCCATTTGAAAAAATTATACTTGGCTCCATTAAAAACGCACGGGTGAGGTATGTACTATATTTGCGGCAAATTGAAGAATCGATTGATTTTTATTGCTTTTCCAGAGAGGCACGAGAGGAAATGGAGAAAAGCGTGTGGTATTGTAATCCTGACGCGTGCCACGTGCACACGCTAAGCACTTCAGTAATAACAAACATTGAGCTGTTCGTTATGTGTACCGTGACAATTGACTTGTTCTTTTTGGTAAGGTCAATAGCCTACATAAAGCCAACCAAAAAAAAAAAAAGAAGAAGAAAAATGAGTGAGGATGGCAGCTCAAGAGCACGACATCTGGTTACAGCCTGTGCGTGACAGGTTTCGGACAGGAACCAAAACTGGTCATGAGATGAGGGGTCCGAGACGATTGAGGGGGAGCGCGAGTAACGTTTGACGCCGTCTACGTGAGCAAAACATTCTTCAATTTGCCGCAAATACAGTATATACCTCACCCGAGCATTTTTAATGGAGCTAAGTATATATAGTAGAGGACTAGTAATCATTATTGTCCTGTACATCCATGTTGGGGACATATGGGCAATTCCACAATAACAGAATTACGATCAAGAGCAATTTTCATGTCATTTTTACCTGCCATCAATTACTCTAATGCATTAGCTACTTGCCTGTGCTTTTATCAGTTCCACTGACACACCTACTGAGCTGTATGACACAAAGTTCGGGGTAATCCATTTTATAGAAGGCTATACGAAGGTGAAAGTATCAGGAACGGAATTATGGCAGGAAAAAAAGGCATTATTTTTGCCTTTACTTAGACAGGCATTTCTCTGAAATCTGGCAATGATAGGCAGTAGGTTTACAATTCAGTTGTTGGCCTAAGATGTTGACCAGGCCATGGTTAGTTTATATTGACTGGTATGTTCAGATATTTTGTAGGATGCCATTTCTGAGAAAGAGACAGAGGTAACGGAATTAAAAAATGGTAACGGAATTACATTTTCTGATAATCTACTAAATTTATTATACTTAAACAAAGCAATTGAAAATTGGTATCATAAATGATGCGTGTTGCTGACCTCTAGTTGAACAAAAATTTTGATTAACAAGGCAAAATGAAGGCAATATATGATATTGATGAAAATAACTTATTTCTGAACCAAAATGTGAGCTTATAATGAATATCAGAAGTCACATGCATGAAAATTGTTGTTCTTTCACTGACTAGATCCTGAAACAATGGTTTTTACTTTGCTACAGTGTTCCAGCATCATTCAATGGGTACTGTGAGTAATGAAGTATGTAACAGAATTACAGCAACACAGCCAATGTCAAAAGCACTATGCAAATCTCAAATGTGTCATTGCTTGCAATATTCTTTCTAACTTTCCTCAGTCATGAGTGGCAGTCTCTTCATACAAAAGAAAATGTATAAAATATCAATTACTCAACTCCTGAAACTTACAAAGCTCAAAATGAACATGTTAACATTAAACACTACTAAATGAACCATATGTATTTTCCATTATTGGCATGAGACGAACACCGTTTATACAAATGTAATCATGTCCCTTCTGATTTGGTAATGAGTCATCTACATGAAAACCTATACATTTACCTCCACCAAGGTTGTTGTGTTTTTGCCTGGGTTTGTTGTTTGCTTGTTTCTTTGTTGGTTTCCAAGATAACTCAAAAAGTTAAGGACAGATTTCGATGAAATTTTCAGGTATTATACAGATTGGTATAAGGAAGAAATGATTAGATTTTGGAAGTGATCCGGGTCTCCGTCTGGATCCAGGAACTTTTTAAAGGATTCATTAACATTGGGAGATAGGGCCATTTTTGACATTTATGCGCATAACTCCACCAAAAATTGTCAGGGCACTTGGAAAAAAAAAATACAGGACAAGTTTCGAACATGTTCTACAATATATCAAAGACTGATCCTGAAAATGGAATAATTCCGGATACTATGATACTATGATCCAGAATACGAAAGTAGGGGACCTTCGGAACTTTCATTATAGGAAGAGAACAAATGAAGCTACAAACATGCGACAAACACCATTATATAGCCAAGATATTGCAGAATTAGGGAGGTGTCACCGGATTTACTGTATCTTCAAAAGCCAGGGAACTAGATCCAGAAGAAAACCACCATAACGGAAAATTTGATTTTCGTGAATAACTACTGAACTAATATTGATAACATTATGAATTCAGTTGCTAATGGTATGTTTTCTTGGTCAGGGAATCTGAAAAAAATAATGAAATAAATGTAGGACTAATATTTATGAGTAAATCACAACATGAGGGGAAATGTTGCATCATAAGAAAAAAAAACCAAATGAAGCTAGAAACATGCAACAGATATCTTTAAACAGCCAAGGCGCTGTGGAACTAATATTGACTTTTAAAAATGGCCGTTTTAGCAACTCATGTGGAATAGCCCATATCCTGTTATCTTTTAGCTGTAAATACGGAGGACAGCTGAATGTCCAAAGAGAGTAAACGTGCAGATACACGCCTCAGCCAGCCAGGCCTCAGGCAATTCCAGGACCCACTCCATTAATCAACCCAATTACACCCTCACCCTACTGAGAGAGTTCTCACACTCTGCCACCTGAAATACACAACGGAGAAGCACATGAACAGAGCGAAAGAGTAAAGAGAGGGAGACCACCAAAGGGAATAAAATCGGGGAAAAAAGCCCAACTGCCCAAATGGTCAACCCCCTCCCTAGCCTACTCACACTTACAACTCTAATTCTTTAAGAAAGAGGCCCAAGACAAAAGGCTGGACTACACCGGCAAACTTTTTAAAATGCATTCACACATTCGCCCAGAAGATATTAAACCTGAAAATAGGGTCCACATAATGCAGTGCAACAAAGCTAGTCAGAAGAAATAAGAATACACACTGTAAACATTTGGGGTGGCAGGAGGAGGGGGTGAGTTTTGGATAGAAACAAAAAAAAAAAAATACAGAGAATCTATCAAATAATCAATACCAATGCTAGGAACTTTCCCAAATACATGACTAGAAACGCACTTAAAATTTCAAAGGAAATGTACGTTAGTTTTCCAAGAAACGCTCCTGTCCAGTGCAGTGGTTCTCAATACAAAACAAGTTGAAATGAGGCCAGAACGGGGGAGGGGTGTAGAGAACGAGCTTATCAACATGTCAGTGCAAGAAGCCAAAGTAAACAGGTTTGGTGGCCATTGGCAGCTTTGGCCGGCCAAACATTCGAGCCTCGTTTGTTCTTCTAAAGCCCTTTCACCAAGACATCACATTCCTCAGGCATTACCCCCATCCCCCAACACAGGCTCCACCCAGCCTCCCTCCACACACGTCCCTGCAACGTTTACAGGCCAAAGTGCCGGGGAGTCCCCGCAGAGATCTGGCAATTAGAATAAAAATCTGAAAATCCCATTAGCTTAACGCGGCATCTGGCCGATGCGTAATGCAAAGGGATACTTAGTGATGAAAAATGGCAATTCCTTGCAAAGAGCTACACCGCTTCCAACAGGGTTTTTTTTTTCTTTTTCGAAATTGCAGTTAAAAGTATTAGAAGACAAAATCATATGCGCAGATGAAGAATACCCGGAGTAACTTTGCAAATTTACACTGCCAAAATGAAGAACTCTTATTTAAGTTTGGAACTACAGTAGACGTTAAAACAGTTTGGTGCAAAACCCAGCTTTTTTTTTTAATAACTGATTGTTTTGAAATCAAACAAAATAGCCTTTAACAAAATTCAATGGTTCAAAGAAAAGGTTGCTCTTAACCTTACTGTAAAAGGAGAAGAGACAAGATTTTAGCGAAAGCAGTGAATCTTTCTGCAGATTCTGACATTTTAAAACTATACTTTTCCCCTTTGAATGGAATGAATGAGAACTTAAGTACATAAGCACTAAAAATAGAATGAATGTTTGGTATCAACAGAATACCATATAGTTGGAAACAGGTTTAAAAATGTCATGGGCCAATTTCCATCTATTCATTCAAGGTATGGAAACAAACACCTTTACAATTAAGGGTAAAAGAAGGCAAAATATGATGCATTTACAGGACTGGTGCCGTCGGATCATTAATCCCCAAAATGCATGCAGGAAGTAGCATGGCTTTAAAAAGATTTCAAATAGTCATTTGCAGCTGCAACGTGGTTCCCCCTTCCATAAAAGCAAGATATGGAAATATAATGATAGAAAGGCCACGAGCACCAGCGAACGAGATTTGCAATGCAAAGCTACCATACCATAAAGCCACTATTTTACAATGTGTCACCATCTGCAATAAAAGCACACACACAGACTCCTGGAGCCAGCACTGGAAATGGGAAACAAATGCCCGTCTCAACTTTCAACAGGTCAACCACACCCTGAATGTATACGGGTCGAAAATGTCTGGAAATGCCGTCACTGAGCTTGGTTGAATTTGAAAATGGTGAAGTTTAGCTATAAATCACCTTTAGGAGGCCATTTAGGGAACATGTTTTACAACAATTATTTACAAAATCCCTCCACTCTTCCACATATGGCACAATTCACACATGAAAACAGCCATGTTGACGTTTTCTGAATTTGACTAAATTTAACTGATTATTTGACCAATGGGGCAATTTTATCCATGCTGTATTATAACAGAAGGATATACTAGAGAAGGCAGCAATTTTCTGCACAAGTTATATTCCTTACCACAACACAGGACCTAAAAATAAACTCCTCCACAAAAACCAAATAATAGTTCGGCTATTATCATAAAAGTCAGATAAAATTATACACCTAGTTCCATTTTTCACGAGGCTTCGCAAGAAAATTAGAGTAAGCTTCCTGGTTTATGTCTAAACTGAAAAATATTTGAAGTTGATCATATTCTGCAAAGCCATCCACTGACAGGATGGACGTGGGTGAAATTTTCGTCCTTAAATAGAATACAGCAGCAGGAAATTTTCACTAAGCCATCAGATTTTAGCTGTCAGTCAGGGGCAGGACGAGTTTCCAGCTTTCAGAGACAAACTTATGAAGCGAAGTTCTCCTACAAATCATTTACAGCGAAATTCAAATGTAAAGGCATTCAAAGAACAATATTTGATTAGCTCTCTACTCCGACACATCTGATTCGAAATTGAAGTAAATATGAATGAAAATAAAACCATAAAATTAGGGAAAAAAATATATATAAAACTCAATGTGAGTAAGTAATATAGAAGCAAACGTTTAAGAATTAAAGCGGTTTTAGTTTTTCCTTAAATTTAAATAAAATCACTCAATTTTCTTCGATCCTGAAACAATTTGGAAAATATTTTTCCCCAATTTCTCCAAAAAAAAAAAAAAAAAAAAAAATTGAACACAGTGAATAAAAATATCTCAATTCATTGAAAATTCCGTGATGGGCTTCCAGTAATAATACTGCAGAGCATTGGAAGGGAATTACACCATAATAAAGCAATCTTGGTGACTTATGTTCACTTCATCAAAATTGAAGACATTTACACTAAAAACCATCCTTCCAAGAACCACAAACCACTGCCCAGTTTCTGCATCATCGAGAGAGGCGTTTTCCAATGGTTTCTCTTAGTATAAGGATCCAAATTTCAGCCATAAAATAAAACCATTGCACAAATGACACAGTGTAAAAACAGAATTGATCATTTTGGCAAAATGGCCGTTTAAAGAGAAGTGTATTCAAGGTATACGCACACGCATGAACACACAAACACAGAAAAGCTTTTCAGCAAACAAACAAATAAATGAATACAAATAGGATCGAAATGTATAAATAGCAGTCGATGGGAAGAGAACCTATGCATTTTCAGAGAATTTTCCCCTCTGGGGTGGACCCCTGACGTCCCCACCCACCAGCACCAGAACAAAGCCCCCCTGTAGAGAGTGAATGTCACCTACAGCACTGACAGCTGGATCAAACTCATGCTCAAACAAAGCCATTTTTCTCAATTTGCTTATTGAAATGATCCAATTACCAGGAGTCACCATGGTGATATCTGCGTCACAAAAACATTACTTATTAATTACTTATTAATTACTTTGAGATGTAGGGTAAATAGACATCTGAAGCGGATGGGCCTCTTAGCGCCACACTGTCAACAACACGTGAGCCTAAAACCACGGAAAAATCAAGAGTGCCATAAATATTTCATACGCATTTAAACACTGACACACTTCATAATAATAACCAGCAGAAGTATGACTGCCCTAAGCACTCAACGAGACACAGCATGATGGCTTTGGACCCCAAAATGTGGAACAGTGGACAGCAACAAATTGCAGGTGAGGTGCCCAGAGCAGGATCGTAAAGCCTGGGACAACGCATGTCCTGGGTCTGCAACCTCCCTAGAACAGAGCCAGGCCAATCCAGAGGGCAGGCCAGAGGAACAGATGCTAACAATAGCGCTAACGACTCACTGCAGCACAGCCCTTTTTCATTAGAGCCCAAAAAAGAACTGGTATCACTTCACTGGAGTCCAAAAATGGGGACAGAGGCAAGGCCTCTCACAAGCATTTAAAGAAAAAAAAAAAAAACACACTTCAACATGATTCAGCAATTTCTAAGTAAAAGGAGAAGCCCAGGACATGTTAAGGAGGGAGGGAGGGGCATTAATAATGTAGCAAAGGAGCCACTCAGCCCAGTGCTCAGATGTGGCCTATTGTATCATAAAAATGTGTATATGCAATGCAATCCATAAAACAATTGGTACATGGTAGAATCATTCTACGGCAATAATTTTTGTTTTTTAAATCTGAGACGTAATTGATCATCAAATAGCGGTTGAGGTTGGACGGGTGTGATTTTTGGGATGTATGGAGGAGGTTGGGAAGGTATAGTAACTGTCGACTGGTCAGATTACACAAGAGGTCAATGATACGGCCCAAAGGAGCCGAGAAATGTGCCCTTCAGTTCGCAAAACACACGCACATATGAGCATGTACGTGCGCGCACGCGCACACACACACACACACACACACACACACACACACACACACACACACACACACACACACACACACACACACACACACAAACACGCGTGCACACAAGCAAACACAAAATAACGTGTTACAGAATAATAATATAATAATAATAAAATGTGTACTATAAGCCCTAGTGACTGTCTTCATCATTTCATTTCCAGTTTCATTTCAGACTTCCAGTTTGTGCCATTAGCTCAAATGAGTTAAACTGCACGACAAACTCAGGCAGGAGGCACCATGTCACACGCAGCAAAAAACAGCAACTTTCAAAAAAAAAAAAAGAGAAAAAAAAAAAAAGGCGAGACTGGCCTCTTTATCCGAACAGCTAAGATCAACAGCGGGACAGGATTCACCAATCTGAATTTCAGGCCTTGCACTGATCCCTGGTTTCAGCCGATACCACAGACCGATCCAATACCAGTGTTTAATTATGCCTCAGGGTGTGGAAAAGACATGGATTGTTCTTTAATGTGCAGTAAGGCAACATAAGATTTTACTCAAATATCGCTTTTTCAAGTTTGTGCAACAAAATGCAACATAAATACATAGACGCAAGTGTCCCGAATTGTAATATTGAAATAACAGTATTCAATTCCAGATCGGCCGATTTTCACCAATATCCAATCGAGCTATAGAAGTCTGTAACTGACCGACATCAGTATCAGAATCGGTGAATATCCAAGAAGAACCTCCATGACTCCAGGCACCTAAGGAGGCCAAACACAAAGCCCTAAAAAACACAACAGATGTGAGTCACAGAGCAGGCAGCAGGGGGGCACTACAGGCGACTTCAGGAGGAAATGGACAGATAAATAAAAGCACCTCCTCTTCACCTCCCCCCCTTCCTCTTCCTCTTCCCTACTCTCATCCCATTTCTCCCCCTCACTCATTTCCCCCCTTTTTCTTTTACAGCTAATGACATTCAGTGAAATTAATATGTCGGTGAAGGGTGATGACCGGTTCCCTAGCAACGCCACCTTTGGACACAAACCAAATACTAAATGAGATGGATGCGCTTAATTTACTCAATCTGTCACGATGTGAGAAATGTTTTTCCTTTTCTTTTCTTTTTTTGACTCACCACAATACGAAATACAGATATATTCAACTTTACTGGCAAGTGCCGATTGTACTATATAATAAATACATGGGGATCAAGCACCCTGGTATACACATGTATTTAATGCAAAAAATAATGAAGCATAGTTTCCCTTTGAAATCAGGTGACAAAGATAAACTACTTATGCACTTTGGTCCTCAGCCATTGAGCTTGTTTGACGAACAAATCAAATGTTGCATATTAGCCAAACAGCCTTGTTCTTTATCGTTAGTAATTCACCAAAAAAAAAAGAAAAAAAAAAGGTAAATTTCATAATACACACTGACAATAGTACTGCCAAGGGCCTAATTTACCAAATTATCAACGGTAAGTTTTAAATCAAATTGTTTTGTTTTTGACAATTTTAGTTATAGCCATGCCTGTTGCTAGGGGGAAATGACCAAATGACATTAAAAAAAATTAGAAGAGCACAAATTACAGGAGAAATAGCGCCGAGACACTCCCTCCAGTGTCTTTCTGTAGCCCCCCCAATGGGAATGTGCTCTATTTAAAGAGTTAACTCTTTAATTCTGTCTGGAATGTTTCCTTTGGGTGGGGCAGGACATGGTAGACTCAACCCCCCCCCCCCCCTCCCTCTGAAACCCACCCCCCCCATTTTCCACCCATCAATTCCTACAATAAATTAAATGGCTTCTGCCCCAAGTTTAGAGAGTTTGGTCTTAAAACCACCAGACTATTGTATGGTCCACTTCGCTTCACTGTAAATGACAAGTTAGCACAAAAACATCCACGGACATGTTGAAATGCACACGAACATGTGAGCTTTATAGACCATGACTTGCATAAAACATTCCAATGTTTGTCACAATATCAATTATTCCCATTCTGTTGAAATTGCCCAACAAAGTTAATGCATCCCAGAAAGTGAATTTTAGTTCAAGAACACATCTCTCTTGTTGTGGGAATGTCAAAGATTTCTGTAGTGGGTGAAATGGCTTCGCTAGTCGAGGACATTAGCCGGGGCCTGCTGTTAATGAGGCAAAACAGAGGCGCACAAAGCAGTTAGCCACACACATAGAAAATTCCACTGCAGATGCTATGCAGCTCATGAGCCCTGAGTATACATCCAGGGGTTAAAGTCTGCTAAAGAAGGGAAAATGCAACATTAACTGCCTAATCCCATGTTACCAAAATAATTTCCCTGTAAAACTCCTGGGTAAAATGAATTTGCATGCACATTCGTCGAGAAATCCCCAGCATGCCTGGACTTAAGATAGATTAAGCTGACAAAATTCTCAAATGCAGGCAGCAGTTTTCCAGAGCAAGAACTCCAAATGATGTCATGTCACAGTAAAAATTATTTGCTCCCCATCAAACTGTCTAGTAAAATAATTTTTTATTCTTTTCCAAATTGCGCAAGAAAGCTAATAGAAACTCATAATCGAAAGCCAATCATGACCACATCTAAAAACAGCTTGCATAGTTACAAAGTGTGTATTATGCAGCGAAAAAGTGAGAAAGAGCAACCCAGCTGAAGTGTTGTTTCAAGCTTCAGAGCCAAGCAATCTGCTGACGCCAACAGTTTACACAGATACCAGAGATCACAAATAACAGGACCCCTGGCAGCTGCCCAGCAATAGTGCCTGAGTGAAATCATTACACGGCTATTCTAGCTCGAGTCAGGTTCCTAGCAGACACGGATTCAGATGGGGGGAATGCCCGGGTAGAGAGATCCACTCAAACGCCATTTTTTTTTAAATAAACACAAAAGGCCAGCAAGCTCACCTGAGCTATATCAAGGAAAGAAGGTCCCCCAGTTTCCAGCTACAATGGTTCAGAGAACTCATTTTACACACTTCCGTTACACATCCATTTGAATAATGAGCAGAGCGTGTGTTCGAGCTGAGCATTCGCTTCTCTTCAGTTAAACGAAGCCCATAAGCCAAAACTACAGCATCTAATTCATAATAAATGAAGCTCGGACGAAACCGGTCTTCCCCCTTCTAAAAGCTTACATAATCCTCATCGATCACTCGCAGCTGTGTGGTTCTGCACTTCCTCCCAAGACTGTGCTGATGCGTTGCCGGGCGACGGCTAAATTATGCAACAGTATTCAACAAATGGACCTAACGCACCACAGCCCAAGCGTCAACTTTAACAATACAACTGCGCTCAACACAGATTATAATTTTATCAAGATTAAAGAAGACAATCGTGGTACCATTACCAAAATAAACTTTGAGAGAAGGAGGGGCTGCACGAGGTACGAACAAAAACTATGGGCCATCCAGGTGACTTCAGCCCGGCTTAGCGTGTTACGGCTGAGGGTGGGGGGTGGGGGTTGAGCACATTGCCGCCATTATTGAGACCAACACGTGGCCTAACGTCCAACAAGCGTGATTAAAAAGCCATTAATCACTCCGGGATTAGTTAACTGGGGACTACAGGGTTGGAGGTAGACAGGGGGTGCCACAATAAGGACAGTCTGAACTCCCCGGGGAGAGACAGGAGATTATTGGGGTCGGCCGGCCTCAGAGTCCCACTGCGGACAGAGATCGAGGGTCCAGCCTTCGCCCTGTTCTGCGCCTCACCGGTCATCTGACCCTCCCTGACAATCCCTCCGCCCGACCCTTTTGTCCGTCCCCTTGTTTGACAATCATTTACTCCGCCGTTTAGGGCAGGGGCAAGGTCAGGAAACATACATCAATGACAAAAATGAATCACTCGTTCAGCTATCCCTTCATTTCATCCCTCTGCTTTTTCCACTCTGGGTCTACTGCCAATCAGTTTGGTATGACACGGTTTGAACATCAGTGTAAGCAGACAGGCCCCTTACTTCCATGCAGATGTCCAAATAATAAAGTACTCTGCATATCAACTGTTCATCTATTACATAGAACCTCACCCCTTTGACCAATTATTTCAGTTTATATTTCCACAACACCACATTAAAAAACACCATCAATTTCAAAAATAAATTGTTGTTGTCAATTCAATCAAAAGACCGAAGGTACACAGCCAATAGTCATTTTATTTTCCAAAATCAAAACCCTTGGAAAGACCATAACCAAAAAACTTTTCAGTTCCTTTCCAAATCAACTGATTTATACAAGGGACAATTGTTGTGCGCGCCCCCCCCATACAGCAGCTGTGAATAAAGGCGGCATTTTGTGAGAAAGAAAAGGGGTCTGTATGAGACACAAAATTACTTTAGTACACAGGCAAAATCACCAACTTCATGTTTGAAAACCAATGGGAAGTATTAAAACATCAAAAAGTGTTGAGAGTAATGGGACATATTGATGACACCGAAAAAAATTAACCATGTTATTCTTGAGGAGTAAACTTAACTCAAGTTTTTTTGGAAACATTCTTTCCAGTATCTCAGTTAAATGCAGTCACACGCATCTGTAACAATTCAGTCTTTAGCTGCCGTACCTAAACATGTACGCACTCGCTCACCATGAGCCCACCCCCCACCTTCACTCAAGAATGACATTTGTGGCATCTGCTACTCTTCTCCCAAAAAACCCTTTGAGGAGGAGACAATACAATCAACAGCCCCTCATCTGCAAGGCCCCCTCCTCCTGAAACTACAGCAGATGAGTGCAATTAACTGCACAGGGCCTGGCTAGAGAAGGGGAGGGAAATGCCTAGTCCCAGTTCTACAAAACATGCTCATACGGCCAGAGCCAGCCCTGTCTGCAAACGCAACAGGAGACCGCAGAGAAATCACCCTCTGACCACATCTTCCTGTAGTCTCTACCGCCAGCCTACGAGCAACAGCCGAGCCTCGGGCACAGATAATGGCTCCGCCCACATCTCGGACGTTAATATTGCGCCGACGCCACAGTTTTCCGTTTGCATACTTTGCTTCGTTTTTGCGAAATCTTAAACTGGCTGACCAAAAACAAGAGAAACGGCTTGTTAAGTCTGTTATTCTGAAGAAACCTCTGATTATACTCCACCCTCGACGCCAGCTGCACTTCCACAGTCCCACTTCGTCCCGCTGTCATTTTTAAACTGCCGCTTCTCATATCGCCCATTTCCAGACTATGGCCTTTATTTGGAAATGTAAGTGGCAACTGTCCAGACCACTTCCCTTCAACCACTTTTGAAACTTGAGACACTGTAGACGGAAATTATCTTTCTCAATGCAATGTGGATTTCCTCAGCGCAGTGAATGCCAAGAGCCTAGATTTGATATCTCAAAACAGCTCAGCATGGAAAATACTGCATTACTACAGCAACAGCAAGGCAGATTCAATGTTTCTCTCCAGCATGAAAATAAACCCAGCAGAGGGCTGGGAAATCTTCATGGGCGGTCAAAGAAATATCTGCAGCACGTGGATGACATCACAGCATCCAGGCCCGCGGGGTTCTACAGTGTGGGAAACCCGCTCCCTCGCTAGTGCAGCCTCACTCGAGTCAGCGGAGCGACACGCCCCACCCGCCCTCCCCACCGCGCCCCCGCTGGCTCCCTGACAGCTCTGATCCAATCGTCTCGGCTTCCTGGACCCAGGCCAAGCCAGCGGCTGCCGTGCCAAGAGCACTTTCCCGGAAACACCAGGAGCAAGAAAAGGAGTGAAAGTGAGAGCACTGACTGAAGGAGCCACGCTCCCGGTTGGCTGTCCGCCAGGACACACTTCCAGGATTTTTTTTTTCTCTGCAAAAGCCAGCTGACAGGCTCTCCCCTGGAGATTTCAGAGGACAACAAAAAAGTTGCAGTCTGCCAAGACAGCGGTGTGCCGAAGATTAGCCCCATGCTCTCAGCAGGGTCAGGTTAACAATCGAGACAAAAAAAAAGCACACTATGCAGCGGCAGAGGACAGAAAGTGTGAAGCCACTCTCCTTTGTTCAGCTTTCTATGGAACACATGTGCTGCGATTACACAGATCCACTTTGTGTGGATGAGTTAAAATAAGTCACTCCAACATTGTTGCCAGCCGCTGAGGCCAGAGGCTCGGCCAAAACGCACCCCACCTGCAAACTATTTTTGGACATTGTTAAAATACCACATGCAGCGATGCAAAATACTTTCAGCGTGAAATTTATATGCGGTACCAAGGCAGGCAAAACACAGTTGAGAGTATCAACTTAATTAGGAGTTTAAGATAAAACAAAGTTTGCATATCTTAAATATGCAACTCATTGGTTCTCATATGGTTCTCAGTAATAACAATTGAGCATTTCCATTTTACAACTGCTAACTGCAGTGACATTCGCTACGCTTAAAGACAACAGATTGTGATTGACAGAGGGAATTTTACCTGTTTGAACTGGTCGTCGTAGCTCCAGTCCGCCTGCCCATTGGGTGAAGCAGGCAGGTGGGGGCGTGCTGGAGACTGGCCATCATCCTCGGGCTCCTGTTTCACCCTGACGGGCGGCGACGGGCCCCGCTGAACGCCAGGGGCCGGGAGAGGAGAGGAAGAGGAGATGGGGTACGGTGGATACGAGCCGGGGGGCACATGGGGGACTCCCTGCTGTAGAGCGAGCGTCTGCTTCCGAAGATACTCCAACCCTGCACCCGCTCGCTCATCATCATCCTCACTGCCATCTTCATCCTCCATCATCTCATCCTCCTCTTCCTCTGAGCCCCGGCCTCGGTCATCTTCATCCTCCCGCTCCGACTCGACGCTGCTCTGGTTAGAGACCCTCAGAGGGCCGCCAATAGGAGGCCCTCGCCCGAGGCTCTTTCCCAGGACTGCGGACCCCAGAGGGGCTCCTGAGGCCCTGGCAGCTGCCAGGATAGCCTGCTGTGCAGCTACTTGCTGGGCGTACATAATGTGGGCCTCACGCATGTGCCGCTCCTTACGCTCCAACTCCAGTCTCGCCTGCTGCTGTCGCTGTAGCTGCTCCATAACTGCCTCCAGCTTCACTCCCACTGGGCCACTCTGGGGGTACGTTCCCCCTAGACCACCCTCCTGGGACAAGCTGGGCTAAAACGAGAGAGAGAAAAAGTAATTCAATACATTTTATTGCATGCAAGCTAACCAAGAGCCTTCCATCAAGGCAATCTTTCTTTTGAGTTAAAAACACAATCACTGAAATTGGGTCATATAAATTGTGATGTGGAATGCATGGTCTTCATTTTAATGTGTCGAATAATGGTTTACAAGTTAACTGAAGTTACACTATTTTTTTTTTTTATATTTCAATAAACATTTTTTTTTTAATTTACTTGAATTTAGAAAGTTTATCAGAACCTTTCTATTGAGATACAAACAACACAATGGTAAAATTCACCACTTAACTGGCTATTGAACATTCCAGTTGTACAGAGTATATTTTTATTGAATTAAATTATGTGGAGGTTTTAATTACTTGTCTAGCAGCAATTGCACTGGTACCATGCAATGCAATCATAGAGGTTAAATTCTAAGCTTTTGAAATTTGCATTCGGTTCAGCAGAAACTATTATGACTCCCAACGGAATAATAACAGGCAAACTTCAATTGTACTTCAATCTTTAGGTAATTTCTATATCCTGACCAGATTTCCAACCATACATTCCAGCTGCAGCATTTATAACTACTAAATAAATCATAGGTTATGCTGTGCTGTGCCCCACTGAAAAACAGTCGAACTGAAAAGGCCTAAAACAGGAAGTATTTGTGAGAAAAATCAGCTTGACGTGGAAGTCCACTTAATGGCAACAAAAAGGAAAACAAAAACACTACAAAACAACTTCGACAAGGGACTGGGGAAAAAAACAACCTCTCTTTTGAAACACCTCAATTGTCTGCAAACAAGATACCAGTTTTATAAATGCCTTGTTTGAATAAGAACCATATCCATAGACTAAACGCAAAACTTGTACCACGTAACTCCATGTAAAGTCATGGCGAGTTAACAGAAAGGCCAGCAAACAACCGAGCGTGCAATAAATCTCAGACAAAAAAGGCTACGGGGGCTGTGCAGCTGCTTTTATTGAGCTAGAAGTGAAATAGATCTGTTGAATACTTTCAAATGGTAGCACAAACAAGCAACCATAATTACAACGAGGAGATTAGACACAAGGTACAATAGGCGGCGTAAATAATCTAAGCAGGTACGACGAAGAAAGGAAAAAAAGAAACATTTTGTCAACCTTTGATCTCAAACGCATAACCTCCCATATTTGAGAGCACCGTCGCTTGATCAATGAGAAAAATCAAAAGTAGTCCATGCACAGTGAGGCTGTAAACATTTTAAATTTTACTCTACACATCCTGACTCATTGAGCAAATGTCGAGCGTGTTACGAAGCGGAATACAATCATATTCGCTCAGTGCGTTAACAGCCATAGGCCTAAACAGATTATGTCCCCCAGTCACATGGTTTTACTTCAAAATAGCTTTTTTATTCAACCAATTGCCTCTCATCAACGCGAACTATCTACAAAATGTAATTCTTAATTTGTGAATCCAAAGCAGAGCATAGAAAAGGTTAGATCATGGAACTTTTATTCTTATACATTAGCCTACAGTAGTATGCAGTTGATCACTAAAAACATACGGCGCGGTTCCAGAGTACACGACAGAAAATCTACAGTAGCCGTCCATATCGACGCCGACATTACTTCTCAAGCAATTGGACTTAGGCCAAATGACGAATCATCGAGTGTAGTGAACACGATTACGCACGTGTTTCCTTGCTACACTGGCAACATTACTCTTCGAAGACAGACACGTTTTTAAAAGGCCAAAAATGTTGGTAACAGTAGTCCATCGGAGTAAATTGCAATACCCCTCGTAAACGACAACTAGCCTACGTCACACGAAGTTGCTCGAATTATTTGTGCAACACTTGCGCCAAAGCTGGAAATATAAAATATCAGCAGAAATAACTGAATTTCGGTTCACGTTCATTTATTTTGATAATGGTCCAAAAACAATGTGTGATCAAAATTGTGCGACAGAAGTCTTCGTCTCTCACACGTACATGCACAATTGGGCACAGCGCCAAGCACGGATACGGAGCTCACCATTTGCGCCTTGCTGCTACCGGAATTGTCCACCATCCCTCCTTCCTGGGGTTAACCCTCGTTTCTGGCGCACTCGGTAACAAACCAACCTGCCGGAAAAAAAAAACGTGCTCTCACGCTCGCAGTTCTAGAATAAACTCTTCCTCGCGTAGGAGGCGATGATGCCGCAAGCAACTGAACAAACACCGAACTTCAAGCTGCTATTTCGCAATTAAAAAGTGGACGATCAAGCAGGACGGCTGAATTCATCTCTTAGCACGTTTTCCGTCGGACTCGGAGCTCCCACTCCCTTACCCGACTTTCCTCCCCTTGCATTACACCCCCGCCTCAACAAACAACATCTAAGGCCCGCCCCGTAGCAGCAACAAGTTCCTGAGTTACTGCGCTGCAATGATGAAGGGTTGAATAACACACAGACGCCTTCATGCTAACAACATATGAATCTAATGCTAATTCCCTTATTGATTTTGTCGTAGTAGCAAGTCTATATGCCTACTTTTATTAGTTTGTTTCAGTAACGGTAATTATTTTATTTAATAGTAGGCCTACATGAGAGTTTGGCTATGTACGCATTCTTAGCTAATTTAGTGAGCACAGGAAAAAACCGAGTTGAAAATAAGAAACAGTGATCCTATAAATAGCTCCATCTTTTTTTTTTTCTCGTTCACAAACATTTTTGCATTTAATAGAAATTAAGCAATTAATTGGTGTTAAAGACTGACATATTCGTTGCAATTCAGTAACCGTTACCCAAATACATGAGATGTGCAAATCCTCTATTATTCGATTTGAAATTTGCTGCTTTAGATATGATTATAATGATGACGTCTATAATGATGACTTCTGCTGTTGTTATTATTGAATGCATCTGATATGAATTGCGTGCGAAGGGTAGGAAAATTGACTTAACTTCAGTATTTTAATATTTCATTTAATAATATTAATCCGAAATTGCATACTATACTGATGATTATGACCATGATTTCTTATGATTGGACCACTTAAATCTCTAAATCCGAACGAGTTTTTAAATACGCTATTCACCTTATCTATAGAAAAAATGTGTAAAATTTTTAAAAATTTTCATGAGCGTCATCGAAAAGTTAGGCTATCTGTAAGGTTGACGCATAATTTGCCTTCGACGCAATCAAGCTTCCTGAACCAGACCTGCCAAATAAATTGAACTATTAATTTTTTTTTTTACCAGTGGTGCTTTTTGCACCCTATCGAGAAGCGCGTTAATAAAGCGATTTGTAATGCCAAAATAAAATGCAATTTTATGAAACTGTACTGAAAACGTCGAGAAGACAAAGGGAAGTATTGCGCAAGTTGTGGCTAATTGCTCATCTATTTCCAGATTTTTAGAGAATAACAATACATAAATGAGCGGTCATTTGTCTCGATAAACCAAATGTGTTAGTAGACCTACTACTACGAATAACAATTATTTTTATTTCAAGCGCGGCGAGTTTACGTTTATCGCTGGTAAAATTTTGACTCTACTGACCCCTAGTGGCACCACAAAGCCACAGTTAGTTTCTAATGAGCGTGCCTGACGGAACATAGGTAGTAGCCTAGGTATCCTCACACTAGCGTTAAAAGCGGATACAGCAATTCCTATTTTATACGCAAAATAGGCCATTATATACACAATCCTTGGTGAAAGTTTTGGTTCAGTTTATGCAGAAGAAACGGTTGCAAGCCTGAAAGCTGCAGAGACATAATGTTGATTCTGTAAAACCAATACACTCCCTATTGAAATGTGATGTCTGCAACATGAAGAGCTGCACCATGTTCCACTGAAGCATTAAATCATCCATCCCCAACACAACGATAATTATGCAAATAAAAAAAATGAAGAAAAAAAAATGAATGTTGATAAAAATAAAATGCTTCCTCAAGACAGTCCATAGCCAGACTCTTCTAAAATCAAGCCCACTCATACTGGGGCATTCCAGTTAGTTAGAAACAGTAAGACAACATTTTTCAGTTGAGTCAAATCAGGTGACAAGCTATGGGATCCAGAATGCCTGAATGAACATGTTTAACAGGCACTGGTAGAACTCTGACCTGGGGCCTTATTTATAAAAAATTGTGTGGATTTCATACCTAAATAATACATATACACACACACACACACACACACACACACACAAAAATGCCATTATGTGGAAAATTACCTAATGTATAAACCTATGGGTAAAATAAACTGCATGGAATTTTCATTTATTTAATCAGCATGGACTAGGTATTTATTGGCATTGTGCATAGTCTTGATAATTTCGCCTTTTTTCGTGCCAAGTTTGTTTTTATAAATCAGGAATCGGAAAAGAAAGTGACGTACGTGTCTTTTTTTTGTGCCTACGCACCGTTTATAAAAGAGGCCCCAGGAGTGTGACTGCTGAACACACAGCACCTCAAAATATCTGATGATGGAAAAACTATTACAGCACATACATCTGTACACAGTACATTCTGAATGCAAAGCACTCAAATTTGATATTTTGATGAAAGCAATAACCCAATATGTTGTTGGTTCAGTTTAAGGTTGATCTCAATTACACAATACCCATTTGAGTTATTTCTCAAGACAACATTCCTCACCAGCATCTATGTAGGCCAGCCTACTGAGCATTTTACATAAAACTACAGAAGGCAATTCACAACCCTTCATTGAAAACTTTGATCTGACTGGCATCTCTGCCAGCCAATTGAAACAACTGCCTGGCATCTTCATTCAGTTTCAATTATTTGATTTCCCACAGAATGCACACAAAAGAAAAGCCACACATTTGGCTGCAAATTTTAGTCGAGTTGAATGCTATTTATCAAAGTGGTCATGCAATGAGGCAATACATAATGAATTTCATTGACAACTTCATCCAGGGCATTTGCAACAGTGAGGCATGTGACCAATGTTTGAACAGGGCAGGTATATAGAATGCAGTAAATCAATCTAGCACCAAGCTCAGGTCCTGACAGGGTCATACTGGTAGCATGTGTCCATCTTATGGCTAAATCAGAAAACACAGAGCAAGTTCCTACCTTCTCATGGACATCTGCAAAATATAGTACGGTCAATATTCCCAAAATCCCATCATTTATTTGTAATACCACAGGCATAAAAGCCAAAATCAATACAAACTGAAAAAACAGTATTATACAGTTGTTCTGCTCTTAAATTTCACATTGCAAGGTAACATGATTGCATTTATACAATTAAAAAACTATCTTTGAAATAACCGATGACTATGAACAATCATGAAAGATATTTCTCCCTTTATTAGGTCCATCAATATTTATACACAACAGGACAAAACAAAGGCCAAATTAAATATCACAGAAACATATGTATACAAGGCTGAGACGTCAAGTGCATTGGGCCATTACAACGGCACGGTGATGTCGCAGCAACTGAAGTCCTCCAGTAGACCTTAAAAGAAACAAAATCAAAATTAGATTTGAACTCTATCGAAGATTCGTGTGTTTGCGCTGAACAATACTACTAAGTCAAGAGAATGCTCAAAAACATTAGCACAAAATGGAGCGCAATCAAGAGAGCATTTGGTTTTCTTAAGTTGGAGTACAAGCTTATATTTACTTCAACCTGCAAAAAGTTGGGACAGGGAGGAAAATGCACATGAAAGCAGGAAGCAAAAATGTCAAAATATGAGTCAAAATTTATTTTATTGCAGGCTATATGAAGTATTCAATATCTTGTCTGGTCAACTTCATTTTATTTGTGAATCTACACCCAATTCCAGCCATTCAGCCCAGCAAAATATTCCCAAAAAAGTTGGGACAGGTGCAAATTAGGACTGGTAAGGAGGTAAAATTTTTTAAAATAATGATTTTAAACTGCTGTCAGCAGGTGATTGAAGCCATGATTCAGCACAAAAGCAGCATCCAGGAAAGGCCCAATCTTTCGGTGCAAAGATGAACCAAGAACTGCCAATCTTTCCACAAATAAAAAAAAAAAAATATTGAAAGGTTTAAAAGCAATGTACCTAAAAGAAATACAGGAAAGAATTAGGACATTCCACCCTCGACAGCATTGGTTCTGAAACTCGGTCCAAGGGCACCCCTGTTTATACTGGCTTTTGTTCCAACCAAAGTTTGAGTCACAGGATTTGAACTAGCTGCCAATTCATCTTTACTAAGATCATTTAATTTTTAAATAGTCATTTACCCTCTTTAGCCACATTTTGACAGAAATACCCCAGCATGCCATGAAGAATGAAAGACCCATGAACACACCATTTATTTTTTGCTACACTGAATGTAATTTTCAGGTAATTACATTTCTACGTGGATAAAATTAGACACCAGGAAAATCAGTAAGTCCCAAATTAGATGGCAGAACACAAGTATGAGGAGTTAATTTGTAACCAAGGGCCACTTGCAGTTCTGTGAAGGCAGCAGTAATGCTGAAAAGTGCACTGCGGTTTTAGAGCAACATATTCTGCCTAGAAGACAATGTATTTGCCAGGGAAGCCTATGCACACTGTAAGACAATGCAAAACCTTATTCTGCACTTGAATTGCATTATTAGAAAGAGCTAAACTCTTTGTGTCTTCACTTCTCCTGAAATATGATTCAAGAATCAAAATTTAAGTGTTTATTTATTTTTAAAAAATCAATTCATGAGATGAAACATCAAATGTGCCGTTACGTGGTTTCCAACATAATACAGGTCAAAGATAATTGGCAGTTGCTACGGGTACGGCAGTTTCTCAATGCATTTCACTGTGGAGAGGTACGGCAGTCCCCATTTCAAGCCCTGCCCTAACCTAACCCTTCCCCTAACCATAATCCCGAATCCTTATCCCTTGAAATTGACTGCCGTACCAATAAAAACTGCTGTGTCTCTAGACACTGCAAAGATAATTTACAAATCACTGGTTTCAATTTTTAACTTTAATTTAACAAACAGTCCCAATTTTTTTTTTTGATTGAGGTTGCACTTAATTAAGGTCCAAGTCCCTGTAAACAGCCTTTTTGTGCAAATGAGATGCACCAATGCAGAAATACTTACAGAAATACAATGTTGTCAGTTTTTTTTTAAACACAGCTCTATAGACCCAGTACTAAGCACTATTATGGAAGTCCAAATGTGAGGTCAAATGTATCAACACTGTATCGCTTTAGTACAAACCATTCTACATTTACAGGCATTGCCATAAGCCATTCAAATGCTACTGTGTCATTTTTAGAGGAAAACAGAAGAATAATTCATCATCAGTACAGAAGTAATGCAACATAACAAATTTTGCATGAACTCAATACTTGGAAAAAAGCAGCATTTTCCAAATTCCCCCCCCCATGAAAATCTAACAGTGCACTTTAAAGGTTCTTGGCGCAAATTTTCCCTCATGGGGGGGGGGAGAGACCCATCAGCGCTCTCAAACATTTGTATGTCTGACAAACTGGAGCGCTTATACGAGTGTTCAATACGGCAATGCTCCTCTTATTGCTTTACTTAAAAAAAAAAGAAAAGAAATATTGACAACACTAGCTATATGCACCACTAAGCTAACAGGAGTAAAGTTCTAAATTAGCCCAAGGTAGCTGCATAGTGATCTGCCACAGCGTGGAAAAGGTCGATGATGCAATGCAGTGGCAGAAAGGCCTGGCTGCACCCACCCAATTTTTTGGGGCTACACTTTGTCAATGCCAAGCTCTTCTGGTGTGGGGACGCCGAGTTCATCCAGAGTGGGCCGCAGTTCTTGAATCAAGTATGGGTATATCTCTTTGTGAGGGCCAGCTTTATTCTGCAGCAAAATAGAACAGAGACCAAAACAGTCAGAAATCGTCTGTCAGCAATGTTTTGTTTGTCAATATCAGTCACGATAAGGAACATGAAATAACAACAACAATCTGCAGTTAAAAAAAAAAAAAAAAAAACAGTAAAAAGCCAGTTAGCAAGCTCCAGAATGATTGGCACCCCAGAATGAAATGCATTAAACATAGACACACAACAAAAAACAAAATACATTTAAAAAAAAAAGATACCAATATATGAGAAATTCCTAACTTCGTTATGGTTTATATGCAACCAAACAAAATTAACTCCCAATTTATTTAAAATCATTTTTGATGTTTGAACATTAATGGCACCCCAGAGACGTATCAAATTTTTAAAAATTTCAGGAACTATTTGAGTCATTACTCAATTTCCTTTTTTATTAGAGCATAAAAATGATACAACATGCATGCAAAATCTTTGTTATCCAGTGCAATGAAGAAAACAAAACTGGCTGTTCAAATCAGGCAAACACCTTCACATCTCTTATCATGGCAACAAGATCCACAAAAGATGAAAAATACAACAGAGTACTGCCAGGGTAATTAATTCTAAAGTGTAAAAAAAAAGAAATTGAAAATTTTGCAGAGAGTAATTGCATTTTACCCTCCAGGATAGGAAGGAGAAAGATGCAAAGGACTAAAAATTCTGTGAAAGAACTACAGTCCTTGATGGCAACTTGAGTACCTCAGGTTTCACACGGGGTCACCAGATGCCACCTCCATTACCACAGGATCTTTAGAAGGGTTGCAAGTTGAAATTCTTTTCTGATCTCATTACTCAGAAGAAGGCGCTCGCTATTTACAAATATTACATTTAATCATGAAGATACTGGAAGTCAGATGAGACCAAAAGTGAACGCTTCGGTCATATACAGAATTGGCATGTTTGGCCTCGAAAAATAGACACATGCAAGGAGGCCATCTCGTACCCACAGTGAAATGTGGTGGATCAGTGATGTTTTGGAGCTGTTAAAATTCCAGGGATCCAGCAGCACTGGTTAAGATGGGTGGCTTAATGGACGCCACCAAGCATCTGAGAATTCTGGAAGACAAACTAGTTGCCACTGCATGAAGTCTGATTTGGCCGCCGGTGGTTGGTCCAGAAAGCCAAAGTGCACCTTAAATGCACAAAAAATGTTTCCAGAACTACAAAATCACTGATCTAAAATGGTGCCCTCAGTCACAAAACCTTAAACCAATCAAAAACTTCTAGGATGGACAGAGGGCAGCTGATAATGGAAAACCCAAGAATGTGAGTAATCTTGAGAGGCTCTGCAAACAGGAATGGTCCAAAATCCCTAAAAATGTGCGCCTTAACATCCTAAAAAATAAATGAAAAAAGCTCCATACAAGTATCCTTGCAAAATGTGACTGCATCAAGTGCTAATCCAATTGTGTCAATAATAATTAAAACTCAATTGTGGTCAATTTTCTTATTTAATAAATGCATGATTTTGGTTGATTCCACTAAACTTTTTATAAACCACAATATTTTGCAACTTGGTGTGCTAGTTTTCTCCATATAGTGAGCTACTTTTTTTTTTTTAAAGTGGTAACCCATAAGATTTCCGTCTCATTACTGTCTGCCAAGTAAGTGTCTATCAGAGAGGGGGGATAAAACAATGGTGATTGGGTCTATGACCCACTGATGAAAGCACTTGTATTTCATTCTTTGCCAGGTAAAGTGATCAGTGTGTCTGTGGCAACATTCCTGCGCTATATTCAAATAGAGGCGCACATCTAGTGATGCTTTTTACGTCAGTAAGCAGTGTTTCCAGAAGGTAGGAGCCGCAAGCCAGCTTGAAGGAAGTAAGGAACCCCGGGAGAAGCAATGGCAAGGTAGACATCAGAAGGGATCCAGTAGCGGTACTTTCCCTAACCTGAACCTTGGCTCTATCCCCTACACTAAATCTAACTTGTCCCTTACATTACATGTCAATTTTACGGATGGAATTAAGGGAGGACTGTAAAAATGCAGCCTTCCAAGAAGCGGAAAGTACCTCTACGGGGTCCTTTCTGTCGCCTACTCAATGGCAATGACAAATACCATACTGTGTAGCCATAGTGTACAAATTAGAACTAACGCTACTTGAGTCTCTGTTGAGGCTACGATTGAAACTAAAATTATAATGTAATTTCAGGAAGTAAACTGGAAAAAAGCTATGTTAACCACCTCGACAAATAATTTTTATTAAAAAAAATAAGTTATAAAGTTACCTGTCAACCAACCACCATTTTCATTTTTTACATAGGGCTCTCAACTTTCACATGTTCTGCTTGAGTTTAAATGACATATTCACGTTCCCTTGCTGTAGTCAGAAATTATTCTATCAGACCATTTGTAGAGATTCTCAGATGGAATTGAAGTCCTTGTGCATTGAAGTTTCAGTTTCTCATGCGTTACGGTGGATTCCGCCACTAGTAATATGAGCACAATTCTGATTCTGGAATTCTCACGCTTTTCTTCACTCAGGGGTTGGAAGCAATGGAATCCCATAAAAATGTTTCAAATGGTCTTATTTCACTTCAACAATTTGAACGACCGTGATATACACGCATTTCGTTGAGTGAATAATTACTGACTACAGCAGGGGAACGTGAATGAAGCACAAATTCTCACGGCGAATGCATGAGAGTTGGCAGACCTTGAAGTTAATTGATTTATCATAATAGGCTAACATGTTACTGTAATGAGATAAGGCTAATGGATGACTAACGTCACAATTTTTACTTTTATTGAGTTCAATTGCCGTGTCAAAGAGCATCTTTCCCGTCTACATGGGAGTTGAGGAGGCGTGGAACTGGTTAGAGCCGTCAATTTCCGGATGTCATTCTGGCAACACTAATGGGTCTCGACAAGAGTTATGGGAAATGACGTCCTGAAGTGCACCTGCAATTACAGCTTATTGCCAAAGATGTCAGTATACACAAACCAATCCAAATCTTACGGATTACCACTTTAAAATAGCTTTTTAATGCACTCTCAGTCAGGGAAGCCAATAATTGAAGAGCCCACCATACACACTCTTGGAGACACCTCACTCACCTTGACTGCCTCAAGAATGCGGACAGCACTGGCCAGGTCATTTAGCCTCCGGCAAGCTCGCAATGCAGCGTCAATAATCTTTGGTTCTGGTACCAGGTCATAACCAATTAGGGTATTCATACCTGGGTCACATGTTGGAAACATACAGTGCAACTATTGTAACAATCAAGCACATCAGCATCCACCATTCTTTTCCAAATAATTGTCCAGCCATAAAATTGAATTAAATTGAATTTAGTGGAATCATTTCAACCCATCAATTACACAAAAATATCTAAACTCATTTAAACTCAGTAAATTTAACCCCAGAGTCCAGCACAATGTTTATACAACAAGTAGCCTTTTACCCGGCCTTACAAAATTGTGTCAAAGCTGAAAGAAATCCCAACTCAAAGATTACAGAACATTCTCAAACTGCACTCTCCACATACCTTTCCTCAGCTCCCAGGCGTCAATGTCTGGCTTGTTGAAATAGGTGACCCAGCGAGCATCGAACTCCTCGTCCGTCTCTTGTGTGCCATGAGAGTAGCAGCGGAAAGCCAAAGGTGCTGCGAAAGACAAGAAGAAAAAAATCTTTAAAATAAAATCCACAACTGTCAACTTACCTTCAGCTACACGCCAGTCTCATTTACTTTTAAAGATGCTTTGAGCAAAAACGATGTAATGCTGTCCAGCTGTAGCATAACCAACAACTGATACAGCATACAAAAAAAGTCACTCATCCAACCAAGCATTCATATCATAGACAGATTTTATTTGTGTCGGCTCATTTCAACAGACAATACAAAATCCATCAGAATATAGTCTTATAGACCCTAAAGCAGCATGATTTTCTAGACAAGTGCCCGAGGATGTTTTATAGTTCTCCTTATAGGTCCATGCCAGTGCCAAACTACTACAACAGGCTCGGATATCCTGGTTTCCACTGAAGGAAATTTATTACCATAAAACAACTAACCAATGTAGATATCATTAAGCAAGCCAACAAAATGTGTGAACACAATTAGATATGGATATAAATACAAGTGACAAAACTGAAAAAAAAAAAAACCTTCACCTTCAAAAGAGCTAAAATTAGGGCTTCCGCATTTCAGCGAAATTCGCACTTGACATGCAAGCCAATACAGACACCCGACAGTGATACAAACGCGCAGGTCATTTTGAATTCTTATCAGACATTTCTATGCGAAGTTCACGTGTAGCTGACGGTAGAACTCAAGCCTCCAATGATATCTGCAGTTGATCGTCACGTGTTAACCCTCTCCAGGCTCGCAAGATATCTTTACCACACCGGAGGACGGGGTCATTTCAGGTAACAGGACGAGTCCGTGCCTTTCAAACAAACTAGCTAGCAAGCTAGCTAATTCACTCAACCTACCGCCCACCTTTATACCTTCCCAATAATGTAGAAAAGTGAAAACAATTCGAGTAGCTAGACGCACTTCTTCAGTTAAACATTAACGTTCTGCAAATCGGAAGCCAACTACCAGCGCTAATCTTGTTAGCTAACGTTGCTGTCAGCGGCATCACCTCTGACGGCTTATTAGCTCACCGCAGGTAGAGGTAGGGCTAATCTGCTGAATAACTACAACCATATATGCTTTCCTTCATAATTATTGATAGATATAGGCTACATCACAATAATAACTGGAGAAAATTTCATCACAATATATTAAGAAATAAATAAATTATTAAGGAAAATATAGATGGTTACAGTTCTTCAGAATAATGTTTTCAGCAGATTAGTCCTGCCCTACGGGGGTGGGTAACGATTTAGCGAGTGAAATCAGGAAGTTACAATGTTTAACACACAATCACACCCGTTGTCTGCACGCTGATTTTCTTATTTAATTTCAGGAAATCAGTAGTCAATAGCTAGCTCACGATTAGCGAACGTAGCTAGCTACCAGCTAGGCCACAAAGCCTCACTATTCGTGGGTCATTACAAGGGCACATGGAAGGTTGCACCTGAATAGCATTCAAATCTACATAACTGAATCGCACATGAGCTAATGAATACATGGTAAACGTACAAGTTAGGTCTGCGGAGGCTTCAGTGCGTATCCACATGGAGTAAATCGGAAGCTAACTAGCTAGGATACATGTCCATGCAGCTTGTGCCGCCGATACGTGACAGTCAGGTAGTCTATAATGTCACTAAAAAGAAATCACGCTCGCTAGCTGCTAGTGCTAACTAGCGTCCTCCGAGGAACCCTGCGCCGACAAGACGGCTTTAGGGCGGCGGAAAAGATCGGCGACTCCAACCGCGATTGTATGAACTGAATGCGCGCAAAGCTGCTTTCACACCGGACGCGAAGTGACTTTTTCCCGTAGGACAGATTACATTCCAAATCAATGCAAAGACGCGAAGCTAATGACCGTTAACCAACTAGCTGGGTTATGTTAGGTCACCAGCTGACTTAAGGTAAGGCATCCTGAAAAGCCCTTTCTGTGCCGCGGACACCGCTGTGGAAATAGCTACTCGGCTAAGATTACACGATGGCACAATCTGAAAAGCCGGTTTAGTATATAGCCAGCTAGCTGACCGCATCAGATGGCTCCCAAAAGTGTGTAGCTAGAGCTGCACGGCTAGCTGGCCATCATGTCAGTGAATTCTTCAAAACGATACCAATAGTTTCCCGTTCATCTAGTCAGCTGTTGTTACCTTACTTTAATTTTAAGTTCGAAATTTAAAACAAATCTGACTGCCTGTGAAACTATATATATGTCGAACTTATTTTTCATCTTGTCAAGGCCTGCATTCCACACGTGAGTGACCCTTAGCCGGATAGCATAGCAATGCTAGCTAAAGCTGCCGTTACAAAGTTGCGATAAGAAAGCGAGCTTTTGACATTATGATTATTATTTTCATCAAATAAATCGACAGCAATGTTTATACAGATTAACTGTACCGGTATACGAAGGTCGCGATCGTGCCAAACTCCGAGCCCCGGAGAGTGAAAGTTTGACTGCAGCTCTGAGCATTGTGCGGGCCGGCGGGAGACAGACTGAGAAGGAAACGCTCACCGAAACCGTAGAAAGGGCACCGCAACGGAGGCGTGATACTGCGTCTGCGCAAAATATTTCCGACTTTGCAGTAATTAAAATCGGAACAAATGGCTGACTGCAGAAAATGTAATTTTTGAATTTTGTTAAAATTAGGAAGAAAATGACTATTTAATGGAATAGACAATTATTTTTTATATTTGAATTTCTCAGGAGCAGCGCATATATGATGTATAAAATAGAAAAAGTTTCAGCACTTTTTACACAACCCCCAATTTTAAGGCTGCAGAATGTTTGGTAAATATTAAAATAAAGCAAATGACAGCAGTCAGTATTTAATATTTTGGCTATTTAGCGCTCAACATTGTTCAAAATGCTACTGTAAAAGATATTGTAGCAAATGGAAGAAAACTATTACAGCGTAATTTCTCTGCACAATTGTTTTCAGATGTAAGCAATATTTTTCATAAATAACATTTGCATCCTAGTTACTCCACAAGGTGGCGGTGTGAGCAAACGTTCATAAATGAATTTGCAAGCTGTATTTTCAGAAAGTGACGTCATGGGGCCGCTGTGCTTCTGAATTTTTTTGACCTTGTCCCAGTACACGGGCCGCATATAAATCCTCTTAAATAGGATGCCTTTTTCCTTTCCTCTTTTCCTTGACCTCGCTAGAAAACGTCCCATTGTTCAATGGGAAGTTACTGGGAGATTTCAAACATATCTTTGGACATTTTACTGAGAAATTGGATAGCTTTCTGTTCAGTTTGTCATTAGGTCAACGGCACCGTTGGCCGTCGCAATTTATTGGAAAACGTCAGCTCCGAACAGCTTTCCAGTTGTTACAGCTGTTGTCCATATTCAGTCGCTACTTTTTTTCCTAGGTTGGTCCTGTGTTTCCTTGCTGGAAGGAAGCAACAAAGGTACTGATTGCCTCCTATCCTTCATGAAACAGGCAATTCGGCAATCCTTATCATGGCTATCGGCTAAACTATTTCTGGTTCAGGTCCGTTTGCTTGCTCTTTACAGAATTGGGATGCAGCCTCGCACTTATGCTCTTGTACCCATCATGAGCCCATGCCTGCAACAGAGCACAAGATTGCAGGTTTTACCCTTACTGTAATGTTGTTTTTCTTGGCGGCACACAAGCACCCCCAATGCACCCCTCCAACATGGCCTCATCAGACAGCACTTCGCTGAAGACTATTACCCATAAATCTACTGTCACAGTGACATTTTACGTGACTGCAGCAATTGTGTCAGAGTGATGTAAGAATGAGAGATACTTTTCAAGCAAGAGTTTCAGGAGAGATTTATAGAAGTCCTCCCCATTTATGCTTTGAAAATTGTGATTCACCCCAGAAGTGGTGTGGACCTGACATCCAGTCTTTCAGTCCACATTTCTTGTAAGACACAAGTGCAAAATTTGAAGAGGACCTCAGGGCTTGGGTGGATATAAGGACTATGGCTACACCCGAATTCCCTTAAGATCAAGGAACCTTCCTCGCGAATGGAGTTTGGCTGGTAGCCATGACAAGGGTCGCTTAATTGTCTATGTCATAAAGTAAAGGAGGCAATTGGCTCCCAAGTTGCTCACTTTCAGCAAGGAAACACAAGACTAAGCTGAGAAGAAAGGGAGGATCAACTATAGACCACAATCTTTTGCAGCTGTAGCGATTGGGAACATCACTTTGTCCTAAAGCTTTTCGATAAATTGCAAAAACTATCTTTGCCATCAAGCGCATGATGTATCAGAATTAAAGGACATCTGATTTTTCGCAAACATTGCCCAGGTACCTTTAAATCTCCCTGCAACTTTCCTCTCATCTTCGTGATGTTTCCTAGTGAGGTCAAGAAAAAAGGGGAGAGGAGAGGAAAAAGGCCGCTTATTTAAGAGAATTCGGATGTAGCCATGGTCTTTAAAGAGCTTGGAACCTTCCTTGTTAACGGACTTGATCCGGTAATAGCTTAGCTGGTAGCCAGGACAGGAAGTTCTGAAATGTCTATGTCATGAAGGAAAGGAGGAAATTATCTCTTATGTTACTTTCCTCTTGCAAGGAAACACAGCACAAACCTTGGAAGAAAGGAATCCTAGATGATAGACCACAGTCATTCACTCCTGTAGCAATTGGATCTGTCATTAATCATAGTTTTCCAGTTGGATCAGTCATGTCAGTATTAATTGCTGTCAAGCTTATGATGTGTTGAAGGAAAGGACATGCAATTTTTCTCAAAGATCTCTCAAAGTAACCTCAAAACCTTCATGCAACTTTCCCTTGACACACATGTTGTTTTCTGTCTAGGTGTAGGAAAACTTTAGAGGAAAGGAAAAAGGCTGCCTGTTGAAGAGGGTTTGAGTGTCCCTAAAATGCCCGCAACTTTGAACTGGTCTTCATTGAGTTCTTAAGTGCACACCATCAGTTACTCTTATTCATTAATACAATATTTGGACATTCTACAACCCCAATTCCAAAATAGTTGGGACAAATTTGGGTTATAATTCAGAAATAGTTGGGACAAAGTGTAAATTGTGAATAAAATTAAAACGCAATGACTTTCAAATCACACCAGCCAGTATTTTATTCACAATAGAACAAAGATAGCGAGGCAAATGTTGAAACTGAGATTTTTTTTTTTACAATTTTATCCACAAAATTAGCTCATCACAAATTTGATGGCTGCTACAGCTCTCAAAAAAGGTGAGACAGGGGCCTGTTTACCATGGTGTAGCATTCCCTCTTCTTTATGACACAGAGTGGAGGCGTCTGGGCATTGAGGAGACAAGTGTCTTGAGTTTAGCCATTGGAATTTGATCCCACTCTTGTTTAATACAGGCTTTCAGGTGTTGGAGACTTTTGGGTCTCATCTGACGGACTTTTCATTTAATTATGCGCCAAATGTTCTCAATCGGTGAAAGATCAGGACTGCAGACAGGCCAGTTCAGCACACGGACTCTTCTACTATGAAGCCATGCTGTTGTAATAGCTGCAGTATGTGGTTTTGCATTTTCCTGCTGAAATACAATGAAATGAAATTAAATGAAATAGATTTTTTTCAGCCCTTTATTGCCTGTGTCCCAACTTTTTTGAGGCCTGTTGCAGCCAGAAAATTTGAAATAAGCTCATTTTGTGGATAAAAATGAAAAATGTCTCAGTTTCAAAGTTTGAAATGTTATCTATGTTTTATTGTAAATAGCACATTGGCTCATCTGGTCTGAAAGTCATTGCATTTTGATTTTATTCACAATTTACACTTTGTCCCAACTATTTCAGAATTGGGGTTGTATTATGCAGAATCGTTTCCAAGCACCCATTCTCAACAACTAAGTCGTCCTAATGGTCAAAATATCAAGTTAAAGCCTTAATCAAAACATTCCAACTGTTGGGATCACTCACTTATATTTATTGAAATTTGCTGCCTCTACCAAATAAATGCCCTGGTAACCACTACAGAATCATAATAATCCACAAAACTTGGTTTCAAAAATTGTTAAGCAATTTTGATCCAAGAAAAACCACTTCAATTTTTTTATTTATTCTTTCTGTATTTTTATGTGATTTTCTGATGGTAGCCAGTAGACGCAAACCAAATCACACCATGGTTCATGAATCAAGCTTCCGCATTATGAAAACTCACTTCACCTAATTTTAGAGTTTCATTGGTTTTCACTTAGTTAGTTTAAAGATCGCTGAATTTAACTGCTGATGTCTACAAAAAGCCATGGCTTATTTGCTGTGGGAGCTTCACTGATTGGGACTCTGGCCAATACCATAATCTCCACAGTACTGGAAGTGCCTTGGCATTTATGTTGTTGCATGGCAACGTATGTGCCAGTCCTTTTCCTCTCTAGTCATACTAAGTTGCAGCCGGAGGAGTTGATACTCAATCTGGGTTTGTGTTTCCCGAATGCAAACAGCCTGTTGAGATGTCCTAGAGTGGCCATTCTGCGCACTGGAATTATGCACTGAGCTGTCCAGGATATAACTGAGGCATTTAAAAATGATGGTGATCTGTTTATTTAGCCATCTGCAGATATCATATTATCCCTTTACTGGAACATAGAGCAGAAGTATGTTTTCATAATAACAATTATCATTCACGATAAGACCCTGAAGAAATAAAATCAAAAGGAGCTCATTTTAAAAGAACTATACCCACTCTCTTAGATGACAGATACTGAAACAATTTCTTTACACAAGTAGTTAGCATACACAGGAACCACAAAGAAGTGTCAGTTTGTTCATTATTGCCTTACCACATCAAGGATTAATTTTACGACCTGATAGTAAGCAGCCATTCTTGATTTTTTGTTTTTATTTTATTTATTATTCCTTTTATATCCATTTTAGCTATAGACATTGTTTAACCTAAATATCTGATGCTGGACTTTGGTTAAAAATGACTGTTTGGTTGTAAAGGTGTACTTTCCTAGTTGTAGAACAGCATTTAACCATATTCCTGGCCTTTATAGTGTTTGAGATATTGTTTTTTCTATGATTTTAGATTTAAAAAAAACTTAAATCTTTAGTCACTCCTTCCTTTAGAGATATCTGAGAAGGGATGATAAGGACCAAAGAACTGTTATTTTAACTGAGACAATTGTTCTCTTGTGCAGTGGTTCGTGGAGAAGTGTGTATACTCTATTAGATAGACCAGTTGATCACTGAAGAGAAACTGGCTATATATGTATTTTAATGGATGTACTCCATATACCTGAATATACCCTCTACTGCACCAATTTCTAGTTCTGTCACTCCAGGTGAAAAGTCTGGTTTCCTTCTAGAGTACAGCACCCTGAGGTTTGTCTATGCTATGCAGAGGCTGCTGAATACTCCGTAAAGTAGTTGTTCTGGGAGTTATAGTCCATTCCTTCTCCATCTCTCCCATGGGATTTCTGCCCATTCCACTGTCCTGAGTTCCCCATATGGTTTTGGCAGTCCTTCGCCTGGTCCAAGCCCAGATCATCATGCAACCTGAAATGGGACCTGTATTATATGCACCTTCCCGCACCCTCTCCCTTTGAACTACATCCTTAACCCTCTCCAGGCTCATGTTGCAAATTTGCAACAATAAATCAATTGATGACTGACTATAAAATATAAAGACCACATGGGAAATGGTTTGATAAAGTTACCCTTCCAGCTCAGTATTGCAAAAATACAATGTTAGTTCCCCCTGCAGCCACTAGTGTATAAGAACTTTTCTCCATGAATGAAATATTTTTCATATCTCAAAATAATAAATTGGGCTGGAGAGGGTTAAATGCCTACGCTTACTTCAACTATCCATCATCTAGTTGTGTGTGTTTTTCTGCCAATGATAAACTGAACTGAAATTAATGTTTTATCCAGCAAAGCTCACGTTTTGCAGATTGAAAGCAGTTAGCAACTAGAAGGGCACTCAGTAGATTGCATACCTCTATCATGCCATATGTGTGAGTATTATTGGTTCTTCCAGGTGTAGAATCCAGATTATGTTATGGATCACTTCCAAAATGCAATCAAATTTCATGCTAATCCCTTCATAACTTTCAAAGTGATCCTGTCAACAGACAGACAAACAAGGAAACAGGGGTGAAAACATAACCTCCTAGGCAGAGGTAACCATATATGCTAAACACATATGTAGATGCATCAGAAATGTATCCTTTGATGCATCTGACCAATCTGGTTCCAGTATTTATGTTTGTTGTGCCTGAAAAATATAATCGCAGGAAAGTATATTGTACAGCAGTGATAACATTCTTTTTTTTTTTTACTTGAATTTCTTTGCAACTCATTTTCCATTCACTAGTCTCTGACAGTCATGAATTTGCCCTTACAATGCTCCCTACGTAATGGTTCTCTCTCCAGCCAATTATCAAATAATAATAGTCTCTCTCCCTCCAAAACGCCAGACAATATGAGCATGTTTTGAGGAGAGCCATAAAATCTGACGAGAGTCTGGATGAAATTGGAGAGAAAGTGCATTATTGAAATGGCATGGACAAAAAAAAAAAAAAACATTGAATTAATTAATATCAGGTTTAAAGGATTTCTAGATAAGGGAAGTTTGAACAATGGAGGCAGGGTCCTTTCTCTAAGATAAGAAAAGACTGAACCATCTGGCGGGAGAGATAGCAAGTCTCTCACAGACCTTCTTTTCAGCTGCAATGAGGAGAAAACATTGAACAACAGTCTGTCCTAAAAATAATAATAATGCACATAATGAACATCTTTTCCACTATTTGCAGTGTGAGAGGTTCATTGGTCAAAGACGCATGGAAATGTGTTTAAAAAGGTGTTCAGCAGAACTGTGAATGTGATCTGTCAATCATATTGAGAAGGGGGAAAAGTAATGTGATAGAATTGCAAGATTAGAAATTAGACTAGTATTCAGCCTAATTACAAAATAAAACTGACCCCAGACAAAGTATTGGAGATTGCTATATATAATGGTAGCAATCTTATTCAGTAAAATATAACATTGAAGTGAAATGTGCTGAAGGCATCAAGGAATAATTAATATTCTCGATGTACTATCAGCTCGTTGCAATATTGGAAGTAGGTCTAATGCATACCAAGGAAGTGATAAATATTTTGGAAAAGGTATGCAAGTTGAGTTGATGAATAGAGCACTCGATAGTAATTTTTTTTTTTACTTGCATTGTAGGCATACACACACACACACACACACACATATATAAACACACATAAATGTATATACAAGGCAAATAAAAACAAGCATACAATACCTCTCAAAAGTGATCAGTGTCCAATCAACACATCGCAAAATACTGAAATAAAACCATACTGATTTTTAATGCTTAATTGTGTTGAACTGTGGACGCTTCATGCTTAAACCTTAGCTGCTCTTCCTCTGTTTCCCTCAGTGTTGGGTTGCTCTTATTTCCAATCATAGACCGACAGGCCACTGGCTAATGTCTTTGTCATGGTATTTTATAGTTCCACACACTCTGATAGGTTATTGAGTCATCCTTAATTACTCACACTACAGTTTGGAGTTGGCCCGGAATATGCAATGCTTGACAAAGGATGCGGGTCGATACTGGATTGAGCTGGCAAATGTATGTGACTTGCATTGACGACAGCGCCTGCGGCTACACATCACAAGCTGTTAACTTCATTCGCTGGCTGATAACCTCAATGACCCATTTCAATGTCTGCTGCTTACAGCTGCTACAACATACTGTATTAATTTTCTTTCTGTACCACTCTGTTTGATGTGTTAAAAACCTTCAGGGAAGAAAGTTAATTTAAAGGTTGGCAGTGGGTGGTAATGTACCCAGAAGAGCCCCAGCCTTAAGAAAGATATAAAGTATAATTATACTTCAAACTAATTAAACAGATAAATGCACCCTAGGAATATACTGTATGCTGGTTATGGCTGAGTTCTTTAAAAAAAAAAAAAAAAAATACATTCAGTATATTGCAAAGTTTGAAATCCAAAACACAAATGACAGTCTTCATACCTCTGCTTTCATATTCAATGTTACACAGAACAATTATCGCTGTTTCTTTAAATCCAGCCTGGTATATATTGTCAGAAGCGCATGTTTCAGTCTCCAGAGCTGGAGAGATCAACACACCATTGATAATCAATAAAACACAATCATTCAGAGAGCAGCTCACCGTATCAAGACCCCCTGGAGTAATTTTATAGGCCTTGTACCCTTAACACAGATATTAACTCTGACCCACCCCGTGATCAATAGTTCACTGCACTATTAACCTCGATAGTCTTTTAGCTTGCCAAACACTGGCAATTTATCGTAAGATGCACATGACTGGGCATTCAGTGTGGAGGTCACGCAGTGCTGTTCACAGTAATTTTCCCCCGCGTGGAGTCGACATTCAGCGACATGCAGTCACTCCTGTTCTTCATTCAAACTACACCTTTCCATGTGCGAGCGCAATCTTAATGATGATCTGCGCTCCAGCCTCCATCCCTGTAAATCTGTGCGGACAGGAACTGGCTTATCAGATTGGATGTCATTACAGCTCCCTTCTTTTCTGGAGGACAAATCTTTTTCTCCTCAATTTTATCAAAAGATAAGAATGCAGTGATTCATTTTCAAGCAAGACTTATAGCACAGTCGTTCATTCTGCCCCCAAGAGAAGAAAACCATACGAGAATGTATAGGCTTAATATTGCCCACTGAATATATTTTCTTTACTGTAGCAGAGTGGACCTTTATTTTTTTTTGACTCAGTAAATGATGGAAATAGACGGTATGTACACACATTTGTCTTAAATATCATCATCTATCATATTTTTCAGATTTAACATGGGTTTCTAACATGGTACACGTAAAAAAGTTTAAACAATTTGTTTACTGCAGCAGAACTCTAGAAATATGAGTGCTCACCATCAACTGAAGTTCACCATCTGCATTCATCTAAAACATAAGACTGGGTATATTCTGAACCTCATAACGTTCAAATGCTATTCAAACAATAAATAGAATGATTTATTATTCCTCCTGTGCGACTGTATATGCCAGTGCTCACAAACTGGTCAAAGTAATAAACCTTATTTCCCTTTGTACATATGCAATACAGGCACATATAAGCATTCAGTTCTCACTGCTTAATCTACGGAGATTAACTCCCGATGTTATCAGAATGAGTTTCGAAGTTCTTCCAGTTCAGGACATGTTGTGAATAGTATTTATCCACAAGCTGAATGTTTAATAATACACATTAGTCAGCACTGACAAGACCCATCCATCAAACACACTCTCTTGGTGTCGGCCTGGCTCTGATGGGCAGATGAGCAGGACGGTCTCTTGCTTGCGGACAGGGGATGGCCTTCTGCTTCCCTCTCTTCTTGCAATGGTGTCTCCCAAAGAGTTGCAGGGGGCTGGTAGCCAGGCTCCTGGGGGTCCAGGGGATCTTTCGAGAGTAGTATACTGATGGAAGGGACCGTCCTGTGCACGGTCATTTCGGAGGCTTCGCCCTCCTGACTCTCCCACACCTCCTGAACGCCCTTGTAGTGCAGTTTGGTCACCTGGTGCAATCCCTGCACCTTACGCTTCATGATCTCCACGCAGGTGATGGTCTTGGTGACAGCGCGGCCCGAGCCTGCGAAAACGATCTGCCTCACCGCTCCTCCGCCACCCTCCCCTTGCATGCGGCCCATGGCGAAGCTCATCAGGTTTCGAATCTTGCTGCCCTCCTTCACCCGCATTTGCAGCACCCCCGCTGCTAGTTCGGAAAAAGGGCAGGGGGCAGCTTCCTCCGTGCGGCACACCTTCCTCAGGCCCCCCCTTCCCGCACTGAGAGGGACAGGAGGGGCTGTGGGGGTGGGCAAAGGTGGCGTCTCTGACACCAAACCTCCGGCAGCAGCGCTGCATGCAGCAGAGGGCTGTCCACTGTGCATCCGCCCCTGCAGCTGGAGAAACACGTCGTGGGTCACGCTGACCTCCATAGTTGCTCCTTTGCTGTCCTCTGGTCAATCGCTGTCATCTACGAGGAGCTCTAACCTCGACCTTTGGGTTAGGCTTCCTGCAGCTCCCATCCAGGTGTATAAAAGTCCCCTGATAGTCGCAAGAAGTGGTCTAAATAGATCACACAGAAGATGCTCATTTTCAGAGAAACTGGTGAAATTCGTGAAAACCAATGCAGATACGTTCACAAGCAAAGTCTGCTGCCACCAGGATTCCTAAGAGCTTGATTTTTTTGTGCTCATTGGCCATGAACCATTAATGCCATCAAGCGACATTAAATAAAAGGTAAAGGCATTTCAATGATGGAGACTGTCAGGTCCAAATCACGATGACAGAATGCCAGAGAAAGAAAAATCATGCAATTTCATCATACAGCCTTTCCAGACAGTCCCAAAACTTCTCTTTTAGAAGAATCGCATTCTATGCCAGTTCTATGTGCTCTTTCATCCAGTTTCCAGGAAATTTAGAGCGAAAAGAGATGGTCATGGTTGTCGTATCCCCCAAAAACTCCGCTCCCTCGTTGGGATGGTCCAGCTTTTCACGGGTCCTGTTTCCATCGGCACCCTGGGGAGTCTCCAGAGACCTGGAGGGAGGGCCAGCCTCCGTTTCCGCACTCCCCGGGGAGTGAAAGCTGCAGAGGATTGGTAGCTGGGGACCCAGGGACTCAAGTGCAGTTTTGCTCTGTGGGTCCTCCCTTCGTTGAAGCTGAAGAAAGTATGCAGCACACACACACAAAGCAGGATAAGGGACAGCCACAGCCTCGCAAGCGCTTGCAAGGAGGAGTGTCTATGTGGTTGAGAGAGACTGAAAGGGGGTGGGGGGGAACAAAAGACAGCCCTCTTAAAGGTACAGTCACGCTGTGATGTTTTCGCTTTGATTTTTGTTGTGCCTCACGGAAGTCGCACGCATTGGCAGACTTTAGGTGGCTGCAACTTTAAGAGAAAGTGTGCAATTCGTGCACAACTTTGTCAGTCTTGTAGAGGACATTTGAGCATGAGTTTATCTTCAGTGTTCATACTGGTTTTGTCTGATTTCTCGATTATGGGAGCCGTGAGCCTTGAAATGAATTTTCAGCTTGCAAAGAAAAGAGAATCAAGTCATGACAGTTTAGCTAAAAGCATCCTTTGGCCAATCAAATCAAAGACACAAAATGGCTTAAGTTTTGAATCTATGAACATTTTTTTTCTTTAAACAAGAAACTCAATTAAATATGAATTTTGAATAGCATGTTCATTGCTTTTGGTGAAACCAAGTAAGCATGCAAATTTATATGTGTATATATATATATATATATATATATTAGTACACACACACACACACACACACACACACACCAATCAGCCATACCTGGCTTATGTTGGTCTCCCTTTTGTTGCTAAAATAGCCTTGACCCATCAAGGCATGGACTCCAGCAGACCTCTGAAGGTGTGCTGTGGTATCTGGCACCAACACTTTAGCTGCAAATCCTTTGAGTTAAAATATGCGGCCCCCATGGATCAGACTTGTTTGTCCAGCATGTCCCACAGATGCTACTGTACGTTCCAGCTAAGAGTCACCACTTCAAGTCACGAGTCACAGTTTTAAAGCATTCCAGGTAAGTCACGACAAACCGTCAAAACAAAAACTAACGTTAGTTAGCTAGCCAGCAATATTTCTTTCTTGTCGAAGAGATGTTTGGGCATCATTTCATAAACACAACAGGTTGTTTTATATAATCATGACTATAACTTTAATTACAATGTGTAAATGTGATTATCATGTCCACAAAGTTATTATTTGCCTGCATCACTACAACATCCATGGGCGCATCCATTGTTCTTTGAAGGGCAGGGAATGTAACTGGGAGTACATCGATCTGGTTGGAGTTCACGGGCAATATGTCACAGGTTTGACAGCCGTTCCAGGGCACTTTCACTGGTAGAAGGTTGTGAAAATACGAGTTACTGGTTGGCTGGAACAGACCACGAGATTCTATTGAGATCTGGGTGAAGTGGAGGCCAAGTCAACACCTTGAACTCGTTATTGTGTTGCTCAAGACATGTCTGAACCATTTTTGCAGTATGGCACGGTGCATTATCCTGCTGAGAGAGGCCACCACCATATGTGATTACCATTTCCTTGAAGGGGTGTACTTGGTTTGCAACAATGTTTAGGCAGGTTATACTTGTCAGAGTAACATCCACATGACTGGCAGAACCCAAGGTTTCTCAGCATCACATCACCGCTGCTGCCTTGCCATCTTCACATATTGCTGTGTCCTCCCGAGGTAAGCAATGCACGTGCAACCGCTCATCCCCATGATGTAAAAGAAAACAAGATTCCTCAGACCTGACCACCTTCTTTCATTACTTTGTGGTCCAGTTTTGATGCTAACATGCCCATTGTAGGTGCTTTCAACAGTGGTTGAGTCAGCATGGGCACCCTGACTGGCCTGCAGCAACACAGCCCCATGCGCTTTGGAGCTGCTATGCACTGCATGTTCTGACACCTGTCTATCAGAACCAGCATGAACTTTTTCAGCAATTTGAGCTACAGTTGCTTTTCTGTTGGATAAGGCCACACAGGCTGGCTTTCGCTTCCTACACACATCAATGAGCCTTGGCTGCAAATGGCCTGTCGCCGTTCACCGGTTTTTCCTTCCTTGGACCACTCCAAGGTATTGACCACTGCAGACCAGGAACATCCCACCAGAGCTGCAGCTTTGGCGTTGCTCTGACTCCGTTGTTTAGCCATCAAAATTTGGCCCTTATCAAAGTCGCTCACATCCTTATGCTTGTCCATTTCTCCTGCTTCCAACACACAACTTTGAGGACAAAATGTTGACTTGCTGCCTAATATATCCCACCCACTGACAGGTGCCAGTGTAACAAGATAATCAATGTAATTCACTTAACTGTCGGTGGTCATAATCTTATGGCTGACAAGTGTATATATATTTCAGCATATGACCTAGGAACAGCATATTCTCAACTTTTTCTTGAGGATTAGAGTAGTTTCGACACCTGAGTTGAACCAGCATGGACATACTGTCGTCCATATCTCCATATCTGTTATTATCTATGACAGCTAAGGTTTCTCACACCAGGCTTACAGATGACAGCTGAATTTGTTTTCATCTTGTGACTGACAGCTGGGCAAATTGGAGAAGGTTTCGGTGATGCGCTGAAAAGCAGAGCGATGATGCGTTCACATTATATTCTAATCTGGACCAACCAGGGGGCAGGCACACTGCTCTTTAATCTTTCAAACCATTCCCACATATGCGTATGAGACAGGTTGATTTGACAATTGTAAGCAGATGAAATTTAATAGACTGGCAGTAAAAATTAATCTATGACTGGAACAGATAGAAAAGTTTAGGCATTAAAATATGCTGCGCACTGGGTCAATCCTGGGCGTTGGAGATGAAACTAATTTTTTCATAGATTGCGGTTAAGCTTGACTGGGCTTTGTGATGTGCCAGTGAGGCCATCTCACTGTTCGCCTAGCAGGTGCATCTATTCTTTAGTTCTCTATTCCTACTGACTGAGGGTCATTTCACCCGAATTAAGCAGCGAAAGAGAGAGATGGTGCAAGAAAACGTGGAAGGCATGAGTGAGTTGATGATGTTGGTGGTTATGATTGATGAACTTGTACTGTAAAACTAGCCATCAGAATATGAGTGCGCATAATACCTAATTACATGGGCAGAACTACGCACCATTTGGCCATAACCCAGAATCCCCCTCCCCCCACACTAATATCACAAACAGCCCTTCCTCTTCCGAGGCATCAATAGTTTTATGCCCACACTTTGAGAAGGTGAATTGTATTTTCAGGTTACTATTTGATTCTGAGCACTTTAAAAGACGAGCTTTTTCGCAAGTCAAAGTGCATTTAAATGGCCTTTAGAGCAGCTCTTATCTTAAATCACTGCTGTGATTCCACAGCCTTTTACACCTCCTCTATGCTGGAATGCTTTGCCTTAACAGCGCCATCATCACTTATTCTAATAGCTGTGCTCTTGACTTTCACAGAGTACCCTTGTTCTTTATGCATGTCAGTGCGTATATGTGTACGTGCACGTTTGCATTTTATACCTTGCTCTAGACACTGAAAGTGCTGTGCGCAACATATTTTTGCATACATTGTTATGTAAAAATTGTCACCTGAAAAAAGTCAGGTGTCGATCTTTGGTTTTGGGTAATTGTTTATCAAGCTTAGACAGGAGGTTGAGGTTGGATCAACATAAGGGATAGGAGGAGAAATCAGTGTGATGGAGCAATTTCACTAACTGCAAGTGCTTGTTCTGTTGAATGATGTACTACACAGTTTGAGTAGTTTTGTGGCAACCTCGACAAATTGTAAGATGTTTCAACAAATTTCACCATAAATAGCTTTGTCCCCAGAATAACTGATATTGCAAGCACTCATGTAAGGTCAAAATTCAATTTTGTTTCTGTCTGCCTTCAGAGGTTATTTCCAGTAGTCTGAAGTTTTTCATTTTATTCTTCCTATACACACTATCTTGCTACACCATTATATTTTTCATATGCCGGAGACAATTAAAATTATTCTTCGTAAAACCTTGTTATTATGTAAATGGGGCAGCATGTCCACTTTCCCTTTGTCTATGGAATTGATTAAATAATTGGAACATTCCAGAAGATGATACCAAATGTTTCACCGAACCAGTCCAAAATAACATTTTAGTAAACAGAGTACTTGGATGCTGCACAAATGCAGATAAGTTTGCATAGCCCCGTCCTTAGCAGTGCCAAACAGCTGTTCGCTTTGCATTCACTATAAGAGCTTTATAGTCCGTGACCAAAACAGTGGCCTCAAGGCCATCATTTCATTCTTAGCGCAGCGAGTGCACAGCTCTGCAGTTCCACTCCACAAACTCCCAGCCTGCTTCAGTCACATTTCGACCCTCGACAAGGTATTCAGACATGTACATCTACACACCAACTATAAGGCAGCCATGTGGTCACTGTGAAAGCATCCACAAACCCAAGGGAAAGAGAAAAATTAAAAAACAAATCGACACAGATGTAACATTGATGATGTAACATTCTGTCAGTCCCTCGTGGTAACACACTACTGGCAGAATGAATGGCTCCCGTGGGCACAGAGGGACACAAATGGTATTACCGGAGTCGGTTTTCCGTCCCCTGTGGTCTCATGCCCTCTCAGGGTGACTTGATGACTCATTTTTTCCATGAAAGGGAAACATTGTGAAGGGAGATTCTCAAGAGGGGAGGCAGAATTAACATTTTGTCACCAGGGGGACGGCGAGTTAGAATAACCCTCATGGCATCTGACTCCAACAATGGTCTTCCTCTTAATACTGCAATGCAGATGTAAGTCTCTGAGGAACTGGAAACTTTTATCCAATGAGAGCTGAGAGACAGAGAGTGAGAGAGATATGCGTGTGTGTGTGTGAGTGTGTGGGTGTGTGTGTTTGTGCGTATGCGCGAGAGTGGGTGCGAGTGCTAGAATCAGACGCTTTTTTCGAAAACATGAAATGGCAAGGATTGGGTCACCTTACCCACCGAAATGCATTAAGAGGGAGAACTAATCATGTAGTGAAGTTGCATAAGTGTGCACGTGCAGTGGAGGACAGTTATAAAGTGAGAGTGCGCGTGTTGGTAGGAGAGTTCCAGTGAGAGTGCTCACGCTGACCGGATAGTTCTACAGTGGGAGTGCACATGTAGGTAGGACAGTTCCACAGTGAAAGTGCACGCCCAGGTTGGACAGTTCTACAGTGAGAGTGCACACGCATATGGTACATTTCCGCAGTGAGAGTGCACAGGCAGATGGTACAGTTCCGCAGTGAGAGTGCACAGGCAGATAGTACAGTTCCGCAGTGAGAGTGCACATGCAGATAGTACAGCTCTGCAATGAGAGTGCATATGCGGGTGGGACTCGTCCACAGTGAGTGTGAACATGCAAATAGGACGGTTCCATAGTGACAGTGCTAGTGCAGATAGGACAATTCCACAGTGAGAGTGCTTGTACAGGTAGGATCGTTCCACCGTGTGCGCATATGTTTTGCAGCCGGTTCTGCTATGAGTGTGCGTGTGCAAGGGGCCATTTCCCTTGATAGAATGTTAATGCAGGTTTTACTTTAGTGAGTGAGTTAGATGTATCCTGTGTGCTTTTCCGGTCTTCGTGTTGATTTTCGTATGCAAAGGAGTGAGCGCAGAATCCAGAATACTCAGCCACAGAACCGGATTGAGACAGCGTCTTTTTAAAACATGTTTACTGGTTCAGACCAGATTTGTACTATTTTTAATTGCCCTCGAAAGCAATCTTCTGCAAAGCTGTGCTTCACAATAGACTCATAATTGAAGGAATTTAATTGCCTGCAAATGCCCTGTTCCCTGTGCACACTGGTTCTGGAGAGCTTAATAATTACAACCAGAAAAATTAGGTGCCAATTTTGCAAAAGCGATTATCATAATGCAAAAGTAGAGCCTTCAGTATTGTTCGCCCATATTATGCAGCCCTGTGCCACTAATATCATGCTCCTTCCTGCTGACAAGGGTTCAGCTTCCTAACTGACATTTCAATGGCTTCGGTCTTTCCTCTCCTGTGCTGATTAATACAGTGCATTTAAAATCCACAGCTACATTGAAAATTATTTAATTATTAAATCACAAGCCATTTTAATATTTCCTCGTTCTGTCAGATTCAGTTTATACATGTCATATCTGCCCTGCCACTAAAACATTTTCAGGTCTTTGGCGATTTTTTGTAGTGTTACTGTTACTGCTAATATTGTGTTAGATTTTTTTTTTTTTCTCTCCACTGTATTCTACTTTGAAAAGCAAAGTAAGAAACCACACATTATGAAGGCTCTGAGCACAATGTGATTCAACTGATTAACTTATCTCTTGTAAATCCACAATATCATGAGCCGCAAGATCAATTTTCAAGATAAAATATATTGCAGTGCATGACTTTATTTACATGCAGAAAACACCGACCCAATAACAGCAAAAATGCTACTCACTGAATCCCAAAAAGTTATCATCAAATACAGTAATTTCAATTCAAAACGGCAAGGCTTGTCGTTAATATTTTCTTGTTTGTCTTTTCGTACGCAGGCATGAGAAAATCCTGAGATGGAAAAAAACCAAGTCTGTGGAAATGGGCAAATAATGAAAAGTGACAGTGGGAATCAGGAAGCCCATTCACGTACAGGTTTAATCTACTTTCACTGGCGCACGAGCAATCAGGTGCCTGTATTTACGAGCGGCTTTCATTTAGGATGAATCATCCAATCCCCACTGGATTCCCTGGATTCGGGACTGGTTGGCAATTGCAAAAACAGAAAGATATGCAGGCATTTATGTGAAGGTCAACAACTGTTACTATGAAGATATTTCTAGAAATTTCCTAAGTACTGAAAAAAGCTCACCATTTTTTTTGTTCGGGCACACTGGACAGGCAATATAAGGTAATGCCACACTGAACAAAATAAACTCTTCATGAAACTGATCAGTCATTAAACTTTGGAGTGTATGCCACACACATCATTATAGCGCAGCTACCAGTAGCAATACATGCACAGCTCTATGTGTACAAAGGGAAAATCTTCAGCCAAATACAAATTTTGTGAACGAAAGAGTATTTGAGCGTTCTCTCTGAACAGCCCGTTTATAGTATGGTCTCAGCTTTGCCCTTGAGAGCATTTTGCTGATGGAATCAAAAACCTTTTCACGGATTTAAATGAGGTGTGCTCCCATGAATGGTGCTGCAAAAGCATTTCGCTGGACCACTGCATCAAAGAAATCCCTTTAAATACAAGCCAATCATATTTTCTTGCACAGAAATGAACAGGGCATGTGCACCGACTGCAGAGCAGGCAGGCGAGGAGGGTCACAACCGTAATAAGAAAACAAAACCAAATCAACCTTGAATTCATGGGAATTACTTTTCAGCGCCTGAATCCTTTTGACATGCCTTTTCCAGTGTCGCTTGGGTGTGATTCAAACCCATTTATCAACATTTCCCAGAAATGCATTTTTCATTCGGCTTCCTCTTGATGAATGCAGAGCAATGTCATGCATATATTTATTCTAGACCCAAGATACCAGCACAATTTCTTACATTTCTCCCAGCCCTGTTTATCTGAAATGTCTCAAACATCAGAAGTTGCATTTTATTCAAATGAACAAACATATTGACGAACGAACAAACTTGCATAGCCAAAAATATGTGGACATGTCACTGAAACCACATTGACATGCATAATAAATAGACATTTAAAAAATCTGATCATGAGACATTTCAACTGGATCGGGTTATGCTGACCCATTCTTTCCAAATTCAATTAAAATGTCAAATGCAGGATTCATAATTACAAAATATCCATTCTCTAGGTGCATTGATTAGGTTGTCATCTTTAGTCTTTGGAAAAGGAGACTTAGGGGTGATCTGATTGTTAATCCATTTAACATATTTAAAGACCTCTAAGTAAATTATGTTGGATTCCTTCGGCCAAGTTTTGTAATTAGAACTCGGGGTCACAAATGGAAGTTGACCAAGGGTAAATTGAGCACTGATATTAGGAAATATTTTTTCACCCAAAGAGTAAGTTCGATGTGGAATAGCTTGCCTGACCATATTGTTGAGGCAGAAACCTTGGGAATTTTTAAGAGCAGCCTTGACTTAAAGCTAGATACCATTGAGTCCTTGAGTATCTGAAGTGATATATTCACTATAGAAAAAAACAGACGAGCCTAGTTGGGCTGAATGGCCTGTTCTCGCCACTCATGTTATGTTATGTTAGGTTTCAGTAAAGTGCCCACATACTTTTGCTTACATAATGTACATACAAACAACCATATACATCAGTATTGGAAGCCAATTTTTGAAGGCAATTATCAATTCATAAATATATTTAATTTGACAAAGTCAGTGGTTCTAAAACTCGGTCCTGGCGCCCCACTTTGTGAGCTGCTCTTTGTTCCTACCACAATTGCAATCTTAGGATTTCAACAAGCTGTTGATTTATCTTAATCAGGTGAATTTATGTTTAGTCACATTTGACAAATCTATACATGCCATGAAGAATAAAAAATTTCATATCGACATTGAGATATATTATAAACTAGTATGAATAACTGCAGAGGGAAACAATTTAACCAAACATTAATCAATGTAAACAATCAATAGGGTCCTCACGGGTGAAACTGTAGACACATGGTTGCAAAAATTAGCAGTTTATTTGGCAAACAATAGAGTCACAACTGTTTTGTTTGAAGTTTATTTGACTAATTATTTTGAAAGAACTCACAACACCTGTGTACGGCATTTGGAGCTTACGGATTTTCTCATTTGATCTGTTTAAAAATGTTTTTACCTAAAAACACTCAAAATACTGAAAAATAAGCACGACACATTCAAGGATTCTGATTCTTCGTGGCACAATGGATATGCCCATCAAAATTTGGCTTAAGATGGAAAATAATTCCTCTAAACTTGGAATGCACCTAATTAGGACAAATCAACAGCTCGTAAAATTCCTTAGATTGTAATTGTAGCTGAAACAAAAACCAGCATACACAGTGAGGTGCCAGGACTGAGTTTGAGAAACACTGGACTAAATAAAGGGCTTTTACATTGTTATCTCTTAACCCTGTGAAGCATAAACCATGAAATAATGCCAGAAAATTCTACATTTTTGAAACTGAAGTGTTTATTGGATCTTATAAGATAGTGTGGGGGAAAATTTTTTTTGAAAAAATAATTTGCATATATGAAACTAATTTTGTATCACATTTGATTTTTTCATCCAGTGAGGCCAAGTTTCAAAAACTGGTGTCACTGCATCGAAATGGCTACTTTGGGGACTAACATCACACATGAACTGGGCTCACTGAATCCACAAGAGCCAAAGTTTTCCAGTCATCAATTTATTCATTCATCAATTTATGAAATTCCAAGACTGTTTAGGGACTCCAGTATACAGAAAAATCCAAATACGAAAGGCAGAAACAAAACATTGATATTACATGCAAAAACTGCCTTTCATTTTTTTTTTTTTGTTTTTTTGCTAAAAACTGCATGGGATTATCAAAAAAGAGCATGTCTGTATGGGAGAGACATGGGTATATATAACCCATTTTCATTTCATTTCATTCTATAGGTCAGAGGTCAAAGGACTCCTATGAAAATAGCTATGACAATCTTTTCCTTTGTCAAAATTTAGCCTAAATGTGGAGCATTTCTTAGCCCTCTTCTCTACAAGCTAGAATAATATTGGTGGTACCAGGTCTTCAGTCTTTTTTTTTCACCGGACACCACTACCTCTTTACTAGCTTAAAAAATGAGCCTCAAAAATATAGTAAGATCTGCAGTGATTGTCCGTGCTCTTGCAGATCTCTTAGGGTTTAATACCGGCAGTATCACTTTTGATACATATACTGTATTTTCAACTCAACTTTACTATAAAATAAGCAACGAAATGTTGTGTGTTTACAAGTTGCTGCACTCTATTAAATATATGAAAAATTTAGCAAAGATTTTCATGAAGAAACCTGCAGGTTGGTAAACGGGAGCAGCCATATTTCATTCTATATTCTATCAGGGATCCTCAAATCTGGACCTCGAATCCAAATCCAGCCCAGGTTTTCTGTTATCCCAGGCAAGTAAATGAACAGTTAGTGCCTCTGATTAGCCAGACTGTTAACACCTGACTCCCAGGTAAAGGGAGGGTGGAAAACCAGCAGTCCTCAGACCTCGTAGGGTGTGATTTGAGGACCAGGGCTATAGAAATGTACTGCCTGCAGTGCATAGATGGTCCACAAGGCGACAGATGACATGTATCAGATTGCATACAATGGGTTTTTTGAGGAAACTATTGATCATGTGGTGACGTAGAGGTCACTGAAAGTCTTGTATCAAATATGATGCAAATAGCATTACAGGGTTAATTTCTATGGGACATTGATTCCAACACAATGTTCTAAATGTATAATTGTAACAGTACTGCAATCATTTTTGAAAAATTTGTGCATGAACAACTACATACCATTGTACGTGGAATAAATTCAAGCACACAAGCTATACAAATTTGTTGGACCTCAGTTACTGCACAGATGTCATGTCACAATGCTCTGTTAAACAGTCACTGATAAAGCAATTACAGTATTGTAACTCTATTATAAGGTCAGCTTAATATAATGTACTACCCCAGCCCTTTTCAAAGAGAGCTACATATTTTTTACAGGAGCAGTGGCGCACTAAAGACACTACAAAGACCAATATTACCAAGAGACAGAAACCCATTTAATGAGGGTGTCAGCTGGCTAATTTGGTCGCTATAGCGCCCGCATCATCTACAAAATAACTTCGGAGAAGCACAGCACTGGCCCAGGAAAATGTTTTTCTCAGCAAGCTTCATTCTTCACGAAAGAGCAAAGAATGAATCAACTCCCCTTATTTGGATGAGTTTCGAAATTTTTCATGCACATATAAAGGCACACTTGCTTTGTGTTTGTGGACACCATTACATTTTAGTGTACCGAGTAAAAGGTGAATGGATGCCTGATTGGGCTAAAATAATTAAACTTGAGGGCCCTAAATGATTATGCTAACTGTGCATAACATTTTCTTGTGCTCCTTGTTTATATATTCACTGTCGTAGCAATATAAAAAAACAAGCATTGTAATTTACATGCTAGCCATTAAAACCTTGCGTTGAAGCCATTTTAATGCATTACTGTAAACACAGTAGCTCAAGAGATTTCCTGTATTTTTTCTTTGCCACAATTATTAGTACTGTGGGTAGGGATGAAAAAATTCAGAAATTTGGTGAAATAGCTGAAAAAATAAAGAAATCTAACCATAAATTTGTAATTATTTCTAAAAAAAAAAAAAAAAAAAAACCCACCTATGCAACGATTATTGCTAACCCTAGGCGTTCTTATGAATAAAATTTTACTGAATCACTTTTTTTCCATTTGTATTTCTCCTTCAGTTGAGTATTTAGGAGCATTAAAGCAGAAATCCACAACTTCCTGTTTCATTCTTCAATATGGCAAAGATAAGAGAACACACAGATCAAATTAGGTGCAGTTCATGTCAGGGAATGGCTGCCCCCGGCATACTGAGGACAGTAATAGGAGCCTCTCAAAAAAAAAAAAAAAAAACCAAAAAAAACAAAGAGCACTGTTGGAGTATTACAGAAAAAAATAGCATCTTCGGGTCAGCTTGTCTCAAAGTACCACCAGATGCCACCTCCATGCTAACAGATGGAAGGCAAGCCAGGAAAAGCCTATCCTGTTACTTAATCACAAATGTATGTGCCAGGGCTTTCACTTTGATGGTCAGATTAAGCAAACATTGTGCTTTTTGGCAAAAAACATTCAAAGTGGGGTAAGCACAAAAAGAGGATTAGCTACCCTGAAAAGAACCGGATTCCTACTGTTACTGTAAAGGCTCTGTGATGTGGAGCTGTTTTTCCATCAAAGGGCCAAGGAACCTTATTTGGGTACAACAGCGAGAACTCAATGAAATACCAGGACAATTTAAATGCAACCCCGGCTTCCTCTGCCAAGAAACTAGAATCTTCCAGCAGGACATTGGTCCAAAATGTGTCAAAATCAACATGAAAATGGCCTCTGCTGTTGCCATGTCAATCCCCTGACCAAAATCCCATTGAAAATCTGTGGAATGAGCTAAAGAAAAAAGTACACAAAATAGGACCTTGGATCCTAGAGATTTTCTATTTCTCAGTATCTTTCTTATCTCAGTTTTTTCAGTAAAAGGTCAAGCTAATTCCGCACAAACCTTTTTCCTCATCACCCATTACCATGGGTGCCAACAGTTGTGGAGGGGTCTGCATGTCTAGCCGGATTAAATACAATGTCAAATGCACCAAATCCAAGGGAAGGATGGAAGCTGCATGGGATGCGATGCTCGTGCACGGCCGACATCTCCGTTCAGAGCAACGGGCACAGCGTGGAGACGCCTGTGCTACATCGAGCACCTCAGTTTCAACACGCTGCGAGTCACGCCAGCTAGAAAATGCTGATCGCTGGTTTAACCTGTTTGACACGGTGGCAGCATTCGCATTAGCAATCCCAGGGAGGGAGTGCGCCACTGCAGGGGACTGCGGCGGTAGGCACCGCTATCTTAGAATGACTGGAGGGACGGTAAAAAGAGAAAGAAGGCAGGGGAAACCTGGCAGAAAATTACGGCCACGACTCAGAAGACTGCTTCAGAAGACTGCCTCAGTGGCAGGAACAGAGTGGGGGATCCGGGGGAAACGGGGGTTGAGGCAGGGACCCACACACCATGGCAACAACGCTAACTAAACTGCGAGCCCACAGTCTCCCAAATTCCATTGTCTTTAATAGCGCGTCCATTTGAGCAGAGATTAGGTTAATTATATATTGACAATTTAAAACCAACAGCATAGGGAATGGAAATGTCGATACCGCAGCACTGAAGATCATTTTTAAAACATGTCAAATGTAAGAACAAGTACTGCAAAAAAAAAAAAAATCTATATTTTCTATGCCAATAAAAGTACTGGGTGATGCTTTACTTTTTAATTCTCATTCGCAGCACATTCCACCCCGAGTTATGGCAGCGCAAATTAGCCTGATCTCTCACTTGGAGTGCATTAGCCGTTATTTTTCCAGCGCAGTTAAAGACCTCTGCTTTTGCCCAGATACCTCTCAGCGTGGAAAATGGGCCCTATTGATCCTGCTCTGACGCACATGACCAGCTCTGTCTAATTGCTGAGTGTTCTTTCTGGACTAATGGGTCGCACTCTGTTGAAATTGATTGGACAGTGACGTTGCTGTGGACAGGCCTGCAATAAAAATGAAAGAAAGATGAGATAAGGAGAGAATTCAAGACAAAAAAAAAATCATAAAAGCTGTTTACTGTTTGTGTTGCGTTCCTCCCGTCAACTCAAAAGAAGAAAAAATGACACAAGCATAACCACGCAAAACAAGCAACAAAGGCTATTTTTCACCAGGGGAGGTGGGAGTGGTTGGTAATTTCTTCATTCGTTGTCAAGCCACAGTAAATGCTATAGCTTCAACAGTAAGCTGTGCTTAATAAAATTAGCTTGTTCTTTCCAAAATAACATCACCATGACAATGTGAATGGCAGGCTATAAGGCACTTCCATAAACAAATTGAGAAGGACTCATAAATATGAACATTCTCTGTGTCATGGCTCTACCACAGCATTCCACACATTTGTTTAGTTTGCCCTAAATCATCTCTTTAAAAAAAGATAACATTAAGTACGTGTTCAATTTTTAATTGGAAGCTGAAACACCCAGACATTGTGTAGCCCAGTAGGCATAACTTTGTACCAGCGGCCTGATCTTTTAATTGGTTTTCTAGTTTCTCGACTTTTGAATCAATCTCTTGCTCCAAGAAATTATGCTTATGGCACCTTTACAAAGAACTGACAGCTGAAATGTAAAGAAACCTGCTCTTTGTGCCGGAAAAACAGAAATGGAAGAGATTAGCTGGGGACAGATTTATAATGAGAACCGAACATCCGCATGTCACACAGATCACAATGTCTTCTGCTCCCTCAATGCAATAAACAATATGGTAAATTATAGCTGCTGTGCAGCAATGGTCGGGGCCGGGCAATTTTAGGCAAAATTAGGCAAATCTGAGCAACAAGCAGAGTGTTGGAAGATGGAAAAAAGGTGGCATTCTAATATGCATTTTACATCAGTTTAGGCTTGAACTCACCATGGCTGAGACTGAGGTCCGTCTTCTATCTCACTGAGCTAATTGGCAAGTGACAGTTCATGAGTGGCTTCACAAAATGACTAAGCCAAGCATCATGGTGCCAGACAGTAGCCATCCACGCCATGGAAAAGCAAATTTCATAGTGAAAGTTCCACAGCTGTACCACATAAGGTTGATTTGTTATGAATTTTCAATAATTTTTCAGTTTTGAAATTTAGAAGCTTGCTGTAGCGCCACCATCATGACTATTGTCTTGTGATGCCGGTTGAAGACATCTGGCATGGGACTGGGCCTTTGTGAAAAGTTTGGGTAGATTTCTCAAATGGAAATGTTGCACGAGCTGAGGCTTGAACTCACAATCCTCAACACCAAGAAACGTCCTCCATCTCACTGAGCTAATTGGCAAATGGAAATGTCACATGTAGCTTCACAAATTGACTAAGCCAGTCACCTGTGTGCAAGACAGCAGCTGTTAACGTGTAAAGGTAGATTTTAAACTGCTGTGAAAAATTCAGTTATTAAGACAAAAATCCAAAAATACACAAATTGCATCTAGACAATATTGAGATGTAATTTGTTTTTAACAACGATTTATTGGCTCCATAAGTGAAAATCTGATGTTTAAAAATGCCATTTTTGCATTGACTCCAATTGTTTTCATGAGAGCGAAATTCAAAATGCTGTAAAAAAAAAAAAATGCTGTCAGTTTTTGAGATAAAATTCTGATATTTTCCAAACATCATCTACCATGATTCCAAAATTTTGTCATTTATTTTTAATGAACATTGAAAATGTACGTATATAGCAAGAATTTGCAAGTATATATTCACAATACTGTTTACAGTCAAACATTTAACGCACAGTAGGCTCAATATGCGATAAATCAAAAATCTGTGTAACAGTGGCGGTTCTAGAACCGGTAATTGGGGGGGCGCAGACACATCCCTTTATGACAATTAGTCCTGGCTAGTTCTCAATCATTTTCCTTTACTGACGCGTTTTCCAATTATTGTAATTGGCAACTGAAGACACGGTTTCTCTCCATATGCGATGGAACAGCGATGAAATCATTGGCTAAATTCAGTACAGTGGTGGAACCAGAACTGAGAATCTTTTTAAAACAGTTATTAGTCCTGACCTGTTCTCAGTCATTTTCATGATTAACAAAAGGTTCACTCCGAGTGCACTCCACAGTCAACAGGTGCTGCTTGTTCTCCCTGATTACGTAAGAAGACAATCATTCATCTGGACGCGCATTTGCTGAATTTAAATCAACGTTATTCAAATTTACATACATGTCGTCTCTCAAATGGCTTGAGCAGCACGCTGTCTATTTAACAACCCACTGCCACTTTTTTTTTTTAATCAACCCACGCAATACCGAGAGTGAAAGGCGATATTTCATTGGAATGCGGACCTGATCAATCAACGCAAAGCACTGGCCGATTAATAAGTAAATTATTTTTCTGTACTGAATTTCGCCCATGATTTCATCGCTGTTCGATCGCATATAGACAGAAACCGTGCCTTCAGTTGCCAATTACGATAATTGGAAAACGCGTCAGTAAAGGAAAATGACTGAGAACTAGCCAGGACTAATGGTCATAAAGGGACGTGTCTGCGTCCCCCCAATTCCTGGTCCTAGAACCACCACTGCTGTGTGGATTGTTAATGTAGGACAGTTTGAAGATTCTCTGAAGCAAGTTTGGTGTCAATTGAGCAAAAATTGTAGGAGGAGATATGTTTAATAAGTTTTACAGTTTTTGAAAAAAAAAAAAAAACAGAGAGATGGACTTCATTAATTTGCAATAGGTTTAAATGTACAAAAGTTTCTTCAGTATTGGGGCTACATTTCGGTGAAAGTTGCAAATCTGTAGCACATTTGGTTGATTTGTTGTGAATTTTCAAAAATTTGAACTTTAGAGAACATTTGGCCGAGGCGTTTTTCAGTTATTGTCCGGAAACGACAATGAAGATGGCTGACGTGGCGGCCATATTGATTATCGGAGCAGGACACAAATTGATAGGGAGCGTCCTCTAACCACCCCCAACATACCCTCAAAAACTTTGCGCCTATAACAGTCCGGATGGTTCTTTTCCTCTTTGGTCCGGAGGACACGACGTCCTGCAGATGTAGCGACGAACTGTAGTTACTGACAGTGGCTTTCTGAAGTGTTCCTGAGCCCATGTGGTGATGTCCTTTACACACTGATGTCGGTTTTTGATGCAGTACCGCCTGAGGGATCGAAGGTCACGGACATTCAATGTTGGTTTTCGGCCTTGTCGCTTACGTGCAACGATTTCTCCAGATTCTTAATTTCTTGCAATCCCTTAATTTCTTGCAATAGCTTGTTGAGGAATGTTGTTTTTAAACTGTTCGACAATCAGCTTACTCATTTGTTCACTAAGTGGTGACCCTCGCCCCATCCTGAATGACTGAGCATTTCAGGGAAGCTGCTTTTATACCCAATCATGGCACCCACCTGTTCCCATTTAGCCCAGTCATCTGTGGGATGTTCCAAATAAGTGTTTGATGAGCATTGCTCAACTCTCTGTCTTTTTTGCCACTTGTGCCAGCTTTTTTGAAACATTTTGCTGGCATCAAATTCCAAATGAGCTAATATTTGCAAAAAACTACAAAGTTTACCTGTTCGAACATTAAGTAACTTGTCTTTGCAGTGTATTCAATTGAATATAGGTTGAAAAGGATTTGCAAATCATTGTATTCTGTTTTTATTTACGATTTACACAACGTGCCAACTTCACTGGTTTTGGGTTTTGTAATAGCTGGGCTGCCAATCGCCAGCCAGTGGCTTCTGGGATAACAGCCAGTTCGAATGCGCACTTTGCCAGAGTGGAACTGCTCCATAGCAGGATGGAATAGCTTGAGGGGAACTTTGTTCCAATTCTGATGACTGTAGAAGGATTGGGAGCTTGTTTCTAACAAACCAAGCAGAACTGGATGATTTGACCGGAACACGGTCCCAGTCCTGGACCCCGACTAGGCTTGGGAGCTTGTTCCTATTAAACTGAACAGGGCTACTGACTTGAGCTGGGTTAACCTGGAACGCAGTCTCAATCCTGGACCCTGAGTAGACTTCGAAGCTTATTTGAGTTAACTGAGTAAAGAGGAAAGTTTCTGCAAATTGCGGTCATTAAAGATTACGGTTATACGTAATGAAGATGAGGAGTTTTTACAAGGAATATTGACTGGTTCAAACACAAACAGCACATTACTACCCCTCAACTTGCAAATAAAAGTACGGAGTTTAAATACATGTCACAGAGCCATCAGCAAGTAACAATGAAACCAGACGTAAACCAATCAAAGGAGATATACTTCTAATAGACACGCAAGTTGATGAATAGGATGAGAAACAGAAGACATTCACGCAGGGGTTGCAACAGTATATGTAGACCCAAAATGCATACATGTCTGTTTGCATAAATAGTACCTACAAAGATGCTCATGTAACCCATGCCTTCTACAATAACACACCCCCATACCATGATAGATGCTTGTTATTTGGACCTTACTTTAGTAACAACCAAGATGGCCTTTTTTCCTTTGGCCTTGAGAACACAACGTCCATTACTACTACAAACAATGTAACTTGTCTGGTTGACTGGTTTGATAAAAGCATTTTTTTTCACTGAGCATCTGTCCATTTCAGATTTCCATTTCCTCAAGCCCAGAGAAAAGAGCAGTTTCTTGATGTTTTTGATATATGGCTTCTCTGGTGCATAAAACTTTCCTCACATGCATTTGCGGATACAATGATGAATTGTGTTTATCGGCAAAGGTTTTCCAAAGAATCCCCAGCCCAAATTATATATCACAATTGCATGTTGTTTATCAAAGCAGAACCATCTGATATATCAAAGATTACTGACACTTAGTGCTGATCGAAAACCTCATCTTGTTTGCAAAGATTTTTCCAGTTTCCTCAATCTTTAAATAATATGCACTGCAGAGGGTGAAATCCCTAACTTACAACAGCACATGCACATAAATTATTTTTAAACTGTTGGATTATTCAATCAGGCAGCTCCTTTTGCAAAGTAGTGTGCCTCACTGTAAACTACTGAGCCTTCTGTGGATGAATCTCTTATATCCAAGCATGATAGCACCACCTGTTCAACACTAGTACATCTGTTTTTAGCTTTCCAGCACTTTCCTAGTGTCACACTGCCCCGTCTCAACTTTTTTGGAATGTGTTGCAGGCATGAAATTCATCAGGAGCATGTATTTCCAAAAGACAGCAAAAATCACAAACATTAAATACTTTGTCTTGTACGGTTTTCAATTTCATACAGATCAAAAGTGATTTATAATGCACTGGTTTCTTGTTTACTTGCTCACTTTCAAAACGGCCCCAACTTTATCACACAAGGGGACGTAGAAATCCAGCATGTTTTTGTTTGTTGTTGTTGGTTGAAATGGCAGATGCTGGTTGCCTTGGCTGATGTAGCAAGTATACAAAGACACCGCTCATGTGAAATGATGATGGTTCCATTCCTGGATCTGTGACTGTTTATCTAAACCCAAAGTGCCAATTACAGCTATTAGCCCTCAATGTGTGCCTCCATCTCTCTGGCTTTTCGTCAATACACGCCATGCCTCTTTCAAAAATCCTGGAAAAAATCCCATCACTACACAAAGTCCAATGCGTATACACCAGTGTTTCTTGTCTGCAGTGAATTAATCCACGATAAGCATTTCAAGCACTGTCCTGAAAACAGGGCTTTGGCAGAGAGGAGGAATCGATGCAGGTCCTGCTCTGGTGCTGTTGAGACTGAAAGCAGAGGAACAAAAAGTCATTTTAATTCTGGCCACATGCGCCGCCCTGCCGAAGGGCCAAGATGATGAGGTTTGTGATGGGAGTCAGAACTGTGACGGAGGGGCACGACAGGCAGGGCAACGGGATGAGAAAAGAGAAGCATCATCTCCTTGCGCTTTCAGGCACACGCACACACACACACACACACACACGCACACAATCTTTGTGAGAACATTACATTGACTTCCATTCATTTTTTTCGGTGTCTCTACAGCCTTTTCCTGATCTTAACAATAAGCAATGTATGCCTAACCCAAACCCTTCAACCAAACTTAACCTCTCCCTAATTCTAACCTTACACCTAACCTTAACTAAGTCGTCAAAATCTGCCTTTGTAGTCATGAGGACATTTGAAAATGTCCCCATTTCCCCAATTATGTCCCCTCTTAGTCGGGAAAAAAAAACATTACACACACATACAGACAAACACAAGCGAGTACGCATAAAAAACATGTACATACTGAAGGCGAGAACACAAGCATGCACACATGCACACTCAAATATACAAACACACGCATGCACCAAAAACACACTCACTCACAAAAACATGCCCTTACAGTATGCAAGAAACACAAGCATGCATACAACTGCATGCACATATACACTCAAACAAGCACGCACACAAAAGCACAAATGCATACACATTCATATACGTACACATACGCATGTATACACACAAACCTATGAGCAAAAACACATGGATACGCAACCAACACTGTGGACACCTGTGAACAAACATGAAAAAAAGCCGGCTCACACCAAGCTGTGTCAACACACACACTCTCACAAAGAAGCAGTGTTGACACTATGCAGTTGTTGATCCACATAGCATTTACCACTCCGTCACTGGCGGGACCTTCACAAGCCTGTCAGAACGCAACACTCCACAGCTCACAGGACCGGACAGCGTGAGAGGAGAGCTCGTTGCTCTAATAAACTACGCCTGCAAAGCTACCCCAGCTGCACAGGAACAGATTCAACTCTCAGCTGACATCTCCTGGTAATAAATGCAATAAATCGTGGACCGCGAAAGGCCTTCGAGGGGAACCACGGGCATTTCTATTTTTACGTTTGGGTAACTTTGAAAACAAAAAAGAGCAAGAGTGTGGCGAATCTAACAAATGAGCTCTTATCTGCTGTGTGTCTTGCGCCGAGCGTGGTGTGCTCCAGAGCGGCTTTCGCCTGGAGCGGTGCAGTCATTCAGAATAAATGGGACAGAGCTTTCTGCTTTGCCAGGAGAGAAAATAAAAAAGCCACAGCCCAAAACGCAGCTTTAGAAATGGAGGAGAATGTGTGTAAATCTCCTCCTGGTCTGTACACCACTGGAGGAACCAAGTTAATAAACATCTGTCCCCCAAGTTCCAGTGAACTGTGCTAAGCACAGATAACAGACTGAACTCCGACGTGTAGCGCGCATTAGTGCGCATCTGTGGATGTTTACAGGCACTGGCATCCAACACACAAAGCAATTCCCCTGCATATACATGGCAGGAATAACCAAAAGATCAGGACCAATGACTGAAAGCCAGGGTGTACAATAAGGTGAATAGATAGTTTACATAAAGAGACACTGGAATGACGCAACATAGGCATGTCTGCCTTACCATCTACAGCAGGGCTATTCAACATTATCCAGAAAGGACCAGTGTGGGTGTAGGCTTTCAGTCCAACCAAGCAGTTACACACCTGATACTACGCAAGGACTCTTGGGGATAATTAACAATATCAGGAGTGTAACTGCTTGGTTGGAATGAAAGCCTGCACCCACATCAGCCCTTTCTGGATTATTCTGTGAGGGTGAATTGAAGTAAAGCAGATTTGTGAGTTGAGGAAGCATTCATGTGTCTGACTGTTCTGCAGTTCTCAAGCCATAAGTGTTTGTGATCCTTACACTGATATACATTCAAAACAATGCGCAGTCTTGTCTGTTCTGTTTGACCTCGGCAAGCGTTGTGCAAATTAAGTTGTCCCATCTCATGGACTGAGAGTGACAGGACACCCACTGCTCCCTGCGGCTTTTGACCAGCGCCTGATTGGCTGTTATCCACATATTATTGCAGAGCTGCTCTGTCCCCTGCATATAAATGCTAGCTCTGCTACTATGGACAAGCCGCAGTGAATTAGCCAGAAGTGGTGGCCAACTCATGCAGGGTTTGCTACTTTGGCGGAGCAGCAGAGATTTAGCTAGGAATGGCAGCCATGTTGCCCAGTTAATGGATAGCTGTAGCCACATTGCCAAGAGACTGACAACCTGGTTCAGCAATAGTGCCAGAAACCCCATAAAATACGGCAATTTCGGGGATACACACACACACACACACAAACACACACACATTAGCAGGAACAAAAGCTCCTGTTAGCAGATCTGGGTTGTTATGCCACATTAACTTCCAGGTTTGTCCTGTGATGAAGCAATGACTTGCAGGTGTCAGTAGGACAAAGCTGAGCCCTCATGAATCATTATTAAGTGCTTTCAGTGATTATCTGCAGCCTACGGTAGTTTTCGATATGGAGAGGAGTTTTGAGGTAACAGAGAGCTTGGGACTGTGGCCGTAACAGATTAAAAGTGACTTGGAGAAATAGCATGGGGGGGTAAATGAGACTGGGGAGCCAGCTGTGGAAAGTCATCTGGTGGAAGTGTACTTCAGAAGTGCTGCCTTTCTGCCTGACTGGAGTCTTGCTGCTGGGTCAGTCACTGCAATTAATGCCATGGCTGAGCATTACACAAATGCACACATGCGTGAGCACACACACATAAACACGTGAGCACACATGCACGCACACACACACAAATACACACACGGATGCCCACAAATAAAGAAGAACACCCAATGTGAAGTTTATCATTGAACCATATTGGTAAATCAATACATATAGCATTGTAGTTTCTGATTGGTCACACAGTTTGTTAATCTATTGAATCCTTCGCCCTGTCATTAATTTAAAACTTTTTGTTTGAGAATTTTCTCTTCTTGCTGTCAGTGTTTGAAAGGAACTCAACGTAAGTTCAGGAAGAATACTGCACTCATCACTCCACACGTTAGGCTTCACCTCCTACTCGTCAGCCGGATCCATTCACTCACTTGCCCGCTCTTTTATAATCCCCAATCAGCTGTTCCACTTATCATGTGTTTGACCATAAGCTGATAGGAGGGATAAGATGCAGCCCGGTCACAGGATTCTTCCCACCATCCCAAATCAGACCCGAATGGAATCTACGTCAAAGTCGAAATTTATGTCCAGTCAATTCGGCTTTGAAAGCGTGAACTTGTCCCTCAAGATTGAAACTGAAGACAATTGGAGAGAGAAATTGAGGCTCAGAGAGTACACATATTCTTCATATCATACAGCAAAGCACAATTCTTCAGCCAAGCAGTGGAAATAAGTGAAGTCAGGTAGATGAGTTGATGGGTGAAGGACACGGGGGGCCTTTACTTGATGAACCTAGGGGTTTCAGTCAGAAACTGTGAGAAACTACAGAGAGTCAACACAGCCACACAAGATGGAACATACAGATAGACATCCCAACACTCGGGGGGTGGGGGGACAAATGGCATTGATTACTCCAACCAAATAAAGAGGTGGAGACTGACACATCTGACTGAATACCCAATTAGCTGTCTCGCTCAACTCCAGCGTGCTGAACAGCAGTCAGGTCATAAACAGCTGGTTACTGCACAAACCAAGGTTGCCTTCCATTTCACAGCAACACTCAGATTCTGGGCAGTCTCATCAATATATAAGGACAACAACTGCTAACACTACTACTATAACTACTACTACTACTGATAATAATAATAATAATAATAATAATAACAACAGAAACAACATCTTTGGCATCACCCACTGGAAATCTCAGAGTAAAATTCAAATTTAGCTAAATGGCTTTGTTTTACTGAACACTCATAAATCTTATCATATTCCATATCTATTTCACAACTAACCAGAATATGCTCAACATCTATCCATCTTCACACCCAAAAACATACCCACAAAATCATCAGCAACAATACCCCCTCCAGCCTCATGTTCTGATCTGTTCTACTGCCTGTGAAAGAGCTCTAGCTCCTATAAACCTGATGCCTGATCATTTACATGCTTCATAAGCCCAGTCCTCCATTATTTTCCCTCCATTTAATGTATCTGCTCTCTTTTTTAATTACGCCTCCTTTCCTTCCATCCAAAATATTTACCCATTGAACACACCCCATAGATTTCACTGTCCCCTGATTACAAATAAGACTGTTCCTGATGTGAATGGCAATGAGCCGTCTGCCAGTTTTCATTTCCCTTTCCCCGGTATTGTGTGCGGTATTGTGTCTGGCAAAATACAGAGCTTCCAGATAGACATGGGAAAGGACCAGGAACTGTGGCTGCCCCTCAAAAACTCAGATGCAGCCAAGGAAGGACGCATCCTCGAGATACGGCACTACGAAAGCTGAAGGCTCGGTATAAAGGCTTCTTTTTTTAAACGGTCAACTAAGACCGTTTAAGACCCCCCCATCAATGAGGCCCCTCCACAGCATTAATAACATAATTTTTCATCTACATTTGCCTTACTACTCATAAGATCAGATAACACATACAATAATATCCACAATAAAGGATGGTAGCCTCTTACAACTCATGTGAGGTATGCACAGTCAGCTGAACACCATGCATAAGACAATAGACAGCATAGTTTCTCAAAAATGTCACTTGCAATTGGCTGGTTGCAGACATGCGGAACTTTTGCACTTGCTATTGGTAACACCTTCCAAAAAGCCCAACAAACTTCACACAAACATCATTTTAATTATAGTATCAGGGAATATTTTATTTTACTGCCAGGTGTTATGGCTTAACATGATGCAAATGGAAAATACAAAACTCTTATCTAATTCACAGATGCCACTTTCACAGTGTTTCTGGGTGTTTACCAAACATCATTTTAAAGTATTGTGCACTGGGACAAACTTTTTAGGTGGTGCAAGTGTTAACCAAGGTTAAGCAAAGGTAATTTGATGTGTTGATTAACCAGCCTAATTCAGACCCTGTGATACTTTAGAGGTGGTACAAGAAAATTATGTAAGGACCAGTCGAAGGTTGTCTCTGAGCGGCAGGACCCAGTAGAAAGTGGTCCTGGAGGTGGCCCTAGCGCCCTCTAATGGTAGGGAACAATAATAACAACTGGTCCACGAGGAACCACTTACAATCCAACCCTTTCTCAGGCTATCAAAGATTATGTGTTATTTGACAAGCTAATTAGGATTGTAAGCCAGACAATAACATCAGCTAATACTACAGATTTCTGATCATTCACTGTGGCATGAGCATCAGTCATAATATGTTCCATTAGCATGCACACTCGCGAGAGTAGGAAAGGGTAGAAAGTTTAGAGGGTTTCCAACCACAGAAAGACTGAGGAGAAAATGTCTAGTTGACTCAAATTCCAAATCAACCTCCATGTAGTTAGAATAGCTCTCTTGTGACAAATACTAACTGCAGACATCTATGGCACTGAGGCTGCATTGAGGGACTATTCTGCCGATGCACCCATTGCTGGGCCATATGAGGGTCTGTAGAGCAAGAATACATTCTAGCAGTGCTTCTACAGCCTTAAAAAGCACAAGTCCAAACCACAGGCATAAGTGTCGCACACCAATCAGAGAGCCTACAGATGAGCGCCAAAGCGCTTGCTTTTTAATTTTTTATTTTTTATTTTTGCCAAAGCCCATGCTTTTGGCGTGAGTATTGTTTGAGTGGCGTGAGAGAGTGAGACAGGACGTGAAAGCGTGTGTGGTCATGCTAAGTGTGGCGTGAACAACTTCATGTTGATAATAGATACAACCAAAGCAGTATTCGGACAGACTGGCGTTGACTTGCTCATTCACTCTCAGACACGGTGATTCAGTAACTTCCACGAGTAACAAGAGACTCGGTATCATGGTAGGCACAGACATGGGACTCAGTCAATGCGATTCATTACAGAAAACATTTATTGTACGCTACAGCGCAATTCTTACCTGGCCTTCCACCCACCCGCAGGTTTCAAGCAAAAAGAAATAGCCCGTTCATTCTCGCACTGAGGTAAGTCTTCAGTTAAATGATTCTCACATCGCCGCTTTGGTTTCTTTGAGGGAGATTTTTTTGAAGTGGTGGGGGGACGCACATTTACTCATTGAGCGAATTAACTCAACTTTCAACAGTACTACTAACAGAAAACAATATATAATTCTAATCTGACGACAGCAAGATTAACACGAGCGTTATCTTTTCGTAGTAGTGGTCATTAGCTGATAGCAGTGGCACATAAGCTTCTAACTTTATGCATGGATTATAATTGTCTTGTGTTGTTCAAGTATCATACCCAACTAAGCGGCTGCCTAAACTCAGCGGATTGTTTTGTGGTTTGTAGTGCCCTCTTGTGGATAAGTAACGTGCGTACATACAACCCTTGCAAAAAAAAAAAAAAAAAAAAAAAACGTGTCCTATTCAAAAAAAAAAAAAGAAAAAAGCCATTCAAATTAATGACAATGGATGTCGTGTCATACTTACTTTACTTGTGTACGTTTTGAGATACAAATTAATTTCATACACTATATCTATGATGACCACAACGCTGTTTGATGTTCCCTCTAATTCTGCCATAGAATGTGTATTATACGTATTAAAGAGGTTTCATGTCCATGAGGTCCAAAATGTATTGGTATTTGTTCCTAAAACCTGGTTCTGGGGTCTGTGTCAAAAATACACTTCAGCAATCATAACAATTCAAAGTGACTCTTCAATTCCAGTTTTAAAAGCTGTGAATATGGGGACCACCAAATGTCACGCTTGCTATAGACAGGAAATGAAGGGACTTTATAGAAACAAAGGTGTTTATCCAGGAGAGACAGAGTTTTGTCTCAGAATAATTAACAAACCATACGGCATTGTACAGTCACAGACAGCTGTATAATAATAACAATCCAGCACTTAATCAACTGTCAACTGTTCCTGGCACACCCCCTCTCTGAGGACAGTTCCTTATCAGGCACGGGCAGTGTCTGGGGGGCTACTGGGAAAGGAATGACAGGCAGTGTGAAACAGTCTATTCTACAGCCATTAACAGGTAAAAAAAAAAAAACTCCCAGAGGAGGGCGCTAGTGTGCAAGAATGAGAAACAAAAAAAATAGGTGAAGAATTGGAGGAAGGGAGGGAAGGAAGGAGAGAGAGAGAGAGAGAAAAAAAGAGGCGGAGAGAACGTTTAACTAGATTAACCAATGGGAGAGTGAGAGACACGCCTGTGTACAGAATACAAACACAAATATTCACAGTCACATGACCAATTTTAACTGTGCCTATGATGTCCTTTTCCTTCCAATGTTTGTACAAACATTCATGTTCTCGTAAAGAGTAACATGTGTATAATTTTGCTTAAAAGCTACTGACTAAAAAAAAAAAAAAGATAAAAAGAAATGACACATTTCCCTGATTGTCTGCAGCAGTTCGGTTATGGTCAGAAACCTAGAACACGTTAAAAGGGAGAGGTCTCCAAAAAATGATGTTACATTAAAAATTCATGTCATGTAGCTTCTGACCTTAAACTCAGCTGAGGGCAATTAAAGGAGCAGGCGAGGCAGTTGTTGCGCTGCAGACTGGCAGTAGTGAGCTGGGCTTTGTCAGGGAGAGGCCTGTAAGAGCAGCTCCTCCTCTCCGTAGCCTCAGAAAGCTTGTAAAATTGGCTTCATAATGACCCTGTATGGTCCTGCTGTTGCTGGAATTACCTGTCAAGTGTTGTGATGAGAGCATGTCTGCCAGCCATTTCTTCATTTGTTTGCTTGTTTTGCCCTCCCCCTGCTCGTCATTCGCTGCCACACCCGCTTCTGTGTGAATAAACATGGCGCTGCACTCGGACCTGCCACAATCAGCTATGTTGGCAAGAGTTTCACTCTGAATCGAGATATGCCCCATGTGAACCTTTAGTTCCTCGTAAAATAATTGCTTGCATAAAATCCAGACTTTGTTTTTATTGACACATCAGCCGTTTTAAAGTATATCCTTTTCTTACAGCCCAAAGTATTTTGAATATAGATTCCTCTTAATTTTATCGATATTGACACTATTTTAATAAAAATTATATTATTTCTTGTTACACAAAATTTTGTCAACTTAACAAAATATGTATTTTTTACACAGTGAATCTGCAGCTTCTCCTATCGGGCAGTGAGCTTTCTTTAGCTCATTAAGAATTATTGAGAATTACTACATGAACACAGAGTGAGGTCAGATGTTTTGGGACATTGGGTCAATGGGATATTTAAGGTTTTTTTTTTTTTTAATCCTGGGCTCCTAAAATATTAGCAGCCAATCACCAAACAGTTATTGTATTATTGCTACAAATGTCCTTTACATGCAACAATAGTTTTTATTTTGTCCAGGATGACTAAGATTGACAAAACAAATAAATAAAAAATAAACAAGCAAACAAACAAATAAATGAATAAATCACTCATCCCTGAACTTGACAAGCAAGCCATGTGACATGTTGATTTTCTCTTTTTTTGCAACAAGAGAACTGCAAATAAACCAATAAGGGTATAACAACCAAAAATGGTGGTAGGATATTTAATTTTACTAAATGTTTGACTTATAATAAAAACATTTTCACAAAACACTTTATATTTCATGGGGAGAGGTTAAGTGACCATCTCATTTTACTGGAATGCATTTGTAAAAAGTGACAAAAAATTTTGCTAAAATGAGACACTTTTCCGAAGCAAAACCTGCATTTTTCTAGGCTACCAGGAGCCATGAGATCATGAGTTATTATGCTATTGTGCAGCCCCTGTCGTATTCTGGACATTTTAGGTATTTGTGACGTGTAAAAATATTGAAGAGGATGCAGTGAGTCCATGTCAGCGATAATAGTCCAGAATTAGCCATCATTTTTACACACATGCAAGCACACACACACACGCACCTACGCCTGTCACACTTACATGCACGCACAATGCAAGTGTTTGTGCATGTAATCTTACTTGTATGTCTTGCTCGCTCTCTCTCACGCTTGCGCGCGCGCACACACACACACACACACACACACACACACACACACATATCCTGGTGGGGGCGAGATGTATTCTTTGAAAGGGAATAATAACATTTTCATACATTGTGGGCATTATAGCACCAAAGAAACAGGCAGCAAAAGAAGAGGCAAAGCATAGCAGAAAATTTGGGGGAAAGTACAATCAGTGGAGCGAGGAAAGAATGAATAATGTGATAAATGAATATAAAAAGAGTCAAGAGTCAATTTATTGCCATTTATAGTAAGTGCTGCACTGGAAATGAATGCAAAAGCTTAAAAACAGATTTACAAGAAGCACATCAAAGACTAAATAGAAAAAGACAACAGGTTTGCTGTTGATGCTGGAGACAGGACAAAGGCCAAAAATTAGATTTATAGTGAGGGCGTGGAAAGGCAAGTGAAAGAGGAAGTAAGTAGCATAGAACATGCATCCAGTCGGAGAGTCTATCTACGCGAGGCAGCTGAAAGAGTTACAATATATGTACATTATAGTTAGGATATGGCTAAACTGTTAAATGGATTCAACCATTAAAAATAGAATAACATCGAAAACATTTGTTCTTTAAATCGTCCCGGCTGTCCCATTTCACCTGTACATCTCATCAGAGTGAGCTCGGGGTTCTTGATGTGTTTGAAGGTGCAAAATTTCTGAAGTATTTTACTTGGCACCATAAAAGTTACACCAAAAGTAGCCTTCAGATTTTGATGTTTTCTTGGCAATCTACCAACACGTGTCCCAAATTACCTGACTTCACCCTACATTTCTTGAATTGACTTCAATCAGTTGCCATTTACTTTTTCTCCAAGTTAACACTAAAATGTTGAATAAATTATTTTGACAGCTTTGAGCTGATAACGTCATATTATAAGTATAGTTCACACCCGAAGATGAACAAATCCACGTCTTCTCCACAGAAAGGAACTCAGAGGAACCTGATGCACCTCTCCAGGCAGTTTGAGGCAAAGGTACTGAACCAGCGCTTCACTGACCGCATTGGCTACATGATCAGTGCCTCGTTGATGTGGCCTGCCACGTTACAACTCGCAAGTTTAAATGACATCCCCTCCGAATGAAATAGTCATCTGCATAGTTTGTATCTCAGCTGAGCTTAATCCCTGGTCATGTTAGCAGTATTCATTTGTGCACATGTCACGTAGGACTTTAGCACTTCTTTTCATGAGTCTGAAAACAGTGTGACTTAAATAATACATGGCTATTTATGGTTTTGACCATCTACATTTATAAGTGTGCTTTCAGTATATTGTCTGTTGGACAATCAACCTTTTAATTCTTTGTATGACTGAAGATTTTGTAGTGAATGAAATTAATAGATTTTTGTGATATGATTCAAGCCCACACTCCTTAAGTTTCAAAGAATCATTATTCGTTAAAAAAAAAATCAATAAATAAATATTTTTCAAATTAAATATTCTGTATTGAGCTTATTTATAAGAGGGGTGTGCTTATAGGGCACAAAATGGACCCATTATGACCAGCCAGACAGATGAATATCTTTATTAAAATATAAAATAAATTTACATAAAATTGTGCATCTTAAAGGGGACCTAACTTGCTGATCCTTCTTTTAATACATACCAGTAATGTTATAATGTTGGTTGTTTCTAAACATAAGATAGAGGAGTTTTACTGTAATCCAAGAACGTGATTTCGTGAGCATGATTTCCTCTCTAAACAGCTCCTCCCGAGATCTGGGCAAAAGCTGACATCAGATTGTGCCGTTCAGTTAGTACAGACCTAGCCAGAGCCAACGACTGCACTGGACCAGCCCACATCGAAAACTAATTTAGCAGGCACTAACGATGGCAGATCCTACTATGCTTTAGTAGCGTCTACACCTTTGGAAATACAAAAGAAGAACCGCAGATCATTTGAGGTGCAATTTTGTCAGTATCTCTCCCAAAGCTACTTGTCCGTTTACTTTTGGACAAGAAGAAAAGCACTTATTTCTCTCCCAAAAGACGATGCCACCAGAAATCAGTGGGTAGCTTTTTTTGTTTGCTGGCAGCAAACAACCACGGCCAAAGGGAAACGTTAGCTGCTTGTGCTCAGCATTTCACCAAAGACAGCTTTGTCATTAAAGGATAATTCCACACAAGATAAGCATTTCAGCTACTTCTCAAACCTGAAGCAGATGCACCGATCAAGCGCTCGGAGCCACAAGCTGTCAGTGACCATATAACAGCAAATAATGTAAGTGAAGCTCACGTGTTATGGGTGGCGAGAAGGACCGCTAGCGATAGTTAGCACTAACAACTGGCCTCAAACGCAGGTTTTGTATAATATCTGGAGATAAAGCCTGTATCGGTCGCGACTGTCTGCGACTCACAGCCACAGAAGCTATAAGTTGCTTTTACTGCATAAGCCAACCTGACGTGACAGCCAGTTGATTGTAGCTGTAGCACAGCGGCTAACGTAGCCAAGTTACTGTTGCTAATGTTTGTGTCCTAAATATGCAAGTTTGATATCAGGGGAAATTCTACAGAGGGTGTGTGAACATAAACCTCATTTGAAGCTAACCTTTAATACTTGTTTGTAATTTGGATGCTTGGTACAACTGTGAACAGTAACGGAACTTGCTGTCTGTAAAGCCTGTATTGCAAGGGTTAGTCTCTGTGGTTATGACCACTCAGTTACCAGCTACTGCATGTTAGTTGGCGTGTCGTGCTAATTAGAAATGCTCCTGGTTAACTTAAATGCAGGAATTCTGATTGGTATGTTTGTGTTACTTCGGTAAGGATCAATGTGGCAGTTTCATCATAACGTTGCCCGATTGTAGCCACTACAGTTAGTGATCGCTTCACTTATCCATGACTGGGATCAGCCGGATACTTCACAAATGTCTGAGCATGCTCTCTGCTGCTACCATGAAAGCAATGCAAAACGCAGAAGCTCTACCGGTTTTCAAATGATTTCTCTGCACTACCTTGACATAATTTCATCCCCCTTTAGAAATTGTTGTGGCTAATAAAAAGTCAAAAAAGGCAGAGATTAAATAGCTAATTCTTTCCTGTTGAAGTGATCAATTCGCTAGCTCCACATAAGCAACTTGTCCGCGCTATCGGAACTTACGGTCTGCAAAACCTGTATTATGTTAATAACCTAACCGAGCTCTCTCTAGCTGTCGTGTACGAACCATAAAGCTGCTTTCACATCAGACGCGAAACAAATTTTTTGCAGGACAGATTAGCCTACATTCAAAGTCAATGCAAAAGACGCAAACACACGTTATGGGCATGTCAAGCCGCTTTCACACCGGAAGTGAAACAAATTTTTCACGCGACAGATTAGCCTACATTCAAAGTCAATGCAAAGACGCGATGGGCGCGTTACGCAGCTTTCACACTGGACGCAAAATGAATTTTTCGCGTGACAGATTAGCTATACATTCAAAGTCAATGCAAAGACGTGAATACAGACATTATGGGCACGTTAAACAGCTTTCACACCAGAGGCGAAACAAATTTTTCGCGCGACAGATTACATTCAAAGTCATGTTCGCTTATCATCTACTGCATGTTAGCTCGCGTGCTCTGCAAATTAAAAATGCTTCTGGTTAACTGATATGCAGCAACTATGATCAGTATGCTTGCGTTATTTCGGTAAGCATCAATGTGGCAGTTTCATCATAATGTTGCCTGATTGCAGCTACTACAGTTGAAGCTAAACGGAGAGGTGCTGTTTGTGTCTGCCGAGTTGGGCTGCAGTTGGACCAGACGTAGATTATGCAAAGCTTGGGGTGTGTTTATGGGTGCTTATGAAACGATCACTTTACTTATCCATGACCGGGGTAAGCCTGATACATCTCCAATGTCTGGGCAAGCTCTCTGATACTACCGGTGAAAGCAATAGGGAAGCGCACAGGCTTACATGTTCGGTATAACAAACGCTGCATTGCCATCGATTAAATGTTTAATTCTTTCCTGTAAAAGTGATCGATTCACTAGCTCCACATAAGCAACGGTTCACGCAGACGGAACTTACGGTCTGTAAAACCTGTATTATGTTCATGACATAACCGGAGCTTTATCTAGCTCTCGCACGCTATCCATAATGCGCCCATTTTCCGCGAGGAAAAGCTCGTCATTCCGAAGCAAGAAGTAAACCATTACCACGGCCAATTTCTGAAAAAGCCGTTTATCTTCCCAGATAGCAAGCACCTAAACTTTGTGAGTTTAATTGGTACAATTACCCGAAATCCAATAAAATACTTGCAAAACCATTCCAATATATGACATTATTTCTCCTACATGGAACAATATACAGTTAAAATCAATGAATATAATGAAATGTCCTGGCTAAATCCGCTTTCACACCGGCGGCGCGACAAATTACATGCAAAATCAATGCAATGCATCTTTGCATTGACTTTGAATGTATTCTGTCGCGCGAAAAATTCGTTTCGCGTCCGGTGTGAAAGCAGCTTCAGTCCTTTGGAGAAAGCAAGTACTGTAGAAATAAAACACAATGGAAACCTTAGAACACAAAAGACATTTTAGTCTATGCACAGGTCACAGTGACTTCGAGTGCATTCAGTTTGTTTATTTATTTATTTTTTAAATTCAATACTCCATTTCTGTGTCGCCCTTGGCAACAAGTTCTAATCCATAGTTACAAGAAAGATTGGCAGGTGTGCAGGCATGATATAGACTTGGCTCTCCTGCGCAGATTCATGGGAGACTGCTGGGTCTTTCTTGACATGAGGGAGCAGAGGGGCTTAAAAAAGAAATATAATAATGACGATGTAGAAAGAAGCTTGAGGGGATGAAAAGATGTGTCTCATAGCCAGAGAAAAGGAATGAGAATGAGAGAAAAACCCTGAACTTTCTATACTCCTTCTCTATATCTCACATATGAATTTATACCCTATGGACATACTCTCCCCCCTCCCTCTCTCTCTCTCTCCTCGCTCTCTCTCACACACTCTTTTTCCTCTCTCAAACACCACACAAACACACACACACACACACACACACAAACACACACACACGATTAAGTTCTCAGCTGTGTCTTAATCCAAATTGATTGTCATTGGGAATTGTACACTCCTCTCACCCTGTGAGCTGCGGTGACAGCAGGACAAAGTAACAGAGTCTGAAAGAAGCCAGAATGGCCTCATGTTTCCAGCCATCCAGAGACCCTTTGTCTGATCAGGAGGGACTTGTATTCATAAAATAATTCATAGTCAAGGCGAGCGTCCCTCAGGGGAGGGAACCAAAACAGTATTGCTTTGGACTTGTCCCTCATGTTACTGACTTTTGATTTTATTTTGGTTCAAACGTTGCAACCTACTGTATAAAATAAAGGTCTGAATCAATTTGAACCAAACCTCTAAAAAATTTTGATTTGGAGATATTAATTCATTTTGCACAAAGCTATAACAGGCCTACTGCTAAAGTGACATTATCCTGCATTCAAACTGATGTTGGATGAAACTGATTACTGTATAAATATAACTAATATACTGTATAAATATAACTAATATTTCTCAACTTTTGATGGCAGCAAAATACAGTTTGTATACTTGGGGAGAAAAATTTGACTATTCACATCAAACAATGTGGAGGCAAAATTTGTGCAAAAGGCAGGGTGAGTACTGCCAAAGGGAGGTTTCGTGTCGTGGCAAATGAGGATGACAGCAGTGCTGCCTTATGGATTAATGTGAGACTGAGAGTCACAAAATGAGACTTTAAATTCATACTGTACATCACCCAAGGACCTAATTATTCCAGAGCCCGATATAGAGCTGGAGGACTGTAATGATAAAGGTTATGTTCCAGAATGTTTAATGTCACTTTCGTTCCTGGTTGCATTTTTTGTTCCACCAATAGTAAAGTTTTTTATCGGTTATCGTTTTTGTTCCTGGTTAAAAATGTCAGGTTATACTTGGGTCTACCCAGGAAACTTCAATCCGGCTCACCTCGACTTGGTAGATTCTAGCTGAAACAGGACTCTGCCTGAACAGCAGGAGCAGACCTCATGTGCCTGGCAACCAAAGTTACTCATGCTGGGGAACATATGCTGGAATCCTGGGGACAAAGTCCAGGCACCTGGAATCCCGGGCAATATACTGACAACCCAGGATTATTGCGGCCAGATGTGTTCAGAAATGAGTCAGGGCATTCAGACATTGACATTTTGAATGTTAAGGGAATTGTGTTGTGATTACTGTAAAGTGCATGCTCACAACTTTGAACGAAGTAAATCCGCTCAACAGCAAGTCAAAGACTAAAAGGTACTTTTCTTGTTCCATGATTATTGGCAATGGCCGCCAGCTTACAATATTCGTATCCTTTGGGTAAAGCTTAAAATAGCGCCTTGAATCCTGAATATATCAATAGAATGCAAAACAAAGATGGATTGGCAAGGATGGGATCAGATTATGACTTGCTGTCAAGCAGATTCACTTTCTTAGGATGTAAGTTGAGTGCGCGCAGTAGTGGTGAATGGTGATACAGCTCTTTTAAATTCTAAAATGAGTACAGAGCAGATGAGCAAACAGCGGCAAAACATCAGTTTCAGTCAAGAGCAGCTTTTTGATCCCACTTTCAGCAGTCTGTTTTGAGAAACGACATGGCTCGGGACATTTAAACCTCTAGGGGGCAGTATTACCGTGCATACATTGTTATTCTCCTCAAGCTCATCTGCTTTCTCGTTTTGAAATTTCTATATAAACCTGAGTTCAGGGCGCCAACAAATTAGCAGTATGCAACGCTCCAACATTGTGTATCGCAATTACCATGTTTAGAAGATTATCTACGAGTGATCATCCCGGAAGATTACAAGAGAGAGGTAATATGCGGCGCATAAATATTCAGGTTACACGGTTTTCAGTTTAATTATTTGATGTGGAAGTTGTTGTTATTATTATTATTTAGTTTGCAAATAAGATACATTGCCAAATAATTGGTCGTGGAGTATTCTTCTTCCTTGTGATTAAAAAAGAACTAATTCAAAACTGAATCTTTTCTGAATTACACAAGCCACTTAAAAAAAAAAAAAAAATCACACATTTTACTTGAATAGATTCATTTTCCTGGCACAGTGCCAGAGATGAACATGGAACCCTGAGGTATAAATTAGTCTTGAAATGTTGACTGTGATAGCTTGACTAAGAAACCATTCAAATTACACACAGCTTGTGTCAGTCAATTCAAGGTGCCAACTGAAGATGATTAAATACAGTGCCCCACGAAAGAGAGATAACAGGAAATTGTTTGGTTGACTAGTCTCAATATTTCCGAAGACTCATCAATTTGTAGCTAGAAATGCAATAAGCAATTATTTTATCGCCTTTCCTGACATTAAGCAGAAAATGAAAAGCCATTGTACGGGTATGTCTTTTTAATAACATGCTGAGGTCGTGTTCTCATCTGGGCCCATAGCACATTTTTAATTAAAGTGTACCTATTTACCCAACGAAAAACCATTGTCTTTTCCCAGACAGGAGTAATCTTTTGACTACACCAATTTATTTGATACGCCATGACCATTCTTATTCAATGCCATACAATATGCTAACCTATGTACCATTCTCGTAAATCAATTTGCCATTTGAACCATTCACACAAGACTATGACCCGATGTTGTCATTAAACACCACTGCCTATAAACAACAAAAAAGACTCTTTTCAGGCTTTGTATGATAGTATTTAGGTATTTAGCACTATGAACCATTTTGACATGCCACAACTATTCTCAGTGACACCCTATAAGATCCTTCAGCTGTCCATTGTCACTGAAACAGACGAGGCTACTGCGTAATTATAAAATCAAAACAAATATTATTTTTCTTTTTGTAAGTATTTACAAACTACAGAGGAGAAGACATCGTCACTTGGTCTGATAGAATGACTTCCCTAATTGATTTCAATTTCAAATGAGAATGTAATAAAATCCATCAGCAGCTGTCGCTTCTGCAATTACCTCATGCAAATCTCATGATGAATTTATGTGTTGGGCATAATTGCAGCTTTTGAAAATACATTTATTAGGCCAGAATAATAAACTCGATCCAGTTCACGTATTTTACTCACGTTGCACGATGAGAGAGTTTAGTCACCCAGGTTTTCACAGAAAGAAATTAGCATCTGACTGAAAATAGAATATTGTGCAGTGGATTACATTCCCCAAGACAGCGTCACGCTGAAGACGGCTTAAGCCGAAACGCGTTTGTCTTGTGACTGCTTCCAATAAACCACAGAAGATGATCATCTTGTGAGTGCGTTTTTCATTATTGATAATACTTTCAGGAAATAATAGAATAATTGAAAAAGGTAAAAAATTTTATTAAAACTTAAGATACAACTTCAGCTGGAGTGTTGTAGTTGTATACTTGAGTAAGAATCTTAACCTGACTTGATTTCAGTTAGTGCCCCACTGTATAAATCGATGGAGTGTACAGAGTGTCACCTGCGTCGTTTTCTCAGAATGAGAGGTCGGGACTGAAGCCCTGGCAGTAATGTAAATGTAATGATATGAGACCTTCAGCATGGGGTTAAGCTTCATGTGGGTTATTTTCTTTCACTGTAGCCATGGCAACAGGTTAATAAGCAGTTTCTCTGATTCCTTCTCAGCCTCTATGTGCAGGTTGCCAAGGTTGTGTTGCTAGGTTGTGTTCTTAACATGCGAGAGAGGCGCAAACTTCCAGTAATTATGTGTAAACTTTGAAAAGAAAAAATATACATTACCATAAAATCAAGGGAAAACAGACCCACTCTTCAGGAAGAAACATTTAAGACAAAATGTGAGAAACACAAACATCACAAGCACACGTTTCAAAGCTGGTCATGGAAAATATCTATCCGTTCCTTTTCAGTATACAATAACAATTTTTGAGAAATATACTAGGGTCTGTGATATAACGCACAAAACTCTGATGAACTATTCCTCCGAAGCTCAACAGATTGCTTTTGTAAATACGCATGGGCTGTGTTTGTCACTGTGTTTGCATGTTACTTAATTATCGTTTAATTGTTATCATTAATCCAATCCAAAAAAGTCCCTAATATCAGATTAAAACCTGGCAGAGGGTGTCAATTGTTTCTTGAGCTCAATACCCACATCTCAGCAATTAAAATTCAAGCTACTTTCCCATGTGAAACATGGCATATGGACACATTTGTCCATATTTGTCCAATATGGCAGATTCATTCATTAAAAATGCTTAACCTGTTCAGAAATTTTTGAAATGTTTTTCTCCTGGTGCCTGCAGGGACAACACCCAGAGAGGCTATTCAGCGATCAGTTCTTAATTACTCATACACAGAAATGTACGTATCACCCCTGCAACACCTTTAAAATGACTGAGTGAGGAAGAGATTGTAGATGACCTCAATCAAGAGGCAAATATAAATAATTTCACCAAGAGACATTCAAACATTTCATCACATTTGCAATAATTTTCATTTGTCAACAGGTCAACGGTGAAACCATGTCAAAAGTTAACTTAGGGTAAATTTGCTATTGTGCATATTATGGGCTATCCTGGCACTGGCTTGTTGAAAACAAGCTAATTCAATACTAATTCATTAATCTGTTGTTGGGGTTTTTTTTTTTTTTTTCAATTATTCTCAGCAAAAATCATTTGCAAACCCCACAGTTACCAGACGGGTCTTCTGACTGTCTTTGGCATTACTTTGTAGTATTTTTACTACCTAAAGAGTTAGACTGTAAAATGATGAAATCTTGAGATATGAAACATGCGGGAACCTTTTAAATTTATAGTTCATTTTGCATTCATGGAGACTTTACCTCAAAGCGATTAGTGGGCCAGATAAAATTGACCTTTCTCTAAACTGCTCTTTTTATTTGCTTTTAATTGCATGTCATTTGATGAAATATTTTCAATTATTCATTCATTGTAGCAATATTCGTATTACTTAAAAACACACATAACACATGCCGTTTGAGGTGGGAGGAAAAAATACACACGCGCACGCGCATGAAACACACACTCAAGCACACACACTCAAGCACACACACTCGCACGCAGGCACGCGCACACACACGCACGCTCACACACACACACACACACACACACACGCTCGCACGCACACACCAAGTAGACACCTTCTATTTAAAAGCGAATATCAAAATTTTAAGATTCACCGAAATATCCACAACTGCTGAGCTTATTCGTCATGTTTTCCATAAGGACAGTGGTATGATTTGGAAAGTTGACACCCAACACTACTCTGGAAGTTTCCGCAGATGTGCTTCTCTGGTGGATTGCCTCTTCTTTATTTTTTTTATCCATGGCATCCCAAATTAGCTTGATTTTACTGCCCTTGCTGGAAAGTTAAATTATTAGTTAACCAGTTGAATTATGAATTATGGCTTCTTTATTGACTCAAAAATGTAGCCAACCAAGCTCTGCGTTTGAATATCTTTTCGACGTCTCAGTATTTGCTTCTCTCACTCTGACATTTCAGGTTATTCAACTAAGCTAAATCAGTCACTGAAAAGATGCACACAAACATAAAGCGTGCAATAACTTTTTATCCGTCGTGTATAGACTTCACCTCTGTGAATGTTTGAGAGCCTGTCCGCGTATGTGTGTATTTGTGTGTGTAATTCTTACCCAACCTCCATTAGGGAGGCAGAGGTGAGTATGTGATGGGCTACAACGGCTAATGATGACTTTCTCTAAAGGTGAGGACGAGGAAGACCGCAACGTTTCAGCACGGATCCATTAACACAGTGCAGGCTAGTTAATCATTTATGGAAAGGTAAAAAGGGCAAGTTCTAGTTGGAATTTAAAGCAGTTGGTACATGGTCTGTGGTTTACCAAAGCCGTGAAAGAGAGAAGAAGAGCAAAAGAGGGAGACATAGATGCTCCACAATTTGCTTTCAGTGTCTACTGTACTTAGGTTATCCACTTTACTGATGAAAAGGTAATTAGTCTGGAAAGGCATGCGTGGGCAAACTCTGGGTGAAAAACTCACCCACCTATATCATTGCAGAACATTATTGACTTCATGGTCAGCTCAACGTATGCAACAATAAGCCCTTAAAAGTGACTATCTGTCTAATTTGCATATTTGTCCCTCAGTTTTGTGAGTCTGGAGATATTTTGCGACAAAAAATGTTGGGTGTTTTACAAAATAAAGATTAACCCCTAATCAGAGATGCCACATCAAATGGGTCAAAGTTTAGGTGAAGTGTTGCTCATAAAGACTTTATACTACAGCATGTATAATGCCTTCACAAATGATACATAATGTCTTCGTAAATCATATGTAGGCTAATTTCATGCTCTGTAAAGGGTGAAATAACATATCCTTATACAGCATGTGATGCCTGATGTGATATAACTGACAAAGTCTCTTAGCTAGTGGCTAAGTACTATAAAGGGTGACATTGTCAGCTAAGTGACAAGTCATTGTAACATCTTGCATCACATGCTGAGTAAGGATGTGTTATTTCACCCCTTATAAAGCATGACATTTGCTTATGTATGATTTATGAAGACATCATGTCTCATTTATGAAGGCATTATACATGCTGTATAAAGCCTTTATGAGCAACACTTCATCTAAACTGTGACGATAAAATGCATATGCATTGTGAAAAGTGAATAATTAAGAGTGATAAGAGTTAACAGACATTTGCCTATAGAGAACTGTGAAGCATTCATGAACATTTCTGTTTTTCTGCGAATGGTTAGGAAGACTGTGTTTGCACTATTGGGCATTTCTCCTCTGCCTTCATCTTCTCACAATCTATCCTTTAGTTTTCTTTCCCTTTCGCTCTTGCCGTCCGTGAGTCTCATCAATGCCTCTTAATTTCCGTCAATACCACCACATCCCAAGCTTTCCACACCTGTCAGGTTGCCATGGAAACCTCACCTTTGACAACAAAAGGTTCTGTGAGACGTGGCCTGCTGTATTTCTCCTTTGATTAGATATTGATTAAGCTTTTGTAATGCATGATGGGAGCAAATCCACCAGCTGGCTTTGCTCGCCTAGGTCAGCCTTGTATTTCCGTTTGGACTGAAGCCGTGGTTCTATTGAAACATGCACTCTCTCAGCAAGGGGACCAAGGAGTTCCAATGGAAAAATGAAGGCCTTTTGTCTCTCTTTAGAATTCAGCAGTTAGCTTGAGTTGGGGATGGAAGTGCTGGGGGGCATAGATTGAGAGCTTTTCAGCTGATCTGATTATACATAGTTTTGTCCATCAACATATAGTATACATGAAGTTTCTTTATGGGTTTACTACTGACTTCAATTTTGAGTAATGCAAATTAATAGCTATTTGGCTGAAGGGAAGTAGTTTACAGGTCAAAGACTATTGCTGCATTTACATGGTTAGTGAAGTCTGTAATATGAATTATTTGAGTTTCTTGTATGTACTGCTACATTGAGGACAAGGGTAAGAACTGAAGGATGGCTACGGAATTAACACACAACAGCAGTTCTTTAATTTACTATGCCTGTTTTCACTACAAAGAGCAGTGATGGCCGAAAAGCAGAGCTGGGCAACTCTTGGCCAGTATGTCTGTTAGCTTTCATCATCTGCATTCAGTCAGCATGCAATTAATGCACCGAGAACTGTGTGTGTGCAGTCTTCAGCCAAGTTGTGTATTGTATAAATCACCAGTTAATTTGTGACACAGTGGACTGCAGTATTTTTTTGGCTTTGTACTTTGTTTCTAATTTAACTCCTGAATGTGAGAGCTCAGAGATACTCAACTGAGAATAAATTTTATCAACATTCAAACCCTCATATAGTTTACCAGTCATCACAATCTAAATCTGCACAGTTTTGTTTTATGAGAACTAGTATGTTAATCTATTATTTTCCATGTTCCTCTGTTTATTTTAGCAATTTCTTATTTTAATCTAGGATTCCCACTCATCATCCGCCATGTGTTTTCTGTTTTCACCCCTGCACCTGCACTGCCCCTTGTTCGTTGTTTAATTGCTCCCTCATTTGTAGCCACACCTCCCAGCATGTTCCTCAGCTCCGCAAGCCTGCACCCAATGTAATTAGGCCTTTAGCTTCCCTCTGTATTCCCCAATTTATGTTCATTCCAGTGCAAGTTTGCCTGTTTCCTGTGTCTTACATATGAGTGGTTTCTGTTTCCTGAGATTTCCCAGTTACAATTTATTTATTGGATTACGATTCTGTCTTGTTCCCTGAGTCTGTTTGACTACCCGTAATTGGTTTCCTGTTTGGCTTTATCAGTTTTTGATTTCCCTTCAAGATTTGGCTTTGGCGTACCTATTTCCTGGTTTTGACTTTAGGACTGTTCTCTGTTCACGAATCTGGATTCCCTCATTTGAACGGAATCCTCACTGCCTGTAACTGACCAGGATTGCTTGACGATAATTTATAATAAAACCCGTGAACTGGATATTTGTCTGTGTCTGAGGTCTGATCTTGATGTGTAGCACCTCTGGTTCCCATTATGAGTAAAATACCTGCTGATGTTGATAAGGTGTGAAATGCGCTAGCTAACTCTGTGCAGGTTAACAGCAAAATGACATGTCAAGCATTCAGGATTTCAGACTATTTTTCTGGGCAATTATGACAAAATATGAAAAGATTCTGACCCCCAAAGGCTCCAGCAAGCATCTCTATCGGTATCATTATTGCAGCTATTTTTTTTTTTTAACCAAATGCTCACACTAATATCAATGTACCTCAAGAAGACAACATGAAGTAGGCTGAGCTTGTAGGGATGATGGCTTCAGGCTACAGCAATGGGACGAGTGATCATGAAGTTCAGGGATGTAGTGGATGTTCTCTGTCAGGGGTCTGCATCTAGCGTAAGAAAAGCATCTCTAAGGCATATGAATGTGTGGTGCCGAGATCAGAGCAGCTTTTATGCTAAAGTGCCATTTAGACGGGTGAAGCAGACTGTTTCTGTAAAATTCTCCCTCTCCTCTTCATCTCCCGGAAAATCCTTTGTCTCCTCTGCCTTTTTCTCGGCCTCTTCTCTGCCTCAGTCTGCGGCTATGCTTGCGTGTAAAGACCTCAGCTCAAGGTAACCTATTTGTCACACTGCAGCGGTGGAAAGCATTCATAAAAGCAATAACAAAATGTACTATGGAGTCCACTTGAGCAGTAATAAGAAACCTTCAGTTTTATGCTCCAGCTGGTCTTCTGGCTCACCTGATATTCATTGTGAAACAAGGAACTCGATTAAAGCAGCTGATTAGTCTGCCTGGTTTCATGGGTTTGAATGGGTTGGGTTATGTGCTTGTTCAAGTTAACAGACAGGCCTAGGGACACAGATGGGATCTCAGTACAGAAAGGCACAGAAAGACAGGTACACAGGGAAACAGCCCCACTCAAAGTTAAATACCGTTTCTTAACTATGATGGGCTTGAAAATTCACTGGCTTAGTGGCACTCAAGAACCAGGGTTGAAGATTTTTGTTTGAACATAACTTGTGCGCATCGCACATTTTTTCATAATCCTCACCATGAGTGATGTCACACAGTTAGATGCCTGCAGTGTCACACAATTGCAGTGTTGATCAGTTCTGATTCAGATTGCTCATGGAATCCAGCCACTAGAGTAACGCATACATACATTTTTGTGTCAAACAATCCAAGGCAAGTGCCGCAGACGTGCGTGTGCTTGTGTGTGTTTTGGTGTCAAATTTGAAGCCAGTGAGGAAATTAATGCTGTTATATGGATCATAACAATATCACAATTACTATGATTATGGTCATCATTATCATTTCCTGCCCTTATTGTGTATTTAAATTACTTATTCATCCTTTCCTTTCATGCATTCTCCTGATAAATACATACATGCAGATATACGCATTATAGTCTCCGGTGTATTATTCTTGCAATTTAGAATAAAATGCTATTAACCTTTCACAGAAATTTGTAATTCATATTCGGTTGATTTTGTCATCTTTATTCAATGGTATTCTGGCCACTACCTCTCTTTTAGAGCAAAAAAAAAAGCATTTTACTGCTCAGTAAATCAATATAGTCTAATTGCATGCTCATAAAATTAAAAGGAAAATCTTCTGAGTGCTATAAAAGAAAAAAGTAAAACTATTGTGCACCCACTGTCTTAAAAGTAACTCTACTCTCTATTCTACTAAAATTTTTGACCTACTTCCTCTTCTCACCCAAGTACTGAAGTATATTACCTTGTACCAGGTAGATATGAACGAGGACTGTGCAGTGCACGGCTTAATGTGTAATTGCGCCTGCTCACAGGAAAAAACAGGTATGAGACTATCTCAATATAAAATGTCTGTAGCAATTTGAAATAATTTGTTGAACAAAGCTACTATTTCACTATCAGTGTTGAAAAAGTATCTTGCCAAAACTGAAATGCGTGGTTGACTTCATGATTCCTGCTAGTAAGATGTATTCTGTATTGCACCGGTAAGGTGAATCTCTAGTACGCAGAGCACCACGAACGTCTGTTCCATCCAACAACTATGGTGTGATTACAAATGTAGTGCTACTTACATGCCCCATTTGAGGAGTAGCAAATCAAAGTTATTAATCTTAAATAATCATTCAATCAATTTAATAGCTAGGAGAACAGTAATGGCTTTTCAATGAGCCGACTTAATACGAAGCAAGCAGAAAATGAACAAAAAAACATGTAAATAAGCAAATAAATAAATGACCACCCTCACTCCATGTTCTACAGGACTGTGCTTTATTTCAGTCTAAGCAGAGTATAATGAACTAGAGAACTACAGAGTTCTGGAGCACTACAGGAGAAACTCCTCCAGATCAGGGAAAAGGCCCTGACCAACACTATCTTAAATTACAACAGTTTCCTGAAAATAAACATTATTCTTTGTTTCTTTGAGAAATAAGGATTTAATCAGGTTTAATTAGGTTGATCAGCTGAGACAGTTTATAAATGAATTCATAAATAGGCAGAGAGATAAACAATTCTGCAGAATGACAGCTTTGCATCTGACAAAAAAAGAAAAAAAAATGGAGATTAAAAATGAGCGAGGAGGGGGAAATTAAAACGGAATGTGGCCTCCTGTAATGTCACATGCTCAGACTGCCTTTCTGTGATTGGTTTTTTTTTTCCCCCCCCCATTTCCACAGCTTTGGGCATCCACACTTTGAAAAATCATAGTGAGACAGTCTGTCTACAAAGGTAAAATTTGGTCCTTATACACGTGAAAATAGGACGATAATTATGATCCACCCCATATTGGTTCCGGAAGTGGGATTGAGGTATAAGCTCACACTTATGAGCGACTGGACAGCAGTATAATGACATCTCTCTCTCCTCAGCGTCACCGAACAGAGATCAGAGCCAGAATAACAGAAAGCCTGGACAGACACAGGCAGATAAATAGTCATGGGCTTGAATCAGATTACAATTCACAAGCTTCCATGGGCAGCATTTTCAGATGCAATGATCATCATTTAAGGCTGACTTCCTGCTAATTCTATCAGTGTTCAGTTTTTGGACCATCAGCATATCTGATAATGACTGTGTAGAAAAAAAAAAAAAAAACATTTTTCCCTGTTATTGGCACATACACTTCTCAGGCAGGTGTGTCACCTATGGCGATAAAAAAAAGCAATTTACTGTCTGTATCAGAAGTAATAAAAGACTCAGTCCTCAAAATGTTTATGAGAGTATGTACCACTCCGCTAAAAACACGGACGGTTCCCCATGTTCTGATTCCTTCGAGACAAAGAGCTTTAAACAAGAACAATAGAAACTGATGAGACAAAAGAGAATGGGTGACGAAAAGATAACAATATTCACTCCAGCCTGCCTAGATTTTAAAGCATATAATTGATGCTGGATCCAAGGATGACATGTCAGTCATTTACAAAAGAAAGTGCGAACAAAATCTTCATTTCAAACCCGCTTTCTTCCAAGAGACTCCCTTTGTCTTAACTAAAAGAACTATGGAGTGAATTTTTTTTTTCATTCCCATTGTACTTTTTTTGTTGATTTTATTTTTTTTTTCCCCTCAACAACATTTCCCCTTGAATTTCTGAATGAAGAGCTCTTGGTCAAAGCACATTAAAATGAATTGAGAATCAACAAATATCATTTTTTTTTTTCAATTTGCTTCTTCAAAGCATGCATCTTCATCCCAGCATCCCAGTCAATGCAAAAAAAAAAAAAAAGCAGATAAAATATATAACAACACATTCAACTGCTTACTTCCTAAAAATTGTGCATAAACTATCTTTTTTGGTTACTCTTTATTTGATGGTGTGTGCATAAGACTGACATTGTGACGCCATCATAACATGACATAACACCAGTCAAGTCCATGAATTAATTTTTATAGATGTTTATGACTGTTGTCATTAAGCATAATTCCAGTTAGGGTGAGGGTGAAAGATATTGGCAGGTTATGTTGTCTCAGTTAATGTCAAGTTGTCATAACAAAGACATCCCAATCAATGTTGCCTTTGCGTCAAAAATGACATAACTGATTGAATGGCATTTAATGACAATAGTAATAAACATTCATAATAGGAGTCCTTCATCTTCAAGGCACGTGTCATGTCGTGGTTATGACAGTGCCTTGTCAGCTTTATGCACACACCTTCAAGTAAAGTACTTTGTTGTACAGATTAGAATGATAGCTGATGACAGATTTTCGAAATAACGAACACCCACACGTGCTGATGCTCAGAGTAAGTTGCAGTGGACAGAAACAGGCTGTGACACTTTGGCTGAAGGCAGCTGGTATATTTGACAGAGCACAGAAAAATAAACAGAGCTAGTCTCCTGACCTGGCTCCTACTTTTGAGTTGAGGAAGTATTTTCTCCAATGACAGTGGAAATGATTTACAGCGCCCTAAAAAATTATTAGCACCCCTGGTTAAGATGTGTTAAAAGCCTTAAAATAAATTCAATTTTTATTGCCGAAGCATACTCTTACACTGAAAATTGTAGAAAAATGTAACCTTCAACTCAAGTGAATTTTAAGGGGAAAAAAATCCCTGACTAAGAAATAATTATTTTCATAAAATCACCTGTTCCGCAATTATTGGCACTCCTAACAATTCCTAGGAAATAAATGTAATTGAAGTATTTCTGTCATTTCTACAGTAGTTTACAAAGTTGATCAGAGTATCTAGAAACGTTTAATTAGTAATTCATCACTTCCTGTTTCCCTGGGGTATAAATATGATTTGACACAGAGGCCATTTCTCTTATCCACTCTTCAACATGAGAAAGACAAAAGAACACACCATTCAAGTAAGGCAGATACGTGTCGACCTTCACAAGTCAGGCAATGGCTACAAGCAAATAGCCACTCGCCTGCACCTGCCCATATCTACTGTCAGAGGAATCATTAAGAAGTTTAAAACAACTGGAACAGTGGTAAACAAGCCTGGACGAGGACGCAATGTTATTTTGCCACCACGCACAGTGAGGACGATGAGAAATAAAAAGTTCTTCAAAGCTCACTGTTAAAGAATTGCAACAAATGGTAGCATCTTGGGGTCACAAAGTCTCCAAAACAACCATCAGGCGCTATCTACATGCCAACAAGCTGTTTGGGAGGCATGCACGGAAAAAACCTTTCCTCACTCACAATCATAAACGCAAACGTCTGGAGTTCGCTAAGTGGTACTGGGACTCCAACTGGGACCAAGTGCTTTGGTCAGATGAGACCAAGATACAGCTTTTTGGCAACAAACACTCGAATTGGGTCTGGCGGAACACAAAAGATCAGTATGCAGAAAAGCACCTCATTCCCACTGTGAAGTATGGGGGAGGATTGGTGATGCTGTGGGCCTGTTTCTCTTCCAGAGGCCCTGGGAGCCTTGTGTTAGGGTGCATGGCATCATGAACGCTTTGAAATACCAGGACGTTTTAAATCAAAATCTGGTGGCCTCTGCCCGAAAGCTGAAGATGGGTCGTCACTGGGTCTTTCAGCAAGATAATGACCCTAAACATGTGGCCAAATCTACACAGAAATGGTTCACCAGACACAAAATCAAGCTCCTCCCATGGCCATCTCAGTCCCCAGACCTCAACCCCATTGAAAACCTGTGGAGTGAGCTGAAGAGGAGAGTGCAGAGGAGAGGACCCAGGTCGCTGGATGATTTAGAGAGATTGTGCTAAGAGGAATGGTCAAAGATCCGTCTTTCTGTATTCTCCCATCTTGTGAAACATTATAGGAGAAGATTAGGTGCTGTTTTGTTGGCAAAAGTGGGTTGTACAAAGTATTAACATCAGGGGTGCTAATAATTGTGGCACACATGATTTGAGGTAAAAGAATTATTTCTTAATGTGGGACTTTTTTTTCCCCAAGGAATAATTGCACTTGAATTAAAGGTTGAATTTTCCTCTTTTTTTTCATTGTGGTTCTACATTATTTAGAAAAAAAACTGAATTTATTAGAAGAAAGAACACATCTTAGCCAGGGGTGCCAATAATTATGGAGGGCGCTGTACCTGGCTGGGTACTTGAAGAAGTCCTACATTTACTGGCTGTGATATTTATTTAAAAAGTGTCTGATTTTCTCTGACTTAGCATAAGGTAACTCAGCATTTATTGTTCATGGCTGCCAAGCTACCTCTTAGCATTCAGAACCTACAAGCAATTTTGCCAAACGGTCTTTGGGGATGAAACTATCTATTTGCCTACTCATAGAAGCCTGAATCCAATCGAGTTATCACACACAGGTACAGCTACAATCCTTCAGCTTTCATATCGCAACCTGCCTGTGTAAACAAAATCCCCAGTGAATGGATCATCCCTAGTTCCTCGTAGACAACTTCATGTGGTTTGTCATGTCTCATTTTGTTGACCATCTACCTAATATGAATCCGAGAGAGAAGAGAATAATAGGCAAAAATCAAACTGAACTCAAAATGCTTGTCATTTTGCTGATACATTTTCAATTGACATCATTGTGTATTCAACACTTCTGGGCAACTGAGGACAGTAGTTTTCTGTACAGTATTTACAAACAATTTCTATTTTTTCCTGGTAAATTCAATTCAGCTGAACAAGAATCTCCATCTCCTTGGTTGTCTTATGTAGTAGTCTTCAGACAGGTTATCAAGTAAAGGTAGGAAAGTACTGTAGTATACTGTAAACCCAGATATTGTTGAGTGCAGGAATTACGTGGACACCGATTACCACAAGAAATTGTGGTATCCAAATTAATTGCTTTGTGTCAATTGTTCTTTAAAAAAGAAGAAAAAACTTGGCATACATTTTGAAATTCTCTTTTAGCGTGTTTCTAAGTGTTCCAAATACAGGATCATGAAGTTGCCTTACACAATTTTTTGAGGAAATCAGTTTCCACAAAGCATTTGAGCGCACCACATCATCTGGTCTCATCTTGCACTTTCCATCATGGTTTTTGAATCATCAGGACCATAGCCATTGAAATTGTGCGAACTAATCTACAAAATAATCTAGGTTGGGATGTTCTCCATGATGATCAGCCTCTCAGAACTCCCAGATCTTCTCTGCGCTGGAATGACTCCCCCTCATTCCTAACGGACGATGCTTATGGGTAAGGCTGTGAAATTCACCACGTATCATGACATCATTGCACCCAATACCCTGAGTAACCTGATTGATTTTGTGGTGTTTCAGTTTAGCACCCACGCCCTCTCCTTCCAAGTCATTCTCAGTTTTGCACACACCCTTCGTGCTTTGGAGCTGGACTGATCCTGGTATGCCTGCTCAGAGGAGCTGGACTGATCCTGGTATGCCTGCTCAGAACTTTGAGAAAAATTGAATGAGTCGATACACTGTAAAAAAAAAAAAAAAAAGTTGTTTTAACTTAAGAAGTAAGTGTCTGAGCTGCCTTAAAATTCTAAACTTAGTAAATTAAAGATTATAACGTGATAATTACCTAAACTTCTCATCTCAAGTAACTTAAAATTTTAAGGCAGCCTAGACACTACCTTATTATGGAAAAAGAACTTCTTTTTTTCTTTACAGTGTACGCTCTTATAGCCACTTAATTGGAGGAAATCATCTGCACTCTGCAGTAAGACAGACCCCGTCCATTACCGCTCCATTTTAGCAATTTGCATAAACTACTGGGCATTTCCTGATAACTATTTTGAGGGCACAATCTTTGTCTGGAAAACAAAAGAGGCCAATGAATGATCCAGCAGGAATGACTTCATTTAATTTGCAATTCAATCCATTATCATTCCTAACCTAGGCCTAAGCACGCATATACAACTTACTGACTTAAGCTTTCACGGAAATCTTGCCAGACAGTGGCACAATTTAGGAGTGCAATTTCTGTAAGAGAAATTACATAAAAGCAGCTTGCTTTTCCAGGAACAGAACCTAATCAACAAAGAGATACCTGTATTAGGAACTTTACAGCTGAAAGATGCATATAGAACCCCGTCAGCTGAGACATACGGTGTAGAGCCTGTTCAGCGAAGGGGTGTCCAGTGCAGAACCTCATCAACAGAAAAAATTTGGCTTTAGATCTTCTACAGCTAATAGATATCCTCACAGAAGAAAATCATCAGGTGAAAGATAACACTGGTGTAGACCCGCCATAGGTAGGAGATGTCTTGAGTGTAGAACCTCATCAGCTAAGAAGGGCATCTGGTGTAGAACCTTATCAGCAAAGAGGTGCATCGAGTCAATGTCTAAAGCTAGCGCTTCGGGAGTAATTTGGTGCTTTACTATATTGCCATTCTAAAGACAAAGTGAAAACATAGTGAATCACTCTCATTTTCATTTGAAGTGGGTAAGGTTTTTTTTCTTCTGTTTTTATTAAACCAATGGAATTATTCAGGGGCACTTTATAACAGGCAACCAGTCTAGGGTAATGTACTACCTAGCTCGATGACTCAAAAGAATGGAAGAAAAATTAGTAAGAAGGACATCCCGAACATTGGCTCAGTCTCATTTGCAAGGAAACTTAAGTTGGAAGCCTTATAGGAAATACAGCTGATTAGGACTGTCTCATTTCAGTTGGAAGCCTAGTAAACCCTCAAGTTACGTAACCTCCAAATTGATTGGGGGAACTTTCAAGGAAACATCAAGTGTTTCCTACACAGCAAAGTAAATCCAACAGTGCCTAAGAACTAGTCAAGGATTTACTGTTTGGATCTCAGACATAGGATGATAACTGTAGATTTTTTGTAAATTTCATACATTATTTTATCAGTAAATTGACTTGTAATAATTTTTGAGGAAAGAAATTGCCCGGTGTAGATGTCAAATATTGGCTGTTTTGTTGGAGGAGGATGTTGAATTAAAAATTTGCTCCAATATTTTTAGAGCACAGAAGCTAGACTTGACAGCGAGATACTGTCTCCCATGTAAACCACTGACACTGTGCTGCAATACATGCCACTCCAGTCTCATGACACTTCCTAGTTAGAGTGTTTCAGCACCTGTGAACTTATGATATACTGGTTGCAATTAAAGAAGGGACCTGACAAGGCAAGAGGGCCATAAGAAGTCTTGTTGCAGATGAGACAGAGCAATTGCACGTTTAGTCGACAATGAAACTTCTGTAGACCCACATTGTACGCAGTCAAATACCCAAATGTTTCACATGGTCGCAGCTTGCGTGCCAACCATGCCACATTTATCGAGGCTGACAAGGTCATGCCAATGGTGACTGAAAGATGTTTGACTGAACAGTCACCTAAAACATGAAAATGCTTTCTGAATAAACAATAGCTGTAATACAATGTGTCGTGCTGCCCCTCTCGACTTGTCACAGGTAAAAGGATGCGTGGCCGGACGGAACCAGTTAGTTGGTAACCTGACTAAGCACCGAACAAGCACCGCAACTTCCAAAAGTGAACAACATAAGCAGCGACTGTCATAAAAAATTAGAAGAAAAAAGGAAATTCAAGAGAACAATAATTTAAAATGGTTTAAATAGAATTATAATTCCCATATATCTGTATCAGGTGCTACATCTGCACCTCTCCACATGTTTCTGTTGTACCCGGGGTGTACAGACAATATGAGTGGCTTCAGTAGAAAAGCTCTCTGATTAAATGTGGAATATAATTAACTTTCTACATCAATCTCCTAAACCAGAGAGCTCATTTGAGGGTGCCGTTGATGTGCCAGCCAGCTGTGGAGAGACTGGGTTTGTCAGACAGGGACTCAGAATTGCCCCAAGCATTCTAGTCTAAAGGCATCATTTATGTTTTTATATAAGAAAGTCATGACCTGACCCTGAGTCCACCAGGTAATTTGCTCAATCAGCATCAATTAAATTCCTATTAATTTAAGATGGTATTTGGTAGAAAATTCCAGAACAAAACAAAATGAAATTGCAACAAATTACTCAACTTTACCGCCAGGGAAAAGGAATAATTCAACAGTTACGAAAACAAGTAAACAAACAGAAAAAAAAAACTCAATTCTAATCATCTGAAAAATAATGGTACTTGAAACTTGAGAATGTTTACTGGGGTGAGCAAAAATATTACCTTCAATTGGCACATGATACAGTATCACCAGGAATATAATCCTCAGACAATTAATTTAGACAATATAATTTCAGACAAAACCATTTCAACTTTGCCAACATAGAGAATCACCCCCTCTGTCCTTCAGTCTTGTTCCACCTTCAGCAGAATAAGGGTATAACACAAAACAGCAGAAATGACTGTGCTCAAAACAGGCCAATAAGCACACAAAATATTAGGTCTATGTGCTCATTTTTAAGGTTATCCATTACATATAATAGCTTACTGAGCAGGAAGGCAGTGCACACTGTTTTATAAGATCACCTCAAAAGCAAATGCTGGCTGCCATTTCTTTTCGTATCTTGTCCATTGTTACATTCGTAATGATGTAATGCACCTCTGTTTTTCCTGCCTTCTCTCGATTTAAAATGGCCGCATTGAAGCATATTTTAGGGAAGGAATCTTGCAGAGTACAAAGGGCCTTCAAACAGACCATAATGACGGAGTGCACTCAGGCCAGGATTTCAGCAGCAAGGCTGAGGAGCTGCTGTTTTCAACAAGTGATAGACTGCATTATTGGTCAGAGCCCATTTAAACCCAATCTTGTTATATAAGTTTTGTTCTCGGTAAAAGAAGTGAGAGACCTTGTCCTCCTCACTCTCTCTGCCATCCTAACCTCAGCAAAGTTTCTGCGCAAAGCTCGGCCAGAAAGGGCCAATCTGCCTCCATCCAATGCAGTCTTACACAGTAGGAGGCTGTTCAAGAAAAGAACCCATGTGAATTGATTCAAAGGCAGTGCGCATACACATCCAGGGCCACCACAGTTCTGTTCCCGAATGAAAAGTGCATAGCTTACACATAAAATGCTAGCTATGCACACGTAACATCTATTCATTAAGTGAGAGGCAGCCTGCTGATTTGTAAGAGATATTTGTAAGAAATATTATAGACCTCTGCTATAGCCTAGAATGTACCTGTCTAACTTAGGAGAGAAAAAAAAGCTAACTTAAAGCATATATAACGAATAATACCAAATCCATGGAGCCGTCCTGACTTCATTCACTCAGCGTGTGTGCGTGTGAGAAAAGAATACTTGGGGTTTTGTTAATCAGTATTTGGTCCAGGGTAGTCCGACATGGCACTTTAGCTCAGCAGAATGAATATGAAACCAACAACAGGCCTAGAGGGTCAGAGGATAGCTTGGGTTAAGTGTTGACATCTGCCTCACCTCTGTCCCCCCTCATCGTGCACTTCTGATTGAGACATGATGAATTGACTTTCAGAGCTGTGTTGCTCTCGCCAGCAGCTGAACTGACCTAAGCCTGCGGGGAAAGGTATGTGCTGGTGCTCAGCTGGACAGTGGTTAACATCTAAATTCAGTTTAGATGCTCACAAACAGAGAGAGAGAGCTTGCTTTCCCTTCCTGACACTGATCAGTAAATGAAAACGTGATACCTGAGAGAGCTGGCAAATGGTAAAAATCAAAGCTTCTCAGGCTGAAAGACAGTTTAACTGAAACAGACATCATACGAAAGCTTTTTGCTTTAAATGTCATGCAGCCCTGGAGGGTTGGCAGATTTGAGCTAGGTTCTATCTATTAACTTTCATATGGCCTTGATACACTATATTGTATACAGGTGGCCAGGCTAAGATATGGAATATATAAGATGATAGGTTTTTTCTTTTTTCTTTTTCCAGTGCTCGTTATATAAAACATAAAGAAAGCAGGTCAAGGTCTTTGTACATACTGCCGTTTACATAAAAGGGCGGCAGAGCGAAACGAGTTTCGGCTTTTGGTCTACACTCTCTATACAAACGCCGTTCAGGGTTCGACAACGGTTTTCCCTGACAGTCAATTTCGGCTTCTGTGCTGTCAGCCAGAAACATTCACCTGTACAAGAGCTATCGGCTGCATCAGCAGGGAAACACACTTCGATCACACTCGATCGCACAGCGGCAGGCTAAAACCAAAGTGACCTCGTCCTTTCGCCAGTCAAAAACTCCTTCTGCTTAGTTAGCCAGAAAGTTTAAGAAAAAGCATAGCGGCGAGTGAATTATCTGGTCAACGGAGAAGCTTCAAATTTCAGGGGCATACGATCCGTCTCCGCTGTCATTTTATGTTCGGCGTTTTCCCTTGACAACCTCCGCTGGATCCTTTTTTTTTTTTTTTTTTTTGCTTTTTCAGAATGACACGTGAAAATGATAACACGTTTCTTCTTGCTTCTTGCAGTAGATTAAAAAAATAATAAGGAATGAAAAAGCATTGTCCATTTCACTTGGTCTCTTCAGTAGATTGTCGCTTGAACAAAAAGGCTTATGGGAAGTCGAGCGGGAAAATGCACCCTGCCCTGCACAGGCTTACTATGATTTTTTCAGTCTTTTTTCTGCTTTGTAATAGTAAGATAGTTGTGAAATGTACATTTTAATGAGAAAGATATCCAGTGGCCAAACTTTAATGTTCTGCTCAGACTTCATATTCACCATGTCAGGAAAACAAAACTTTCTTTTTAATCCATCCGTCTCATGTTCAGTAACTATATATATCTATATATATATATATTTTTTTTTTAATGGAAAACTGGCTAGTTACAAATGTACTTAAAAGAATCTACCTCTCTATACTACCCCGTACAATACAATGTAAATATCTACCCGAACAAATAATCTTCATCTTTAAAAAAACATTTTCTGTTCTTTTTCATTTGTTTTCTATTACCATTATCCATACTTCGGCCACTGGACATTTACTTAATGATTATTTATTTAAAACTAACTGTAATACTTGCAGCTACAAGATAGTTTTTTTTTTCTTTAAATATAGATATATATTTATATGTATATTTATTCCTTTAAAAAGCATTTAGTCCTTTGGTCCCTATTTCCCAAGGAATGATGCACATAGGTAATCCTGCACTCTCTTCTTTGTCCATTTTTTTCAGAGCTTTTCATTAGCCCTGTAGCCAAGGATCACAAAACACCTGTATAGGCACAAGAACTAAAACGTCAGGCTGCTGTGTGTGCCTCTGTGTGTTGTGAGCAGTTGTGTGTATGCATGTCGTGCATGTGTGTGATTGTGTGAAACAGAAAGAGGCAGCTTGAGTAGACACGTGCATGTGTGTACGCCTGCATGTGTGTGAGTGAGCACTTGTACCTGCATCTACGTGTCTGCGAAAGAGAGAGAGGGAGAGGGAGATTGTATGCATAAGTATGGGTGTACTTGAGTGCGTTTGTGTCTGCCTGTTCTGTCATATACATTTTGGCATGCATGTTTTCAGCATAATGTTTGTTAATGTCGCCCATCCTCCAAACAGCAGCAAAAAAGGTGATATTGGCAAAAATCCTCATCCATTAGTCTCAAAGACAAAAAGTAGCAGGTTGGGTCAGAAAGGGAAAAAAAAAAATCTTTTAAAAAATCTGCTGGTTCCTTTTGCCAGATCTTTCAGGTTCTCTTCCAAGTTATCAAAGGACCGTTCTTCTCTTGTGATATGTAGCTGAGCAAGAAGTCTTTGTACTTTATACTGCACTTGTGGAAATAACGTTTTGCGGCCCTTCATCCTGAAAGAGAGGAAACAGCCAAAATTAGCCCCCCTGGAGTCCAGAGTCTAAACACTGGCTCCTGGTGAACACAGACAAAACACCCAGACAGAAAAAAATAAATAAACTGAGATTAATGTAAATATGTGAAATAAATCCAGTGAATGAATGTTTTGGGGTGTGGTTTACTGTATGGAACAGACATGTATGCTTAAATAGTACTGGAATAACGAATTAAAAAAATTCAGAATTAAAGCGACTGTGTTCAATTGCTGGCCCGACAAGTATAAACTGAATGTTCACTCCTGTCGTTCTGCTATTGTGACAAGCAGGCAGCATCATAAGCAGAGGGGTACTGCAAACAAACAGAGGCCCAAAAAGCGAGTATAATTAACATTAATATTAATTTAAAAAAAAAAAAGTTTAATCATAGGAATGATTTACTGGCTAAAATAAAGTATGCAAAGTCCTTCATTATATGTTTATTTAGGAACATAAACGTTTTATGTTAAATGATGACATAAAAGTATGACATGTTAGTATGGATATCACCACATTTCAATGTATTATATCAATATTTGTGCTTGTTCTTTCCATTTTAAAGAACAACGACAGCAGAGCAGGGCATTAAATACAGAACATCTAAGCTGTTAAACTAGCTCACTGCAAATGGTGAACTAATTTTATAGTTGTAATAAACGGTCAATGCAGAATTAATCGGGGCAGTTTTTTAGAAACTGGTTTTAGTGCTAATGTGTATGAGGCCTAATTTCAGTATAAGAACAGCATACTGCAGTAATTTACTCATGCTGAATTAATTTTTAAATATAGAGAGAAGAGGAAAAATAAAACTTCCAGAAGGGAGAAAATCATTCTCACTTATACTGTATATTTACTTTTTATTTTCGAGAAATTCATGATAAAATCAATTAAATCAGGCGAGCTGTGAAACTAATTTACACGGTCACTGAATAAGCAAGCACGAATACAAAACAGCCGGCGCATGAATGCATTGCAAAATCATTTTAAGACAAAACTAGTGATTCAAGCAAGCTCACGCGCTCGAGAAATGTAGGCTTTGTTCGTAAAAATACCAGACAAAAACACAGTCGCTTTAAAACTGATAAGCTTCAAATGTAATGGATCTCTGAACGTTTTTCAGGGTTAATTTTCTGAGGAAATGTAACGGAACAAATAAACACAAATACACAGTACGTATATACTTTTCCCCCAGAAATGCAATATATTTGCATAAGAAAGCAAATTTTGTCACATATATGTTCATTTCATATGGGTATATACTGATTATACCTCGGGATCATGCTCAGTCGCGTTGAAGGAGCATGCGCTAAGTGAATTTTTCAGCTCATATCTGAAGTGTAATCTATGAGAGAGATCGATACAGCAGGTACAGGTGAGACGGGCGAACCCAGAGAGACTAGAGCCATTTTGACAGACCAAGCCTTCTCTGAGCCCAAAACCTGGGCCCATGAGACGATTTTAGAAAATGGGGTGAGGATCTCAACAAAAAATCTGGAAGTCTTATCAGGGTTGGCCCGTAAATAACAAAGCAAAAAAATAGATAAAACAAAAGTGTAACTTGCATGAAAAGGACCTTTTTCATGCCATAAAAGACCGCAGTTTTTTTGGAAAGCTAAGCTTTATGGATATTCATTAATCTTATTAAATTAACTCTATAGGAATACTGCTTATGAATGAGATAAATAGTTTGGCGCATTCCTACAATGTAGGTGAATAAAAATCAAACAAAAAAAAAAATGACTTAAAGGTTAAAGAGTCAGCCTTCCTCCATGATTTCAATGGAAATGAACGTAGCAGAAGTTACTATTGAAAGAGGATCAATCTATGGGACATTTGAATGGAGCTTTGCTTCTGTAGAGACTTTACAGGTTTAAAAAGCTTACAGTCACTGTGTAATTGGTGACTATCTTCACAAATAGATAAGAACAGAAGCCACTGTTGCAAACAAAGTCCTTCAACTGCGGATCAACTGCCCGTAAAAGCAGAATGTAAATATTTTTATTCACTCCCGGCACAAGTATGGGCGCTATAATTCTCCTCACTGCGGATTGAAAAAGGTCCTTTTTGCAATGAGTCAATTTCTCAAGATACAGAACGAATGCGGGCATCACCTTGTTACATAAACAAGAACATTAGTACACAATCAAAAAGAACCAAAACTGTTGCTGTTTAAATAGATATACTACATACAAAATATCCATACACATTGAATTCCACAAAAATAAAAAAACACACAAGATCACGTTACAACAGCAAAAAAAGGGGTCAAAGTTCACGTTCGATCATGATAGACCAATCTATTAGCATTTCAGGTATACTTAAAACAGTCTATCAACCACCGAAAAAGCATTGATTGACTACACTTCACAAAGTTGCGAAAATATATAGATAATATATAAATAGAAACGAATGGACGCCACGTCATGCAACGCAGTCACAGTCCCGCCACATGACGTCATCCAAAATAAAATGACACCATGGGTTCAACTTACAGGTCTGGGAGTTTGTCCCCCATGACTGGTGGCCAGACAACAGGAAGGCCATCTCGAGCTATGATTGGCCCTGCCTGGTTTGCAGGATGGTTGGGTGCAAAAGAAGAAAAGATGTGGTGGAACCGCTATTCCTTGTGTTGCAGATAAACCTGACCCCTTCCCCATTCACCCCTGCCTCTACACTTTCATAGTTTGAAAAATAAAGCTGTATGTGAATTGGTAATATCAGTCTAACAGGGGATAGAATAGGGAAGGGATAACAATCTCTAAATACGATTCTCGCAATCTCCCTTCCTTGGATGTTTCAACAGAGGCACGATTTAAGACATGGACTATTTTCAGGTCTCTTTTCCACCAACATCTGGATGAAAGTCTCTGTAAAACATGAGTAAAGCATATGAACTCCCTATAGATTTGTAACTCCTTAGCTTTTAGAATTTGTACTGCACTGGAATACATTTGTCTACTTCCAGACGATAATGGGCGTATCAAGTCATTTTAAGCTTCCTGCAATATGGTGATTATCATCAGTTTCAAGTGCTCATAAATGCTGCTAAAATGCTAGCATTATGGCTGTGGAAATCATAATGTGTTTTTTTATATTCTTTTGATGGGTCCAGATTAGCCATTTCCATGGAACCGTACAGGTCTCAACCGTGGATCCTTAATTTTGCTCATCCCACATAAGAGCAGGGCATAAAAGGGGAAAAAATTCAGACCTGAAAATAGTTCAGACAGACCTTCCAAAAGTAGTGGTCATGAGCTGACCTCTGTCTGGACCATCCAGCCATGAACACCACAGGGTGGGTTATAGCTTATACAGCTACAGGATATAGAGCTATCTGTAGCGGTGAACAGCTCTGGAAGCAAAGCCATCTGTGATGAAGGCAGGTTTATCCCCATTCAGATTAGAAAAAGTAAAAACAGTTCAAGCAAATAATAAAAAAAAAAAAAACTCAAAATATATAAACAAATAAAATTTCCCTGCAGACAGCATTATTTTGGGGCATATGGTATTGTGTTCTGCACATAACAGATGTCTTTACACTACATAATTGTTGTATTTTTAAATTTTTTTTCTGAACACCTGTTAAAGCAAAGACTAGATGACAAAAACAAAAAGTGAAACGAAGAAAATAAAAAAAAAACACAAACGACAGAGAAGACTGGACTTGAGAGAGAATGGGATGGACACTTAAAGACTCTTGGATGTCGGCCATTGTGAAAACCCAAGCAGCTAAGAACACAGTCAGAGGGTGGGAATGAGCGGCGTCCAGGGGACTCTTTCTGCATGGGCGAATTCGGATTTTGAAATGACTACTGTCAGAACTGTGCTGAGTGTGTCATAATGGGCCCCCTGTTCTCCATATCACTCGCATTTTCCCCACTGTCTCTCCCGAGGGCGATACCGCTCCCCACGATCATTTCCCTCGCTTTTTTTTTTTCGTTATTTTTACACTTTCGAAAGCATCTGTCCTGCAGTGGTCTTTCCGTTAGGATAATGACAATGTCTCCAACACTGTAGCGTCATTATTCGCAAAGTACTGACATCTTTCTGCTCTGCGGTTACAGCTCACCGTCAGATCGCTAAATTACCTTTTCTGCTCATCATTTCATGCTATCTTTTATTCCATACTCCATTAAACAGAAGCCTTGGCATTGTTTGCTTCCAAGTGCATACTGTGGCCAAGAAAAATAGCAGTCTCTGTGAAAGTCAGTGCAATAGGAAAGCAAAAAAGCTTAATTATTTAATGAAACTTCAGCCTTTTTGCCGAAAAATGTAGTTGATGGCTGATCAGTCTTCTGTGATATTTAGGTCCTATTTGAACATTTTAAGGACTTTAAGTAGACTGATGCAGCAGCAGAACCCTGTCAAATGGTAATTGTCAACATCATAATCATTATCATCACAAACACGCCAGCGGAATAATTTAAATTGTTTGGCCTAATTGTCATGCTTAACAACACTCAGCACTGGCTCATTTTCCTCCATCATATTCAGGACTTGGATAAGAAGAGTATGTGTTTCCCCTTTGGTGACCAAAGCAGCCCTGGATGCCGGGGTGCTCCTTACCTGCTGAGGAGGGCAGGCTGGTCAGTAAGGTCGGTTGGCATCCTTTGGCCGCTTGAGTTGAACCTTCAGCCTCTTCATTCCGATCTGAAAGCCGTTCATCGCCTGGATGGCAGCTTGGGCACTGGACGGGTTATCAAAGCTGACAAATCCTGAGAGAGATAGAGCGAGAGGGAGAGAGATTGACAGACAGAAGATGGACGGGAAACATGCCTGCTCTCCGCCAAAGATTGTGATGATAATATCAGACAATGGCCAAAGGTATTCCCAAGTGCTCATGAGTCAAACAGGTGAAGCGTGACATTTATCTTTATGTCACAAACTTTGCCCAGGACTGGTCTGGGCAAAGGGGGAGACGATGGTCCCATCTTCATTTCACCTGTTAAATAACCAGGCTATGTGATTGGGACTGGACAGCATGACTTTTACATTTTTGAAATTTATATCGTCGACCTGCGGATAAAACCTTGTATCTTCAAAATGATAAACTTTACAGGAAAAAAAATAATAATTAAAAAAAAAATTAAATATATAAATATAATTTAAAATATGAATAAAATAAAAAATGTTGAATTTTTCGTGTAAGTATAGTGGACATACTAGTTTTGTTTCTAATCAATTTGGAGATACGAAGTTTTATCAGCAAGCCAACGACATGCTAGAAACTACTGTATTCTTCGTCATACAATTGAGACTAAAACAAGAAGTGCACAAAAAAATGCAAAAAAAGCATTTGGGATAATAGCTCTGTAAAGAGCTGGAGACTATTCAATGGGCTACAAAATTATGGGCACCTCTGACTAGCAATGCACAAACAATACTTTAAAAAATTCTAAGAAAATATGTTGAGAGAAACTCTAAATAACCACATTTGAGAAATACTGCACAGTATTAACATTCCAATGAAACTAACCAAAATCAATTACTGATTTAATTAAAAATCTATTTCCTCCGAATCAAGGTTTCACAGTCAATCGCACCCTCTAAGATTATCAGAAATAACATCTAAAAAAAATGTAACCAGGTTTTAAATTCCACTTATTTAAGTTTTATCGAAGTGTTAAGGAACTATATTGAGCCACTTTCTGTTTCACTAGGGTATAAAAATGAAGTAACACACATGCAATGTCCCCTTGTCATCCAACACCATGAAGAAAAACACAACAACTGCCAGTTCGAAAGAGGCAGATGGTCACAGACCTTCATAAATCTGTTAATGACAACAAGAAGATTAATAAACAATTGTATAATATTATGCCACTGAGCACTGTCAGGGCAATTATTAAAACTTCCAAAGATATAGAACTGTTGAAAACCTCAAACGTAGAGGACGTATCTGCATTTTGCTCCCCAGTATACTGAGGAGGATGGTGAGAGAAGCATACCCTACAATCACTGGCAAGGGATTAAAGGCCTTGGTGGCATCTTGAGGTTACCAGGTTTCAAAAAGCACCATCAGGTTGCCGGGTTGTCAGGAAGGGCTGCCAGAAGAAAGTCTTTTCTGACCAGCAGACACAGAAGCAAGCTGCTTGCAGTTTGCCAAACGTCATATAAATTATGACAGAAACAAATGCCTTTGGTTAGATGAGACCAAAATTCACATTTTGGTCAGACACGGCATTGGCATGTTTGGCGTTGAAACAGAGATGCATACAAGGAGAAGCACCTCAAACCCACGGTGAAATGTGATGAGGGGTCAGTCATGTTCTGGGGCTGTTTTAATTCAAGAGGTCCAAGAGCACTGATTCACATTAATGGCATAATGAATTCCAGCAAGTATCAGGATATTTTGGCTGACAATGTGGTTTCCTATGTCAGAAGGCCGTAGGCGGCCTTTCCAACAAGACAATGACCCACAGCATACTTTAAGATCCACACAACAATGGTTCTGTGACAACAAAATCAACATTCTGTAACATCCATCTCAGTCACCAAACCTCAATCAAATTGAAAACCTGTGGACTGAATTGAAGGGGGCTGCTGTCTGCTCAGAGGAATGGTCCAAAACCCCCCCCAGATGTGTACCTTAACCTTCTGTTTTCCTTGACAGAGGTGGTTGCACAAAGTACTAAATGAAGTGAGCTAATTATTATGAAACCTGGATTTTGTTGAAAGTTATTCTGTATTAATTGATTGTAATGACTTTGGTTGTTTGGTTGAAACTTGAATAAAGTAAATTATTTCACACATGCTGGTATTTTCCGTTTCTCTATAATTACAGCGCCCTCCATAATTATTGGCACCCCTGGTTAAGATTTGTTAAAAGCCTTAAAATGTATCCAATTATTATTGCAGAAGCGTAGTCTGCGCAGTATAAATATGACGTGACACAGAGGCCATTTCTCTTATCCACTCTTCAACATGTGAAAGACAAAGGAACACACCATTCAAGTAAGGCAGATGTGTGTTGACCTTCACAAGTCAGGCAATGGCTACAAGCAAATAGCCACTCGCCTGCACCTGTCCATATCTATTTTCAGAGGAATCATTAAGAAGTTTAAAACAACTGGAACAGTGGTAAACAAGCCTGGACGAGGAGGCAAGGTAATTTTGCCACCACGCACAGTGAGGAGGATGGTAAGAGAAATAAAAAGTTCTTCAAAGCTCACTGTTAAAGAATTGCAACAAATGGTAGCATCTTGGGGTCACAAAGTCTCCAAAACAACCATCAGGCACTATCTACATGCCAACAAGCTGTTTGGGAGGCATGCACGGAAAAAACCTTTTCTCATTCACAATCATAAACGCAAACATCTGGAGTTCACTAAGCGGTACTGGGACCCCAAATGGGACCGTGTGATTTGGTCAGATGAGACCAAGATAGAACTTTTTGGCAACAAACAATCTAAGTGGGTCTGACGAAACACAAAAGATCAGTATGCAGAAAAGCACCTCATGCCCACTGTGAAGTATGGAGGAGGATCGGTGATGCTGTGGGCCTGTTTCTCCTCCAGCGGCCCTGGGAACCTTGTTTGGGTTCATGGCATCATGAACGTTTTGAAATACCGAGACATTTTAAATCAAAATCTGGTGGCCTCTGCCCGAAAGCTGAAGATAGGTCATCACTGGGTCTCTCAGCAAGATAATGACCCTAAACATGTGGCCAAATCTACACAGAAATAGTTCACCAGACACAAAACCAAGCTCCTCCCATGGCCATCTCAGTCCCCAGACCTCAACTCCATTGAAAACCTGTGGAGTGAGCTGAAGAGGAGAGTGCAGAGGAGAGGACCCAGGTCGCTGGATGATTTAGAGAGATTGTGCAAAAAGGAATGGTTGAAGATCCCTCTTTTTGTACTCTCCCATCTTGTGAAACATTATAGGAGAAGATTAGGTGCTGTTTTGTTGGCAAAAGTGGGTTGTACAAAGTATTAACATCAGGGGTGCTAATAATTGTGGCAAACATGATTTGATGTAAAATAATAATTTCTTAATGTGGGATTTTTTTCCCGCTGAACAAATGCACTTGAATTAAAGGTTGGATTCTCCTCTTTTTTTCATTGTGGTCCTACATTATTTAGAAAAAAACTGAATTTATTAGAAGGTAAAGAACACAACTTAACCAGGGGTGCCAGTAATTATGGAGTGCGCTGTATATTGTTTTTTTTTGTATTGTTTGTGCATTGCCAGTCAGGGGTGCCAATAACTTTTGAGCCCACTGTACATGCATTGTGTGCGAGCATACTTTGTCCATGTGTACGAATGGTGCACATATGTAAGTGCTCATATGTGGCATCGTATGCACTTCAAATGCTGAAAAAAGTCTGCAGTTGTCATATTGTACCAACAGGGGGCACTGTGAAAAGGGGTTGCGGGCTTCACGCTCTACACTCAGCCATTACCTGCGTATCGCTGCAGAATGAGACCAGTGTTTACCACAGCTCTGATCCTACCCACTCTTATCGAGCACCTCCGTGATTGACGGCTCGAATTTTCCGCTTGCCAGCTGATTTGATCACGCCGCTATGGGTCCAATTTAATTTGGAGGGAGAGGGCAGCTTTTTGTCAGCTCCGCAGAGATAAGGCTTGTGCTTTTTACAAACGCCTTAAACAAACCAGGCAACCGAGAGCTTGTCAAACAGCTTCAATCCCCCTCAGATCCCGCTTAAATAAATCTCACCCTTACATTTACATTGGCCTCCAAAAGGTTATTGTAGAGAAAAAAAAAACTGGTAGGGAGGAGTAAACAGAGAAGTAGAACAATGCAGAGGTGTTATCCCAGCTCAGAGCACTTAACCACCGTCTCTCCGCTAAACAAGTCAATTGATTCTCTCAAATGGACATTTTTTAATCTTATCTTCATGTTTTATTTCCACTATTTGTGAAAATATATCAAGTTCAGCGCAATTTTTTTTTGCCATTTTCCCCTTGCTTTTTTAAGAAGCATATTCAGAAATATTGGACTCGCCCAGATGAAATGTCACCAAATCTGCCTTGAGTGACGGTCACCCTGGTGCTGAGGTGCCAGCAATGGCGAATGAGTGGACTGGACCAGATCCTAAATGGAAGCTCTACACTTTGAGTGAACTCAGGGGAAAAAAAAAAAAGGCCGTACTCCAAGAAGGCTCTCACAGGATTCGCGCCTGAACGATGCCCCACAGAACAAAAGCAGCCGCATTTGACAGAAATTGGTTTTCGTCCATTACATTTCTTTCAGGCCTCTGACGATGGCCTCAAAAATGTCAATACTCAGCTTATATACAGAGGATTAAAATAAAACCGCAAGCCAAAAATCCGTACGCCAGCTTCCAAATGCCTTTCTGTTATTAATTTTTGAAGCCATTTGAGGGCAGTTTGCTTCCAAGCAATTCAGCAAACATAACTGAGCCTCAATGCATGTAATATACAGAGAAAGGCAAACTTTTCAATTTCGGCCAAATTCCTTTCCATGCAGCAAAATGCACTTTGTGTGGGTTAGAAAGACTGAAGCTGAAAATTCTCACTGATAAGGAACAGACTTGATGTTCAGTCCAGACAGAGTATTGAATATATGTGTTTGTGACAGAAATGGCATGTAATTCTCTCCTTCTCCACTCAATATAATCAATGATGACTAAACATGTTATTCCGTCAGTTAGCTGAACAAGTTTAAAAAAAAAAAAAAAAGAAACTTGTTTGCATTGGCAGAAGTTTTTGCTCCAGAATATACAACCCCAATTCTGAAACAGTTGGGACGAAGTGCAAATTGTGAATAAAATCAAAATGCAATGACTTTCAGATCTCATGAGCCAATATGGTAGTTACAATAGAACATACATGACATTTCAAATTTTGACACTGAGACATTTTACATTTTCATCCACAAAATGAGCTCATTTCAAATTTTCTGGCTGCAACAGGTCTCAAAAAAGTTGGGACACAGGCAAAAAAAAAAGACTGAAAAAGCAATTAATACATAAAAGAATCAGCTGAAAGAACATTTAGCAAGTAATTACATTAACTGGCATTATGTGTGTAGCATGATTGGCTATAAAAGGGATGTCTTAGAGAGGCTGAGTCTCTCAGCAGTAAAGATGGCCAGAGGCTCTCCGACCTGTGAAGGCTTGTGTGAAATAAATTGTGGAATACTTTAAAAATAATGTTCCTCAATGTCAAATTGCAAAGACTTTGAAGGTCTCATCAGCGACAGTGCATAACATCATCAAAAGATTCAGAGAAACTGGAAAAATCTCTGTGCGTACGGGACATGGCCAAAGACCTTTACTGGATGCTTGTGATCTTCAGGCCCTCAGATGCCACTGCATCGCTCACCAGCATGATTCTGTCATTGACATTACTAAATGGGCCCAGGAATACTTCAAGAAACCACTGTCAGTAAACACAGTCCGCCATGCCATCCATAGATGCCACCTAAAACTATCATGCAAAAAGGAGGCCATTGCTGGGCATGATTCAGAAGCGTGCCATGTTCTGTGGGCCGAGGCTCATTTAAAATGAACTGTAGCAAAGTGGCAAAGAGTCCTGTGGTCAAATCAGTCCAAATTTGACATTCATGTTGGAAATCATGGGAGTCGTGTCCTCTGGGCTAAAGAGGAGAAAGACCACCCCTCCTGTTATTAGCGTTCAAAAGCTAGCATCTCTGATGGTATGGGGATGCATTTGTGCATATGGTGTGGGACACTTGCATGTTTTAAAAAGCACCATGAATGCTGAAAAGTATATAAAAGTTTTAGAGCAACACATACATACAGCACACTATACACACATCAAACACACGCTCAAACACACATACACGCACATTCACCACATGGGCATTCATTCTGTGAATTGTTTTTAAGCGCAATTACCTCTCGACATGCACCTTATTATTATTATTATTATTATTATTATTATTGTATTATACTCAATGCACCTACTGTACATACATTATAATTTTTAGTTTGTTTTTATTTTATTTAATTATTTATTTATTTATTTCTTACTTTCATCTTACCTCACTTATTGCTTGTCATGCTGCTCTGTGTGCCTTGAATTGCCCCCCGGGGACAAATTAAGTTTTTTTTTTTTAATTGAATAATTAAACGAAAAGTCCGTCAAAGGAGACCCAAAACTCTCCAACAGCTGGAAGCCTGTATTAAACAAGAATGGGATCAAATTCCAACGACTAAACTCAAGAAACTTGTCTCCGCAATGCCCCGACGCCTCCACTCAGTGTTAAAAAGAAGAGGGGATGCAACACCATGGTAAACAGGCCCCTGTCCCAACTTTTTTGAGACCTGTTGCAGCCATCAAATTTGAAATGAGCTAATTTTGTGGAAAAAATTGTAAAATGTCTCACTTTCAACATTTGCTATATTACTTCTGTTCTAATGTGAACAAAATACTGGCTGGTATGATTTGAAAGTCATTACGTTTTGATTTTATTCACAATTTACACTTTGTCCCAACTATTTTGGAATTGAGGTTGTATTAATCAGAGGTATAGATTCGAAAACATGTTTTCAATATGAAGTTGGTAAGACAAAGAGCCAATCTTCCCGGTGTACTGTAACATTTTAAACAACATTCCAAGCCGTTCAACATTATAAAACTATGAGTGCTTTTAAATTCTCTGGAGTACTGGACAGAGAACACAGAAACCTTGTGTTTAAATCTCCTATTTACTCTCTCAAAAATGTTTCAATACCAAACAGAAACTGCGGTCAGTCAGGCCTACAAAAAAGAAGACCTTGACTACTGAGCTTCAATTTAAGCATTCTCTGAACCAAAGGCCTTTTCAGTTTGCCCTGTTCTCATATCAATTGCCATCCAAAACATGAGACAGTAACAAATGAATCACTTTGAAATTCAATGTTTAGGGAGACTCAAATCTACATGACGCTCTGGAGTCATTGCAATGTGCGGGGTTAATATACTGAGCAACAAAAGAAACCCAAGTTAGCTAGTTAGTTAAAGGGGACCTATTATGCTGATCCTTCTTTGAATACATATAGGTAATGTTATAATGTTGGATATCCATAATCCACCTCTGAAAAGTTTCTAAACATAAGATACAAGGGTTTTGCCGTAATCCAAGAACGTCATTTCCTCTCTGAACAGCTCCTCCCGAGATCTTCACAAGATCTGGACAAAACCTAACGTCACGTTGTGCCGTCCAATTAGTACAGACCTAGCCAAAGCTAATCACGGCGCAGGACCTGCCCACATCGGAAACTATTCTAGCAGACATGAACAACCGCAGATCATCCTATGCATCTACACTTCCAGAAATACAAAAGAAAAACCGCAGATCATTTGAGGTGGAATTTTGTCAATATCTCTCCCAAAGCTGCTCGTCCATTTACTTTTGGACAAGAAGAAAAGCACCTATTTCTCTCCCAAAAGACGATGCCTCGAGAAATCAGTGGGTAGCTTTTTTGTTTGCTGGCGGTGAACAACCATGGTCAAAGGGAATGTTCCTGTTTGTGCTCAGCATTTCACGAAAAGACAGCTTTGTAATAGAAGATAATTCCACACAGGATAAGCGTTTCAGCTGCTTCTCAAACCTAAAGCAGTTGCAACGATCAAGCGCTCGGAGCCACAAGCTGTAAGTAACGATAGAACAGCAAATAATGTAAGTGAAGCTAACAAGTTATGGGAGGCTAGCAGTAACAACTGGCCTCAAACACAGGCCTTGTAAAATATCTGAAGATAAAGCCTGTATCGGTCGCGACTGTCCGCGACTCACAAGCTATGTTTCCATCCACTCATCAATCGAATTATGTGAAGTTCGGCAAAAATATTCATGCGAAGAAAGCCGGTGAAAATACGTTTCCATCTAATCGCATTAAAGCAAATAAAAAGTAGTGCGTAATGATGCCACATGCTGTTATGCGATCAAATTGGTGCAACCAGCATATTTCTGACAATTTAAGCTGTTTCCATTCATTTTCGCACTAAGTCGCAGAACCTTCAAGTGAACAAAAGTAGTTTGTTAGCCATCTAATTTAGCTGGTTTGCCAAAATGGATCGCGTTTACCAACAAATGACGATAATTGCACAAGTTGTAGTAGTGCTTGGGTGCCAGCTATTAGCAGCATAGCAGACCATTATCAGAAGGAAACGACGGCATCAAAACACCGTCAAGATGCAGTAGCAGATTTATTTGGCGAATAACGTTTCCATCTGCATTTATTGCATAAGCCTTTTACTGATCAAGAGAAAAGCCGATGAGATGGACCGTACAAACTATGAGTCGATAGTCTTGAAATCAAGTCTATTTTCACCATCTCCGTGAGGCATTTTTAATTCAATATTCGTATCAGAATGTGTGGATGGAAACATGGCTACAGATGCGTAAGCAGTTGCTTCACAGCATAAGCCTACCCAACTGATGGCCTGTTGAATGTGGCTGTAGCACTGTGGCCAACGTAGCCAAGTTACTGTTCCTAATGTTTGTGTCCCAAATATGCAAGAGTAAAATAGCCAGATGAATAGGACAATGAGGAAAATATGGAACCCCCTCCAAATTGGTCATGCTCGCGTCATTTTGCCCCTGGAATGTCCCTCCAACTTGTCTCCATGTCCTTTCTCTTCGGTCTGTGAGGTTCAGGAAGAAACTTCACTTTAATTTTATTCGTTTAGCGCTTTTCACAGAGAGACTGTCACAAAGATGCTTTTCAGTGAGAGACTAAGTGAGAAACAGTGAGAAATGAGAGTTGTCAGTGAAAAGTACTGGCCTCCAGTCCTCAAGGCTCCATGCTACATGCTCATTTTCCCGTCCAATCGCTCTTAGGTATGAATGGTGAGTTAAGGGCACTGGGAGACCTGGTCTACGGGACATCAATCTTTCGTCGTTGTAGACGTTGACGCGCCGTTTGTGTACAAACACATGCACCAGAGGCATTTTGCAGGTCATTTCTTTGTACAGGATGCACAGGTAATTTCATTTGCACAAGACAAAGTTTTGCAGGAAGAACCAAAAATTGCTCATTGGCAGCCACATTTGCCCTTTCCCAACTTTCACCATGCTGTCTGGTGACAGTTCCTGTGGTTCAGTAATAGTGTCACATAAGGAAATCTACGATCTGTGAAAAGTTGAAAGTTCCGGCTACCAGTGCTTGTATAGTGCCTTCCTCTAACATTCCAACTCTCCTTGCAATGTTTTCATCACTCAAACAGCATCTCTGGGGTTGCCATTGCATATTCCTGAAAAATTTAGCCCTAAAAAAAGCCTTTAATTTCCTCAAAGGAGTGTGTGAACTGTGGTTCACGTTAACGTAAAATGACAGTTTTGTCAGTGTGAACACAGTGCACGTGCAAACTGTCTATTTCGGATACACATGACAAGCATAGGGATTTCATTAACCGTGAACTCACTGTTTAAACCATTTTGTTTAGAATAAAGTTAAGAATTACCCCTCCATTCGCGAAAATATCCATTATCCCGTTCAAATGTTGAGTAGTATCGTATGAGTTCCTCTTCTTCTGTTCTCACCAAAACAGTTCCAGTTCTTGAATTGGTTCCATTCTAAATTCTTTTAACCTTGGTTCACTCTACGCAACACGCCTGTGTTCCCACCAGTTTTGAGCAGAGCCTGTGCGTCATCATTGAGGGCCTTGTTGCCATCTTCTCTATCCCCCTCTATTTTGTCAACAATAACCACACCTACTGACACTGACACGGTTCACAAGTTCTTTTTCATTTGAAGGTCACACACTGTCAAAATCCTTGAGGAATTGAGGTTGTCCGTGATATTTTGCTTTCCAATACTTTTTGATGTGCCGAAAAATAGGGGGGACTGCGCACAAAAGGTGTTTTCATTTCAAGCCTGTTCACCTGATATGGACAAAAACATCCTCAAATCAAAGCTGAGAGTCTGCACCTCCACCTCAGTCATTGTATCATTTGAAACTGCTAGAGTGCAGATCTAAACTGAAAAAAATGTGTCACTGTGTAATGAATGATGGCGCTCACTGTTCACACATCCAGAGCCTATGGTATCAAGTGACAGCTAAATGAGGTCCAGTGTTTTTAGATGTCAAAAACATATGCTAAAAAGTCTTAACTAGGAAATGAGAGGATTCTCCAAACATGGTGCTAGGCTTAAATGGTGTTCTGCTGAACCCGTTGCTCAAAACCCTGAGATTAATGCATTCATTGCGAAAGGATCCACAGATAAACTAAATAAATAAAGCACAGCATGGCTTTGGTTTGGCGTATATTATTGTGCAAAAAGGCTCTGACTCACCAAAACATTTGCTCTGATTGGTCGCCCGGTCCACGAAGACTTTGGCAGAGATAACGTTGCCAAAAGGCAAAAACATTTGCATGAGCTCGGGGTCTCCAAATTCCTGTGGTAGGTGATAAATAAACAGGTTGCAGCCTTCCGGCCCTGGAAAGCAGAGCAGAGGGAATTAGGCAGTAGGAATATGAAAGAGGAGACAGAATACGGAAACGATGTAAGCACTTTGTTCCTACTCTGATTTCTGTAACTGCGGGGCTGCTCCCTAATGCCTTTTTACAAGTAGAACACACAAACGCCCTTTGAGGCTACATGAGAGCACTGCTAATGTAGGTAGAAAGGAAATGCGCAAACCCTGCTCAGCTAAACTGTGTGGCAGTTTTGTACGGGTCTGTTTTTCATGCTCTGGCTGCCTGGAGTAATTGCAGGATGATGCAAGCAGCTGTTATGTTGTTGGGTTGAAACTGGGGGGGCTCAGAATGCAGTCGCTAACTGGCCTTACACTCTGTGCATCTGAGGCATTCGAGCAGACAGATGGAATATCATGTCCGAGAAATGGAACGAATGTAAATGATAGTGTTGCTAGTTGAAATAGAAATAAAGTCAACAATGGCACCATGGATATTAAAACTTGCTAATACTGAAACGTAGAAAAATCTACTCATAACAGACGAACAACATCTCTCACTCTGCTATATGTTCTCGTGCCGTGCTAATTTAATATACAGTTCAACAGGGTGGAAAAAATGCAATTATCACCTTTTGTCTGGGGTGGGAGGGGCGTTGCTTACCTTCTCTCTGTTGCTGGGGAATGATGGCTGGTTGCTGTGGAAACACTTGGCTGATTGGAGCATAGGCAGCTGGGTAGGCTGCTGCAGCGAGAGAGGGTGGAAAGGGAAGGGCACATTTACACTCCCAAATTTAACGTCGCTAAAGCAGTAACGTCTTTCGCTTTTCTTCATAAGCCATTGAACCAAAAAATGGATGAAAGCTGAGAATAAAGATCGGCAAATCAGAGCCCTCTGTCAGAGCGCCACAGGTTTTAGAGCTGCAGCAGATTTACATCCGCCACACCTGGTGCGATAACGTCCGTTCCAAGTAATGACTTTGTTAATACAGCTACCAAAATAGACAATACGCATAAAAGACCCCATGACGCCTAAAGATTGGCTTTTTCTGCACAGGCGAGTAATCTAGACGCGTTACAATGCCCTAAATACACTTTTCAAGTAGCATTGTGCGGATTCAACTAAGGACATTGGAGTAGCTTCGCTATAATGGACAGCGAGGCTTGTGAAAATCTATTAAAATAATATTTAATGAAGAAAGCGCAGTGTATTGGTAAACCCCTGTAGAGTTAATGGGGTTTTCAGTATTTTAGTTAAGATAAGTGCAACAGTGGAGACCGTAAAAGGGACAGTGGCCGGCAAAGACAGCAGGAGAGCGGGAAATGAAAGAAGCAGTCGCTCGTGCAGTGAACAGGAGGAGGTGACAGACCAGGAGGAGAGCAGCTGAACAGGATACTCACACACACACACACACACACACACACACACACACACACACACACGCACACACACACACACACACACACACACACACACACACACATGCACACACGCACACCACAGTACACAGAAGCAGTTGAGAGTAAAAGGAGCAACAGTATGAAACATTACAATCAGGAGGTGCACTGAACAGAACAGGTGCTCATTCGCTGGGAGCCCACTGCGGATTGCTTGATTGGGTAGAGTTGGGACTTTCTCAATAAATGAATAATAAAACATAGTCCCCTGGTCCATAAAACACAGAACTCAAGGTCCGAGAATGGCTAGTTTTCCACCTTCCCTTTACCTGGGGGTCAGGTGAAGGCAGTCTGGCCAATCTGCATGGAAAATTGTTTAGTTAATCACTAGAGAGACGAAAGAGATATGGGCTGGATTTGGATTCGAGGGCCAGGTCTGAGGATCCCTGGCACACCCAGTTTCATGCACTTTCTGCTGGTATTCACACCAGTTGACTTGCACACATTTTGCACTCATTTTCCTGCATGTTTACATGTGTAACCCTACATCTCAATGTGATGTTAGTCTACAGTTAAAATAGCACAGGTCACAGAAAATATCTAAGCCTGATGTACTGGTTATGGGCTCAGGATGGGACACGGTGGGAAGGCTTGGGAAACGCAGTGTTAGTGAGGCTCAAAAATAGGAGGAGTAACAGACCTGCGTAATGCTGGACACCTGCATAAGCCTGCTGGAGAGGGTCAGCAACTGTGGGACTTTGAGCTGTGATAGAAGAGAGAGGGAGAGAGGGATGGAAGAGAGACAGGGAGGAAGGGAGGGTGAGAAAGAGAGGGTGAGAGAGACAGAGAAGAGAAGAGAAGAGAGGGAGAGACGGATGGAGGGGAAGTGAGGGATAGAGAAAGAAAGACATGTTTAACAAGGTCAACAATGGGGAGAGAAAGATCTGCTTGTGAGCAGAATACCAATACCTGTATACAGATGCTGAGAAACAATATTAAGAGAGTTGAATGACTTTAACTATGAGATATTTTTTTTCCCTGAAAAAATGGGACAGCCTGAACTCTGCAGATGTTCCATGAAATGGATATAATCTCAAACATCTTAGCCCTTAATGCCAAGTATTGAAGTCATGCTATGCAGGATTTTTTTTTTTCTTGCCCACGCCGAGTTATCCTTAGCAAACCGCGCTAGTGTATAGTGGCCAAATTGTAAACGTCTCTACAAGTGAGCTGCTTGCATTTCAGATGCAATTCACAAATAGCAAAGGGTCAATCCAATAAATGGCCCAAAAATGGAACAACAAATACGTTCAGAAAAGTTAAGTCTTAGGCAGAACTGAACAGAGATATTCCAGAGCAACATAATACTAATTGAGCACGGTCGTTTAACAACATTTTCAAGGTGAAAATCTGGCATAGTATGAAATTGATAAATCAGTAGTAATGGTTAGACCTCCATACACAAAGAAAAGCCAGTGAAGTCAGTCTCAAAAGGGAAGACTATTCATTTAACAAAAAGCCAACTGCCTGACTTCAGACATCACAATAAATTTCAGTGGAGCTTTTCAAACATGGAGAGTTTAGAAGGGCACAAAAACTACAGTTATTTTGACTTTAACAAACACCTAGCAGCATGCTAACAGCCCTTCCTCAGTTGGCGGTTACCTGGATAGGGGTGAATCCCATTGGTGTAGATGGGTTCGGATGCTGGCTGCCCATTGGTCTGCGGTGGGAGGGCACTAAATCCATTTACTCCGATGGGTGTTGCTATGCTGGGCACAGCAGTGGCACTTATACCTGGGGGTGTACTGGTGCCTGGAAGCACGAAGAGTTTGCTCGATTAAACTGCCCGTTTCCGAGTGTAGTTTGTCCATTCCTCTCTCAGAAATCCCACTGCAATACTGGAACCGGAATCTAATTATTTGAACGAGGTAAAATGCCTTACACTCTACTACATGCAGTATTTTCTCAAGACGCTTCGTATACCATAATATAAGGAATCAGACGGAATCCAGTCCAGGAATCAAACAATGAACACTAAATACTTAATAATAAGCAGGAATATAGTGTAAAAAGAGTCTGACACAACATAATTTATTCTAAGAAAGCCAAGTTACCATGAATCAGACCAAGGCGACAGAAATTCACATCTGACCTGACTTTGAATACTAGACTATTCTAATTAGACACAAGGGATTAATCCCATCTGTCTATTAGAGACTTCCGCTCCTTCAAGCCACATTAGATTTGTCACCTTGTCAAAGCCATCTCTTGATAAGGGATTATTACGTTTTCCCTGTGAAGGGCATTTAAGTCACACAGGATTAAATTTGATAGGCAATACCTTAACAAGTATATGCTTTTATAGATTACAAACTCCAGAAATACCACCAGGCCCCATTATTTAATCTGTTCCTCTTTGGCACTCTCAGACAGCAGCTTAGGGCAGCATGTGAAAAGTGGTTCACGGCTCACCTTTAAGAAATCTTTTGTCCCTTGGTGTTAATAATAACTTTCCCCCAATGTCATAACATTGTCTCAGTATACAGAAGGACAAACTGACTCGGAATGACTGGGAGCAGCCTATCAGGGCTGCTCTTATGCCGACTGACAGGGAAAGGAGAAAGGGGATTGCGTTTGTCCTCCATAATTCACTCACGCCAGGGCTGTCCTACACCGGTGATTTCTCCACTAACCAGCTCTCATTTTCAACCTTTGACTGAAATGGTCTTGCCAGGCAATGCATGGCAGGTAATGCATGACCTGATGACCTGAGGGTCCGACATGTGACCAGTAGTAATGGGTGGGAGTAAGAGAATAAAATTCTCCCCTCTCCCACAGCTTGATCATGGAATACAGCTAGTATATTTGGTTCCTCTTCGCTGTCTACAGGCTCTTCTTACTGTTTTTCTGAGTGTCACAAGGAAATCTGTGCTGCACTTCTCCTGCATTCATCGCTTCAAGGATGTTTCTTGCACTTCAACAAACATAAGAGACACCAGGGCCCTAATTTATATACCGTCCATTCGTTCAACAAAAGATAAGTTCACCGCTTTCACCTGTGGATTCAGGAAGAATAAAAACATACTTGATTAAAACTTAGACGCCAAGTGGGTGTAGGCTCGGAGCTACCTTTGACCTAGATGGAAACAGGTAGTAATAATGAGAAGGCTCGTTTTCATGATGCAATACCCAAACGCAACTGGGTAATTTCCAATTCTTGTTGATCGATCGATAGATAGACAGATAGATAGATATAGATAGACAGACAGATACTTTAGATAGATAATTATAGATAGATAGACAGATACTTTAGATCAGGGGTCCCCAATCTTTCCTAGAAAGGGTCGGTGTGGGTGCAGGCTTTCATTGCAACCAAACAATTACACACCAGATACTACTAATTATCCCCTGGACTCTTTGCTAATAACCTTGATTAGTAGCATCAGGTGTGTAGCTGCTTGGTTGAAATGAAAGCCTGCACCCACACCGGCCCATTCTGGGAAAGATTGGGGACCCCTGCTTTAGATAGATAGATAGATAGATAGATCGACAAGACGGTTGATCTAGAGTCAAGGTACCTTACAGGTAGCTGGAGACCACTGCACTTGGCTAACCACTCCACAAAAAGGTAAGGGCTGGAGAAGTGAGACCTCTCGCATACCTGAGGAGGGTGTCATGGGAGCCGCCACCAGGCCGTTGACGTTGAAAGCTGCCATTTGCTGCATCTGTGCCGCGGCAATCGCCGCCATCGGGTTGAGGTACGAGCCCTGGGCGGCAGCCATCAGAGCTGCTTGCTGTTGCATCATCTGCTGAGAGGATGTGGTTGTTGTACGGAGGCACGGGAAGGTTTGGGGGGTTGAAGGGAGACACAGAGCTCTAGTTTACTCTCGCAGTCTTGTTTGCTGGCTGCAGACATGTTTACACAGAAAACCCCCAGATTCGCCTCCCAAGGGTTCTGATTTATGAAGCTTATTAGCCTTTAGCTCATTACCGCCATGCCGCCTAGCAATCTGACATGCTCAGGGACATCACTTACAAAGGAAGCAGACTCTTAGTCCACTGTATTAGTGCTAATAAATATTCAAAAAACCACCCCAATTTAATTCCACATTCAGTTATACATATTAATAAGTAAACTGAATGAGAGAAGCTTTGGGAGCGAATCTATTTTTGCGCAAGAATTACACCATTTTACACAAGTTATTTGCCTACGAGCCATCCTTACACTGAATGCCTTCCTGAATTTACAGCTTAAGCGTATGGCCGTAGCTATCTGACCCTGTTATGTAATTTGTTTGTAATGGAAAAACTGAGAGATGCGCTAATTCCTTAGTGTTTCCAAAGCACTACATTTCGCAGGCTTTGTTCATTACTGGGCCCACAGGGTGGCTCTGACTCACAGTGTGGGAGTAAGCTCCGTAGGCTCCAAACTGAATGGTCATGGGGCTGAAGATGCCCAGCTGCCCGGCCATCTGGTGCATTCTCCGCAGAGTCCGCTCCTTGTCCGTGTCCGCAAACTTCACCACCAGGCTGGAAGAGGCCCCCTGGTGGGACACAAGAGAGTTGCACTGATCACCCTACCCGCGAGTCAGCGTCGACGGTCAAACCCGATGAGTTTTATTAGACAAGCAGCCCCTGACCTTGATAACTGTCAACATACTTGCTGAATACAGGCCTAAAAGCAAACCCAACTGATGCTATTTGGGAGTATCAAATAAGACTTGGATTCATTTTTCTAGCAGCTTTATTTCTATATATTTTCTTTTTTTTTTAGATTTTTTGCTGTAATTGGCATAAGATTAATCTTCTTATGTCGTTCTCTAATGCAGTAAGTGACTTGCTAGAAATCATACAGAATTTGCATAGACGGAAAAGGATCAATGTTTCAATCGCACTCGAAAGTCCAGAATGTAGATAAGCCAATAATTATAAGCTTCCAGAATGTCTACTGCTCCATTTTTATGCCAATATATTCATTTCTGCGAGGCTTACTGATACGGTAACCATAGCCCATTCTGAAGAATCTCAGTTCGACGGAGAACGTCACACACCTATCATTTCAGCTAAACACCCAGTAATGCAAGCATGTCCCGGCAATGATTTATGGGTCATCCACTTTTGGGTAATATAGAGCCGAATTGACAACGGAGCGCTGTAATTTGCATGCAATTAAAGCATTTCACAGAAATGACACGGAGCAGAGGTATACTTTCATCAGAGAATGGACGGTAATGTGTATCTTCACAAATGACAGCATGCTTATCCTTAATTAAGCTTCAGTTCCCCACAGCGCACGATAGCTTTCTGTATTTTGAGAGCAATAAGACAGCCGCGGTGGCGGATCTCGGATACTGCCGAGGGAGCCTGCTAACCCTTAATTACTGACAGATTACATATGCAGCATGTTTCCCCTACCCTGAACTTTCCCATCTCAGCTATGCATCAAGCTCACTACCAGAGAAAGGGCGCAGCCAGCCAGGAGGCACTGTTTTGATCACAATTAACATTATTTCCATAGTGTTTAAAGATGAAAGGCGGGACTCCTGGGGTAGGAGCCATGTATACCGCATGAATTATTGAAAGCCAGAAAAAATGAAGCCGGCCAGCTTACTCTCCCTGAGAGATGGTAACCTTCAAATAGTCAATACCACAGGGCTGGAATCCGGCCCAAAAGGCTCTCCAATTTTTAACAAGGTTGAAAGGGTTCCGATGGCAGGGAGGGGAAAGAGAGTGGCAAAAAATAAATGCTTCATGTTTTGTAAATGTGAATGCGGGCTGTCTTGCTTGGATAAGTTATCGCTGCCTCAGAACCTAATTTAAAGTTTTCTCCTGCACCGCAGCGGTGTCTCCTGACAGTATGGGCGGTAAGGCTTCATGGTGTGACCTACAGACAAAGCTGTTTGCACTGGATCAGACCGCCGGAGGCATGGTCAAACCTTAGCGGAGGACTCTGGTGCTGCTCCTCCAATCAAATTGCACTTAGCTCAATCAATATTCCCAAACATCTCTCCGTTGCTACACAGAGTTGTCCTTTTTGATGTATTATTTTATTGAAATTCCTGACCTTTCCCCGTTCTTTCCCTAACTTTTTTTTCTGGTGCTGGTAGTGGGACGAATAGTTTCAGGTTTAATGATATCACCACAGGGCAGCAGCACCAGCGTTTGCCTCAAGAACAGTACCTGGACTTCGGATCACACCGAATCTTTGTTTTAGTATGTTTGCTTTTATCCATTTAAAATTCTTCAAAGCTGTTCCACGAAAGCGAAGCACGCGAGCCCTGGCCAGTCTTTGTTTACAGAGCGATAACCTGGGACCTCGCTCTTATCCCAAAAAGAGGATTCAAGAAGGACAGTGATTATTAGGTCCCTGAGTACCATCTAACAAATAAAAGCGGAGTGTCTGAATTAACAATCACATGCACCAATCAGAGAAGAGAGGTGAACACAGGAGTCTAGACATGAAATGTTTACACCTTTCTTCAGCAGAAAAAACAAGAACGCAATAATGATGGTAGAGGAGATAGATTTTTTTTTTGTTGAGATGGATTCCGTCTTTTACTTTGATAGAGAAGAATCAGAGACTACTCATGATTGGCGGATGAAACACACACGCACACACATCAATCAGGGCTTCAAAACAATCTCATTTTCCAAGAAAAGAAAGGAAAGAATACAAGTCCACTGATGGAAAACTCACATATTATATTTGGCAAGGACAAAATACAATACCTAATTAAACTGTCACACAAGACAGACACCCATAAGAAAGAATCTTTTGAAGAGAAAGGCTTTCATCTCTTGCCATCACTGATAGTACAAACCTGAACAAGGTTATAGGAAAATGACAATGGGATGTTGGGTATGCAGTTACTGACAAGGAAATGAACATGCACTATTCCTGCTCACAGAAAATAAGTCTGTTTTGGGTTCAAACAACATCCATTTAAGTCCCCTGAAACAAAATTATGAAGATAGACATTAATCCAAAGGCCTTGCGCTGATCTGAAGACTCATTTACCCAAGAGGAATGATTCAAACTGCATTTCATCCGTGAGCAAACGTACTGCAGAGAATACATACTGATCAAAATAGGGCATCTCTAAATTCTTCAAGTTCTCTCCCTAACTCAAACGATTAAGTGATGATGTAAACACTCCAGATTAAGTCCATAGAGATCTAGACAATGGTATTTTTTCACATCAATTTTAAAAATGACAAGGTTAGAGCTGTATATAACCAGCACAAAGCAGCTCACCTTCGTGAAGAGGGCCTCCATAACGTACATTGGTTGCCATAGTTACAGCCACACGCAGACGTGAGACCATTATGAAAAGCATAGGCACATGCTTCATTCCGCTCATCAAATTTGAGGCTTCAATTGTGTGTCAACTTATACATTTTTTATTATCTACCACCAAAAATCATAATAAGTTTAGGAAGCACTTTATATTGTAACACAATAGCAGAGAGCATTTCAAGTTTAAAGGAGACTACTGCAATTTACAGCTTCAAATATGTCGCAAATGTGTCGCCCAACTGATAGCGCGTAATTTTTAACACAGCAATCGTATAAAGACTCCTGCCGTTAGCTTTTAATTACACTGCAAACTAGCATTAAAATTGATGTTTTGAAGCACAATAGAACGGAGCTTTACAGACCACAGTGGAAATTTGCCTCCTGAAAAAAAAATAAAATAAAATCATTAAAATGCAAACTCACACTTTCTATTGAAGTGTTGACAAAATCCAATATTCTGTTTTACAGGTGAAAACAAAATGAGGTAATTAATTAAATGGAGCGTGACGAGTGCAGGGAGAGACAGTAAGTGGCCCTTGTTCTCTCTCGGGAATTCAGAGTAACCTCTGCAAGCCACTGCCAGCTACCGGGGCGACACACAGCTCATTATCACCATAGTCACCCATCACACTCTACACATCCACAATCAATCCCTCGAGTGCAGTGTGTTAAATTTCAACCACACATGTACACAAATTGAATAAATCATTCATGCGCTCACAATGCGGTTGGGGGGGTGGGGGTGGGGGGGGGGCGGTGGGACCTTTGGGTCAGCTATTTCATTATTGATCAAAGTACTAATGTTTTTCAAATCACCATCTCATCTGTCTGATATTATTCTTGCCTCTCTTCTCTCCGTCTCTCTCGAAATTGACTGGAACTGTAATGGGAAGGGGCTGCAAATCAAAATTTCTGCCGTCTCCTTTCATGGGAAGGACAAAGGTTCAGCCACTTCAAAGCCCCGTCCTTTATGCCACAGACCCCAGCATCATGTGGAGGACAGACCATCCAAGCAGATCAGACCCGTAACTTTGATGAGGACGTTGCCTGCGTTCTGGCCTCTATGCCCATTTTCTTTCAAAAACTCGAAAGCAATTTGCAAAAGCACAGCTATCAGGGCTCAGCAGAAACTAAAAACAATATCAGAGCGAAGACGCACAGGTAAACTCGCACCTTGTGAGGGAAAAGGACGATCATTAGCAGCACTGTGCCTTTCTATGGGAGAGCAGCCAGTTTCCTGACTTGTTTGTTGAGGGTGCATCTTTCAAATTAGCATTTTGTTCATTCCCATCCCCGCTGGTTTTAATAATTGAACCTGTGATGCTGATGGAACCCATTATGTTGAATTCCTCCCTCCTCTTACTTACTCAAAGTGCTCCAAATAATAAACATAATTATTTGCACATATTACTTGGGTATGGTACCATGTGGCGGTCGAAGCAGATAATCTCCGTTACGACGCAAACAGCTCTTCAGAGCATTTAGTCTCTTACAGCTGTGTGCAAAGGTAAGGTTGTGACATTATTCGAATGAGCTATTATACCTTTCAAAAGCAAGAGCCTCATCAGAAAAATACTACCTGCCATCACTTCAATCAATGATTCAGAGTTTGAGTGAAACAGGTGCAAAATCGAGTATACACAGCTCAATTAACAGGTGACATTTTGTAGTGGTGGCCATGTACTCCAGGAACTTGACATAAAACAAGGAATAGCATGTTGAAGTGTGAAATAAGGGTACGCAAAGTCATATCACATGATGCAAGTAAAAATTTAATATGTTGAGGATCATTTCAACCCAGCAGAGCCCTCCATTTCAGTTGGATAGCCTTCCTGAACCAGATTCAGATTCACTTTAGTCCTGTATTTCTGTAGATAAGATATTTTTGGCCTCCAATATCAGAGCCAGCCATGTGTGCCAGTAGCTAACCCACTTAAGAATGCCAATATCAAACAACTCAGTGTATGTTTGTATGTGTGTGTGTCTGTGTGTGTGTGTGTGTGTGTGTGTGTCTGTCTGTGAATAAACGTCTTAAGCCAAAAACAAAACAAACAAACAAAAAAAAAAAACTTGAGAGCAACCAGAACACGATTCACTGAACATTTTCACACAGCAATGATTAAGTTTATGCTTCACAATATTGTATCTCCCCGTAATGTTTATGCATTTTTGAAAGAGTATCCACCGCGCATCTGCAAAGGAAGATTTAACTACTAATGTTAAATTCAGCCAGCAAAGATAAGAGTGCATTATTAAAAATTAAAAGTTCTCCTGGTGTCCTCATACCAGGGTCACTGTGAGAGGTTGAGCAGCAACCCTATTCTCGTGCTCGTGCACGTGTGTTTGTGTGTGTGTGTGTGTGTGCGCGCGTGTTTGTGCGTGTGTGTGTGTTTGTGTGTGTGTCTGGAGACTCACCGGCATTGTCTGGCCGCCGTGCAGAGTGTTGATGGCCGCCTGAGCCTCGGCATGGCTGGAGAACTTGACAAAGGCACAGCCTGCACACACACACACACACACACACACACACAAACAGAGACACACAGCACAGGGAGAAGTTGAGAGCTGCTATCGAGGATCCTGGCTTTGGAAAAGGTAAAAAACATTCATTCCCACTGTTTTAATTTAGTCCATTCTGTTAATTAATTCTGACATTGCTGTTTTGAGTGCAGAAACTGTGAATAAATCACTCTAATTGTACCGAATGCATTAACTGCACAGTGCAATATTGCCTTTTGTTAATTTGCAAACCCTTCCAAACTTAAGGGAATTGGAGACAAAGAACTTAATTCTGAGGCATTCTAGTGAGTATTAATCTATTTAATATTCACTGAATGCAATCCATGCTTCCGGGGCCTTCTAAAAAATACCTAATGACCACAAATGCATAGCAATTCATGGAGAAACATCTTCATATATCTGAAAATGTGCGAAATTAAACCCCAGATATACACATCAACGGAATAATTCTGGACACAAAGCACTTGTTTCACTGCACATAAAATAATTATTTATCACCTCTCTTCCCCAGAACTGAAGTGCCTCTGAAATTCTGTCACCACATAAGCTCTCAAATAAATTTTAATAACTTGAAATTAGATCTGTGATAATGTGTAAAATATTCTGTTCAGGGATGTATTAAAGATAAAGTTTATGTTTTATTAGCACCCCTAAAGTATATTTAAAAAGGTTTTTAATTTTCCGGTGCAGCACTATACATGGTTTATTACTAAATCTATCTCCACTCATTAGGCCTCATTATTCTGCTCAGTTACTGAGTGCAAGAAGAGCAGCTCGAATCTCGCCTTTAGGCAGATAATATAGCACAAAGAATGTGGTTGATGATAGCGAGGACTTGTGACTAAATAGAGAACTGATTCAATTTCACAGTGATGAATAGCAAACACAGTAATCATTAAAATCATACGTACAGAACCTTCATCAGATTCTCAGATAAAATATGTGAACGGTCTAAAGTGATGGACACAGCCTCGGACAGGCTATCGGGTTGACCGCACCATTGGCACATCAAAATCTGTATTACTTGCAAGTCAAAAAAGGAAAAAAGCACAAGAACCTTCAGGGAATTTGAGTCATTTCTAGTGAACCATATTAATCTCATTTTACCTACTCCCAAAGGGCTGTAAAATCAACTGATATAGAACAACTAATAGGGCTATTGATTTCCTCACTTACAATGTGTACACAGTGGCCTCGGAAAAAAAAAAATGCCTAGTGAAGTCGTCTGTGATGAAAGCGGCAGCAAAGATATCCGGGATAGAGGAAGCAGTTTTTCTGCATTTTTCCCCCTGTCCTCAGAGGCTGTGTGGGTAGTTGTGAATTTTCAAACAGGAAAAAAAAAATAAGCCACAGACTTTTTCATTTGCTCCCATTTCTCCTAGCTTTCATTTATTCATCTTTTGCTACCAACAGCTCAGAAGCACAAAGCCAGTTTTCCTCCAGCTGAGATGCGGCTGGCTGCAGTCTGAAATTTTAATGTATGTCTCTGCTTGAGAGCACAAAGCAGATTAACCTTTGTAGTTGGAATAATAAGCGGCAGTTAGTACTAGGGCTCAATGAGCTACTGCTCCTAGCCTAAGCTATGTCGCTACTTGTTGCTTCATACATGATCTATGAAGCAACAAGTGCTATGTAATGAGCCTTACACTAATTAATCACTGAGTCGCTGGCCACAGAAGCTCAGTGAAGATAGCTGACAGAGTTTTTATTCACAAATGATGCGTATTAAAATGCACACCGTAGGGTCTTCAATCTGTGTTATTCGTATAAAGAAGTTTTCCTCAGCTTAAAAAAGTAGAAAGGATTCTGGGTAAAAACTCTATAACGGCACTAGAGGGGCAATAATCATGCATTATTGAAATCATACAGAAAGGCACATTTGGAACCTTAGTATTTTTACACTACTTTTAAATTCGAAGCTCTTTGCTGCATTTCTGACCAGACCTAATGCATGCATGGATCAGAGTAAATGGGTGCCATTTGTTGAGCAACTTAATTACAGATATAAAAGCTTTTTGTCCACTGCCCTCAGGAGGTCCTTTCTCAGTTCAACTACAGCAGAAAACACTGCACTTAGATTCAGACAATGGTCAAAATAGCCAAATATTTTCTTCTTATACTATGACCATTATTAGAGCTGTGAAAACTGAATCCTTTGGCCTATTTGTTCACAGGTCGTGCACACACTGTAAGTGTAGGGTAGGAGTTTAAACCGCATCATGTAGAGAAGTTGGCCAGAGTGTATGATTTAAAGTAACAAAAGTACTCTAAGCAGTTCATCATACCATCTACAGAGCAAGTAATATTTAACAAATCCCACTTTCTATAATGTTGGCACATCATGGAAAATGCAAATAAAACGCAGGTGATTATTATTTGATGTCATAACAGGAATTTAACCATTTATTGAAAATATTAAAAAATGATAATTGCAACAAAGTCTAAAAACTAAGTGCAGTTTGCCACAGTGAAATATCATATCTTTACATGATACTTATTCAGCATTTGCACACCCATGACACCATTTGGTCAAACGGAATTTCCCTCATTCCTCTTCAGCTATGCCACTGCATGGGGCCTTCTTTGTCACATATTATGTTTATAATGTGCCATACAATTTCAATCGCAGACTGAGATGTACTGCAGGCAGGCCAATCTCATCAGCAATCCCTTCTTGATAGCAAAACTGGCCACATCGGTTCAAACCATTTGAGTATCTATTTTTGTGCTTTCTATACAAAAGGGGAACACCAATGCAACAAGACTTAACTACTTGTAAGCTGAAGGTATATTCATTTCAATGCAAACATGGCTTTCAAAAGATCTGCAAACCTATATTTAAAAACTAAGGAAAATAAATAGGTTACAGTATGTAAAATGGATATTCAATGCTCCAAGTGTGCTGTGTGCTGTGATAAACATGGAAAAACAATTATCTTTTTCTTGAAGTAAAACGATTGGTGACCTTTAGTGCATGGACTTTGGGCCTCAAGCCTATTCATTACCTCCGCCAAGGAGGTTATGTTTTAGGCAGCATTTGTCTGTTTGTTTGTTTGTTTGTTAGCAAGATAACTCAAAAAGTAAATCACCAATTTTGATTAAATTTTCAGAAAAGGTGGGTACGAAGTTAAGGAACAGGTGATTAAATTTTGGCATATCTAGGCCAATGTACAGCTGAGATATATGCCTGAGTTCAAGATTTCAAGTGCTTCCAATGGGCCGGAGTTCCAATCGCCGTGCTTTTGGGTTTTGCTGCCCCCTGGCGTAGGTCTGCGCTCTCTGAGTGCTTTTCTAGTTACTCATCTATTTGGTCAGTAGAGTAGCCTACACTGACATAATGTTTTTGTTTGAATAAAATTCAGGGACATACAACCCAAATTCTAAAATACTTGGGACGAAGTGTAAATTGTGAATAAAATCAAGATGCAATGACTTTCAGATCACATGAGCCAATATATTATTTACAATAGAACATAGATAACATTTAAAATTGTGAAACTGATGCATTCTACATTTTTATCCACAAAATAAGCTTATTTCTAATTTTCTGGCTGCAACAGGTCTCAATAAAGCTGGGAAACAGGCAAAAAGGGGCTGAAAAAGCAATTAATATATAAGAGAATCAGCTGAAAGAACATTTAGCGAGTAATTAAGTCAACTGGCATCAGGTGTGTAACATGATTGGCTACAAAAGGGATGTCTTAGAGAGGCTGAGTCTCTCAGAGGTAAAGATGGCCAGAGGCCCTCCTACCTGTGAAGGCATGCATTAAAAAAAATTGGAATAGTCTTCAACGTCAAATTGCAAAGGTTTTGAGGGTCTCATCATCGACAGTGCATAACATCATCAAAAGATTCAGATAAACTGGAAAAATCTCTGTGCATAAGGGACAAGGCCGAAGACCTTTACTGGATGCCCGTGATCTTCGGGCCCTCAGACACCACTGCATCATTCACTGGCATGATTCTGTCATTAATAAATTAGCCCAGGAATATTTAAAGAAACCACTATCTGTAAACACAGTCCGCCGTGCCATCCACAGATGCGACCTAAATCATGCAAAAAGGAAGCCACAGTTGAGCATAATCCAGCAGCACTGCCATGTTCTGTGGGCCAAGGCACATTTCAAATGTACTGTAGCAAAGTGGCAAAATGTCATGAGGTCAGACTAGTCCAAATTTGACATTCTTGTTGGAAATCATGGGCTATCATGTCCTCTGGGCTAAAGAGGAGAAAGACCACCCTTCCTGTTATCAGCTTTCAGTTCAAACGCCAGCATCTCTGATGGTATGGGGATGCAATAGTGCATATGGTGTGGGACACTTGCATGTTTCAAAAAGCACCATGAATGCTGAAAGGTATAATAAAGGTTTAAGAGCAACATATGCTCCCCTCCAGACGACATCTATTCCAGAGAAGGCCTTGTGTATTTCAGCAGGACAATGCAATGCAGCTATTACAACAGCATGGCTTCGTAGTAGAAGAGTCCGTGTGCTGAAATGGCCTGCCTGCAGTCCTGATCTTTCACCGATTGAGAGCATTTGGTGCATAATTAAATGGAAAGTCCGTCAAGGGAAACCCAAAATTCTCCAGCAGCTGGACGCCAGTATTAAACAAGAGTGGGATCAAATTCCAATGGCTAAACTCAAGAAACTTGTCTCTGCAATGCCCAGACGCCTCCACTCTGTGTTAAAAAGAAGAGGGGATGCTACACCATGGTAAACAGCCCCCTGTCCCAACTTTTTTGAGACCTGTAGCAGCCATCAAATTTCAAATGTGCTCATTTTGTGGATGAAATTGTAAAATTTCTCAGTTTCAACATTTGCTATGTTATCTCTGCTCTATTGTGAATAAAATACCGGCTGGTGTGATTTGAAAGTTACTGCGTTTTGATTTTATTCACAATTTACACTTTGCCCCAACTATTTCGGAATTGAGGTTGTAATTCCAAGAAATGTGACAAGAAAGAAATCTGTCTTGAGGTAAAATTTGAAATAAAGCGGCGTTAAAAATGGAAAAGTGGGCTACTTCAATTCTTCTTGCAGAAACTCGAAATGCAAGCATAAAAAAGAGGAAAGGTAAAATTGACTTTGCTAGTTCTGCATTTTATTTCACTGTCACTGACTGTCAGGTCTTTTTATTCCACTGTCATTGTCAGGCCGTAGGCCTGAGGACTGACCGGTTATTTGCCAAAAACACAGGACAGTCCACGTGTGAAGAGTCTAGTGTCGATCTCTTTCATTCATAATATTCCCAGCGGAACAAAAAATATGCTTTTGGAATCTGAGAATACAGGGATGTGAAGACATTTATTTGCCATATGGGAGACATGAGAGTATCTCCTAGTGCCCAAGGTTTTCCACAACATGAGTGGATTTTTTTGAGCAGGTATTGGAGACCCTTGTTTATACACTGAACAAAAATATAAACACCCCATGTCAAATTTTTGAGTTTTTATGAACAAAAAACTGGAACCGGGATTCATCTGTGAATAGCACTCTTCTCCAGCGTGCCAAGGGCCATTGAACGTGTACGTTTGCTCATGCGAGTCGGTTCCGACACCGGACAGCGGTGAGATCCAGACCACGGTGAGGACGCCAAGCATGCAAGTTGGCTTCTCGCAGGCAGTTATGTACAGTCTGTGGTATGATGCGTCTGTTGTGCAGACCTACGGTATCATCCGCTGTGCGTGCCACTGATCTGAGCCGATCCCGCAGGTGGACGAGCCAGATGTAGCAATCTTGTGCTGGTGTGGTCACAGATGGCCGACATGGATGAGGTCGATTTGCAGTACCGCCCGTCTATCGGAAACAAACTCTAAAACGGCATATCGTCCGATTGTTAACATTCAACTGCACAGCGACCGCTCTGGTGGACATCCCTGCATCCAGCATGCCAATGGCACGTTCCCGCATGACCTGAGACACCTGAGGCAAGATGACTTTTGACAAAATTTGACATTTTGGGGTGGCCTTTTACTGTCCCCAGTAAGGAGTGTCTGGGTACTGCTCATTCTGTCTGATCACCGTCTGGAAATGCCACACCCATGTATGCACTGAGTGAAATCACTGCATCACAGAGCAAAAGCTCACTGACAGACAGACGGATTAAAAATGGTACACAAATCAAGAGAAATATCCCTATTGTACAAGTAAAAGTCAGCACATGCTCACTTAGAGTTGTTAACTCCATGTGGCATCAATTTGATCAATTTGACATGGGGCGTTTATATTTTTGTTCAGTGTACATCAACTTTTTTAAAGAAGCAGCTGAGCTGTCCTGGTCAGGCCTGTTCACAGAACTTAACACAAATACATGTTTCCAAAGAGATCCCCCAAAACCATTCCAGCCACTTTCAAGTGGATTACTGGTCATGGGATTGTCTGGTAATGGGCTCGGTCCCACTGCCTGCGCCTCCTGTCACATTCACCAGTCTCATCTCCTCCAGTATAGCCAACTGCACATCCCGTTTAAGTTCCTGTTTTAAATGAACGAGGCAGTGGAGGTGTGGATCCAGGTAACAAGCTTTGTTTGGCAGCCAAAATGTGTCCTTTTTCTCTCTATGCTGCTTCTACAGGTCAGCGATGATCTTTGTCTTCGCCTCTGTCATTGAAAGTGGTTCTGGTTTGTCTGGCATTTGCTTGCTCAGTTGAGAGAAGAGAACGTGTTTGAAAGGCAGTACAGGCAACACGGTTGGCTATTTGTCAGTGAACAATGCCTCCATTGCCTCTTTGAAAGGTTTAAGAACCTCTTGTACCTGTAGTAAATAAACAGGCTTTGATATTAGGACAGGCTTGCATTTGTCCCACCAATTAACATTCACAAAAAGTAGGTAAAAAATATTACCTTAAGGTCAGAGCAACCATTCTATTTTCAGTTACATAATGCTGCGTCAGGGATGAAACGACACATGTGTCTTGGCGAATTGGAGAGGCTCAACCCATCTTTGCTCTTGGTGGCCTAGAATTGACTTATGGAAGGCTTCTTTTATATTGTATCACAATTAGCTCACCCGTGTTACATCAACTGCTCCACATCATTTCATTATTGCTACTTGTCACATCATTATCCTAAATTGCCCCTGTGCCAATGTTTTTTGAATTTCTTACAGTCAACAGATTTGAAATAAGCATATATTTTCAATAAAAATTGAATTCATAAGTTAAAGCATCAAATAATGAGCAGCTGTTGAGTTTTAAATACAGTTCAGGACAAATGAACTAATCAGACCTTTCCTTTCAAATTTTATTTGCATTTTCCAAAAACAGTGCCAACTCTTTTTTTTTTTTTTTCAAAATTTGAGGGTTGCATCCAACCTTCGTAAAGTGAAGGATTTGCAGAAGTGGGCTACTTCAAATTGTTTATATCCGCTGTGCCCTGAGCTCACTGAAATATAAATGCTTCAATGTTACCACCTCCTAGGCTGTAAACCTCTGCTTAATCTGCCACAGCCTTGCAATGGGAAGCAACTATCGACTTTAGGGATAAAGGAAGAACAGAATAGCATCAGCAAACAAGACGAAAAAGAAAACAAGTGTCAACATGGGAATACGTGCGGTGGGGCGGGCGAGGAGGGAGGGTGAGAGGGGGAGAGAGAGGGGAGGAGAAGTGTCCATTGACACAGTGTCGCTCTGTTTATTTAATTTCATCATCTGTCAATCAGGGATGTACAACTGGCTTGCACCGGGGAGCGTGGCTACAGGCGATACAAAGCGGTAAAACAGATAAAACAGATGCGTCGGACTCACGCTTCGACACAGTATGTTCCGGACCCTGTCTGCCGTTCCCTGTTCTCCTAATGCAGCGTATATATTTGGAAACATGCTTTCGCACCACCCCCACTGTTCAACACATCCCTCGCTCATATTCAAACACATATTTAATAATAGAAAATAAATCAGAAGAGCAGAAGAGAAATTTCTCTCTCTGGCTGTGTGGGAAGAGACACACCGGACCGCATCCTTGCAAACGAGGTCTGTTCTGCCTCATTAAAATCAAGCAGAGGAGTTGGAGGCAAAAGGCAGAATACAGCATAATAACAGCCAACTTCAACAGTATCATAACTCTGCAGATGATGTCGACACAATCCAGGACTAGATTTCCAAGTCATTCTTAAAAAGGTAAAGGCTTATACTGCAGAAAATCAGCTGCCCCATTCATAGGGAAAAAGAGGATTTAATCTTCCTTCTGCTGATTGCATGACGGTGAGAATACAGGTGGAGTGGATGATGGGGCAATAGAGTGGTGAGAACAAGATGTGGATTTAGAGAGTAATTAAGACAAAGAGAGATTGTGTGTGTGTGTGTGTGGGTGTGGGTGTGACTGAGTGCATGAGTGTGAGTATGGACAAATGTATCATTTGAAGAACAGAGGTGGAAATTCCTGGTGGCAGAAATTAAAAGTGCCGTCGCGTGTCACTCCCACCCGCGACCTCATTTCACTGATTTGGTTTCTCACGTTACTGCCCGGCTGAAATTCATTTTTAAAACATTTCCTGAATCGGAATTTTCCACCTCAGTCGAAAAACAACACTGAAAGGCATGCTGGCGAGTCGGGTGAAGAGGGGGCTGATGGGAACTTTAGGAGGAGCTGAGGAGGAGTGACTGTTTGGAATGGCAGGGGGGGATGATTGTGGAGAGATGACAGAGGGAGGAATGCAGGCGGAACGCTAAGGGAAGATAGAGGGAGGGAAGGATAACGAGGGATGACGGGGGAGGGATGACAGAGATAATGATGAAGGTTTGATTCTAAGATAGAATAGAGAGGTATGAGGAAGCATAATAGAAAAAGTGATGGGTGATGGATGGGAGAGGGAGGATTCATGATGGAGGGATGGAAGAGGGATGATGGTAGGAGGCTCAGGAGAACTGGGGGCTGATGCAGGTGTGTGAGTGATAGTTGGCGCTAAAGGCGGGTGTGTGTGAGTGATAGTTGGCGCTGATGGCGGGTGTGAGTGATAGTTGGCGCTGATGGCGGGTGTGAGTGATAGTTGGCGCTGATGGCGGGTGTGTGTGAGTGATAGTTGGCGCTAAAGGCCGGTGGGGGGGAGTGATAGTTGGCGCTGATGGCGGGTGTGTGTGAGTGATAGTTGGCGCTGATGGCGGGTGTGTGTGAGTGATAGTTGGCGCTGATGGCGGGTGTGTGTGAGTGATAGTTGGCGCTGATGGCGGGTGTGTGTGAGTGATAGTTGGCGCTGATGGCGGGTGTGTGTGAGTGATAGTTGGCGCTGATGGCGGGTGTGTGTGAGTGATAGTTGGCGCTGATGGCGGGTGTGTGTGAGTGATAGTTGGCGCTGACCCTTACTGGCCCCGTCAGGCCCTCTCAGGATGGTACACTCCTCGATCTGGCCGAAGGCCTCGAACAGCCGCCGTACGTCCTCCTCGCTCTGCTGCTTTCCCAGCATCCCCACAAACAACTTCCTGTCTTCTGGAAAGAACGGCAGAGAAACCAGAAAACCAAATGAAGAGTTTGTTTCCAAAACGCAATATATCCATTTTACTCATTTTGAGTATATCAACTTTTTCTATGTTGGTGCCTATTGCATTTTACAGAGGAACACAAATTTTGACCATGAAAAAATACACTCTATGGTATGAATTTCAAAAAATGAATATTTGCACCATGTGTACGAAGCACAGGGCTATTGCTTTATTGTATTATCTCAATTTTTGTAATTTTGGCGCTTATTGCCTTCTGGAACCAAACCCTTCAAATATAAAATTTCCCTCCACCATTAATAAAACAAGCCTGCTTTGTTATGAGCAAATCTAAACCTGCTCCCACATTTATCTGCATGAGCTGCCTATTTTGTTGCAGGATTTTATGTTGAACATTTCATGAAATCAGCTCTTTAGTCACATTCCTGCACCCTGTGTTCTTTTCAGTATCATCAGTACATTTACTCTCTCCAAGGCCACATGCTACATCCACGTGCTGCCAAAGATAATTGAGTTGCAGCCGTCGTTACACATGCAGAGCCGTCAAAAAATCACAGGCCTTCGCCTTCTGATCAGTCCTCATTCCTCTTAAATGTGCTGGGTGGGGTTTTGGGAGGGGGTATGAGGTATGGGGTGTAGGGAGGGTAAGTGGTCGGAGGTTGGGTGGGGGTCTCTTTTGCTGACAAACCCAAACATTGCGATTTATCAGGAACAAAGACTTTCCCCATTAATCTTCACAGCTGGCCGCATTTTCAATGAATTTTTTGCTCTCAAATGACGAGTACTTACGTGAACCTTCTTTCAAGATTACTGCTAAGAGTGGAGACGGTGGTTATCAGAAATGTTCCTGTTGATCTTTGGGATGGGTTGTTTGACTCTGTAGGGGGTGGAATTTGTGTGTGAGTGCGTGTGTGCACGTGTGCGTGTGTGTATGTGTGTGTGTGTGCATGTGTGGCTGGAACGAGAGCATCATTCAGGAGTCTGCAGATGTTATGCCTCCTGTATCAGCCAGCAGGCCCCGGCAGACACTGCAGTCCTGCCCCTCCTGCCAATTACACTCTAAAAATAAAACCAGGGTCCCCATCACAAGGCTTCATGAAGGGTGTGTTACTCCACAAAAACACCTGGTCCAATATCCTCTCTCGATTCAGATGCTTGGCCTCGTGTGCGGGCGTCCGCACTAAACAGCCAGCAAGCAGCTAAAGCGGACCTGGCTCTGCGCGGACACGCTCCGCGCATTAGCACTGCTAACAGGCCCATTTCTCATCCTCGTCATTAGCGCTTCAACTCCTCGCTGTGGTGGTCTGTGCAGCCCAGGGCTCCTCCTGCAGAGGGGCCGTTTCCTGACAGAGAGTAGGCTCACCCAAACCCTCCTCAGGGAGCGCTCCCAGGGCACGATCAGGCCTACACCGTCACCCTCTGCTGCCCTGCGAGAAAGAGGTGTTGGTGGGCCAGAAGGTTGTGATCTTCCCCAATCCCCAGTGCCCCAGTGCAGTGATGGGGACCCTGTACTGAAGGAGATGCCGTCTTTCAGATGAGACGTTAAATCGAGGACCTGACTCGTTGTGGTCATTAAAGATCCCATGACACTCTATGATAAGAGTAGGGAGTTGTCATGGCTAAATTCCCAACCTGGCTCTTTCAACCTGCCACCTAATAATCCCCTGATCTAATTGGCTGTGTAATTTGTCCTCTTTCTCTCCACCAAAACCCCCAGGGCTCCCTTGAAAAAGAGACTTCAATCACAACGGGACTTCCCTTGTTAAATAAAGGTTAAAGAAATAAAAATCGGTGTGACTAGTGGGGGATATGTGATTGGCGTGAAACTGAAGTCAAACCAGACGACAGTGTCATCAGTATCGCCCACTAGCGTCAAGGGCCATAACACCATTCAAAATTATGCTCTGACATCCATTTTCGAAGTCAACGTAGATCATCAGTTGCTTATTAAGCGTAAAAAAATTTTACACATGTAGGTATAATAGTTTCAGAGAAATCTTGTCCCCGTTGTGGCCCGGACAGAGGGACGCACGCACGCATGGACGCACGGACCCCAAACCAATATCCCCCGTCCCAGTTCGTGGCGTGGGACAATAAGGGTGGGAATAGAACAGAAGGAAACATGGTGACACTCACTCATGAACCTAATGCCTGTGAGCATATGTACATTCCCAGGTAATTAAGTCCTTCTAATGGCTGCGTCCTGCAGTATAGAGTGAATCCTTTTTAACAGACAAGACAGACAACCATCATTTGGGCTCACAGCTCTCCTGACTTTAGTCCGCAATGAATGTGATGCTTGATGAGTTGATGCTGATGAGATGAATGAGATGTAAGAACATCGTGCACATGCTTCACTTATCAAAATTGTGTACAGACTGAGCGAACAGTGAATGCCTTAGGAGCAGTGGTGTTACAGTGGGTATACGCAGGTATAAGGAATGCACACATCTCTATTTCTGTCAATCTACACTCTACCCACCGTACATCTAAAAAGCCATTGAAATAAATGGGAGAGTCCAGCCACTTTCTCCTTAGAGATCAAGCCATCTCCCTAATAGACTATACACACCACTCCAGGGTCCACAACACCACTGCTACTGGGCTTTAGTGGCTGCAACATCGGTCTTTGAATTAAGGCAAGGAAAGATAGAAATTTCTGTGAATGTAAAAAATTTTGACTGTTTGGCATAAGTCTGGGAAGTAAACGTTATTGAATTAACACATTTTCCCTACTCTGCAAACGCTCTCTTCAGGCTTAAATGTGTTTTTATGAAAAATGAATAAATGACCTCTGATGTGCATAATGAATAAAGAGATCTTTAGCCCAGAGCAGAGTGAAAGCTCTTTTTGCTAAATCAATAAATGCAGAGTTAAAATGGAATTAGGGCTTCGCATTGTGAAGAAGGTGTGATTCTCTTCGATCCGCTCGCTCAGAGGGAAAGACAAAAATCCAGAAGCTTTTCACAGCTGTGACACAGCCAGCTCACAAACGTTAGTCGGCGGTGAGAACAGGCATCGGGTTACGCGCGAGAAAAGTTTTTCTTCACGAGGAGGGAACATTCAGAACTGTATAAGAGTACAGCTCCATGGTTTTCAACCAGATCTATTCTTAACTCTAGGTGAACACACACCTCCTGGTTTTACCAGAAGAGGGTTTACATCAGGAGGATGAGGAATAGGCGTCTGTCAGACTTTCAAAATCTGCCGCCCCTCACCCACCCCATTCCAGCACATAGAAATTCATTGCATTTATTTCCTGACACAAAACAGAAGTAATCGGTCATCCATCCACAACTGGAATATGGAAAGCCATGTTTATTGATGAAAATAAAAGGACATTTGAAGGAAATATATTTTACAGTACGGTGACTGACAGATGACAATAGCATTGTCTCATAACCTGCATTTCATTTCAGCAGGCGACATATTAAAAATGAATGGGTTGTGCACCGAAGCCAAGTGCTGTCAAGATGGCTGCTTCTCTCGAGAGAATAAAGAGGTTTTTTTTTCTAATTTTATTCTTCAGCTGCCATATTTTAGCTGCCCCTATTTTTCAAGAGACGAGCAGTTTTATTGGAAAACCACTTGACATTTATTATTGCTCTTATTTTTCGATTTTGTTCTATTTTTCTTTTTGCATGCAAATGCGCGCTCCGCCAGCTATTTGTCTTCGACCCAAAATCTCTGCGGCTAATGTGCTGATTCGATTTTTTTCATCTTCCGAAACTGTGATGTGAAAAGTTTGCTCGCGTATAAACAACAAGCATTCCACGAAGGAATCAAAATCCGAACCATTTTTCAGGCGCAACATCACGGTGGTTATTGTAGCGATGTACACTTTAAAAAGCCAGCACGGAACATACTGAATATCATTTCTGACATAAATCAATATTCTCCCCTGTAGAATTCTGATTTAGAGACAGCTCAAACTGTTTCTGACTGCGGTTAAATATATAATCTGCCAAATATCCAGAGACTGTCTCAGCTAATGTAGTAGTAAGTAATTAAAAAGCTAGACAATGCCAAACTGACACTATTCACTCAGCTGTGATAAGATTCAGATTTTCAGATTTCAGGTCTCTCACTTCGCGATCCGTCTTTTCATCTGACAGACAGTATTGGAGCCTTTTCGACATCACAGCCTAAGCTATTGTACACTGAAAACTGGGTCAAACTGCCACTTTCCATTTAGATTCAAAAATTAATACTATTTTCCATTACATCACGGCCATATTCTCTCCGCATTGTGACACAATCCAATTATACAGAACTCTTGCTGGGTGGTTAAATCAGCACAACAAACCCAGAGCTATTAAAAGTCTCTTCCCGGAGCTGGCGTCGTGCGGCTTTTGCGCGCCGGCTGCAGTTTTGGAGCCAAAGTCATTGGTCACTCTCAGAAGTTGAGCCTGCTTCCCGCACACAAGCAGAGAGAGATGCTTTGAGCTCATTTGCATGTTAAGTGCACTGCGCCATTTTTACCTGCTGGGGACAGGTGTGACAGCCCAGCCCAGAGCAGTGTGGGGCCCTGTCAATCAACTCCCTCCCCCCCCCCCACCACCACCACCACCACCACCACCATAGCCTGTCATCCCCACACGCTCCTTGAAAAGCCCCAAGGACAAACGGTGTTGAGTAGGATATAGAAGCTATAACTTCGCTCTCTCCCTGCCCATCCTCCAGCAGAGGCTTCGGGCTGCAGTGGTACGTGGGGGCTCTGTTCGGCCCGAGCTGATGGAGGAGATGGGATTGTGACCCGCCCGGCATCTCTCCGCGTCTCGCAGGTAATTGGATGTGTTCCACGGCCCGCCCCAGCCTTGGCGAAGGGGCAGGGCGTGGGGCAAACAAACAGATTGTGTTCTGATAACGACCGCCTCCAATCACAGATTATCAGCCGTGATCTTTTCTTGGCGGAGACATCCGCGCACAAGGTCAGCAGGAAGAAGGCTTACCGCCGCGCGGAGGAGGGAGAGACGGGGCTCTCCTGTAAGACTCCGGTCCCCTCCGGGGTCTCAAGACCCCCGCAGTTCCCTCTCCTCTCCGTCATTTTCCTTCCTCTCTCCTTCCTTGATCCCTCTCTCTCTCCCTCTCTTTGGGAGATGGTAGGCTTCGGTTCGGAACTTGCATAATATCAGGCCTGTGCTAAGCCAAACCCTGGTTTCAACTGAGTGCTCATTAACTCTTTCCTGACTGCACTGCCGAATCCCCGTCAAATATGACGGGTGAGGAAGGTTATCAAACATTTCAAAATCATATTTCCTACATATTATGGATTACTCCATGTTATGCATCAAAAGGAAGGTGAGAATCTGTTCTAACAGAGGTTACCCAAATATGAAAATTTTCAGCTCTCAGCAGCTGGATAGCTCACTCGGTTAAAGCACCGCATTGCAAAGCAGAAGTGACTATGATGACGCGGGTTTGAGCCCCGGTCATACCAACCAGCAGTGGTATGCAGCATTTTCGGAGCATTGGCCATTGTGCTACAAGGATGAAAATTGGGAAAGGTCTGCCGGGAAGGGTTATATAAATAATTCTTGTTTTGTTCGTTGCTTAAGCACCTCCTGTTGGCCAGCCGGGCGCTCGTCAGGAAGATCCTATCATGTTCGGGTATCCTTCGCCCTCGTCCTGAACTTGCAAGGATTCAACCAATGAGTGTGAAAAAGCTGTGGCTGACAGGCGCATGCTTTGGAGGAGAGCCGTGAACTGTCTTCACTCCCCTGAATTGGCAACAAGAGGTTGCATATGAGCAAGCCTTGTACATAGTTCCCCAATTGGGCATTCCAGATTCGGGTGGGATTGGAGATGCCATATTTAATTTAAATAAAAAAGAAAATGTTCAGCTCTTGTCAAAAAAGTTTGGCTCCTCAAAACATTTGATGCTGCTTTTTAGAAAAATCCTTTGTTTACAATTGCTCATGCACAATAAACGCTGAGTAGGCACTGCTACCCATTTCATTCCCGCTCATCATGAAGGAAAGTGACACCAAAGTGGCATCTGTTTTGGATTCTGAGGATGAGTTCAGTTGGACCTCAATGGCAGTCCAGATGAATTTTCTTGTAAAATTTCTTTGGATTGGAGTGATATTTCATCAGAAGATGAACAGAAAACCACATTGACAGCTCGGCCATAAAATATTTTAATGATGACCAGGAGCTGACCTCAGTCATACAAGCAGCAGGGCTTAAGCAATGACATTGACTCCACTGCAGGCATCTACCAGGACTTCTAGATAATTCCAGAAGGGAGCAGACAATCCGAGGAGTCCTCCTGAGTCTTACACAAGAGTTAATGAACACGGCAGAAGAAAATAGTTCTGTAACGCAAGCAGGATTTGGCTGTGCAGTGCTGCCGCTATCCCCAGGAGATGAAGCTGTGCGCCCTGATGAGCGGCTGTACCTGCTAATGGCCGCTAATGCCCACAAACGGCATGCAAATGAGACGCCTCTGACAGATAATTGCCCGTGCCGCTGATTTTACGAACGTGACTGAGATGCAGAAGAGAGTGCAGTTCACTGCACATCCCGAATCGGCGGGAGGGCCTGCGGGAAATGGCGGATTCTGGGACGCGGCAGCAGGAGGACAGAGCGGGAATTACGGAATTCAGGAACCTGCGTTCAGGACCAGGAGGAAACTCTGGGAATAACAGAGTCCAGGATCTAGAGGCAGGAAAACTCAGCGGAAATGAGGGAAGCTGGAATCAGGCAGCAGGAGGATTGACTGGGAATGGCCGGATCCAGGATCTAGTAGCAGAAGGAATCACTGGGAATAGTGGACTCTGAGATCCAAGAGCAGAACTGAGAATGAAAAAAATCTAGGATCTGATGATAAAATGAATGATCTAGCAGCAGGAAGACAGGAAGGAAATGGCAACATCGCAGTCAGGCAGTGGGAGTGTCCGCAGGGCTCAGAGCAGAAGGACAGACTGTGAATGGTGAAAACTGGAATACCTGCTACCCTCAGCCCAAATGATCAGGTTCCATGGACAAACCCCACCAATGACCAATTGAGCACCTGTTTGACTGTCTGACATTTCAGGCTGACGGTCGTTTTCCTAAATCTCATTTCCAGCTATTGTCAGTCACACTGCATTATATCTCCCCTCAGCCCTTCAGTGCCCCTCTCCATTAACTGTCCATACCCTCCCGCTACCCAGCTCCTCTGTCCTTCATCTCACGCCATCGTTTCCCCCAGTCGGAAATAGAAAGTTTCTCCGGGGAGCGCACCTGCAAGGCTCGGTATACCGGGCCTCGCGTCGGACAGAGCGGCAGAGTGTAATCCGCTCCCTCGCCTCCCTCCCCTTCTCCGGAGAAAGGGCGGTAATTGATAGTGTAGGCCATCCATCCTTCTCTCTTAAGCCCTCCGTCCAATTTGTCTGGGTAAAAACGCAGGGCTGGCTCCCGCCCAAGGCTTGTCGGTCAGACTTTGCCTGGTTTTAGACGCCCATTAATTAAAGCAGCGCTGTGACAAAAATAGGGCCTAAATGGGATTTGTGTGGCTGGGAAGCGTGCCGCCGGATTTTAACCTGCTGGTGTAAATCACCAGCAGCCAACGCCTCGGATGTGGGGGGGAGGGGTTGGTGTTTCACGAGAGGGATCCTGACCACATCTTCTCATGTAGCCTCAGCCCAGCTTCCACATTCTGCCTGATTTATTGATAGGCTCACGTGGGCTTTAGCCACCTGCGTGTGTGCAATATCTCTCACGCTCTTCTGGAATACAGAGGGCGTAAATGTACGGTTTTTTAAGCCCGAAAAAGGATTTATTGATGATTGAAACAATGATGGATCAATTTTTGCTCTCGGGCTTAAGATCCGAGGTTGCTACCTTCCATCAATCAGGTCAATTTTATGGCACAATAATGGATAGGAGTATGTCTCATGTTACATTTGAGAGATAAACAAGCCACCACTCTGAGGACAGGAAGTGACATCAGTGGTCCAAACAAGAATTGTTTTCCCAACTACAAGAGACCATGAGGTAAGCCTAGTGTAATACAGAGGTGAGAACAGGCTCCAGTAAAGAGTGATGTCATCAGCCCCTCTGTACTCTCACTCAGTGACTCCAGTGAGTGTAGATCATTAAAGGTGGAAGTGATGCGGATGAAGGCTAATTACCTCCTCGCCCTTCACTGTCTGCTGGCTTCACCTGGATCGGCCGGTTCATCTGATGGAAGAGGAAAAAGCCCTTGTTAATGAATGCTCGTGAGCACACTCAGGTCAGCACACATACGCTATCCAGTGTGACTCTAATGAAGATGAATTTGCATTGAAACATAGGTCTTGCACCATTAAAGGACTCGTCTTTGCATCAGTGTGTTCCACAGATTTTCCTACCGAAATATAAAGGTTAACACACGTCTCTGAACACACTGATCGATGGCTGGGGCAAACCAGGAACTCATGGGCAGACTTTTCAGGGCACAGTTTTCAATGAGCTGCCTTTCTGTCGGGCAAATCTGTCTTCCCATTGTCTGGCATCCATACATTTTCAATGCCAACCTTGGAGGCAGTGCCACCCTATAGTATTCTAGGCCCAGGCCCAAGAGCATTCTTATTGGTCCAGAATTATTCCCGAAGAGAGAAATGCTGACTTATTTTTACGTGTGTTAAATTTGCAACCAAGACAAGAGAAGGGCCTTCATTAACAAACTATTGGGTAATATTATATCTACAGTAAATATTTTTTTCTAGAAATCAATCAAATTTTAAATTGATATGCAAAAATTGGCTCCAGAAGGAATACATTAAAACTCTGTAGCAAAACCGGCTTAATGACTGGTGATCCCTAGTATCCCTTGATATTTCATACAACATTTACTCCATCAGAGTTGAATTAACACTGGACATTACACCAAAAGTACACTGAAGGAAAGAGCCCATGGTAAATTGAAATGCTGAGAAAAATACAAAATGGAGAGAACTACATAAATAACAAGTGGCACCTAAGGCTACGGTTTGAATTTTCTATTTTTTTTTTAAATCCATAAACGGAAATTAATTTCAAGTTGCTGGAAATAAAGGTCAATAAGAATTTAAATACAACTGTCGGCAGAAAGTGCTTAATGAGAAGAGCAGATATAGAGCGTGCTCAGTGTAATTCGCTTTAGCAAAATACACAGAAAATTTCAACTGCTAAATCCAACCATCCGTCATCTAACTCACATCTTTCTGAGCAGCGTGATGGGTGGGGGATCGCAGAGTACAAAAGGCAAGAGGAAGGAATATACCCTGAACAACCTTCCAATCAATCTCAAGGATGGGGAACCAGCCACTCATACCAATGGGTAATATGGAGTCACCAATTAGACTTGTATGCAGGCCTTTGGACTGTGACGGAAACCCATGTGAACACAAAGAGAACATACTAACTCCGGGCTGCATTCAAACCCATAACCCTCTTGCTGTGAACCCCCAACCACCCACTGAATGTACGTATTTGCCCAAAGAAGTTCACTTACAGCACATATGTACAAAAAGTGCTATTTACATCTGTGAACACACAGCTGATGCTGAATTTAAGTAATAATGTCACTGTGGAATATTGTATTCACATGAATACATATGCATTGATAAGAATGCGGGTTAACAGAAGGACAAGATGACTAGCAAAAAATAAAATCAAGTCATCACCAGCATTTTGTGACAGAAATTTCAATTTTACTATTGTGAGACCGTACTGTTCCGGCATGGGACCACTGGCGGAACATTCCAGCTCATATGCTCTCTACTGATTGAGTGCAGGCTATAATACGATCTCGACCGAATACACAGCAAGTTAGAAAATATAGCAGGGCCACGGGCCATTGCACTTTATCATATAAAAACAGGAGCAACAGGACTTGTGGTTAAAGATACACTGGGATTCACTCAGCTGTCTGTGAATTTCTGGTGTTAACTCTCCATCACCTCTCCATCTGCGGACAGTTAAAAGCAGCGGAGACGGAGGTTATATATAAATGTGAGATGGACAGGCAGAGACACAAGCATCTCGGGGGAGCACACGGACACCAATCCACACTGCATCATGGGGGGGGGGGGAGTTAAACCAGCAAGAGCCCTGATCCTGTCTGACATCTGTATCACACACACCCTCTCGAGGAACAGCGGCAAACACATCTCAGGCTTTCAGAGAGCCAGCGAGAGATACAATGACAAATAAACTGAATGATTTATTGCCCAATATTGGAAACACCGTATGTCTGGAGTCTCCAGCATTATTTTAAATACATTCAAAATAAATATTGCAAACTTCCCGAAACTAATATAACCCAACAGAATTTCCCTTTCCACAATCACAACAACAGAACCTAAATATTGCGTAGTCAACTTATCAAGCTGTGCCTCGGACAAGTTCGATCAGGATGAGATGAGAGAGTCCAGTCTTCATTTTTCCTGACAAAAAAGCAGCAGAGGATACAGGGGTGAACGTGTGCAACACACAGGGCTGGCAGGTGTAATGTTGAACAAGGTTTCACATTGGCTACAGGAGTTACTCGGAATTTTGAAGCAATGGGGGTGTCATACTGGTTAGAACGCACGTGGGATGAAGTCTAGGTGTCCTTGTTAAGTGATTGGCCAGTTTCTCTGGTTCTAATGAGCAGAGATTTGTCACAAGGCCGAAGTGTAGCCCATTAGTGGCCTCCAAGCCAGTGCAGCAACAGGAGTCATTAGATAGTGCTTAATACTCTGCAAGTTGCCTGGCAACCGAGGCCGAGAGGGCAGCCCCCTGCGCGGGCAGCCGGTATTGGGGCCATTATGTGGAGAACTGCACACTCTTCCTCCCTCCCACACATCTGAACACATCTCTCCCCTCCCACATATTACTGCCCCCTGCCTGTAACAGTGACAAACCGCGACTCGCCCCGTGATCTTACACCCCGAAACGTCACTGTCTTTGTCCCCAGGACATGCTGTTCCCAGTCCTCAATGTGTGCATTCCAGTTTTATTTTACTTCTTGTTGTTGTTCAGAGTCCATTTTTTTTTTACTTTTGCAATAAAATATGCTTGAGGGGAAAATGTCAGACGTTTCAGAAAACATGCAAAAAAAAAAGTAAAACTTTTCTTCAGATGAGCTGAGACGACTTTTGATATTTGACAGCGATGCCTAGCAGTAAGATTCCCAGTCCAAGCCTACCGCTGACATACCAATATACTCCTAAAGAAAAAGAAAAAAAAAATGGGCCAAGCCCAAAATCACAATTTTTAAATGGCTTCATCAACAAATAATAGGTCATAAAATTACCAGGGATTAAACAAATGCACTCCAAAGACATTCTGTGCCACCATTAGCTCATTAACTTTAGCTGGAGTGAGCAGCTCAGGAAAAAGCTGGAATCTGCTTCACTGTGAAACTGAGCCGTTTCACGGCGAAAAGTCAATTAAGGCTTTGGAGCACCAGAGAGTATGATAGAAATGCAGGTTTCCCACAAATAAAAAGTTGTTTTCTCTAGATGAACAATAAGATAAAAAGCTGCCAGCAAGTTTACCCACAAGGATTATACAGTTAAAGCAATAAAAGGGAGAAGGTGCCCCATACAGAGCTACTTTGTCAATGTGTTTATATCCTGCGTATTTCCTGACTGACAATTTGTAATTAAGGGCAGGACAAGCTGCATATTTTGCCAGTTTGCATTCAACCCATGTACTGCCCTGGAGCGAACACACATATGTACTTAATGTTGATGGTACTGCACATATTCACATGAACACGTGCCAGCACACGCGCACGCGCACACACACACACACACACACACACACACACACGCACACACACACGCACACACACACACACACGCACACACACACACGGACACAACACACACACACACACACACGGACACAAACATGAACACACACACTCACACACACACACACATGCACACACACACACACACACACACACACACACGGACACAAACATGAACACACACACGCACACACACACACATGCACACACACACACACACGCACACACACACACACACGGACACAAACATGAACACATACACGCACACACACACACATGAACACACACACACACACACACACACACACACACACGGACACAAACACACAAACGCACACGCACACGCACACACGCACACACACGCACACACACGCACACACACACGCACACACACACGCACACACACACACACACACACACACACAAACACGGACACAAACACACACCACACACACGCACATGCACACACACACACACACACACACACACACACACACACACACACGGACACGAACACACACACGCACACACACACAAACACGGACACAAACATGATCACACATACATACACACACACACATAGCAGGTGGTTTAAGTGACATTTGAATCCCTCACTGCTGAGAGCGAGATGAGCCAACAGATCAAGGCAAAGTTAATTATATGAATATATCAGAAGGGAGAGCAGCTCCCCTGGGCTCAGAGCTACAGTGAAACTGGCAGCCACAGGTGGACATTTTATTACCCGCACACAGAACGCAAATGCAGCTTCAAAGCCTCAACGCAGAGTTACAAACTGCTTCACCGTCCTGATGAAGCGTGCGCAGTACATCTCTCCCATCTGTGTTACAGTTTACTCATTTACACAAACTGGCAAAACAGGCAAAACAGGCTTTCCAGCCAGGAAAATGAATGATGGAACGTGCACTCGGTACAGTTCCATCCTCTCTCTTCGGTTTCCTTCCTTTATTTTTCCTTTATCTTCTCTTTAAATCTCACTTTTTCATTCCTGTACTATAATCGGGAGAGTCAGTGGTAGGCGCAAACAAAAGGTTGTAAAAAACAGCGGCAACAAGCCTCAATCACCATCTTAAATCACTGCCTGAGTTTCGTGACACCACAAATCAGGCCAGATTTTACAAAAAAAAAAGTGCACGATGAACTAAAGCTCAGAAATTGCCAAAAACTCTTGCGTCTATAGCCATATATACTATACTGTGCAGAAGTTTACACCATATTTTTTTGTTTTTATTGCAACTTTTTTTATTGCAATACCTGAAAAAAATGTTTGAATTATGTTTCAACCCTTGTTTTGAGAAATTCCATACACGGTCCCATTATACTTAAGAGCAGCACATTATCCTTCAGCAAATTACTTTTTCAAGGTGGTTACATTATATTGTTGCTCCTCTCCAATTAAGTCTATAAAAGCCTGACGGTATTTAACGTGACTGCACATAGTTCAAATATATTTTACATCATTAGCTTTGCTTAAAATGCAATAAATTAAAGGTGGACCGCACAGTGAAAATAAAAAATAAATCAAATTCTTCTTCGACAGTTGCTGAAGTTTTTTTACAAACATGGCCGCAGGTCAGACACTATCCATCCATGCCACAGAAGTTATGTCTGCCAAAGCGTTCTCCTCCGTCAGTCAACACGCTCGGTTTGTTGATGCCATTTAAAGGCTATTAGGCGCAATTAAAGCGGCTTTCTTTTCGCATGGTCCCGCTGCGAGGAGGACGTGAGGGATCGGTGCTACAGCCCCATCCTGGAAGAAGCAGTGCTGAGACAGTCCGCTCACCACAACCACTCCCGTGAAAACGGTTTCGTCTGGGTCAGAACAGAGCGTCGCACAGAGTGAGTGGATGGATTATTAGACTAAATTCTCATCGTAGTTCATACCGGACAGCAACTGATATTGGCTGTTAAGCCGTCATTAAGAAAACTGGCTAGTCAATCTTCAAGTGCACAAGTTATGCAGTTCAAAGCTCACATTTCTTGCGATTGTTTTTCCGATTAAATAAATAAATAAAAAATAAAGAAATAAACTTTGCCAAGCAAGCATACTGCGAGAAATAAGCCAGACTTTATTAATGCACATTTCTCAACTTTTGTCCCTCGCAGCCTAATTACCTGCCAATCTATTCCGCAGTGAATAATGTTTTTTTTTTTGCATTTTTCTTCACAAGCTGATATTGGCTGAGCAGGTATTTGGGCGGACAGGAAGAGAAACAGTGTCTCGCGGCAGAACAGCGACAGGTCAGTGCTCGTCTGAAATGTCTCCCCAGACCGGGTTCCCCATGGGGCGTCGAGCGGATCTCTGTCTGCTCGATGAGAGGGGTTTGAACGAGGCACGGGGGGGTCAGAGGAAGTCGGACGGGGGGGTGTGGATGAAAAATCACGCCGATGCGTTATCTTGTGCTCTATAAAGCCCCCTGTGCTCCTCTGCCACAAACAGAGCAGCACATAGATCACCACAGCGAGAGGCTGCCGCACTACATTAGCTTTATGGCTTTCTTCTCCTTTTTTTCGGTAGAGTAGCAGGAGCTGGTGGGGAGAAAGGGGTTGCAGGGTGTGGGTTGCGCTGGGTGGGCAGCGGAGGTTGGCGAAGACTCAGCACACTCGTAGAAGACCGACAAATTAGTCAAAGAGACAGCGGGCTTTACAGAGCTCGTTTGGCAAAGTCCTGTTTGCGTTGGTGGAGCAGGGCATCGGCGGTATTCAGAGAGCAGTAAAGCTGCCATCAGAGAGCCCACAGGACTCTGCTCTCTCCTCACACTGCCAACAACAAAGTAGTGGAAATTACTTTATTTCCCTCCATACAGAAGTACACTTCACTAAGACACCGGTCTGTGCCACATGGGCCCAGGGAAAGTCCTTGGGTGACCATAGCATCAAATGGGGTGGGGGGGAGGCGGTGTTGGGTGGTTGGGTGGTTGTCGAGGGGGGTGAATGCCTTTCAGTTTCGGTCACGAGAGCAAAATAAAAGCTTGGGGCACAGCAGCATTCTCAGCAGCCATTTCCTTAATGATCAAATGAGTACTAAAGCCCAGGGCATCCATTATATTCAGAGAACACACAAACAAATATCCCTGAGAGTGGCCAAAACGCAGGATAAGAGTGCTGGCGGAAGACAGAAGGGATAATGAAGGAGGGTCCCTGCTCACTGCCGCAGCTAATGCACGCCGAGGCGCTAACTCTGTAGCGCTGCTTCCTGTGTAACAGGTGAGTTCAGCTCTGGGCCCTGAAACCTGGCTGATAACGAGGAAGCTGTCGTTTGAGCAACAGGATAGAGACATTAGGAGGAGTGCTGCAGAATGGAGAGAGCTCTGGGCCTCTGTATGCAGGCCGATGTCCAGTGTTGATGGTGCAGGGCACAGCCCCACCCCCTCGTCTCCCAGCACAGGGACAGTAAGTCCTAATCTGAGGGGACACGTCCTGTCATCTGTAACACTGGCCTGGATCCCCAAGAGCACATCAAAGACATCAAACAAAATCAGATACGCTCTCAGGACCCATGCGCACACGCACCCACACACTGCTGTACGCACACAGACACTTACGGGCATGCACTTTTAGGCACACACACACTTGCATACACCCATGCACACGCACTCACAAGCGCACGTTTGTACTGTTATACTTGAGAGGACATTGCATTGACTTACATTCGTTCTGTTAACCCTTCCTGAACCATAACAGTCATCAAATTATGCCCAACTGTAACCCCAACTTTAACTTAAACTGAACCCTGACTTTAACCAATTAGCTATAATTCTCTATAATCCTCCATCAGGACCACCGAAAATGTCCTCACAACCCCAAACGTTCTCATAACATCTGAGGACCGAGGTTTCTATAGTATTCTCACAAGTGCTGCTATACAAGCCCCATACACGCGCACATACAAACGCACACAAACATGGACACACACACACAAACACACAGACACACACGCACACACACATACACACACCACAAGCACATGCACACACCACTCACACGGGTACACACACAAATGCTTGGGAACACTCACACACATTCACACAATCAGTACAAATGGTGCCACTAAATTGCTACAAATAGGGCATACTAGCATATTATTAAGAACAGCCAGAGCAAAAAATAACTACTGCTCTCTCTTCTTTACCTCACCCTCTCAGGCTCTCTCACTCGAAGACACACAAATACACACACACATGCACAGCACAGATGCAAACGCACAGCGGCGCAGTGTGCCCCAGTGCCTGAGCCGTGTTGCTAAGCTCGTTTTCCAGGTTCCTCTCCTCTCCCCTCTCTGTTCTTTCAGTGCTAATTGACATTGTTTAATTGTCCTTCATAACCCAATTAAGGGGCTCACAGCAATCTCAAAAATTACCGCAGGATTTTTTTTTTTATCATGGATCTCCTAGGAAACATCCAGCATATTCCCAATACTGTCGACATGTGGAAGATGTTGAGCTTTAAGTTCTTAATGAAAACTAATATCTGTAAACAATGCCATCAATCTGATTGATAAATCCCCAGCTTTAAAATATTTCTAAAACTGATGAAGCGCCGCAATTATTAGGAAGATGAATGGGACAACTTATTCCAGAGATTGGGCTGGAACTGAGAGCGACCAAACAGAACAAAATTATCAATTAGAGTGTCAAGCTTCCTTTTCTGTCAGAACATGGCCACATACTCATTAGCAGACTTTAATCCACTTCAACAGTTAGAGGAACGTTTTATATTAAAAGCGTAGGACTAAACCCAGGCTCTGCCCCAAACCTAAATAAATAAACAAATCCATAAATAAACTGTAAATATGAACGAGGAAAGATTTGGATGAATATTAAGAGCTGCAATGCAAAACCCACAAAGTCTACTCAACCTCTTTTGTTTTAAATTGAGTTTTTTTTTTTTTTACTCAGCATAATATGCATGTGCTCATAATATGCTGAGTAAAAAAAAAACTCGAGTTAAAACAAAAGAGGTTGAGAGGACTTAGGGGGTTTTGCATTCCAACTCCTCATGTATTCTTATTACATAACCTCCAAACATCCATTTCTTGTGAGTAGCAGTTATATCTGCTATTTTATCATTCAAATTCCGATATAAATCATAAATAGTGTTTTTAAACCCCTTAAAGAATAAGAATACCCCAAGGAGGCAGGTGCAACATTAATGCCATAACCATGCTCCATGCTGTCAAAAAATGCTGCAAACTGAACACATCCAGACACAAGTGAATTAGGGTGATTGCTAGCACACGCACCACATGGCAGATCCACTGGACTGAAGTTTGAAAGCCCTGCTATAGTAAAATATGTGACAAAAATAATGTTGAAAAAGTACACACCGTAAAAACCTGAGTCAGTTTCCTCACTGAAGAAAACAAAAACAGCCGTGACTGTAATCCAAGCCAGCATCAGTAAGGCCTATCAGCACTTCAGAGCGTTACTTATCACCGCGAGCCAAACAACCACAGTAACAGCCAATAACAGATAGCAACACGGAAGTAAGCCAAGAGCTACAGCGGATACTGTATGTGCACAGGTGCGCAGCACTCCAGAACCGCAGGAATTCATGTTCCCCAAGAGGACTGGAGAAGGTCTGGAGGAGATGCTAATGCCAGCTGGGGAAGCGGTGACATGTTGTACTCATTTTTTCTAGTTTTTATTTTAATTAAATTAGATGTAGGTAAAATAATTATGCTGTCCAATAGAGGCCGAATATATCCAGACAGAGCCTCAGTGGCTCCTAGGACACAGCTTTCTCTCTCCAGCACTGTGGCCCTACGCCCAGAAGGTGGATGGATGGGGTAACTTAGCACCATGATACCACTGCAGCGCGACAGCTATTGGGGGAAATGTCCTCAAAATTTAGAGGCTGTGGGTCAACCTCAGGAGATGAGAAGATTGTGGAGAGGGTAAGTAACTTTATTTTTTTTCTTATTATTTCGGCATGATTGTAAAGTCATTTCATGACAATTTCAACACAACACCGCGTATGATGACCGAAAGGGTCGCGGGAGAAGCCAAATCGCTTATCAGAGTCCCGCCCCCAGCTTCCAGAAAAACAGTTTGATTGTGGTTAAGATATCATAAGGATTATAAATCACAGCAGCGCTAGTGTCCATGTACGCTACGTTTTAAACGTCAGAAAATAAGATCTTGAAATTTATGAATATCATGAGAATTGTAATTACAATTAGGTGAGTGTTCATATAACTTTAGATTCAAATGCCACTCTTGATTCAAAGAGAGTAGATGAGAGGTAGCAATAATACCGGATCTTTGCTTGGATCTCTTGCAACTTAAGTAAGTTCCTCACATTTTGCTGGTGAGAAGAGGGAAATGTTGACGGTTACTTACTGACAGTTAGAGAGAGAGAGAGAGAGAGAGAGAGAGAGAGAGAGAGAGACAGAGAGACCCTACAAATATATGAAAGTAAAGCTACAGTAGATTTAATTTTAATAGGTAATGTCATTGTGTCCAACTCTTGTCTAAATACAAATTTCTTCACAGTTTCCCTTTGTCCCTTTCCCCCTCATGAGTGATAAAAACAGGCTGAACGGTCAGGGAGAGACGTCCTGTGTCCTGGGAGCACGCTGCAGAGATGCACACCGTAATTGAAAAGGCAGCTTGGGGCTGAGGGGACACAGTCTACATGGAGTGACAGTTAATTAGGATCGGCGGGGGAGGCCTGCCGAGTGTGGCTCAGTGATAAGGTTCCTCTGAGCGCAATACCAATCGTTCCCTCTAGGAGCAGTACAGTTACACCGTGGGCGAGGCTGCTCTGCCCACAGCACCCTATTAGGACACGCAACACTAGATCATTCCCCATCCATCAATTACATTCACACACACACACACACACTTTCATTAATCTTTCATTTAGGCCAGTCAACAACAATAGCCTGCCACTGCCATAATTAATCCCCATAACGAGCTATAACCCAGCCACAGAAGAACCCTGCTGTTCTATCAGAATTGCTTTAGCGCTGGCGTTAAATACACACCTATTGTTTTACACACTGTTTTCTTTTTTCTTCATTAGTTTTCATTGGTGCTAATTTGGCAAGCTTAGTGTTACAGCACTCTTTCTATCCCAAAACAATGTACAAATATTGGTTGTACTTTAAAATGTATTAGATTTAATACACACATATATATATACATTTATCATAGGCTGAAACGTACTCCTAAAGAAATTAATGATGGAGAAAGTAGCATGACAAAACCTCAGCTGCTCAACCTAGCATACAGCAGTAGCTTAACATTCTTTGCCATTTAAGCCCTAAAATAGCTTGTTTCCTGCAATGCCAGGACACACATTTTTGAAACTTCTCAGAGGCTCTGACTGTTCAGGAAGAAAGAAGTGACAGCCCCTCTAAGGACCAGGAAGTGACAGGAAGGAAGTGGAGTGCACTGTACTGAGAGGAAAGCAGCCAGACACAGCTCTGCTAACCCATTCAACCAGCGGGGAGGGAAAGTGACTCCCAGGATGACACAACCCTCCCGGGAGTCCCATCTGTGCTCGGGGGGGCTTGTCTCCTGTAGGAGAGCTCTAACACTTTTACTGAGGGCTAAGGAGGAAAGGGAACTGCCCATGGCTACACTATGTAGAGCTCTGATACATGTGTTCACTCATCTGCAAAAGCTAGAAAATGCAAGATAAGGAAAATCAAGCAAAACCGCAGGAACATACAAGTTATCTCTCTGTCTCTCTCACTCCATCTCTTTCTCTTTCCCTCTCTTTCTCCCTCTCTCTCATACACACAAAGCCATAAAGAATGCAATTACAACAGCAAACTAGAGTTCAATAAACCTTCTGGCCCCAATGGTCTCTCTCTCTCTCTCTCTCTCTCCATGTTCATTACCCTATGCATCGCTGCTACCAACGTGCCCACCGCAGCTCACCTCTCCCCTAACTCATCGGTAGTCAAGACCTGCATTCGGGGACCGAAGTACACTTTCAATAATTTATGACATAAAATGTGTAATGTGGAGAAAAACCTAAGAAGAGAGAAGAAAGTTACACAAATCTTCATTAGATCTGCACGCCTCGTTTCTAAAATAGTTTGAAGAAATGATTTCCAATTACTAACGCTCAAAACTCTGTTTGGGCCGAAGGCTCTGCGATTCATTTGCTTTTTTTTCCTCGTTTGAAGCCTGAGAGAAGTGGTATATTCAAATTAATATTTCATTCAAGAAATATTAATTTTAAATACAAAAAACACAACACTTTTGCAAACCATTCTCCATCTTTACAATTATTTCATTTGTACAACCATCTTTAATTTACACAGAAAATATTTGCCTATGGTATGATCGACTGAATGATGCTTTTGGTGTGAGTGTGTGTGTGTGTCTGTGTGAGTGCGGGCGCACCAGTCAGCCATAAAATGATGACTGACAGCTGAGAGGTGAGTTGAATAACACAGATTATCTTGTTACAATGGCACCTGCCAGTAGGTGGTATATATAAGAAAGTAAGTGAACATTTTGTCCAGAAAGTTTATGTGTTGGAAGCACGAAAAATGGGCAAGGGTAAGGATGTGAGCAAGTTTGACAAGGGCCAAATTGTGATGGCTGGACAACTGGGTCAGAGCATCGCCAAAACTGCAGCTCTTGTAGGGTGTCCCGGTCTAAGGAAAGAAAACCTGGTGAACCACCGACGTCAATGTGTGTGGGTGTTAAGGCTGGCCCATTTGATCCCATCCAGCAGAAAGTGCTGAAAAAGTTTATGTGGGTTCTGATGGAAAGGTGTCAGAACACAATGTGCACTGCAGTTTGTTGCATATGGGGCTGCCAAAGTTAGACTGGCCACCCTACTGGTCTGCAGCTACAAAGTGCTGCACACAACAGAGTATGATGCACAGTGTTCCTCACGTAACTCTTATCATAATTATTCCCCGCCTAAGTATCTTTTAAATTCTCCTGTGCTACAGTAGCCCTTCTGTCAGTTTGGAACAGACATTACAACCTTTAAACATAAAAACCTGCCAAAAATTGTCTAGGTCCCCCTCCAGCCACAAAAACAGCTCTGACTCTTCACAGCATGGACTCCATGAGACCTCTAAAGGTGTGCTGCGGCACCAAAACGTTAACAGAGGATTCTTTAAAATACGCAAGTTGCAAGGTGGAGCCGCTACAGATTAGACTAATTTTCCCAGTGCATTCCACAGACGCACAATCAAATTGAGATCTGGGGAATTTGATGACTTAGTCAACACCTTGAACTGTTCATCAAGTTCCTCAAACCATTCTTGAACGATTTATTCAGTGCGACAGAGTCCATGATCCTGCTGAGGGCGGCCACTGCCATCAGGGAATACTGATGGCATGAAGGCATGTACTTCATTGCAATGATGTTGCGTTTGGGGGTACGTGTCAAAGTAACATCTTTATGAATGCCAGGACCCATGATGTCCCAGCAGAGTATTGCCCAGATCATCGCACAGCTCTGCCCTCTTTCCACAGAACATCTTGGCACCACCTTAGCCCCATCGACACAACTAGCACCCAGCTATCCACATGATGTAAAAGAAAATGTGATAAAGTGGACAAGGCCATCTTCTTCCACTGCTTCATGGTCCATTGTAGATGCTTTCAACAGTGGAGAGGCATTGTACTTGGTCTGCAGTTACACAGCCCTCATACTCAGCAAGCAAAATACACTGTGTTCTGGCACCTTTGTATCATAGTCAGCATAAACTTTTTTCACCAAATGTGCCATTGCAGCTCTTCTGCGGGATCAGACCGGACAGACCAGCCTTTGTTCCTCACGCACATCAATAAACCTGGGACACCCATGACCCTCTCCCTGGTTCACCAGCTGTTTTTTCTTTTGGGAGGTACCAACCACCATATACTGGGAAAACCCCTCAAGACCAGCAATTTGGAAGATGCAAAGTCCCAAATCTCCAGTTATAACAATTTGGCCATTGTAAAAGTCACTCAAATGCTTAAATTTGCTTATTTTTCTTACTCCAGACATGAATTTCAAGAATGAATGGTTCACTTCCTACGTAAAAGATAATTATCAATTATTGACCATGCACGAGGGCAATATCCGATTTTATGGACCCAAAGAAACCGCTGCCAATGGCATAGGTCAATATTGGGGTGGCCAAGGTCAATATCAGTTTCTTTGGGTCCATAAAATCTGATATTGCCCAACTTATGGCCAATAATTGTTTTATTACATAAACACAAACAATTTTATCAGATTTCTATGTCTAATAAATGTAAAAACCAATTCAAATGTGGACGCCGCACGATGCCTGATCAATTACCATGTTATAAATATCACTGAATTTTGTTTACATCTGCGAATGATGCCTGCCGTAACGCTCTCACTGTTTGTATTAATTTTTTTTTTCCTCTCCATAGTTCTTTTTGGTTGAACCACAGGGCAATATTACTTCTGATCTCTGCATGGCACGAGGGTTTTCAGGGCAATACGGTGTTTTAAAGAAGATCACATGACCCTTTATTCACCAATGAAAAGGCACGGATAATTTGTAAATAATAATAATCAATGTTATTCACTTCAACAGTCAGTGGTTTTTTTAAGTTGTGGCTGATCATATATATACATATATATACAGTATATATATATATATATATATATATATATATATATATATATATATATATATATATATATATATATACACACACACACACACACACACACCTGGGCTGTCAGCTTCCAAAATACAGGTCACTAAATCAAATGAAAAAAAAAAAAAAAAAACAGGGTCTCCAGTGTGTAAAGCTGGATAAAACTCATATACACAGGTTTTGCAACAGCTCCAGTATTCCACCAGTAAATGCAAATGGTGGTACAACTGATCACTCAGGATTGCTGAAGTGCCACAAAGCCCAAACAGAAATGATAGTTGGGGTTTCTTAGTTTCAGCCACAGTCAGTGGCATAGTACACAGTGGCATGTGTCCAAACCCCTTTCAAACAAGAAGCTGTTCAACTGAGAAAAGAGAGAACAGGGAGGGCCACGGAGAGGGAGAGATCAGGAGGGAGGGAACGAGAGAATGGAAGGATGAGAGAGACCGAGCGAGAGAGGAAATGTCATTCAGTGAAAGAGCCAAGTGAGCCTGTGAAACCAGTAGATCTTTATGCAAATGAATGCTAATTTATGCGAGCGAGTCAGTGGCGGTGCCTGAGGCTGCTTTGATTGGCAGTCGAGCTTCTGTGTGCGCTGTGGAGGGACCGTCGGCCCCGGCTGTTTCTGTGAAGTTGAGCACCGCTTTTCTACGGGCAATATGCTCGAGTCCGGAGTTCGCACTTAGATCGTAGTGCGCGCTCTTAGAAACCGAAAGCTTACGGCGCACTTAAATCTTCATTCCTTCGGTCGTTGCAAGTCAGCAACGACATTATTGCAAAATCAATGCTTTTCCTTGTACAGGTTACAGACGGTTTGTCGGTTCCGTTAGCCGGCATGGGGGATGCGTTCATTTCAGTTATTTATTATTTTTTGCAGGGCGATTTTAACACGTCACCGATTCCCGCTTTTCAAGAGAAGGCAGCTTATTCAGTCGGCTGGGGACTCGCAGCTCGCATTAATGCACCGACAGGAAAGCACGGCAGGTCAGAGCCAAGTGTCACTTCAGGGAAAGGCAAATTATGAAAAATGTCTCCTGCTCACACCATCCACAGCAAATGCAAATCTGCTGTCATGCATTCTGCAGTTACAGCGCTTAACATAAATTCCTGAACATGGTAAGCTACGGTGATGCCGTGATGGGCTATTTATTGACGCCTTGCGTGCCAGCTCGTCATCTTGATGTAAACATAAATTCTAGAAAATGGTGCAGGCGCGGTTATTCAGAGACAGCTATTTTTTTGGCTTGGTTTCCCTTTTGTATTCCTTGACATACTGAGCGGAATGGTCCCCGCGTGTGTGTTCGTATGCTTGTCCATTGTGTGCCATAGAGACAGGGATGTGTAGAATGTAGGCTCGATATTACAGCACAATTCATCACTGTCTTCTCCACGGCCAAAGACACAGCCATGCAGTTGAACAGAAACCAAAAATGCCCTGAAATTCCGACTACCAAATTATTATTCAGTTCTCATTTTCAATTTAAATTGGATCAACTTATCCAGCAGGAGATATAGTTCCTACCGTTTATTTTCACCATATTGTGTTGCTACTCTTCCCATTGTGGCTCCTGCGCAGACAACAATGTTTCTGATGTCTTGATTCTCAGACATTCCCAACACCTGCAAGCCAAACACTCCTCCAAATTGAGGCCTGGATCACGAAAGAGGACACGAAAGCCATTGCATCACCTCAGGGCTGCTAACATCCCCGATGACAAACAAGGCACTTTACTGGGAACCAAAAATCCATTTCACCACAACAAGCACACCTAGTGTCATGCGCACCTGGGTACTGTCCCGTTTTAAAAGGTCATTCGTGAATTTTAGCTTCCCCCAAATTCCCACGAGCAGCTTGACAGCTGAACAAAAAAAATAATAATAATTTCACAACCTAAATTACTCTTGCGAAAATGTAACCAATAATTGTTCTCTTTCTGAGGCGTTCTTTTGAGCAGAGGGGGCTGCCACTGGGAGGCCAGTTCCCCTTTAACCGAAGCGCGGCTTCACCCAAGAGCAGCATTTGAGTGAGAACATCATACACACCACATTCTTTCAACTGCGCCATCCATAATAAATTATACATCTATTATGACACCGTTAAAAGAGATGTGTGTCACTTGAAAGGGAATGCGATATGTGTTTTTCTCTCTCTCTCTCTCTCTCTCTCTCTCCTGACAGCGGATTCCCGCTCATGTCGCCCGCTTCTCAGCCTGCCTTGCTCTGCGTTTATCAGATGGTGGCAGAGTACGAGTTTGTGAGAGAGCAGTACAGGTGCCGGGAAAGAATGAATGCAATGAAATTCGCAAAACCGCACACTCGGAAAGTTTAAAGTTTTAGGTCAATTTATTGAAGGAAATTCAATTTTTGAGAGGAATTTACAATTTGCGACCTTAGAATTGCAGGGTTCTAACTGGCATTTCGGTCAAAATTGAGTTAACTATTGCACAGAACTGGCAATTAATCATTCTTTCTAATAATTAAGTACAGGTGTTCCATTCATTTGTAAAATAGGGTTCAGATCAGAATTACAAAGTTCCAGTTCCCTGAGTGTACACTGAGCAGCCATACTTCCCAAGCAAATTCCTCAATACTTTATAAATGTTAGTTAGAACCCTGTAATTCTAAGGTCTCAAATCGTCCTCTAGGTGCGTGTAGCTATGGGAGACTTGGAGATTGATGACAATCTCGCAATATATAAAACTGACGTCACAGTTGTATGTTTTGCAGTGTATTGAGGTTCATAACGAGCCTCCTACTGGGGTACACATGAAGTAATGTAACATAGTACATACTATTATTGGCAATTATTGCTAGATTTTTATGTGCTCAATTGACCAGTTAATATTACATCAATATTTATTTTGTCAGATATCATCTTTTTAGACATGAGCGCAGTAGACAGATATTCATCTTTCTCCAGCAGCTAGATATGATAGTGATATAACCTGAAAGGGAGATGTGCCCAACATTAGCCTTTAAATTTATCACCCAGAATGGCTGACATCATACTCACCTCAGTGCAATTAGGCCTACAGGTTGTTAAAGTGCACATGCCACACAGTAGACTTGAACTGACAACGCTAAAAGGATCAGTGACACGCTACAGTGTGCTCGTTCAGTCAAAAACTGAAGCCGACGCCAGTGGAAGGAAATAAAATAACTGCATCAGTGAGTGCAGTATTTCCTGCAGTGAGACTGTCATGTCATTAATTTAATAAAGCCAATTATTAAATGGAGCAATAATTAAATGGAACCAGCACCGCTTTGAAAACATGAAAAAGCTTTAAAAATGAAAAGCCTTTCAAGTGTAAGAGCATTACACATGTACAGTAATATGTTTATCTCAATGTGATAAAGCGCTACGAGATATGTGTGAATCAGGTAATCATATTCCATTATTGGCATTTTACTGGCAGTAGTGCCATTGTGATTTTGTTGTCAGCTAAAATATCGGTAAATATCTGTAGTTAGTATATCAGAAAATTGTGCTGTCTACTGACTTTAATTGAAGCCATCTAGTACAATGTCAAGGGCAGGACCACACCTTGACCGTGACACATTCCCATAAATACACACCTAACCCACTCCTTTCATTCCTATTTTGTATTATGCCAACCCCCTCCCTCCCCTCCTCCCTCCACCACTCCACACAACCCCCCCCCCCCCCCCAGTCCATTCCTCTGTCACTTCCCCTCCCTGTCCTTTTGGTACGGTCCGAGGGGGGTTCATTGTTCTCGGGTGCCCAAGCGAATTCCGCAGCTTTGCTTCCCCAAACTCGCAGTCGATAAAGCCAAAGATCACTGGGAGAGTTTCCCTCCCACATATCAAGCGCAGTTTGTTTAATAAACTTTTACATGCATCTTGTTAGTGGTGTCATCACTGCTCATGAAATAGGGTTATGGTACAGATTACATCAATTCTAGTCAATATGAATTATTTCAGGAGGACACTGGGGATGGCTCACCGGGAAATGCACATTTTGCTCAATGCCAGAGGGTTCTCAACAAACATCTGCCCCAATAAGGGTAGCGTGCTTTCACCTATTGCTGCCCCAAATAAAGGGCATCACTGAATGGATGAATGCCCATGAAAAAGAAAAGAAAATTGAGATGACGGCTATTAAGATGAGAAAATGACTGGATAATGAAGGAAAATAGAAAACAGGATGGGTTGTGATGGATGATTCCAGGATGAGCTAAAAGGACAAATTATTTTTCCTCTTTTCATTTTGTTTATTTATTTCATTCCAGATGAAGTAGCTTACTCTGCACATTAAATTTTGGTATCTTAGGAAAGTAACACCAGCAAGCACTCTATGCTTAGACTGAATCTAGATTCCTGTTCAAAATCTTTTGTGCAACTTCGACATCCACCTCAGAATGAATCAACAACAACCATCTGTGGAGATCCATGCCCAGCTATTTCCATCCACTCCTTTTTCTCCAATCACACATACCCTTTACCATCCACATACATGCTCTACTAACCCATTCTGTGAATACACAACGTGAATGAATAATTCATGGATTTGTCACTGCTTGCTTTCAGATTGGGAAAACAAACTAAAGCCCCGCAGTTAACACTAGATATTTATACAGAGATAAGGATTATACGAAGCTCCCAGGATGAATTTCTTCCCTTCAGTCATGCACCGCAAAGTCTTCTGTCAAAACATGGCCCAGACAGCGAATGCAATAAAAAAAAGAAGAATAATGTATACACTTCCCCCCCTTAGTCCTATAGCTTCAGTAAACCCTTTGTCATGAATACTGTTATGTTACTGCTATGTTATGCATGTTATGCTACAATGTTTGTATGTTACTGAATCACAAAACGAGATCTGTGTCTCATTTTCCCCACGCAGATCTGACAATGTGCTTTTTTTATTCAGGACTCAGCTGGCAGCGAATCCAGTATTTGGTTTGGCTCAGTGCTCAGGCTGCCATCGATCTCATTGACAGAAAGTAGGTAAGAAAGTAAGAGGGTAAGTGTTCCAGCCCCAGACGGATTCGAATAATGGATACTGCTATATCTATCTGTGGATAAAGGTACTGTCTATCCAATGTATCATGTTAAACAAATTTCCTTATCCAATTTGCGGGTGAAATTTGTGTGCTTTTTTTTGTATTTTACCCAAAAATACTCCGGGGAATTACACTGGACCGGAAGCCGACCTCAAGTCCTCCCCTATACCGTATGGACCCTGTCATAGTGACAGTGAACAGCTTTCTTCTTCTCCTAGTGATGACTGGATTTCAGTTTGCAGGATAAGCTGTACTTCTCCCAGACAAACCTGTCACTTGTAGCACTCACCTCCCCACTCCTAATTCCTTTGTGTTTGACAGCTGAAAAAAAAAAAAAAAAGCTTTTCACTCTACGATTATAGTCGGGGGGGAGGCGCAGATTTTTTTTCCAGCTGCCCAAAGACGAGGGCATAACCTCAAAAAAGTAATAGAAGAAGAATAAATAAAGTTAATAAAACAAAGAGCAGTCTCTTCCTCGATGCCTCAGGCTACTGTGTGGTTTTGGTGGTGGCGGGTGGCCGCAGTCTTCTTCACTGGTGCGCCTCTAATTCTATTAGGAGCCAGTTTCACATGTCATCTGGAAACGGCTGAGGCTCTGACTGCCAGGCCACTGGGGACCGAGAATATATGAATAAATTTGAAAACACAAACTCAGTTTGGTTTTCAAATGGAACCACATCTGCATATGCAGGTTATGCAGGTCCTGGCTACAAAAGTGTTTAATCACGAAATCAAACCCACTCAAACCCGGGCGCAGCTCTTAGAGCCTTCCATCCCACTCGCCGAGCGAGAGATCGCTTTTGTCTGAAGGACTCATATTTGACCAATGAGATCCCACAGGGCCTCTAAACACGAACAGGCCCTGGGTTTGCATTGTTAATATCTCTCAATGACCCTAAACCTAAAATATATGAGCTGTTCCTGCTCTGGTACAATTACAACTGCTGGGGTTTTTTTCTGTGGCATTATACTCAATCAATAATTTATGTATAAGAAAATAAAGACAATAATTTAAACAATGCTTCCGCCAGTGCTCTGGGTCTCAAGCGTATATATGGTATGCGCTTTCCGCTCTAGGTGGCTGATGTTGAGCCATAATGCAGGCATTTACATTTGGAAACACTGTAGAGCCGTGCATAAATCAGCTGGCAGAATAGGGCGGGTAATTCAGCCGCACATCCCTGTCCATCACAGCGGACCCCGACTGCGTCAGTCCACCCCGGCCACAGCACGTCGATAAAACACTGCCCACCCAGACGAAGCGTCTGATTGGCGCAGATGTCCCACACAGACAGGGCGAGGTCAGAGTTTTCGGGGAGAGAAAAGGAGAAACACAAACGGAAAACAGACAATAAATCCCGCTGGTGCCCTGGCGGTCCCTGGCCCCCGCGCTCTGTATATACTTTGTTTTTTAAACGAGTTGGGTTGACCTTGGCGGGATGAAAATACACATTTCAGATGCAGGGAGACGCGCCCTGAATAGGGATGGCCTGCAGTTATATTAAAGGAAGACCACACATCCAGTACAAAAAAAAAACACTTTTTTAAAAAACTTACGCCACTGAATTGGCCATGGTACAGAAGCACCGAAATTGGTGATAACAGAAAATAAATAAGCTAAACGGCGAGTTCAATGAAGGGAAGATATGTACGCATTAATTACTAGAAAAAAAATGCACAAAGGTAATAATAAAAAGTAATTCTGAATGCTGCAATAGAGCCATTTTGAAATGAAAGGAATGGAAGAATACTGGCGATGCCCACTGACCAAATTACATCACAAAAACACGAGCTTTGATTGGTCAACAAAACACAGAAGTGCTTGAGATGTTAGCTTGTATCAGACCTGGCCATGTTCCAGTGTGCTTTAGGTACGCTGTCCCATCTGCCCAGGCTCATACCGACATCAGGCATGCAGTGCAGGCCATGGTGAGGTAAGCTCAGATATGAGCGCAGCAGGCAGGGTGATGGAGACGTAAACAGAATATGATGCGAGGAGCCCCCCGGTGTGAACTCTGCCACGTTTGGTAATTCCCTGCGGGATGGGAACTCTTTGCCCTCCCGGACGCGGCGTTCCCCCAGCTGTCAGCCAGCCTCTCGCGGTCACACAGCGGAATAATAATCCGCGCGTCTCTTGCTCATTCTTTTTAAATATGAAGCCTCGGTCCTGACAGGCGTATGGGCCGTGCGGCCATTCGAGTGCACTGCATAGCACAGAATGAGTGCGGTCTGGTGAAATGAAGCCTCGTTGCAGTGGGGGAGGGATATAAGGAACAGGCACAGGAGGAGATCGGCTGGCAGGTACGGTTTTTCAACGGTTCCTCTATTGTGGATTTAGAACTGGTCCAGAAAAGTAGAAATTAGCCTGCTTAATGGCATAAAACATTCAGACCCATATTTGGGCCTCTCAAATGCAGCTGCTGTATTCAAACCTATGAATCTTTCAGGCCTATTTTAAATTGTAGTGGAGATCTTAAGGTATTAAATTATCTTAAATATGTCATGCTGAATTACAAATATTGTTACAAGTATGTATGAAATGGTGCTCAGGCAATAGACGTAATGCTATGGCAATAAAATCATAGCATCCTGGGTTTGAATATTTCTCTTAGTGTGAGTGTGACGTAGCTTCAGTAAAGCGCGGAAACCAGCCAATACAGAATATGTGCGTGACACTGTCCTACAATTTGGAAAAAAATGCTTTTCTGATATTAATCCTACTTAACAAAAGAACTTAAGTGAAAATTCAGAGTTTAATGGGTAAATAGTTAATCGCCGTGACAACTGGACAAATAATGCAACGCCTTCCAGCACCAGGAAATGTGCAGAAGCGCATAAGTGCAAAGACGACTCTTCCGAACAGACAATGGGTTCGCCTCTCGACTCTGACCCTCCTCAGCTCGCCTTCACACTCCCCCAGCTTATGAAGCCATAAACAGTGCTGCCATAATGTTGCCGCACGCCCCCAGACGTAACATCAATATTATTCCTCCGCCTGTTCTCTCCGCGCAAAGTAAGTTCCCCCCCGCTGCGCGGCTCCGAGAGCTGCCCCTTCGTCAGAGGCGCGGACGGCGCCGGCCCCGGCTCGCCGCTGTAACGCGGTGTTTGGAGAGCGTCGGGTGGGGGCTGGTATGCTCCTCCGCAGGGTGGGGTTGGGGTTGGGGTTGGGGTAAGCTGTCCCATTTCCTCCGCCTGGCTGGTAGAGCCACGGGGAAGGAGCGCTCAGACACGGAGGTTAATTAACATTTTAATCCAGCGCGAGGGTGTCAGAGGAATACATCTGAACAAAGGGGAAGCCAGTGAAGGCGGAGAGGAAGGGGGTGGCGGGCGGAGGGAACGTGTTTTCAAGCGCACGACGAGAAAGCCGCTCTCCGACTCAAAGGTCACCCGGATTCAGCGCCGAGGCGTTTGTTTATTAAAAATGACGGGCTGCTCTGGCATTCACGCGGGAGGTTTGGTTAAATGTGCGCTGGTATAAAAACCCTGCAATTTAATGCGTCCTTTTCGGAGCAAAACAAAGGAGAGCAAAGCCGGTCAAAGGACAACATCTATCAAACCTCCATTTGATTAAATGTCGTCCCATTTCCTGCTTTCGGGACTGCGTGTTTATCTGCACAAGAGTGCGTGAGTTCATGCGAGTGTGTGCATGTTTCGAAGTGAGTGGTGTGTGTGTGCATCCCCATGCTACACACAAACATGCCCCAAAACTACAAATAAATAAGGCCCAGAACTACACACACACAGGCCCCAGGACCATACAAACACAAGCTACAGAATTACATACACACAGACCCCAGAGCTATACACACAAAGGACCTAGAACTACACGCACAACAGGCCCCAGAGCTGCACACAAACAAGCCCCATAGACATACACAGACAGCCCCCAGAGCCATACACATATAGGCCCTAGAGCAGCACACACACAGGCCCTGGAGCCACACACAGACAGTCCCTGGAGCAGTACACACACACACCCCGGAGACACACACAGATAGCCCCACCAGAACCACACACCAACAGGCCCTGGAGCCACACACAGACAGCCCTCAGAGCTAAGACAATGACACATCCCTGCAGACTTGCCATTAATAATAAAAGGAGTAGGAAGTTAAACCCATTCACAATATGACTGGGGTTTACTTTAGTACACAGCTCCTCTGCATAATTCCGAAACCCCTCAGCAACACTGCTGTTTGTCCCACATACATCACACAACTCCCCGCCAGCTGTATGTACCGCCGCCTCTCCACCGGGAGGGACTTTATACAGAAATAGTTAATGTTACAGAGAGACAAAAAATGGTCCGAAGATTGTTGAGGGGGTACGAGAGGCAATCAGTGAAAAAACCGTAGCCCAGCTGCCCTAGTGCTGCTAGCGCAACAGCTTAGCGCAATGGCGGCTAAACCCATTCGGAGCCCTTTGCTCTGAGTTACAATTTAACTGCTGCCGCCACAACTTGCCACTTTCTTCAGGTTCTGTCCTCCCTGGGTAGAGAACGACTCCCCATTGCCAAAGCTCTGTCAGGCGAACTCCCAAATTATAATTACGTTTTAGCTCGATCCTTAGCACTTTAGTCTTTACTCAGAAATGCTAATGAGTTAGCACAAATCACTTACATGACAAATCGTAGAAGTAGTTTTTTTTCCCCTCCCTAGCCTGGCCAGTTCAGTACCTTGCTAATTAATATGCTGTCAACTTAATCAACGTCTAAATGAGAAGAAATCCAGGAGATCACTAGTACATTAGCAGCACACGCTTCACAGTTCCTGTAACACAGGAGTTGATGTATCTCTCGGCTATAGGCAGTGGTTATTTATTTATTTATCGCCTCTGGGGCGTCTTTAATCAGCACTCACTCCTGTCAGTAAAACAAAGCCTCTGAGCTCAGCCTGCTCTCCTACCACACTCAATACATTAACAAGCAATTCAACACACAGGCCGGGCCCTGGCTCAAACAAGACTTTCATGAGTGTGTGTGTGTGTGTGTGTGGTGTGTCTGTGTCTGTCTGTGTGTGCGTGTGTGAGTGAGTTAAACAGTAAAGAGTAAACAAGCAATGAGTGCCTGTGATTTACAGAGCGAAAGAGTTTGTACTCGTGTGGGTGTCCACACGTGCGTAGCCATGAGTGCGTTTGCGTATGCGTGATGCAGAGAGAGCGTATGTTTGTGTGCGTGGCTTCTGAAGAGGCATACAGTGATTTAATTACTCCCCAGGCACAGTGAGAGGGGGAGGAAGAGAGGGATGAGAGAATAGAAAGGAACAGACATTGTGCAACAAAGAGAGAGAAAGAGGGCGAGTGTTTGTGTGACTATGTGCATGCATCTGTTTGAGTGCGTGTTAGAGTGTGTGTACGAGTGCCAGTGCGTGTGGGTGGCTGCAGAGGGTATGTGTGTGTGCATATGTGTGTGAGAGTGTGCGAGTGCGTGTGTGCATGTCAGAGTGCAAGAGTGTGTGTTTCCGCGCGCGTGTGTTTAAGTGCATTTGTGTGTGTTTGAGGGAGTGCATGTGAGTGCAAGCAAGTGTAAGCGTGTGTGTGTTTGAGTGCCAGTGTGCTGGTGGCTGCCGAGGGCATGTGTGTGTGTGTGTGTGTGTGTGTGTGTGGGAGTGCGTGAGTCCGTCACTGGCCGCGGAGGGTGTGCTTGTGCACGCGTCTCTACGTGAATCTGTAAGTTGAGTGGCGGGGGAAGGTGTGCATACATGTGTGTCTGTGTGTGAGTCTGTGTGTTTGTGTGTATCAGTGGCTATGCGGGATGTGAGTGTGAGGTTGAGTGTGTGAGTCAGTGTGGCCGCACTGAGTGTGTATGTGTTTATGTATGTGTGTGTGTGTTTGAGTGTGTACATCAGTGACCATGCGTGGTGCGCGTGTTTGTGTGTGCTCATGTACTCACTCGCACTTGCGCGTTTGTGTAAACGAGTCAGTGGCCACGCGGACTGTGTGTGTTCATGTGTGTGTGCGTGTTTGCGTGTGTGCGTGCGTGTGTGCGTGAGTCAGTCAGTGGCCGCACGGACTGTGTGCGTTTATATGTGTGTGCGTGTTTGCGTGCGTGTGCGTGTGAGTCAGTCAATGGCCGCGCAGACTGTGTGTGTTTATGTGTGTGTGCGTGTTTGCGTGCGTGTGTGTGTGTTTGTATGTGTGAGTCAGTCAGTGGCCGCACGGACTGTGTGTGTTTATATGTGTGTGCGTGTTTGCGTGCGTGTGCGTGTGAGTCAGTCAGTGGCCGCACGGACTGTGTGTGTTTATATGTGTGTGCGTGTTTGCGTGCGTGTGCGTGTGTGTGTGTGTGTGTGAGTCAGTCAGTGGCCGCACGGACTGTGTGTGTTTATATGTGTGGGCGTGTTTGCGTGCGTGTGTGTGTGAGTCAGTCAGTGGCCGCACGGACTGTGTGTGTTTATATGTGTGTGCGTGTTTGCGTGGGTGTGCGGGTGTGTGTGTGTGTGTGAGTCAGTCAGTGGCCGCACGGACTGTGTGTGTTTAAATGTGTGTGCGTGTTTGCGGGCGTGTGCGTGTGAGTCAGTCAATGGCCGCGCAGACTGTGTGTGTTTATGTGTGTGTGCGTGTTTGCGTGCGTGTGTGTGTGTTTGTGTGTGTGAGTCAGTCAGTGGCCGCGTGGACTGTGTGTGTTTATATGTGTGTGCGTGTGTGTGTGTGTGTGTGTGTGTGTGTGTGAGTCAGTCAGTGGCCGCGCAGGGTGAGCGTTATGTACAGTCTGTAGTTATTTGTGGCCGGCAGCTCAGGGGCACAGCTGTCCTGTTCTCCTGCTGTATCATAACACATTTTCCACTATAACACTGGAGTCATGAGCTGGAGCTGAATGCACTCACCCAGCACAGCATTACCATTACATTACCCACAAGCAGAGCCAGAGCGCACAGCCTTTACACAGGACGTCCACTAGCACTCGACTGAGACCCCAGTGCTTGGTCTGATTCTGCAGTCCTCTGACTAGATGACTAAAAATAAAAGGCATCTATTGCTGAATATTTGACGTAATGAGCAAGGATCTTGCTAAATTTTCCAACTGAAATAAACTTCTACAAACATCCAACAGTGCGCCAGTACTGCGCCAGCTCAGTCTAGCAGCTGGATGACGAGAGGTGTTAACACTGGTGGGCTCAGCCAAGACTGGCTAACAGTATAAGAAAGACAAAATGAAATAAATCAGTAACTTGAAATACATTCGTCAGACTTTTCACTTCCATGGCGAAAAAATATAATCAATTTCCTGAGTCGACTAGATTCTTCATGATCCCAAATGACTGGAAGCAAACAATGGTTCGGCCAATAAACTTTTGGTGAACCATAAAACCAGAAATAATAGAGTAATTTTGTTGCACACTTTTCCATCACAAAACATGGTAACTATTGTATTATTTCCCAAATGAAGGGCACCGATACTCAGTTGCTTAATTGCACACAATTTGGTATTTAGCCATTTAGAGGGCAAAATACATTATCGGCATCACAGTACAAGCGGAGCACAATGGCGACTGTCAGACAGAGTCATCTTTGCCACCAATGTTGCTCACTGGAGATTATTGGCAGTGTTATATGGTGTGCTGCTGGCCATGATGTAATCCGATTTCCCTAATTAAATAAACTAAAGGTCAGTTTGCTTCATGCTGGATATTTGCACTACGCCCACCGGCCCTGGGAGAGTGATGGAGAGAGTGTCATGGGTTGTGGGGCGCTGCAAGCCTGCTGTCAGATCAGGGCCAATCAGAGCCCTCCGTCATCTGCCGCACGCTCTCGGCTCTTCTGCTGAGACCAAACTCGTCTAACCGCACGCAACAAACTAGAGCTCAGCTGTTACCAAACGCTACTCTCTTTATGACTGACTACTGATCCTATACAGCTTATTTTTAAGGCACTTTCAGGGTAAAAAAAGAACGCAAATACAGCATATTAGCATAAACTCAAATACACACAACCACGTGGCTGGTTTCTCAAGACATTGAGTCACAGTCTTTCCTAATGGCAGCATCAATTGCCAGAATGGAAAAGTTTGAGGGTCATATCCTTTTTCAGGCTCTTGCGACGCTTTACACCGTTATCTACAATTACATCAATTCCCATCATCCCCTTCTCTGCCACACGTCAGTGCCCACACCCTCCCAAGGAGTGAAATGGGCGGAGTCTGAATCCCAACGCCCACTGGTGGCGAAGCAAAACGCCACGTCGAAATGTTGAACGTTTTTAAACACCCACTGGCAGCGTCAGTAACATCAATATTGATATATGACAAAAGGACCGAGAGGCAAGCCATGCATGTCACTCTCAAACTATTCAACAAGAGAACCTTTAATTTTGAAAATGCCAACCGATAAAGCATATTTTAAGTGATGGCAAAGTGCGACGTTCATCAGCGAACCTTGAGTTAGGTCCTGTCAAATTGTAGATCGCTTAATAACTTAAATGCCAGCAAAATCATTTATTTCCCTTCAAAAACCGCAATTTGGTTAAAAAGTGGTTATATCGATTTCGACAACTGCGTGAGGTTTCTGCTCAATGTGTGCCACTAACCATGACAATGCGAATTGTTAAATAACCTAAAAGACAAATGCGTTTCTATTGAGTTGACGCTCAAGAAATTGAGCAGTGGCGAAAAATGAAAAACAGACGCGCGTTGACGCGCGTCACACGCCGCTAGTGGGCGTTGCTCCATTGAAATTAAGGGAACCTATTTTTTGACGTACGTCACACGCTGCTGGTGGGAGTTGGGCTTGAGGCTGAGACAATCAGGTTCTGCAGTAAGACTCATCGCCACCGTAAAAACACAGGGGACAGAGGGAGGGGTCAGGACTCATGGCTCTGCGAATCAGATTCCACCTCTGATCACTAGTGGAGAAGAATAAGGAACCATGATGGAAAGGGAGGCCAGTGGATTTTTGGCTTTGTTCTTGGAACATTCATAATAGTTGAGGGAGAACTTTGATGGAATATCTTCGGTTGCGGGGGCTGGTGGTGTTGGTATCTAATGAATTCAAATCTTTCTTAAACATTTGTCTTTAGGAGTGCTTGCTAATTGGAAAAACTGAAAGGTCCTTGTGATGAAATAAAGGATTAGCTTCATTGAAACTTTCACATGAAGTTTGACTGTGGCGGCATAAAAAAAAAAAAAAAAAAACAAGGACTTAAAAAGGCATAGTGCTATGGCTGCAGTTGCACTCCCTTGCATCAGACCAGCCAAAATGTGTGTGTGTGTGTGTGTGTGTGTGTGTGTGTGTGTGCACGTAAGTGTGTGTGCGTGTGCGCGTGCCCTTGTGAGTGAGAGTGAGAAAGTGTATGCGTGTGCGCACATGATCGTGCATTTTGGGGCGTCTGCGGGGTGTTTGAGCGTGCACAAGCATGTACAGGTGATGTAGGTCCATAATCACATAAACAATCTCTCATTTTCAAGATGGGAAACAATCGCAAATGATGATTATACTTGAACTACAGGGGAAGCCATTATTCATGGTTGGGACATGGCGGTAACTTCGGCAATTTTACTCCCCATTTAGGCACAGCACCAGCGCGCCAATCCCCGGCAGCTCAGACGAGTATCCGTGGTTAGCGGCCTGGAGAGTTCCATCAGCAGCCAGCACGCTGATGATGCAAATCTATCGCGGGTGACGGGGAGTGGCTGGAGGGGCGAGACGGCATTAAGACGAGGTGGCTGGCACTTCAGACGCTGGCGCGGGATTTGTCAGCGGGGGAGACGGGCGTGACGGCGGCAGCTGACCTCGCCCACATCCCTCGTCTAGGACACAAGCCATTAGGCAGATGACACGGCTCCCCGCCGCGCGCACGCCCAGATCCCTCCCGCCAACGCCGCCGTGACAAACAATCATAGAGCGGATAGTTCCCCCCTCGTCTGGCCGCTCCGCCCAAGCCCCGCCCATCCATGGCGCGCAGGGCGCATTTCGGCACCCGAAGAGCATTATCATTTTCAGAAAATGGCCAAATAAGTACATGCACAGATAAATACAAAAATACGTATGCAAAAAAATAGGCTGATGTGTCACAGATTGGGGTTGATCGCTGGCATGACACTCAAAGTGAATTGAGAGAGCGTCTCTGACAGGCGCTGATGGCTTTTCATTCTCCCTGCTGCGTCTTTTTCAGATGAATCCGAGGGGAGATTTGGTGAGGTAGGGTGGGGGTGTTAGTGCGAGATGAGCGAAGCAGCTCCTGAAGCTCATTGTGGCGCAGAGTCTGACTGATTTCACCGTTAGCCCACGGCCCCATCTGCATCTGCGCGTCACGTTTCCAAACGTGAAAAACAAAAAAAAAAGCTGAACCAGGAGGTGAGATCCTGGCTCTGAGGAATGTTAAACCGCAGAAAGGTCAGCATCCGCCGCGCCGCTAATGAAGTAATAACAACAGAATATGAAATTAAATCATTCAGCCATTACTTCCCTCGTTAACATTCCCCGTAATGTTGCTGTTTCATGCCGCGGCCCAGGCAAACAAACTCTAATTAGGCCGGGTGTCTAAATTTAATCTGGAAAAGGTAAAAGGTGTGGACTGAAATATCAATGCAGGGCGGTAATGAGAAGGACGTCGCATAATGACTGGAATGAGGGGAAGGAGGTAGAGCGAGCACTGTGTATGTGTGTTGCGCGTGGTGGTCTTTGGCGCGCGCACTGTGTGTGTGTGTTGCGCGTGGTGGTCATTGGCGTATGCACTGTGTGTGTGTCGGGCACGGTGGTCTTTGGCGTTTGCAATGTGTCGCATGCGGTGGTCTTTGGCGTGTGCCGGAGCAGGGAGCACAAAATTCACAGCTGACAAAAAAAGAGCCCGGTAATTTCAAAGTGCCGTGCTCAATGGAACGAAGCGACAAACAGCCCAGTAACAAAAGCTGCATGTTATGTGCGTGACATGTCGCCAGCGCAGGATGAACGCCAGTAGGGGGGGTAGAAACAGGAGACGGTAAAAATGGGAGGCTGATGGAGTTGAGAGGAGAGGCGGAGGTGGAAGAAGAGGACTGTAATGCGGTGGCATCCATCTCCCGGACACCTGCCATCACTCTCACGCTGACAGCAGGCTATGACGGGAGGCTCGTCACCGGGGTCCGGGGCCACAGGCTAAACCCCATCAGTGTACAGAGACATGGAGGCGTGGCTGATGGCTGTGGGACCTGCGGTAATTTAGCTGCCAAGGACATCTGACGGGGGAGGGGGTGGGGCAGGGGTTATGATAGACAACCCAGTGGCTATGAGTGGAGACTCTGTTGTCTTTTATACATTGGAAAAAGATTGAAATATGGTACTTCAAATATGAAGTGCAGGCAATATGTATTTGCACTACTGACAAGAATTGCAGACCATATGTACTTTGTAGCATAAACACAAAGTGTATTTGTACTACAAACAAAGCACGATCCAATGTATCTTGCACTAAAAACACAAAGTGCAGGCCATGTGTACTTTATACTACAAAAAGCAGACCATATGTATTTGAACTACAAACATAAATTCCAATTTGTATTAATTTTGATGCTACAAACAAAGCACAGTCCATACATATTTTGTACAGCAAACAGAAATTGCAGTCCGTATGTATTCGTACAACGAACAGAAATTCCAGTCCAAATAAATTTTTTTACTGCAAACAGAAAGTGCAGTCAGTTTATATATTGTAACACAAACATTAAGTGCAGTCCTTAAGTATTTGTACTAAAACCATAAAGTGCAGTCCTCATGTCATTGTACTACAAACGAAGAGCAGTCCATACGTATTTGTACCACAAAGAGCAGCCCATAGGTATACTATAAGCAATATAGTCCATTTATTTTGTACTACGTACAGAAATTGCAGTCCATATGCATTTATATTACAACAAAGAGCAGTCCAAATGTATTTACACAAAAAACATTAAATGCAGTCCTGGTGCATTTCGAACTACAACACGAAGTGGCGTCTGTTCATATTTATACAACAAAGTGTAGTACATATGTATTTGAACGAAAAACATAAAATATAGTCCATTTATATTCTGTACTACAAAGTGCAGTCTGTATGTTTTGTAGTACATAAACATAGTGCAGTACATATGTACAGTATTTGTACTACAAACGTAAAAAACATTCTGTTAAAATTTAGTAAAGCAGGGTGCAGTCTGTATGTATTTATACTATATTTGTACATTGAACATGAAATGCAGTCCACATTAATCTTGTTCTACAAACAAAGTGCAGTCTGTATGTATCTGTAAAGCAAACATAGAGCACAGTCCAGAAGTATTTTGAGCCAAAAACAAAGCCCAGCCCGGAGGTACTTGGTCCTAAAAACAAAGCACAGTCTGTATTTTTTTTTGGTCCTAAAACATGAAGTGCAGTCCAAAGGAGCTCATCTTTTTGGGCGGCACACTCTAGAATACTGGAGAAAAACACAAAATCGGTGGATAGTAGAAATGTTTGTCCTTAATTTGCAGTAATTTACATTCATATTGTGGGAACCATGCAGTAATAGTGAGTAATAGTGCTATTTAATACAGTGTCCAAACACTTATGGACAGTGCAGTACAAAAAGCACTGTGTCTGATGCTGCCCTCATAACTACACTTAATGCCCTCTAAATGAGAATGTACAGGGTATGTGCAGCGGGTTCGTTCTGCTGGTACAACTGCAATCATTTCTTGACTGGATCACCAAACACTTTGTCAGTACTGAAGACCCCACCTTCCATCTACTCTGACATCACAGCGGACCGGCGGTATACAGTTGTACTGGAAGCACATCAGCCATCGGGGAACATAAAGGTTGCCAGTTCGATTTTCATTCATCACCCATCGCACCTTCTAACAAGGTCCATGGCCAGGATGACTTCCATAAAATAAACGTTTTAAATGACTGAAATACGGACAGAGAGCTGCACGTTGCTCGGTGTAAAATGTCTACCGCTGACATAAATATTTAAAGTCTTTATTACGGAACTGTGCCTTGACAATAATCCCTTCTATATAAATGACCGGCTGAAAAATCAGTGTGACAACTGGCGGAGGCATAAATCTGGGGAGGTGAGAAATGCAGCGGCGGCCGAGCGCTAAGGAACTCAGGTAGCATTCGCTGATGGCACGCGCACTGCCATTAGGGAGAGAGAGACTCAATTCAGCTCCTGCCCAAATGGCAGACTGACGCCACGCCCGAGGACTGAATTGCAGGATTGAGTCAGTAAATACTCATTACATATCCAGCTGTACATCATTTTCAAAATGTTAACCGTGCGAGAGGGGGGGATGAATCATAAAAAGGTTGTGTTTCAGGCGCTCGGCTATCCACGGGCAACAGTTCTCATCAGACCGAAGCCTCACTTAAGTCTCACTTAATCTTGTTGTTTGTCATCCTCTTACACTTGCCTCCATCTTCTGAAACTCTGCCGGTGCTGATTAATCAGTGTCGTTATAGCCTCGGGAAGGGCAATTTAAATGCGGCTCCCCTTTTCCTCAGCGAGGAAAAAAGGCGCCGCTTCCAAAACAGTATCCGTCACGCTTCCAAATAGACCGAAAATCTCGGCTTTCTACTGTCGGATGCGAGCGATTCAGGCCTAGGGTTCAATTTGAGATGAGGTTGACACTCACTCAACATGGAGCACTACTTCCCTTGCACTTACACAATATGGAAATGGTACTACGCGGGGGGGGGGGGGGGGGGGGGGTTGGGAGCTGTCCGCTTCTCTGGAAGGGGATGAAAGAGGAGGCGTAATCAGAATAATACCTGCGGAGAGAGAGGTATGTCACATTCGCTGTTGAAAAGAACTCAATCTCCTCAGCGCTGAGCATAGGCCATATTGTTTAGCTTCCACCCGCATGTTTCAAATCCGAAGACGGCCCGGCGGTGTCACCCGGGAAGATTGCTTTGAGTTCAGCAGGGAGGCGAGGTGGATGGGGGGGGGGCAGAAGGGGGAGCAGGGGAGGGGGGGTAGTCGAGATGAAGGCCTCTGGCTCCCAAGGATGAAGACACAAGGACCCTTCGGTAGCATCTGTCTTTGCTAGCGCTTGGAACAGTCTGAATCAAACAGAGCGGATTAGGTATTGATAAGCTGGCGAATGTCCCCAAAACATGTTGTGGGTTTTTTTTTTTTTTCCTTCCGTCACAGTGATTTGATGCCTGTTGCCTGCTGTTTATTATTTATGAGCTCAGCATGTGCAGCGCGGAGTGGCGACTAATGGCGCATTATTGGTATACTTAATCCCGAGCCTGAATAGCGATAAAACTACGCAGTGCTCCAATAATTGCGAAAAGCAGCATTACTGTCAGCATCTCGTCTGAAAGAGGTGACTTAGTGCCGTAAGTGTCCCGATGCAGCGATGGCTCCATCAGGATTGTGCTCTAGCGGAGATAACGGAATCAGACATGCTGTCACACATTGTTCAGTGACATGGCTACATGGGTTTGATAACAGGAATACTATAATCAAATAGTCAATGAGTTGACAGTGTAATGCCTTACTGCAGTGGTGTCTGGAGCCTGCGTAGGCAAAACTACCCGCAAAAAAGCAAAGGTCTCAGCCCTTCATCTCACTCTTTCCCCCTCTCTCATTTTCTCTGCAGTTTTTTTGTCACATTTCCTCAGCGCAAATTACGAATTGGTACATCACTGAAATAGAAATAGCTGTTTGAAAGGGAGAAAATGAGATATTCATCCACAACATTACTTTTAACACTGGCATCCGCATTACTCGGTGGACAGGGCTTATAATCAGAAGATTGCAGTTACGATTCAAAATTGAACTCTTAAAACTGTGGTGTAAATGTCCAGCTCTGTAATTGAAAGAAGCAGCCACTTCAAAGGATGTAAAAGATATGAAATCCCAGCATTTTCTGCCATCTTTTATTTTGACGCTCAAAAGTGTCCTGGTTTTGGCAATAAACTAACAGGATATCAGGGCTAACCCAGACGTGCGAAGATGTTTGTCTTACAGCTGGAGATAGTGGAAAATCACAGGAAAAAATGAGAACATGTTCTTTTATCAGTCTAACCAGCCTTCTTGAGGTGACAAGCAATGGGGGAAAACCACCGGATGAAAGCTGGGACCCGCTTCAAAAAAAAAAAAAAAGAAAGAAATGTCAGGTAGGATAACTGTTTCTTTTCTTGTAAATGTCTTTTGTTCTTTCAACAAATAGCGAATGCCTAATGTCGTGATTTGATCAAATTCAATTTGCAGTTAAATTGAATCAGGCCCAAACTCAGATGGAATAGCCAGGACTATAATCAGACATGGGTCAGTGGATCAACTCCGACAGCACACACTAAATATCTGAAAAAAGAGCTGCTGCTTTCTACATCTGGAGAGAGTGTTGGGGTGAAGGAGTCCCTGCGTTATATTTGTCGTGGGTTTTCAAGATTCACTAACAAAGCACATAGGTGGCAATATGCATTTAAAAGTTTCAGATCATTTTTTAGGGTAATATTCAAAAGTTTGAGATGCACGAAACAACAAATGAAGAAAGATCTCATTCTGAACACTCTTTGAAGAAAGCGAGAGTATTAAATTGAGTGAAATAAATGAAAGTTAAACTAAAAATGGAGAATAGATGAAAGTGCAGGAAAGTAACCAATTAACTGGAAGCCAGCAGGTGTGCCTTCCCGAGAACTCCCCCCTACCCTTTTGTGGGCTCTGGGGGGGACTGGTACTCTGTGTGCCTTAAAGTGCGGGGAGTTTCCATGGCAACAGCCTGGCACACTTCATCTCCAGGGAAATGGAAATGTCAGAGCCTAAGTGCGTGTCTCGTGGACAGAGAGAACGCGCGCGAGAGAGAGAGAGAGAGAGAGACCTGAGACACAGGCAAGATAGTGAAAGGGAAAGGGGAACAGAAGATCCTGTTTGTGAACTGGCTACAATGAGGCCGTACAAGGACCCATTTACACATGCCATGCGCCAAGCACCAGGGATATCACCCCGTCAGTTGCCGACACCCTCCGCTGAGAAAACGCTCCGCCAACGTGCAGAGCCTTCGGCTGAGCAGGACGTATAAGACTGCACTGCTTCAGAGCTGGAGCTTGGTTCTCCAAATTGCACATTAGCCGGCTCTGCCCTCCAGAAAGCCCATTAACCTAAATGGCAGCTGATTGCTAAACCATTAAGACGCCATTGATTCATCTCTTCCAGGGTTGTATTTAACTGACTCTAAAGCAGGTGCTTAAGTATCCCAGCGAGTCTCGGTGCAGGGTTAATCAGGGTGTACAAATGTTGTTCTTTGTCACTGCAGCTCAGCTTGTTTGATGGATGCTGCATATTACGGTTATGGGCAATTACAGTTCCCCAAATTCTTTGCCAATTTACTCATTAATAGCGGCCATCTGGCCAGTCTGACCTTTAAAGTTGGCCTGGCGCTGGTGCCAAAGGGTCACTGAAACTGCCAGTGAAAGTCACTAAAGAAAAGGCCCAAGAAATCAGAGTTCTTTCTGAAAGGGTTTTGTAGGCAGAGTTTTCCTCAAATTGATCCATTCTGCTCTATATGAGCGAGCAAGCCAGTCTGCCAACATGCTCAGATATATTTAGATTATTTATGATTTTTTGCATTAAAATGTATTTATTTTTATTGTTCAGTTGATTAAACCAACCCATATCAACATTTTCAACAGACAGCTTAATTAACCCTGACCTCAGGAAGCCAGACATCAGTCCTTCTTCTAAATGCCACCTGCAACACCGGCGTGGTGTTACAACACACTCTCACAAAAAGAGGAACATTTCTCTGAGTCTTTTCTCAACCAGGCAAGCGAAGAAAAGATGACAGGTGCGTGCAAAGAGTGTCTCGGGTCTGCGCATAAATTCCAATATGTACTTCATGAAACTATATTTCAGTAGAGCTATAACCAGGCACTATCCTCAAAATAACGTTTGGTTCCTCAGTAAATGTGCTGCGGCTGATAGCATGACTGCTTGATTAATTAATTTGGTTTAGGCAAAAAAAAAAAAAAAAAAAAAAATCACTGCTTGCAGGGCATTTGGTTCGGAGCAGTAAATTGGCCGAGACAATGCAGCGAGGTCACTTTTCATTTCGCAAGATGATTTGCTCAGAGTACGGATTCAGCGCTGGAGTGATGCAAAGCAATTAGAGCTCAAAGATAGGTAATCTACCTGACATTTTGGAACCCGAGATAATGAACCTGAAGGCTATGGCTCTAGCTGAAATAATGAGAATGAACACCTAGAGTGTCAGTAATCATGGCTTATGAAGGGCAGACAGGCCACCATTTGTTTTCCTATGGGCGGTGTGCCATCTCTTCCTGTACTGTAATAAAGGTTCCGGAAAACAAACAGCACCATCAGACAATGGTGAAGGTCAGTTTAGCTTCACCTTACCTTGTGTGTCCTCATGCAAAACTTGTTTAATCACAGTGTGAATGGTTTACTGAAATGGAGAATCGCACAGCTGTCAATAAAATATTCCAGTGGAAAAAAAAAAAAAAAAAAACACGACTGCTGTTTGATCAGATCCCATGAAGCTTAATTTGACAGGCAACAGTGAGGGCCGAGTGGATCAAAATCCGCAGTCACCAGATAAACAGTCAAAGCAACATGAATTGCAGTATTTCCAGACCAGGCGTCTAATGAATTTACATTTCCATTAAATCTACAGGAAAAAGGGGAAGATTTGACATTCAAAAGGCATTGTATAACGTGAGAGCTCCCTCAATTAAGTCTCTGGTGGGCTCTCATAAGAAATGTGGGTGCCCTTGTACGTAATGAGCTCAGGATCTGAGCTAGCACAAATATAAATGGAAAAACCCTCGGCTGCCTCACCCCACCCCCTCCCAAATCTCTTTGTTTGCTAACTATCCGTGTTCTTTTGAAAAGTTTGAGCCATCCAGAAGTTTTCCGCACACATATTGAGCACCTGCTAATGGGTGACTTTGGTAGACTGATGGTCATACTTTTAATGAATGCAAACTGTGTGCCCTATGATGAATTACACAAGAAAAACATAAACCTGACACAGACTGAAGCAAAAGCTAATAACAACCCCAAATCAGTGACTAACTGAGACAGCTGTGTCTGTTGTCATCTCCCCAAAACACCTTGTGTACAGCTCGTGTACGACATGCTTGGAGGACCCCATCAAATCGTTTAGCTGTGCCCTTTAATGCACAAACTTAGCTGTCTCGTGGGTATAAGGGGGACAGGTTGGGGTTGACCAAAAATAGGTCTCATAATGTTCTCAGCGGCTAGGGAAATGCATGTGTGTGTACGTGTCAGAAAGGGTCTGATTGAAATGGTGCAGAGGGCATTTTCCACAATTGGCCAGCCTGCCCTACAATACAGAATGTGTCTGCCTGCCTGGTCATTTTGGAAAGGTCACCTCCAGGTCTGTGATCATCCTTAATGTACAAGTCACCAGAACCCCGCCCCCCTCCCCCTGCATCATAGCAGGGCCCAGCCTCGATAAAACCCAGCACCACTTCCCACTGATATTAAACCAAAGAGCAGGGCTTTTATGTCACCCGGAGAGGGTAGGAGGTAAAATGTTACTCACTCATATTTTTACGGTCGCCATTCTGCTATTTGTGGGCCTCCTGGTGAAAGAGAATTAAGGGAAAGAGGGAAGCAAAAACAACGGCCACAGCGAAACCGCGGAAAATGCCGACAGCGTTTTGTCTTATAGGAACGAGAGACAAAACAAATGTAAGGCGTGCGAAATGACTACCTTTTTTAGCACGGCCAGAAAAAAGGACTGAAATTGCACTACTTAAGACAGAGATCAGGGGCAGCCGATATCCACGCTGCTAGCACATTTGACAAAGACTCAGGGGGTCAGGGACTCAAGCCCTAGATTGACCACAATAAGATCAGTGAAGCTTGCTGGGTCCTTGAGAAAGACCCTAAATCCCATACTGATCCAGGGGGGTTTGGCCCCAGCTTAGTATAATTGACTGTAAGTAGCTTTGGATATGAGAATTAGCTGAATAGTTGATGTAATTTAGTGCCAAGGTTGAGTTGATCTGGTACACCATCAAAAACAGGAAATGGTGGCCATCTACAGGAAATGGACACACCAAAAGCCCTTAAGAAACTGTCTGCGCCTAACCACCAACCAACCTCTATCCCTTCCCAAAATCAGCTCTAAATGCCCTGTGAGGACAGATGAAGACAGTTAAAGGTTAAGCGAGACGGTGGACCTCCAATCCGTGCCTCCAGTCACTCTGGCGTAAGATGGCGTGAGGCAAGGCCGGTGCTGCTTATTAACACAGCCTTCGCTCATCAGCGCAGTGACAGGAAACATGCTACAGCGAATTAAACAGGATCGGCTTTTTTTTTTTTTTTTTTGCCCCTCGGCTCTGTAATGCTCTTTTCCGAGAATCCCCCGTGCCACAGCTATCAATCAGAGCGTGATTTTATCAAGCAGAACGTGTCAAATCAGCCCCCCGGCGGGAGAGGCGGCCGACTTAACAATGCGTCGGCTTTTCCGCTTTACCGCAAATCTGTCCCAAGATTTACAGCAAAACTCAGCTTGTCGATCATTTACATATCGCCATTGTTATACGACCTCATTACGGGAATGATTTTAAATATCTTTTTTTTCGGAGGTCTGTGAATTCAGTTAGTACTCCGACAGGCAGCCACAGCATTGAAATCAGTTGAATTCAGCGAAAGAGCGTTACTCTGCCAATGTTACACGCATTATTGGCTGAGACACTTAGTGTTTGGGAATACAAGGGAAAAGACAGCACAGGACACTTGTGAAGTATCCTGAAATCGTATCCGCTAACAGTGATCAGATCTGTGCGGGAGTCTATAATTGAATGGCATGGAAGACAGCATTGATTTACTGCTTTGATATCTCTCTGGACAAGCGATGAGGACTGCGTCAATCAAGCCCACAGCCAGGAGACAGCTCCTCACATAGCACTGGAGGAAAAATATGGACCTCCTTCTCACTAATAAGCGCAACATTCACAGTGCTGCCTATCAGACTGGGAGCTGGACCCAAATGAGAGTTAAAAGCCTTCACTGCCCATGTGACTTTGGAGCTGTGAGGAGAAAGTTGACAAATGGGAGATATGCCACACATTCAGAGGAGAGGTTTACAGCACACACCGTTGATACAGTATAATCGCCCTTGCATGTGTTTGTGTGGCTGCACCTGATGTGTTGTGTTGTATAGTTCAGGTCCACGCTAGAGTGGTGGGGTTGAGTGTGAGCGTGTGTGTATAGTATCTTTCACATACGGTCCAGAGACGGGTGGCTAATTTTAACCCTAAGAGCGCAAAGTGCAAATATTGTTACTCAATGATGTGCGATATCAAAATCAAAGCTGTTGCAAACCTCTAATGTGGTGACTTGTTTAAAAGAGCTCCTGCAGGGGAGCTCTTTTAAACAAGTTGCCACATTAGAGGTTTTCAACAGCACAAAATAATTTAATTTATATGTATCTTTACATTTATTTCAGCACTCTAAGGGTTAAAATCTGTGACAGCCCAACAGGCAAAAATTGGCTTTGACACTTGATGAAAAGAATGGTTTCTCCTCTCAAAAATTCAGCAAAAAGGGCCACTGATCTAATTCACTATTATTGGACCCGCTAAACCATTCGAAGTGCTGCTGTTGTTGATGGCAGAAGAATATTCTCACTCAGAAATGAGACCCAAAATGTTCATGTTAGCTCAGTTAACATGAAAGCAAATAAATATAGCTGTCACACACAGAGGAAAATCTGTCTATCCCGTTAATACCATAGCCCAGGGTGGAATTAACAGATGTCCTTAACTTTGGCTCACAAATATAAACGACAGTGTTTGCGCTTGTTATTCAGAAATGCAATTTGGTGGGTTCATTCTGGAGTGCTCACGAAGAAAAAGATAATGCAATTTTTTTTTTTTTTGAGTCAAGGCCATAATCAATTTCCCATGTTTTTCTCATCAAGTAAAGCTTAAGAAATGAACAAAATTGTAATGAAAAGGGGAATGAATAGAGGACTGGTTAGATGTGTAGTAAAAAGCTCTTCAGTGCGCCTTGTACAGAGTTCTTATGTCCACCCAAAGCTGAGTGCTGGCTAAAGCGTGAGCGCTATCACGGTGGCGAGATTCTCTGGGGACAGGGCTGGGGGAGAATGCTAAACAAAGTGCTTTTTCGGACTTTATTTTCCGTCACGTTTTGTTCCGAATCATGCCTCACAGCTCCTTTCCCCCAACTGCTCTCGCCGCACAGAAAACGTGCCTGCGCAAAAAACGAATGTTGAAAAAAAAATATCTGGAGCACAGGCGTCCTGAAATAAGGAGCTAAACTCAAGAGGGATAAGTGCTGCAGCTTGCTAATGCGCGCCACTTTGCGCTCCTCCCGGTATTATCTCGCCCCGCGCGGATGGCGAGGAACACTTGGTCGAGGAAGATCATTACCGCAAATGGATGTGAATGATAGCTAAAAGCACTCTTGTTTGTTTGGAATTCATATTACGGCTGGAGGTGGAGAGGAGCGAGGTGGTTGAAAGAGAACACAACGCGTCATTATACGGTTTCTTTTTACCTTCTGCCCGTATAAAAAAGGAGACCTTGCTCATTCAAACCGAGCCATAATGGCGAGGTATAAGGCTTGGTGAACGCGGCAGTGATTTCTTTTCACGGATGTCCATTCGCAAGGCTGATGACTATCTCCGTGAGTCGATGGCAGCACCACTATATCAAGAACGTTCCGGAAAATGACCGAATGGGTTGCATGGGTGCCCCGCCGGTATATACTCAAGGCAACCACTAAGAAAAACAGCACTATTGTGAGTCAGATGAGTCAACGGTTAATGGTGCGTGAGTCTGAAAAGGACAGGTGCAGAGGCTCTGCCGCCCAGGCCACGATGACCTCGTTTTGACTTTCGGGCGAAAGCGAGGTTTAGCGCCATCGCTTCTGGGCCTGACGGGCCAGAGCAAGGCCTCCAACAGATTTCTATTTCTGAGCGCTTTAGATAGGCACAGTGTACTAAAAGTACTGCCAATTGCAGCCCACCAGAACACAGACAACTTCCTGCAACACAAAACCGAGAGCACAGAATGTAAAATTCTCAACACTGCAATACATTTCCAGTTGATTAAACTTAAAAATGACAGTTCACCCGCTGCCTATAAAATGCTAGCCATCTAAACTTGAAGATAAGCTTTGTTTCAAGTCACATTCAGTCAGGACAACGGACAACTAAGTTTAGCTTTTGAAAACTTATGAACCTCAGTTCAATAATTAGAACTTGTCATCACAATTGAAGTTTCAAGAGAAGACATAAGATCACATAACATAATGGAGCGATCAACAGTGCATCCATCCACCTATCCTTCATCTAGCTGATTATCCAGTTCAGCTTTGTGGAAACAACAAGGCAACCGAACATCCCTCAGTCCACAACTTCCACCAGCTCATCACCCCAAGGTGATCTCAAGCCAGCTGAGACCAGAAGTCACTCCAGTGTGTCCAGAATCTCTGGCCCAGGTCTTCTCCTGGATGGATGTACCAAGAACACCCTCAGATAAAGACACATTTTGGGCAATCCTTATCAAAGCCACTTCAACAGAGCCCTCTCAATGCTGGGGGGAGCAGTAATCCTACTCTGAGGTCCTCCAGGATGGCTGAGCCCCTCAATCTAGCAAGGAGAGTAAGCCCATCCGCCCTGAGAAAGCTTGGCTTTTCTGCTTGGATTTTCCATCTCCACCACCACCGTCTGGTATGACAAACACATTACTGCTTCTGTACCTCCTACATGGTTTCCATTATCCCATGTTCCCTTACAGACCCAGAGATAATTGAACTGCTTTCCAGCAGAGGAAGTTGTTCCTACCTCATAAAAAGGGGTCAGGCAATCCTTATCTTCAAGAACTGTGGGCGAACACTTGGAGAAGATGATCCTCATACTCGTTTGCTTCACACTTGGCTGCAAATCATTTCAACATGAGCACTATGGGACCACTGGAACACCATCATCTGCAAATAGCAGAGATTCCACCCCTGAGCCGCCAAACTGAGCACGCTCCATATCTAGGCTGCTTATTGAGAGTATTCTCTGACAATGTTACTTTGATGGCCTGGCAAGGTTTTAATATCCACATTATGTGGCAGCAATGGTCAATGTTTAGCATTAGCTGCAATCACGGCGCAACAAAACCACCAGAACCTCTCTCCAGTACCACCAGCCCACCCTACCCGACCACAGGGGGGTCCCACCAAGTCCCCCACCCCACCTCCGCGGCAACTACCGCAATTTCATCTATCGCAAACCCGAAATGAAAAGACAAATTTTTCATTATTTTCTCCTCCTTTCAAGAGCTTTCCAGCTGACTAAAATTCATATTTATGCTAATGTGCGGGTCCTCGATCCCCCTCTCTCCCTCTCGCACGGGAGATAGGAGATGGGCCTGAATTAATGGCGTAGCATTGGATGTAATATTCGCTAGGTTTCATTAGCCGGTATACATTTAATTTCCAATAAACACGGTAATTAGAGGAGATATCCAGGGAGAGCGGGCCAGGCTCTTCTCCTGCTCAGCGGCAGCTGTAACCCGATTCGCGCAGAAGGAGCAGCAGTCAAGGAGGGCTCTCAGCTTATCCAAATCCCCCCCACAGATGGGCAAGGGCCCGGATTCAATTATGTGGAAATGAAACCCACAACAGATATAAGTTATGCCTTTCACAGAAGAGCGCAGAAAAAAAACACTGCCGAGCATCTGCCGGGATATGAGGACCTCGCAACCATTTCTGATCTCCTCAACACACGTACACACACACACACACACTCACAACAGCCTCACATACTCCCAACACATGCACACATACACGCCACTCACAACACACGCGCGCACACACACACACACACACACACACACACACGCACACGCACACACACACACATCACACACATATACAAATATACAAACAGAAATATGAAGTCATTCCACACTGAGTTCTCTAAATTTTCTCCACTCATTGGTAATATTTCCAAAGTACTGAACAAGAAAAAAAAAATGTAAGAAAAGACCAAAAATGAAATGCTTGCATATCACAGGGAATCCATTTGGATGAGAGTGGACAGAGTACAGGGAGGAACTAATCCTACGCATTAAAGAGTCCTACTGAGATTCATGTACAGAGAGGCCATTTGACCTTTACATCTGTTAAATGTTCCCCCGACCCCACTTCATTACAGCTTCAGAGGCTGTTGAGGGGATTTTTTTTCCTTCTGCGGATGGTTTTTTTTTTCTGAAGACTCCCAGTGCAAATGTATGTGAATGAGAATAATCCACATAAGCACAAAACAGAGCTGAAATATATTTAACATTATTAGCATGGCCTTGCCTACGCATAATTACCAACATAGCATAATCTGTGTGAGTCGCTCAAAATATTGACATCCGTTAAATGTCTTATCAGCAATCTTAAATATAATTTTACTAAATTATTAATCCATACCACTTTGTGCATTGCTTATTACACAAATGGTCAATTAATTCAGCTTTTAGTTGCTAAAACAATTAAGAGCCTCTCTCAGCAGTGTGTCGTAGCAAAAACAAGTTTGTTTTCCGAACGTTACACGCTCAGTTCCCCATCCACTCTTCTGTGCCGCCATTTAGTGAAAGAAAAACAGACGGCAGACAGCAGCTACTATTTATAAAGGGACTGGTCACTTAAGAGGACACAGAAAATTAATCTTACTTAATTTATTGGCATAATTAGCCAATATTCGCTAATGCTGCATGCACCACGGGCAGCGGGCAGGAGAGCACACAGTACTCCTTGGGAAGTGACGGAAACTGAACGCCGTTCCTGAGAAATGGTGCGTAATAATGGCTCCACTGGAAAAAAAAAAAGTAATAAAGACGCAGACCAGAAGCCACGCTCAGATCAGGGACCCAGCGGTGCGGGCGGAGGAGGAGATAGGGCGGGGCAGTCAGGGTGCTCCTATTTCTGGTGGCTAAGGACTGATGCTAAAGCAGCAGCATGAGGCTTGTAACCAACAGACAAGCATCAGCGGTCGAGCAAAAAGACAGGAAATTGAAGCGCGATTCCCTCTGATTCCATACATTCCATTTCCTCATGTTTTTCTTCCCAACAGTGTCCCACTCATTTTGTCTCCCTCACACTGAAAACTTCCCCCCCTCCCGACCCCACTCTCCCTCCGACAGACCTGGGAGATTGACCCAGCTCGGTACATTTAAAGGTCAGACGCTTCTCTGACTGCACTGCAGCTAAATGTCTCCCGCTGTCTCCACACAAAGGCCTAAAGAGCGCCGTCTCCTTGCGGCGGGATGCGAGACTCCGCAGGACCCCCACAGCTACGGGGAAGCATGCAGACAACAGACTGTCTCTGGTGCCCTCGAAAATCCCTGCTGGGGTCTCACATAGTTGCTGGGTAACAACAATCTATGCAAAGAGATGGTGTACATGTTCTCCTGAATGCTTCAAAAGTGTGAAACTCATATGATTGTCTGATTTCTCTTCCTGGTTGTAACTTGGCGGGTGGGTGGGGGGGGGGGCGGTGTGCATCTCTAAAGGAGCAGGGGGGAGCTGTGTAATCGTCCCGGCTGGAGGGTGCATGCTTTGTTAAGTGTCTGTATTATTAAGAGCTGGAAAAATAACTGCAGGCCCGAAAGCTCGCGGCACACTCCAGTTTCCGCGGCTACTACGCCACGAGCCAGCAGGACTGATTGAGAGAGGCTGAAGGAGCTCGGCACTGGCGTGTTCACGGGGTACCGTTCACCTTGCGCTGGCACCTCAATTATTCTGAGTTAACCTGGGCCCGGGCTTTGCCGTTCATCACTATAGGGAAGGAGGGGAGGGGAGGGGAGCGGATGGGGGAGGGGGGGGGGAGAGATCTCTCTGGAGAACACTGCACTCCCATGATAAACCTCCAGTTCCTTGTCTCAGCAGCATATGATCCAGCTTAAAGGGGTGCCGGGGGGGTTGAACCGCAGCCAACCCACAAGGGTGTGATCAGAGGCAGCTTTCCAATAACCCTCGCGGTGATATCCTCCAGGCTGGCGGTGTCATCGCTGCTGCTGTAGAGCCCTGGAGCCGGCCAACCAGCTCCAAGCTTGCACAAGGAGGAAAAGCGTATTACCCATCATAACCTGGGTCTTATCCGAGGGAAACTCATTTAAATGTGCAGGCACAGCCATTTAAGCCTCTTTCGCCAGAGTCTGGATAATGCTCGGCTCCCAGGAGCCGCGCTCACGAGCAGAGGACCCTTTCCCGATGGCTGCCTGTTGCAGATGTCAGGCTGGAGTCTGCAATGTCTTCTGGGAAACCGATCAGATCGAAGGCCACTCCACTCCTTCTGCCGCCGGCTTATAAAAGCCCAGCAGAAATGTAAAAACACAGCCTGGAATATTCCGGTCCAGCTGGAAGCTCCTGTTTAGGCACAGCTCCTCGTTTGATGTTTGCAAACAAGCCCACCAGTCTGTTCTGTGCGTATATTCCCACAAGTCCCGGTGGTCTACGAAAGACAAATGCAGCTGTTTTTTTTTTTGTGTTTTGTTTTCTATCGCGTTTTAGAGCAGCGCTAATTTTTTTAATCCATTAAAATGTGACGTAGGTTCTGAAAGCTAACCATATGCTGCAGGACTCTGCCACTGCGATTGGCTATGGGGACCTGAGCACTAGCGAGAGCCGCGTCACCAACATGCCAATCACCTGGTGACAATCCCCAGCCTGCGGATACGGAGCACCTGAGGTTCTGAGGCTACGCCGGCCCCCTGAAGGAACGCCGAAAGCAACCCCAGCCCGCCATTCCCGCGGTCGCCGCCCGTCCACTTCGCTGGCCTCAAAGCCAATCAGCAGCCGTCCATCATCAGCCGTCTGACAATCTCTTACAGTATCGACTTCAGATCTGTCAACCGCAGGCCCATCAAATTACTGTCGAGTGGGTGGGGGAGTGGGGGCTGCAGTGCAGGTGGGGGTGGGGAGGGGGTAACGGTACGAGGAGAAACAGAACGACTGAGCTCCTGATCTGGAACATTCTCAAGTGTCAGGCTACCCTCAAAGACGTCAGCCTCTCCCCATCTCCCAGTGTTAGGCCTGGCCCCTGTTTTCCCTGCTGGGATCTTCACCCACCCATGGGGCCCCCACATCTCCAAGAGGAGGGGGATTAACCGGCTCTCCAGGGAGCTGAATGACAGCGCGCTGGGCTGCACGAGACAGCCAGATTTTACGCTAATAACCAGCATTTACACAGGCCGTCAGCAGCAGATAGAACTGCAGTTCCTAAGCAGGAGTGGGAGATTTATCCGGCTGGGGAAAGAAAAGGCATGTTAGCATGTCTCTTCTCTCGAGCGGCATTTTTGGGCCACGGAGAGTCCTGGCTTTAGTGAGTGTCATGTCAGGCAGTGGCGCGTTTCACATCAGAGCCTCATAAAAGTCTTTCACTCATTGCAGTAATGGTCGACAGGAAAATCGCTCAGATATGTAAAAAAAAAAGAAAAGGTTTCAGAGAAATTTAGGCATACAATCTCTAAAGTGGGAGTTCAATTAGAGTACCCTTTATCCATAACATTTCTTGGTCATTAAAACTTTGTACTTTCCTGGACAAATTGCACCTCTTTTACTTTTTATTTAGCCTGCTGTTATTCTCCGGATAATTCGGCCATTAGATGTTCCTAAATCATAATGACTGTACATTAAAAGACAGGAATGCATATAAACGCATTGGGAATGAAGGTCATTCAGAGCTGCTGGGAGATGTATCTAATGTAGAAAGTGAAATCAAATTCATAATTTGACTCCTTTTTAGCTGTAATGGCTGTATACATCATTATAGCCTTATTTTTAAATAGCCTCCTCTCATTATATAGTTGTAGTTAATAACTTTAAATGAAACCAGTGGCAATCAGGAACTCATTAGAACAATTTATTTTAATTGACCTGCTATCCTTGGCTTCTAGTGCAATCAGTGCAATGTTGTTAATACATTGCCCTGCATATTTTGAAAGCTATTGAAGTAACTTTTATCAAAGAAGAGTGATTTATAGTGTACATTTTGTCAAACAGGAGTTCACAATATATTAGATGCTAAATGCATTGTCTACAATCCCACAGTTAAAAAATGCATGTATGTTACTGCTACCACAGAAAATATGAGTTACTACTATTACTAAAACTACATGAATGTTACTAATACTACTACTAGAAAGACATGTTCCTACTACTAGTACTAAAACTACTACACAGCCCTCATTGGCTGGGAGGAGTTTGTGATGTCAGCAGAGTGACAGGTGCCAGAGAAGCCAGACTCCGCCCCCATGGTTGTGACACTGCAGAGGTAGGTGTCGTGAGATTAATGGTTCTACTCATGGTCAGATGGGAGGCAGTTTAATTAGGACACTCAGCCCCCATCTACACAGGAACCCACAGCTCTCCCGCAGGAGCTGGACTACAGCAAATCTACACAGGTCAGGTACCAAAGACCTGGTCGAGGAACGCCAGCAGTCTGTGTACCTCTGAGCACTAAGAAACTACTCTGATAGCATGGTGGTCCAATCTGCCAATTACCATAGCGAATCTAAAGAAAGATATCAATATCAAAACAGGGATTACACAGAAGATGCACTCACAATCGGTCACAATATCCATACAGTTTCATTACCATGCTCCCCCTAAATAACACGTTGTGCCCTCTTTCTGCATTATAGGAACCACTATACTGCCCGACCAGGAAAGGCTCAATTAGGACTAGAGGGGAGTAGAAAAGACAGGGGGGCAAAAGTTGGTCAAAGGAGTTTGGGGAAAATATTTCTGGGTCAAAACAGTTGGTAGTGCCTCAACTAAACTGCAGATAAACACAGCAAATACATAGAATTAACTTCAACAAACTGCCACAAAGTATGAATTACAAGTTATACACGAAGTGAGCAACTCTCCAATAGCACTTTAAAGGCCTTGTGGAAATCGCCCTTTGCGTGGTCAAGGCTGGAGCTCTTTGCTGTATAACCGCAGGCATTTACTCACAGGGGGAATCACAGTGGGGACACAGTGGATTTCAATTTTTTGGGGCACTTTAAAGTAGAAGGAAAAGTGCTTTCACACCTCTGGATTCACCATGTTGATAATAAATTGACACACTGGTGGCTTCAAACTGCAGAGCTAACAGAGCAATGCTAAATATCAGCCAATATATCCCCCCACCCCCCTCCCCAGGCAGGCAGGGAATGTATGTGGTTTCACCAGAACAGGTGCGATACTGAGGCCCCCCCATAGCTCCATAGTGGCTATAACATCGGTGTGAGGAAAACGTTTACAGAGAAGAAGTCTGAGTCCTTTACAGCCCTGACGCTCGCTGGAGTGGAGAAGATAATTTTCTCACTGCTGAGAGCAGTTTTCATGCATTCCGGATGATGCCATTTCAGTCTGACCTTAAAAAAGGCCCTGGGCAGTGATTGTCTAGTTTTCAGATTCTCACCACTGACTCGAGGGGGATTGGAATTGGACAGAAATGTCCGCCAGAGATAATCGTACCTGTGTGTAACTTAAGGGGAAGAACTACTGGCTGCACATGAAGCAATTTAGGTTGGTGCTCAAGGCAGACCATTATATTCAATGTGTTTCTTTACCTCTGACAACGTGTTTAATGAATCGATTTAAAAGGTTTTAGGTCTGAAAATTTGTAAATATCTATACATAAAAAAATGTAGTTATGAGTCTGGGAAATCACCTGAAACAGATACAACAACATGAATCCTGACCCCTTAAACCAACCTCGCCGTGCACAGGCACACACACACAACACACACACATATTACACAGGTGCCCACTAAGAAAAATTGATCTGCACAGACACACACTCATATGTGTGTACTGGCACACTCAAATGCAGGAGAAAGAAAAGTACATTCACAAGTACAGATGCATTCGCACACACATATGCACATGCATACACCCACACACACACACACACACACACACACACACATGCACACACACACACACACACACGTGCACACACACACACACACACAGCACAGCGAACAGTGAAGGCAAGTTGACTGGTTGCAGTGAAGATGACAGTTGAGGAATTGAGAGAGCTACAGAGAACTGATCAGAGAACTCAAAGATTGTGTGTTGACCCCGTGTTCCCACACTGGCGTTATCACCATGTCTGGTCTTCAGTGAAACACCCATCAGCATAAATAGGTTGCACATGAAAATGCTATCTGTGCATGTAGCCCAGGATTAACCCGTCCATTAAGAGGCAAAATGTATAGGCCATCTTGGATGAGGCCGTCATTTTGAAGGCATTTACACAGGCTCTGGTATTTCGCAAATGCAAAGTTCCATGTACCAAAAGTTAATTTAATGTCAGAATGTTTGACTGACAAAAGAAAGTCAATATATTGCGACAATACATTTACCCAGTGAGATTATAGCCTACTCTTGGCATTTGGCTTTCAGCAATACGATACCAAACCTGTGTTTTTAATTATCGCTATTGATTTTAGAAGCTTGTGCAGTCTCTGATTACAGGTTTAAAAGCCCAGGATAAAATCCAATTTCTTCAATTTGTATCTGCAATCAGTCTGAAAACATCTGCCCGGTTAAAGAAAAAAAATCTCAAACGGGTCAAACGGGGGTCAGCGATGTGGTAAATGTGATATAAGTATCTCTTAATTAATCAAACCGCAGGAAGAACAAAAAATAAATAAATAAAAATCACACTACAGTATGCGGCGCTCTCTGGCAGCTGGAGTCAGGACGGGTATGAATAATCCGGAGATAGCAAGAGATTGCATTAAAGATGCTAAGACCGCAGATAGCGGCTCTGCTCCGGCGGCAGGCGGTAAGGCTCGGCAGCGTTAGGATTCTGCACACGCCGCCGGTCATTTGTCAGCTTCAGAGAATGCCGTAATAGACGCATAATGGCAGTGCTTTGAAGAAGCAGGGCTGGCGGACGCAGCGGGACCGGGCCAGGGGGAGAGGGCTGTGGGGGAACTAGGCTGAAGGTGAAAAATGTCTGTGGAAGGATTCTGAAGGAGCCATACATCCTCGTTAGTCTCTCATATTACAGCACCTGGCCCAGACTCCCGGGCGCATGGTGCTTAACAGACATAATGACATCAAACACACGCGTGCGCACACACACACACAACCAACTGTCACAAACTCTCGATCTCTTTCATTCTAACACCATACACACTAACACACCTGACTGATTTTGCCTTTCTTTACTCTCAACCACACTCACACACACAAACACTCTCACACAGATATTTTCAAACACTCTCACGCACACACATACACACGGAACCACAACGGACTGTCAAAAACTTTCTCTCTTTTTTATTATACCATGCACTCAAATGCACAACTCATTAACTTTGCCTCTCTTTGCTATACAAACAGTCTCTCAATCACACTCACACATAAGAACACTTCCACACAGGCACACACACACGCACACACACACACTGGCTTATTCTTTTGTTGACATATACACTCTCTCACACACATAACGCTCATACACGAAGACGTGGGCGTGCACAAGCAATGCCTCGACCACTCTATATTTGATTGAATTGCAGAACTTGAAAAGCTAAAATGCTGCACACACAAGGACAGTTGGACTGCAATCAAAATTGTTCAGATTCTTGTTATTAAATTGCAAAACACTGTTCTCAAAAATCTGACACTTAGATTTACCCATGAGGCAAAAAAAAAAGAGACAAACGTTGATTGAATCCAGGCCGACACTCAGTGAAAATACTGTGACCGAATGCTAATTTATTCTGGCCGAATTCAATTTGTTGCACATCGAATGGAGCACACAGGCTTGTGGTGCAGAAATCTGGCCCTTGGGGCCCGTAGGACTGCTGCTGTTCATTCCTCCCCTCCAATCAGAGATTGATTCATCACCCACTTTCGTCCAAAATTTATCACCATTTCTAGTCCATAGCCTAATAATGACAGTAATTGTCCAGAGATTACACCCACATCGACAATTACTGACATCATTGGGCTATGGATTAACAAGCTGAACAGAAAAGCAGTACCACTAACCTTGAGCAGTACATTTTAGTATCCCTGATATAGGCCATCATTAATCTTAACCTTTTAAGTATTTCTAGGGCGATCCACTCCAGGGAGATTTACACTCAGCTTCAGCTGACAAACTGAGCAGTTTGCTGTGTTGCTGTTCTGAAATAATGTCTTTGAATGAAAACATTAAGAATGTCAGTTTTACTTTTATTTTTACAAATGTGATCAAGCAAAACAACTTTCATTAAAAAATTTGCATTTTTCATTGCTGCGCATGCCCATGCATCCATAACTTTCTGCGCCGGAAACTAACCAGTTATGTACATGCATGTGTGTGTATGTGTGAGTGTGTGTGCACGCGTATGGACAGGACCAAATATCCCCAGAAGGTAACTGAGCCATTTTAGGGTTAGTGGTTAAGGTTAGGGTTAGGCTCGGGTAAGGGATAGGCATGTGGAGTTTATGGTTAAGATAAGGGGTCAGAGAATGAATGCAAGCCTACGAGATGTCCCCACAAATCATTAAAACAGGACACGTGTCAGAGTGTGTCAGTGTGTGTGTGTGCAGGTGAAACACTGTCTTCCAATCCGAAATGAGAACGCCTCGGCCTGTAGTCATCCAGGCATTCGTATCTCCTCATCAGTTTAACTGAGTGACCTCACCTACACCGTTCACCAGCTCAAATCCCTCTGCCCTGAAAGAGCGCTCACATGTGGAGGTTTCAGTTTTCTGGAATATGTAATTTGCCATTGTGTCCTGGTGGGTTTAATGGCCTCAAAAGCTATCAGCAGGAAGCCCAGGCTCTCAGCTTGAGCGCTGAAATTTGGGGCTAACATTTATTACCTTTTTCTAAATCTGTCTGGCTGACCTGGTGTCATTTTTTTAAAAGTCTTAATGAGGAAAGAGCTGGCTTTAATTTTTTATCTCTCTCATATTCTCCAATTAAATTTGAAAATGTAACTGACTGTGCTCTTTGGATCGCAGCAGCACTGCCTTTGTGCTCCTTCAAAGCTGGCGAATCTGATGATGAGCAGGAATAATCACACATGAATGGAGAGAGAGAGAGTCCTGAAACGCTTTCAGAAACACTTTAAAAGCTTATCTGCCTCGGTGCAAGCCGCTCGCCTATTCATTCCTCCCTCCCTCGCTTCGCAGGCTTTGGGGTTTTTTCCCCATTAAAGAGAAATGCAGCGAGAGAAGGCTCGGTCTACAGGGACAGCCGCCTGTCAGCGCACCAACAGCTTGTGGCTTCTTTGCTCCGATTAAAAAAAAAAAAATGTGCTTTGGCGCTGACAGCTCCTACGAGCCTGGAAATTTAGGCAGTGGAAAGCAGAGCCCGATCGCGCATGTGGAAATAGGGCCCGGCTCAGGTTTTGACGCCATTTACAGATGTTAAAAACAAAGGGATTCTGATGCCTGGCCACAAACAATACCCTGTGCTTCACCACCCCCCACCCCCAACCCCTTAACTGGACTTGGCAGCGACTGCCATGTTATCAGCTGAAGGAGACTGCAGGGATGGTCGCGGGCCCCAATCAACTCATCATCTGTCCGCTCCATTGTCATCAGAGCCGCCATCGGGGGCTGTGTAAATAAACGCGCTCGTGTGCGACGCTCGCCTACACGGGCGCGCTCATATCGCCCGCTTCAGCGCCATTCTGTTCACCGCATGAATACATCAACATATTCATACTGAATACGTCTTCGATATGAATGGACGAGGCTCTGCTCGACTGAAAAGCTATACGGGACTCATTTTCTCCAAGTGCTGGCCGACACACGGGCCTCTCATAAATATTAATGGCAGGCAACGATCGCTCAAGAGAAACTTCATTATCAAAAATCAGTTCAGGCTCAATACACCCTTCTGTACTTCCTACATGCATATCCATACTTCCTTTCCCACCCTCTCATCCTCTCTGATCTCTGCTGCCCCCTCCCTCTGTCTCCCTCTCCCTCCCTCTCTCTCGAAGTTGCTAATCTCTCTTATCTCATTCCGCAGCACAACTCACAGTCCCCTCCGCGCTGCCTTATCTCCCGCGGCTGTCAATCAGCACAGATCAGTGCCCATCCCTCGTCCCACACAGTGGCTGCAGGCAGCTGCACACGAGAGCTGGGCGAAGCGCAGTCTGTGACGAGACTGAGGCGCATCGCAGGGACGGCGGCACGAAGCCATAGCACACGAGGCATACGACAGCAGTGCATGCGGAACATTTGAAAGCAAAATGACCATAAGTTATTTATTCGGCCAAGACCGATTAATTTACCGTTTTTAGAGGCTTGGTTTCGGGCTATTGTTTTCTTTTATTTTCAGTTTCTGTTAATATTAATGCATACTCGATTGTATGAAAGATACTTCAAATGAAATTTCCTTCGGCCAGCACGGCTTGTAAGATGATGGGCCCGAACGTCGGGACCAAAAAGTAGTCGACAAACGCAGGGGTTAATGGTATCGAAGAACCAAAAGGGCTGTGTCTGACTCCATTCTGGTAATTTCATGACAGGACGTTGTAGGGTAGCTGTGGTGCTGTTGACTAAAGGGTTGGTCTAAGACAAATTAATGACCTGTGGGTGTGGCTGGGGTTTGATCATGTTGAGGCCAATTGGATCAGCCACTATCCTGCCCTTTAAAACCAATGCATTAATGCCACAGTGAGCATGCAATTTCTTCTGGTGATGAACACCTAGCTTGCATTGCTGCTGGCTCCTTTGGTCCTCTGAGAATTGCGCTTCAATGTAGGAAGCACTTCAATGATGCCAGATGAAGAGGAAAGCAAGAACTAATGACAAGCAGGTGGGAGACCACATCTACTGGAGGGGGGCACCCAATAGTGCGCCCCTAATCCCAGCAGAGGATATATGTGTCTCCCCTCCCCACACAGAGTGCGGAGGGGTTTGGGGGATAGAGGTCAATTCACATGGTAATGCACTTAAATTGAAAAGACATGGGCCATGTGATTCTTATGTGAGGTATTAATATCAGGGTGAGACTGAAGTTATTCGTATTCCCTTCACACAAAGCAAATACTCACATGTAAAAATACCTTTTTCCCATCCCCTTCCCATTAGACCCCTCTACCATTTTGTTGGTATTATTTATAGGGTATATAATGAAGATGGATATTAAGAATGAAAGGAAAATTATACGTGTTTGTAAACAGCTCCACTGGCTGAGATTTGGTGCCATGAAACTTCCAAAAACTAACAGCATATGGGTAAAAATTTGGTCTGGGAGAGTCAAAATGCAAATGTGGTCTGTGACACGAAATTGCATTTATGCATTGACTCACCCACGAAAGTGCTGTTCAACCCATTGTGACGCACACACTTATTTTAACGCGCAGAACTACCAATCTGTGCAAAAGCGATAAATAGGCACTTTGCAATGGACGAAATTGAGCATAACGTTACCGCCACATGAGTTTCTGTTTATGAAGGCACAAAAATAGAGCCCAGTGAGTGAAATAGAAAGATAGAGTGAAAAAGAAAAGAGAGTAAAAGAGAAAGATCGAGACAAAGAGATAGAGAGCAAAACAGGGAGTGAAAGAGAAATAGCCAGTGAAAGATAGGGGGGAAAAAAGAAAGAATATAAGAATGGTGTGACAGAGATGAGCAGTAAGAGATGGGTCATGAAAGAGAGAGATAGAGGGAAAGAGAGCAAGAAAGAGTGAAAGAGACAGCGACAGAGAGAAAGAGAGAGCGAGGGAGAAGAAAAGAGAGACAAAGCCCTTGACTGAGTAGCACAGCTCGAGGCACAGGCTCCGGCAGCAGAGTAATAATCTGGGGCAGGAGAGTGTCACTGCTGCAACATCAAACCAACAAATGACTCCCCCTCTCCCAAAATAAACTGCCCTCCGACTCCGCGAGCAGGCAGCAGAGCATGCTGGGAACTAATCATTCTCGCCACGCCGCGCAGGGCCCACACGAGAGGACAGGAGCACCCACCGCTCCCCGAATTGGGTGGGTTTTCATAATTTTAGGCAGCGCCATTTCCCACTCAAGGGGGAGATGAACTCCAGTGTTGAGGTAATTGTGGATAATGGAGTTTTAAAGGCAGTTGGTGAGGCGAGTTGAAACAAGATTGGGTGGGGGAGGGGGGTAATTCACAACGGAGGATGGAGTGGGCGAACCTGCAGGAGGGTACTGACAGAGCGGGGAGGGGAGCCGAATTAATGTAGGCAAGGGGACAGTAACGCTGCACTAAATCTGATTTCAGGGGGATGCAATAAGAATAAAAAAAGACTTTTATTTGTTGGGGGAGGTAGGCTCAATTAAAGGAGAGAAAAACTTTTTCTGATGAAAGGGGAAATGAGGGGATGATAAAGAATTGATGCAGAGGAGGAGAGAGGGGAATTCACTTAAGAAAGAGTGAAATAAACGACGCCATGAGGAGAGCAAGAAAGGAGAGCCTCGTGAAACTAAGAGAGTAAATATAGGTTTAAAACAGCGAGATGAAAAGGAAAAATGAAACAAAAAACTCACGTTTACGGGGGCATAGCTGAAGGAAAGCATAAAAAAGTCAATAAGAGAGACAGTGATGCATAAAACAAAACATAATTATTTTAATGAGGCGCATGAGCACCTTCACGGCACCTTGAAAGTCGTTTCCCCCTCAAACCGCATATTTAGAAAATACGCTCTGAAAAAGCCTGAGAACCGACGTTAGACAACAAAGCACAGATCGGCGCAATGGACAAGGGAGCCTGAATCACCGGTGCATTCTGGGTAAATTATGGACCAGGGGAGAGAAGAAATGAGCGCGGTAGGTAGAAAAAAAAAAAAACACGCATAAATTCACACTTTAAAAGAAGAAGAAAAAAAATCAGAAATCTTCTTTCTGCTGAAGGACCTTTGAACTGCTCTGAAGGCCTGCACACCTGCTCGCTCCTCTTCAGACGGTACAAAGCGCTGAGCGTGTGGGCGTCTGTCCCCCCCGTAAAGCCAGCCGTGCGATAGGGCCCATCGGACTGAGGCCGTCAGGGGCATTTTATGAGCTGTGGAAGGAGCCTACCGTCTCTCCATCGGCTTTAATGACACACTTTAAATGTAAGAGCTGGAACAATCGGCCTTCACTGAGGACCCACCCCCCCCCACCGCTCGCACCGGACCTGAGGAGAAAGGATGCCTGTTCACAGTGCTCCGTTAAGTGAGTCGGGAGAGGAGGACAGGCCAGGCCGGCGACTGCAGCGTCTGAGAAGTGCGCTGGCTTTTATTCACGAGAGTGCTTCGGGCTTCACCTGACAGCGTTGCTAAAAATGACTGCTCCTGCCTCGCTCGCTTACGTCGCCACCCCGAACACGCCGTCATCAAACGCCCGAAAACGTCAACATGTATAAAGTATGAAATACGCGCGTTTACAGGAATCCCTAGAATCAATACAATAGTGCCTAGTTTTGGTTAAATGCATTAATTTCAGAAGTGGGTCAATGCAGAGCATGAAGAGGTTTTAGGTGTCATGTCTAACATGAATCTGCTGTACAACTGTAGTATAATAATGAGAGAAACCTGTACAGTACAGTCCCAGTGCCCTCAGCCTGCTCCGCCCCCTCTCCAGGGCCCCGACCCGACAGTCCCCACCCCCCAACCCCCCCCCCAGGCCTGACAAAGCCGACCCCGTGTCATTAGCACTGAGGGCCAGGTGGGAGAAAAGCTCCAGGGCAGGAGCACATCCAGTTCAACAGAGATACATTTGCTAACACTCACACACGCACATGCGCACACACACACACACACACACACACGCACAAACACACACACTCAGGTGCACACTCACACACGCACACACACACACACACACACACACACACATACACTCAGGTGCACACACACACACACACTAACATGCATGCAGAACCACACATATATGTGCGTACACCCTACATACAAACACACACACACACACACTCAGGTGCAAACACACACGCACACACATACATACACAAGCAGATACAGTCAGATAAACATACTAATACATAAGCATATGCTTACTATATATATATATATATATATATATATATATATATATATATATGCAAGAAACACACGTGTACACACATTTATACACAAAACAGATGCATGCACATACACACACATGCATAAGCTCAGATGCCCCATTGTCGCCGACACAATCATTTGCAGACTGCTCAGTAAAGCAGTACCATGATAAGCTTAAGTGATACATTGCACATATATATCTTTTATTTTCCAGATCAATGCGCCCGCACTCAAAGCCCATATTTGTATTCACGCCATCAGACAAAGACACACACTCACTCCTGCTCGAGCCTCAGTGTGTAGGCAGCAGGATCCTGCATCAGGAGCAGGTGGAGGCGACCGACTGCTTACACACTGGGCGGTGAGGGCACTGCACTCCTCGCCGGGAGAGGAGAGGGATCCAGTCTGATTAGGATGCGGCGTGGACTGCTGGAGGAGACAGGCCAACAGGTAAGCACAGGTGTACACAGCTCTCAGGCCTTCCCGCCGCGGCAGCTCACCATGAACGAGAGCTACAGCTCTGCGCGATGCTGCTAATGACAACCAGAGACCGCCCCCAGACCACAAACTCGCCCTCCCCTCGAGCAGTGCCGACCCGCCGCCACCCTACCCAGCCCTCCCCGCACCCCTGTCATAAAAACACACCCAAACACAGCCACTATGCTACACCTGCAGCAAACTCCACAATCAACTGTCACCACCATCTCACACAACTCAAACACAGTAAAGTTTACAGAAATATACGGAGAGAAAGAGAGTAAGGAGGGTGAGAGAATGAGACAAAGAGAGAGAAAAATGTAAAGACAAAGACAGAGATAGAGAGAGAGTGTTAGGAGGGGAAGGGAGAAGGAGAGAGAGGTGTATAAGGTATATGCATACAGTGATTATTTCAGAATTAGGAGAGTTTATCCTTGTCTCTATGATTAACTGGTCTATTTGGTCCGGTTGCAGGTTTCTGTGCTCTGTAATGCTTTGCTGATCTCAGCAATGAAACCCCATGATTTTTTTTTATTCTTTTCTGCACTAAAAACAAGCAGAGGAGCTCTGATATCTCTGCCGGTCGCTAAAGTGCGTTGACGATTCGGGACAGACCCCTGTCGGACCTGAGAGAAGGGGGTGAGCTGCCACTCTCTCGGGGGGGAAGTGAGATTCAGGGGGGAAGGACGGGGGGCTAACTCAACTCAATCCGTCTTCGACACGCATCACGCACCCGTCCCCCAATGACATGCAATAGAATTACGGCTCCCAACCACCCCAGTGGAGCAGCGATGTTAACAAGCACACAGCCACATTCAGCAGTTCTGCTCCATTACAGGCGGACAGACAGGTAGCTAACAGGAGGGATCCATGCATCTCCGCCGCCTCTCGGTTCCACCGGTGAGATGCAGATGGGACCATGCAAAGCCAGGGGAGGCTGCAAACACCAGGCTTTGTGCATTTTCATGGGAATTTATGAGTGTTTACCCGAACCCGCATCAGATGGACAGTAAAACTTGCTCATTCCCTTCTCTCTGTTTGAATGGCCGTGTAAAAGGAGGACCACGCCGCCAGATAACTGGAGGATGTTTCGCGGTTTTATAGCGCCACTTTCATTCATTTCTGCTTCACTTGCCAAACCTCCTCCGTGCAGGTTATCGAGATGTGTTTATTTAAATAAATAAAGGAAAATGAGCGTTCCACTCGGGGAGGCTTCATTGAGATTGCACTTTTTTGCGAGGGCTTTCCATGTGTCTTTGGGAAGGGGCCCGGGGAACAGGGCGGGGAACAGGGCGGGGACAGGTGCAGGCAGATGGGCCACGGAGTGGGCTACATGCTTTATGCAGAATACGGAATACAGTCAGATCCAGGGGCGCGAGACGTCACCATCGCACACGCACAAAAACAAAAATACTCATGTACATGCACGCACACACACACACACAGACGCATGCTCATATGCGTTGTACACAAAAGTAATAACGCACACACACACACTCATGCTCACATACAAAAAAAACTCACGCACACACACGCTCATATACACAAAAATAGTAACACACACACACCCTCACACACAAAAATAGTAACACATACACGCTCACAAACGCAAAAATGCTCGCACACATGCGCGCTCATACTCACAAAAACACACACACACACACACACACACACGCACGCTCACGTACACAAACATACTAACACACATTCACATTTAGGCACAAAGTTTACCATACAATTACTTGCTCTTTCACATAAACACACAAGATGTCACGCAAACATGCATGTGCGCAGTGCACTCACAGATGTGCCCCTCTCCCTTCAGATTGCCCGTGTGCATGTTAATATGGGGGCAGGGGTCATACACGCTTGTCATAGTCCTAACATGTCATCATCCTTCAGGGCAGCCTGTCATTCTAGTTGATGTGCACACTGTAGGCCTTGCCTGGTGTTCCCCATGGTGCACTACGGGCCTGAGGGAGGCCCTCATGAACAGAGCACCCTGGGGCCGGGCCCTCCAGAGAAACAACAGCCTCTCAGCTCAGTCAGCGGGACCCCAGGCCTCCTCAGCCTCTGCTGGAGTCCCATCACCTGAAGCCCAGCCTCTCTCCCTAATCCACACACCGCCCCCCACTGACAGCCAGGAAACATACCCCCGTCTCCACAGGACAGCATTAATAAAACATTCAGGCAACTTTCAGCAACCAAACACAGCAAATGCGATTTCCCACCCCAGTGCGATTTAACTTTCAGACAGCCAACAGTGTGTCAAAAAAACTGACAGGGACCGCATCCCACACCGCGATTTGATTAATGTGAGGACGTGACCCTGTTCTGTGGTGTCATGCGAAATCATTATCATTCCAAAGACTTCTAAAAAGAAGTCGTTTTATTTTTTTCAGGGCTTTGCCTTTCAAAAAAAGAGAAAAATTGAAAAAGATAAAGATGTAATTTATGGTTCCAAGCAAAGGGCCATGTGCTCTCTGTATTCCGGCCACGGCCTCGGTTCTCATAATAGGAATTGCTTGTGGCCACTGAAGTTTGACAAATCTTGCGTGGAGGACAAATTGACCAGCAACAGAATGTAATTTCTCCCTTAAAGAATTGCCTCGCCCTGTGTTGTTTCAGTAATTAGTTTAAGCCTCCTGGTTGTGCTCATTGAGTGGACCTGTTTGGTGGGGGCTCCTGCCCTTTGTGAGGCAGCCAGCATCCCAGTGAAGCCCTGGAGCCACTCTCTCCCAGGACAAAATATCAATTAACATTTCCTTTAAATGACCACAGAAGAAGAAGAGCTGCAGGAAGTGGGGAGACTGCAAAAAGATAATGTAATGTTCCTCGCAGTTCCAACAATGGATTCAGAGAAACCGTAACAATACCAGCCTGCAAACCCTGCCCTGTTCGCAAGCGAAGGAGGCCAGAAAATCAGGAGGATGCTCCATTGCAGGGGTAAATAATATAACTCGTATAAATGGTGTACAATGGCTTATAACCACATGAATGAGTGACAGGCAACAGTAAGTCAGAAGAGTGTTGCTGAACAATAGCGCCGTGTCCCATTTATGCGAAGCACACAGTGTGATTCGGGCGGCACAGTGCGCTCTAGCATGAGTCATGAGTTACACAGAAAATGGCTGGCAGCGGGAACGCCGCAGAACTGGAGCAGACACAGGCCCTTCCGCGTCTCAGCGCTCGCAGTACCCAGTCTGACAGGGAGTGGCCGCAACTAATGAAGAGGCCAGCTGCCGCTAAAGGATGCCGGTGGGAAGTTAGAAAAGCTAAAATAAACATGCTGATGTTGTAATGACACGTGTGAAGCAGTGCCAACACCTCATCACCACAGATGAAGAAGAAAAAAGGCAAATATGTGAGGGGGAAACAGGGTAATGAGGGTGACTGAGAATCTAAGAGGGAGAGAGAGAGACAGAGAGAGAGAGAGAGAGAGAAAGAGTGAGAAACAGGGTGTGGGTGACAGGAAAAAAGAAACAGAGATATGACATCATGCAGGTCATTACTCGGCCATTGGGCTCACCCTGTACCAATCAACAGGCCTGTTACATTACCCAAGGAACCTCAAGAATGAGGTGGGCGTTAGCAAGCAAGCAAGAATGCTGATACACTGTTCAAAGACAAATAACCATATAGCTGTCCCAACCATTTTGTAGTTAAGTGAAGTGATGAGAAGTATGTGTGCAAGTACCTAAATACACTTCATTAGGTACAAATATTTCTTGGATGATAAAAACAAAGACTAAATAAATATTTAAAAAATCCCTAGATGTTTTATCGTTGCTGCTGGAAATGACCTGCAATAAATTTCATTGGCTGCATTTTTAAGACTGAAGGCTCATCAAGCAGGAATACTGGCTCTGTGCAGTAAAACTTTGCTGAATGGTTTACTCATAAAAAGTTCCTCTAAAGGCACAGTAAGCATTGCTTACTGTAACTTGTGAAAATTGCACAGAGTCAACATAATGCACTTTGAATATTCCACAAAAAGAGACAAGCAAGCAAGATTTTTTTCGAAAGTATATGCTCTGCACAGAAAATGCATTTATACAATGAAAATAACAGGAAGAACAGCAGCATATAGCAGTGAATAATCGCTGTGCAGTTCATATAATAAAACCACGTGGTAAAACAAATTATTGCAAATTATTGCTCTGTTCGTTTTGCATTTTTCATAAATAGAATGTCAGGAAAACTCGAGCGGTATTTTCTCCAAGGAAATGTGCGTAATTGGCAGCTGAGTAAAACAAATAAAACTCAGGAAAGAGGAATCAATTATGAAGTGAGAGAACAGGAAATAGGCTCTTCCGGCAGCTAGGCTCCAGAGGTGACAGAACACTTCAGCGTTCTCCAAAGACAAACTTCGCTGTCTCAAACTGCCTGCAATCCTTCGCAAACAAGCTCATGTCAAAGGGCCTTTAATAATGTACAGATCGCATTTACTGTGCTTTCACTACGTTTTAAAAATTATTTCTTTAAATTTAGTTCGAAATTTAGTTAAGAGTCTGTGAAATAACATTATAGAGCCACTCATGAACAACTAAAAAAAGGATTTTCTGTAGAAATAGCAGTGTAATGAGATACAGAGGGGTTATTAAATGATGCTATAAGGTGAACAGTAAATGGATGGGAATGATGCCCTTGGCTGCATAGGATCAACTATATATTTGGGGTGGAGAATTGCTGACCCAGGAAATTGAGAACACCTGGAGAGACAAATTAAGAGAGGGTTGGCAAGATTTCAAATTTTTAAGCAAATTATCAGCTGTTCATTCACCGGCTTCAAAAAGCCTTTTTAACCCTTTCCCACCGGAGACTCACTTCAGTAAGTCTAAAAAACTCAGAGGGGCAATTTGTTTATCGGTTTAAATTGGTTAAAATTTTCTCAGCTGATTTATTTGTTTTGAACAAATCAACTTTTGCACAGCACAGAAACCTAATTTAATAAGGTTAGATTTTAAAAAATTCTCTCTTCCTATACATAGCAACCCATTTTTACATTTTTAAGTTTAGGAGGCTAAGTGAAACATAAAAATGGCAATTTAAAAATATTTGTATTTTCATTTTCATTTATATGAGAAAAGGCAGCATTCTGGATGTGACACTGTTACGGAACTTCATTGCAACGTTCATCCAATATTGTAATGGTAATTACATCTCATTTTTTCAATACAGTGGCCTAAAGAAATTTGCACTCCAAAGAATACAGCCCAAGGGTTAATATAAAACATTAATTTGAAGAGTAAGTAACTTCACTTTTTATCATGCACAGATTGACATTGCAATGGAACAGTCTCTAAAGGTTGATATACTGCACATTGAAAAAAAATGCTTTGGTTTGTGACCTTATGACTTCCCCATAATTGAATAGCATTTTCAAGATTTGCTGCATATATTTTTGGCTGAATTACTGGGTAATCATGATCAGCAAAGCATTATTTTCAAAAAATTCTAAAATATAAGATTTGGGATTACTTTGACAGAAACATATTGAATTAGGGGCAAAAAAAAAGAATTATCCAGATTTTATGTAGCATGGAGAAGAGCTTGAGGGGAAAAAATAATAATTGACAGGAAATTACCATGATTACACCCAGATTTGGCAGGCGACCAACAATTTGAAAGCTTAACTATCCAGGTACTCAAATATGTATACTTATGACAACTTAAAATTTAGCGCAGAAGTGTTTTGCTCATGGTTTGCAACTAGGAAAAACAGAGATTAGGTTTCTCAGGAAAACTCAGGCGGGAAAGGGTTAATGACATTTCAAACTTTCACTAAAAAGACTTTCCACGCAGATTTATGAATGGTTGATTCATTAAGAAATTGAATAGATATTTCACCTAAAACCAGCCAAAAAAAAATGTCAATAACAACATTTTTTTTTGCAAAATGGTTGCACTCGATTAGCTTAATAGATATCAACTTAACTAGCTGGATTTGTGGAGTAAGCAAGCCAGTAAGACACCCTGATAAGAAATGTAGAACCATAACTATCAATCAAAAAGTGCAAGAATATGCAAATAGATAACTGATGCAATTGATCTCATGACCAAAATACAACAAGCATTAAAGCAAACAAACAGCCTACGCAGCAAGTTATGCAGCCAGACACCCCAATCGGGTTAGCTGGATATTGAACATTTTACCATCTAAGCCAAACCAATCAGAACGCAGGGGGTGGGGTACTATTTTTAAGAATATACATGGGGAAGAGAATGGTATTTAACATATAGTGAGGCCAGAAATAAAACATAATTTGCAAGGAGGCCAAAGTTAGCAAATTCTTCACTAGGACCTCGTAAGAAACCACATCAAAGATAACAGTGTAATATTCTATTAAGATCCACTCTTACCACCTGCTCGGTTATTGATCATTAATCTAATCCTTTATCTTAAAAAGATTTGAAGTTATGAAATTATAGCAGCCTGATGAAAAACGTACAGAGATCAAAGTAACTTTTGCAGTAAAGGACTCCAATTATAAATGGTGTATTTTATTTCACTTTCAAACGTTAGAACATTTCAAAGTGCAATCCCAATTCCCAGACCTTAATAATCTCACAGCTTCTACTGCTCGTGGTAACCACGCCCACACACACTCAGATTCAGCCATTTACCATGGGAAAGCTATAAAAAGAGCCCAATAAATCACAACCATAAATGCATTAACTGTATCTGCAGGTCAAACTCTGCATTCAGACTGCACAAGTTTACCATAAGTACGCCATATGGTTACTGCAACACCATACGGTCATAATTGCTATAACTGAGACAGCGACTTAATGCTAAGTCTTTGTCAGAACATCATTATTTTTCATTATATTCTGCAGCAAGAAAGGAATTTGCAAATCTCTGAACACCACATGGAGTGCATGAAGCTTTAAAAAATTAGGAAAATGTAATCAAATCTGATTTTCAAGCAACATTATGTTCTAGACCACATAGAAATAAGGAGGCTAACGTAGTCTAGCATAGCTGTTGACCAAGAAATCAGTTTTATGTTGTCACACAACAGCCAAGGAGATATCAAGTGGCGGTGTTATGGCATTACATGTAACCCTTTAATTTAAAAAAAAAAAGCAAAATAAATGAAAATTATGTGGACTAACGCAGAAAAGCAACTGAGCACTTGACAATAACCATTGTGTTCTGTAACCCTAGTGACACCAAACCTCTTTCTGAGAGACCCTAACAAAGCAATTTTACACAGTCTGTGCGTCAAGCAACGAATTACCCAGGAGAGATATTGCACTGAAAATAGCTGATTAACCCATAAAGGACAGTGTTAGCACCAACACATTGTTTTTTTCTGAGTATTCTCTGCCCCTATAGGCCAGGGATGTGACGAGAGGCTGATAGGCAGGGATCCTGTCCCTATGAGAGGAAAATGCTTTTTGACAAAGGGTGTTCTTTTTTTCCCCACTCAGGAGAGGTGAGGTGCGTGCGGAGTGTGCGGCAGGGGTGAGGACACAGAGCCTAGGGGGGATAAGCTGGCACTTACCCCCGGCAGCGTCTTCTGTTCATGTAGCGCACTCTGGGCCTTCAGGGCTGACTCTCTGGCACAGTATGTTAGAAAGGCACATCCTACAGGGGGGAGACAGGCACGCACAAACACACACACACACACACACACACACAGAGAAAGAGAGAGAAAGAGAGTTTACTGTACTGCAATACTCAGCCTGAAGGGCTGGGCTGTGTCTGCACTCAGGTTTGAAGGGCCTGTAGTGCAGCCACATACAGATTCTATAAATACCCATCAACCCCTCAAAATCAAACAGAGCATTTATGCTCTTATAGGTAAGCCTGTATACTGTTGAATTTACAATAATGAATCCCAGAACACACGGTTATAAAAGGACTGAATTAAACCGTAAAACAAATGCATTGTCTCCTTGTTATTTTAATTTTAAGTAGAGTCCTGCGCCCATTTAACTGTTATCTACAGTTGACATACCTCTTATGAACTGACCGGAAAATTACAGTTGAAATAACAGACAAAAAAGGTGCCAGTTAAAATAACTGACAAAAAAACTGCCAGTGAAAATAACTGATAAAAAAGGTGCCAGTTAAAATAACTGACAAAAAAAGAGCCAGTCTATAACAGTGCATGAACTTTCAAAAGAATATTGATAATTAATCTTAAACTATTCTTTCACTGTAGGAGGCAGGGTGTGTGTTTGGGGGGGGGGGTTGGTGGGTTCATAGGCAATTGTCATTCTCTGTGTTAATTATGAATGTGCCAGTGGGAATAATGTTCCTCAGTTCCCAGCATCCTGCACCCTGAACAGTTAGGGGAGACAGCGGTGGAGTTATTTAATGTCACTTTTCAGGTTTACACGTCAAGGCCTCATCCATTAAATGTATTTCTTAGATCGCTAGTATTAAATGGCCTGCAGAGAAAAGGGTTCAATCGCAATGCAATTAATCTGCATACATCCTGGTACAAACAACGCTGCCAAACTGCATTAGGCCAGCCGGACTACAGTAACAGGGGTTTCTGAAGACCTGTCCTGATCTGAAACAGTCTGATGCGGTCAAACTGAAGAGGCGATTAAAATCCTCCTCGACCCCTCAGGCCATTAGAAGACATTACACATCCTTTCATGGTTATAAGGCTCCAATCCCAGAGGACAGTGGAGAGCAGAAAATAGAGCGTAGTGTCAGTGACAGCCATGTTATTGATGGGAAAGGGTGCTTTTGGAAGCTGCTGGAGTAAAGATTTCTAATAACATTTAATCAAGTGCCGTTTAGCACTCTCAGGCTAGAGTGTCTTTGAACATGACGTGCTTAAATACAACATTATACAAGACATGTTAAGCTCTCTCCCCCACTCTTCACTTCTGCGGTTCAGTAACTTCCACATATCATAAACAAATATGAAGTTCCACTTGTACATAAGGAAACTGGGTTTTTCCACATTTGACTGTCACGCAAATATCAGAAAATCAATGACAGCAGAAATGTGAGTGGGCATAAAAAAGTTTTGCTGGCCAAAAACAACTATCCTCGGCTGTCTCTCAATTTCCAAGTTCCCAGCATGCAGTAGGCCTATTCTGTTAATTCCATTAAAACACTATCATTATAAACATCATAAATCTTCTTCAGCATTTATAAATAAAGCGAGCAGGAGAATTAAGATAATGTCGCAAATCATATTATTTTATTATTTCATATCAATCTTCAGAGAGGGGTTCTCATCTCTATCAGCGATGGATGATACGGATAACCGTATGAAATGCTAATAAACCGTAACGTCAAGCTTTTGGTAACACACGGAACCGCTGAACAGTTCTCATTTTTCTAAGCAGATACCTGGAATTGTGATAATACAGTTCGCATGTAAATGATTAAGGCCGGCTGACATCTCTGCCTCCGGCTACCCACAGAAACCCGAAGTATGGAGGCATTTTACCATCACTCTGCCCTCTCCAGTACAACCTCACCCGCCACAGGAGAGAATTAACAGTCACAATTCACAGGCAGTGATTGTAATGTAAATAAAAACAAATGCATTGAATGAACACTCAGTCTGATACCAGAAGATAAAGACATGTACTAAAAATGCTTAACATTTAGATGAAAGTATTTGTGACTCGATAACAGTCTCGCAATTCATATGCAGCCGACTTTCATCTCACCAATGTTAACAATACGAAAAATAGCCTAATATTATCGCACAAAAAAATCTTTAAAAAAAGGCAGCCCGTAGCATCACAAACGCGAAGTAGGCCTACATCACAAGATCACAAATAGTTTAAAGCAGTTTTGCTGAGCCATTTCAACCGACAAGAAACTTAAATCACAAAACAATGTTTGCATTTAGGCCTACCTCGGTTTTCAGGAGGGGACTGATTCACATTGAGACCGACTACCTGTAACAGAGCACTGTCGCTTCAGGGCCTAGTAGTCGGCAGCTGTCCTTAATGCAGCTACGCTGAACCGCACTACAAACGCCAGGGGCTTAGCTACTGTAGCAAAATTGCAATCTTTGTTGATTCCTTAGATCATCACTTTGTTGTGTAAATACTGTATCCTAATTGCGGATTCCGCTAAAAAAAACATATCTCAGAAGATGCATTGTCAGTTGTCCAACCACATGAAACTGTGGAGCAGGAAAATACGTCATATTCCTTCAAAATAAGCGGCGTGCTCGAATTAAACCCCCCGCACCCTCGAGACAGCGCTGTGTTTTCGTCAGACACTAATTAGATGGAGGTAGCCATGGGGTGCAGATATAGAACTATGCATAAAATGGGGTAGCGTGTAGCACAGAACTAATTTGTCGATCTGTATTTATTTAAGGACGGTTGGCTGCTTTAAATTGCAACCTGACATTAGAAAAATAAATCAACCCACTTTTTCAGTATTCTGCGGCGGTCTGTTCTTTCACCAACGATATGCGCGCGTCCATGAGTGTGTTTACGACTAGGCACATAAAGAATTCCTATCACACATAAGTAACGATGAGCGACAATTGTCGAGAAGCTGCGTATTGTATTGCTCGTGTCTATGAATCTATCACAGATATATTGTTCAAAAGGATCCAACGCTGATGCTAACCTCTCAAATCTAACAAATGGAGGGTTTGGAGCACAATGGTGTTAAGTTCAAATTTTGAGATTTTTACCCATAATCACAGCTTTCTATCCGCTAATTCTAGGAGCACAATATGGCCATCTGCATTAGTTTTATGCAGAATTCACATGTCCAACAAAATCTGCTTAAATGAATTAAACATTAATATTTTCATGAATAAACATGAATCGTATGACAGATTCCTATGTCTTCCATTGCAAACAAACTTAACTTCAACCTGTCACCATTGTGTTATGTCGCATCAAGTGCTAGAATTCTTGGAACACAGACGTGACGTCCATTTTTTGGCGATTTTGGCCATAATGTCGCGGTACCACACCTATCAATATAGGCTACTTCTGAACTATGTAGCCAAAGAGTAACTGATATAAAATAGGCCTGCCTGGTTTAATGGATATTTACAAACCTAAATATTTTTTCTCAAAGCCACTAAAATGGACGTATAACTATTGTACTCTGACCCCTCGAAAGATACTCTTTGCAACGGAAAAGGTTTAAGGACGCAACCATAGCAGTGCAAACCCAGTAATGCGAGTCACTTCACGCGGGTCCATGTCTGAGCTAACTGATGGTTTGCATAGTAGGCCTATAACACGAAATTGGCGCTGATGTTACACACTATCTGAGGGCAGGAAAGATTTTCAATGCGAAGGTGAGCTATTAATCAAATGGGTAACCGAGGTCGAATCAACCTGTCTATCAAAACTAATTATTCACTTTTCAGATCTTATAATTAGTTTAGACCAAAGGAAGCTTCTTTGTAATGCTTATTGTTGGCGTCTTCGATCTGCCATTGTAAAATCAGTCTCGTGGCCTTACATGGCCTATTTGCTTATTCCCAAGACAGCCTGATATTCCCCACACTTTTGTAGCCTATATTTGTAGCCTTCTGGGTACTTACCACAATGATAGTGGCTGGCCAACTGGTGGACCACTTTAGAATTAATTGAGCTATCTCTTTAGTTCACTAAATGTAAGCGGCTACATGGAGTTATAAAAAACAAAAACGCAAGAACTATCCAAACCTATCTGCGTTCACTCTTGATCAGTGCTTACAACTGAGCATGACGTCACTGTCATACGTATTCGACTTGAACCGATGGAGTACCAGAAAGAAATTACATTAGTAATACTGCTCACATTACTACGCGTATTATTGAAGTCCTACGTACAATGGATGCTATGACAAATAGTACTGCTCAGATGAAAATCTAAAATTCCAAGTCGAAGCTCAAAACTAAAACGATTTGAATTAAAAGCTGCAACCTTCACATATACATGTTTAGTGTATGATTAAGGCAGCAGACAAAAAAATGTATCGCTCAGGTTCAATGTATCACTGGGGATTAATTCTTGAAAAGGGCACATGCAAGCTATTTCAGGAGGGTGCGCTACGACACACAGAAAGACCATAATAATAATAATAATAATAATAATAATAATAATACAACGAAAAAATCATGCTTCCAATGATTAAATCTACTGACTTAGACCCTTTACCTACACGGTTGATCACTTATATTGAAATCGTTCTGCTCTTATTCGTAGGAATTTGTGCCCTGCATTTGAAAGTGCAAAAATGATATGGTATTTTTGCTTTAATGGCAATCCTAAAGCTTTATAATGAGCTTGATCCAGATAAATCATTTATTTCCAACGACGCGCTATTTTAAAATGTTCCCGTGTCGTTCAAATCGACACCCCACTTCGGATTTTAGTAGATGACGTTGTTTTATCTACTTTGGAGAGCGTTAATTAGGGTTTCAACAACACAGGTGATGAAATGCGTTATCTTCAGTCAACTTGTCAAGTACCAGTTTAGCGTCACAATTTACGAGCCAGGTTCTGAAAAGAAATTTGGGATCATAGCTTGAGATGCGGGAATGAGGTAATCAGTTGAAAGCATGGCTTTAACGTCAAATATTTGCTGAACAGTTCAGTTGAATGGATCTCCTTCGAACATTAGCGCTGATGTCACGGGGCAGCAAGTAATTTATCACCCAACCTTTTAAGAAGCATTTCTAAACTTTCTAACACGCTTTTTACACGCACAACTTCTGAAACAACGAAAGAAAATATGGGGAAACTGAGCCTGCACATTATCATGAAACCTTAAAAAATGTCATTGCTTCTCCAATCTTCTTATCTCCAAATTGGCATTCGAGCATGCGCTGCCTGGGATGGACATGTCACTCTTTGGTCAATGAACTTGCATAGAAGTAAGTCATGCACTTGAATCTTCCACTTTAGTCATAGAAGATTAGTTTTATCGCCGCCCTACATCTATTTCTGGCTCGCAAAGCTGCTAACTGATGTAAACTGGTTTAATAGTCGCAGTAAACAGACAGACATTTCAAAAAAAATAATATTACGCTCTCACATACTCGCAATACACACTTATGCACTCAACGAGAAAGAGAGAAGCCAGAAGAAAGAACCTTTGTACTGTCTACAATTAAATTTGATTGGACATGAGTGACATTGCTTTTCTGAACGGTCTTCTCGCGTTCCAACCCCCACCCGAACCTGGAAGAAGGCACCATCACTTCATCTAGCTGTACAACAAAAGATTCATTTATATCAGAACGGCTTCTGAGCCGGGAAAATAATGTTAAACTAGAAAAACCAACCTTTATGCATTCCTGTAAATCTGTCTTTCAGTACTGTGAGTTCGTATATCTTGCCGAATTCCTCAAACAGGGGTTTCAGGTCCTTCTCCTCCAGATTTCTTGGTATCTGCCCGATAAAAAGCTTGATGGCGTCGTGGTCTTTCATGGGAATTGTGTTTTGTCCGAGAGCGAGTCCGTTCATCCTACCGGCGCTGTTCGTGGTGCTGAATCCATTCTCTTGCTGCACTCCGTTCGCTGTTACTGTAGCCATCTTTCTTCAGCTGGCCGGCTGCTTTCTCTCTACCTCCTTCCCACCCACCCTCTCTCTCTCTTTCTCTTTCTCAGATGCGAAGCGGCATCAATCGCACACTCCCCCTTTTCCTCTTCCTATGTTCCGATTCGCACTGGTTCTCGCGCTCCACTTCTCTGTCTTACTCCTGCTTACTCTATCTCTCTTTCTCTCCAACGATCACGCTCTCTCTCCCAATTGTATTACGCTGTTTAGTCTCATTTAACGTAAGGATACTCTTTCAGTATTTTTTCTCGTTTTCAATTTTTCTTTCTCCTTGTGTCAGCTGCCACTCTTGTCTTATGACGTCGGCTCATGGGCTCCCGAATAGACCCCCTGAAAATTTGCATAATAAGCATGATTTAACCAATCCGAGGACAGTAAGAGCGGAGGTTCAAGGGGTGGAGTGGGAACCAAAACATTGTGTAAATTGAGAGCGTGGGACGCTTCGGAATCGAGGAGAAAATGCGCTCGTGTACACTCGCCGTCGAGTATGGTTCAATGAATACAAATTAAAAAAAACAATTTAATTAAAATTAATGTTGTTGGCATCTTTTATTGGCTTTAATTATGTCACATGCCTATTACCAATAGGTGATGCATTGTAATATTTTTTGCGACAAATTCCATTCGAGAAGTTTCTTTTTTCTGTTCAATAACGTTTCGGTTCAAAAACTGAAATTCGCACCATCCCATAAGGCCGAAAGCGAGTCACCAGCTCTCCAAATTATAATCGTCGGACTCTGTGCGGCATGCTTTTTCACCAGAATACTATATGCTGTTGAGTGTATTGCACGTGACCAGGGAGTTGTAGAACTGTAAAAATATATTAGTGATATGATTAAAACATAACTGGATGCTTCGTAAAAAAATGAATAAATACATAAATCTAATGGGTGTCAACGGACAATATATCTGTAGTTTTTTTCACATCTGCAGTTTATAGGCCTATCTTACGGGCACAGAACGTGCCAATCGGTGTCACTCTTATTCGTAAAAGATGGGCTCATTTGTATTAGTTTATATTTTTGGAATCATGTGTGGAATTTCTACGTTTGAAGAAGTGTTTACATTGATAGTATCACTTAGGCACTTTACTGGACCTGTTGCCATTAATATATCACTATCTGTTACTAAGAATACAGATTGAATGCAGGGAAACATAGTGATGTTCAGACAACACTGATGCTGGCTGCCGTCGATTCAGACTGGCCTGGCCCTCAGGCATCTGTGAAACATTTTATTTTTCTCTTTCAACCCCAGCAACAAAAAAGTTGGGACAGTATTGTAAAATGTACATGAAAACACAGAGCAGCAATAATCAAAATTTATTTTTACTTTTTTTCTTTGCTGATAGTTAGAAAACAAGTTGTATGTGTATGTATATATATATATATATATATATATATATATATATATATATATATATATATATATAATTCTTTTGTCAACTTCATTTTACTTGTAAATGTACACCTATTGCTGCCATTCAGGCTTGAAAATTATTGGGAAAAAATTTTGATGGAGGCAATTCAGGATTTGAAATCAGGGTTAAAAAAAAGTGCTTAATGAAATGATTTGAAACAGCCGAAGTCAGAGATTGTAATTATGATTTGGGACAAAAGTGGCATCCAGGAAAGGCCTAGTCCTTCAGGAGCAAATGTAGACAAATAATCGCCAATTTGCCCACAACTAGAAGAGTAAATAATCGAAAATATTTTAAAACAATGTTCCTCAAGAAAGATAGGAAGGCACTTGGATATTTTACCCTCTATGGTGTATAATATAATTTAAAGATTCAAGGAATCTGGAAATATCACTGGGCAAAGACACAAGCCTAAGCTGAATGTCTATGATCTTCGATCACTCACAGTATCAAGAGCCATCATTGATCTACAGTCAATATAACCACATGACCTCAGGATTACTTTGGCAGACCTTTGTAAAGTACAGTAATAAGTCGGTATATCTACAAAAGTCAGTTATCACTGTATTGTACTAAAAGGAAGCTGTATGTTAACAGTGTCCTGAAGCACCGTCTACTTCTCTGGGCTTGAGGACATCTGTGATTGACCATTACACGGTGGAAATGTGTATTGCGGTCTGAAAAATCTATAGTTGAGATTTTTTTTTATTTAAGAAATGGACATCGTGTGATCCTGATCAAAGATGTAAAGAATCATCCCAACTGTTTCCAGCAAAAGGTTTAAAAGCCACGGTCTTTCATGGTAGCACCACTAGTGCCGAAAAGTATAATGAGATTTTGGAGTAACATTGACTGACATAGACTGCCTTCAAGACGACATCTTTTCCAGGGTTACCCATGCATATTTCAACAAGACAAGACAAAACCGCATTCAGCAAATGTTAAAAAGGCACCTTTGCGAAAGAAGAGGGAGCAGGTGCTGGACTGTCCTGCCTGCAGTTCTAACAATGCCCCATTCAAGAATATGTGGTGCATTTGGAAAGACACAATATGGCGACATAGACTGTTGCAGATCTTTAGGCTTGTTTGCTGAAAAAATGGGACGAATGTACACCTAAAACATTTTACCAGCTGGTGTATTCCGACTTTAAACATTGTGTTGTGAAAAGGAATGACAACATTACAAAACACTAAAAAATTTACTGTCCCTACTTTCTTTGAAATTCGCTGCACAAATCAAAATCAAAATGAGTGATTATTTACCAAAATCAATAAAATTCATGTGGTCAGACTCAGACGTCATATAATGTGCCATTTAACTACTCAATATAGTACTGATAAAAGATTTTTTATAAATCACTTCTGGGAGTTTTCATTCTAACGCTCTGTCCCAACGTTTTCTGAATTGGGTCTGAAATTCATTTGGCATATCATTTAAATAGGCATTTTACAATTCTGTGAAATAACTGCTGATCTTATTGCATTAAAAATAAACTCATACAAAGGGAAAATGGTTTGTGCATTTCACCTAGACTTTATATTAGTGCAACATTTTCATTTTCTCAGCTTTGTTTATTTACATCAACAAACATTTGTTATGCAGATTGCGAAATGCATTTACATTTTCTACATAAACTAATCAAGGCAATTACACAAAGGAAGTACCAAGTGAACTGTGGAGAACAAACCATATCATATTAAAAGGTAAAACAATGCCAATGCGGAATTATGATGCATTGAAATGTGAAATTAAAAAGTGATACGAACAATATCTTCAGAAGAGTTTTATTTTCTGTCTCAGTAAATCTACTCAAAGAAAAGAATAATTGTCTTATATTGCTTCTCTTTTTGCCATTTTATTGTGTCTGTTATTTTAATACCGTTGATGTTGCCGACAATTCTGCTCTCACAGCATGCCAGTGATTGTTGCACTCTTCAAATCTAATCCGTTAGAGTCTTATTCAGGTGCATAGCTTGCAAGAGTAAAAGAAGAAGAAAAAATTCAGTGCTTTGGAATAATCTAACTATATCAAAGCAAAAATATATGCATTTGTGACAAAGTTGCTGGGGTTTGCTGTGGGAACAGTGGCTTGTTGTCCATAACGCTTAGTCACAATTATTTGTATTGTTTTTTAAAAGCGACACTTATTTAGTTGAATACATTATCTTCCTTCTTTTAATTCAGGGCAGGATTATGTTTTCAGTGACATCCGTAGCAAAATAAGGAGATATTGCAGGATTTTGCAGAAACTCTCGGAATGAAATCAGAGAATCTCAGTTTTTTTTTAGCCGTAATTGCTGATTTATTTCAAATGTGAGCTTTTGTCAAACATGTTACATTTTTGCTCAGTAGTCATAACGCTACCATCATTTGAAAGAAAGTGCTTTAGAGACTAGCTATGGCAAAAATTCTGTGTACCATTTAACATGAAAATTCTCAAAGCATAATGAGTGTTGACATAAGTGAAATTGTGCATATTAAGATGTCTTATTTATTCACTACATTTGCATAATCTCCGTCCCGTGTTATCATTTCAAAAGAAGGTTTACACTTGGAGCGATGTAACTGTAATTAAAAAAACAAAAAGTGTTTTCTATTGCAGTCGACTGACCCACTATATTTAAAAGGGAATGTTGCGTAACGTGGTTACGCTGGTACCTGCAGCTGCTGAGAATTTGTAAGACAGGTAATTAACTTGGTTTAAGACAAAATGTTGAAAAGCTTATTTCTTGTGTATGGGTCTCTTGGCGACAGCCTGCAGGTGATGTGTTGCCTCTCATTTTCTTCTCACTGTACAAACTAGAGAAAGAAGTGGGAATGCAACACATTAGCATGCACTCTAAAACGTTTCACTAATAGTTTTGATGGTAGGAAATTGTTTTGCTGGATACTGGTCCAATTTGTCACTCACATGTCTGATTGGTAACACTGAAGCGTAGCACTGTGTGTGCTATGATTGATGGTAGGCTGAACTGAGTGGAGTAAAGGTCTTCCTAACAGTACCGCAGTGTAATGTTAATTGGATTTTTTTTTTTATGATAACATTCAGTAGTAATTTGAGTCTATTTTTGTTTCTTTGAGAAGCCGGGAAGATCAGTTGAGTGTTGCTTGAAGCTGATAGCGATGAGTCACAGACAGTCCTATTTCACAGAGAGCCTTCACATCGAGTTGTTTTACATACCTTGGTCTCTGCAAATTAGTTAATAGTTGGGGGGGGGACAAGAAATATAAACAAGAAATTTACAGTATATCACGTTTTAATTGGTTGTTACTTTGTTAATGTGTGATTTTAGAGGAGTTTTTTTTTTAAATAAGATTTGAGCATTTACGTTTTCATGATGTTATTTTGTTCGGCTTTAAGTCTGAAATATTCATCATAGAGGCATTCAAATTTCTATTTTTACAGACTCAACTGCATGTGTACCATGTCGCTTGGGAAATAAATCCAGAATTGGCATCTAGAATAAAAACACAATGTCTTAACTTTAAATGAAGAGGAGATGTGTATCATACAGTGCAGTATATTGAGCTTTGGAGCCAAAGGAAACCTGCATCTCAAAGGTGTTTCATTTTTAAAGCTTCATTATAGAGTGATAGTACTGAGTTTATTTACCCAGTCAGCCATGTAGAGAGTGACTTGAAAAAGTGTGTAGTAAATGAATTGTACTTTTGTACTTATGATTCGCTTTGAAGCTCCCTGCTTTTGCGTGGCTCTGCTGGTCAGATGTATCAGGGCAGATAACATTTTTTTTTTCTTTTTGCAATTTTTTTCCAGATCCCGTTCATGATACCTTATGCACCATTATATAGTTTATTTCAAATTGCCATACCATGTCACCAATCATCCTCTTCTTGACAGTCAGCCTTTATGGGTTCATATGAAGGTGTGCTTCCCAGTAGATGTCTCACAGGATATGACTACATAATACCACAAAATCTCCAGTCTCTGATCTGTGTGTTGAAAGTTAACGGAGGTCTGTTTTCTGAGAACTTATATTAAGACTTGTCAATATTTGTAGCTTGTTCAGATATGGCCTCTGTTGGAGGAAAACATTCGATTTTCATTTGACCGTTGTAGTTAGCTTGTTAGAGCACATTACACAACATCTTCCCTCACCTCAACCTTGAATACAACACTAAGTGCACTATGGGTACCTTCCATTTACAGTTTACACTCACCTTCTTTGTACTCAGTAAGTACCACCACCCCCCTCTCCCCCACCCTCAAAAAAACCCTTGTAATTTTTCTATTTTCCGAACGCTTGAAGAGCCGTTGGATGAGACATAGGCTGTCTGAATGAGAGACACAGAGGGAGAGAGCATTGTGATTCACCCCCATATGCTCAAACTGACAGATCATTCAGCGCTAACCTTGCTTGGGCCCACGACAATCTGACAGGCGTTTCATTTTGAGAATGGCATTATTAATTAGAGTGTGACTGCAAAGGGTATTTAGAACTCTGATATAGAGAAGAGACATTTGAAAGGAAGTTGGATTGCATTAATGCTCAAAAATCACAGCCTCTAGCTTTCTTATGAATAGTAATTGCTTTCTGCTGAAGACAATAAATGACAAAAAAAAAAAAAGTTGACGACAAACATTTACATCAACTAATGTCCACTAATGTTACTAATGTTTCAATTTAGTTTTTTTCTTTTAAATTGCAATTAACTGCAGAAACCCATCCTTCTGTTATTGTGCTCACTGTTTCTAGATGTATGTCAAAGAGGAATGAGAGTCTGCCGAAATAATTCCTCTTTAGAATAGTTGTGCGCTGGTCATTTCACATTTATCTTTCCATATTTTCGTGTTTGGTCTATTGTGAGAAGTGAAAAGTCCTCAGAAAATACTTGTAATAAACTGAATTTGGGTCTCATTGCTAAAAAACACGTGACAACGAGGCATAGGAGATCAGTTAGAGGGAACTCTGCTTTCAAACACTCGTTTGGATGTCCACATCTAAATGATTAGCGTGCCGGTCATGTAATATTGTCAAACCTGGAGCTTCTGAGTAAGGTTAGAGGGGTAATAAATGCTGTTGGAAATCATTTACGATGGTCTGCAATTTTGCCAAGGCATGTAACATCGAAATTCAATTACGGAAGACCACTCTTCAATCAGATGCAGTGCCAACTGTTCACGTGATACTGTGTTGATTCCAGGTTTGCGACATATGGAGATGAGTCCACACAACATTGCTACAAACCAAAAATCTGCCTTTTGCAGTCAGTGTCAAATCTGCAGTTCTCTGTTTGAAATGAATATTTCAGTACATTACAAATTGGATTTCTGGAGTGTGAGAGAGATGCTGAAGCACGTGCCTGGCGGGGGTTTAGCGGGGGGAGGGCGGTGGAGAGTAAAGAGGGACGGTGGCAGTTGAGGCTTATCCACGGGTTCACTAAGTCATTTTATTTTCCAATATAATGGGAGTGTGGCGGGTAGCAACGTGCTTCTCATCGCAGATGTTTGTGTCTCAAACGTGTGTGACTGAGGGGAATGGGGGGGGGTGGGGTGAATGGTTTATGATGGGGGTGTGTGGGGGTGCGGTGACTGATACACCCAATTACAAACCTCCTCAACCTCCATTACAGAATCAACATCGCAGCCATGAACTGTAATCCGGCAAAGTGGGGTTGACTGCGGGGTGAAATGGGGACAAGTCAGCATGTGTCTCAGAAGGAGAGAGACAAGTGTACAGCATAAACCCAAAGAAATGTGCCCACTGTCTCTCTGTATGCGTGTGTTAGGCAGGAATCATTTTGGGGACCTCAGCTTGCACCTCAATCATTCTTATAAATATAGTAAATGCTGCACGCGCACACACACACACACACACATACACACGTGCGCAGTTGAGTGTCACGCAACGCAAGGTGCAGTCAGTCTGGCCTGGTGTGATTGTTCTGTTAATACTGTTAGCAAAACAATGACAGCTAGAATTCATTCTCCCAAAAAAGTGCAATAAATACTTGCAGTGACTCTCTCCAAAACAAATATTTACGTTCTTTATATATAGTTTGTGTTTGTATATATATATATAGAAAACAGAAAAGCATGATGTATTTGAGAAAAGAAAAAAAGAACCGATACGTCTCCAGTTCCTTACTTACTCTCAATCTCATCCTTTCACTTGATAAATTTCTCTTTCCATGTTAGTGAATAATTTCATAGTCCAACACCAATGTTTAAAATCATGCATGCTTAGTGTTTGCATAAAAGCCAAGCAGGAGTTAGTGGAGTGTGTGGGGCTTTGTGTGCCTTGATAGCTGTGACCCTGTGACAATCCATCTTCATAATAAACTGTGTGACGATCCATCTTGATAATATACTAGCGAGCTAATGAATCCAATGTGGTCATGTTATTTCCAAGAGTTGTCGTCTCAAGGCAAAATTTCATATGAAGCCAAACTTATGCTTAGTGATGGGATGAAGTGCAAGATATTTACTCCCTTCAGTCTTATCAGCAAGTGTGTGACCCAAAATCACATGCTGAATATACACACCAGGCGTGTATATGATCTCATGACTCATAAGTTACTCGATGTGTACGATCATTTAATTCGCAGGCACATTCAGAATGTTCTATTCGGCTGACAGTTTCTGCGCTGTGAGAACAGAAGCGCTGCCAGCTCAGCATCAGGGTGTAAGGCAGTGTTATACAGGACCTGGGTCATCAACAGCAAGGAGCAAAACCAGTCACTGCAAGCAAATAGTATATGCATTTTTTTATTGTTTAATTGATTCATTTATTCCTTTTAATTTCACTCATTTTGTATTTTACATTTTTTTTTTTTTTCCAATCTCTATTTTTTTTTTGTGGGGGGGGCATTATTCTGAAATGCATCATCGCCACTGACATCACAAAACTCATCACAACTTTATCTTGAACACATGGCAGGCTGGGCTAACCACACCATGCACTTTGACATACAGCAGTAGCAGCAGGAAGAGTTCAGAATTTAATGGACAGAGCGTAAGCAGTGGAGAGTCAGCAGACAAATTAAGCCCTAAAGCAGGGTTGGGTTCAATTACTTTTCAATTACTTTCATAATTGTAATTTGATTTTAATTGAGTTTTCTATCAAAAAGTTGTCGTCATTGTAATTGAACATTCTGTCCTGAGAGTAATTTTAATTGTAATTACAATTACAATCAATTGTAATTGAAAAAAGTAATTGAACCCAATCCTGCCCTTAAGGTACTCTGGCATGCAGCTACTGTTATTTATTTCTACAATATTGTTACAGCCGACTCACGGGCCACAAAAAAAGAGGGAGACACATGCCAAAATAACAATGATAAACTGATTTATTGACATAAGTATCAAACATATACTGAAGGCCATTAAAAATGCATAATAAAATATACTGTTTAAAGTATTGATAAATGGTTTCTTTCATAGTAGCAAAACACGGACTTGGGGATACTGTGCTTTTGGAAGTGAGACTTGCCCTCACTGTTATTGTTACATTGGCAGTCAATTCAGCAGTTCTTATGCATTATCTGACATGGCAGAAGACGGTTTATGGAATGTGTTTTTGTGGCGTCAACGATGATGCACTTTGTCGGGGACGACAGCTGACACATCTGGTCATTCTGTGGATACAGTCATTTAATGGACATTAATGCGTCCAGAATCTTCAGACTGGCCATCATTCAACATTCAAAATGTTTGATTCATTTTTTTGTGGCATTTGAAGTGAGAATGATGTGACTTCGTTTTTGTGTTTTGTTTTTATTGGCCCTGATCTTCAACTTTTCATGTGCAAAACAATTTCTCTCAATATGATTCATGATCCAGGGAACTGCTGCATTTAGATAATCATAATGAGGTGTTAAACCAAGAAATGATTCGAACCCAGACACTTGACATTTTGCAATGCTTACCATACCTGATGGTCATCATGTGAATCGGAAAAAAGGAAAAACTATCAGTTTTTAAATTAGACGATAAAAATCATTTTGCGTTTTTAATGCCTCTCAGTATATAAAGGCAATGAGGCCTGGACATTAGTGTCAGTGATGTTCGAGGGTGTATGGCTGCAAAGACTGACAAGAAGCCTGTGTTAATTGAATAAAATAGAAAAGAAAAGAGTCATTCAAAATGACAAAAAACTGGTCTCAGGGCAGGTGGCCTTAAATGGGCTACTGGGACACCGGCTTGTCGTTCCCAGTTACCAGTCATTGGTTCCTCGGCTCCACCCCTCCCAGGACCTGAAACATATACACCAAAGCAGTACATTGGAGCCGTAACAATATATTCCAGTGATCTATTATTGTTTTTGTCATTTCTGTTATTATTATTATTATTATTATTACTATTAGTTTTAGTAGTAGTTGTAATGGTATATTTCCACATAAGCATGTTGGTACGTCAGTGTCAGCTCATACCTGTGTGAATGGCTGCCTGTCACCACCTCTTATTGACCCAGCTGTCCTCTTCCTCAGCAGCAGATTCCGTGTGACAGGAACACAGGGCCCCGCGTCGGGCAAGGGGGAAGGGCACTTCCTGTCACAGCCCATTTCACATCTCCACAGCCCATTTACGACGCATTGTCACCATAATTGCATTTTCGTGTATTAACCGTCAACTTGGAATGGAAACACAAACTGTAGCGAAGTGCGTACGAAACAATGTTAATGACAACAAAAGCAAAAGTGACACAGATATACCAGCGGAGGGGCCAAGATCCAAGAGACAAGCATGAATATCTAGTCTCCGCTGGTCCCGTGCTACCAATAGGAGCGCATTATATGGCCTGCAGCTTTATGCGTGCATCACTGAGCGTGGGTATTATTTTTCTCCTGACTGCAACAGAAATATTTCTACTACATATAATTTTATATTGAAAAGACCAAAGTAAGCTACTGAGTTTTCTGAAATACGCAAAGTAAATAAAGGCCTGCTTTTCATATACACTGAGAATAAAATGAATTGCAGTTTTTTGGGCTTATAATACTCTCACAGAGTTTGAGTGGTGTGAAAACCGCAGCGCTGATGCATGGAAGTGAAAGATGCCACATGTGGGCCTGCCGCAGAGTTTTGTTGTTTACTTTGCTGGAAGTGGGAGGCTGGCAGGAGTGGAGTGTACACTTAATGTGGTTTAATAATAGTGGCATCAGCTGTGAGTCAGACCTGTTTATATCAGACAGCTCCCGGGCTTTCATCTTCCTTTGTTTTGGCACCTTTGCTTCGCTCAGATTCATTCATCCGTTCTCATTATAAATGTAGACCATCTCGACTGCGCTGCCGCTTACTTTTAAAAGCGGGCTTCTCTGCGAGCTGTAGCTCGTCGTGACTGAAGATGGGAACTGAGCTGAAAGCCTGGATTCTGTCACTCTCAGATTTCACGCTTATCTCGTACACCTCAGATCATTTTTTACAATCACAAGAGGGGGGTTGTTTTGTGATTTGTTTCCAGTTTCCATCGGCTCTTGGCCTGCTGGTACAGACTCAGTGGTCAGCACCCAGCCCTGGTTAATGATCAGCTCAGAAACTCTCGGTTTAAAATTGAGCAGTGGCTGATGGGAGGCAATACAAGGTGTAGTTATAAATAGAGATGATTTAGGACCCCACACCACAGTTGATCCTTGTAGCTGGTCTGGTTTCATTTCACCATTACACTGGCACACTATATCACTTACTCCAGGGCAGTCCAGTCCTGAGGGATATACTATGAAGCAACTTCACCTTAGTCCTGCTGGTTTCCAATTTATAGATAACCCACACTCGTTTGCTTATGTGCTGATCATCAATATATCATTCCCCGGCAGCTATTTCCCTGTATGCGGGTCTTCGATAAGCATTAGCCAAGAGGCAGGACTAGAGTTAAACATTAACCAGGCTTTCTTCATATGAGCTGGCTTAAAATTCACAATCAGAGATACCATACGTTACCATGGCAATTTAAAAAAGATCCACCACCGTGTCATTGGGCACAATATAACTTGCTACCCCCTCTTATTTCAGCACACCCCATCAAGCTTTGGATACTGAACTGTCCATGGTCCTGAAGGCTAAGTCATGAATGCAATCCACTGTTGCAAACTGTTTCCTCTGCACCAGTGCATCTCGACTGAGCGTCACCCTATGTGAAGACTTCCTCATAGTCGTAGTGGTCACTTTTCACCAAGGGGAAGGGTATATTTAGGCGCATGAACTTTAAGACGCACTGACTTCTTTTCTCCAACAAGTGGAGTGAGTTGTCACCATGGTTACCAATAGATAAGTCCGATAGACAGAATTGTCCTGCTTACAGTAAGATAAGATAAGATAAGATAAGATTGGGCAATATAGCATAAATAACACTGTGCACTATAACGTAACAAGAGTGGCGAGAACAGGCAATTCAGCACAACAAGGCTTGCCATTTTTCTATCACAAAAATAAACCAAACATCTCTCATACTTAAAGGATTAGATGGTGTCGAGCTCTGTATCAAGTCTGTTCTTGAAAACTCCCACAGTTTCTGCCTCTACAACATAACACACTGTGATTACTCTCCGTGATGGGAAAGTCAGCATCAATGCAAATTTGCTGTCGAAGGGTTTTATAGTCAACTCTAACTCGGTGCTAATTGGATTGGGACAATCTTCCCCTTGACAGTCCTTCCATGCGAACGCGTTGATACAGAGGAAGTAGGCAGGGCAAGGTTGCAGTGGGAGATTTGGGATCAACCCAGATCAGATCTCACTCTCATTGTGTGTGGCAAATGACCTGAAGCATAGATGACATCACAATCACAGGGGAGGGTTCATGGAATGTCACACCCACACAGAAATCCATACCTATTGCCAATGGCTTCACATTTCCATTCCCTTCAAATCAAAGACCCGCAACGACAGCCAATTTTTGCCCACTCAGCAACCACAATCAGTCAGTAAACTGTGAAGTTGACAGAAAAGCAACAGCTCTTCCCACAGGCCATCACACTCCCGGAATATGTGAAATGTGTTTTGAAAATGAGCAGACATGGGTGTAGTTGTTTGAGGACAACATTGAAACATTGGGAAGCGACAATAAAATGACACAAAACATTTGAACACTTCCGAACACAATCTGGACTCAAACTCTTGCACTCATAGAACCAGAGGAAGAGTAGCTGGGCGAATCATGCCTCAGCGTTTTACTGAAATATGGTCCTGTCCCCATTAAGTGTCCCTGTTATCCATTCAAAATTATTTTATCTGCTAGGGAGTGGAATTGCTCTTTTGTTTCGGGCACGTCTAATTTCACCCGATAGATGGGTACCCCTGCCATGCCGGGCCCCTCAGTGCCATAATGCAGCAGCATAAAAATGCCTGGAAGCCATTAGTTGGCCCCAAACGCTGCCACTCGAATAGCGGCAACTATTTCACATTCTGCTGCTGCTGCTTATTATTATGGTAATACGCAGCAGAAGTGGTTCCATTAACTTCCGCCTCGCTTGCAAATCCAGGAAGACGGCTCTGTCCACAAACAAGGGACACGTGTTTATTTTTGGAGCGTGCACAGGGCCGGCTGTATCCCACAGGCAGATAGAATATCCCGCTGTGCGATGCCAGCCCATTTCGGTAGATTTATATGTCACCGCCTGACTGGTGGAGCCATCGATTCTCTCGGTCCTATCATAACTGATTCTAGAGCAGAGATCTTCCGCTTCAACGTTGCATTACAGTCATTATCAAATACTGCAGAAAGGCTGGAATAATAGGCAGTTGGGCCATCGTATTGACAATCCTCAATAAAGTCCAATTCTAATCTACCTTTGGAGTAGCCTGACAAGAAACTGCGGCAGAAAGTGAAAATGAATGATACACTTATCAGCAATCTTTAATACGCAAGCTTTTGGCAACCTGTTCTCAATTGCGTTGCGAAGTGCCTCTCTTCTCCGCCACCTGTGAGAAATTAAACTTAATGAAATCATAAATGATTAAAATGTAAAATATATCAAAGCTTAAACTTTGATTAGTTGATTTTCATGATGCCTGATTTATTCTGTCATTACTTGCCAGTGGATATCAGTCCCAGTAGACGGCACAAACACAAACACAATAAGGCAGCCATTTGCATCTGCGAGCCGACTTTGCCGGACTTTTGTATATAGAACAGCCAGGGACCCCCCATTTAAATGCTTTAGCATAATCCCACAAGGCATTTTCATAACCTCCTTTCAAAAAAGTATATCTGAGACCTTTAGAACTGCCGCTGTAAAATTAGAGAAGGCTACAGAGGATTTGTCTAATGAGATCTGCAGTCATAATGATGTGCAACAAAGGAAAGATAAAAGACCGGCGGAGAGAGACAGCGTTTGACAGAACGCCGTCCCCACAAAAGAGATGAGGGACTGAAGCCCATCCTTTCCCTTCCTGTCCCCCGCTCCCCTACCCCCCTCCCACCTTCCCCTCCCAATACATGTGCAGTCACAGCCATTTGTCCCAATTACAAAGAAAAAATTGAAAATTGTAGATGCTATCAATTAATCACCTACGCTCTAATTACAATCCAATTAACCTCTCCTGCACTGTGCCATAGCATAGGGCCATTCTGTCGCCTCGGCTGCTTCCTCTCTCAATCACAAAGCAGAGAGGAGACAACAGAGACTGTATTTCAGTAGGACACTGCAGCTCACAAACCCATGAGGAGGCCTGTCTTTTAAAAGGCTTTAATACATGTTGAGTGCATTTAATATATGAGTGGGTGAGAACCAGAGGCTACTATATACCATTTGGTGTAAAATTAGTTATAAGTGTATGAAGCGGCCTCTGACTATGCTTCAATCATAAATATTTAACGTCAGTTACAAGTTCTTTCGACCGGAAATCTTCACAATCTGGCAAAAATCTGACAGTGCAGGAAGCAAAAACTCTGAGCCTGTTTTTCTGGGGACATTCAGTTTGTGGGTCAGTAGACTCTGGTTCTTACGCACTCATATGATGCAAAGGCTGCTCTCCTCTGTCTGGAACAGGTATGTCTGTGAGGAAAATTAAGATCAAGTTTTGTGAGTTTTTATTTAAAGGTCTTTAATTATGTCACCAGGTGCACAGCCAGTAACAACCCCAATTCCGAAATAATTGGGACAAAGTGTAAATTGTGAATAAAATCAAAATGCAATGACTTTCAAATCACTCCAGCCAGTATTTTATTCACAGCAGAACAGAGATAACATAGCAAAAGTTGAAACTGAGAAAATTTGACAATTGTATCCACAAAATGAGCTCATTTCAAATAAGATGGCTGCTACAGGTCTCAAAAAAGTTGGGACAGGGGCTGTTTACCATGGTGTAGCATCCCCTCTTCTTTTTAACACAGAGTGGAGGCGTCTGGGCATTGAGGAGACAAGTTTCTTGAGTTTAGCCATTGGAATTTGATCCCACTCTTGTTTAACACAGGCGTCCAGCTGCTGGAGAGTTTTGGGTCTCCTTTGACGGACTTTTCATTTAATTATGTGCCAAATGTTATCAATGGGTGAGAGATTAGGACTGCAGGCAGGCCAGTTCAGCACACAGACACTTCGACTACGAAGCCATGCTGTTGTAGTAGCTGCAGTATGTGGTTTTGCATTGTCCTGCTGAATACACAAGGCCTTCCCTGGAATAGATGTCATCTGGAGGGGAGCATATGTTGCTCTAAAACCTTTGTATACTTTTCAGCATTCATGGTGCTTTTTAAAACATGCAAGTGTCCCACACCATATGCACTAATGCATTCCCATAACATCAGAGATGCTGGCTTTTGGACTGAACACTGATAACAGGAGGGGTGGTCTTTCTCCTCTTTAGCCCAGAGGACGCAACACCCATGATTTCCAACAAGAATGTCAAATTTGGACTCGTCTGAGCACAGGACACTATGCCACTTTCCTACAGTCCATTTTAAATGAGCATTGGCCCTTAGAACACGTCAGTGCTTCTGGATCATGCTCAACAATGGCTTACTTTTTGCATGAAAGAGTTTTAGGTGGCATCTGTGGATGGCATGGCGGACTGTGTTTACAGACAATGGTTTCTTTAAGTATTCCTGGGCCCATTTAGGAATGTCAATGACAGAATCATGCCAGTGAGTGATGCAGTGGCGTCTGAGGGCCCGAAGATCACAGGCATCCGACAAAGGTCTTCGGTTTTTTCCCTTATGAACGGAGATTTTTCCAATTTCTCTGAATCTTTTGATGATGTTATGCACTGTCGATGATGAGACCTTCAAAGTCTTTGCAATTTGACGTAGAGGAACATTGTTTTTAAAGTATTCAACAATTTTTTTATGCAGGCCTTCACTGGTTGAAGAGCCTCTGGCCATCTTTATTTCTGAGAGACTCAGCCTCTCTAAGACATCCCTTTTATAGCCAATCATGTTACACACCTGATGCCGGTTAACTTAATTACTTGCTTAATCTTCTTTCTGCTGATTCTCCTATATATTATTTGCTTTTTCAGCCATTTTTTTCCTGTGTCCCAACTTTTTTGAGACCTGATGCAGCCAGAAAATTTGAAATGCGCTCATTTTGTGGATAGAAATGTAAAATGTAAAAATTTGAAATGTTATCTATGTTCTATTGTAAATAACATTGGCTCATGTGATCTGAAAGTCATTGCATTTTGATTTTATTCACAATTTACACTTCGTCCAAACTATTTCGGAATTGGGGTTGTAGTTATTATATGAGCCATTTAAAAATTTTTCCCCTCTTGACATCACATGGGCACGAAACCAACCAGATGCAAGAAGAGCTGATCAATTTCAGAGTTCATTATTCTGGGTGGTCACTCCACCTTGTGATGTCAGGAAGGGGAGACTTTGAACTGGCTTATGATGGCTTTGAACTGGCTTATAAGCAGTACACCCCGGTAGCATAATAGGGGACCTTTAAGGTTGATGTACCAAGCCTGCATTATCCGTAGGCTGTTAAAGACTGGTGATTGCATTCAATCCTAGATCACCCACTGCACCCTGGCCTGATCCAGTCCCCCTCTGTTTGCTGCTCACAGAGAGGGAATGTGATGTTAAAGTCTGTCTCAATCCTATTAGCTCTGGAGTGTGGGTGGACAGTGAAACCTCCCAATAGTGAGTCTGCATCAGTGCTGATTCTGATCTCACTCTCCTTTCCCAGTAGCAGGATGACGGGAGAGACTGTGTTTACAGCGCCACGTGTCAATCTGTTGCTACGGAGCTGGTTCCTTCCGTTTCCCATTGGATGGAGGCAAGTGCATCACAAAGATTAAACTTGTGTTTGACCCCTCCCCCTTAATGAGGAGCGCGCTCCATGGCTGCAAAGTAGACTTTGCACTGACTGACACTCTGCTATGAAGTGCCACACTGTTATAAACTGGCACCTTTTTTCGCCAGTTATTTCAACTGTAATTTTACAATAAGTTTATAATAAAGTTCCTTGAGTGTTAACTATAAACCAGTTAAATGTGCACGGGACTCTAAGTACAGTTAAAATACCAAGGAGACAATGCATTAATTTAACTTTTAAATTCAGTCATAACGGTGTCCTGGCCAAGGAGCGGTTGTGGAAAGGGCCTCAAATTCTTTGCCTGTTTTTTGTTGCTGCTGTAATTCTTTTTGAGGAAATACAGTATTTGAGAATAAGGTACTACAAC